>CM041296.1:146816045-148101045 GCA_023052935.1 Piezodorus guildinii | reverse complement strand
TTAATGAACGGACCATTCACCGTTGGTTTGCTAAATTTTCAGCTGGGATACCGATTATGGATACATGGAATAATACATACCGATACATGGAAGGAGTGATACCTGGTACAGGCCAAATCAGCAACATATGGAACATTAAGGTCTTTGTGGATGATTTAATGAAAGTAAGGAGCGTTAAGGATTTTGGATTGTAAGGATTGAATACGGGAAGAGTTTGACGGTTTAGTAGAGCCCCAAAGCTCAACTCCGTAAGTCCAGATATGCCTTATGATGGTAATATAGATGAGCCTTTTGTAGTAAAGTGAAAGGTTAGAGCGTCTGTCAAGTAAATGTTGAAGTAACCGAAATCGCGGAGCAGTTTCTTGTCTTTTCAGTCTTGTATACGGTTCCATGTAAGACGTTTGTCAAGCAGGAGGCCTAAATAACAGATCAGTTCAACAGGGACAGGCGGGATATCATTAAAGGATACTGTAGGACACGAATTTTTCAAAATTCGTTTTCGGGTTCTATGTATCTTGAAACGTAAGTGTTCAAATTTTAAAGAGGAGAATTTTTTTTCTATTACAAAGGTTCATTATTGAAAATAATAACCCAAAAAACTAACAACGGTTGCCATTTAATTCGATTAATTATTTTATTTTGTAAAAGAACTATTTAAAATTTATAAATAAACTTGAATTTATTTTTTCATGAAATTCCCATTTAGTTCAAACATCTGATTTCATGTAATAATTAATAACAATGTTCATTTATGGATTTATAACAACTTTTCATTTATTTCAACTAACAACTTATTAACAATTTGGTACGTAATTTTGTTGGTAAACTCTTGCTTACTGCATGGAAGAAAATAACTTGTATATTCTAATATGAGTACTTTACTGAGATAACACTGAATTCAATAACCTCCCTCATTACAAACATTACAAATTACAAATGTTACCTGTACGATTCAATAGAGGCAGTATAGGCAATAAGATCACATACCTGAAACAAAAAAAAACACTATTATTAAAAACTAGTAATGTCAAAATTATAATATTATAATACGAGGCATGTTTTTTAAGAAGTAAGTACCGTTTTGGAATTAAAAAAAGACGTGCGAAGATATCGCAATAATTTTTTTTACATGAAAGCCTGTACCTTAATCTACTTTTCAACATAATTTCCATGAATTTTGAGGCACTTGTCATAACGCGGCACCAGTTTTTGAATACCCTCCTCAAAAAAATCTGCCGCCTGCCTTGTTAACCACTGCATCACAAATGTTTTGACTTCGTTATTGTCTTGAAGACGCCGACCGCCCCGGTGTTTCTTCAAGTGCAGGAACAAAAGTTAGTCGCTGGACGCCAGATCAGTGCTGTATGGAGGATGATCTAGAGTTTCCCATTTAAATGATTTGATGAGATCTTCGGTCCGATTAGCCACATGTGGACGGACATTGTCATGCAGCAAAACGATACCCTTACTCAACTTGCCAAGTCTTCTTAAGACGTCTTTTTAAGACTAACTTACCATCCCATGCATGTTGCACCTTTTTATGATTTTCTCAAAAACACTGTTCCGACGATTTTATAAAGTACCTTTAATTTTGTTGATTCTATAAAAATAGCTATATTATCGTGTTACCACTGATGAAAAACAGGTAAATATATAAATTGAATGAATTCGTTACCATACTAAAGGAAAAAGCTGAAAAAATATTTTTTTAATGCAATTTTTTGTTTTTGAACATAAGAACAGTAATATACATTAATGATATACCGTTTGAAAGCTAAAGATTTTAGAAAAAATATTATCTTATACAAAAGCTTTTAAAAGTTAATAGAGTGATGAAAAGAAGATAAAACTGAGTCATTATTTTAGATAATAATATAATAGCGACATGCTGTATATATATGTATATATATATATATATATATATATATATATATATATATATATATATATATATATATATATCGGAAGATGAATAGCGAAGATAGCTGAGTTGGGTTGGGATAGATTGTAATGGACAGTAATTCAGCTTTCATGTTAGGACTGGTAATGTACACCGCTCATTTCATATTCCGTTGTGTCCCCTATCCGGCTAGACCTTCGTGTAAATACATAACATCGATTATGGCCAATTCAATTTCTCTTAGGGGAATCGATTCCATGTTTAGGTCAAATCGATCTAACAGAAAGACTATGTCGGTAAACAACGTTATAGCTCCTCCGTATATGTGTATTTACTGCAATTCACGCGTATATTCGCATCCATAACCATCCATCAATAAAAAACATGCCATAAAAATAACAATAAAAACTATGATAGAGCGCGATAGAACGAGCAACCAAGACGTAATAAAAAGGTTATAACCGTAAAATACTACGCTAAAACCAGCAAAATGAAAAAGATACTTAAATTTAATCAATAAATAAATAAATCTCTATATTTGTTTTAGGGCTAGCCCATACAAATAGAGTTAAGTTTTACAAAATTAATTCACTAATACGTCAATCAAAAAGATTTATTAAAACCTTTCTTAAAAAAAAAAAAAAATTGGTGAGGGCAACACACGACTTTCACTTACCTCCATTTTTAGAATCGATTAAAGAATTTTCAATCACAGTAAGAGATAAAAATGAGTGAAACCATTAAAGAATTAATTAAATGGAATTTCTATAGAAACATGCGGTTCATTAAAAAATCTATTATTCAGCTTCATAGGACTAACCGTTTCAGCACACACACACACACACACACACACACACACAGACCTTTTTGCGGGACTTGGTTATTTGGACTCAGGGGATCCTAAAACGTGTATTTCCATTGAAAACTGGAATTCGAAAATTTTCGCGTCGCAAAACTTTCCCTTACTATATATAGTAAGTGAAAGTAAAAATAAAACATAATAAAAGGCAAAATAAAATATAACTATAGAAATATAAAACAAAATAAAAAAGTCATAAATACTCTGACAGATTAAATTATTATTATTTTGGTATTGTGCCTAAATCGAAATTATTCTTGAAAAGAGAGATAAATGATAAGATGATAACATAAATTTATTTTTATTGTCTATTTGTAACAAATGTTCTATCATGAGGGCATTGTGTGAAATATTTTTAATATATGTTCTGAAGTATTTATTTCTAGATGTGGAGTGAACGGAGCATTGCAACGAAAAATTATTAAGATCTTCGGGTTCGCCTGAATTACAAATAGGATATTCACTACTGCTATCAAGTCGAAAAGATCTGTGTGTGTGTGTGTGTGTGTGTGTGTGTGGTAAGTCTAACACAAAATGATAAATCGTACGATACCCGACTGGAATTCCACTTAACACCATAGTGTAATGCATACGTTAATGCGCATGTTGGGATCACCTGTAGCATGGTAGTTAGCATAACAGCCTCCTATGCCAAAGGTCACGGGTTCAAACCCGCAGGTGGTCCTAGGATTTTTTAATGGGAGTAAAAAATCCTAAGTTATGCCGTCCTTCGGAAGGGACGTTAAAAGAGGATCCCGAGCCTGTGCGATGTCAGGTACTCGTTAAAGATCTCTATCCTAATAAAACCTGGATAGGCAAAATTTAGAACTCCCACTGTAGCATTGTCCGATTAGCCATTGTAGCATAAAGTGACGTTCAATAAATAAACAATGCGCATGTATGTGTATATATATATATATATTCACACAATAATAATAATTTTTTATATGTTTTCCCACTGTAATTTTACATAAAAGTTCTTGAATTCATCAAATAACAACTGACTGAGCTAACTGAAAGCTCGCACCAGATTTTTTTTATTTGTTCGTAGCGAAACGTGTATGTGACGATACGCTAGTTATTTACTGAAATGTTTTCACGTCATCCAATTCACAAGTTGAATGACCTTGATAATGAAACATGTGTGGCACGATTCTCATCAAAGTTTACGTAATTAAATTAAATTGTTATTCATTAATTTAAATTTAAAATAAATTGAAGCATTATTTATCCTTATCAGTTGTATATATATATAATTGCATTTATCTATCTTGATAAAGCTGGTGACGTCATTCCTTTATTCATGTGAAATTATATAACAGGTCTTGTACCATAGCATTCCTCAAATAGACACATTGCCTATAATAAAAAATATTATATGCTACATAAAAAAATGAATTTTAACGTAAACGTGTTAATTTTATTTTTTTATGAAAAAAAAAATAGGTAAAGCTATATAACAATAATAAAAAGAAAAAGTCTGCACATAAAGGATAACAGCAACTGAGCTACAGAACTTTTTAAATGTAAGTTAATGAGTGAATAATCATTTTTTTTTTTTTTATAACTTAAACTTCCAGTTAGCTATCTAAAAATATCTAGGGTGATATGTGGTGTTGGGGCTAGCATATGTCTAAGGTTGCGTGTTCTAACCCATCAATTAGCCCTAGGATTTTATAAATCATTGGTTATGCCGTACACCAGAGGGAACGTAAAATGGTTGTCTCGAGCTTGTGTGATGTCAGGTAATCATAAAAAAAAAATTCCTATCCTAATTAAACCTGGAAAGAAAAAATTTAGGACCTCCAATGTAGCTCATTCCGATTAGCCACAGTAGCATACGAGTGATGTTAAATAAATGAATAAATTAATGAAACATCTGATTTTCTAAGCGACGCTGCCCAAAAAAATCATAAATAAACTACTAAAGTATCTACATAAAATTGTCTTTAACTTCTTTGAAAAATAATCGTCATATATTGGTTTTAATATAACTAATTTCATTAATTTCAATAGAACTAATAAATGAATCACAGCCATTGAAAGAAAAATGAATGTTTACCTTTTTATTTTTTTATTAATGTTAAATAGTAAAGAATGTAACAAGAATACAACCAATTATTTAATTTAATATTTCAGGATTATCGTTATATATATGCAACATATTTTATTACTTCTAAGTTTAAATTATTTCATGAAAATCTTGAAATCGGTTGTTGCACGATTAATCATCTCTGTGTTTTTAAAATCATGTTTACTTAGTTAATAATGTTTACATATCCTCAAAAAAAAAAAAAAAAAAAAAAAAGATTAGTTAAGGTGCTTCTATAGGGAGCGACGTGAACTAGTGGGTAGAGGACTTAGTCTACTGTGCTCCGGGTCCTGAGTTCGAATCCTCCCCCAACCCCCTCGTATGTAGATCCTCCTGTGGCACACCCATCCTCAACCAAGTGATACCTCCAAAAAAAAAAAAAAAAAAAACCTGGCAGCTGAGAGTGATCTCGGCCGTATCACCTCATAGCACGGCCGTTGGCATATAAACGGTACATGTACTGAGCCCAAAACTCTTCATGTTTTTTTTTTTGTTTTTTTAAGGTGCTTCTATGCATCATTTTATATCATTTTTAACTAAGATTCCTTATCTTTAAATGGTATTTTGCTTGCTTAAAAGAGAAGAGAAAAAAAAATTCATTGTCGTCATTCATTGTTTTTTTTATTTCCGAAAAGGAAAATCCGCAGCACAGACGGTTAACCAAATTTGCAGTGTGTATGAAGATGATGCCTTTAGGGGAAGCACCGTCCGTAAGTAGTTGGCTCGGTTCAGAACCGGAAATATTGACTAGGAAGTCAAAGTGCTCGTGTAGTCTTTCAACTTTTGACGATGATTAAATTCCAAAAATTACCACAAAGATGGAAATAATTAATTAATTTTAAAAAGTTACAAAAATCTAAAGTCTTTATTGAAATCACCAACAAAAAACGCAACAAACTTATCTTACAACCCAATAAAATATCTCTTGTATTGTTTATGTTATAAATCGCTTTAAAACCTCAGCCTGTCTCCCACAGGCATCCCAATAATCCACAGAAATATGCCATTTGAACTAAAACATACCTAATCGTTTTCCGTTCCTCCAGTTTACGAAGATCATTAACATACCGTAGCGACACAATCGTTACAATTGTGTGGAATTAATGGAGAAACCTCACGTGTCTCACATTGGTAGGTCAATCTGTGCAAAAAAAAAAAAATTTTTTATCCTTATTCGTGAACCTAAGACTTCCTGCCGCAGAGCATCCTTTGATAACACCCCGCTAGTCCCTGTTGAGCAGAACCGTTACCTAGAGCTTTAACTAAAGTCCAACAATTACTAGAGAAAAAAAATAGGTTCAAAACTAATAAAGACTCATTTACATGACTATCATGGGATCACTTGTAGCTGGATGGCTAGCATAACAGCCTCCTATGCCAAAGTTCACGGGTTCAAACCCGCAGGTGGTCCTAGGATTTTTTAATGGGAATAAAAAATCCTTAGTTATGCCGTCCTTCGGTGGGGACGTTAAAAGGAGCCTGTGCGATGTCAGGTACTAAACTAAAATGTAAGATCCCTATCCTAATTAAACCTGGATAGGCAAAATTTAGGACTTCCACTGTAGCATCGTCCGATTAGCCATAGTAGCATAAAGTGACGTTAAATAAATAAAAAACAAACATGACTATCACATAAGACAAATCCGGAGTTGAGCTTTGAGACTCTACCAAAACTTCACCTTCTGACTTAAAACATTTTTTGGAGGGTTGCCACCAGGTAGTTTATGTATATCCATTATTCGTTATATACTCCCATATTTACTTGATCTATTTATTGTAATGCACTTGTAAATTTTAATAAACATCTAATATATGAGAATCTCGTGTTACGGTGTTTGTGGTCGTACTAATCCAAAACCTCTCGACCTATTTTTATGAAATGTTGGTAGGTATGAGAATCAGTCTTTTTAAAGGAAATGTTTTATTGTATTTTTTTTGCATAAAAAATAAATATAATCCAGATTTTCACACTCCTCCCACAGTGAAACTTTTAATCACGATTTTCGGATTTTTGTATGGTAAATATCAAAATAATTCTACTATCGTTCGAATAATCATAATATGTTGCGCTCAACACACTACTATCACATACCTACGCAGTTAAAATCAATTTAAGTACTATTAAATAAACCTAAAGTTGAAAAAAGTTTTTAATTAATTTAAATAAAAAGTTTATTCGGTTTTTTATGTATAATAATCAGTAATAAGTTTAAGCTCTATTCGTCAATTTACATTAGCTTTTACTAATTTGTATATTTTTTCTAAAATATCTATATTTCCAAAGGTATATTATACATCTTTGTTACTCTCCCTATGTTGAAAAAAGAAAACAAAATTACTTTAAAAAAAAAAAAAAAAATTCTCTTTTCTTCTTCAGTTGGTATCAAATTATTTCAAAACTTCCCATCCTCACACACATACAAAACATTCGTCTTATAAGGCCTGGATAGGCAAAATTTAGGACTCCCACTGTAGTATCGTCCGATTAGCCATAGTAGCATTAAAGGGACGTTAAATAAATAAACAAAAAAACAAAACATTCGTTATTTTTCTATTAAATAAATATTCATTAGTAATAATTTATATAGCAGAAAAACGTTTATATATATATATATATATATATATATATATATATATATATATATATATATATATATATATATACATATATATATAAAATAAAATATTTGCTTTGCTTCTATTCATTTGAGCCGACACAGTTGAAGTATATTTGTGGCGAACGGCCTCGACATTGAACACAGCGATGACACTCGGCTTATTATCAGTGAATAATGGGCCATTAACTGCATTCCGGTGCTCTTTCTTCGCATATCTCACACCATTTGCAAAACGCTACTGAAATTATAGGATTAAAACCAACCCTATAGAATTTCTCAATAATATTCTCATAATAGCTCTTACACGAATCTATTAGAAACGTATAGCTTGTAAGAATGAATTAATTTTTATTAATTATTTAATTCTTTATTCCACTGAACTACACAACAAAAGAATTACTGTAACAGAAAGTACTACTGAAGAAAATTTTAAATGGAAATACAATTTATGAAGATCATTGCGACTAGATAAAAAACGAAAAGTTACACATTTTATTACTTTTGTATTTTATATTTATATAAATTTATAAGTCATATCGAGCCGACGTTTCGGTAAACATGCATTTAAAATATGACAAAATCAGGTGCGGACTACATACGACTTTCACTTACCTCGGCTGTAAAAATCAATTAAAGAATTATTACATAAACTTGAAGTTTATGAAAACACTTTTAAGTTAATTTAAATAAAAATTGTATTCAGTTTTGCTGGAAAAATATGATTTAGATTAAATAATATGACTATATTAAATGGTTACGTAAAATAATCAGTAATAACTTTATACTCTGTTCGTCACTTTACATTAGATTTTTACAACTTTAAGTATAAGATGATGTTTTTTTCTAAAATCGTTCTCTTTCCAACGATATATTATACGTCTATATTAGTGCTCTTTTATCCTTTAATTGGTCATCAAATTCGTTCAACTTGCATATTGAGCCGTTATTTGTCAGTGCTGCTAAGATAATATGGTTAATCTTTTAGTATGTACAAAATAGAGGAAGAAATACAAAAATACGCAATTTAAGCTCTGTCATACTAGAGCCGTTTTAGAGTAAATCGTAAAAATGAGCAAAATGCATGGTACAAATAACCACTTCCGGTCAGCCGATGTTGGTGAAAAAGTTATTGGAACATCTCGGGCCTTTAGTTGTCTTAAAAAAAAAAAAAACAGTTTCGTGCAAGACTTACCACACCCACATCTTTTTGCGGGACTTGGTTATTTGGACTCAGGGGACCCAAAAACGTTTATTTTCGTTGAAAACTCTAATTAGAAAATGTTCACGATCGCAATACTTTCTCTTCTTATATATTTCATATATAGGTAAGTGAAAGTAAAAAAGAACTTTTAATTTATCTTACTTAATAAGATCAAGAGTTATAGGATTATGGCCACTAAATCATGATTTTTTTAAAGTGAAAATTCTTTAGGCGCGTAATGCGATTTTTAGCAGGGATAAAAGCTTCGATTTCGTGACTAGGTGCCGTTACTCACATGCTCTAAACTGGCGCATGCGCAGCGGTAGTTAATGTTTTAAAACTTTATTTTTAAATATGATAATTTTTCATTAAATTATATCTAAGAAATAAAGGGAAAATACCCTCCCTCCTTTCAGTCAAAAATACTGTTGTACTATTGTGTTTGCAAATTTCGATTCAAAGGAGAAGAACGAAAAAGAAAAAAAATTGGTTTAAGCGACATAAGGATATGAAGTAAATTATGCAATAGTCTAATCAACAAACAAATTAACAATAAGGGTTGAAGAGAAGAGAAAATTAAGCGTAGTATAGAAAAAAAACAAACAAACAAAAAACTGCGGTATAGATGTAAGAAAAAAAAAATCATCCATTTTAATTTTTCATAGATGGATCTTCTAATTAAGAATAATTCGAACCATAGTGCCGAAATTTAAAATGAAGAGAAAATTAAGGGTCGTAGATATCAGCACAGGATAAACAAAAAAAGAGCAACTAATTTAATTCTTCCACAGATAGATCAGTCTTTTGAAACAGTTATAAAGCATATTTCTAAATGTCCGAATTTCTGTGATACAAATGGCAGGTCTATCAAAAAAAAATTGTACCACGTATACAGTCTACAGTCACATTCAGATTACGATGGCATAATTCAAGATGATACATCTCTACAAAGTGATGATGTTTTACAATTAAATGAAACAATAATAACAAAACATGCATTCTTAACATAATCTACTTATACAAACGTTATCTTCTAACTAACGAAATTCCAGTGCAAATCGCGAATTCAGAAAAAGTTTTCACTTATATCGGAAATCCCTAAGACTACCTGATTTTTTTTTTTTTTTTTTTTTTTTCGCCTCGGTGCGAAATCCGAAAAAATCCGAATCACCACAGTTTCAAACAGTGACGTTAATTAAATAAACAATGTCTTTGATTATGATGGACATATCAATAGTAAAACTCTGAAATACGTTTAAATACATAAAGAGGGAAATAACAATAATATCGAATCGTAGCCCTCTGTATATTAGGCCATACTCCAATCGCCGATAGAAAACTCATTAAAAGGAAGAAAATGTAAGAGGAGTATTGGTTAGGGGTCGATGAAAGGGAGCGAGGAAATCAGAACGGAAACTAGGAGATTAACAGGAAGTGAGCCCCTGAGCCAATGGGATGGCCCCCCCCGGCACGGCACATCCATCTTGCCCACCCGTTGGAATCTCTTCCGATAATTACCTCATCTCTCCTTCTTCCTCTTTGATAATTCAATGTCCTTCCGGCTCCTCCTACAATGCTCATCGCAATATAATCGATTAATCAGCCGGGGGACAATCGAATTCTCCAATATATCAGCTTAAATGGAAGGATTTCGTATAATTGTGTGTCCTCTTCACTCCCAATCAAAAATACAACTCATAAATAAATTTTTAAAAATAAACCTAAAATCTTCCGCTTTCCAACAGTTATGAAATGAGATTTACTCATCAATAGATAATTGTAATAGTTATTATTAATATTTATATTATCTCCTATTACAAAAGATGCCGCCCTCTACCTCCGAAGGGACTTTAGCCCAAGACACCTTTGCTCATACCTGAACTCCTACAGGAAGTACTTGGACATTATGGGTACTAAGTGATCCTCCATTTGATCTCTGCCGCATTTCCTCCATCCCCTCTACTTGAATATACCCCCCAAATCCTAGGGCCAGGGCATTCCGGTCAAGATGTTATTACTTTAAAGGTGTAATATATTATATTATTAAATAGTTTCTGTTTCTGTTTTCATAGTGAATAAATATACAAAGTTTAAATAAATGTGTTATTTGTTAACTGGCGTACGAAGTAGGAACTGCAAGTATCAAGAAGTAATTTGATCAACTCTGTCAGATCAAGATCCCTCGAAGATTTTGAATATATTGAAGATTATTTGAAGATAAACTATGAAGATCATTTGCTATCCTTCTTCAGACAAAGAAATGCTCACCGGAGATGTCCTGCTGAGCCTCGCTGGACTTCACTCAAGGAGGAATGATTTCAACAGAAAAAATCACTGAAGTAAGAGTTACTCTATATATATTTTAATGTTTGTAATGTGTTAAAGTCATTGTTCACTGCCTAAGAAAGAGGTCATTAAGATTTTTGAAATCTCATTCCATAACTAACGTATATTAAACGATTATGATACTACTAATATTTCAGGAATACATTTTTGATCACTATGAATTTTATATAGAACATCTAAAGACCTGAGGGTGGTCTCAAATAATTACAATGCCACAGAAAACAGGTAAAATACACGGCGAGGAATCCGCTGCAAGACCTTGCCCGATTGGCCTCAAGGTTCCCACCAACTTCTTCCCCCGCGGCGGAGCGTCACTAACGCTTTTATAGAGCGCTTTAGTAACGCTCGTCTGGAAACAGTGGCGCTTTATGTAGTTTCTTGTTAGAATCTTATATATATATATATATATATATATATATATATATATATATACACATATAAGACTGAGGACTAACCACGGGTGCAGTTACAAGCATCTTGCT
The DNA here is from genome assembly GCA_023052935.1 of Piezodorus guildinii. Lineage (NCBI taxonomy): Eukaryota > Metazoa > Arthropoda > Insecta > Hemiptera > Pentatomidae > Piezodorus > Piezodorus guildinii. The sequence continues at coordinate 148,089,547 of CM041296.1, read as the reverse complement.
CTAATAAAAAGAAAAAAAGATGGAAAATGTGAAGTTAGCGGACAGCCAGAAGACCCACGACACTTAGTTTTCAGGTGCAAAAAAAAAAGAAAAGAGAACGGGACATTACACAAGAGGAAGAGGCTGAATTTTTAAACAACTTGGACAAAGTGAATATAAAAAAGATAGAACTGTTTTTAAAAAAAATTACAAATTTTAATCAATGCTTCCAATAACTCTGTACTTGTACATGCATCTCTTTTAAATTGTTCAATGACCAAATAGGATTTGTTATCAAGTCTTGAGGGTCAGGTCATTTGTAATATAAATAAATAATATATATATATATATATATATATATATATATATATATATATATTGTATTAAAAAAATATTTTTTCAGTTTTTTCCTTCAATTGGATATCGAATTCGTTCAACTTATATATTTACTTGTTACTTATAAATAGTAATAAGATGCTATGGTTAATTTTTTCGGATCTACAAAATTAAACGTACTTTAGTGCAATAAAATTTAAGTCCCATCAGACTCTTCCCACCAGGATAAACCCTACATAATATTAAGGTCCATTGAATTTTAAATCGATATAGGGAGTTTAATCGAAATCGCTAAAACTGTTTTTGAGAAAATCGGATAATTTTGCTAAGAAGTTATAAGTTTATACACACACACATATATATAATTATAAATATATATATATATATATATATATATATATATATATATATATATATATATATATATATATATAGTCATATTTTAGAAGGGTATATGCCAGTGTTTGGAAAAAAATAAACTATATTTTCAAACAAAATAGGCTCTCACCTAACAAAAATCCTCCCAACACCCTTGTAGAGAACTGTATCGTTTTAGGTATGTTAGGATCAACCATAATCTAAAGTACCTTTAATTTTGTAGATCTGAAAAAATTAACCATACACTCACAACAAATTAACCATATCAACTTGTTAGTAAACAAAAAATAAAATTAAAATAATGTGAATATTCGAGTTGAAAGAGTTTGATAACGAACAAAAGTAGAAAAGAGCAAACATATTTTTAAGGTGTTCCTCTCCCCAAAACAAGAACAGAAATATAAATATATAATTTACCGATGGAAAGCTAAAGATCTAAAAAAAAATATATATATTATCTTATAATCAAAATTGTAGAAGTTAATGGAGAGTGGTGAAAAGCCGATAAAACTAACTGATTGTCGTAAATATTAATATAATACATTATTTAACAAAGAACGTGTTTTATTAAAACTCAATATAATCAAATCTATAAAAAATTATTTTCATCTCGAACTGTAAGTAAAATTAATAAATTGGTTTTAACAATGGAAAAGCCAAAGATGTAACAATAGAAATAATTTCATATTATATACTAAGTTGTAATGTGACAAATAAAGTATAAACTTATTGTTGTAAATAAACGAATATATATTGGATAATACAAAATGCTCCACAAGATGTTGCTTAGGAATGTTACGAGGACGTTTAGCAGGCCATCACAGTTCAACAAGCCTAGGTCATTAATTAGCGTTTGTTTGTTCAAAGAAAAATTAACACTGATTATATACAGGGTCACATGTGGTGTAGTGGCTATTATATACCCGAGGTCACTACTTCAAACAAGGAAGGTGGTTACTTCGAAAGGAACGTAAAATGTTTTGAGCCTCTGCGAATTTTTTTGAGGCACTAACGATTATGATTACACTCTATATATCGATGTAAAAATTAATTGGCTTAAAATATCGTATAGGTTTCATTCTGATTGCAATAGTCAGGCATGGCTTATTAATATAACTATATTAAAATGTTAATAAGTAATAAATTTATTCCCAAATTTATTCCCTATTAAGTTACTATATATTACCTTTTCCAAATTTGTTTGTTTGTTTAATTATTTAACGTCACTTTATGCTACTATGGCTAATCGAACGATGCTACAGTGGGAGTCCTAAATTTTGCCTTTTCAGGTTTTATTAGGAAAGGGACCTTTAACGAGTACCTGGCATCACACAGGCTCGGGACCACCTTTTAACGTCCCCTCCGAAGGACGGCGTAACAAAGGATTTTTTACTCCCATTAAAAAATCCTAGGAACACCTGCGGATTTGAACTCGTGACCTTTTGCATGGGAGGCTGTTACGCTAGCCACCCAGCTACAAGTGATCCCTTTTTTCCAACTTTGATAAAATTTTTTCTAAAATCTTACTCTTTCCAACGGTACATCATACGTCTGTATTACTTATTATATAATTTTATCTTTTAGTTGTTTATTAAATTGGCTCAACTAGCATATTTACCAGTTATTATGTGAATGCTAATAAACTGATGTTTCAAATTATTTTAAATCTACAAAACCAAAGGTACTTCAGAGGAAGAAATTTTAAAATATCGGAATTTATGCCCTGCCAGACTATTTCAATTTAAAACTACATGATATTAAAAGCCATTAAATTTTGCGATTTTAATCAAAAATGTGCGAAATGCATGATATAGGAAAATATTCTGTTACATCTCGGGCGCATAGTTGTCTTAAATATGAAATTGCAGTTCCATAAGACTATTTTAAATTTTCTTAAGGAGCGACGTGGTCTAGTGGGTGGATAGAGTCCTAGTCTGCTGTGCTCCGGGTCTTGAGTTCGAATCTCGGCTGTGGCGGAATATTATTTCTTCTGTTATTTTGGCAGTGAAGCGCCCCTAGGGTATGGAGACCCTCCTGGGGCACACCCAGCCTCAATCAAGTGGGCACGCAAAAAAGGGAAATAAACCTGGCGGCTGAGCGTGATAAATTATTCTATTTGTTTAGGTTCAAACCTCCTGGAACAAATCGAGCTATTATTTCTCTATCCCTATTGGAACCATGTGATGATCCACGCCACAGCTTATATCTGTGGATCTGTTTTGAGGAATATCCTCAAGTTGCTATGTATTGTATTTCATTTTCATCTAAATTCTTTGTTCATGGATATGGTGTATATTACCAGGTGGTTTATATTCTAATGTTACATTTTTATTTATATCGATTCTTATGTTTTAATTGTATTCTAACTTTTCTTTCAGAATTTTGAATCAGTTGGTCTTGTGTATCGTTTCACTTTAGGTATGGAAGTAGATATGCTAGCAAAAAGACCTATTTGCTCTCAAGCTGTCTCAAAACTTGTGCCTAAAAATCTTGTAAGGTGCATCAGCCTACCTAGTATCATCTTTTTTATTTATTTTTTTAAATAACTATTTAAACTGTTATTGGGATTTAAGCTCTCGTTATAATTTATTTATTATAGCATCAATGATACTTTTTGTTATCTAATTTGCCTGCACATCTTTCAGAATCCTTTGAAAAAAGTTTTTTTTCGAAAATCGATTTTGATCTTCTATATTATTCATAAATCCATATGTTGAAGGAATTATGCATTTGGTGTGAGAAATACAACCTTCATAAATTTATATTCTTTTAAATTTACAATATACGATGGGGAATGATCAATTAGTAGCAATTTTTTTATTTTTTATATATTCCTTCTTCTGGTCTATGAGGAATTTAAAATATTTTAGAACCAGAAAACTTTTATTCAAACGAATCTCTATATGTACTGGGCCCAAAACTCTTCATGAGTTGTAGTCGAACAAGTTTTTTTTTTTTTAATTTTCTTCCTTCAAGGTATCTTTGATTTTTTAGATCCGAAAAAATTAAACATATCATCTTTTTAGCATTGATAAAAAGTTGGTAAATATACCAGTTGAACGAATTCGATACCCAACTAACGGTAATAAAAAAAAATATATATATATTTTATAATTATAATTTTAAAAATATATATAATAATAATACTTATTTGTTTTCGGGGTAATCCCCATACAAAAGGAGTTGGTCAGTACAGTTCATATGTTATAAATACCAAAATAAAAAACAACTGGAGATTATTTACAGGCATTGTGAATATACAATAAACAAATAAAGCGTATTTTTTTAAAATCAAATACAAAAATGAAAAAAAAAAAAAAAAAAAGAACAGTTGAGGAATTTAAAGTTATCCTTAGTGAAAATATAAATGTTTCAAATTTATAATATTGTGTAAATTATTCTAAACAATGTTAATTAAAATTACAAGTAAAATAAAAAACAAATAAACACAGAAATCTCACTTCACATTTTAATAAAAATTTAATGAGGCATTGACCGGAAAATCTATATCATGAACCTTATTCATTTATTATAAACGATCTAATTTTTAAACTAACCACTGTATAGTAAAAAATGTCATTTAGTTTCTGCACATTATCAATTGTTAGTAGATTTCCTAAAATTGAATTATTGTTCTTATTAATATATTTATATATATACTGATTCCTAAGATCTTTATACATTGGGCATTTTATCAAAAGATGATATAGATTTTCCGGCTTGTGTAAATTATACACAGTGCAGTTTTCATCCCCCTCCAGTTTATAGGATTTCCCCTCACTGTACACTACCGGTCTTGTCAAGTTGCCTACCCTAAGCTGGCTCACTATTGGGTGCTTCTTGATGTTTTATTATTTAATCTATATGTTTCCAACGAAATTTATTGTAATTCTTTAACTATTTTGAAGATTTTTTTTTGTTCCACGTATCTGGAAACGTAAGACATCAGCTGATTTTTTTTTTTTTTTTTTTAAAGGAAAGGAATTTCCTTTTCCTTGATCGATTACAAAGGTTCATTATTTATAATAAATAAAGATTTAGTTTACATTAAAATAAAGGTAAATATAAAAAAAAAAAAAGAATTGACTAAGATTAAGTAATAGAGGTGGACGGCCGAGATGGCATTTATAAGAGTCGGCAATAAATATTAGACCGAGAGAGTGAGAGTGAAGGTAAAAGGACAAGGAACCCTGGGCTGAGAGTACGGTCGGTGTCCTGCCTCAACCATATCCCATCCCAGGCTGTTCGGTGTCTGGATTGGTGACCTCTCCGGTATATTAAGTATAGAGCTCAACTAAATACAAGTGTGTTAATGAAAACCGGTAAAGTAATGGAACTCGAATAAAATACCGATAAGACGAAATATATGATTAGTAGCAGAAACGGTGGCGATTTTGTTGATATTGATATATCAGGGCATACTTTTGAACACGTAGAGAAATTCAAGTATTTAGGTTCAATGATAACAAGAAAAATTGAAATCCAGGAAGAAATAAAGTCCCGGTTAAAGGTGGGAAATGCGTGTTATTATTCAGTTGCTAAGTTACCTAGTTCGCGGCTTCTATCTAAAAACTTAAAGGTTAGAATTTATAAAACTATTATTCTGCCGACGGTTCTTTACGGATGCGAAACGTGGCCGTTTACTTTGAAGGATGAACAACGGCTTAAGGTTTTCGAAAATAAGGTACTGCGTAAAATATTTGGTCCGAAGAGAGATGTGGCCACTGGGGAGTTTAGAAGGTTGCACAACACGGAATTGCGGGACTTGTATCCATTGAATATAATTGAGTTGATTGCATCGCGGAGACTCAAATGGGCGAGTAAAGTTGTTGGGCTCGATGACGAGCGGATTCCGAGAAAGTTGGTATTCGCTGATCCGACTGGTAGGCGTCCGAAGGTAGGCCGAAGCGTCGATGGGAGGATTGCATAAAGGCCGATCTCAGGGGCTTGGGCTTGACCGGCGAACATTGGATGAGTCTGTGCAGGCGATGTTTGGTGGTATCGGCATCGAACCTTCGGGTTCGCTAAGCCTATTATTATTATTATTAGTCCTGAAATACGCCTTTGAAAACTGCAGTTGCTTAAAGTGGTCCTCACTTTTTCGGGACAAAAGTCTGCAGTATTCGTTACATTTAAGATATATTAACGCTATTTTGTTTCTTCAAAATTAATTTTCAAGGGTATAAGTGGCATATTTTTAGCTCATTTTTATGTCATAATGATATATAGGTTTTGTCAATAATTTTAAAGATTTTTTTTTTTTTTTTTGCCAGGAATTTCTTCAATTTGAAGGTTTCCTCAACCAAACTCCTGCCCCAGTAGGTCTTTCCATCTCTGCCGGTCCATCACGTCCTCCTCCGACAGCCCCCTACCAGCCATACTCTTTACCACTCTATCTTTCCATCTAGCTATGGGTCTTCCTCTCCTTCTGCAGTCTACCTCCCAATCCATAATTATTTTTGGTAACCTATTATCATCCGTTCGTTTCACATGGCCGTACCATCTTTTTTATTTAAACATATTTATTGATATTTACAACTGTATAATTATATACAACAAGTAAATGTGATGGATATAGTAATCTGACATGAAATACATAAAGAGATGCCACCCATCGGCAGCACTCTAAAAATATTTTAAACTAGAAGGTCTCAGGTGCAACTTCTTTTCAGACGTCTCGGAGGATTATCAGGAATCGAATAGGATGATAGAATAGAAACTAGTGGGTTAGAGTGGAAATGGAGTTTTTCATGGAATGATTGATATCTGGTTCGGGCTAATTCAGTAAGATATGGGATATTAAGGTCTTTACGGATGAGCTTATTCGTGACAAAGTAAGGAGCGTTAAGGATTTTACGAAGGATTTTGGATTGTAAGGATTGGATACGAGAAGAATTTGATGGTTTGGTAGAACCCCATAGCTCTACTCCATAGTAGTCGAAAACGTCGGGCAGTTTCTTGTCGTTTCAGTCTTGTATGGAGATTCCAAGTCAGACGTTTGTCAAGGTGGAGTCCTAGATATCGAATCTGTTCAACAGGGGCTAGTGGAGTGTCATTAAAGGATACTGTAGGGCTGGAAGTCATCGGTTTACGGCGAAGAGTAAAGGTTATTTGGTGGGATTTGTTAGAATTAATTTTAATCCTCCATTTCTGACACCATACTTCAAGGTCTCGGATGTGGGATTGACCGTACCATCTTAACCTCCTTTCTTCCATCACCTCAAGAATATTGTGCTTTATTTCAAGTGCTTCTCTTATAGTGACGTTTTTCACCCTTTTGATTCTCGATATTCTTGCCGCTCTCCTCCAAAAATCCATTTCTACAGAAAGAATTTTTTTTCCCTGGGCTATGCTGAGAGGCCATGTCTCCGAACCATACAACATTATGCTCTCTATCAGCTTCTTCAGTTTTATCAATATATTGCTGTTCCAAAGTAATGCGTTGAGCATTCCTACTGCTTTGGATTTCTGCATCTGCTCGGCCATTACATTCGATTATGGAGCCCAAATAACAAAACTGTTCCACTTTGCAGAGGTTGCACAATGTTGGGTTTGTACCATCCTCCTTCTCCGCGCACTTATATTTGGTATTGTAATTTATTTGGAGTCCTCCTTGCTCATAATGGTGCTAATAAACTAGATCATATCCAGGGGGTCCGCGAGATACCATTTGGGAAGTAAATTTAAATCATCTTTATATAAATATTTGTGAGCCCTTGGCTTTCAATATGAATCACATACTCTTCAAGGACAAATTTAACATTCTAAGTTATATAATTCCTTGTGTTTACAGACAAGTGCCTTCTTCTGCACTATCAGACCTTTAAAATCGCTCATTTTCAAAACATTTCGAAAATAATGAACTTGAAGAACAGAAGATGTATCCCAGAACATAATGAAAATTTTTTTATATTTTTGTGAGTATTTGAATAAATACCTTCTTGGGCGAGTTTAAAATTTTAGGTTATATGTTAAGGTGACCAGATTTTTAGATGGGCAAAGCGGGACAACTCTAAAGGAGGATGGGGGGGAGGAGGGGGGAGTATCAACAAAAATTTCCATACAGAATAAAAATAATATCGTAATATTATTATATGTACAATTTATAATTATAAAAAAATGTATAATATTTTATTCCTTGACATATTTTTTATTTGAGTGACTTTGTTTCAGTATATTGTAATTATTTAAAATATTATAAAAATCTTCACAAGAATTTGTCAAATTATATTTGACATATAAAATGGCTTTCAAAGTTTCGATATTTAATTTTGATGATGTCCACACTTGATTTACTGTATAAGAAAAACGTAATTTTAAATGAATTTGTTTTATTTATAATTAAATTAATTACAATACTATATGTATATGAGAATTAAAAATAATTACTTAAGTTTTATAAGCACATACAGTACAAATATTCGTTTCACATCGGCAAAATTTCGCCGAATTAATTTGCCTCTAAGGTAATTTACATGAACATATTTTATTGTTGTTTATAACGAAATTAGTTTGGTTGACTTAAAATATTTGCAAAATTTTATTCGTATATTTCTTTCAAAAATTTCTTTATAGGTTGAGGTCGGTTATATACACGTACTTTTTGTCATCAATATAAATTATTAAGACTACGAGTATTTTAAGCTACGTTTAAGAAAATATATGTATTTATGAAATATATAAATAAATTACTAACCTTAATTTTCTATGGTAAGTAGTATATTTTTAATATTTATTTGTTTAATTAGCTTGCTAGCACTCAGTACGAACATGAAGTGTAACCTGACTTAGCAGAGGTTCTGGTCCTACCATTTTACGTTCCCTCCGAAAGTCGGCTTATCGAAGGATTTTTCAATCTTTTAAGTATGTAATGTTTAGGTTTTAGAGGTTTCTTGCCAGCGAAATTACTGTATGATGGTGCTCACCAAAATTTGTTTGATGAAAATCAGTGTCCTAGACGACTTCATCACTCACAAGACATCAAGCGTTATTATCATATTTAACTCAACCGATTAACTCATTGTATTGTAAAAATATCGTTGTAAATTTATAAAAAGCAATATGCCAAAAAATATCCGCGCAAAAAACCGTGGGACGATAATCGGACTATTGGAAACGAAATGAGTGCACTTCCATTTATTAAACGCTTTAATCCCGCAACCCAATCTCTACTAACTTCATCGCTAAAAGGCTCGTTTAATATTGATTGCGGCCAACATCCACTGCGTCGTATATTTTCATTTCTCTCTCGTTTCACCGGGAATCGAACATGGGACATACTAACGGACAGTATAATAGCAGCTATAAGCCGGAGCATTACTCGCCAATATTTCATTATGTGTGAATTTGCAAGTATAAACTCGTATATGTGCTTTCTGTAACAAATACTATAATACATATAATTATAAGTTGGTTAATTAGTCATTCAATTATATTATCTTCAACGGATTATGTAATATATATATTTTAACTTAATGTCACAATAAGCTAAGGGTGGCTAATCGGACGATGCTACATTGGGAGTCCTAAATTTTGCCTATCCAGGTAAAACCTGGAAATTTATAGCCCTAACTTTAATAGTAATTTTTCCTCTATTTTTCTTTTGCTATTAAATTCAATTCCATTTCAATTTATGGATTAAAATTCAATTTTTTTTTAATTAAAAAATATATATATATTTTTAAAACATATAAATAGTTATAAAAAAATTAAATATAAATAAATATCACTTATATTTTATGTTATTATAATGCTCTACGTTTCGGCTATAATGCCATCTTCTGGTGCAAGAACAATTTGTATCAAAGATGAGTGGGTACTACTATGCCGGTGGCTACTTTTCTAAAGCAGCGGTGACTCCGAAACTATATTAATAAATATGTAAATTTTCGGTTATTATAATGTAAAACTATTTGATTTCTTTTCTAAAAGTATCATGTTAATCAATTCATTATTGGGATCTGGTGGCATAAAGGTGAATAAAATGATTATCTTAAATATACATTTATTTATAAAAGATTATATATTATTATACATAAAAACTTGGTAAAGTAAGGCATTGTTATTGTCGAGAATACTGAGGTTTCGCATTTACCACATAATATAATATAAAAGTACCTTTGACAGATAATATACACACCTTTGACACATAATATAATATAAAAGTAGCTTCTCTTATATGAGATTTTTCATTTCCTCTAGTTTACTTCCAAAATAATAAATCCTAGTCGTATATACCTATTATAGAATTAATCCAGGAGCACAAGATGCTATCATTATCTTAGTTTTTTATTTGTCCTTCAATATTATTTTTCTATTTAACATAATTGTTGTTTTGGTCTCTACTTTATACACAAGTCTCTATTATGGGCTTGAAGACAGTTTAGGAAATAGGGGTCATTTTTCGAAACGATTTATGAAAAATAAATGAAAAAAAGGATTTCTTCGTTATGAGACATTTTCGGTGCATTCTACATCAACTTAGAACCACATCGCAATTCGTCTAAAATTAGATTCAGAAACACGAAGAATATAATTTAAGAAAGATAAGTATTGAAAAATGAGTTGTCCTTAGGATAAGGATCTTTAACGAGTACCTGACATCGCACAGGGACCACCTTTTAACGTCCCCTCCGAAGGACGGCATAGCTAACGATTTTTTTAATCCCATTAAACCGAGACCTTTGGTATAGAAGGCTGTTATGCTAGCCACCATGCTACAAGTGATACCACCTATCAAGGTTTAATTAGGATAGAAATTTTTAAATAGTACCTGTAAATATCGCTTAAGCTCGGGACCACCCTTTTACGTCCCCTTCGAAGGACGGTATTAATAAAGATTTTTTACTTCCTTAAAAAACCAGGGAGCGGCATAGTCTAGAATTTGTTTAACTAATTTCTTCGCTACTTAGGTTGTAAGAAACAAAAATGTAGATAGTGCTCTCAACACAATCTAACTGTGTACTGTGTTACTGTGCTTTTATTGAATTGCTGCTCGCCTCAGTGGAATAGCGACTTCTACTTGCACTGTAAAATATCTGTATTTTGGTTAGAATAAAAAAATTGATAAACAAAAAACAAAATTGGTCATTTGGACACAGAAGACCCTAAAACGTGTAATTCCGTTGAAAACTAGAATTCGAAAATTTTCACGTCCGTAATACTTTCCCTTACTATATATAGGTAATTGAAAGTGACAAGACCAAAAGCAACTAATTGTTTTCATTGTTTTTGTTCCAAAGTTTTTGGTCATTGTTCCCAGATAAAGATTTTTCATTCAACCCTTGCCACCCACCACTTTACATCCCCTCCGAAAGATGACATAAACCAAACCCTGGGACCATCTGCTGGGTTTTAACCCGCGTCCTTTGAAATAAAAGGCATTCAAACATTTCAGCCTTACAATCAGTTATTTTTGATGATTCAGCGACGACTTCATGAGAGAGTGTAATGGTAACTAGCTTTTATGTCATTATATCGTTGCATACATATTTTATTTCATAATTTAATAATAATTCAAGTTTTTTTCTCTCGTATATAACAGTAATTAGATAGATTTGGCCATACCGCCATATTCCAGATTGCCTGGAACAATATGCTAATGCCCTGGGAAGGAGATGACGTGACTCAAATGCTCCCATAAACCACGTTACATAATCCAGTTGAACCATCCTCTAGATCACGTGTGACGTCCATCTATTAGATCCATGTAAACCGATTCAAACGACTCAGTTTTAAAAAAAATCTGGTGCGGTCAATACACGACTTTCACTTACCTCTACTGTTATTATCAATTTACAAACTATTAAATATACTTCAATTTAAAAAATATATTAAGTTGATTTTAATAAAACCTGTATTCATTTTCGTTGGAAACATATGATTTAGATTAATTTATATAACTATCTTAAATTGTTAATCTATACTAATATAATAAAGCTGAAGAGTTTGTTTGTTTGCTTGTTTGAACGCACTAATCTCAGGAGCTACTGGTTCGAATTGAAAAATTCTTTTTTTGTTGGATAGTCCATTTATCGAGGAAGGCTATAGGCTATATAACATTACATTGCGATCAATAGGAGTGAAGAATCAGAGGAAAATGTGGAAAAAAACGAGGAAAATTAACCTCGCATCCCAATGATTCTAAATGATTTACCTTCTAATTTAAAAATAATTAATTTCCCGTTAAGTTATCTTTTGCCGTAACAATTAATAAATCAAGGGGTAACATTTAAAGACGTAGGAATCGATTTATGTCAAGACTGCTTTTCACAACTATTTGTCGCGCTGTCAAGATCGGGTTCCGGAGAAAAACAGTATGTTCTTCTGCCAAAAGAAAATAAAACTAAAAAATATCATTTACGTACTTTAAAATGTATTCTTTTAAAAATTCTACAGAGCAACATCTTTAAATATTTTGGCGTACAGACCCCGCAAAACGTGGATAGAGAGTGTGAGGGAGGACATGGTGGCCAGAGGAGGGCTGCAGGGATAGGGAGCACTGGCGTTCAGGGATAGGGAGCACTGGCGTTCAGGGATAGGGAGCACTGGCGTTCAGGGATAGGGAGCACTGGCGTTCAGGGATAGGGAGCACTGGCGTTCAGGGATAGGGAGCACTGGCGTTCAGGGATAGGGAGCACTGGCGTTCAGGGATAGGGAGCACTGGCGTTCAGGGATAGGGAGCACTGGCGTTCAGGGATACTAAATTAGGAGTGTGACGCAAGTTGCAGAACCTGAGAAAATTAATATTCTAAATCCCGATCATAATAACAGAAATTGATGCGGACGAAGTCGCGGACAAAAGCTAGTCAGTAATGAGTTTATTCCCTATTCGTTACTTTATACTACCTTTTAGAACTTTGTGTATCAGATAATATTTTTTCTAAAATCATTCTCCTTCGGACGGTATGTCATACTTCTGTTCTCATTATAAAAAAATCGGGTGCGGGCAGAACACAACTTTCACTTACATCCGTTTTTAGAATCGATTAAAGAATTTTCAAATACAGTAAGAGATAAAAATGAGTGAAACCATTAATGGATTAATTAAATTGAATTTCTATAGAGAAACATGTGTTTTCTTAAAAAATCTATTATATTATTATCTAAAAGAATCAGTTATTTTTATCGGCTTTTTATCACTCTCTATTTCTATTCTATTAACTTTTAAAAGCTTGTGTTTAAGATAATATTTTTTCTAAAATCTTTAGCTTTCCAACGGTATATCATACATGTATATTACTGCTCTTATGATCAAAAACAACAAATTGCATTAAAAAAATATTTTTTTTCATTTCTGTCCTTTAGTTGTTATTCAAAATCGCACAACTTACATATTTAGCTGTTATTTATCAACGCTAACAAGATAATATGTTTTTTTTTTTTTTTTTTTTTTTAATAGAATCTACAAAATTAAAGGTAGTTTAGAGAAAGACAATTTAAAATATCGGCATCTAAGCCCTGTCAGACTATTTTAATCAGAATGAAACCTACATGATGTTAAAGCCTCTTAAATTTTACATTGATATAGAGAGTTTAATCAAAATCGTTGGAGCCATTTTTGAGAAAATCGTAAAAAGGTGCAAAATGCATGGTATAAAGTGCCTCTTCTGGTAAGCTCATTTTGATGAAAAAGGTTTTGTAACTTCTCGGGCGTATATTTGTCTTAAATTTGAAATTTCAGTTTCAGAGGACTTACCGTTTCCGCCCGGGAGTTACCACACACAAACACAGACCTTTTTGCGGGACTTGGTTATTTGGACTCAGGGGAACCCTAAAATGTGTATTTCCGTTGAAAACTGGAATTCGAAAATTTTCACGATCGCTATACTTTCCCTTACTATATAAAGTATGTGAAAATAAAAAACAAACAAAATTTACATTTAAAAAAAAATATGTTTGCACTTTTCTCTGTTAGCTGTTTATTAAATTCGCTCAAATTCCATATTTACCAGTTATTTCTGAATGCTAATAAGATGATGTTTCAAATTATTTAAAATTTACAAAACCGAAGGTACTTCAGAGGAAGAAAATTTAAAATATCGAAATTTAAGCCCTGCCAGACTATTTCAGTCAGATTTAAACCTATATGATATTAAAGGCCATTAAATTTGACACCAATATAGCGATTTTAATCAAAATCGTTAAAGCCGTTTTTGAGAAAATTGCAAAAAGGTACAAAATGCAAGGTATAATAAGCTCTTCTGGTAAGCTGATTTTGATTGAAAAGATTCTGTAACATCTCGGGCGCATAGTTGTCTTAAATATTGCAGTTCCATAAGACTAAATAAATATATATAAAACAAAAACCCAATGTGGTGAAGAAAAATTCATGGCAGAGAAAATGCTAGTAAATTTCCCTTCGAAACATTAACGCTCAAAAGCTTACAAACCATTCAGCAATGTCAGCATAACCTAGAGGGATGTATTTCAAGAAGAAAAGGTGAATAAATCGGCCTCAACTGAAATAGCCACTAGGTGGAGTTAATTGTTCCCTTTGCCCCATAGCATTTTATTTCCATCTTGGCATCCTTTTGCTTTCTAGTAAAAATATAACTGGAAATAACAGAACTGATCATTCTTAACCCCAAGGGGCAGATTATAGAGATACCAAATAAATACAACAAACCGAGAGAGAGAACTATATTTAAATCGACTAGAGGTGAATGCAAGAGACTACCGAAAACAATGGTATCTATTAAAACAATTTATAGATACATCAAAGTTGCAAATTTATTTAAACAGAAACAAGTGTTTTATTGAAAAATCTATTATATTATTATCTAAAACAATCTGTTAGTTTTATCTTCATTTCATCACTCTTTATTAAATTTAAAAAGCTTGTGTATGCTAACAAGATTATATGGTTATGTTTATAGAATCTACAAAGTTAAAGGTTGAAGTTTAGAGAAAGAAAATTTAAAATATCGGCATTTAAGCCCTGTCAGACCATTTTAATCAGAATAAAACCTACATGATATTAAAGCCCATTTAATTTTACATCGATATAGCGAGTTTAATCAAAATCGTCGGAACCGTTTTCGAGAAAATCGAAAAAAGGTGCAAAATGCATGGTATGAAGTGGAATTTCTATAAAAACATGTGTTTTATTAAAAAATCTATTATATTATTATCTAAAACATTCACTTAGTTTTATCTATTAACTTTTAAAAGCTTGTGTATGAGATAATATTTTTTCTAAAATCATTAGCTTTCCAACGATATATTATACATGCATATTACTATTCTTGAGTTAAAATACAAAAAATTGCATTAAAAAATGTTTTTTTCAGTTTTCTCTTTTGGTTCGATATCGAATTCATTCATATTATATATTTACCTATTTTTTTTTATCAATGTTAACAATATAATATGGTTATTTTTATGGAATCTACCAAATTAAAGATACTTTAGAGGAAAACAATTTAAAATATCGGCATTTAAGCCCTGTCAGACCATTTTAATCAGAATAAAACCTACATGATATTAAAGCCCATTTAATTTTACATCGATATAGCGAGTTTAATCAAAATCGTCGGAACCGTTTTCGAGAAAATCGAAAAAAGGTGCAAAATGCATGGTATGAAGTGGAATTTCTATAAAAACATGTGTTTTATTAAAAAATCTATTATATTATTATCTAAAACATTCACTTAGTTTTATCTATTAACTTTTAAAAGCTTGTGTATGAGATAATATTTTTTCTAAAATCATTAGCTTTCCAACGATATATTATACATGCATATTACTATTCTTGAGTTAAAATACAAAAAATTGCATTAAAAAATGTTTTTTTCAGTTTTCTCTTTTGGTTCGATATCGAATTCATTCATATTATATATTTACCTATTTTTTTTTATCAATGTTAACAATATAATATGGTTATTTTTATGGAATCTACCAAATTAAAGATACTTTAGAGGAAAACAATTTAAAATATCGGCTTTTAAGCCTGTGAGACTATTTCAATCAGAATGAAGCACAATAAATTTTACACCGATATAGCGAGTTTAATCAAAATTATTTTATCCGTTTTAGAGAAAATCGTAAAAAGGTGCTAAATGCATGGGATAAGGTAGCACTTCCGGTCAGCCGATTTTAGTGAAAAAGTCGCTGTAACAACTCGGGCGTATAGTTGTCTTAAACATGAAATTTCAGTTTCACAGGACTTTTCGTTTCCCCCGGGAGTTACCACACACACACAGACCTTTCATAAAACGGCTTCAAAATAAAAGCAACATTTTTCGTCCTAGGAATAAAATGAGCCGCCAGCGAAAAGTGAAAAACGCATGAAATTATTTTTTAATTAAATAATACTACTATTAGTTTGTATATCTGATTACAGACAATTAACTAATATGGAAAGCAATAAATAAATCAAAGAAAAATTACCAATCACCACTGATAATAACAAAACGCCTATAAATCTGTTTTTTTTTATAACCAATTCCAATTATTCTTTTTTACTTTCACTTACTTTTATATGAAATATATAGTAAGGGAAAGTGTTACGATCGTGAAAATTTTCGAAATTCAGTTTTCGACAGAAATAGACGCATTAGGGTCCCCTGAGTCCAAATCCCGAAAAAAAGTGGGTGAGTGGTAACTCCCGGGCGAATACGAAAAGTCCTAAGAAACTGAAATTTCATATTTAAGACAACTATACGCCCGAGATGTTACAGCAACTTTTTCATCGAAATCAGCTTACCAGAAGAGCCACTTTATATCATGTATTTTGTACTTTTTTACGATTTCCTCAAAAACGGCTCGAACGATTTTGATTAAACTCTATATATCGATGTAAAATTTGATAGGCTTTAATATGATGTAGGTTTCATTCTGACTGAAATAGTCTGACAGGAATTAAATCCCGTTATTCTAAATTTTCTTCTTCTAAAGTACCTTTAATTTTGTAGATTTTAAAAGATTAGGCCCATCATCTTATTAGCATAGATAAATAACGGCTAAATATGCAAGTTGAGCGAATTTTATATTTAAATGAAGGGCAAAAGAGCATAAGTATTCTTTTAATGAAATTGTTGTTGTTTTTGAACATAAGAACAGCCACATAGACGTATAATATACCGTTTGAAAGCTAAAGATTTTAGAAAAATTATTATCTTATACACAAGCTTTTAACAGTTAATAGAGAGTGATGAAAAGCCGATAAAACTAACTGAATATTTTTTATAATAATATAATAGAATTTTTTAATAAAACACATGTTTCTATTGAAATTCAAAATAATTAATTCTATAACAATTTATTTGTATCTTTTAATGTGTTTAAAAATTCTTAAATTGATTTTAACAACGAGGGTAAATGAAAGTCGTGTGTTGCGCGCACCAGATTTTTTTTTATGTTCAAGTCAGAAATATTATTGCATGTTTTGTCATGATTAAATTATAAGGTTATTTCCAAATATTTGACGACCAGAACATGCTCAGTCAAGAAGTACCGCACCCGAAACCACGCATGCGCACAGCGGCATCACAAACCGTGTTGGAACCACCTAACTATGATTTGTTGTTTGTTTATTCGCTTAACGTCACTCTATGCTACTATGGCTAATCGGACGATGCTACAGTAGGAGTCCTAAATTCAGCCTATCCAGGTTTAATTAGGATAGGGATCTTTAACGAGTACTTGACATCGCACTGACTCGGGACCACATTTTAACGTCCCCTCCGAAGGACGGCATAACTAAGGATTTTCCTACTCCCATTAAAAAATCCTATGGCCACTCGCAGGTTTGAACCCGCGACCTTTGGCATATAAAGCTGTTATGCTAGCAACTACGCAACGGGTGACCCCAAACTATGATTTAGTTAAGCGTGCCCATAATGAGAAAATCCTTTAGAAATAATATATTGAATAATATCGACGAGGCTGACCCGATTCCGACCGCTAAGCTTAGATATTATAGCCTCCATTCATCTCCTCCATACTTTATCATTTAATGAAGTGTTATCATCAGGCATGGTGATTTCTTCCGAACAGTAGGAAACAAGGATGATTATTTACTTTAAAGTTAGCTAATGTTGAAAACTGGTTTTGATAATCTGTTTTTTGTTAGTAAATTAAAAAAGATGTTAGTAAATTTTATTTAAAAAGTTGTATTATAATATTTGGTCACATTGTTTCTTTTTACTTACATCAATTATTAAAAGTGTTTTAAAATAAATATACATAAACTTTATGTACCAACAAAAATTGTAAATGTGTGTAAATAAAGGCTTATCTTATCTTATCGATGTAAAATTAAATGGGCTTTAATATCATGTAGGTTTCATTCTGATTAAAATGGTCTGACAGGAATTAAATGCCGATATTTTAAATTTTCTTTCTCTAAAGTACCTTTAATTTTGTTGATTCTATAAAAATAAATATATGATCTTGTTACCACTGATGAAAAACAGGTAAATATATAAATTGAATGAATTCCATATCCAACTGAAGGAGAAAGCAGAAAAAATATTTTTTTAATGCAATTTTTCGTTTTTGGATATAAGAACAGTAATATACATGTATGATACACCGTTGGAAAGCTAAAGATTTTAGAAAAAATATTATCTCATACACAAGCTTTTAAAAGTTAATAGAGAGTAATAAGATGAACATAAAACTAACTGATAATTTTAGATAATAATATAATAGATTTTTTCATAAAACACATGTATCTATATAAATCCAATTTAATTAATTATTTAATAGTTTCATGTATTTTTATCTCTAACTGCATTTGAAAATGCTTTCATTGATTTTAAAAATGGAGGTAAGTGAAAGTCGTGTGCTGCCCGCACCAGATTTTTAAGATTCTTTTAACTGCTTTCAACTTTAACTTCATTCAAAATTTCATTTTAACAACCGAGGGAAATGAAAGTGATTCAATTTTTTTTACTAGAAAAGTTTAATTTTAATACCCCCCAAAATATAACTCCTTAAAAACTCCTGATTTGTTAATATCTCTCTTCCCCCGTGACACGACCGCCTATTGAATATTCATCAGAATGGCACCTCATACCATCGCTCCACAAACATCGCCGGGTCATTCCAATTCACGCGACTCTGTTTGGACAAGGCGGTCCGTACATTCCTAGTCTCCTCCTTTTATATTACACGAGTAATTTTAAAAAATCATTTACACCTTTTAACGATTTTCTCAAATACGGCTCTAACAATTTTGATTAAATTCGCTATATCGATGTAAAATTTAATGGGCTTTTATATCATACAGTTTCATTCTGATCGAAATTGTATGACAGGGCTTAAATCCCGATATTTTCAATATTCTTCCGCTGAAGTACCTTTATTTCGTAGATTCTAAAAACATAACCGTATCATTTTGTTATCATTGATAAAAAAAAACAAAAAAAAACAGGTAAATACATAAGTAGAACGAATTCGATATTCAACTAAAAGAGAAAAAATCAACAATATTTTTTTAATGCAATGTTTTGTTTTTGAACATAAGAACTGTAATATAGATGTATAATATACCGTTGGAATGCTGAAGTTTTCAGAAAAAATATCATCTCATACACAAGCTTGTAAAAGTTAATAAAGAGTGATGAAATGAACTGATTGTTGCAGAAAGTAATATAATAGATTATTTAATATAACACATGTTTCTATTCAAATTCAATTTAAATAATTTTTAAACAACTTTAAACAACTCATTACTTTCACTTACTATATATAGTAAGGGAAAGTATTGCGATAGTGAAAATTTTCCAATTCCAGTTTTCAACGGAAATACACGTTTTAGTGTCCCCTTAGTCCAAATAATCAAGTCGCGCAAAAAGGTCTGTCTGTGTGTGTGTTTGTTTGTTTATTCGTTTAACGTCACTTTATGCTACTATGGCTAATCGGACGATGCTACAGCGGGAGTCTTAAATTTTGCCTATCCAGGTTTTATTAGGATAGGGATCTTTAACGAGTACCTGACATCGCACAGGCTCTGGACCACCTTTTAACGTCCCCTCCGAAGGACGGCATAACTAAGAATTTTTTTCTCCTATTAAAAAATCCTAGGGCCACCCGCAGGTTTGAACCCACGACCTTTGGAATAGAAAGCTGTTATGCTAGCAACTACGCTATGGGTGACGCTGTGTGTGTGTGTGTGTGTGTGTGTGTGTGTGTGTGTGTGTGTGTGTGTGTGTGTGTGTGTGTGTGTGTGTGTGTGTGTGTGTGTGTGTGTGTGTGTGTGTGTGTGTGTGTGTGTGGTAACTCCCGGGCGGAAACGGTAAGTCCTATGAAACTGAAATTTCATATTTAAGACAATTATACGCCCGAGACGAAACTAAACTTTTTTCATCAAAATCAGCTTACTAGAAGAGGCAATTCATACCATGCATTTTGCACCTTTTTCGATTTTCTCGAAAACGGTTTTGACGATTTTGATTAAACTCGCTATATTGATGTAAAATTTAATGGGCTTTAACATCATGTAGGTTTTATTCTGATTAAAATGGTCTGACAGGGCTTATATGCCGATATTTTATTTATTTATTTAATTTTGTAGATTCAATAAAAATAACTATATTATCTTGTTAACGCTGATGAAAAAAAGGTAAATATATAAATTGAATGTATGATATACCGTTGGAAAGCTTGAGATTTTAGTAAAAATATTATCTCATACACAAGCTTTTACAAGTTAGTAGAGAGTGATGAAAAGCCGATAAAACTAAGTGATGTTGACTGAAGGAGAACACCGAAAAAATATTTTTTTAATGCAATTTTTCGTTTTTGGATATAAGAACAGTAATATACATGTATGATACACCGTTGGAAAGCTAAAGATTTTAGAAAAAATATTATCTCATACACAAGCTTTTAAAAGTTAATAGAGAGTAATAAGATGAACATAAAACTAACTAATAATTTTAGATAATAATATAATCGATTTTTTAATAAAACGCATGTTTCTATAGAAATTCCATTTAATTAATTCTGTAATGGTTAATTTTTATCTATATCTGTATTTGAAAATTCTTTAATTGATTCTAAAAACGGAGGTAAGTGAAAGTCGTGTGTTGCTCGCACCAGATTTTTTTATCTCTACATGTATTTAAAAATTCTTAAAATCTATTTAAATTGATTTTGACAACGGAGGTAAGTGAAAGTCGTGTGTTGCGCGCACCTATTTTTTTTTCGTTCCAATGTTAAAACTGTTTACTGCGCACGATATGCCAGACCCCTGAACAGTGAGGGAAGGCATCTACCGTGTAGCTTCTCCTGGCCAACAAACCGTGACCATGAATCGGTACGGCCCTAAACACAAAAAGTTGGGGACGCCTGGTCTAGATTAACATCTGTGTCAGGTTCAGGCCGACCCGGTGGACGACTGTGAGATATGGTAGTGCACTAAGCTTTAGAAGCTATGTTTCTAACAACATTGGATTATCAATATAAAGAAACACAACGCCTGTAAATGATTACACAATGGTTTATTATTTCCAAATAACTACTTTTTTTTTAAATTTATTTATTGAGATATATTACAATTAGTTACAAAATGAACAATAGTAATATTGATAGGAGACCACATTCATACAATATATACAGAAAATAATAATAATAGTCAAATTACATACAATTGAAATAATAAAAATTAATACAACAACCTATAACTAAGATAAATAAAAAAGTTGGCAATAAATAAACATCATACAAACAATCATGACTATATACAATATATATAACTGCTATAGGGACCCCAGATTGGGCTTTTCCCTCCACTTGTGGAGGAAAAAGCGGAATCCAAGAGATCCCAGCGCCTCTGTCTCAGCCGCATTGCTGGTATGAGCCAGTGGAGGCTGAGTTAGGGTATAGTACTTACCGTTTCCGCCCGGGAGTTACCACACACAGACACACACACACACACACACACCACAGACCTTTTTGCGGGACTTGGTTATTTGGACTCAGGGGACCCTAAAACGCGTATTTCCGTTGAAAACTAGAATTCGAAAATTGTCACGATCGCAAAACTCCCCCTTACTAGGGTATACATTAATATACAGTAAGTGAAAGTAAAAACTACTCAAGCAATACTCCATACCAGTAGAGAATAGTTTTTCTTTACTATCAGTTGAAGAAGAAATTTATGATTCTAACAGTGATTCGGAAGAACATGTTAAAATCAAATCATTCCCTCCAATCATAGTTCATTAAACGTTTGATAATTATGAAAGCATTTTAAAAAATCTCAAGCAAAAATTAACTGAAGAAGTCTATATCAAGTACAAGAGAAATAAAACCATTTTCATAACCTATAACTCTCCTGACTTTAAAGAAATCAAGAACGAATTAATAAACAAAGGTTTCAATTCCACACATACACACCCATGAAACGAAATTCGACCAAAAATGGTTCTTAAAGGCATCCCTCCGAATATTGAAACTGATTGCATTAAAAATGACTTAAATACTAAGGGTTTGAAAATGAGTAAAATAGTTCAAATGATTATCAAACAGATGGTACCACCAGTAAAATTACCTGCATGGATTGTAACCCTAGAAGACTCAAAACAGACACAATTAATAAATAACATCAAAGCGGTCTGTAGTTGTATTGTCAAATGGGAAAAGTACAAAACCGACAGAGCATTGATTCAATGTTATAAATGCCAATCTTATAATCATATAGCCTCCAACTGTAACAGAAAAATCTGGTGAGGGCAACACACGACTTTCACTTACCTCCATTTTTAAAATCAATGAAAGGATTTTCTAATACAGATAGAAATTAAAATACGTGAAACCATTAAAGAATTAATTAAAATGAATTTAAATAGAAACATGTGTTTTATTAAAAAATCTATTATATTATTATCTAAAATAATCAGTTAGTTTTAAGTTCATTTCATCACTCTCTATTAACTTTTAAAAGCTTGTGTGTGAGATAATATTTTTTTTAAAATCTTTAGCTTTCCAACGGTATATCATACAAGTATATTACTGATCTTATGTTCAAAAACGAAAAAATTGCATTAAAAAAATATTTTTTCTGTTTTCTCCTTTAGTTGGGTATCGAATTTATTCAATTTATATATTTACCTGTTTTTCATCAGCGTTAACAAGATAATATAGTTATTTTTATTGAATCTACAAAATCAAAGGTACTTTAGAGGAAGAGAATTTAAAAAATCGGCATTTAAGTATATAATGTAATGTACTAATTGCATAGTATAAAGTGGCTCTTCTGGTAAGCTCATTTTGATGAAAAAGGTTCTGTAACGTCTCGGGCGTATATTTATCTTAAATATGAAATTTCAGTTTCATAGGACTTACCGTTTCCGCCCGGGAGTTACCACACACACAGACCTTTTTGCGGGACTTGGTTATTTGTTACATATGGGACATTAAGGTCTTTATGGATTAGTTTGTTGGTGACAAAGTAAGGAGCATTGAGGATTTTTCGAAGGATTTTGGATTGTAGGGATTGAATACGGAAAGAATTTGATGGTTTAGTAGGGCCCCAAAGCTCAACTACGTCCAGATAGGCCTTATGATGGTAATATAGATGAGCCTTTTGTAGTTAAGTGGAAGGTTATAGCGTCTGTCCAGTAAGTGTTGAAGTAAGCGAAAGCGTTGGGCAGTTTCTTGTCGTTTCAGTCTTGTGTGCGGAGTCCTACTAGATAGCGAATCTGTTCAACTGGAACTAGCGGAATATTATTAAAGGACACTATAGGACAGGATGTCGTAGGCTTACGAAGAAGGGTAAAGGTAATTTGGTGGGATTTATTGGAATTGATTTTGATTCTCCAATTCCGACACCATACTTCAAGGTCTCTGATGTGGGATTGAAGAGTTTGAGAGGCAATAATAGGATCGTTATTGACTGATAACACACAAGTGTCATCAGGCATAGGAATTTGATTTTAAAGCCGAGGTAGGTAAAAGTCGTGTGCTGCAAGCACTAGATTTTTATTTTTTAAGTATTGCCATCATCTAATCAATAGTATATAAAATATTGCATTTATTTTTATTGTAACTCCGACATTGAATAATAACACTAAATCAGTTGTGCCTAAATACATTTAAATTGATAGCAATAAAAAATATCAGTAATAAATAGAAAATTTATTTGAGTGATATTACATCATTAAATGAGTGCTAGAGACTAATATTTGAGTCAGCAAACGTATTTAATTTGGATAATAAACAATAAACTGGGTAAACACTATATCTCTTTATGACGGTGAATAGACGTACATCATCAAGGAAATAAAATTAATTATTCAAACGAGAAATATAAATTTTATTTGCCTCATCAGAACCGAATAAAATCAATAGCTTTGTTCCAGGTTATAATTCATGACCTCATTAAATATCAACTGTACTTAATTTAAAAACGCTGCAAAGTTCTACCCAATGGTTTATTAATTCCAAATATATATTTTATTATTATTTACAACTGTATATACAAATACAATAAGTAAAATGGCTGAATTACAATAACAGGCATGAATAGACGTGTGAAGAATCTACCTAGTGTTTATTTTATGAGCAGGTCTCGACGCCACCGTCTTCTCAGCAAAACAATCGATTATCTCAAAAACAGTTCTAATTACGATTACAATTTTTTTTTTCTCTTTAAATCTATATTCACGCCTGTCAGAATGTATCTGACAATCAGCAAATGTGCTGTACAAATTGAGAACAGGCATGGTAGGCATGAAGAAGGAAAATGCCCAGCAGCACCCCTTCCATGGCTTTATTTTATCCGAGGAGGTCCCTCATCCAGCCTCTCTTAGGCTTCTTCTGGCTGGCATTTCAGCTATTGA
Source organism: Piezodorus guildinii (assembly GCA_023052935.1). Taxonomy (NCBI): domain Eukaryota; kingdom Metazoa; phylum Arthropoda; class Insecta; order Hemiptera; family Pentatomidae; genus Piezodorus; species Piezodorus guildinii. Next base: position 148,065,062 of record CM041296.1, on the reverse strand, counting down.
CATGACGTTAATCAGTCTATTGTCGTGTCCGTTAAGTTTACTGTGAAAACGAATATATCGTGTTCGTATATGTTGGTCAACTGTTGGTTGTTGTAATTCCGTATGTATGGTTCTGTTGTTTACTTACCAAGGTGCTGTCGTTATCAGTCTTAAAATTTTGGATTGAAATGATTGCAGTTTTTGTATGTGAGTCTTTTTTGCTGAACCAAAAATCTGTGAAGCGTAAGTCCATATTGGCTTAAGAAGGTAAGTGTATGTATTCAGTTTCTGTCTAATTTTTAATTTTGAAGATTTAGATAAAAGTGAGTATAGTACTTTCAGTCGGTGGTAAACTTAATAAATCGATGTAAACTTTAGTGAACTTTAATATGATGTAGGTTTCATTCAGGTGGAAAGAGTCTGATGGGAATTTTTTTAAAATTCTTTTATTCAAATTTACTGATATCTTTTATAAAAATTGAACTGTACATGGTGCAGTAAGTAAATGAGCTATATACAGAAAACCTTGAGAAGAATCTACCCAGTGGTAGCACTTCAATGTTTATTTGATCGGCAGGTCTCGAGGCCACAGGTTTTTCAGACGCCTCGGGGGATTATCGGGAATAGATGTCCATGAGAGGATACAGACAAGTATGGGCGGGTAATTTGGAATGTATGTAGGTGCATCTTTTTAGGGCAATTTCTGCAACTAGTGGGATATTCAGGTCTCTATGGATGAGTTTATTAGTTACAAAGTAAAGAGTTGAGGACTTTACGTAGAATTTTGGATTGCAAGGATTGGATGCTAGAAGAGTTTGATGGTTTAGTGGACCCCCATAGCTCAATGCCATAGGTCCAAATAGGTCGTATAATTGCGATGTAAATGAGTTTTTTCGTAGTAAATAGGGAGCTTTGAGCATTTGTCGAGTAAGTGTTGTAGTAAGCGGTATCTGCAGATCGTTTCAGTCCAGTGTGAGGATTTCAAGTAAGGAACTATTGAAACATTTAAACAAAAACCAATATAAAAAAACGAATTTAGCACTACTCCGTACTTGTGAAAAACATGGATATTTTTATATTTCCTATATACCACATATTTAACAATATAAATAAGTAAAAATGCTACACCGTTTAAATGAATTACGATGCACCTTTTACAAAAAACACAAAACAACAACAAAATTCAATTATTGACCAATAGATTTCCACCCCAAATAAACGACCTTCAGCCAACATGAAATAAAAAATGCTTTTTAACTGACTGATGATCTTCGGTATTATCCTTTGAACTATAAAATAGTTTGACAGCTACAATTTAAAAATATAAAATAAAACTTAAAAAAAAAATACAGAGCACTTGTTGGCTACCAGACCTCAAACACGAGGACAAACGAGTAGACATAAAAAGTGATCTAACAGCAACGTGTGCTGGGGGAAACTTCTGTCTGCTGTTCACTCTAAACATAAACTAAGTTTTTTTGTTCTCATTATTATTCTGAATGAGTTAAACTTCTTAATTATCGTCAATAGGAATAAATATTTAAGTTTAACATAAAGAAATAATCAGGAAATGCTTGGAAATAATAGTTTATTCTTGACAAGGCTGTCCAGAAGAAACATTTGAGAAAATAAATTATTGTTTATCAGAATGAATCCTGCTTATTATAATCTCAATATTATTAAAAATCTAAACATATCTTACAAATTAAATGAGTTATTATAAAAAAAAAAAAAAAAAATACAACTTATTATAAACACTGACCTGGACTTGTCTGCCAACTTAAGCCTCCGATGAACATTTTCCTGAAAATAAAAATAAATAAATTAGAAATGAAATAAAAATAATTTTTTTATTTAAACATACTTATTGATATTACAACTGTATTATTATATACAAAGGGAGCGGCGTGGTCTAGTGGATAGAGCACTAGTCTGCTGTGCTCCGGGTCCTGGGTTCGAATCCCGGCTGTGGCAGAAATATTATTTATTCTGTTAATTCAGTCGGGGGGCGACCCTAGGGTATGGAGACCCTCCTGGGGCAGACCCAGCCTCTATAAAGTGGGTACCCAAATTCATTGGGGAAAAACCTGGCGGCTGAGCGTGATTAAGGCCTGATCACCTCATTGCACTGCCGTTGGCCTAGAAAACAGTTCGAATCTCTATATGTACTGAGCCCAAGACCCTTCATGGGTTGTAGTGGTACAGGTTTTTTTTTTTTTTTTTTTTTATTATTATATACATCAAGTAAATGTGACGGACATAGTAAACTGACATGAAATACATGTACAGACGCTACTCATTGGTAGCACTCTAAAAATATTCTAAACTAGAAAGTCACGGGGCCATCTTTGCAGACGTCTCGGAGGGTCATATGGAATTGAAGAGGAAGAAAGGAATGAAACTAGTGGGTAAGACTGAGAGTGGAGTGTGTCGTGTAAGGAACGATACCTGGTTCGGTCCAAATCAGTAACATATGGAACATTAAGGTCTATATGGATCAGTTTATTAGTGACGAAGTAAGGAACGTTGAGGATTTTACGAAGGATTTTGGATTTTATGGATTGGACACGAGAGGAATTCGACTGTTTAGTAGAGCCCCAAAGCACTACTCCGTAAGTCCACATCGGCCTTATGATAGTCATGTAGATGACAATACAGCCCAGTAAGTGTAAAAGTTAAAACACATTTTATCGAACTTGGCAACAGCAGAAAGTAAATAGGTTAAAGAGGCCATGTGCGGTTTTGAACCCGGGACCTTATGCATAAAAGGCTGTTATGCTAACCACCATCAAGGTTATCAAATTTGTGCAAACGTGCATACTTAGCCGTTTTGTATCGATTGTAATAAGTCGATATGATTATCAGCATTTAAGCCCTATCAGCCTATTTCATATTGAAGCCCATTAAATTCTACATCGAAATAACAAACGTTTGTTTAACAAAATAGAATTAAAATTAAAAAAAAATAATTGTTCACATATTGTTCTTTTAACATTTAATCATTTGCTTTGTTTCTCTTTAAATATTCCTATTGAAATATTATCATCTTAATTTTGTTTACTTCCATACTTTATAATAGTCATCTTATCATGATTTTAAATTTAAATTTATGTTTGTTTCCATATTATATTACTGTCACCATTTATAATTATATGCCTAACGTATTATTAAGTTTATAATTTTATTGGTTGTTATCTTGTTTCTCTTAGCCCTCATGAAGGTTCACAATATAGGCCGAAAAGTCGGCACAAAATTAAAATAAGTACTACTTTTTAAAGTGTGTTTCTCTCTAAAGAGTGCACCCCCAACCAAACTCCATCATCAAAAAGACCCAACATCAAAATATTTAGCTCTTAACTACACCCCTCAAAAGACACCTCTGGATCCACCAGCGATGTTCATGGCGACACCTAAAGTTCAGAAGACACTTGTAAAACCATCAGTCAGTTAGTTTGTCCTCCCTCAGTCATATTTATAGATATAGTAAGTTGTGTGGGTTGTTAGTTTCGAGTCTGTCCCTCTACGTTTTTTTTTTCTCTTTCTTTCTATAACATATGTTGCCCATGTCATCCTACTGTCAAACTTCAGTTCCAAGTAAGATTTTTTTTTTCATTTCGGTATCGGATGCTTGTCAGTGAAAACACAACACACACAGGGAGACATGACTTGTATTGTATTGCAGTCTTAGGTTTGAATCTAATAATAATTATACTATCAAATATTTATCTATATTTTTCGGCGATCCAATAACAGTACTAACACTAAAACAAAACACTTAATTATATCCACTTTCCATCCCTCTTTAATAACTAGAGGCCGAAACGTTATAATTAATTAAATAAAAAATATTATATATATATATATATATATATATATATATATTTTACAATCTCTAATACCTTATACAATTTAGCATATTAGAAAATGGTTTTTTCTAAAAATCTTTCGCTTTCCAACCGTATTATTATTTGCAGAAGTAAAATATTTAACCAGGATAAATATTCCTAATGTTTCCTCCTTTAGCAGGATTCTTCGTGTAATATTTGATATTTATCTATTCGAGAGCGGCGTTGATAAAATTATAGTCTACTGTTCTCCAGGTCTGGGATCGAATCCCGACTGAGGCAGAATACTATTTATTTTATAAGTTCATCCGTGGGTCGACAGGGTTGGCCTCTCCTGTGGCACACATCTAGCCTCTATAAAGTGGGCACCCAAAAATGGGGAAAAAACCTGGCAGTTGAGCGCGATCAAGGCCTAATCACCTCATTGCACTGCCGTTGGCCTATAAACAATACGAATCACTATATGTACTGAGCCCAAGACCCTTCATAGGTTTTAAAGCTGAAGGCCTTTTTTTTTTTTTTTTTTTTTTTAATCCGCATTATTTCATATCTACAACATTTAACAATTTTTTATCGATGTTGTATGGCAATTTATCAAAAAATTATAAACTTAAAGATAGTTACAGTTACAAATTTAAAAAATCTGGTGCGGGCAACACACGACTTTCACTTACCTCGATTTTTAAAATCAATGAAAGAATTTTCAAATACAGTTAGAGATAAAAATACGTGAAATTATTAAGGAATTAATCAAATTGAATTTATATATAAACATGAGTTTTATTAAAAAATCTATTATATTATTATCTAAAATAATCAGTTAGTTTTATCTTCTTTTCATCACTCTCAATTAACTTTTAAAAGCTTGTGTATGAGATGATATATTTTCTAAAATCTTTAGCTTTCCAACGGTATATCATGCATGTATATTACTGCTGTTATGTTCAAAAACGAAAAATTGCATTAAAAAAATATTTTTTCTGCTTTCTCAATTAGTTGGGTATCGAATTTATTAAATTTATATATTTACCAGTTTTTCATCAGCGTTAACAAGATAATCTAGTTATTATTATTGTATCTACAAAATTAAAGGTACTTTAGGGGAAGAAAATTTAAAATATCGGCATTTAAGCCCATTAAATTTTACATCGACAAAGCGAGTTTAATCAATATCGTCGGAACCGTTTTTGAGAAAATCGAAAAAAGGTGCAAAATGCATGGTATAAAGTGCCTCTTCTGGTAAGCTCATTTTGATGGAAAAAAGTTTTGTCACGTTTCGGGCGTATAGTTGTCTTAAATATGAAATTTCAGTTTCATAGGACTTACCTTTTCCGCCCGGGAGTTAGCACACACACACACAGACCTTTTTGCGGGACTTGGTTATTTGGACTCAGGGGACCCTAAAACGTGTATTTCCGTTGAAAACTGGAATTCGAAAATTTTCACGATCACAATACTTCCCCTTACTATATATAGTAAGTGAAAGTAAAAATTAGTCATCTAAAGGTGAATTATACAATAAGGAAAAGTATTGCGATCGTGAAATTTTCCAAACTATAGTTTTTATCGGAAATTCACATTTTAGGTTCCCCTAAGTTCAAATAACCAATTCCCGCATATGGACATGTGTCCAGTGAAACACGAAAAGGAAGAGGTGTACGAAATTGAATTTTAATATTTGTAAAAACGATACAACCGAGATGTTACGGCAAATTTTTAATCAAAATCGGCGTACCAGAAGAGCCACTTTATACTATGCACTTAAACACCTTTTTACAATTCCCTCTAAAACGGTTCTAACGATTTTGATTAAACTCGTTACATCGATGTAAAATTTGAAGTGAAAGTCATGTGTGTCCCGCAACAGATTCTTAAAATCGAAACACTTTCTATTATTTTACATGGGATCACCTGTAGCAAGGTGGCTAAGGTATAACACAGCTTTCTATGCCAAAGGTCACGGGCTCAAAACCACAGGTGATCCTAGGATTTTTTAATAATAATAATAGGCTTAGCGAACCCGAAGGTTCGATGCCGATACCACAAAATTCCGCCTACACAGACTCGTCCAATGCTCACCATTCAAGCCCAAGCTCCCGAGATCAGTCTTAACGCAATCCTCCCATCTCCGCTTCGGCCTACCTTTCGGACGCCTACCAGTCGGATCAGCAAATACCAACTTTCTCGGAATCCGCTCGCCATCGAGCCCAACAACTTTACTCGCCCATGCAATCAGCTCAATTATATTCACAGGATGCAAGTTCCGCAATTCCGCGTTATGCAACCTTCTAAACTCCCCAGTGGCCTCATCTCTCTTTGGACCAAATATTTTACGCAATACCTTATTTTCGAAAACCTTAAGCCGTTGTTCATCCTTTAAAGTAAGCGGCCACGTTTCACATCCGTAAAGAATAATAGTTTTATAAATTCTAATCTTTAAGTTTTTAGATAGAAGCCGCGAACTAAGTAACTTAGCAACTGAATAATAACACGTATTTCCCACCTTTAACCTGGACTTTATTTCTTCCTGGATTTCATTTTTTCTAGTTATAATTGAACCTAAATACTTGAATTTCTCTACGTGTTCAAAAGTATGACCTGATACATCAATATCACCAAGATCGACACCGTTTCTGCTACTAATCATATACTTCGTTTTATCGGTATTTAATTCGAGTCCTATAGGATTTTTTAATAGGAGTGAAAAATTTTTAAGTTTTGTAGTCCTTCGGAGAGGATGTAAAAAGGTGATCTCGAGCATGTGCAATGTCAGGTACTCGTTAAAGATCCCTATCCTAATTAAACCTGGATATTTTGCATTAATTAGCCACAGCAGCATAAAGTGACGTTAAATACATAAACAAAACAAACAAACATTATTATACATTTCATAGTAGTAGGTTTGTTCCAACATAAAATACAAGAAATGTGACGGAGCATGCGCATTACCGTTTTTAATGTTATTCAAATTCGTATTAGAACAAACTAATGAGTACAAAGAACTATCACCGATTGATAATAATTACATTTATCAACCTCAATCAAATTACATAATAACCTTTCCAAATATATACATTACATATACATGGAGGTATATATAAAATACATTTCTGGTAACATAGATGTAATTGGTGGAAGACTGTGAACTACCCCTCTGGACTACCTGCCCCTATCTAGCGCAGTACTATCGATCCATCTCTTAGCCACGGGAAGAATATACTTCAGAATGTTGTAGCGGTCAGCTCTCTTATATACATACCTCTATGCTCTCCAAGGAGGAACAGAATATATCTTTTGAATGTTAAGAAGAAATAAAAGGATTTATGTATACAGAGATTATTACACTGCGATCATTGAGTCATTAGTTTGTTCCAACAGAAAGTTTTATAACGTCTAACATGAGCGAATACAATTTACATTTGTTGGATGATTTCTAGTAACCTAAGACCTACATTTCGACCACCATAATACTTTAACATTTCGACGAAATCTTTTATCACTTATTTGTATATATGTACTTTCATGTGCCAATAAATGAAATAATTAGTTTGTTTCTATGTCTTCCAAAAACAGTTTATTTCAATAAACCATAAACGAGTCTACGTTTATGGGGCCTTCCCCATCATCAGGACTCACTAAAATACATCAATAATTAATAATTAACATCAAAAGATAGCTATTTTATATACTAATTAAAAACATTATCAAACATTCACATAACGATGTTACATAAATATTATATTTACTTGAGTTATTTTTTTTTCTTTCTTTTTTTAACATATTTATTGATATTTACAACTGTATTAAATAAAAATACATCTAGTAAATGTGATGGTAATATATAAAACTGTCATGAAAAACAGTAGACACTACCCAGTGGCAGCACTCTAAAAATATTTTGAACTAGAAGGTCTCGGGGTCATTTCCTTTTTAGGTCCCTCGGAGGATTATCTGGAATTGAAGAGGAAGAAAGGATTGAAACTAGTTGGTTAGAGTGAGAATAGAGTTTGTCATGAAAGGATTGATACCTGGTCCGGGCCAAATCAGTAACATAGGGAACATTAAGGTTTTTTGGATAAGTTTATTCGTGACAAAGTAAGGAGCGTTGAGGATTTTACGAAGGATTTTGGATTGTAAGGATTGGATGCGGGAAGAATTTGATGGTTTAGTAGAGCCCCAAAGCTCTACTCCGTAAGTCCAGATCGGTCTTATAATAGTCATGTAGATTAGCCTTTTTTAGTTAAGAGGAAGGTTTGATCGTTTGTCTAGTAAGTGTTGAAGTAGCCTAAAGCGGCGAGCAGTTTCTTGTCGTTTTAGTCGTGTATGTGGATTCCAATTTAGGCGTTTGTCAAGAAGAAGTCCTAGGTATCGGATCTGTTCAACAGGAACTAGTTGAGTGTTATTAAAGGATACTTTAGGGCAGGAAGTCAAAGGTACGGCGAAGGGTAAAGGTTATTTGATGGGACTTGTTGGAATTTATTTTTATTCTCCAGTTCTGACACCATACTTCTAGGTCTTTGATGTGGGCTTGAAGCAACAAATGGATCTTTATGAACTGATAACACGCAGGTGTCATCAGCATAGGATATTAAAACTCAAGGTAATAAATACGAAAATGCCAACAAAAAAAATTCTGATGCGAGTAACACATGCCTTCTACTTACCTCTGTCGTTAAAGACAATTGAAGAATTTTTTTTTTATCTAAACATATTATATTGATATTTACAACTGTATGCAAAATACATCATGTAAATTTGATGGACATAGTAAACTGACATGAAATACATGTAGAGACACCACCCGTTGGCAGCACTCAAATTTAAAAAAATTCTTAACTAGGTCTCGGAGCCATCTTCTTTTCAGACGTCTCGGAGGATTATCAGGAACTGAAGGATGGAAATATAATCGAAACCAGTGGATTAGAGTGGAAATGGAGTTTTTAATGGAAGGAATGATACCTCGTTCGGGTTAAATCAGTAACATATGGAACATTAAGGTCTTTATGGATAAGTTTATTAGTTACAAAGTAAGGAGCGTTGATGATTTTACGAAGTATTTTGGATTCTAAGAATTAGATACGAGAGGAATTCGATGGTTCGACCCCCATAGCTCTACTCCGTAAGTCCAGATTGGTCTTATAATAGTCATGTAGATGAGCCTTTTGTAGTTAAGAGGAAGCTTCGACCGTTTGTCTAGTAAGTGTTGAAACAGCCTAAAGCGGCGACTTGAGTTGTTTAAAAATTAAAATGTCCATTTTTTATTAAAAATGTTGTCAATAATTTATGTTAAAATTGTTTTGTTTTTTATATTAACCTACAGGGAACAACAACCATCTACACTCACATATTCTTTGGCCCCTTATGGATTAGGTCATCCTATTTACTGTAGGAGGGTACAAACTGAATTATTATTAAAAATAGGTCAACAATACATCTTACAATTTTAACTTATATTGAAATATATATATTAATGAAAACCATAGCGAAACTTGAACTTGAATAGTTTCTAATCCTATTCATGGTACATCATAGTCCAACTAACCAAGTCTCGGAAAATGGTGTCAATGTTAGCGTGTGTTTATGGTAGGACTATTAGTATATCAATTTTATGTGTTTAAAAAAAATGGCCTTGCAAAATAAAAAAATCTATGAAAAAAAAAAATCTTGTTTTTGTTAGTTTTCGAAAAAACATTTAACGACATTTTTCATTAAATTTAAAGGAAGTCCTTATCATATTGTATGAGAAAGATGGTTGGGAGTGCGGTCATAAATTAGAAACACATTTAAAATAAGTGTTATTTTAATTATGTGCCGACGTTTCGGCCTACAATGTGGGCCTTCCTCAGGGCTAAAAGAAACAAGATAACAACCAATGTAATTATAGACTTAATAATGCGGTAGGTATATAATAATAATATGACAGTAATAAATTATGGGAACATAAATAAAATTAAATGTAAAATGATAATAAGATGACAATTATAAAGTATGGAAATAAGGTGACAGTTATAAAGTATAGAAGTAAACCTACTTTATAACTATCATCTTAATTTTGTTTATTTCCATACTTTATAACTGTCACCTTATTTCCATACTTTATAATTGTCATCTTATTATCATTTTACATTTAATTTTATTTATGTTCCCTTAATTTATTACTGTCATATTATTATTATATACCTAACGCATTATTAAGTATATAATTACATTGGTTGTTATCTTGTTTCTTTTAACCCTGAGGAAGGCCCACATTGTAGGCCGAAACGTCGGCACATAATTAAAATAACACTTATTTTAAATGTGTGTTTCTAATTTATGACCGCACCCCCCAACCATCTTCCTCATCTAATTTCTCAACGGTCAACAAAACTCCATCATTATCATATTGTAAGTTTTTGCTTTGATTTGACATATGCAAATTTAATTTAGTTAAGGAGATTTTTCCTGCATCATGTTTTTAACCAATAAGATGACTTAAAATGGGTTAAAAACTGAAGCTATAAAAATGTTTTATCTATTGTTTCAAATGTAGAAATGGTTGGTTTAAAAAAAAAAAATCAATAAATTATTGTTTGTTTATTCGTTTAACGTCACTTTATGCTACTATGGCTAATCGGACGATGCTACAGTGGGAGTCCTAAATTTTGCCTATCCAGGTTTTATTAGGATAGGGATCTTTAACGAGTACCTGACATCGCACAGGCTCGGGACCACCTTTTAACGTCCCCTCCGAAGGACAGCGTAACTAAGGATTTTTTACTCCCATTAAAAAATTCTAGGACCACCTGCGGGTTTGAACCCGTGACAATAAATTATTGATCTGCGAAACAAATAGAAAAAGTGCAATTTCCAATGGATTGACCCTGTATTGTTGTAAGCCTTATGAATCTTGACTACTGGGATGAAAAAGTGATTATTGGAAATAAAGTTTATTCATTTAACGTTACTTTATGCTAGTATGGCTAATCGGACGATGCTACAGTGGGAGTCCTAAATTTTGCCTATCCAGGTTTTATTAGGATAGGGATCTTTAACGAGTACCTGACATCGCACAGGCTCGGGACCACCTTTTAACGTCCCCTCCGAAGGACAGCGTAACTAAGGATTTTTTACTCCCATTAAAAAATTCTAGGACCACCTGCGGGTTTGAACCCGTGACAATAAATTATTGATCTGCGAAACAAATAGAAAAAGTGCAATTTCCAATGGATTGACCCTGTATTGTTGTAAGCCTTATGAATCTTGACTACTGGGATGAAAAAGTGATTATTGGAAATAAAGTTTATTCATTTAACGTTACTTTATGCTAGTATGGCTTATCGGGCGATGCTACAATTGGAATCCTCAATATTGTCTATCCAGATACAATTACGACAGAGATCTGTAATCATTGCACAGGCACGGGACTATCATTTTACGTCCCCTACGAAGGACATCGAAACCAAAAGTTTTTTAAAATGCCCAAAAGGAAATCCTTCGTTCTCCGCTGACGGCGGATACGCCACTGATCACATCCATCAGATAGACACAATGAAGAAGAACCTTGACCGAAAGTAAGGGAAGGTGACAACTCAGTTTTCTATTTCGGTCTCTTTGATCTTATCTACAGGAAGTCGTGTGGGCTCCACTCTCTTAAACGAGGGAACCTAGTCTGTTACTTTAAAACCGAACCATCACTTTTCGGTTTAAGAAGATAATAAAGGCTTTTAACTCATTTTGGAAATAGTTCCAGTTCCTTCCCTCCATGGAAAAGTACCGCGATAGGGGAAATTCAACAAAAACACACCTCTCAAAATTTAAAAGAGTCCAAGTGAACAAGTCTCGCAAAAAGATTGGTTTATATGTGACGAGTATAGAGCGTCTATGGCTGAGATGTTATAGCAACTTTTTCTTTAAAATCAGCTGACCAGAAGAGCCACTAGAATAGAATATATTTTTTTTTATTTGTGAAAGACAAAGTCTTGTACAAATTTACAACATAAAATACAATTACAAGGGAAATATAACCTGAGTCTAGTGCTCTTTACCCAAAACATTAAACAAAAGATAAAACACGTACTCCTTGACAAAATAGTAAACAAAAATAAAACGAACTGGATAATACAAATTTTTTAACATAATATTGATTACTACACAATATTAAACTTAAAATAGTGAGACATCTAAAATAAACGGAACCGTAGTAAAAGTACAGTGATTAAATGGTTTCGAAAACTATTTACATGACATTGTTTATATGGAACTAATAGAATCATATTTATTACATATGTTTAAGATATAAATATAAAGACTGTTCAGTCTGGCTTCACTATTAATGTTCAAGATATTTTCAATTTTTTGTAGGTCACAGGATACGGATTCAGATGGTTTTATGATATATTGTCTATTGTCTTTAAAGGCTGGGCAATGTAAGAGGATATGGTACTAACTATTGTTGAAATAATCATTGCAAAATATACAAAGTTCATTTGCCTTAATAATAATTGTTTTGTTTCCATGGTGGAGTTTGATGATCTCTGGGTTTCCTACCCTTAGTCGGCTGATAGATCTTATTTTCTTAAAATTTAGCCTATATCTTAGGTACTCTTCTGGTTTATGTAAGTTGTAACTGCTGAAAAATCGGTATATCGGGTAACTATTTGAGTTCATTGCTCTATTAATGTCAGTTGAATAGTTATTGTTTATGATTGTTTCGATAATATCGGCTTTGTGATTCAAAATATCGTTTTCCAGAGGCGCATTGAATTTTTCCCTACATCCATAGTTGTGGGCTATCATATTGACCTGTGAAACCCAGTTGTAATCTATATCAGGCTTTTCTGCATCTAGCATTCTTAGTCTGTTGAAACACTGTTTCGGGAGTCTCTCTTCAGGCATCGATGACAGTTTAGACCAATGGTTGATCACTTTTTTCATTACTTTTGAGATTAGAGGACTTCTACCTGTCTCAAGCCTCACTATATAGTTTGGGGTGTTTTTGGGCCATCCATATAGGTATTTAATAAATTTCATTTGAGAAATTTCTAAAGGATCTAGATATCTCAGGCTCCAAACTTCTGTTCCGTACAGGAGAACTGAAGAGATCATTGAATCGTACAACGCCATCTTTGTTTCCCAAGAGTCACTCTTTCCTCTTCTCAGGATTTCTAAGACTTTAGCGGTAGCAATAGATGATTTTTGTACAGAAGAGCCACTATATACCCTGCATTTAGCATTTTTTTCCAATTCAAAAAAGGTTTTAAAGATTTTTATTATACTCGCTATATCGATGTAAAATTTAATGGGATTTAATATCATTCTTAATGCAAGTTGAATTCCGATTGAAATAGTCTGACAGGGATTAAATACCAATATTTTAAATTTTCTTTCTCTTAAGTACCCTTAATTTTGTAAATTCTTTAAAATAACCATACCATTTTTTTGTCATTGATGAAAAACAGGTAAATATATAAGTTGAACGAATTCGATATCCAACAAAAGGAGAAAACAGAAAAAATATTTTCCTAACGCAGTCTCTTGTTTTCGAACATACAAAACATATGTACATGTATAATATACCGTTGGAAAGGTAAAGATTTTAGGAAAAAATATTATCTTATACACAAGCTTGTATTAGTTAATAGAGATGAAAATATGATAAAACTAACGGATTGTTTTAGATAAAAATCTGGTGCGGGCAACACAGGACTTTCACTTACCTCTGTTTTAAAAATCGATTGAAGAATTTTTAAATACATTTAGAGTTAAAAATTAGTGAAACTATTTTTTTTAGTAATAACAATTTTTATTGAGAAAATCTTACAATCTGTCCCAATTTGGACATTAATAGTATTGCTGAATGATATCAAACATACTACATTCATACAATATTTACACAACATAAAATTACAATAAAATATATACACAATAATGAATCAATACAAAAGTCAATAATTCACTTATATCTATATACACATACACACACTCATACATACATCACATTGAGTGGAGAATCTAGCCAGTGCTAGAACTCCAATATATTTACAAAAGGTCGCGGGGCCACTGCCGTTTCAACCTTCTAGGTGGGTTGTATGGATGAGTGGAGCTGGATAGGGATTGAGCTAAAGGATTAGGATGATGAATGAGGTTCTGGTGGAATTTGGAAAATTTGGATGGAATTAGGTCTGAAATAAATGGAACATTAAGGTCGTGGTGCAAGGTATAATTGGAGACATAATAAGGAGCATTTACTATTGTACGGAGGAATTTGGATTGAAAGGATTGAATGCGTTTGATGTTAGAACGTTTAGCTGTCCCCCACAGTTCAAGTCCGTAGGTCCAGATGGGCTTCAGTATTGTCTTGTAGATTAATAATTTGTTTTCAACTGTAAGTTCAGATTTTCTGTTGAGTAGTCGGTATAAGTGAAACTATTAAAGAATTAATTACATCCTCTATTAACTTGAGTATAAGATAATATTTTTTCTAAAATCTTTAGCTTTTCAATGGTGTACCATACATGTATATCACTGTTCTTATGTTCAAAAACAAAAAATTGCTGTTTTCTCCTTTGGTTGGGTATCGAATTCATTAAATTTATCTGATACCACTGCTGAAACAGAGCCTACAATAGTCGGATAAACTGCGCAGTAAAACAATTAATAAATTACTCAAAGTATCAGTTACAGTATAATGGGCGGTGAAGGGTATCTATTTATAATAAGTGACTTTATCGCCATTGCAGTAAAAGAAACATAATTTATGTGCCGTTTTACGAAGCCATAAAGTAGTTGAGTCTCCTTCCTACCTTACCACTTCAGGCTATTCCCGTATCTTAAGAGAGGCAACTTACGAAAATGGAAGGAAGACAGTTTCAGTCTCCGACGAGGAAACAATAAAAATGCGTATCCCCGAAGATGTAGCCTGGCAAAGTTAAAAAAAAAAAAATCTGGTGCGGCTACACGACTTTCACTTACCTCGCTTGTTAAAAGCAATTTAAAGACTTCAATTTGAAAAATATTTTAAGTTGATTTTAATAAACCGTGTATTCATTTTCGTTTGAAAGATACGATTTAGATTAAATAATATAACTATATTAAACTGATAATCAGTAATAAGTGTATTCCCTATTCGTAACTTTATATTACCTTTTACAACTTAGTGTATCAGATAATATTTTTTCTAAAATCTTTCTTTTTTCAACGGTTTATAATACGACTATATTCCTGTTCTTGTCATAAAAAAAAAAAAAAAAAATTGATTAGCTGGTTTTGATGAAAAAGTTTATGTAACATCTCGGGCGTATAGTTGTCTAAAATATGAAATTTTAACTTTTTGTATTGGCGCTGGTCTTACCACACACACACACACACACACACACAGGCCTTTTTTTTTTTTTTTTTTTGGTCTTGGTTATTTGGACTCAGGAGATCCTAAAATGTGCATTTCCGTTGAAAACTGGAATTCGAAAATTTTCACGATCGCAATACTTTCCCTAACTAAATATATCGTATATAGGTAAGTGAAAGTAAAAAAGTTAAGAAAGGTGCTGGCTAACCTGTCGTGAAGTGGCACAACAGAAGAACGACATCCGTCCATATCCGAGGTCGCGGGATCAAACACGGCAGATGGACCACGTATTTTACTTTCACTTACTATATATAGTAAGGGGAAGTATTGCGATCGTGAAAATTTTCGAATTCCAGTTTTCAACGGAAATACACGTTTTAGGGTCCCCTGAGTCCAAATAACCAAGTCCCGCAAAAAGGTCTGTGTGTGTGTGTGTGTCTGTGTGTCTGTGTGTGGGTGTGTGTGTGTGTGTGTGGTAACTCCCGGGCGGAAACGGTCCTATGAAACTGAAATTTCATATTTAAGACAACTATACACCCGAGACGTGACAAAACTTTTTTCATCAAAATGAGCCTACCAGAAGAGGCACTTTACACCATGCATTTTGCACCTTTTTTCGATTTTCTCAAAAACGATTCCGACGATTTTGATTAAACTCGCTATATCGATGTAAAATTTAATGGGCTTTAATATCATGTAGGTTTTATTTAGATAAAAATGGTCTGACAGTGCTTAAATGCCGATATTTTAAATTTTCTTTCTCTAAAGTAGCTTTAATTTTGTAGAATCAATAATAATTATTGATTATCTTGTTAACGCTGATGAAAAACTGGTAAATATATAAATTGAATAAATTCGATACCCAACTAAAAGAGAAAACAGAAAAAATATTTTTTTAATGCAATTTTTCGTTTTTGAACACAAGAGCAGTAATATACATGTATGATATACCGTTGGAAAGCTAAAGATTTTAGAAAAATTATCATCTCATACACAAGCTGTTACAAGTTAATAGAGAGTGATGAAATGAACATAAAACTAACTGATTATTTTAGATAATAATATAAAAGATTTTTGAATCAAACACATGTTTCTATAGAAATTTAATTTGATTAATTCCTTAATAATTTCACGTATTTTTATCTCTAACTGTATTTGAAAATCCTTTCATTGATTTTTAAAATGGAGGTAAGTGAAAGTCGTGTGTTGCCCGCACCAGATTTTTTGTAAATGTGGATCCTTCCAAGAGAACGTAAAATGATGGTCCCGGGCCCGTGCGATGTCAGGTACTCGTTAAAGATCCCTTTCCTAATAAAACCTGGATAGGAAAAATTTAGGACTCCCACTGTAGCATCGTCCGATTAGCCATAGTAACATAAAGTGACGTTAAATGGATAAATAAATAGATAGCTGTAAGTTATAATAAACAAATCTACTATGGCGCTATTTTGAAAAAGAAATTCGTAAAAAGGTGCTAAATGCTATACACCATGCAAGTGGCACTTCCGGTCAGCTGATTTTGATGAAAAAGTTGCTGTGATATCTCGGGCGTATGTAAGTATATGTCTGTTTGCGGGACTTGGTAATTTGGACTTAAGAAACCCTAAAACTGGAATTCGTAAATTTTCACGATTGCAAAACTTTCCATTACTATATATTGCATATGTAGGTAAGTGAAAGTAACAAAAGTTCATCAGTATCTCAGTAATAGAGATCACAAAATATGGCGGATTTTTTTTCTTAATTCGAGTTTTGGATTATGTGTGTTTTGAAACGTGAAAGTACATATTCCAAATGTTCAATTTGTTTCTGAATTATGATCACATTTAATATAGTAAAATATAATTAACTGACTTTATAATTAACTCGAAGTCCCTGTTCGAATGTTTGAACGTAATATATATAGCTGAAGAGTTTGTTTGTTTGAACGCGCTAATCTCAGAAACTACTGGTTCTAATTGAAAAATTCTTTTTGTGCTGGATAGTCCATTTATCGAGGAAGGCTATAAGCTATAAAACATCACGCTGCGACCAATAGGACCGAAGAACCAGTGGAAAATCTGGGAAAAAACGGGGGAAATTTGGGAGAAAAAAAAACTTGCATCCCAATGATTCCAAATGATTTACCTTTTATTTTTAAATAATTCAATTTCCCGTTAATTTATATTTTTCCATTTAAACACGTAGGAATAGATTTACGTTAAGATCGGGTTGCGGAGAAAATCAGTATGTTCTTCTGCCACAAAAAATAAAACTAAAAATGTCATTTACGCGGAAGTACTTTAAAATATATTCTTTTAAAAACTTCTTAATAGCAATCATAATAACAGAAATTGATGCAGACGAAGTCGCTTTAGAATATATCAAAGTTCCGGTTCTGGAAAATTGTCTTAATCTGATATCTATCAGCAGAGGTACAAAGATTTTATAACAAATATATTTAGGCATATTACTGTTGTTATCTATTCGTTTAATGTCACTTTCATACTAATATGGCTAATCGTATGATGACTAATTTTTTCCTCTTCAAGTTTAGTTAGGGTAGAGATCTTTAACGAGTTCATGGAATCGCAAAGGCTTGGGACCACCATTTTACGTCCCCTTCGAAGGAGAGCATAACTAAGGTTGTTTTTTACTCTCATTAAAAAATCTTAAGGGCACCTGGCTGGTCACTACATACAGGTGACCGACCCTTTTAAGCATATTGCGTTTCATATGTGTTTCGAGTGTAGGTTCGTATGAAAATATATTCAATTGTTATTTATTTTTTAAAAATGGTTTGTGACGATTATTTTTACATATTAAGTGATTATGGGTATAACCACTTCTACTGGTTTGCTATTGTAAATTTGACAGGAAGAAGTCAAGATCGGGCTTTAAATGATAACAAAGAGTAGCTGATAGTTGATATTTATTATAGCCAATCTTACCATAAACGCACATAAATTAATACGAAATGCAATATTCGCGAGCAAAGCTGCGTGTCACAGCTAGTGTATGTATATATATATATATATATATATATATATATATATATATATATAAAATGTTTGAACGTATATAATACATGTAATGTTTGAACGTATATAATACATGTAATGTTTGAACGTATATAATACATGTAATGTTTGAACGTATATAATACATGTAATGTTTGAATGTAATATGTGTTGGTGAATTTGTTAGTTGTGTAAGATTGTGGTTCGGCCTCGCTGGAGGGCAGGCAGGTGTTTACCAAGCGAGATAAGGAGATATCTTAGGGACCGTACGCGGTCGGCCGTTTTAGGGAAGGAAGAGGGAAAAAATATACAGAGCAGGAGAGTGTAAGCATGGATATGGGTGGATCAACCGATATACAGTCATCAACACATGTTACTTTCACTTACCTATATAAGCTGTGTCACGCAGCTTTGCTCGCGAATATTGCATTTCGTATTAATTTATGTATGTTTATGGTGAGATTGGCTATAATAAATATCAACTATCAGCTACTCTTTGTTATTATTTAAAGCCCGATCTTGACTTCTTCCTGTCAAATTTACAATAGCAAACCAGTAGAAGTGGTTATACCCATAATCACTTAATATGTAAAAATAATCGTCACAAACCATTTTTAAAAAATAAATAATAATTGAATATATTTTTATAGGAACCTAAACTCGAAAAAGATATGAAACGCAATATGCTTAAAAAGGTCGGTCACCTGTATGTAGTGACCAGCCAGGTGCCCTTAAATTTTTTTTATGAGAGTAAAAAACAATCTTAGTTATGCCCTCCTTCGAAGGGGACGTAAAATGGTGGTCCCAAGCCTTTGCGATTCCATGAACTCGTTAAAGATCTCTACCCTAACTAAACTTGGAGAGGAAAAAATTAGTCATCATACGATTAACCATAGTAGTATAAAAGTTACGTTAAACGAACAGATAACAACAGTAATATGCTTAAATATATTTGTTATAAAATCTTTGTGCCTTTGCTGATAGATATCAGATTAAGACAATTTTACGTTTAGGTTGTTCAACCACTTTTTGGGCGAAGATTTTCAAATCCTCCCTTATTGCACATCTAGGCGGTAAGACGAACCTCCAGGAAAAATTTTAGCCTCACAACCATAGTAATTTTTTAGATACCAGAAAATTGAGTGGTACTTTTTTTTATTAATATAAACATACAACTAATAAAAGTCCTAAATATGCTTAAAATAATAGTTTCGATTATTATACTCGAATAAATCAAAAGAAATAGTATTTTTTTAAATTTATTTTCCATACTCTCCAGTAGCCTCATCTCTCTTCGGACCAAATATTTTAGTGCCTTATTTTCTAAAACCTTTAGCCGTTGTCCGTCCTTCAAAGTGAGCGGCCACGTTTCACCGTCGGAAGAATAACAGTTTTATAAATTCTAACCGTTTTAGACAGAAGCTAAGTAATTTCGCAACTGAATTATAACACGCATTTCCTGCGTTTAACCAGGACTTTATTTCCTCATGGATTTTTTTTTCGTAATCATTGAACCTAAATACTTAAATTTCTCTACGTGTTCAAAAGTATACCCTGATATATCAATATCACTATGAACGCCACCGTCTCTGCTACAAATAATATATTTTGTCTTTTCGGTATTTATTTCGAGTCCTATTTCTTTACCGGGTTTATTAACGGACTTGTATTTAGGTAAAGTAGTTTAGTTTCCGTGTCTTCCTTTAGCAGTACCAAATCATCGGCGTATCCCAGAACCGGAATTTTATCACCCAAATTTAAACCTTCTTAGTACATGTCACCTTTTCTTTGATATATTCTAAAGCGACTTCGTCTGCATCAATTTCTGTTATTATTATTACTATTGGAGTTTGTACCCTGTGAATATAATTGAGTTGATAGCATCGCGGAGACTCAAATGGGCGCGTAAAGTTGTTGGGCTTAGTGAGGAACGGATTCCGAGAAAGTTGGTATTCGCTGAACCGACTGGTAGGCGTCCGAAAGGTAGGCCGAAGCGGAGATGGGAGGATTGCGTTAAGGCTGATCTCGGGAGCTTGGGCTTGAATGGTGAGCATTGGACGATTCTGTGTAGGCGGAATTTGGTGGTATCGGCATCGAACCTTCGGGTTCGCTAAGCCTATTATTATTATTATTATTATTATTATTATTATTATTACTATTAAGAAGTTTTATATATTCTTTTATATTTTAAATTTATTTTATATTTTTATATTTTTAGTTTTATTTTCTTGTGGCAGAACATACTGATTTTCTCCGCAACCCGATCTCGACGTAAATCTATTCCTACGTGTTTAAATGGAAAAATATAAATTAACGGGAAATTGAATTATTTAAAAATAAAAGGTAAATCATTTGGAATCATTGGGAAGCGAGGTTTTTTTTTTTCTCCCAAATTTCCCCCGTTTTTTTTTTTGTCTAAAGAATTTTTCAATTAGAACCAGTAGTTTCTGAGATTAGCGCGTTCAAATAAACAAACAAACAAACAAACAAACTCTTCAGCTTTATAATATTAGTATAGATATAGTAAGGGAAAGTAATGCGATCGTGAAAATTTTAGAATTTCAATATTTTTTCAACGGAAATACACGTTTTAGAATCCCCCGAGTCCAAAAGTCTCGGAAAAAGGTTATTGTGGAAGTGTCTGTATGTGGAACGTCGTACACAAAAACGAAAGTTGTATACAGCTGATAATTTAAAATATCGGCATTTAAGTAATGTCAGACTAATTCAATCAGAATGAAACCTAAATTATATTAAACGTCATTAAATTCTACATCGGTATAGCGAGTTTAATCAAAATCGTTAGAACCGTTATCGAGAAAATCGTTAAAGGTACTCTCGATTATTTTAATTTATTGTTAAAATTTTAAACATTAAAATTATTAATAATAAAAGTTAAAAATTGGCTCTTCTGGATATATGATTTTGACGAAAAAGTTGCAGTAACATTTTGGGCGTATAGTCTGCAACATGAAATTTCAGTTGTATATGACTTTTCGTTTTCGTGCTAGTCTTGCCACACACACACACACACACACACACACACACACACACACACACACACACACACACACACACACAGATCTTTTCGTGCGACTTGGTTATTTGGACTCAGAGGACCCTTTAATATTATATAATAATATAATAATTTCCTTTAAAATACATGAATTTAAAAATTTTCAAAATCGCAATACTTTCCCTTAGTATATATTTCATATACAGGTAAGTGAAAATAAACTATGAAGTTATTGTATAAAATACAGTTATTGTAGATTTATCGCAAAACCTTAAAATAGTGAGATAAATCCCTATCAAACACTTACACTTTCCTGTCTCTGTCGTCGTGTAGCGTGGCCCAAGGAAAACAAATAAATATTCTAACGCAGTATAATTCATGATAGTAGAAATTCTTAAAATCTAAAATTGAAAAAAAAAAAATGGCTTTGTTTATAAAAATTCCACTTCCTCGCCCGCTAACTATGACGTGCCTTAAAAATTAGACACGAAGAGCGAAGAGGAAGGAAATGATCCATTACCGAGCCTCTAGAAGGACCTTGAAGGAGTGAGGCAGGAGCTGCCACGTGATGTGGAGTGCGGCTGCCGTACAGCACGGTGTAGGGGGATCCTGCTGTCTGCTGATCTACCGTGGATAATATGTCGGGTGCATTGTACCGTGGCTCTTATCTCTGCCCTATGTAGTCTGTGTACTCTGAGCAAATAGTCAGAGTCGGTACGGCCAACGAGTGTGAACATGTTTGGTGCTCACAAACCTTAGATCGTGTTTTTGGTATATTATTTTCAATAACGAACCTTTGTAATTGGAACAAAAAAAAAAAAATAATAATAATAAAACCCTCTAAAAGAGCCTGAATAATATAATATAATCTATAATAATATGCAATTCTTCTTCTAATTTAAATGAATTAGGAGTTAAACGATGCTAAAATAAATATGTAATTATTAAAATTTGTTTCACATAAAATAATCAATTGGATAACAAAAATAATTTACAACGAACCTACCTAAAATAAAGAATTGTTTAACAGTCCTTTGATTAATACATTTTACTAACATAATAGATATATAACCTCCCTTGGTGAAATATTTACATATGATAATGAAATCAAGATTATAAAATTCTCGATTTTACACCTCCGCTGGTCGGAGACTCTTTTGTCCAGGGGAAAAAGAGTAAGGAACCAACTTACTAGAGTGGAACACATTCGCTTCCTTCCGTTTCCTTTGTTAGACTCCACTTCATATATAGATTTGAAAATACGTTTTCTAATTTTGAGTGGCTCCATTCCGACTTGGTCCAGCTTCCTCCTGTTCAAACTATTACCATTCGTTACAAAGAGCAAATCTCCTTCTTTAAGATCGTGATCAATTCTTTTCTGGTTCTTTACTCTGCTCTTGTTCTGTTCAAAACTTTTTTTATCTCTATGTTAGTTAAATGTATTAATCAAAGGACTGTTAGACAATTCTTTATTTTAGGTAGGTTCATTGTAAATTATGTTTGTTATCCAATTGATTATTTTATGTCAACAACATGTTAAATCTTGCTAATTGTATTTTTGCAAAAAAATAATAAATAAAAAAAACTTCCACTTTCATTAAGAATTAGAGGTAGATATCAATAAATGTATATATTTTTTTAAAAACTATAATTAAGAAAAAAAAGTAGTTCCACTTCGCTGTTATAATCGAGCTGCGTTCGCACATATTTTATACAGCACGCCTATCCAAAATCGCCAAGAAGGAACGAAAATTCTTAGTCATCAAGCATTATAATTGCAAAAGAGGAAGCGAGTTCTTCAAGTGTGGCTTAAGAAGGCGGTCGGTTATTTAGATTCTGCAAAACTCATCTTCCCGAAGATAACAAGAATATTGTGACGCTTTTTAGTTTTTCAGACACAAATCTGTACCTTGAAGGAGTTGTTGGATTTAGTAGATATAGAAATACATACTCTTTCTAAGCAAACGGACGTGCAAGGAAGCGATTAGTCCTAGATCACGCTCAACCTACAGCTCTTTCCCCCGACATTTGGGTATTATAGAGGCTGAGTGTGCCCTAGGAAAGTAACCTTATCCTAGGAACGCTCCACAGCTATAATAACAGGATAAATAGTTATCATGGACAAGAAGAATTCGAATAAGGAGAACAGCTATCGTACTACCCCACAACTATCTAATAACAATGATAAAAATCTGGTGCGCCCAACACACGACTTTCACTTACCTCCGTTGTTAAAATCAATCGAAGAATTTTTAAATACATTTAAGAGATAAAAAAAAAAATTGTTAAAGAATTAATTAAATTGAATTTTTATAGAAACGTCTGTTTTAATTAAATCTGTGGCGGTCGTGAAAAACTGGATTGTAACTGGATATCAAAAATGAGTTAACTCCACGTATCGCCTCAGCAGCCTCACCACGTCGCGCTGAATCGTGTTAAACAAATTTCTTGGAGGAAGTATGTTTGTTGTAACATGCTGTATGTTAATTACTCTATTTTGGTTATTATGTAAAGTTTAAGTCGCTCACCTGTAAAATGAAAGATTTCGACTTAACTACTTATTCACGACCGCCACAGAAATAATCTATTATATTTGTATCTACATCAATCAGTTAGTTTTATCGGGTTTTCACCAATCTCCATTACTCTTTACAATTTAGTGTATCAGATAATATTTTTTTCTAAAATGTTTAGCTATCCAACGGTATATTATACACCTATATTACTATTCTTGTGTTCGAAAACACAAAAATTGCATAAAAAAAATATGTTTGCACTTTTCTCCTTTAGTTGTTTTTCAAATTTGCCCAACATTGATATTTAACCGTTATTTATCTATCTTAAAAAGACGATGTAGCTAATTTTTTGAAATATACAAAATTAAATGTACTTTAGAGGAAGAAAATTTAAAATACCTGCATTTAAGCCCTGTCAGACTATTTCAATCAGAATGAAACCTACATGATATTAAAACCCATTAAATTTTACATCGATATAGCGAGTTTATTCAAAATCATCGGAAGTGTTTATGAGAAAATCATAAAAAGGTGCAAAATGCATGGTATAAAGTGGCTCTTCTGGTTAGCCGAAAGTTGCTATAAACAACTCGGGCGTAAAGTTGTCTTAAATATGAAATTTCAGTTTCATAGGACTTTTTGTTTTCGCCCGGGAGTTACCACACACACACACACACGGACACACAGACCTTTTTGCGGGAGTTGGTTATTTGGACTCTCAAACGTGTATTTCCGTTGAAAACTGGAATCAAATAATTTTCACGATCCCAATACTTTCCCTTACTATATATAGTAAGTGATAGTAAAAAATTATTGTAATACCTTAGACATACACATTTCTAAAATATGGACATTAAATTTTATACTCTTGAGGTATGATGTCCGAATTGGAAAATCAAAACAAGTTCCAAGGACCCTCAGGGGACCCTAAAACGTATATTTCCGGTGAAAACTGTAATTCTTAAATTTTCAGGATCGCAATACTTTTCCTTACTATATATTTCATATATAGGTAAGTGAAAGTAATATCAGGATAAATAGTTATCATGGACAAAGAAGGATTCGAATTCGAGAACATCACATCCATCCTACTACCCCACTCCTATTTAATAACAATGCTAAAATATAATGTTTCATGTATAAACAACAGAACCGATTTTAAATGCTTTGAAAGCAAAATATTCAAGTTTACGACGTAACAGGCGTATTAGAGGGAAAAAATACAACTGTTAGGGTGCGTCAACGCAACATGCGAGGCAGAGTTATGCGTTCCTTTATTGCTTAGGAAAGCCATGGAGAGGAAAGCTGTGATTAAATCGGTTGGTTGTATTATTAACACATAAAACAGGTTGGCACAAAAATTCTAGTGCGCGCAACACACGAATTTATAAACTTATAGTTTAAAATAGGTTAAACAATTTTAATGGAAACAATAGAAATTATTCTCTACAACAATCTGTTAGTTTTGCCTCCTTTTCCATCACTCTCCATTAAATTATACAACTTAATATATACGATGATATTCTTTCTAAAATCTTAAACATTCCAACGGTATATTATGCAGCTAATTTACTAGGTGTTCAAAAACATAAAAATTTAATTTAAAAAATAAATTTACACTTTTCTCATTTAGTTGTAAATAAAATTCGCTTAACTTGCATATTTTCCTGTTTTTTTATCCACACTAACAAGAATGATATGATCAATAAATATCAATCTACAAAATTAAAACTACTTTAGAGGAAAGAAAAATTTAAAATATCGGCATTTAAGCCCTGTCAGACCATTTTAATTAGAATGAAACCTACATGATATTAAAGCCCATTATATTTTACATCGATATAGCGAGTTTAATCAAAATCGTCGGAACCGTTTTCGAGAAAATCGAAAAAAGGTGCAAAATGCATGGTATAGAGTGGCTCTTCTGTTAAGATCATTTTGATGAAAAAGGTTATATAACGTCTCGGGCGTATAGTTGTCTTAAATATGAAATTTCAGTTTTATAGGACTTTTCGTTTCCGCCCTGGAGTTACCACACACGCACACATAACCTAAAACGTGCATTTCCGTTGAATACTTGATTTCGAAAATTTTCACGATCGCAATACTTTCCCTTACTATATATAGTAAGTGAAAGTAAAAAGATGTGCAAATGAAAGACGGCGACCGCCCTGGTGTTTCTTTAAATGCATTAACAAATGTTAGTCGCTGGACGCCAGATCAGGGCTGTATGGATGGAGGATGATCTAGAGTTTCCGATTTATATGATTTGATGAGATAATATGGTTAGTTTTATAGAATCTAGAAAATAAAAGATACTTTAGAGGAAGAAAATTTAAAATATCGGCATTAAAGCCCCAACAGACTATTTCAATCAGAATGAAACCTACATCATATAAAAGCCCATCAAATTTAACATCGATATATAGAGTTTAATGTAAATCATTAGGAAAATCGTAAAAAAATTCAAAATGCATGGAATAAAGTATGTGAAATACAGGGTGGCCGAGGTTGATGACAAAGTCGCTCTAAGATCTTGGGCTTATAGTTATATTAAATATGAAATTTCAGTTACTTACGAGTTTTCTTTTTCGTGGTAGATTTACCACACGCACAAGCAACTTTTTGCGGTACTAGGTCATTTGAACTCAGGGGACCCTAAAATCTGTGTTACCCTTGAAAACTGGAATTCGAAAATTTCCACGATCGCAGTACTTTCCTATACATGAATGAAGTAAAAATACATAGAGCAAGGGAGAGTATAGGCATGGATGGTGCATCAACCTATATACAGTGGAAGTAAAAGAAATTACTATGTTAACGTTGTTCGATAGATCCAGAGTCAATTATTATACAGTAGAATCATTTTGGGCTAGAAAAAATAAGTTTTGTAGCAAAATGAAAATACTCTTGTACAATAATAGTCTCATTTACTTATTAACATGATGAAAACAATGTCAAACAGAATCACGACACGAATACATCGACAGAGACGAAAACAAAACAAAAAAATAAGGCGTACATACTCCCACGGTGACATTGTACATCACAACTAAAATGTCGGGGCGCGTAGTGTGAGAAAGGAAAAGGCAATTTTCCAACGTAGCGGAAGTTATAAGCAGTTACGTAAGGAATCTCTGTCTTCATAAGTAAGAGAACAGTGTTGAGTACCTTAGGAGTTTTGGGTTTAGGTCACCCTCCATCTTAAACTTCAATATTTAAAAAAAAAAAAGCCGTTCATAAAATAAAACTTATAATGAACAGAAACACTAACTCCTGGACCCAGTATATTAACTATAAACAGTATATTAGGACTATAAACGGACAAATTCTTAACTTTTTCAAAATATATGCATAAAATATCTGGTGCGGGCGAACACACGACATTCACTTACACCCGTTTTTAGAACGATTAAAGAATTTAATACAGTAAGAGATACAAATAATGAAACATTAAATAATTAGTTAAATTGAATTTATATAGAAACATGTGTTTTATTAAAAAATCAATTGTATTATCATCTAATATAATCAGTTAGTTTTATCTGCTTTTTAACACTCTCTATTAACTTTTAAAAGCTTGTGTATGAGATAATATTTTTTCTAAAATCTTTAGCTTTCCAACGGTATATCGTACATGTATATCACTGTTCTTATGTTTAAAACCAAAAAATTTCACTAAAAATGTTCACTTTGCTCCTTTAGTTGTCTTTTAAATTCGCATAACTTACATATTAACCTGTTTTTTATCAGTGTTAACAAGATAATATAGTTATTTTTATAGAATCAACAAACTTAAAGGTACTTTAGAAGAAGAAAATTTAAAATATCGGCATTTAAGCCCTGTCAGACTATCAGTACCTCAGGAGTTTTAGGTTTAGCCCAAAAAAAAAAACCGTTCGTAAAATAAAACTTATAATCGGGGTACTCACTACGTTTGCTAGAGCATATTTTTTGTGCTATTTCGCTAAACTCATAGAGTTTCTACAGGAAATAACTTTATAAACTAGACGGGTTTAGCAAAATAGCACAACAAATATGCTATAGCAAACTTAGTGAGTACCCCTAATGAACAGAAACACAAACTCCTGAACCCACTATATTAACTATAAACAGTATAACGGAAAAATTCCTAACTTTTTATCAAAAATGCATAAGAAATGCAATAGAGCAATATTATGCAACGGTATATTATGCAGCTAATTTACTGTTTTTTTGTTTATGTTCAAAAACATAAAAATTTAATTGAAAAAATATATTTGCACTTCTCTCCTTAAGTTGTAAATAAAATTCGCTTAACTTGTATATTTGCCCGTTTTTTATCAATACTAACAAGATGATATGATCAATAAATATCAATCTACAAAATTAAAACTACTTTAGAGGAAAGAATAGATGCTTTTAAAATTCCCTTAACTTGCATATTTAGCTGTTATTTATCAATGCTAACATGTTGATATGGTTAATTTTATAGAATTTACAAAAATATTTAAAGGTACTTTAGAGGAAGAAATTTTGAAATATCGGCATTTAAGCCCTATCAGACTATTTTAATCAGAATAAAACCTACATGATATTAAATCCCGTTCAAGTTTACATAATCATAATACGGCACTCCACTATATGACTTAATTAAAGATGATACATCTCTACATGGTAATGATGTTTTATAATTATAGAGGTAAGTGAAAATAAAATAAGGTACCGAAGGGAAGAATGCAGAGTTTAAGTAATATAGGAAGGTTTTCTGGCACTTAAGGGAGGGATCTGAACAAGAAGGGAGCAGGGAGTATTGCCTTAGAAATTAGGATAAAGCCAGGGGCATCGCTGAGAATACCAATGAGTCGAGCGGGAGGAGCGAACACGGTAAATGAATCTCGTCGAGCGTTTCAGGCCTCTCTCCGAGGTCTTGTTGGTAGAGGTCTGCTAGGAGGGTGGAGGGTTACCTAGAGGGTAGATGTTATTCTTAGGGCCAGTTGCACCAGCCTCGGTTCACCCTAAGGTAAGCATACTCCAGGTAAAACTACGGTAGATAGCTGAACTCCAATTTCAGCAGGGAGCGTTGTTGGTACGGCGTTTTCTTAAACTACTGTCTCGCGGGAGATGAAAGGTAGGTCCGCCAATTTACTTCCAGATTTCAATTCTTAACCTTATCAGCTTTGCTACTTTGGAACTTATTTTTAAGAAATACATTCTTCTATTTCTAAAGTTTGTTATTAAAAGATGTTAGTCAATTTATTATTTGTTTCCCGAATGTGAATAAATTTGGTTGGATTGTTTGTGATTTTTTTTTTACTTAAATTCACAACAATCAGTTTATAAGTCAACAAAATATCATCTATTTTGGTTTTTAGTCAGTTTTGTAATTTCATGTGGAGTCCTAAGAATGAAATTAACAACATACCCCCTCTTGTTAATTAAAAATTAAAACCCTAATTAGATAAAACATACTGTAGAACATTTAGTACAAAATTAGGAGATATTTAAATCCAATCTCTAGTCAACATTTAAATGAATTAATAATAAAATTAATCAGTTAATGAAAAATCAATCATTTGGGTTCAAAATTTAAAAAAAACTGATATGGAACCTACTGAAAATCATCTTCCACATACAGAATGTAGACAATTTATTTTTAACAGGAATGTAGTGGGATTTTTAACTGACTTAAAAAAGTTATATGCCTAGGAATCACTAAAGAACTATTAATAATGATAACAATTTAAATATGTTATATTTACAAAACCAAACATTTTCAATTATTTAGAGAGGATATATTTCAATGGAATAAATAATAAAACTATAATTATAAAATGAAAATGTTGATTAAAATTTTACGAAAATAAAACAAAAATTAAAATACCTTTAGTAAATAATAACTACAAATTAATTAATTAACAATATATTCTTCGTCTTCTGTCAAGTGTTCAATGTTAATCAAATCCATTTCCTTGAAATAGTAGCAGATAAAACAATAACATAAAACAAAAGTGATACTATTTCAAACTATTCAGGAAGGTTACTACTTTACTGGAGGTTAAACGGTGAGCCTTGCCCAGTAAAGTTTACCGTGGATTCAGCATCCCTGCCCTAGGTGGTGCAACGGGCAATGGCTGACTTCAACGGAGGTTACCCTTACCGCACTTTGACCTGGGCTGGAGCAACAGGCCCTTAAAATTATCATCTCTACTAAAAGTTACCTAACATGTTAACCTGGCGGGTCGTATAAATACGTCAAACGTGAACAATAAAGGTTATATCTACATCCACATATAAATAAGCGAAAACGTATATAATTTATAGTCTTTTCATTTATTTTAATCATAAAAAAAAATCTACTTTATCAAGAGTAGATAATAACAAGCTGACAAGGCTAGTTCAGCCTATAGTATATACGAGGCATGTTTTTTAAGTAAGTACCGTTTTGGAATTAAAAAAAGACGTGCAAAGATATCGCAATAATTTTATTTTTTCATGAAAGCCTCTACCTTAATCTACTCTTCTACATAATTTCCATGAATTTTGAGGCACTTGTCATAACGCGGCACCAGTTTTTGAATACCCTCCTCAAAAAATTCTGCCGCCTGAATTGTTCTAAAAATCTGCATCGTGCAATCCAGAACAAAAGACGTGGCAAGTTGAGTAAGGGTATAATTTTGCTGCATGACAATGCCCGTCCACATGTGGCTAATCGGACCAAAGATCTCATCAAATCATTTAAATGGGAAACTTTAGATCATCCTCCATACAGCCCTGATCTGGCGCCCAGCGACTACCATTTGTTCCTGCACTTGAAGAAACACCTGGGCGGTCGGCGTCTTTCATGTAGGGAGAGGCTTTCATGTAAAAATAAAATTATTGCAATATATTTGCACATCTTTTTACTTTCACTTACTATATATAGTGAGGGAAAGTATTGCGATCGTGAAAATTTTCGAAATCAAGTTTTCAACGGAAATGCACGTTTAAGGGTATGTGTGCGTGTGTGGTAACTCCAGGGCGGAAACGAAAAGTCCTATAAAACTGAAATTTCATATTTAAGACAAATATACGATCGAGACGTTATATAACCTTTTTCATCAAAATGAGCTTACCAGAAGAGCCACTTTATACCATGCATTTTGCACCTTTTTTCGATTTTCTCGAAAACGGTTCCGACGATTTTGATTAAACTCGTTATATTAATGTAAAATTTAATGGGTTTTAATATCATGTAGGTTTCGTTCTGATGAAAATAGTCTGACCGGGCTTAAATGGAGATATTTTGATCTTTATCTTCGTCTAAAGTACCTTTAATTTTGTATATTTTATAAAAATAACCATATTATCTTGTTAGAAATAATAAATAACAGCGAAACATGTAAATTGTACGAATTTGAAAAACAACTAAAAGAAAAAACTGAAGAAATATTTGTTTAAATTAACTTTATGTTTTTGAACATAAGAACCGTAATATACATGTATGATATACCGTTGGAAAGCTAAAGATTTTAGAAAAAATATTATCTTATACACAAGCTTTTAAAAGTTATTAGAGAGTGATAAATCGCCGATAAAACTAACTGATTATTTTAGATAATAATATAATAGAGTTTTTAATAAAACACATGTTTCTATAGAAATTCATTTTAATTAACTCTTTTATAATTTCACTAATTTTATCTCTTCCTGTATTTGAAAACTCTTTAATCTAATTTTAAAAAGGAGGTAAGTGAAAGTCGTGTGTTGCCCGCACCAGATTTTTTTAATTCCAAAACGGTACTTACTTAAAAGACATGCCTCGTAGTTTTAAAATGTGAAAAAATATATTTTATATATGGGCAATATAAAGGAATGATTAAAAAAATCTTGAAAACGGCAGAGGCCGAAACGTAGGGAGAGAGAAAAAAAAAAAGGAATTTTGAGTGTAAAAGGAATCGTTTTATTTAAAAAGAACCTAGAAATAATATTTTTCTAAAATGTTTAGCTTTCCAAAGTTAAAAAACTAAAAATTGCATTAAAAATAATTTTTCTCTTTTCTCCTTTAATTTGATATCGAATTAGTTCAACATATATATATTTACCCGTTTATTATTAATTACAACAACCTGATATGATTAATTTTCTCGAATTTATAAAATTAAAGGTACTTCAGAAGAAGAAAATTCAAAATATCGTCATTTAAGCCCTGTCAGACTGTTTCAATCAGAATGTAACCAACATGATATTAAATTTCACATCGATATAGCGAGATTAATCAAAATCGTTTGAGCCGTTTTTATGAGAAATTGTAGAAAAGGTACGAAATGCGTGGTATAAAATGTCCTTTCCGGTCAGCTGATTTTGATTTTAAAAAATCCTGTAACATCTCGGGCGCATAGTTGTCTTAATGAAATTCCAGTTTCGTCCGATATACCCCACACGGACCCACAAACCTTTTTGCGAAACTTGTTTATTAAGACCTTAAAACGTGTATTTCCGAATTCTAAAATTTTCACTACCGCAATACTTTGCCTTCCTATATATATATATATATATATATATAGGTAAGCGAAAGTAAAAATCAGTCAAAGAGAATTGGACGAATTAAACCAAGACTATGCTAATGCCCTATGCTAATAAGTATCCCTGTTTATCCCGGCTTCCAGCACAGACAGACAAGGCCTCATGGTCTGACCGCCGAGTCAGCAACTGCTAGACTCAAGGGTCAATGTACAGGTCCTGTCTATGTCAGTATTCATTAGCCAATAATAGACAATAACCCAACACCACTATCCATAAAGATGTCAATTTACAATCACTATCCATAGATTAGTACAAAAACAATATAATTTATGGTAATGGTTTATAAAAATATTTTTTATACTTTCAGTAAGGGAGAGTATTGCGATCGTGAAAATTTACGAATTCTAGTTTTCAACGGAAACTAGAATTCGTTTTAGGGTCCCCTGAGTCCAAATAACCAAGTCCCGCCAAAAGGTCTGTGTGTGTGGTAACTCCCGGGCGGAAACGATAAGTCCTATGAAACTGAAATTTCATATTTAAGACAAATATACGTCCGAGACGTTACAAAAACTGTTTCATTAAAATCAGCTAACCAGGAGAGCCACTTTATACCATGCATTTTGCACCTTTTTTCGATTTTCTCAAAAACGGTTCCGACGATTTTTATTAAACTCAATATATCGATGTAAAATTTAATAGACTTTAATATCACGTAGGTCTCATTCTGATTAAAATGGTCTGAAAGGGCTTAAATATTTTAAATTTTCTTCCTCTAAAGTACCTTTAATTTTGTTGATTCTATAAAAATAACTACATTATCTTGTTACCACTCATGAAAAAGAGGTAAATATATAAATTGAATGAATTCGATACCCAATTAAAGAAGAAAACAGAAACAAATGTTGTTTTTTTTCACAATTTTTCGTTTTTGAACATAAGAACAGTAATATACATGTATGATATACCGTTGGAAAGCTAAAGATTTTAGAAAATATATGAGATCATACACAAGTTTTTTAAAGTTAATAGTGTGATTAAAAGCCGATAAAACTAACTGATTATTTTAGATAATAATATAATAGATTTTTTAATAAAACACATGTTTCTATAGAAATTCCATTTAATTAATTCTTTAAGGTTTCACTCATTTTTATCTCTTAATGTACTTGAAAATTCTTTAATCGCTTTTAAAATGGAGGTAAGTGAAAGTCGTGTGTTGCCCGCACCAGATTTTTTATTTCTCTAATCTATATGTGAAATACATAGTAAGGGAAAGTATAGCAGTCATGAACCTTTTTTGAATTCGAATTTTCACCAGAAATTTTTGGGAATTCATTTTTCAGAGTTCCCGTTGTCTAAATAACCAAGTTACAAAACAAGCAGTGTGTGTGGTTAAGTCTAGCACAAAAAAGTCGTAGATGTTACAGTAACTTTTTCATAAAAATCCGCTAACCAGAAGAGCCACATAATACCATGCATTTTCCACATTTTTACGATTTTCTTAAAAACATTTGAAACGATTTTGATTAAACACGCTATATCGATGTAAAATTTAATGGGCTTTAAGATCATATAGGTTTCATTCTGATTGAAATAGTCTGACAGGGCTTAAAAGTCGATATTTTAAATTTTCTTCCTCTAAACTACCTTTAATTTTTTAGATTCCAAAAGATTAACCATATCATCTTAATGACATTGATGAAGGACGGGTAAATATACAAATTGGACGTATTTGTTGGCCAACTAAAGAGAAAAACATTTTTTTTAATGTAATTTTTGGGTTTTTTTATGTTGAGTACATTACTATAGACGTATAATATACCGTTGGAAAGAGAGAGATTTTAGAAAAAATATTATCTGATACACAAAGTTCTAAAAGGTAATATAAAGTGACGAATTGGGAATAAACTTATTACTGATTAACAATTTAATGTAGTTACATTATTTAGTCTAAATCATATGTTTCCAACGAAAATTAATAAACGTTTTATTAAAATCAACTTTTTCAAATTAATTTTTAAATTGTGAAAGTGGTGTGTTGCCGCACCAAATTTGTTCAACTTTAAGTTTATTTACCTCATACAAGACTGAAAAGACAAGAAACTGCCCGACGTTTTCGACTACTTCAACACTTACTAGACAAACGCTCTAACCTTCCACTTAAGTACAAAAGGCTCATCTATATGACTATCATCAGACCGATATGTACTTATGAAATAGAGATTTGGGGCTCTACTAAACTATCAAATTCTTCCCGTCTCCAATCCTTGCAATCAAAAATCCTCAACGCTCCTTATTTTGTCACAAATAAACTCATCCATAAAGACCTTAATGTTCCCTTTGTTGCTGACTTGGCGCGAACCAGGTACCACTCCTTTCATGACAAACTCCATTCCCACTCTAATCCACTTGTTTCAATCCTAGCTTCCTCTACAATCCCAGATAATCCTCCGAGGCGTCTGAAAAGAAGATGGCCACGAGACCTTCTAGTTTAACGTAGTCTTTGGAGAGCTGCCAATGGGTAGTATCCCCACATGTGAATCCATGACATTTCTATCATGTATCTATCTCATTTACTAGATGTATGTATGTAGATGTAAAAAGTAAAAAAAATCTGGTGCGGGCAACACACGACTTTCACTTACCTCCATTTTTAAAATCAATGAAAGAATTTTCAAATACAGTTAGAGATAAAAATACGTGAAATTATTAAGGAATTAATCAAATTGAATTTATATGGAAACATGTGTTTTATTAAAAAATCAATTATATTATTATCTTAAATAATCAGTAAGTTTTATCTTCTTTTCATCACTCTCCAATAACTTTTAAAAGCTTGTGTATGAGATATTTTTTTCGAAAATCTTTAGCTTTCCAATGGTATAACATATATGTTATTATTATTGAATCTACAAAATTAAAGGTACTTTAGGGGAAGAAAATTTAAAATATCGGCATTTAAGCCCTGTCAGACCATTTTTATCTAAATAAAGCCTACATGATATTAAAGCCCATTAATTTTTACATCGATATAGCGAGTTTAATCAAAATCGTCGGAACCGTTTTTGAGAAAATCGAAAAAAGGTGGAAAATGCGTGGTATAAAGTGCCTCTTCTGGTAGGCTCATTTTGATGAAAAACGTTTTGTCACGTCTCGGGCGTATAGTTGTCTTAAATATGAAATTTCAGTTTCATATGACTTACCGTTTCCGCCCGGGAGTCACCACACACACACACTCACACACGACACACACACACGCAGACCTTTTTGCGGGACTTGGTTATTTGGACTCAGGGGACCCTAAAACGTGTATTTCCGTTGAAAACTGGAATTAGAAAATTTTCACGATCGCAATACTTCCCCTTACTATATATAGTAAGTGAAAGTAAAAAGTTTATTTAATATTAAGTACTATTATAATTATTAACAGCTGATGTAAGTGAGAGTCGTGTGTTGAACGCACCAGATTAAAGTTTTAAAGTTTCAAAATCCCGGTGCGTTAACTTAACATACCTTTTACGTAAAATATACTTATGTACATTATCTAATAATATATACTCCTTCATCAACTCTAGCTAATATAAATAGATCATAATGGAGTGTAAATATAAACGAAGTCTTAGTTTATTATAGGTCTTCTTCTCCCGTTTTAAAAACAAGCCTCCATTCGAGAAAAAGGAAGGAAGACACACAAAGTATTTTTCATTTCCACAGGAAATAGAGAGAGAATAGATAACGATTGCGTCCTTAACAGAACCATTTGTGAGAGCTTAACGCTGCCTACCCGAGCGGACTAACGAACTGAATGCCGTAGTGGGGGCAGTGCTGCGGTTAAACTCATTACCTGGTCTTACTGTATCTGTGTCAACTTCAACAAATGTATTAAATCCAAAAGGATAAGTCGTAAGAAACTGAAATTTCACATTTAGAACAACTATATGCTAGGGATATTACAGCAACTTTTTCTCTAAAAAACAACGAACCTGAAACGCAACTTTATATTGTGCATTTTGCACCTTTTTACGATTATCTCAAAAACTGCGCTAAAGATTTCAATTGAAATCCTTATGCCCATGTGAAATTGAATAAGCTTTAATATGATGTAGGTTTCATTCTGATTGAAATATTTTGACAGGATATTTTAAATTTTCTTCCTCTAAATTACCTTTAATTTAGTACTTTCGAAGAAATTAAACATCATTCCAGTATTAGGAAATCAAAAACCTGGTGCGGGCAACACACGACTTTCACTTACCTCCATTTTTAAATCAATCAAAGAAATGAATGAAACTATATTATTATCTAAAATAATCAGTTATTTTTATCGACTTTTCATCACTCTCTATTAACTTTTAAAAGCTTGTATATGAGATAATATTTTTTCTAAAATCTTTAGCTTTCCAATGGTATATCATACATGTATATTACTGCTCTTATGTTCAAAAACGAAAAATTGCATTAAAAAAATATTTTTTCTCTTTTCTCCTTTAGTTGGGTATCGAATTTATTCAATTTATATATTTACCTGTTTTTCATCAGCGTTAACAAGATAATATAGTTATTTTTATTGAATCTACAAAGTTAAAGGTTAAAGTTTAGAGAAAGAAAATTTAAAATATCGGCATTTAAGCCCTGTCAGACCATTTTAATCAGAATGAAACCTACATGATATTAAAGCCCATTAAATTTTACATCGATATAGCGAGTTTAATCAAAATCGTCGGAACCGTTTTCGAGAAAATCGAAAAAAGGTGTAAAATGCATGGTATGAAGTGGCTCTTCTGGTAGGCTCATTTTATGAAAAAGGTTTTGTAAAGTCTCGGACGTATATTTGTCTTAAATATCAAATTTCAGTTTCATAGTACTTACCGTTTCTGCCCGTGAGTTACCACACACACATACAGACCTTTTTGCGAGACTTGGTTATTTGGACTCCCTAAAACGTGTATTTCCGTTGAAAACTGGAATTCGAAAATTTTCACGATCGCAATACTTCCCCTTACTATATATAGTAAGTGAAAGTAAAACGGCTATATATGAAATTTTATAAGCAACTAAAGGAAAAAAGATCAAGGATATTTATTTTGGTAATTTTTGTGTTCTCGAACATAACAATAGTAATATAGATTTATAATAATACTGTTTGAAACTTGAAGACTTTTATAAATTTTTTTTCAATTCTTACATAAATTTT
This sequence comes from Piezodorus guildinii, assembly GCA_023052935.1. NCBI lineage: Eukaryota > Metazoa > Arthropoda > Insecta > Hemiptera > Pentatomidae > Piezodorus > Piezodorus guildinii. The sequence goes on along the minus strand of CM041296.1, from coordinate 148,027,703 downwards.
TTCATCAAAAATTCTTACATAAATTCTTGTGGAATGTAATGTAAAGTGACGAACAGGGCCTTAAGTGATTATTGTTATATCATTTAACCTAAAACATTAGTTTACAACGAAACTGTACATAATTCATTACAATTTTTTATTCTCACTTACCTATAAATGAAATATATAGTATGGAAACACATTGAGATCGTGAAAATTTTCGAATTCCAGTTTTCAACGGACACACGTTTTAGGGTGCCCTGAGTCTAAATAACTAAGTCGCAAGCGCGCGCGAGTGTGTGAATTTAATGTGTAAAGATTTAATGGGTATTAATACCGTGTAGGCTTTAAAGGGTTATATTTCATTTTTTTCTCCTCGGATTTCATTTAATTTTGAAGATTTCGAAAAATTAACCACACGATCTTATCAGAATTTTTTTAAATATGGTTTAAAATATAAGTTGAACAAATTTGATATCCAACTAACGAAGAAAACAAATTATGTAGTTTTTGGTTTTTTGGACATAAAAAATTACTTATGATTAGATTAAATTATTATGTAAATGACGTAGCTTGGGAAGCGCTAGTCTCTCATGCTACAGGTCCTGAGTTCGAATTCCCATCCCGGCGGGGCTTTTATAAGGATGAAAAAAAATGGGGATTCACTCACAACCTCTCCCCCGGGTATGTGAGACCATTCAGCCAAAGGGTGACCACTCACAAAACTAGTCGTAGGGAGTGATGACCCTACACTAAAAATAGCATCGTGAAACGTGAGTGTAAACTCGCAGGAGTTTACACCGCGAGGCCCAGTACCTACACGGCCTGTCGCGCCACTGGAAGAAAGCTTGGGAAGCTAAAGATTTAAGAAGGAAAAAAAAAATAGTATCTGGGATCACCTGTAGCATAGTGGCTAGCATAACAGCCTTCTATGCCAAAGGTCATGGGTTCAAAACGTCTGTATGTGATTGTACAATCACAGGTACCCGGTTAAAGATCCAAATTAAAACTGGATAGGAAAAATGTTGGATCGTCCGATTAGCCATAGTAGCAGAAAGTGACGTTAAATGAATAAACAAACGAAAACATTATCTAATCTAAAGCATATAATTCTACTAACGAATAATCATAATAATTTTCTGAGCCATGCCAAAGCATAAACGAGCCAAAACGTCGGTAAAAAAAACTGACTCCCGATTATTCCAATAGTTTCTACAGTCGACTATACATACTCAACCGAACATAATTCATTTAAACTCTTTAAGTTTAGCTTTTTACTTTCACTTACCATATATAGTAAGGGGAAGTATTGCGATCGTGAAAATTTTCGAATTCCAGTTTTTAACGGAAATACACGTTTTAGGGTCCCCTGAGTACAAATAACCAAGTCCCGCAAAAAGGTCTGTGTGTGTGTGTGTGTGTGTGTGTGTGTGTGTGTGTGTGTGTGTGTGTGTGTGGTAACTCCCGGGCGGAAACGGTAAGTCCTATGAAACTGAAATTTCATATTTAAGGCAACTATACGCCCGAGACGTGACAAAACTTTTTTCATCAGCCTACCACCAGAAGAGGCACTTTATACCATGCATTTTGCACCTTTTTTTCGATTTTCTCAAAAACGGTTCCGACGATTTTGATTAAACTCGCTATATCGATGTAAAATTTAATGGGCTCTAATATCATGTAGGTTTTATTTGGATGAAAATGGTCTGACAGGGCTTAAATGCCGATATTTTAAATTTTCTTCCCCTAAAGTACCTTTAATTTTGTAGATTCAATAATAATAACTAGATTATCTTGTTAACGCTGATGAAAAACAGGTAAATGTATAAATTGAATAAATTCGATACCCAACTAAAGGAGAAAACAGAAAAAATATTTTTTTTAATGCAATTTTTCGTTTTTGAACATAAGACCAGTAATATACATGTATGATATACCGTTGGAAAGCTAAAGATTTTAGAAAAAATATCATCTCATACACAAGCATTTAGAAGTTAATAGAGAGTGATGAGAAGAAGATAAAACTAACTGATTATTTTAGATAATAAAATAAAAGATTTTTTAATAAAACACATTTTTCTATACAAATTTAATTAAATTCGTTAATGGTTTCACCAATTTTCATCTCTAACTGTATTTGAAAATTCTTGATTTTAACAACAGAGGTAAGTGAAAGTCGTGTTTTTTCCCTCGCCAGATTTTTTTTTTTATTTCATTTTTGATCGCCATGTTCTTTGAAAACCACAAAATAAACTTCCCGAGTTATACACAAACAAAAATCGATATTATGCGTGAGGCATCTCTATTCTTTATTAACCTGTTAAGGTATTTTTTTTAATAATATAAGAATGGTCAGCAGTTATAAATAAATAAAATAATAAAAAATAAAAGAAACATAAATAAAAAGTTGAAATGTTGAAAGCGAAGAAGGAAGTATAGAGCAAACCGTGGAGTAGGGTTATCCGCAGTGGTACTGCAATGCCTAACCTTACTACACTTCTATCTTGTCTCTCTGGGGCACAACTTCTATATACTTCAGTCTTATTTTATAGACTAGGGGGATAGTAGCAGGTTATATTATTAAAAAAATCTGGTGCGGGCAACATACGACTTTCACTTACCTACATTTTTAAAATCAATGAAAGAATTTTCAAAAACAGTTAAAGATAAAAATACGTCAACCTATTAAGGAATCAATTAAATTGGATTTATATAGAGACATGTGTTTTTTTTTAAATCTATAATATTATTATCTCAAATAAAATAAAATAATAAAAGCTTGAGTATAAGATAATATTTTTTCTAAAATCTTTAACTTTCCAACGGTATCATACATGTATATTAATGCTCTTATGTTCAAAAACGAAAAGTTGCATTAAAAAAATATTTTTTCTGTTTTCTCCTTTAGTTGGGTATCGAATTCAATCAATTTATATATTTACCTGTTTTTTATCAGCCTTAACAAGATAATCTAGTTATTTTTATTGAATCTACAAAATTAAAGGTACTTTACGGGAAGAAAATTTAAAATATCGGCATTTATGCCCTGTCAGACCATTTTAATCAGAATAAAACCTACATGATATTAAAGCCCATTGAATTTTACATCGATATAGCGAGTTTAATCAAAATCGTCGGAACCATTTTCGAGAAAATCGAAAAAAGGTGCAAAATGCATGGTATAAAGTGCCTCTTCTGGTAAGCTCATTTTGATGAAAAAAGTTTTGTCACGTCTCGGGCGTATAGTTGTCTTAAATATGAAATTTCAGTTTCATAGGATTTACCGTTTCCACCCGGGAGTTACCACACACACATACACAGACCTTTTCGCGGGACTTGGTTATTTGGACTCAGGGGACAACAAAAGGTTTATTCCCGTTAAAAACTGGATTTCGAAAATTTTCAAGATCGCAATACTTCCCCTTACTATATATAGTAAGTGAGAGTAAAAAAAAATTAATATCTCCATCTATCAAATAAATTAACCCAAAACAAAAAAAAAAGATTCGAAAAAAACTTCGAGAATTTTTATTTTTTTTCAAACCTTTTTATTGGTATTTACAACTGTATTAACCAAAAAAAAATACATCAAGTAAATGTGATAGTAATAAAATAGAATGAAATGATATACATGTAGAGAAGCTTCCCATTGGAAGCACTCTAAAAATATTCTAAACTAGAAAGTCCCAGAGCCATCTCTCATCCTTTTCAGACGCCTCGGAGGATTATCAGGAATTGAAGAGGAAGAAAGGATTGAAACAAATGGGTTAGAGTGGGAATGGAGTTTGTCATGGAAGGATTGATACCTTGTCAGGGCCAAATCAGTAACATAGGGAACATTAAGCTCTTTATGGATAAGTTTGTCCGTGACGAAGTAGAGAGAGTTGAGGATTTTGGATTCGATTCGAGAAGAATTTGATGGTTTAGTAGAGCCCCAAAGCTCTACTCCGTAACTCCAGATTGTTCTTAAAATAGTCGTGTAGACGAGCTTTTTGTAGTTAAGAGGAAGGTTTGAGCGTTTGTCTAGTAAGTGTTGGAGTAGCCTAAAACGGCGAGCAACTTCGAGAATAATAAGCAAAAAATATTCGTAAATTGAAATTTGGATTACCGAAAGGTACTATAAATATTGACATATTTTTATTCTAATAGTTTAGTTTCATCAAAATCTGTCATCATAATTCGTCTAAAAGAACAATCAAGTCCCACCGGGATTAATTTTCAATTGTTACTAATTATACATTTCATTTCATTCTATAAACCATCTCCTATAACGTAAAAAAAAAAACCTGGTGCACGCAACACACGACTTTCACTTACCTCCGTTATTTATATCAATTGTAGAATTTTTAAACAAATTTAGAAACGAAATTAAATTATTAAAAAATTATTTACATTAGATTTTAAAAGAAACATCTTTTTTTATTAAAAAACCTAATCTTTATTATCTACGACAATTAGTTTGTATTATGGGCTTTTTATCACTCTTTCTTAATTATAGGTGGAATAGTCAGGAATCAGTCATTTTTTGAAAAGTTTTTAATTTTGCCAACGTTTCGGCCCAAGCTTGTGAGCCATCATCAGGGTATTTCTGAGCCATGTCCAAGCATAAACTGACTTAAGCATAGACTGGAGTTTATGCTTGGACATGGCTCAGTAATGCCCTAATGATGGCTCACAAGCTTGAGCCGAAACGTTGGCAATATTTAAAAAAATTCAAAAAAATGACTGATTCCTGATTATTCCACCTATAATAGTTTCTACAGTCGACTATACATCCTCAATATAATTCACTCTTTCTTAACTTTTACAAGCTTGTGTATAAGATAATATTTTTGTCTTAAAGCATTGGCATTCTAACGGTATATTATACATGTATATTACTGTTCTTAAGTTCAAAAACCAAAAATAGCAAAAAAAAAAAAATATTTTGGAGTTATCTACTATAGTTGGATATTAAATTCATTCAACTTATATATTTACCTGTTTCTTTGCAATGCTAATCAGATGATATGGTCAATTTCATAAAAAATACAAAATTAAATGTACTTTAGAGGAAGAAATTTTGAAACATCGGCATTTAAGCCCTGACAGACAATTTATTTAGAATGAAACCGACATGTTATTAAAGTCCATTAAATTTTATATCGATATAGCGAGTTTGATCAAAATCGTCGGAACCGTTTTCGAGAAAATCGAAAAAAGGTGCAAAATGCATAGAGTAAAGTGCCTCTTCCGGTAAGCTCATTTTGATGAAAAAAGTTTTATCACGTCTCGGGCGTATAGTTGTCTTAAATATTAAATTTCAGTTCTATACGTCTTTTTGTTTTCATGCTAAACTTACCACACACGCGCACAAAACTTTTTTGGGGTTTTGGGACTTGGTCATTTGGACTCAGAGGATCCAATTTCCGTTTGAAAACTGGAATTCGAAAATTTTTACTATCGCATTAATTTCCCTAAATATATATTTCATATATAGACAAGTGATATTAATATTAACTAATTCATCATATTAACCATCTGTAATAATTCAATTATGATTCTAAGATGAAATTCCGAAAAAAATATTTTTTAATCAGGAGAGAAATTCCATCTCTTTTATTTAAACCCTTGAAGTTTCATTAAGCTTAAGACTCTTTTTCTTAAATTAAAATCGGAGACATTATTTTTAGTTGCTTCAAGTAGGAAAAATATTTTTTGTTTTATAACCTTACAAAATATAAATTTAATTTATCAATGTCATTTGATTACAAATCCTTACTAATATTCTATCTGTAATTGACAGGAAAGTTAATTAGCAAATTCGTACAATACAATTCAACGAAACGAAGAGATGAAATTGTATTTCAATGGAAATTCATTATTATATTTGATGCGCGTGATGGCTACTGTACATAATGTTACATGTTATTATCGTGTAGATTAACATAAATTTTTCAAAAAGGTAATAACTACAAATTAATAACAATCTACATTCTCGAATATTGAGAACAATTTTTTTTTTTTGGTTCTATATAAACTTATAATTCTATAATTTAATTATTAACAGTTTGTCCCAACAATGTAAACCTGTGTTTTTTCGCAACAATTAAATAAAATAAATTACAACAATAATATAAAATTTCTCACCACGAAATATCTATAGCGCACACCATTTCACCAGCAGCCAGTATTAACTTCTTCACTTGATAAGACTGATAACCGACACTGTCGCAAAAAAAAAAATCTTGTTTTTTATTGATTTTTTTTTTATTTTAAAAACCTTTTAAAATAAAACTTCGTTTCGAAACTTGAAGAGAAAAAATTGTTTCCATGGTTATTGCAAAAAAAGTATCAACACATGACAGAAACCATACATTCGATAACAAATGTAAAAAATTAATCTTAGATAGACTAGAATATTATGTAAGGTTTGAGATGTTAATAATAGTAAAATATTATTATTATTTTAATTATATTTCGTTTACATTATTTATTGAAAGAAATTAGTAAAATTGATTCTTAATTTTAATTCTTCAATTTATATTTAAATGATTTATTCCAAAACAAGCTACGAACTATTGGGCGGACAAGATGCGCATGCTCTGATGGGTATTTTAGTGGTCAAAGACCTTGGTTGAAACAAACTTATTACAGTAACACGTATTTATCCAAATAACAATATTAGGGTTTATATGTTTATATGGCTGTTGGTAGGCAATTAAATAATATGAAAAGCAATAATTCAAAACATCATATCATATCACTACAGCTGATTTCAAAACGCAATATCTCAGCTAGTTGTAAACCAAATTAAATGATTCTTTTTTTCATTTGGTCCAAAATTTGATTCTCTATCAAAGCGCACTAAAAGCAAAAAAATAATATCTCTTATAAGTCGTGGATTGACCGTATAAGATGATTTTTTATTTTTACCTATTTTTTTTTTTTTTTTTTTTTTTCCACGTTTCTTGATTTCGAAAATCTTTTCGATTTTTCTCTATCTTCAAAAATGTTTATTTGTTTGTTTATTTATTTAACGTCAATTTATGCTACTATGGCTAATCGGATGATGCTTCAGTGGCAGTCCTAAATTTTGTCTATCCAAGTTTTATTTAGGATAGGGATCTTTAACGAGTACCTGACATCGCACAGGCTCGGGGCCACCTTTTAAAATCCCCTCCAAAGGAAGGCATAACTAAGGATTTTTTACTCCCATTAAAAAATCCTAGGACCACTTGCGGGTTTGAACCAGTGAACTTTGCCATAGGAGGCTGTTATGCTAGCCACCCAGCTACAAGTGATCCCTCTTCATTAATAACCGATTTTTTGAGGAATTAAATCTATTATGATTTGTTACTTGAATATACAGAAGGATTTTTTTTTAAATATTTATCGCTGTTTACTGATTCTAAAACTTTATACATATTTTTTTCCATCTTAAAAAATAACTGAGTTATGAGCGTATTTATCAATTTTTTTCTTTTCTTTTTTATCTTTTTTTTTTATAATTAATCGCGGTTTTTTGTTTAAAAAACAATACTGATTTTTTCTATATCTTCTAAAATAACGTAGTTACAAGCGCATATATAAGTGAGATTTTTTTTTCATTTTTCTTTTTTTTTGGTTTAGCGCGCTCTACTGATTCTAAAACTAAACATACTTGACTCTATCGTCAAAAATAACTGAGTTATGAGCGTATTTATGTGTAAAATTTAAAGAAATTCTTTTCTTTTTTCTCTTTTATAAAATTATCCGCGGTTTTTACTTTCACTTACTATACATAGTAAGAGGAAGTATTGCGATCGTGAAAATTTTCGAATTCCAGTTTCAACTGAAATACACGTTTTAGAGTCCCCTGAGTCCAAATAACCAAGTCCCGCAAAAAGGTCTGTGTGTGTGTGTGGTAACTTCCGGGCGGAAACGGTAAGTCCTATGAAACTGAAATTTCATATTTAAGACAACTATACGTCCGAGACGTGACAAAACTTTTTTCATCAGAATGAGCTTACCAGTAGAGGCACTTTATACCATGCATTTTGTACCTTTTTTCGATTTTCTCGAAAACGGTTCCGACGATTTTGATTAAACTCGCTATATCGATGTAAAATTTAATGGGCTTTAATATCATGTAGGTTTTATTCTGATTAAAATGGTCTAACAGGGCTTAAATGCCGATATTTTAAATTGTCTTCCCCTAAAGTACCTTTAATTTTGTAGATTCAATAATAATAACCAAATTATCTTGTTAACGCTGATGAAAAACAGGTAAATATATAAATTGAATAAATACGATACCCAACTGAAGGAGAAAACAGAAAAAATATTTTTTTAATGCAATTTTTCGTTTTGAACATAAGAGCAGTAATATACATATATGATATACCGTTGGAAAGCTAAAGGTTTTAGAAAAAATATCATCTCATACACAAGATTTTAGAAGTTAATGGAGAGTGATGAAAAGAAGATAAAACTAACTGATTATTGAAGATAATAATATAATAGATTTTTTAATAAAACACATGTTTCTATATAAATTCAATTTAATTGATTCCTTAATAGTTTCACGTATTTTTATCTTTGGATTTGAAAATTCTTTCATTGATTTTAAAAATGGAGGTAAGTGAAAGTCGTGTGTTGCCCGCACCAGATTTTTGGGTTAAAAAAACACTAATACATTTTGTCTCTATCTTCAAAAATAACGGAGTTATTTAATTTAATAACGTTTCAAAACTAACCAGCTGATGTCAACGCCTAGGTGTTAGGATAATCGTTGCATGGACTAGTATTTTTGTGGCGAATTTAAAAAAAAAATTGGTCAAGTAGTTTCGGAGAAATGCCGCAGACAGCGGACGGCGTACGGCGGACAAACGAATTTTTTTTATTCGTTAGTCGGATTATACGCATCTTGAAACGTAAGCTATCAAATTTTGAGCAGGGGTGATTTTTTTTTTTTGATCGAATACAAAGGTTGATTATTGAAAGTAATAAACCAAAAGTATTGCGATTGTGAAATTATTTAGATTACAGCTTTCAACGGAAATACACGTTTTAGGGTCCTCTGAGTCCAAATAACCAAACGAAAAGTCGTACGGAACTGAAATTTCATATTTAATAACTTTATATGCCTGAGATGGCACAGCAACTTAATTCATTTTAATCGGCGAACCAAAAGATTTTCATTCAACCCGATATATCGATGTAATCTTTTTAATATCATGTAGGTTTTATTATGATTAAAATAGTCTCACAGGGCTTAAATGACGATATTTAAAATGTTTATAAAAAGAAAGTTAGCCAATAAACATCAAAGTGGACGAATAGCAAGTAAGTTAGAAATGTGTTGTATGTTAAAAAGTTTTTTTTAAAAAGCCTTGATAATGGAGAAAGAACTCCGAAACGTAGAAAAACTATCTAATAAATTGTGAAGGGAAAAAAATGTATAATAAGAGGAAGTTAAGGAATGAATATTTGAGTGTTTAAAATTATTTTTCTCCAAAGTATCTTTGATTTTGTACATTTGAGAAAATTAAACATATTAATGTATTAGTATTGATGAAAAAACGGGTAAATATACTAGTTGAACGAATTTTATGGCTAACTAAAAGAAACCTTTTTATGTCCTCTCCGAAGGACATCACAACTAAGGATTTTTTACTCCCGTTAAAAAATCCTAGGGCGTCCTTCAGATTTGAACACACTACCTTAGGCCTAGAAGGCTGTTATATGCTGGCCACTACATCATAGTTGACACCAATTTACATTTTATTATCATAAAAAAATACTTGTTCAGAGCGATGAAAACTAGAAGGTGATAAATAGAAACTAAATTAATATAAATAAAATATATATCAATAAATAAGACGTCAGAATTAATTTGTTAAAATATTGATTGAATGATCTTTAATTAATTACCGGCGTTGAATCTAATTAACAAATGCCTCCTATATAATTAGAGTGGTTTTAATATATGGCTAGATCGAGCTGGCAGGATATTTTTCTTTCCACCATAATTAATTAACCATGTGTCTGTGGCAAATGATTGATTAAATAATAATATACTTTATTGAAATATTATGATTGTATGTTTATGGACAGTGGTGAGATATAAATTATCATAATGACTGAGTATGTAATAAATACATAACGATTTATAATACCCTAATATTCAGTGGTGATATCTGTAATTTTTATTTATTTCTTGGTCCCCTGCCTTTGAAGGCAAAACGGGAGTTTTTAGGGCTATGGGGTTCTGCAGCCCGGCACCGAGGCGCGAACTCGAAATTTTCTTGTCACCTGGTTGCTAGGCAACACGTATTGACAGCGAAGTGCGCTTATCCACTCAGCCACTCCACCCACCTTGACTTCTCAAGACCAATTTTTATATTTATAATTTATAATTTCTAATGTAATAAAAGCCTGTGCATCTAAATGGATCCAAACGTCGGGCACTTTCTTGCCGTTTTTTCCTCGTATGAGGATGAACTGAAATGAAGTAAGTCTTTATGGAGTCCTAGAGATCAGATCTGTTCAACAGTGACTAGAGGAGAGTTATTAAAAGAGACTATAGGGTAGGAATTCATAGGTTTACGGCAAAGGGTTAAGGTAATTTGATGAGATTTTTTGGTGTTCATTTTGATTCTCCAGTTTTGATACCATTGCTCGAGGTATCTAGTGTGGGATGAAGAGTTTGGGAAGCAGAATCAGGTTCAGTTTCGACTGATAACACATAAGTGGCATCAGCATAGGCAAGGTGTTTAGAAATAGAATGGGAAGGGATATCAGCTGTATAAACTTTGTAAAGGATGGGCCTGAGGATGTTGCCTTGAGGAACACCAGCAGCCTACGAAAAGAGACGAATTAGAATTATTCTGATTTATTTTGAAGAATCTGTCAGTGAGATAGGAATGGATAATGAGGAAGTATATAGGTGGAAGGAATTTACGGAGTTTTTAAGCAGTCCTTGGTGTCAGACTCGGTCAAAGGCCTCTTCTACATCGAAGAAGGCTCCCGTGCAAATTATTGTAGGTTCGATGTGGTGTCCGTGATAGTGAATTATCATACACTCTCACACACTTTCAACATGTTTGTAACTTTATCATTAAGGTCTGTTGTCTTTTTTAAAGACTCTGGTTCTTGCCCTACAGTCGTGTGAGGAAGTGATTAAATCGAGATCATTCTAAACCCACTTATAATTATGCTTACATAAAACAAGAGACCCGATTTCCGTGTAATTGGCATATTCTATTCGCTCGCGTGTACAGACAGTTTCAAACCAGATCTGATTAATCGTAAATTATTGTTGAATTAGCATTAGTTTTTCCTCGAGTTACTACACATTAAACGTTATTTTAATTCAGTAAGTATTATCGCTAAAGGTCAGATAAAATTTCCACGTATTAATATAAATTATTACAGAAAATGCTCATAAGTATTACACAAAGGTATATTAATTCCACCAAATGCATATCAAAATCTTAAAAGTTCTCATATTTACACATTTTGATTTATTATTTCAATAATCAACCTTTGTAATAGACGAAAAAAAAACAAAAAAAAAACACCCCTGCTCGAAATTTGAGAGCTAACAAGATGCGCCGAATCAGAATAACGAATTAAAAAAATCCGTTTGTCCGCCGTCCGCTTTCCGCGGCATATCTCCGAAACTACTGGACCATTTTTTTTTTTTTAAATTCGCCACAAAAATACTAGTCCATTCAACGATGATCCTAACACCTAGACGTTGATATCAGTTGGTTAGTTTTAAAATGGCGGCCGACTAAAATGATTTTATTCCATAACTCAGTTATTTTTGAAGAAAGAAAAAAAATCTATTAGTGTTTTTTAACCCAAAAAATTCGAATAATTAATTATATAACAGGGTGAAAAGAAAAAAAAACAAAATTGATATTTTTCACATAAAAGCGCTCATAACTCAGTTATTTTTGACGATAGAGAAAAGTGTGTATAAAGTTTTAGAATCAGTAAAGCGCGCTAAACAGAAAAAAAAAAAAAGGAAAAATGAAATAAAAAAAAAAAGAAAATCTCGCTTATATATACGCTTGTAATTACGTTATTTTCGAATATAGAAAAAAATGCATTATCGTTTTTTAAACAAAAAATCGCGAATAATTTTATATGAAAGAGAAAAAATAAATTGAAATCTCGCTAATTTATACGCTTGTAACTATATTAGTTTCGAAGCTAGGAAAAAAAAATCAGTATTGTTTTTTAATAATTATATAAAAGAGAAAACAGAAAAGAAAAAATAAATAAGTGTTTTTCAACCAAAAAAAAAAAATCTGGTGCGGGCAACACACGACTTTCACTTACCTCCATTTTTAAAATCAATGAAAGAATTTTCAAATACAGTTAGAGATAAAAATACATGAAACTATTGAGGAATTAATTAAATTAAATTTTTATAAAAACATGTATTTCATTAAAAAATCTATTATATTGTTATCTAAAATAATCAGTTAGTTTTATGTTCATTTCATCACTCTCTATTAACTTTTAAAATCTTGTGAATGGGATGATATTTTTTCTAAAATCTTTAGCTTTCCAACAGTATGTCATACATGTATATTACTGCTCTTATGTTCAAAAACGAAAAATTGCATTAAAAAAATATTTTTTCTGTTTTCTCCTTTAGTTGGGTATCGAATTTATTCAATTTATATATCTACTGGTTTTTCATCAGCGTTAACAAGATAATCTAGTTATTATTATTGAATCTACAAAATTAAAGGTGCTTTAGGGAAAGACAATTTAAAATATCGGCATTTAAGCCCTGTAAGACCATTTTTATCCAAATAAAACCTACATGATATTAAAGCCCATTAATTTTTACATCGATATAGCGAGTTTAATCAAAATCGTCGGAACCATTTTCGAGAAAATTAAAAAAAAAAGTGCAAAATGCATGGTATAAAGTGCCTCTTCTGGTAGGCTCATTTTGATGAAAAAAGTTTTGTCACGTCTCGGGCGTATAGTTGTCTTAAATAAGAAATTTCAGTTTCATAGGACTTACCGTTTCCGCCCGGGAGTTACCACACACACACACACACACAGACCTTTTTGCGGGACTTGGTTATTTGGACTCAAAGGACCCTAAAAAGTGTATTTCCGTTGAAAACTGGAATTCGAAAATTTTCACGATCGCAATACTTCCCCTTACTATATATAGTAAGCGAAAGTAATACTTAATTGTCTATCAACAGCTCTATAAACAGTTATACCCTAATATTGTTATTTGGAAATAATAAACCATTGTGTAATAATTTGCAGCGTTTTTTTTTTTTTATCTTTAAAACGACACACATGCATTGGGTTGTAAATTAAGTTTGTAGCGTTTTCAATATTTCTATTTCATTCTCTCAGTGCTTATAAAATCATGTTTATTCTTGTAGCTGGGTGGCTAGCATAACAGCCTCCTATGCCAAAGGTCACGGGTTCAAACCCGCAGGTGGTCCTAGGATTTTTTAGTGGGAGTAAAAAATCCTTAGTTGTGCAATGTCAGGTACTCGTTAATGATCCCTATCCTAATAAAACCTGGACCCCAACTATACCATCTTCCGATTAGCCCCAGTAGCATAAACTGACGTTAAATAAATAAACAAACTAACAAATCATGTTTACTTGGTCAATAATGTCAATGTCATAAATGATTACAAGTACAGTAAAACTAGGTAAGAAAGGACAAAACCTGGACATCTAAAAAAAAAAAAAAAAAAAAAAAAAAAAAAAAAAAAGGAGCCTACCCTTCCCTTATTAACTGGTAAAAAGTCCCTAGTTTCTCGCGTCGGGTTTCGTAGGGAATTTTACTTTTGATTTGAGCGGTAATGGACATCTGTACGTTTAATAGTTGTCGAGTAATTAAAAATGCTTAATTTCTAAACAAAACTACGGCAGAAGGATCAATGTCTCAAAAAAATTAGAAGAATATATTGATGATAAATCCTCCATTTAAAGATAACTAAAAAAAAAACTATTCGTGATATTTGTGATCTCTTCGAACATAAAAAAAAAGACAGTGCGCCTTGCTCACATGTCACAGCCCCTTTTGTTTACAGAAATGCACTCCATCCCTGCAACATTCTATTTGACAAGTTCAGTAAACTGAAACTCCTCTTTAAATAGTGAGTTTTTTTTTTTGTTTTGTGACTCGAATAACTAAATTTATCTGAATGTTCGTTTTAAAGTAAACTTATCTAAAATAAAACTGTCGAATGACACAATTATTTCATGCTGAAAACATTTTTAGATGCAACCGACTATGCGATCAATAAAATATTTGTAGCTTCATAGGTTTCTTCCAAACATCGCATTATCTGATCATACCTGGTAATAATTATAATGAAGGAGTTGAAAATATTACATGATGATAAATATTAGATGATGTGAGATCATCTACATACGTACACATACACACTAATCAATATTAATTTATATCAAATGACCCTCAAAATTTATTAAAAAATCCTACTCGGTCAGTTTACAAATTGAATAAAATATATGTACAATTACGGATTTCTAAAAAGCATACACTTGAAATAAATTTTACAATTTGTATTTTTCTTGAAGAATATTTCCATCAGTACTCTGCCCACTTATTAGATCTGTATCCTTTTAAATGGAAAATCGATTGAAAAAAATGGGGTGCGGGCAAAACACGACTTTCACTTACCTCCATTTTTCAAATGGAATTTTCAAATATAGTTAGAAATAAAAATTCGTGAAACTATTAAATAATTAATTAAATCAAATTTCTATAGAAACATATGTTTTATTCAAAACTCTATTATATTATTATCTAAAACAATTACTTAGTTTTATCTTCTTTTCACCACTCTTTATCAACTTTTAAAAGCTTGTGTATGAGATAATATTTTTTCTAAAATCTTTAGCTTTCCAATTCATTTAACGTCACTTTATGCTACTATGGCTAATCGGACGATGCTACGGTGGGAGTCCTAAATTTTGCCTATCCAGGTTTTATAAAATATTTATCTTTTTCCAACGGTATATTATAAATCTATATTACTGTTTTTAAGTTAAAAAACACACAAATTGCATAAACAAAGAACTTTAGTTGTTTATCGAATTCGTTCAACTAAATTCTGTTCTTTGTCAATGCTGAAAAAGATTATATGGTTATTTTTATAAAATCTACAAAATTTAAGGTACATTAGATGAAGAAAATTTTAAATATCGGGATTTAAACCCTGTCATACTATTTGAATCAGAATGAAATTTACATGATATTAAAGCCCGTCTAATTTTACATCGACGTGGCGAGTTAAATCAAAATCGATAGAGCCGTTTTTGGAAAAATCGTAAATTGGAACAAAATTCATGGTATAAAGTGGCTCTTCTGGTTAACCGATTTTGATGAATTCTATCCTTCATTCAGGCTTATATTTTTACAGGTTATCTTCTTTTCTTCTTAGTCATGATGAATACCAGAAGCAGCAAATATTGAAAAGATAAAAAAATAAAATTACAGTAAGAAGCTATAAGATAATAAGCAAGTTATTGACCCTGAGCTAAGAGAGGCCACCACAAAGGAACTCAAGATACCCAGCCAAGTCTGCACTTGACGTCCACAGCCTCTTTTCATTCTTCAGTCCGTCTTTGTGCGCTCCGTCGATCCAAGGTAGATGGTAATATCTTGGTAATAATAATCTCATCGTATTACAGTAATATAGGCTAATAATGAGCCTTCTCATCGTAGGTTATCTGCATAAAGTATTGAGTTCTAAAATAAGTTTGTTTGTTTATTTATTTAACGTCACTTTATGTTACTATGGCCAATCGAACGATGCTACAGTGGGAGTCACACGTTTTAGGGTCCCTGGGTCCAAATAACCAAGTCCCACAAAAAGGTCTGTGTGTGTGTGTATGTGTGTGTGTGGTAACTGCCGGGCGGAAACGAAGAGTGTTATGAAACTTAAAATTCATATTTATGGCAAATATACGCCTGAGACGTTACTAAACATTTTTTTATAAAAATGAGCTTACCAGAAGAGCCACTATATACCATCCATTATGCACTTTTTTTCGATTTTCTCTGAAACGGTTCCGACGATTTTGATTAAACTCGCTATATCGATATAAAATTTAATATAATGTGGGTTTCATTCTGGTTAAAATTTTCTGAAAGGGCTAAAATTCCGAAATTTTTTTTTATTTTTGTTTTTATATTTTATTGAAATTTACAACTGTATAGGAATACATCAAGTAAATGTGCTGATTAAAGATAGTGTGCATGAAAAACCTGAAGAGAAACTGCCCATTGGCAGCACTCTAGTAATTAATCTAAACAAGAAGGTCTCGAGGCCATCTTCTTTTCAGACGCCTCGGAGGATTGTCAGGAATTGAAGAGGAAGCAAGGATTGAAACTAGTGGGTTAGAGTGGGATTGGAGTTTGTCATGGAAGGATTGATACCTGGTTCGGGCCAAATCAGCTACAAAGGGAATATTAAGGTCTTTATGGATAAGCTTATTCGTGACAAAATAAGGAGCGTTTAGGATTTTTCAAAGGATTTTGGATTGTAAGGATTGGATACGGGAAGAATTTGATGGTTTAGTGGAGCCCCATAGCTCAACTCCGTAAGTCCAAATAGGTCTTATGATGGTCATGTAGATGAGTCTTTTGTAGTTAAGTGAAATGTTAGAGCGTTTGTCTAGTAAGTGTTGAAGTAACCGAAAGCGGCGAGCAGTTTCTTGTCGTTTCAGTCTAGTGTGCGGATTCCATGTTAAACGTTTGTCAAGTAGAAGCCCTAGGTAGCGGATCTGTTCAACTGGAACGAGCGGAATGTTATTAAAGGATAGTGTAGGGTAGGATGTCATAGGTTTACGACGTAGGGTGAAGGTAATTTTGAATTTTCTTCCTCTAAAGTTCCTTTAATTTTGTAGATTTCATAAAAATAACCAAATCACCTTTTTAGCACCGATAAAAAAATATATAAATAGAACTAATACGATATTTAACTGAAGGAGAAAAGTGCAATTTAATTTTTTGTATAATATACCGTTGGATAGCTAAAGATTTTAGAAATAATATTATCTTATACAGAAAATTGTAAAGTTAACAACGAGTGATGAAAAGTCGATAAAATAAACTGATTGTCGTAAATAATAATGTAATATATCAATTTTAAAAATTCTTAAATTCATTTTAACAACGTGAGTAAGCGAAAGTTGTGTGTTGCGTGCACCAGATTTTCAATCAATCATATACGGCCCATTTTGATCACCTTGCCATCTTTCAGATAATTTTTGGAATTTGGACATCATCAACAGTTGAAGGACGACCCGAGCGCTTTGCGTCTTCCGAATCAAGATGTCCGGTTCTGAACCAAACAAGCCACTTACGGACGGTGCTTTATCCTAAGGCTTCATTGCCATACACACTGCAAATTATTTTAACCGCGTTAAGCGGTCTTTTCGGAAATAAAAAACCATTCTGAGCAAGCAAGGTACAATATACAATGCAAAATACAAAGATAAAATGCAAACTACTTAAAGATAAGGAATCTCAGTTCAAAGTGATGCTAAACACCTTAACTAATCCTTTTTACTTTCACTCATTCATACATAAAATATATAGTAAGGAAAAGAACTGCGATTGTAAACTTTTCGAATACCAGTTTTTAATGAAAATGCACGGTTTAACGTCACCTGAATGCGGTCTAGAACGAAAACTATTGGGTTGTGTCACATGAAATGTCCGATTAAAGGATTTTTATTAAAAATACGATATGAAGACAAGATAATTTTATTCGAAGTAATTACTTTCGATTTTCGATTACATTTTTCTCAACGCGACGCCAACTTTTTTATCCCCGAAGTGAAAAACTCTGAGCTTTGAAGTGAAACAAAATCAGAAAACGCACTTTTCACTTGATCATCATTTTCAAAAAGTTTTCCTTCGACGAAGTTGTCTAAATTCCTGAACAGGTGGTAATCTGTTGGAGACAAGTCGGGAGAATATGGTGGGTGCGGAAGAATTTCGTAGCCCAGTTCTTTTATTTTTTGCACGGTATGTTTTGAAACATGAAGTCTTGCTTGAGTCACTGTGAGATCATGAGGTACCCATGTATCGAGCTTTTTTACTTTCCCAATACACTTTAAATGTCTGAAAAGGGTAGATGCACTTGCATTTAGTTGTGTTGAGAGTCCTTTAACCGTTTGGAAGGGGTTTCCTTCTACTGTATGTTTGAGGACACCGTTATCTATTACGGACGGAGGTCTTCCTCGGGGCAAGTTTTCCAAGTCGGTATCCCCAGCTGAAAACTTAGCAAACCAACGGCGAATGGTCCGTTCATTAACACTCCCTTCCCCAAACGCCTTGCAAATATTTCTAGCGGCCTCAGCTGCTGAATGGCCGAGATTAAACTCGTACAAAAATATTAGTCGAAAATTACAAATTAAAAAATTAGTCGTGTTTCCATGTTCATATTTGAAGGTATACTAAAAAGTGGGTAATTGATTGGGAAGCTAATGTTTATAATACAAAGGTATAGGATTATTAACTGTTTACTTTAAATATGTAAACATTCGGAAGAAAACAACAGAGACCTGCAAAATCTTTTATGTATTTCAGAAACTATAAAAACGGACATTTCATGTGAAACAACCCAATAAAAGTTGTACGAAACTGAAATCTAGTTATTTTTAATTGATTAATTTTCTATTTTCCCTGTGATAGGGTTCAGCTTACTGAGTAGATTGATATACTTTGTTTTGGAGAAAAAGTTTTTGGAAAACCTTCGATTCGTCATTAGCGCACCCCACAGAAGATGCGCGCGCCAATGATGAAACGGTTGTTGTTTTTTTTCTTTGAACCTACTGCTCTGGTAATAATACTAGGCTTACCGAACCCGAAGGTTCGATGCCGATACCACCAAACTTCGCGTGCACAGACTCGTCCAATGTTCACCGGTCAAGCCCAAGCCCCCGAGATCAGCCTTAATGCAATCCTCCCATCGACGCTTTGGCCTACCTTTCGGACGCCTACCAGTCGGTTCAGCGAATACCAACTTTCTCGGAATCCGTTCCTCACTAAGCCCAACAACTTTACGCGCCCATTTGAGTCTCCGCGATGCTATCAACTCAATTATATTCACATGGTACAAACTCCGCAATTCCGCGCTGTGCAACCTTTTAAACTCCCCAGTGGCCTCATCCCTCTTCGGACCAAATATTTTACGCAGTACCTTATTCTCAAAACCTTAAGCCGTTGTTCATCCTTCAAAGTAAGCGGCCACGTTTCGCATCCGTAAAGAACCGTTGGAAGAATAATAGTTTTATAAATTCTAACCTTTAGGTTTTTAGACAGAAGCCGCGAGCTAAGTAATTTAGCAACTGAATAATAACACGCATTTCCCACCTTTAACCGGGACTTTATTTCTTCCTGGATTTCATTTTTTCTTGTTATCATTGAACCTAAATAGTTGGATTTCTCTACGTGTTCAAAAGTACGACCTGAAATATTAATATCACCAAGATCGCCACCATTTCTGCAACTAATCATATATTTCGTCTTATCGGTATTTAATTCGAGACCTATTTGTTTACGGGTTTTTATTAACACACTTGTATTTAGTTGTATAGTTTCCGTGTCTTCACCTAGTAGTACCAAATCATCGGCATACCCCAAAACCGGAATCTTGTCACCCATATTTATACCTTTCTCGGTACACATCACCTTTTCTATAACATATTCTAAGGCTATATTAAACAAAACAGGTGAAAGGGAGTCACCCTGTTTCAAACCCGATCGCACCTCAAATCTCTCGGAGTAATTATGACCGATTCTAACTTATGAAATGTTCCGACAAACACATCTGTACTAGGTTTACTAACTTTTTAAACTAAACAAACTTAACAACTTAAACTTTTTTTTTTTTTACTGCTCTGGTATGTAGAAATATTCTGGTTCACACTTTATCGTACTCAATAGGATGCCGATCGTATATAGAAGGAAATTTTTAAAAATATTTAACAGATTAATGAGGCGAGGACTGTCTTAACCCTTTTAGACGTTCAAAAACCTTCGGGAGATCATTCCAAAAATCATTGGCTCACCGACTCATCATTGGCTTACCACTGGATCGTCATGTGTCCACATTCTGATTTATGGAATAATTATTATTTTAATTAATTAATTAATTATTTTGATAATTACACCGAATTAAGCTCTGCTGAGTGCTACATCAGATCAGATTTTATATATAGGGACACAAAAAAAAAGACGGACCGAAAATTCAACTTTTGAAATTTTCAAGAAAGACGCACCCGAATGCACGTATTGCTGAGAATGGCCCATATATTAAATCTCTAACTATATTTAAAAATCCTTAAATTGATTTTAACAACAGAGGTAAGTAAAAGTCGTGTGTTGCGATCACCAGATGTTTCCGGTATTTACCATAGCTAACCAAATGAAATAAATTCAAGCATATCTATATTTGTAATTAACTGGCTAATAAATATTTTTTTAAAAACTTTGCACTGCAATGCCATTTTCTATTATATCATTGACCATCCTTGAAACCTAAAATATTCAGGTGAGTAACAGATGTGGAAGAAATAGAGACAGAAATTCTTACTAAAGTATTCCCCATACATTGGAATTTGATAATGGTCCAAGGAACTGAATTATTGGGAATTCGATGGAACCTCTTCAAAATTAAAGTATTCGTAAATAGCCAGATCTTACAGTTACAGAAAATCTGGTGCTCGCAACACACTAATTTCACATACCTTCGTTGTCATTATCAATTTCAGAATTTTTAAATACTGAGTTGAACATAGTTTAAAAGAATTTATTACATAGATTGTGAGTTTCAAAGAAACATGTGCCGATTAAAAAATCGATTATATTATTATCGACATAATCAGATAGTTGTATCGGCTTTTCACCACTCGTTAACTTAAAAAATGTTGTGTATATGATTTCTTTAGCTTTCCAACAGTATATTATACGTCTATGTTACTAATTGTATGTTCAAAAACACAAATATTGCATACAATATTATTTTTGCTCTTATATCATTCAATTGAATATAGAATTCGTTCAATTTATATACGAGGCATGTTTTTTAAGTAAGTACCGTTTTGGAATTTAAAAAAGACGTGCAAAGATATCGCAATAATTTTATTTTTACATGAAAGCCTGTACCTCAATCTACTTTTCTACATAAAGAGTGAAGTTTAAGCAAACAATTTCTTCCCGGAAATTCATGTGCACAGTTTTTGGGATAGAAAAGGAGTATTGCTAGTGGAGTTTCTGCCTCGTAATGAGACAATCAATGCTACCATTTGTCCCTGCACTTGAAGAAACACCTGGACGGTCGGCGTCTTCAAGGCGATAACGAAGTCAAAACATTTGTGATGCAGTGGTTAACAAGTCAGGCGGCAGAATTTTTTGAGGAGGGTATTCAAAAACTGGTGCCGCGTTATGACAAGTGCCTCAAAATTCATGGAAATTATGTAGAAAAGTAGATTAAGGTACAGGCTTCCATGTACAAATAAAATTATTGCGATATCTTTGCACGCCTTTTTTCAATTCCAGAACGGTACTTACTTAAAAAACATGCCTCGTATTTAGAGGTTTTATATTAATGCTAACAAAATAATATTCTTAATTGTTTAGAATCTACTAAATTAAAGGTACTGTAGAGGAAAAAATTTAAAATATCGAAATTTAAGCCCTTTTAATCAGAATGAAACCTATATGATATTAAAGCACGTTAAATTTTAAATCGATATAGCTAGTTTAATCAAAACTCTTAGTGTAATATAGTTAGGCAATTAGTTGCCTTTCTACAATAAGTTTTACATCTTTAAAAATAATACAACAATATTTATAAAATTATTATCTATCCAACAATATATCTGTGGCGGTCTTGAAAAACTAGATAACTCGAGTTATATCAAAAATGAGTTAACCCCACGTATCGCTCCCTCAGACCGTCTCCCACGTCGCACAGAGGGCCAAATAACCAATTTAGGTGGACAAAGGTCAAGTCAAAAGTTTGGAATTTTCCAGTGCTTCACCTTTTTATTATAAGTTGGCAAGACCCTTAATACTAATATTTCCCGCCATACCGTTTTTACAAATAAATAGTAAATGAATGAATCATTCCTGTTCACACAAGTGCCTAATAACCGGCAGTGGGATTATCTTTATTCGATGGTCATTTATTGAGTTCAAGGTGTGCTTAGAGCAAAGTCTTTTTGCTTTTATTTAACAATAGACATTGCTGAGACAGGTAAGACATTATATTTCCAAACTCGTTATTGAATATACATTGCAATCTCACCTGTAGAGTTACTTTAGCAATTGGTAAATGTATGCCCCTATTCAATAACGAAAAACTATATAACCTCCAAGTTATCCCAAGGATTTGTTTCATCAATCCTTTTAGTCTTTAGATATTACAAAGAATTTTTGCGTTTTGTGTGATATATAATTTTTTTCAGACACAACACTCCGAATCAAAAGTTTTACAATCTATAATTTCAAGAATTTGCTAAATGATATAAATTACATCTATTAGCAGGTTTCAGCAACTTTGAACCATAATTAGATTTTTCTTATTATTTTTCCCGTATTCTGGGACTTCAAATAGGGTATAGAGGTGTTTTAAATTTTAGCAAATAAATTTGATGTTTGACCACAGTGCGCTCGACGATCGTGTCAAAAAAATTAATTAGTTATTATAATTTTCTTATAATTGTGGATGTAATTAGTTGACAGTTGAGAATTACTGGAAGGAATTAGTCCGGGTAGCGGTCATTAAATGAAACAACTAAATAGTTTCAACTATTTATTGTTTGCCAACGTTTCGACCCCCTTTGTGGGCCATTCTCCCACCATGCGGTACGTATCTCCACTCTACTTCATATTTTTATGTTTCATATTTCATGTAAATTATTGATACCTTTGTAAATTTTGTTTAGTGAATATTTTTTTTCTGTATAACACTTTCATTATTGTACTATAGTCATTGTATTTTAATTATGTTTTTTTTACATATACAGTTCTTCTGTTATATTTTAATACCGACGTTCTCCAGCTAAATAGGTTATATAATATTGAATGTAATGTCATTGAAATTGTATTCTTTTTAGTCCTGATGATGACCCACAAAGGGGGTCGAAACGTTGGCAAACAATAAATAGTTGAAACTATTTAGTTGTTTCATTTAATGACCGCCACCCGGACTAATTCCTTCCAGCAATTTTTCTTATAATTAAAAAAAAAAAAATCCGTAATCTGAGACCCAAAGGTAAAATATAGACAAGTTTCAGAATTTTGTCCACCTAAATCGGTCATATTGCCCACTGTGCGGCGTGTTAAATCGGTTAAAGAAATTTCTTGGTGGAAGAAATTTCAGGTAGAAAGAAAGCAGTATGTTAATTACTCTATTTTGGGCATTAGTAATAGTAAAACTTTAAGTCGCTCACCTGTAAAATGAAAGATTTTGACTTAACCACTTATTCACGACCGCCACATTGCAAACAAACTTTCAACAACAAACGTTCATACTTTTTCCCTTTAATTAGTTATGAAATTCGAGCGACTTGTATGTTATATATGACTTGTATGCTATAGTTTTTTATCAATGAAAACAAATGTAAATGGTAAATTTTTTCGAATCGAAAGTACACTTAGTTGGTTATAAAATTCGTTGAATTTGTATATATTGCCATTATTTATCAACTCTAATAAGATGATATGATTATTTATTTTTTTTTTTACATATATTTTTTACAACGGTATATTATACATCTATATTACTATTCTTGTGTTAAAAAAAAAACGAAAATTGCATAAAAAAAAAATCTGGTGCGGGCAACACACGACTTTCACTTACCTCCGTTTTATATATCGATTAAAAAATTTTCAAAACAGTTACAGATGTTGTTTATTTATTTAACGTCACTTTATGCTACTATGGCTAATCGGACGATGCTACAGTGGGAGTCCTAAATTTTGCCTATCCAGGTTTTATTAGGATAGGGATCTTTAACGAGTACCTGACATCGCACAGGCTCGGGACCACCTTTTAACGTCCCCTCCGAAGGACGGCGTAACTCAGGATTTTTTACTACCATTAAAAAATCCTAGGACCACCTGCGGGTTTGAACCCGTGACCTTTGGCATGGGAGGCTGTTACGAACCCATACAGTTAGATATAAGAATTATTAAAACTATTAAGAAATTAATTAAATGGAATTTCTATAGAAGCATGTGTTTCATTAAAAAATTCATTATATTATTACCTAATATAATCAGTTAGTTTTATGTTCATTTCATCACTCTCTATTAACTTTTAAAAGCTTGTGTATGAGATGATATTTTTTCTAAAATTTTTAGCTTTCCAACGGTATATCATACACGTATATAACTGCTCTGAGGTTAAAAAACAAAAAATTGTATTAAATTTTTTTTTTCAGTTTTCTCCATTAGTTGTTTTTAAAATTCGCACAACTTACATACTTAGCTGTTATTTATCAATGCTAACAAGATAATGTAGTTATTTTTATAGAGTCTACAAAATTAAAGGTACTTTAGGGGAAGAAAATTTAAAATATTGGCATTTAAGCCCTGTCACAGCATTTCAATCAGAATTAAAACTACATGATATTAAAGGCCATTAAATTTTACATCGATATAGCGAGTTTAATCGAAATCATTAGTGCAGTTTTATGAGAAAATCGTAAAAAGTTGCAAAATGTTTTCTACATCTTTTAGTTTTTGTGCCAGACACAGAACTTTTTTGCGGAACTTGGTAATTTAGATTCAAGATATTCTAAAACGTATATTTCCGATGAAAACTGGAATTCTAAAATCCTCCCGATCGCAATACTTTCCCTTACTACATACTTTATATACAGGTAAGCGAAGGTAATAGATAAGACAGTTACAGCGAGCTGGAACAGAAAGATAGCCATTATCAACTCGTGGCCTCTGAGTGAGCAGTTTATTTTCATCTTTGGCAGTTCTCCCGTTATTTATCACTCTCCTCTACCTTTCCTTCCTAGTCCGCATCTTCATTTCCCTACTCGGATTTGACTCATTGCTCTCGATATTTTGCCATATCGGGTACGACATTAACGGATTTAACAGTTATGGAATAGGCCTGTCTTAACCAAACCTTATTAATTGATGCTAATAAACTTTTCAACACTTAGACTTCTATTAAACTGTTTAAAATACCTAGACTACCTCCGATGGCCCTGAACCAGCTACCTTGGACTTAGGTGTACTTAGGGCACACCTGCATAACACTTCCTTTGACCGCCATCTGCCGCCTTCCTCACACCCCTACAATCCCATGCTATATCTACCCCCGGATCCTCAGAACTAATCACTCTTGTCGTTACATTGTCAAACTCTTAGGGCCAGTTGCACCAGCCTCGGTTCACCCTAAGGTAAGCTTACCCAGATAAAACTACGGTAGATAGCTGACTCGATTTCAGCTGGAGCGTTGTTGGTACGGCGTTTTCTTAAACTACTGTCTCACGGGAGATGAAAGGTAGGTCCGTCATTTTACTTCCTCATTTCAATTCTTAAACTTATCAGCTTAGCTACTTTGGAACTTCTTTTTAAGAAATACATTCTTCTATTTCAAAAGTTTGTTACTAAAAAAATAGAGTTAATTTATTATTTGTTTCCTGAATGTGAATAAATTTGTTTGGATTGTTTGTTTTTTTAACTTACATTGCACAGCAATCAGTTTATGAGTCAACAAAATATCATCTATTTTGGTTATTAGTCACTTTTGTAATTTCATGTGGAGTCCTAAGAATGAAATTGACAACATAACCCCTCTTGTTAATTGAAAAGTAAAACCCTAATTATATAAAACACACTGTAGAACATTTTGTACAAAATTAGGAGATATTTGTCTCTAGTCTACATTTAAATGCATTAATAATAAAATTAATTAGTTAATGAAAAATCAAACATTTTTTGTTCAAAATTTTCAAAAACTGATATGGAACCTACTGAAAATCATCCTCCAGATACAGAATGTAGACAACTTATTTTTAACAGGAATATAATGGGATTTTTAATAATAATAATAAAACTTTAATCTGGGACTATGTCCCTTAAGAATAGCAAAAATGAACAGTATATATTATATTTATGTCTGGTCAAGAAAACAATGAACAACTGACACTTAAAAAAGTTATATGCCTAGGAATAACTAAAGAACTATTAATAATTATAACAACTTAAATAGCTTATATTTACAAAATCAAACATTGTCAATTATTTAGAGAGGATCTATTTCAATGGAATAAATAATAAAACCGTAATTATAAAATTAAAATAAATAAAACAAAATTTAAAATAGTTTTAGTAAATAATAACTACCAATGCTAAAGGTCACGGGTTCAAACCCGCAGGTGGTCCTAGGATTTTTTAATGGGAGTAAAAAATCCTTAGTTACGCCGTCCTTCGGAGGGGACGTTAAAAGGTGGTCCCGACCCTGTGCGATATCAGGTAATCGTTAAAGATCCCTATCCTAATAAAATCTGGATAGGCAAAATTTAGGACTCCCACTGTAGCATCGTCCGATTAGCCACAGTAGCATAAAGTGACGTTAAATAAATAAACAACAATAACTACCAATTAATTGATTAATAACAAATTAATAATATATTCTTCGTCATCTATAAAGTGTTCAATATTAATCAAATCCATTTCCTTGAAATAGTAGCAGATAAAACAATAACATAAAACAAAAGTGATACTATTTCACAAGTCCCTGGATGGTTAGCTCTTTACTGGAGGTTAAACGGTTAGCCTTGCCCAGTAAAGTTTACCGTGGATTCAGGATCCCTACCCTAGATGGTGCAACGGGCAATGGCTGACTTCAACGGAGGTTACCCTTACCGCACTTTGATCTGGGCTGGTGCAACTGGCCCTTAGAAGGAGGTTTTGAGGATGGTTTTGAAACAGTTCGGAACGGAAATAGACCTGTAACTATTTGGAATGGCCAACAACACTAATGTTGAACGGTTAAAGCAATTACAAGAACCGATTTACTGGGTGAGTAGCAAGTTCTAACTGTTTTTTTTTTGTTTTTTTTTTTTTTTTTTTACTTCTACTTATCTATATATGAAATATATAGTAAGAAATATAGATCTCCTTCCTTAATAGACAACCATGTCCTCAAACATACAGTAGAAGGAAACCCCTACCAAACAGTTAAAGAACTCTCAGCACAACTAAATGCAAGTGCATCAACCGTTTCCAGACATTTAAAGTGTATTGAGAAACTAAGAAAGCTCGATACATGGGTACCTCATGATTTCACTGAGCGGCAGCAAGACCCCATGTTTCAAAACATACCGTGCAAAAATTGAAAAAACTGGGCTACGAAGTTCTTCCGCACCCACCATATTCTCCCCTTACCACCTGTTCAGGAATTTAGACAACTTCATCAAAGGAAAACTTTTTGAAAATGATGATCAAGTGAAAAGTGCGTTTTCAGATTTTGTTTCACTTCAAAGCTCAGAGTTTTTCAGTTCGGGGATAAAAAAGTTGGTGTCACGTCGGGAAAAATATGTAGAAAAAGAAGGTAAATACTTCGACTAAAATTATCTTGTTTTCATATCGTATTTTTAATAAAAACTTTGAAAACGGACATTTCATGTGACACAACCCAATAGATATTATTAAATCTTGTGTTAATTTTGGGATACCCTACATATCATAAATACATTGCAAATCAAATATAATACGGTAAATTCCATGATATTATAATGACAGTTGACACAATACTATCCTCAAAATGGGATTCGCCAAGATAATGAACACTGTTTGACATTGAGACGAGAGATGATTATGATTCCTGCGGCCTTGTAGAAGGAATATCATTAATATCAATTGATTTTGCATCGTCTTTTATAAGCTGTATTCCACACCGTTTAGCATTGTAATCCGTGCTAAAGGATGACATTTTCAGATCTGATCAGTACTCTCACGACAGTAGCAGGACAGAAGAGAAAGATATGGTTATTTTTAATAAAATCTGGTGCGGGCAACACACTACTCTTTCACTTACCTCCAGTTTTAAAATCAATGAAAGAATTTTCAAACACAGTTAGAGATAAAAATACGTGAAACTATTAAAGAATTAATTAAATCGAATTTATATAGAAACATGTGTTTTATTAAAAAATCTATTATATTATTATCTTAAATAATCAGTTAGTTTTATCTTCTTTTCATCACTTTCTATTAACTTTTAAAAGCTTAAGTATAAGATAATATTTTTTCTAAAATCTTTAGCTTTCCAACGGTATATAATACATGTATATTACTGCTTTTAAGTTCAAAAACGAAAAATTGCATTAAATTTTTTTTTTTCTGTTTTCTCCTTTAGTTGGGTATCGAATTTATTCAATTTATATATTTACCTGTTTTTCATCAGCGTTAACAAGATAATCTAGTTATTATTATTGAATCTACAAAATTAAAGGTACTTTAGGGGAAGAAAATTTAAAATATCGGCATTTAAGCCCTGTCAGACCATTTTTATCCAAATAAAACCTACATGATATTAAAGCCCATTAAGTTTTACATGGATATAGCAGTTTAATCAAAATTGTCGGAACCGTTTTCGAGAAAATCGAAAAAAGGTGCAAAATGCATGGTATAAAGTGACTCTTCTGGTAAGCTCATTTTGATGAAAAAAGTTTTGTCACGTCTCGGGCGTATAGTTGTCTTAAATATGAAATTTCAGTTTCATAGGACTTACCGTTTCCGCCCGGGAGTTACCACACACACACAGAAAACACACACACACACACACACACACACACACACACACAGACCTTTTTGCGGGACTTGGTTATTTCGACTCAGGGGACCCTAAAACGTGTATTTCCGTTGAAAACGGGAATTCGAAAATTTTCACGATCGCAATACTTTCCCTTACTATATATAGTAAGTGGAAGTAAAATGAGTGAAACCATTAAAGAATTAATTAAATTGAATTTCTATAGAAACATGTGATATTATTATCTAAAATAATCACTTAGTTTTATCGGTTTTTTCATCACTCTCTATTAACTTTTAAAAGCTTGTGTATGAGATAATATTTTTTCTAAAATCTTTAGCTTTCCAACGGTATATTATATATGTAAATTACTCTTCTTAAGTTAAAAAATAAAAAAATTGCATTAAAAAATATTTTTTTCCCTATCTCCTTCAATTGTTCATCAAATTCGCTCAACTTTTATAATTCACTGTTATTTATCAATGCTAACAAGATGATGTGCGCTTTTTTTTTTTTTTCAAATATGCAAAATTTAAGGTACTTAAAAAGAATTTAAAATATCGGCATTTTAGCAATCAGGTGTCTAACATCATATTAAAGTCCATTAAATGTTACATCCATACAGCGAGTTTATTTAAAATCGTTAGTGCCTTTTTGAGAAATTCGTAAAAAGGTGAAAAATGCATAGTAAAATGTGGCTCTTCTTAATAATAACCTTATTACTATCACTTACTATATATAGTAAGAGAAACTATTGCGATCGTGAAAATTTTAGAATTCCAGTTTTCAACGGATGTGTGTGGTAACTCCCGGGCGGAAATGTTAAGTCCTATGAACCTGAAATTTCATATTTAAGACAACTATACGCCCGAGACGTGACAAAACTTTTTTCATCAAAATGAGCTTACCAGAAGAGGCACTTTATACCATGCATTTGGCACCTTTTTTCGAAAACGGTTCCGACGATTTTGATTAAACTCGCTATATCGATGTAAAATTTAATGGGCTTTAAAATAATTTAGGTTTCATTTGGATTAAAACGGTCTGATAGTGCTTAAATGCCGATATTTTAAATTTTCTTTCTCTAAAGTACCTTTAATTTTGTTAATTCTATAAAAATAACTATATTATCTTGTTACCACTGATGAAAAACAGTAAATATATAAATTGAATGAATTCGATACCTAAAGGAGAAAACAGAAAAAATATTTGTTTAATATAATTTTTGTTTTTTTAACATAAGAGCAGTAATATACATGTATGATATACCGTTGGAAACGCTAAAGATTTTAGAAAAATATTATCTTATACACAAGCTATTAAAAGTTAATAGAGAGTGATGAAATGAAGATAAAACTAACTGATTATTTTAGATAATAATATAATAGATTTTTTATTAAAACAAATGTATCTATAGAAATTAAATTTAATTAATTTTTGTTAGTTCCACCCATTTTTATCTCTAACTGTATTTGAAAATTCTTTAATCTATTTTAACAACGAAAGTAAGTGGAAGTCGTGTGTTGCCCGCACCAGATTTTTTTTATGGAAGAAGTTAAGTTATGGAAAGAAATATTTTTAGTATGATTTAGAATGAAATTAAAAAAGAACTCAGTACCTTGAATGAACCGTGATTTCCAAAGTCATTTTAAGTTGTTCTTTACACTACAACTACAAATACTTCAAAATGCCAATTTCGTAAACAATCTCATACAGTATCTTTTCGAAATCACTGTCTCAAATGTTCCTTTTAAAAATAAATCTTATTACATTGTTAAATATTACACAACATTTTTGCACTTTCCTCCGATTTTAAAATCAATTTAAAAACGCTTTTTAAAGTTATACTTTAAAGAGAGCATGGATAACATACTGGACTCGATGGTAGAATGTATGTTCAGATTAAATTATTTAACAATAGGCATTATTATGTACAACTTATGAAACGTAATTATGCAAAATACAGTTATAATGTTTTTATTATACAGACATTTATAGAGGAGAACGATGAGGATGGTGAATACTGTCACATACTATCAGCATTCACTTGTACACTCTCTATCATCGTGTAGATTTTACCCTTTACCCGAAGCGTTATAGTGTGAATATTGCAAGTTGTGGACGGTGTGAGGTGGGGACAGGTAGTTATGCTGATTGGCATGCAGGTGATAAGTGCCGTCTCCTGATTTACTGTCCAGATAGTCCCAGCAGGCTTAGCATGTAGTTCAAGCATTTTTGTATCTTAACAATTGAGACGTTGATTTCCAAAAGGTACTAAAGTACATTTTTTTCAAAGTTGATATTTTCACATATTTGTATTCTAATGGTTTGGTTTTATCTAAATCCGTCATCAAATTTTATCCAAGAAACATAAAAATCCTTAAAAAAGTCTTTAAAAATTTCATTTCATTCCAAAAGGTACTAAATCCACATTTTATTTCATTCCAAAAGGTACTATATCCATGTTTCGTTCCAAAAGGTACTATATCCTATGTAAACAGATATAACCTTTCCTTTCATTTCCTTCCAAAAGGTACTATATTTCCAAATATACGGCAGAAGCAACTAATCCCGTAATATATCACCATTAATTTAGATGAGGAAGATGGTTGGGGGTGCGGTCATAAATTAAAACCACACAATTAAAAATAAGAGTTATTTTTATTATGTGCCGACGTTTCGGCCTACAATGTGGGCCTTCATCAGGGCTAAAAGAAACAAGATAACAACCAATGTAATTAGACTTAATAATGCGTTAGGTATATAATAATAATATGACAGTAATAAATTATGGGAACATAAATAATATTAAATGTAAAATGATAATAAGATGACAATTATAAAGTATGGAAATAAGGTGACAGTTATAAAGTATGGAAATAAACAAAATTAAGATGATAGTTATAAAGTATGGAAGTAGACATAATTGAGATGATAATATTGTAATGAGAATATATAAATAGAGACTCAGTAAATGAAAAAAAAAAAAAAAAAAAAAAAAAAAAAAAAAAAAAAAAAAAAAAAAAAGATAAAGGAAAAATATGTGAACAATTAAAATTTTAAATATTAAACAATTATGAGTTGATATATGACGGTAATATATTAAAAACATAGTTAAGAGTATAGATAATATATAAAAAAATATAGTCATTACAAAAGAGAAACAGTATGAATAAAAAATAATAATTTAAATTTTAAAATAATGTAATATTAAACTAATAATTATATGTCAGGATATGTAATGGAGAAATTTATTAAATTTAATAAAGCATCCCTAGCTCATTTTTTAAACAACCACCTGATCATCTCTTCATAATTTTATTTTTATTTATTTATTATCAATTTTTTATTTATATATTTATTTAATTTTCGTACTCCCCTTTTTTATTTATTTATTTGTTTACCTACTAGATTACTGTTTATTTATCATTTCCTTCGACAGCTCCTTATCGTCATTCGTTATTACCTTATCATCATTCATCATTTATTATCGTCATCCGTTATTACTTAAAATCTTTTAATCTTTACCTCGTCACTATTTCTTACAATTTTATCAAATACTCATAAGTAATAACTCAAGTACTCTCAAGTAATGACTTTTGGCTATTTTTTAACAATCGAATCAGTAAACATAACTTAGCTTCTTGGAATTTTCCTAACGGACATTCTAGTTCTCATATTTTCCGTTCCACGCAATGAGCGTTTTTTAAACTGAGAAACATCACTTCGTAGGCAACGCTTGCACGTCATGTATGTATATTTTTTTCTTATTTATAAGGGTCTTTTTTCATCGCCCATTTCTTTCTCCCCCTTTCCATACTCATATATTTCTCCATTACATATCCTGACATATAATTATTAGTTTAATATTACATTATTTTAAAATTTAAATTATTATTTTTTATTCATACTGTTTCTCTTTTGTAATGACTATATTTTTTTATATATTACCTATACTCTTAACTATGTTTTTAATATATTACCGTCATATATCAACTCATAATTGTTAATATTTAAAATTTTAATTGTTCACATATTTTTCCTTTATCTTTTTTTTTTTTTTTTATTTTTTTTTTTTATTTATTTATTTTTTTATTTATTTTTTTTTTTCATTTACTGAGTCTCTTTTTATATATTCTCATTACAATATTATCATCTCAATTATGTCTACTTCCATACTTTATAACTATCATCTTAATTTTGTTTATTTCCATACTTTATAACTGTCACCTTATTTCCATACTTTATAACTGTCATCTTATTATCATTTTACATTTAATATTATTTATGTTCCCATAATTTATTACTGTCATATTATTATTATATACCTAACGCATTATTAAGTCTAATTACATTGGTTGTTATCTTGTTTCTTTTAGCCCTGATGAAGGCCCACATTGTAGGCCGAAACGTCGGCACATAATAAAAATAACTCTTATTTTTAATTGTGTGGTTTTAATTTATGACCGCACCCCCAACCATCTTCCTCATCTAATTTCTCTACGGTCAACAAAACCCATCATTATGCACCATTAATTTATTGTTTTCACCATTTTATGCATTTTTATTGGTTCATTTAGCACGTCTTGAATCACCGCTATTATTTTGATCACTGGTTTTAACCTAATAATCAGTTTTTAGGCTATTTGAAACAACTTAGTTGCGTCGCTTTGGTTCTTTTAGGTTGTCAATTAAATTAAGTTTTTTCATAGTATTTCTTCTTGCAGCAACATAAATTTGGTTTAAAATTTTTCAGAAACTCACATTTTAATAGAATAATGGTATTTTATGCAGCAAATAGTTGGAATTAGCATTCCACGAACTTGCTAAATATGTGAAGAAAATCCGCGCCTGATCTAACTTAGTAGTCGATTTTTTTATGTAAAATAAAAGCTCAAAAGTTATTATTTATCAGTATCTATGGTTAAATACTGTATACACGTCGTTAATAATATAATTAAATTTGCTAAATTCACACAAATAGTAAATACAAGTTCAAAACAAACTTCATAATTACATACTTTCTTATTATAGTGCCATAAATAGATATATTGTCCTTTGAATATTCACTTTCTTTATGAATAATAGATAATCAATGTAATTAACCAACAAAGAAAGATGTTTCTCAGAGGGAGAATAAGGAAATATACATAACTTAGTAATTAACGATATAAAGATGTTAGTTATCGGCAATGTTGGATCAGAAGGTTATAGTGACTGTTACCAACTTATGGCACGTTATATTCTTCCAAAAAGTACTATATCCCTTTTAATTCGTTCCAAAAAGTACTATATCCATGTTTCGTTCCAAAAAGTACTAAATCCATATTATATTGCTTAAAAGTCATCGGAAAAGTGCAATAATTTGGAAAAATGAGTTGGTAACATCTTTATAAATCAACTTTTGATTTAATAAAAAAAAGAGTCACGTAAATTAGGCCAATAATAAATAAATGACAGATTTTTGCGTTTCCTGTAAAATTCTCTAAAGTGGATACAGTACCTTTTGGAAATCAACGTCTCAATTCAGGACTCTTATCTACAATAGAGCAGGCCAACTTAAAAATATTTATTCAAAACCCAGGTGTGTGCTGGATTTTCTGAAGAGATAAAATAATAAAAACAGAAATGTTTTTTTTGCAGTTTCATCATTCCTTTGTTGATAAAATTATTTTATCGTTGATAATCTATATTCACCCAATTTGATTTTCCCTTACCTATATTTGCAATACAAATAGTAAGGGGAAGTATTTTCTATTTCAAATTTTCTCCGGAAATAAATGTTATTGAATCTAAATGACCAAGTCCCGAAAGAGGACTGAGCCTAGGTCAAAAAGGTATTGGGTTGTTTCACATGAAATGTCCGCTTTTATAGTTTCTGAAATACATGAAGGATTTTCTAAAGCTCCCCAAACAATTACCCACTTTTTAGTATACCTCCAAATATGAACATGGAAACACGCGATTTTCGAGTAATATTTTTGTATAAGTTCAAAATCGGCCATTCAGCAGCTGAGGCCGCTAGAAATATTTGCAAGCCCTTTGGGGAAGGGAGTGTTAATGAACGGACGATTCGCCGTTGGTTTGCTAAGTTTTCAGCTGTGGATACCGACTTGGAAAACTTGTCCTCAAACATACACTAGAAGGAAACCCCTACCAAACAGTTAAAGGACTCTCAGCACAGCTAAATGCAAGTGCATCTACCGTTTCCAGACATTTAAAGTGTATTGGGAAAGTAAAAAAGCTCGATACATGGGTACCTCATGATCTCACTGAGCGGCAGCAAGACCCCATGTTTCAAAACATACCGTGCAAAAATTGAAAGAACTGGACTACGAAGTTCTTACGAAGTTATTCTTCCGACTTGTCTTCAACAGATTACCACCTGTTCAGGAATTTAGACAACTTCGTCAAAGGAAAACTTTTTGAAAATGATGATCAAGTGAAAAGGGTGTTTTCAGATTTTGATTCACTTCAAAGCTCAGAGTTTTTCAGTTCGGAGATAAAAAAGCTGGTGTCACGTTGGGAAAAATGTGTAAAAAAAGAAGGTAAATACTTCGAATGAAATTATCTTTTTTCATATCGGATTTTTAATAAAAATCCTTTACCTTGAAAACGGACATTTCATGTGACACAACCTGATATTATCGTAGTCTATATGCCTGAGATGAAGTTTTTCAACAAAATCGGCAAACCAGAAGAGCTTTTTTGTATTATGCATTTTTATTATATTCTCAAAAAACCGCACAAACTTTCCGATTTTTTAAGGGAATCCTGGGGAGCGTTGGCCTCTAATATTTTGAAAATGCTAACCGTTTAATAATGTCTAGTTTCATTTTTTTTTTAATATCATCAAAATCAATAAACACATTCCTTGTTAGTACAAGAATATTCTATTGACTGCTTATCTCTGTGACAGCTGGTGCTAAAATGTATCTTGACCAGATGAATATATGAAGATTGATGAGAAGCAAGCTTGCAGAATACTACGAGAAGAGAAGTATGGGGGAGGAAGCAGAAGAATGGAAATAATGCAGATCGGGACAAAGATGGGAGAAGATTAGGATAGGGGTGAGGAAACAGGGTCCCTGAAACCTCAAACCTCCTCCTACCAGATCTAGTTCCAGCGGGAGTATCGCAACACATCCAACCCTATTATATTACCATGGCGGGTGTCTATAGCACGTATACTGTTTGTTTATTTATTTGACGTCCCTTTATGCAAATATCTCTAATCGGAGGATGCATACAGTGGGAGCCTTAATTCCCCTACTGTATATTTTACATATAGGTTTTTTTTTTACTTTCACTTACTATATATAGTAAGGGAAAGTATTGCGACTGTTCATCATCAGTGGTAACAAGATAATGTTATTTTTATAGAATCAACAAAATTAAAGGTACTTTAGAGGAAGAAAATTTAAAATATCGGCATTTAAGTCCTGTCAGACTGATTTAATCAGAATGAAACCCACATGATATTAAATTTTACATCGAAATAGCGAGTTTAATCAAAATCCTCAGAACCGTTTTCGAGAAAATCGAAAAAAGGTGCAAAATGCATGGTATAAATTGCCTCTTCTGGTAAGCTCATTTTGATGAAAAAAGTTTTGTCACGTCTCGGGCGTATAGTTGTCTTAAGTATGAAATTTCAGTTTCATAGGACTTACCGTTTCCGCCCGGGAGTTACCACACACACAGACCTTTTTGCGGGATTTGTTTATTTGGACTCAGGAGACCCTAAAACGTGTATTTCCGTTGAAAACTGGAATTCGAAAATTTTCACGATCGCAATACTTTCCCTTACTATACATCGTAAGTGAAAGTAAAAAGTCTAAAATGGTATGGACATGTACAAAGAATGACAGAAGAGCGATGGTCAAAGATGACTTTTCTCTATCAACCCATGGAAAGGCGTAAAAAGGGAAGACCCAGGAAGAGAAGGTTACAGGATGCGGAGGAAGATGATGGCTGCCAAGGGTCTTCGAGAGGGAAACTGGCTCGATAAAAAAAAAAGGCAAAATAATTTAGGAACGAGAAACAACTAAGTTGTAAAAAAACTCGTAAAATAAAAATATTTAGCGTCACTTTATGCTACTAGGGCTAACCGATGCTATAGTGGGAGTCCTAAATTTTGCTTATCCAAGTTTAATTAGGATCTTTAACGATTACCTGACATCACAAAGACTCGGGACCACTTTTTTACGTCCCATCCGAACGACGGCATAACAAAGGATTTTTAACTCCAATTAAATCCTGTCGGGTTTGAACCCGTGGTCTGAGTCATAGAAGGCCAAAGTTAGGTTAGCCACCAAGTTATGCTTCCAAATATCCGAGAATCATAAAAATTCTTCACGAACCACACATCTTTTATTTTGGCTAGACGGGTCGTCACTGACGAGAATTTATAGCCTTAGTAATAAAAACAATAATAAAACAACATAGTGTTGCCAACGGAACGGAACGAATCTCAACTTTATTGCAGACACATGCTATCAAATCCCGCTTGTCGGATTTCTGCTCTCAATGTTATATTCACGGATAATTTTCAGGTTTAAAACGAAATAAGGTAGATTCCTGGATAAATATAGGGCTCAACTGAACTGATAATTCATACGTCACGAATTCGAGTCCTACTGAGCTAGGATAATTATTTATTCGGCTAAAAGTAATCATGAATTGACCCTTTGTTTGATTCACTATTTATTATGTGTGTAGCAAACCTTGAATAGTTAAAAAAAATCTGGTGCGGGCAACATACGTCTTTCACTTACCTCCGTTTTTAAAATCGATTACAGAATTTTCAAGTACAGTAAGAGATAAAAATGATTGAGAACACTAAAGAATTAATTTAATTAAATTTCTATTGAAACATGTGCTTTATTAAAAATCTGGTGCGGGCAACACACGACTTTCACTTACCTCCATTTTTAAAATCAATGAAAGAATTTTCAAATACAGTTAGAGATAAAAATACGTGAAACTAATAATGAATTAATTAAATTAAATTTATATAGAAACATGTGTTTTATTAAAAAATCTATTATATTATTATCTAAAATAATCAGTTAGTTTTATCTTCATTTCATCACTCTCTATTAACTTTTAAAAGCTTGAGTATAATATTTTTTCTAAAATCATTAGCTATCCAACGGTATATCATAGATGTATATTACTGCTCTTATGTTCAAAACGAAAAATTGCATTAAAAAAATATTTTTTCTGATTTCTCCTTTATTCGTCGGAACCGTTTTTGAGAAAAACGAAAAAAGGTGCAAACTGCATGGTATAAAGTGGCTCTACTGGTAAGCTCATTTCTATGAAAAAAGGTTTTGTAACGTCTCGGGCGTATATTTGTCTTAAATATGAAATTTCAGTTTCATAGGACTCACCTTTTTCGCCCGGGATTTACCACACACACACACTCAGACCTTTTTGCGGGACTTGGTTATTTAGACTCAGGGGACCCTAAAATGTGTATTTGCGTTGAAAACTGGAATTCGATAATTTTCACGATCGCAATACTTTCCATTACTAAGTATATATAGTAAGTGAAAGTAACAACTACATGCTATTTATTGACCTTTTTTCCCGAAAACTTCGCCAAAGGACAAGGAAAGGTGCTATCCCATGTGTACCACAGAGCTGTATGTTGCTATCAGGAGGCGATAGCGAGCGGGCCGAGATAAGGGAGGATAAGGATTGATTGATCTAAGGTCGGTCCGTAATCTATTCTACTTCTATGCTCCCGAATAATATAATCGATTAATGATTCGATATCACTGCGTCTACGACACAGGGCCTATATCGATACACTGCTAGCCTGTCGTGCAACAAGATGTCGGCAGATACGTCTCTGTTTACTTACTAATGAAATATTATGTAAGGAAAATTATTTTGTTTGTTTGGCTAACTAGACAATCCTAAAGTGAGATTCCCAAATTTTGCTTATTCAGGTTTAATTAGTGGGGTATAGGGCTAGTCTAGATCAAACGAAAGTTTACAAAAAATCATGTACGACAACACACAATTTCACTTACCTCCGTTGTTTAAAATCAATTTAGAATTTTTAAATACATAAATTAAATTGAATTTCTATAGCAACAGATGTTTTATTAAATAATATATTATATTTTTATCAACAACAATCAGTTAGTTTTTTTATTGGCTTTTTATTCCTTTCCATCAAATTTTACAATTCCGTGTATTAGATAATATTTTTACTAAAATCTTTAGCTATCCAACGGTAATCATACATGTATATTACTGTTCTTATGTTCAAAAACAAAAAATTGCATTAAAAAAATATTTTTTCAGTTTTCTCCTTTAGTTGGGTATCGAATTCATTCAATTTATATATTTACCTGTTTTTCATCAATGGTAAAAGATTATATTGTTATTTTTATAGAATCAACAAAATTAAAGGTACTTTAGGGGAAGAAAATGTAAAATATCGGCATTTAAGCCCTATCAGGCTATTTCAAATAGAATGAAACCAACATGATATTAAAGCCCATCAAATTTTACGTCATTATAAGGAGTTTAATCAAAATCGTTAGAGCCGTTTTTGAGAAAATCGTAAAAAAGGTGCAAAATGCCTGGTATAAATTGGCTCCCCTGGTAAGGTTATATTCATGGAAAAGTTTCTGTCACGGGCGTATAGTGGTCCTAAATATGGAATTTCAGTTTCATAGGACTTTTCGTTTACGCGCGGAAGTTACCACACACAAACAGAAATGTTTTCGGGACTTGGTCATTTGGACTCAGGAGACCCCAAAACGTGTATTTTCGAAAATTTTCACGATCGCAGTACTTTCCTCTACAGGTAAGTGAAAGTAAAAAAAAAAAAATCTGTTTTTTAATGCGAAAAGGATCAAATAATTTAGTTTAATAACACAATAAATTTTCGGGCTTCCTGTAAAATTTCCTAGGATGGATATAGTACCTTTTAGAACTAAACGTCTCAATTCTTTCCCTTGCTATATATTCCAAACAGAGAAAGTATAAAATATTCTATTAAAAATATAAAAGTGCCCTTTTCATAATGATGGTTCTCGATCGTACATAGAGGAAGATGAAAGGTTCCTTAATGCGAGACTGAATATTATCTGCTAAATGATAATAAATAATATATTAGCAAGGAGTATTATAATTCCTCAACGGTCCTTATCGTAGAGGCACTGAAAGAATTCGAGATCAAAGCAAGCGTGAACCGGAAGGAGCAAATTGGTCACTTCCACAATCGATTCGCCTTTTGTTTTCTTCTCCAGTAGAAATTAACTATCTCGGCTAATATCCAAAGCAAAACATTAAATGTAATTTTAGAATAATATATACTTTCACATATATATAAGAAATATAGTAAGAGAAAGTATTGCGAACTTATTTTTTTTAAATTAAAGTGTGTGTGTGTGTTTGTAAGTCTAGATCGAAAACGGAACACTATAAAATTGAAATTTTTATTTTAGAAGCGTTTACGCCGGAGATGTTACAGCAACTTTTTCAATAAAATCAGCTGACCGGAAGTGCTAATTTATACTATTTATTTTAGGCATATAGCTGTTAGAATATGAAAGTTCAGTTTCGGTAACAAAGACACACATTTAATAATTGAAATTGGGATCACTTGTAGCTGGGTGGCTAGCGTAACAGTCTCCCATGCTAAAGGTCACGGGTTCAAACCCGCAGGTGGTCCTAGGATTTTTTAATGGGAGTAAAAAATCCTTAGTTACGCCGTCTTTCGGAGGGGACGTTAAAAGGTGGTCCCGAGCCTGTGCGATGTCAGGTACTCGTTAAAGATCCCTATCCTAAAAAAACCTGGATAGGCAAAATGTAGGACTCCCACTGTAGCATCGTCAGATTAGCCATAGTAGCATAAAGTGACGTTAAATAAATAAACAAACAATAATTGAAATTGTCGTCTGCAATAATCACAAAAGTGTATATCCTTTTTGTATTTTTTTATTTAACGTAACTTTAAGTTACTATTGCTAATCGCACGATGCTACATGCAAGAGTCCTCAATTTTGCCTACCCAGGTTTAATTAGAGATCCCTATCTCTAACGAGTATCTTACATCGCACAGGCTCGGGACCTCCTTTTTATGTCCCCTCCGAAGGATAGCAAAACTAAGGATTTTTTCTTCTGTAAAAAATTCCTAGGACTACCTTCTATTTGAACCCGTGGCCTTGTTTTTTGTTGACTTTTTTATTGATAATGATTAAAATTTACAACAGTATTCAATCTGGTGCGGGCAACATACAACTTTCACTTACCTCCTTTATTTATATCAATTTAAGAATTTTTAAACAAATTTAAAAACGAAAAGAAAATTATTTACATTAGATTTTAATATAAACATGTGTTTTATTAAAAAATCTATTATATTATTATCTAAAATAATCAGTTAGTTTTATCGACTTTTCATCACTCTTAAACAACTTTTAAAGATATGTATGACTGGGAGTCAAAATCAAAAGGGAGAGACTTTTATAAGGTACAACCTACTGTGAGCCTTGTTCCATGGTTTGCTAGGCATCAGCAACTTACAAGAACGAGTATCGTACGAATCGTAAGACTGAGGGCTAACCACGGGTGTACTTACAAGCATCTTGCTCTCATGAAAATAAAAAAAGATGGAAAAAGTGAAGTTAGCGGACAGCCAGAAGACCCGCGACACTTAGTTTTCAGGTGCAAAAAATACAAAAGAGAACGGGACATTACACAAGAGGAAGAGGATGAATTTTTAAACAACTTGGACGAAGTATATATAAAAAGGATAGAACTGTTCTTTAAAAAAATACAAATTGTAAACTTTAATTTTAATCAATGCTGCCAATAACTCTGTACTTCTACATGCATCTCTTTTAAATTGTTCACTGACCAAATAGGATTTATCATCAAGTCTTGAGAGTCATTTGTAATATAAAAAAATAAATAAATCAACTTTTACAAGCTTGTGTATAAGATAATAATTTTTTCTAAAATCTCAAGCTTCCCAACGTTAAATCATACATGTATATTACTGTTCTTATGTTCAAAAACAAAAAATTACATTTAAAAAATATTTTTTCTGTTTTCTCCTTTAGTTGGATATCGAATTTGTTCAACTTAAATATTTACCTATCTTTGATCAGTGGTAACAAGATAATATATTTATTTTTATAGAATCAACAAAATTAAAGACACTTTGGAAGAAGAAAATTTAAAATATCGGCATTTAAACCCTGTCAGACGATTTTAATCAGAATAAAAAATACATGATATTAAAGCCCATTAAATTTTACATCGATAAAGGGGGTTAATCAAAAAACTTAGAGCAGTTTTTGAGAAAATTGCAAAAAAGGTGTAAAATGCATCGTATAAAGTGGTTTTTCTGATTAGTTGATTTTAATGAAAAAGTTGCTGTAACATCTCGGGCGTATAGTTGTCTTAAATATGAAATTTCAGTTTCATAGGACTTTTAGTTTTCGCGCTGGACTTACCACCCACACACACACACACAAACACACGGACACACAGACCTTTATGGAGGACTTGGTCATTTGGACTCAGGGGACCCTAAAACGTGTATTTCCCTAACTATATATATTCCATATATAGATAAGTGAATGTAAGAAATCGATTAAATCTGCTAAAAGGCAAACGCGTCTTGAAACTACCTTTGCGATTCAAAATTTAAGTCAGAAAATCACAAGGTCATGTTTGTCTGAGACGATTATGAGGATTATCAGAAATCGAATAGGAAGCAAAGATTGAAACCGATGGTTTAGAGTGGGATTAGAGTTGGTCATGGAAGGAATAGTATTTGGTTCGGGAAAAATCATCAACATATGAAGCATTATGGGTGAGTTTATTCGTAACAAAGTAAGGAGCTTATTAAGGATTTTGGATTGTAGGGATTGGATACGTGAAGAATTTGATGGTTTAGTAGAGCCCCAAAGCTCAACTCCGTGAGTCAAGATAGGCCTCATGATAGTCATGTAAATGAGTCGTTTGAATTTAAGTGGAACTTTAGAGCGTCTGTCTACTATGTGTTGAAGTAGCCGAAAAAGGCGATGAGAAAAACATGTAAAATTTTAGAGAGAAAAAATCTGGTGCGCGCAACAAATGACTTTCATTTATCTTCGTTCTTTAAAATCAACTGAAGAAATTTTAATACAGTTGAGATAGAAAAAAAAATCAAGAATTAATTCCTTCGAGATTCGATGAAAAAATGTGTATAATTTATTTATTAAATAATATATTATATTATTATCTACAACAAAGTTTTATCCTCTTTTCATCACTATACATGTGATATACTTTAACAACTATGAGTATCAGATATTTTTTCTCAAATCATTAGCTTTCCAACGGTATATTATACGTCTATACTACTATTCTTATGTTCCAAAAAAAAATTAATTTTAAAATATTGTTTACTCTTTTCTCTTTTATTTGCTTATCAAATTCCTTTAACTTGTACATTTGGCCGTTATTTATTAATACTAATAATATAATATGATTAATTATTTGTAATCTACAAAAGTTGTTTTTTGTTTTTTTCGAAGATGAAAATGGAAAAATTTGTTACCTTCATACATTCATTTAAAAACAGTATAAATAATGTTGAAACAATTTTAGTTTATGTGATAGTGAAATATAAAAAAAAATCTGGTGCGGGCAACACACGACTTTCACTTACCTAGATTTTTAAAATCAATGAAAGAATTTTCAAATACAGTTAGAGATAAAAATACGTGAAACTATTAAAGAATTAATTAAATTAAATTTATATAGAAACATGTGTTTTATTAAAAAATCTATTATATTATTATCTAAAATAATCAGTCAGTTTTATGTCCATCTCATCACTCTCTATTAACTTCTAAAAGCTTGTGTATGAGATGATTTTTTTTCTAAAATCTTTAGCTTTCCAACGGTATATCATACATGTATATTACTGCTCTTATGTTCAAAAACGAAAAATTGCATTAAAAAAATATTTTTTCTGTTTTCTCCTTTAGTTGGGTATCGAATTTATTCAATTTATATATTTACCTGTTTTTCATCAGCGTTAACAAGATAATCTAGTTATTATTATTGAATCTACAAAATTAAAGGTACTTTAGGGGATGAAAATATCGGCATTTAAGCCCTGTCAGCCCATTTTTATCCAAATAAAACCTACATGATATTAAAGCCCATTAAATTTTACATTGATAAAGCGAGTTTAATGAAAATCGTCGGAAACGTTTTTGAGAAAATCGAAAAAAGGTGCAAAATGCATGGTATAAAGTGCCTCTTCTGGTAGGTTCATTTTGATGAAAAAAGTTTTGTCACGTCTCGGGCGTATAGTTGTCTTAAATATGAAATTTCAGTTTCATAGGACTTACCGTTTCCGCTCGGGAGTTACCACACACACACACAGACCTTTTTGCGGGACTTGGTTATTTGGACACAGGGGACCCTAAAACGTATATTTCCGTTGAAAACTGGAATTCGAAAATTTTCACGATCGCAATACTTCCCCTTACTATATATAGTAAGTAAAAGTAAAAATTGAACAATCATTGACGAAATGATTTTTATATAAATGATATATATAGTGAAGCATTAGAGTGATGGAATTTCTATGAGCATGAATGTATTTTATGCATAGGTGAAAGAAAAAATAAAAAAAATTATCCAATTGTAATATCACTTGATCCATAAAAGCCCGATTACAGTTTTACAATCGATTTATTTCATCGAATGGCCAAAGAGGTAGGAAAAATCTCGAGACATATCGTAGAATCTCGGGGGAATTCCCGCTCATTATAATCTTATGGGATTGCATAAGTATGGCGATCGCTTGAGTCGGGAATTCGC
Source organism: Piezodorus guildinii (assembly GCA_023052935.1). Taxonomy (NCBI): domain Eukaryota; kingdom Metazoa; phylum Arthropoda; class Insecta; order Hemiptera; family Pentatomidae; genus Piezodorus; species Piezodorus guildinii. Next base: position 147,983,079 of record CM041296.1, on the reverse strand, counting down.
ATGCAAATCTCAGTGAAGATATATATAATAAAATGCCAGTTCTAATTCAATCTAAATTTAAATAAATGCAGATTTTTTTTTTCTCAGTTATTTATCGCGCGAGTTTAGAAGATATCGATGGTAATATCAGTAACGGTAAAATAAGGGAAATAAAATGTAAAAAAAAACATTTTCAAGTATCAATATTTTTAATTTTATAATGCCTAAAAATGATTTATAAATAATTTGTCATTCTTACACATTATCTTTTTTTAAATATACGGTAGGTATGTAATGTATGTAACACACGGTTTATTGCTTTCAATTACTTATTTATGAAACATATATAGTAAGCATTGTAATCATGAAAATTTTTTAACATAAAATACATGTTTTAGGGTTCCCTAAGACCAAATAACTAAGTCCAAACCAAAAATGTCTGTGTGTCTGCGAACACATAATAGGTCTAGCACGAAAGTGAAGAATCGTAGGCAAATTGCAATTTTATATTTAAGATGAATATATACACCCCTTTTTTGAATTTTCTCAAAAACGGCTATAAAAATTTTGATTAAATTTACTATATCGATGTAAAGTTTAATGGGCTTTAATATCATATAGATGTAATTCTGATTGAAATGGTTTAAACGGTTGACATTTTATAAATTGTCTTTCTCTAAAGTATCTTTAATTTTGTATATTCAAAACACATTGATAAAAAAATAATGAAAAAAAAGGGTGAATATACAAGCTGAACGAATTTGATAACTAACTAAATGAGAAATGAGCATTAATATTTATGCATATAATTTCTATTTTTTTTTTTTTTTTTTTTTTTTTTTTTTTTACTTTCACTTACTATATATAGTAAGGGGAAGTACTGCGATCGTGAAAATTTTCGAATTCGAGTATTCAACGGAAATACACATTTTAGGGTCCCCTGAGTCCAAATAACCAAGTTCCGCAAAAAGGTCTGTGTGCGTGTGTGTGGTAACTTCCGGGCGGAAACGGTAAGTCCTATGAAACTGAAATTTCATGTTTAAGACAAATATACGCCCGAGACATTACAAAACCTTTTTCGTCAAAATGAGCTTACCAGAAGAGCCACTTTATACCATGCATTTGGCACCTTTTTTCGAATTTTCTCAAAAACGGTTCCGACGATTTTGATTAAACTCGCTATATCGATGTAAAATTCATAATAAAAATTTAATTAGTTTAAACGTCATGTAGGTTTCATTCTGATTAAAATGGTCTGACAGGGCTTAAATGCCGATATTTTAGAATTTCTTCCCCTAAAGTACCTTTAATTTAGTAGATTCTATAAAAATAACTATATTATCTTGTTACCAATGATGAAAAATAGGTAAATATATAAATTGAATGAATTCGATACCAAACTAAAGGAGAAAACAGAAAAAATATTTTTTTAATGCAATTTTTTGTTTTTGAATATAAGAGCAGTGATATACATGTATGATATACCGTTGGAAAGCTAAAGATTGTAGAAAAAATATTATCTCATACACAAGCTTTTAAAAATTAATAGAGAGTGATGAAAAGAAGATAAAACTAACTGATTATTTCAGATAATAATATAATAGATTTTTTAATACAACTCATGTTTCTATAGAAATTCAATTTAATTAATTCTTTAATACGTGTAGTTTCACGTATTTTTATCTCTAACTGTTTTGAAAATTTTTTCATTGGTTTTAAAAATGGAGGTAAGTATAAATCGTGTGTTGCCCGCACCAGATTTTTATTTAAAATGACCATATCTTCCTCCTCTGTCCTGCTACTGTCGTGATAGTACTATCAGATCTGAAAATCTCATCGTGTACCGCGGATTACAATGCTAAACGCTGTGCAATACAGCTTATAAAAGACGATAAAAAATAAATTGATATCAATGTTTTCCTACCACAATCGCTTCTCACTACTAACTGTATTTATAAATTCTTAAATTTCTTCTTTAATAACCATATGTTTTTTAAAAAAATTCATTTCAAAAAGGATAACGTAAGCGAAGAGAAAATATTTCAGATAGAAATCAAATAACTTTTGTATTAATATAATGCAAAAACCCAATTATACCTGACTTCAATGGACCAATCAAATCAACGCAATTGATATAGGTCACTTGGATATTACACCGCATTATGGGGGGAGCTTCAGAGGCTGGTAATTCAATTAACAAAAGCCACGTGTAGAACAGTAATAATTAACAATAACTGTCATTAGAAGATGGTAATATTAATAAACAGCTAACCAAGAAATTACGATCAGAGTAAAAATAAAAATCTGGTGCGGGCAACACACGCCTTCAACTAACTTCTAGTATTAAAATCAATTTAAAAACTATTAAATATACTTCAATTTGAAAAATATTTTGGAGTTGATTTTAATAAAACGTGCGATTTAGATTGAATAATATTAAAATATTAAATAGATAGATAGATAATGAATTTATTTGTCAAAGAAATATTCTTGTACAAATACACAACCAATAATAAATAAACTTCATACGATTCTTTAAGAGTCTGTGAAATATTAATTATATAATCAAAGAAATAAAAAATTATAATAAATGATATTAATAGAAACAATAATTGTGACAATGAAAAATGTGAACGAAATAATAAGACAATAAGAATAAAATAAAAATGAACTACTTTTCTAATTTACAAATAATTATATATACGATATTATATTAAGAATTATATATAAAATCGAACCCATTTTTAATAATTTACTCTCAGGCGTACTTAAGTTGAATAAGTTTCGATAACCATTTATATTGTAAAAATATTAAATAGTTATTCAGTAATAAGTTAATTCTCTATTCGTCACTTTTTACTTTCACTTACTATATATAGTAAGGGGAAGTATTGCGATCGGGAAAATTTTCGAATTCCAGTTTTCAACGGAAATGCACGTTTTAGGGTCCCCTGAGTCCAAATATCCAAGTCCGGCAAAAAGGTCTGTGTGTGTGTGTGTGTGTGGTAACTCCCGGGCGGAAACGGTAAGTCCTATGAAACTGAAATTTCATATTTAAGACAACTACACGCCCGAGACGAGACAAAACTTTTTTCATCAAAATGAGCTTACCAGAAGATGCACTTTATACCATGCATTTTGCACCTTTTATCGCTTTTCTCGAAAATGGTTACGATGATTTTGATTAAACTCGCTATATCGATGTAAAATTTAATGGGCTTTAATATCATGTAGGTTTTATTCCGATTAAAATGGTCTGACAGGGCTTAAATGCCGATATTTCAAATTCTCTTCCCCTAAAGTACCTTTAATTTTGTTGATTCTATAAAAATGACTATACTATCTTGTTACCACTAATGAAAAACAGGTAAATATATAAATTGATTGAATTCGATTTCCGACTAAAGGAGAAAACAGAAAAAAAAAAAAAATTAATGCACTTTTTCGTTTTTGAACATAATGTATATTAATGTTAAAAACAGTAATATACATGTATAAAATACCGTTGGATAGCTAAAGATTTTAGAAAAAATATTATCTTATACTCAAGCTTTTAAAAGTTAATAGAGAGTGATGTAAAGAAGATAAAACTAACTGATTATTTTAGATAATAATATAATAGATTTTTTAATAAAACACATGTTTCTATATAAATTCGATTTGATTAATTCTTTAATAGTTTCACGTATTTTTATCTCTAACTGTATTTGAAAATTCTTTCATTGATTTTAAAACTGGAGGTAAGTGAAAGAGTCGTGTGTTGCCCGCACCAGATTTTATAACTTTGTGTATCAGATTATATGTTTTCTAAAATCTTTCTCTTTCGAACGGTATATTATACGTCTATATTACTGTTCTTATTATCAAAAAAACAACAAATATCAGATTATATGTTTTCTAAAATCTTTCTCTTTCAAACGGTATATTATACGTCTATATTACTGTTCTTATTATCAAAAAAACAACAAATAAATTTTTTCTCTACTTAGTAAATCTACAAAATTAAAGGTACTTTATAGGGAGAAAATTTAAAATATCGGTATTTAAGCCCTGTTAGATTATTTCTATTAGAATGAAAATAAATACACGTTTTATTAAAAATAAATTAAAATATTTTTGATATTTATGTATGTTTAATAGTTTATAAATTGATTTATACAGTCGAAGTAAGTGAAAGTTGTGTGTTGCCCGCACCAGATTTTTTAAGATATAAATGAAATCATGTATAAACACGCTTGCGAAGCAAGGCAGTTTGTTAGTTTATGTAACATAAAACTAGAGTGCTAACGTGCTTTTATAAATATAGTTATAAAATATTTCACTGATACAGCCGTAACAAGGTTACATAACTTAATAATCACAGTAAACATAAAAATATCACATGATTTATTGATTATTGATAAATGTTCAATACAAGATTTATGAATGATCAATACATGATTTACAAGTCATTAAAGATTAAAAAATGAAAATAAAGAACAATAAACACTCATCGGTATTTTTAAAACTATTAAGAAATAAAATATTGGAATGATTATTTAAAAAAAATCTGGTGCGGGCAATACACAACATTCACTTACCTTTGTTATTAAAATAAATTTAACAGCTAATGAATAAGAGTTCAAAAAGGTTTAAATAATTATATTTAGTTTCATTGGAAACATATGTTTTAGACTTAACAATTTAAATGTTCGGTTGAACGGATCCGCTACCTGGGACTTCTACTTGACAAACGGCTAACATGGAATCCGCACACTAGACTGAAACGACAAGAAACTGCTCGACGCTTTCGGTTACTTCAACACTTACTTGACAAACGGTCAAAGCTTCTCTTAACTACGAAAGACTCATCTACATGACCATCATAAGACCTATCTGGACTTACGGAGTAGAGCTATGGGGGTCTACTAAACCACCGAATTCCTCTCGTATCCAATCCTTACAATCCAAAATCCTCAATGCTCCATATTTTTTCACTAATAAACTTATCCATAAAGACCTTAATGTGCCATATTTTACTGATTTAGCCCGAACCAGTATCATTCACTCGTCGAAAAACTCCATTCCCACTCTAATCCACTGGTTTCCATTCTGTCTTCCTCCTCAATTCCTGATAACCCTCCGAGGCGTCTGAAAAGAAGATGGCCCCGAGATCTTCTAGTTTAGGATATATTTAGAGTGCTGCCAATGGGTGGTGTCTGTACATGTATTTCATGTCAGTTTACAATATGTCCATCACATTTACTTGATGTATTTTGTATACAGTTGTAAATATCAATAAATATGTTTAAAATGAAAAAAACAATTTAAAAATTTGAAATTGTTGTAAACAACAAAAGTTAGTTTTATCGGCTTTTCATCACCCTCCATTAACATTTACAATGTAATAGGTAATATTTTTTCTATTATCTTTAGCCATCAAACGGTATATTATAAATCTGAATTATTACTATTCTTGTGTTAAAAAATACAAAAGTTGCATAAAAATATATTTTTTCACTTCTCTTCTTTAGTTGTTTATCAAATAAGCATTTGCATATTTAGCCGTAATTTATCAATGCTAACAGGATGATATGCCTAGTTTTTTAAAATCTTCAAAATTAAAGGTAATTTAGAGGAAGAAAATTTAAAATATCGGCTTGTAAGCCCTATCTGGTGCGAGGAACACACGACTATCACTCACCCTGGCTGTTAAAACCAATTGAGGAACTATTAAATAAATTTAAATTTAAAAAGTTTGAAGTCAACTGAGGATTTTTTTATTTATTCTACTATGATCATAATAATAACTTTATTTATTTGTTTTTAGGGCAAACCCCATACAAATAGAGCTGGCTGGCACAGCACAATTAATAAATTTATCACCAGCAAATATACATTATTGATTACAATTCCAATAAATATTTAAAACAAAAACAACAAAACACATATACAGCAGTAAGCATAAAGGTGCTGCTATCTTTATGATTAATTTCCTCCAACATGTACAATAACATAAATTAAATATCACATCAATAAATAATGTAAAAATAATAGTACTAAATCCCTACAAATTACTAACAAATCCCGAAACATTTAAGAGTGATTGACATTCTGAGACGAAAGATGTTTAAATCTTATTTTAAGATTTTCTGTGACAAAAATAAATAATGATTTCAGGTCTATTACGTGGGGTTTCACAAGGATTTCATAAAAGCCTCATTTCATATTCTGCTACGATTGAAGGATATATAAATTTTCAATATGATAATATCTAGGGCAATAATGAAAGTTTAAATTGTCATAAGAAAAGGTATAGGAGAGGTAAGTGAAAGTAAAAAACGATTAAGCATAACAATTAATCAGTCAAATTACGTTCAAAATCAGAAGACTATTTTTAATAGGCATTGTTATATCCGTTTCAGGAAATTTTAAAGGAAACGGCAAAATCTCTTATTAATTATACATTGGACAAATTTATTACATAATTATTGATTTTAGACAATCATAATATTAATGAATAATAATTTCATACAGAAAGAAAAAAAAAATGTATGTTGTTACAATTTATATATCTATGTAGGCATTCAACTTATATGTATAGCAATAAATTATTCAAAGAGCTTAGGAAAGACGAACCAACAAGAATGATTCTATTTTATATTCAATAAAATATGGATTATAAGTTTCTTTGAGACTTCAGACTCAACAGTTCATGACTCAGTGGCACATTGTAACACAAAATTAATAAATTTACAATCGAATTTTTGTAAAAAAAATGGTGGATCGAAATTTTGTACAAAAATAGTTCACGCTAATCAGTTATTGATCGTCATCAGTAAGTAACATCCCATACGAAAAAAAAAATCAATATGGCCTGTTTACTGTTATTGTTTTATATATATATATATATATATATATATATATATATAATTTGAAATACTACAAATTTAAATTGTTTTGATGTAAAAAACAACACGGGATCATCAACTCTCAAAAAAGTCGTCTAAAATATAGCATTTAGTTTCAGCAATTTTTTTTACTTTCCTAATTGCTAGAACTTTTGGGAAAGAATCCAGTAACCCAGTTTTTTTTATTTCGTTCATTCATAGGAAACATTATAAGTCATGTCCAGTAATTATAACAACATTTGCCAGCATGGAAAACTTGTAAACCTTTTTCGGGATGAAAGTTAAATTTTTGTTTAATCTATAAAATTAAACTTACAAATTTAACATAAGGAGACGATGTATTAAATCTTATAAAAGTATAAATTAACAACGAAACAGTTAATATATGTATATATTCATAGCTTACTATTTAAAATAATTCCAACATGGCTTATTGAAAAAGCAAAGAGATATAAATATAGAAAAGGAAGTATAAAATAGGATATACTTCAAGGTCAAATTTAATGACAACAAAATCGATTTAAATGCAATAAAAATATCGATATAATGTAAATAAATTGAACAAAAGGCATGCTTATAAGTTATAATTGGTATACAAAAACGATAATACATTTCTATATGCTTAATAATTTATCAATTCAAGCTATTCATCAACAGAAACTGGGAAATGAAAATCGATTCAAATTATAATCGATTAAGTAATTAAATCGAAAATTATAAAACCAAAATTAACATATATACTGGAATGATAATTCTGAAAAATAAGGATAATTAAGGAAAGGGAAACTACCTCCAGGTTAGCCTTTTTTTTTTTTTTCTTTTTTCTTCAATAATAATTATCAAAATTCTATATAGAATCAAAAAATATATGAGAGAAGTTTGTTTAGGGTGCAGTAACTTAATTTAATGGTGCCGATGTTTCGGCCTAAATAATAGGCATTCTTCAGGGCTATAAGAAAAAACAAAGATAACAACCAGAAGTGGAATACAATATATAAAGATGATGAGAAAAATAAATAATACTGAAGATTATAAACAAAGTGAAATAGTAGTAATGACAATTGATAAATATAATAATATTTAAAAACAAAAGAGGGGAAAAGAAATTTTTATAAAAGGTGTGTTAATTTTTCATAGTATTTATTTAATTATTTATAATTAATTAATTACAGTTAATTTTTTAAAGTATAAAAAAAAAAAGTTGTGAGACATTATAAAGTTAAAAATACTTTTAACAGTGAGAGAAAAAGAGTTATAAATATTGACTGCACCCTGAAAAAACTTCTCTCATATATAAACACAGTTAACCATTATCACTTCACTTCACAAATAAATTATGGTTTAAATATTTGTTATTTACTACACAACGTTATACTTCGGTTGATGTTATTCAAATTATCTGATTACGTACTATACTGATTAGGTTAAGGTTACATACTAAATAACCTTTGTGTATAACCTCCAGAGTATAGGTTATGTTATGTTGCCTACATAACAAATATAAAAGTTGAAGAAAGTTATTTTTTACTAATTTATTAATTATTTTTTAAAAGTAAATAATAATATTACAGAATTATGATATAGAAAAATAAGACGGATATTGTGAATAACGGAAGTGGAACACATGCTTTCAATATAACAGAGCTTGCTGTAATGTTTACAATCCGTGTCAATAGCAGATACCAAGGTTATCTTTGATAAAATAATCGATGCGTAAAAAAAAAATCACAAAATCTTTTGACCTACTGATAAGGAGTCGGAATTGATAAAGCATTTTCATTCTCAACGATTCATTCGACTAGTATGTAGTATTGACTAAAATCAATGAAGTTATATTATTATTAAGTTATTAATTTATTATTATTTATATAATGAAATAATAATAACACAGTAATGAGTTAGTAGAAACTATTAACCACATCACAGCCCGTTTAGAAACGACACAAATAAACGCTTTTTTTATTTTTTTTTTTTTTTTTTTTTATCTGGAGTATTATAGCAGATTACACAGAACAAAAGATGAGAACAAACAATCATGTATGAAGTTATTTAAACAACTGTATTTAGAGGTATACAGCCCAAAATATCCTAGACTTGTTTATCAATTCTCTGATAAGGAGTCTTTGAATTAATATCCAAAGAATCGATTATTTGAGAGGTATAAAAGAGAGTTTTGAATGTTTATTAATGTTTTTTAGAAGACAGTTGACACACTTAAGGCAATATTTATGCTATGAAGGCTTTTATAATAGTAATAATTGTTCAAAAGTTGAAAAATATAGTAAATTTAAACAAAACGCTCTATTTTCAGGTTAATAAACTAACAAGATCACGAATATTGTTGAAAAGAAATGGTTATATACATTCATTTATAATTATTTACTTACAAGGGCATTTTATGTGGATTTGTATAAGAGTAACTATATAAGATTAGTGTAACAACAACTTAATAACCTTAATTAATTTACTCTTAATAACAAGAGTAAATAACCTATAAAAACAGGTACGTTCAAAACTCGCTTATATGTCTAACATAATCGATTCTTTCGATATTAATTCAAATATTCCTTATCATGACACTAAAAAGTTGTTATAACCGTAGTATTTACAATGTTTTATTCACGTTTAAATTGAGTAATTCAAGAGAAGTTTTACTTAATTGAACAATCATTACTATTTATCCAAAACGCATGGAGTGTAAATATTGCCTTAAATGTTCCAATAACTGTCTTGCTTATAATTTTTAAAGAAAGTACGATACCGGCTTATATTTATATCTAAATCGATTCTTTCGGGATTGAATCAAATATCCATTAGTATAACATTAGGTAGAGTGTATGGGGTTGAGTTTAAAATGTTATATTCTGCTTCAAATTGAGTAATTTAGGTTAAGTGATTATGAACGTTGACTTAACAAAACGACCACTAATATTTATCCCAAAGGACGTATAGTGTAAATATTGCCTGTAGTGTGTCAATAACTGTCGACTTTATAATTTTTAAATAAATTACCAAACTTAGGATACTCCCTTATACTTATTTCAAAATCGATTCTTTAGGGATTCATTCACAGAATTTTTACCGTAACATTAGATAGGTGTCGTTGGTTAATGTTGTTTTTGATTCAAAAGTAAATTCGCTTATACCTATTATAATCGATTATATTGTTATTAATCAAAGATTCCTTATCATGAAGAACTCTAGTAAATGATAGGTCATCGGAAACAAATGAATTCTTCTTGTAATAGTAGGATTTATTCATATTTGCAATGATTCAGTTTTAATAGTAAATCAAATGTATTTAGTGTTATCTGTAAAGTGTTTTGTTTTATAAGTATACGACATTACGGGATATGAATGTTTTCAAACGGTTTGGAGAGGTTGAGACGAACAAAGAGGAGGAAGATTGCATCCCGCAACTGGGAGAATGTTTTGGACCCAACAATTGAGCTAGAGTTGCGAGGGGCCTTGAAAAAGTTTGATGATCCCCGTTAATGATCATTCCCTTGACTCGAAATCCTTTAGGATAGAAGTATCGATTCAGTTATTTTTGTTTTGATCTGTGTGGATGTCATAAGGGGAGTATTGTTTGATGGTTAGGATAGGTTTCAATTTTAGGATGTCGTTTTAATTATGTGAGTTTTGATATTGCAGTAGGAATATGGGGAAGGATGGGAGAGCGGAGAAGCGAGAAGAAAAGCCGTAATTAATGGCTAGGGGAGTGCGGAAGCGGTGACCTCGTGGGAAAGTGTTCTTTGTGAGCATGCTCCGGACCGCCAAATGCAAAACCTCTACAACTTCATAGAATCTCGTTTATCCTAACCTCTTTGGGAAAAAAAAGGCTACCTCCCTGCCAGAAGCCGGCCGCTAGGATAACCTTCACGTGTCATCCGAGTGATAATGAGTAGCCTTATCACTAGCTAGTGCGACCTGGAGGCGTAACGGGGAGGTTTCAAAAGGGTTAACAAGATATTGAGAGTACGTACCCTGGGTCGTTGGGGACTTCCGCGGCTCCGGGGACGACTTCTTGACCTTGAGGCTCCATCATGGTCGAATTGCGGAGAGTGTCGAAGCGACGTCCGGGTTGCGATCACTGTCGGCGGTGAGAGGTTACTTGAAGATGAAGATGCGGAGAAGAGAGAGAGTAATAAAGAGGAGAAAGGAAATGCGAACTACCCACTAATAGAAGGACAACCTGTGAAGCGACGGAGCGGAGGCCTGAGTACACTGACGGAGTGCCACACCGCGGGGGACTGGAGCAGCGCGGGGGTGGGGGGGCCCCGCCATCGAGCGCCCCTCTACCTTCCACCGCCTCCGCCATCTAGCGGCTCCTCTGTCAACTACCGGCTGTCGGCGTCATCGGGTCGTACGCAACCGTCGCTAGCGTCAGGCCCTGCTCTATGAAATATTAGGCCCGGAGTAGAGCCAGGAATAGTTTCAGAATTTGCATCATGCTTGAGTATTTTGAAAAACTTCATAATACCTAGTAATGTAATAATAGATGATGGCGTAACTCGGGTTGAGTGTGCTAAAATGCAGGCGTATTCTTTTTAATCAACTTTATTCTTAATTCTAGTTACTACTTTAGAACTCTGATTTTTCCCTAAAGAATACACGCATCTTCCACGACCTCCATTTACCTCTCTAGTTAAAATAAATATTATGACAAACAAATCCTGTTGACTACACTAAACGTCGCTCAAAAATAAACCACCAAATTAAGTTAAATTCAGCTCTCATCCCATGGTCAAAATCTGTACAGTACTTAGGCCTAACTTTAGATAAATCACTTACTTTCACAGACCACATCAACAGAACAATTTATAAAGCGAAATTTAATAGAAAATCCCGTTTGAGTCCTCAAAACAAATTAACAATACATAAATCAGTGATCCGCCCGTTAATTACATACGCCTCTCCAGCCTGGAGCTCATCCTGCTCGACTAATTTCCAAAAACTCGAGAGAATTCAAAACTTGTCAATGCGGATAATTAACAATTACCCCCGCTACACGAAAATATCATCAATGCTCCAAGACTTGCAGCTTCCTACAATCAAACAACTTGTCCTTTCACAAACGGCTTCTTACTTCAGGAAAACTCCAGTCTCTAAAAGCCCATTGATAAAAGAAATAGGTAATTACAATAATTTTCACTAAAACGATATACCCATAAGAGAACAAAACATGTATTATTAAATTAACTTACTTTCTTATGTTATAAATTTCTAAATTTTATAATTTACAATCATATTATGTATTTTCTATTAATTTTTGTATTTTCAATGATTTCATGTATTTTCAATTGTTTTATGTATTTTCAATTATTTTATGTATTTTCAAATATTTTATGTATTCTCAATTATTTTATGTGTAGTTTTTATGCGTAGGTTTTTTGTATAATTTTTCCTACAATCGCAATATAACCTCAACTTTATTTCACCATATGTTTGCCATTTAGGCTAATGTACTATAATCACAAAAAAACAAAAATATTTTCTGATTGTAAGGATGACTCATCCAAAATCATTGTTTACATTTTGTTAAAATGCAAATATGTTAATAAAGTTTATTTTAATTATGACAAATAAACAGAGACCTGACAAAAAAACCTGTACCTCTACAAGGCCTTAAATCACGCTTAGTCGCCCGGTTTTCTTCTTATTTTGGGTACCCACTGTATAGAGGCTGAGTGTGCCTCATTAGGGTCTCCATACACCAGGATCGCTCCACGCCTGGAACAAGTGAATACATAATTCTTCCTCATTCTCTATCTACTCGACCACGCCTGTTTAAAGTTTAAAAAAATAATATACGCATTTTTCCTGCTATATTATTATACTGTTTATTTATTTAATCTCCCTTTATGCTGCTGTGGCTAAACGAATGATGATACAGTGCGAGACATCGCACAGACACACCTTTTAACGTCCCCTTCGAAGGACAGCAAAACTAAGGACTTTTTACTTCCATTTGAAAATCCTAGGACCACCTGAGGGTTTGAACCTGGGACCTTGGGCATAGGCGGCTGTTATGCCTACCAGCTCCCGGCGTCACCAGACCATACGCAACCAACGCTAGCGTCAAGCTGTGCTGTGTGAAATATTAGTCCCGGAGTAGAGCCAGGAATAGTTTCACAATTTGCATCATGCTCGGGTATTTTAAAAACCTTTATAATACTCTAATAATGAAATAATAGATTATGGCGTAACTCGGATTGAGTGCGCTAAAATGCCTACGCATTCCCTGATTTGGGGAAAAAATAGATTAAGTTTCTTTGTTTTTTTCCGTTAAAAGCTTCCTATTTTATTCAATATTATATTTTACATTTTAAATGAACTTTCTCTAAATACATTTTAAAAGTTTAATTTATTTTCCATGAGTGTCCCGTTTTAGATTACATTGAAAACCTGTTTTCATGGAATTAAAAATGAGATAAAAATTATTTTTATTATTCTAGGATATTTTGTCCTCTAAGAATAAAAAAAACAACGAACATAAAAGGTCCTGTCCTTCTGGCATTATTTAGTGATAAATATTGGGTTGTTTCTCATGGATGTCAGTTTTTATAGTTTCTGAAATAAATAAAGGATTTTGCAGGTCTCTGTTGTTTTCTTCCGAATGTTCACATATTTGAAGTAAACAGTTACTAATCCTCTATCTTTGTATTATAAACATTAGCATCCCAATCAATTATCCACTTTTTAGTATACCTCTAAATATGAACATGGAAACACGCGATTTTCGAGTAATATTTTTGTAAGAGTTTAAACTCGGCCATTCGGCAGCTGAGGCCGCTAGAAATATTTGCAAGGCGTTTGGGGAAGGGAGTGTTAATGAACGGACCATTCGCCGTTGGTTTGCTAAGTTTTCAGCTGGGGGATACCGACTTGGAAAACTTGCCCCGAGGAAGACCTCCGTCCGTAATAGAAACGATGTCCTCAAACATACAGTAGAAGGAAACCGTAGAACCAAACAGTTAAAGTACTCTCAGCACAACTAAATGCAAGTGCATCTACCGTTTCCAGACATTTAAAGTGTATTGGGAAAGTAAAAAAGCTCGATTAAGGGGTACCTTATGATCTCACTGAGCGGCAGCAAGACCCCATGTTTTAAAACATACCGTGCAAAAATTGAAAGAACTGGGATACGAAGTTCTTCACCCACCATATTCTCCCTACTTGTCTCAAACAGATTACCACCTGTTCAGGAATTTAGACAACTTCGTCTAAGGAAAACTTTTTGAAAATGATGATCAAGTGAAAAGTGCGTTTTCAAATTTTTTTTCACTTCAAAGCTCAGAGTTTTTTCAGTTCGGGGATAAAAAAGTTGGTGTCACGTTGGGAAAAATGTGTAGAAAAAGAAGGTAAATACTTCGAATAAAATTATCTTTTTATTATATCGGATTTTTAATAAAAATCCTTTACCTTGAAAACGGACATTTCATGTGACACAACCCAATAGATAACATCTGTTTTTTTTAATATTTAATAGTAGCTGTAACCCCGCGGCTTTGCTCGCGCACATTGTAAATTAAGGTTTAATGAATGATTTTTTTTCAAGTCCAATAACAAAATCTTTTTTATTCACTAGAAATCATTGCAAAACGGTCAGAACAGCTGAAAGTGTTTCCATGGTTTTCCATGTTTGTTTTTTTTGTTTTTTGGGTTGTATCGATCAATGATTTTGCGTTCATTTGACCAACATTTGAATGAGTACCTGTAATTTCCACATAATTTCTTTTAAATTTTTAAGCCCTAGGCCCAATCCTCTACACGGTGTATACGGCTGATATCCCTATCCATCCAAGCACAATCCTCTCTACTTACGCTGATGACACATGTGTGCTATCCGTAAATAATGATCCTATTGTTGCTTCCCAAGTCCTACAGAACCATTTATCCGCCATTGCAGAATGGTGTCACAATTGGAGAATCCAAATAAATCCTAATAAATCCCACCAAATCATCTTCACTCTACAACGTAAACCTATGACTTCCTGTCCAGTTGTTTCCTTTAATCATACCCCACTCATCACTGTAGAACAAATACGATACCTTGGACTTCATCTTGACAAACTTCTGACATGGAATCCTCATACAAGACTTAAACGACAGGAAACTGCTCGTAGATATCGACTATTAAATCACTTACTTGACAAACGATCAAAACTCCCTCTTTACTTCAAAAAACTCATTTACACAACCATTATTAGACCTATCTGGACTTATAGCATAGAGCTATGGGGCTCCACTAAACCATCAAATAGCTCCCGCACCCAATCCTTGCAATCCAAAATCCTTCGTCAAATCCTAGGCGCTCCTTACTTTGTTACCAACAAACTCATCCATAGAGACCTGAATATCCCACTAGTTACAGAAATCGCTCAAAAAAGATACACCTCCTTTCATTCCAAATTACCCACCCATACAAACCCGCTTGTCCGCATCCTCTCATCGACATATATTCCCGATAATCCTCCGAGGCGTCTGAAAAGACGGTGGCCTCGAGACCTGCTGAACAAATAATCATTGAAGTGCTACCGCTGGGTAGATTCTTCTCATGTATTTTTCAAGCCAATTGTCTGTTTTTAGCACATTTACTTATTGTACTAAGTAAATCGTACAGTTGTAAATATCAATAAAAAAATTAAAAAAAAAAAAAAAAATGATCTCTTACTCTCGCTTTCTTAGTTCAGTTTCCTTGTCGCTACTAGTTAAATTGCGTTTGTATATTTTTAGGCAGTGTACTGGACTACTGATCTGATTAGGGGTGGGCATAATCGAATGACGATTATCAGATCATTAGATTATTTCAATCATCCGAATTAATCGATTATCGGTCCAGAGAAATGAATGATCATTCGAACTGAATTACATAAACGATAATTGTGGGATTGTACCCGAATGACCTTTTTTTTTTTTTTTTTTTTTTAAATAATTTATTATTTACTTCATAAATTATAGCCACCTCACCAACCGTAGAGAGGGGAATCGTGACATATTATCTGTCAGAAATGCATATTAATCATTCGATCATTCGATTATGGAATCATTCGATTATTTAAATCATCGAAGTCCGATCATTCGATTATGACGATCATCCGATTATGCCCACCCCTACTTCTGATACTGAAAATGCCCCCACTCCTCCCCTTGTGCTCCCCTCCCCCCAGCCCTCATTCAACTTCCGTTTCGGAAGTCTTTTAGTTATTGCCGATAACTTAATATTACGCCATAAATTCGTTCGATATTAATGCGTGCTGTGTTGTTTTATTTCTTTATCCATGAGCTTTAAAATATATTATGTAATTCAAGAATTTCACAATATTTTTTTTTTTTTTTAAATCATTTTATTGATATTACAACTGTACTAACAAAAATAAAACGAGTAAATGTGATGTGTTATATAATACAATGACATGATATACATGTAGAGAAGATTCCCATTGGAAGCACTCTAAAAATATTCTAAACTAGAAGGTCCCGGGGACATTTCCTTTTCAGGCCCCTCGGAGGATTATCCGGAATTGAAGAGAAAGAAAGGATTGAAACTAGTGGGTTAGAGTGCAAATGGAGTTTGTCATGAAAGGATTGATACCTGGCTCGGGCCAAATCAGTAACAAAGGGAATATTAAGGTCTTTATGGATAAGTTTATCCGTGACAAAGTAAGGAGCGTTGAGGATTTTACGAAGGATTTTGGATTGGATGCGGGAAGAATTAGATGGTTTAGTAGAGCCCCAACGCTCTACTCCGTAAGTCCAGATTGGTCTTATAATAGTCATGTAGATGAGTCTTTTGTAGTTCAGAGGAAGATTTGACCGTTTATTTAGTAAGTGTTGAAGCAGCCTAAAGCGGCGAGCACAATATTTAATAACAATAATCATATACAAGTTATAAATTGGTCTAATCCTTAATCCAGTTGAGGACAAAGATCTGAGCAATTCCCCTGATGTTTTTACCTATTGACTACTTTTTTACTGATTTTTCCTTGTAAATTTGTTTGTTAGTGAAAATGCTGATAGGAACAATTAAAGTTCAAAATATATAACCAGGTAATTTTAAAATATTTATTTATTGCTTTAACTTATTACTATGTAACATTGTTAATTATTGTTTTTACTTTCACTTACTATATATAGTAAAGGGAAGTATTGCGATCGTGAAAATTTTCGAATTCCAGTTTTCAAGGGAAATACACGTTTTAGGGCTCCCTGAGTCCAAATAACCAAGTCCCGCATTTAGGGATCACTTGTAGCTGGCTGGCTAGCGTAACAGCCTCCCATGCTAAAGGTCATGGGTTCAAACCCGCAGGTGGTCCTAGGATTTTTTAATGGGAGTAAAAAATCCTCAGTTACGCCGTCCTTCGGAGGGGTGGTCCCGAGCCAGTGCGATGTCAGGTACTCGTTAAAGATCCCTATCCTAATAAAACCTGGATAGGCAAAATTTAGGACTCCCACTGTAGCATCGTCCGATTAGCCATAGCAGCATAAAGTGACGTTAAATAAATAAACAAACAAACCAAGTCCCGCAAAAATATCTGTGTGTGTGTGTGTGTGTGTGGTAACTCCCGGTGGAAACGGTAAGTCCTATGAAACTGAAATTTCATATTTAAGACAAATATACGCCCGAGACGTTACAGAACTTTTTTCATCAAAATGAGCTTACCAGAAGATTCACTTTATACCATGCATTTTGCACCTTTTTTCGATTTTCTCGAAAACGGTTCCGACGATTTTGATTAAACTCGCTAGATCGATGTAAAATTTAATAGGCTTTAATATCATGTAGGTTTAATTCTGATTAAAATGGTCTGAGAGGGCTTAAATGCCGATATTTTAATTTGGGAGGATTACACTCACGTTCCTCAATATATTTTATAGGGTAGGACCATCACTCCCTACGCCTAATTTTGTGAGTGGTCACCAGGTTTCTGACGGGTCTCACATACCTGTGGGAGATGCTGCCAGTAAGTCTCCATTTATTAAATGCTTGAAAAAGTCCCTCCGGGACTGAGATTCGAACTCATAGCCTTTAGTTTGGGGGCTCCCCAATAATCACTTACCTTTGTCAATCAATATTTCCAACTTCTAAAAATATTTTTGATCAAAGCTTTGGTAGGATTATAGTTTAGGACGTTGTCTGTTAAAAACGAGTCGAGCTATGTTTCAAAAAATGTTCACATTTTTAGGACTTTATCCATCTTTTAACCACTGTACGGTGGTCAAAAAATAGTGGAAAACTATTTATTTGCCAACGTTTCGACTCACAATGCGGGACTTCATCAGAGCCTCTCCATTTAAGCGGGGTAGCTGAACGTGTGTCAAAGCGTTGCATAATAAATATTTTTTTTACTGTTAAATATTGTATTATTATTTGACCACCACCCGAATTATCTAAAATAATTAGCCTTTCAACGTTATTTTATACAGTACATATATTACTTACTATAGTTATAGCATAGTTAGGATGGTAAATCTGCCCCTGAGGCTTTTTTGACAAAACTTGTGGGATCAATGTGGCATAAAATAAAGATAATTCAGTTAAATTTGTAGCTTTTTAATTCAAATAATCAGATTCAATCCAAAAGAAAACTGTACCATCTGCAATAAGAAAGAAGCTGACAATATTGACCATACCTTCACATCATGCTCAGCCTACTCCTCCTACCGCTCAACCATCATACCAGCCATAGCCCAGTTAACACCTTCAAACTTCAGACTATATCTCAAAAATATAACCTCTGAAAATACTAAAAAAACTGTACTTTTACATCAGAGCAAGTCTAAATTTAAGAGGTTTTGTGATAGATCACGAACTCAAAAAATGTTTCTTAATTTATTTATTATGATTTTGTTTTGTTTTTGAAGTCATAAGAAATGGATATATATTTTTTGCTAATTATTATTGTTGTTTTTATAGTGTCTAAATTTATTTTTTATTGTAATCATATATGACTATGTACATATATTTATAATTTTTATATATATATATATATATATATATATATATATATATATATATATATGTGTGTGTGTGTGTGTGTGTGTTTTCATTAGTTTGTTATACCTAAAAGTTGAAAATTGTTTATAAAAATATGATTTATGTACACATTCCTATTGTATGGGGACATCCCCGATTGCAATAAAAGTATATTCTATTCTATTCTAATTCAAATAGTTTTCGAGATTTTTTTTTTTAAACCTCATTTTTTTATCTCATTTATTTTTTTAATAGTTAAATTTAAAAGTAACTAATGATGAGTCAAAGGTATGAAAAAATTATTTGATCATAAGAAATAGAACCCAAATATGTATCTTTTAAACCTTTTTGAAAAGTGTCAATCACCGATTTTTCTCAGATAATTTCTCTTATACTCCTCTATACGCAGAATTTTTTCAAATTTTTCGTAGAGGTGGAACAATATGATAAAAAATAAATAGCTACCTGGCGCGCGTTTTGAAAAACATAGCTTAATCCAATCATTTTGTAGATAAATGATTAAAAAATGTTTTATAAGTAATGTAATTCTGAATCTCTGGTGAGAAATAATTGTTTACACATTTTTCAATAATAATAAGAAAATTTCATATTTTAAGGACTGTTTTAATTTTTGTTTTTTTCATTCTAAGTTAAAGTCGCCATTCTCGTTGAAAGGATTCTTAACAATTGACATTTATTGTAACCAGGATACGGTTCAAAATGGAAGAGAACCTCCATTTTTGAATCGATTCTCCTTTTAAAGGATACGAATCGAAATAATTCACTGGTAACTAGGATTACCATACTAAAAAGGACACTTTTTAATATAGAAACTCTCTTCCCGATGCAAGAAGCTGTCCGAAATAACTTAAGTCTAACTGTCTATATTAGGGTGGGTGAGGTGGGTTACGCCCGAAAAGGACTAATTTGCTATTTCAAAGGATATGCCCGATTTTCATATTTTAAGGACTGTTTTAATTTTTTTTTTTTTTCATTCTAAGTTAAAGTCGCCATTCTCGTTGAAAGGATTCTTAACAATTGACATTTATTGTAACCAGGATACGGTTCAAAATGGAAGAGAACCACCATTTTTGACTCGATTCTCCTTTTAAAAGGATAATACAAAACACAAAACAAAATACAAAACACGAACAAAATAAGTTAAATGTAAGATTTTAGAAGAAAAAAAAAGTTTTATTTTTTTAAATTTCCAGTTTAAAGTTCCACCACTTCAAAAAGTTCGAAAAAATTCCCGTGTATTGAAAAAGACAAGAGACATTTTCTGAGAAAAATCGGTGATTGTCTTTTTTCAAAAAAAGTTAAAAAAATACATATTTTGGTTTTATTTCTTCTGGTAAAAATAATAATTAATTAATGATGATCATGATCATGATTTTTCATGCCTTTGACTCCTAAGAATTAGAGAAAAAATCGTCAATAATTAATTTCAAATTTTAGTATTAAAAACTAAATAAAATCGAAAAAATATCGAAAACTGTTTGAATTAAAAAGATAAAAATTTAGGTGAGTTATTTTTATTTGACACCAAAATGATCCAACAAGTTTGAGTCGAAAAAGCTTCGGTGCAGGTTTACCACCCTAACCCTATACCTTATACTATACCTATATACCCTTAAACCTGGAAAAATACTTCTGCTGTTTGCCACTTTAGATGGATATAAAATTCGTTTAAATTTTACATTCACAAATTTTTCATAAATTTAATTATACTGAAATAGTTATTTATCACTAATTCACAAAATTAAAGGTACTTACGAGGAAGAAATATTGAAAATTAGCACCTTATCCCACCCAGACGATCAATCGGTGAATAAAAACGTAAGTGAAAATAAACCCCATTAATAAATAATTAATTAATAAACCATAATTTTTCATCAATATAGCGAGTTTAATCAAAAACTTAAGTTGTTTTTAAGGAAATAGTAAATATGACTATTCAGTGAAGTAATCTGTAACCATAACCTCAGTGCTGCCATCTCTGGTAAAACAAGTAAACTAGATTTGACAATTGAGACGTTGATTTCCAAAAAGTACTGTATCCACTTTAGAAAATTTTACAGGAAACGCAAAAATCTGTCATTTATTTATTATTGGACCAATTTACGTGATTTTTTTTTATTAAAATCAAAAGTTGATTTTTAAGCGTGTTGCCAACTCATTTTTCCAAATTATTGCACTTTTCCGATAATATATGATGAAACAATATAATATGGATATAGTACTTTTTGGAACGAAACATGGATATAGTACTTTTTGGAAAGAATTAAAAGGGATATAGTACTTTTTGGAAGAATATAACGTGCCATAAGTTGGTAACAGTCACTATAACCTTCCTGATACAACATTACCGATAACTAACGTCTTTATATAGTTAATTACTAAGTTTTGTACATTTCCTTATTCTCCCAGAGAAATATCTTTCTTTGTTGTTTAATTACATTGATTATCTATTCATCATAAAGAAAGTAAATATTCAAAGGACAATTTATCTATTTATGGCACTATAATAAGAAAGTATGTAATTATGAAGTTTGTTTTGAACTTTTATTTACTGTTTGTGTGAATTTAGCAAATTTAACTATATTATTAACGACGTGTAAACAATATTTAACCATAGATACTGACAAATAATAACTTTTGAGCTTTTATTTAACATAAAAATAACGACTACTAAGTTAGGTCAGGCACGGATTTTCTTCACATATTTAGCAAGTTCGTGGAATGCTGATTCCAACTATTTGCTGCATCAAATACCATTATTCTATTAAAATGTGAGTTTCTGACAAAATTTAAACGAAATTTATGTTGCTGCAAGAAGAAATACTATGAGAAAACTTAATTTAATTGACAACTTAAAAGAACCAAAGCGACGCAACTAAGTTGCTTCAAATAGCCTAAAAACTGATTATTAGGGTAAAATCAGTGATCAAAATAATAGCGGGGATTCAAGACGTGCTAAATGAACCAATAAAAATGCATAAAATGGTGAAAACAATAAATTAATGGTGATATGTTACGGGATTAGGTGCTTCTGCCGTATAGTAGGAAATATAGTACCTTTTGGAAGGCAATGAAAGGAAAGGTTATATCTGTTTACATAGGATATAGTACGTTTTGGAACGAAACATGGATATAGTACCTTTTGGAATGAAATAAAATGTGGATTTAGTACCTTTTGGAAGGAAATGCAATTTTTAAATACTTTTTTAAAGAATTTTTATATTTTTTAGATAAAATTTGATGACGGATTTTAATAAAACTAAGCCATTAGAATACAAATATGTGAAAATATCAACTTTGAAAAAAATGTCCTTTTGGAAATGAACGTCTCAATTGAGAGGTTGAAGTCCAAAAGGTACTATATCCACTTTAAAAATGTTTACAGGAAACCCAAAAATCTGTCATTTATTTATCACTGGACCAATTTAGTTATTTCTTTTTTTATTAAAATATAAATTCGATTTTACTTTCACTTACCTATATATGGAATATAGAGTGATATACATGTACAATATACTGTTCTACAATCTAACGATTTTAGAAAAAATATTATCTTATACATAATACTGTAAAAATTACCGCAGATTGATGGAAAGCCGATAAAGCAAACTGGTTGTCCTAGATAATAATATAGTAGTTTATATCATTCACTATTATAGAAGAGTATATCATATGATCATATTAATTGGAAACGATCTCTTCCTTATTTAGTTCATATGTATCCATTTATTAACACATGTTAAACTTTATAACGTTTCGAGGCTTCACTTGCCTCATCTTCGGATATTATGTCTATTACCATATTTTTATACAATATAGGTCATTAAAATAAATTTAAATCACAACATTAAATCCTGATACTTCATTATCACATATATCAATATGTACTGTGCATTTGAATGTGTTCTCAATTTAAGAATAGTAATATACATGTATAATATACCGTTGGAAAGCTAAAGATTTTAGAAAAAAATATTATCTTATACACAATATTGTAAAGGTTGATTAAGAGCGATGAAAAGTCGAGAAAACTAACTTATGATTTTAGATAATAATATAATAGATTTTTTAATATAGTTGTGGATGTAATTAGTTGACCGTTGAGAATTACTGGAAGGAATTAGTCCGGGTGGCGGTCATTAAATGAAACAACTAAATAGTTTCAACTATTTTATTGTTTTCCAACAAATAAAATAGTTGAAACTATTTAGTTGTTTCATTTAATGACCGCCACCCGGACTAATTCCTTCCAGCAATTTTTTAATATAACACATGTTTCTATTAAAATACAATGTAAATAATTCTTTAACAATTTATTTCGTTTCTAAATTTGTTTAATAATTCTTAAACTGATATAAATAACGGAGGTAAGTGAAAGTTGTGTGTGTTGCGCGCACAAGATTTTTTCAATTATTTTGAACTAATTTTCTAAAAAAAACATTATGTCATGCATAATTTTAAATTCTTACCTTTATGTTGAAAGATTCAAGATGGCTTCCTTTCTGTTCAGTTTAGCTCTAACTGTTTTGTTCTTTAAAATAGGCATATTTCGAAACGAAAATAAATAATAAAATAACAGAGCCATTGAGAAAAAGCTTGAATAAATCACTATTTTTACATTTATAACACATTTTGCACAAATTTAAAACAAAATTAACCACTCAACACGGATCCGAACCGAACTAGAGCGAATCTAACAGAAGATAAAGAGACAGTTGTGTTAGTGTCTCTATTTTGACTTGAAATGGTGGCTCCTCATTGGCTATCCTATCCTACCACCGAGTTCAAAACAGTGATTGCAATAATATTCGGTCTCATTTGTCTCCCAACACCATTATATAGACTAAAATTTATAATAATTTACATTTAATATTTTTATTTTCAACTTAATTATGTTTTGATGGATATATAATTAAAAGAACTTAATACATATGGAGGTAAACCCAAATAATTTCATGTAACGATACAATTATATACTAAGCACTGTAAGATAACTTTTTGGGTTGTTTCACATGAAATGTCCGTTTTTATAGTTTCTGAAATACATAAAGGATTTTGCAGGTCTCTGTTGTTTTCTTTCGAATGTTTACATATTTAAGTAAACAGTAACTAATCATCTATCTTTGTATTATAAACATTAGCTTCCCAATCAATTACCCACTTTTTAGCATACCTCCAAATATGAGCATGGAAACACGCGATTTTCGAGTAATATTTTTGTACGAGTTTAAACTCGGCCATTCAGCAGCTGAGGCCGCTAGAAATATTTTTTTTCTTTTGGGGAAGGGAGTGTTAATGAACGGACCATTCGCCGTTGGTTTGCCAAGTTTTCAGCGAGGAATACCGACATGGAAAACTTGCCCCGAGGAACACCTCCGTCCGTAATAGATGTCAACAATGCCCTCAAACGTACAGTAGAAGGAAACCCCTACCAAACAGTTAAAGGACTCTCAGCACAACTAAATCCGAGTGCATCTACAGTTTCCAGACATTTAAAGTGTTTTGGGAAAGTAAAAAAGCTCAATACAAGAGTACCTCATGATCTCACTGAGCGGCAGCAAGACGCCATGTTTCAAAACATTTTATTATTTTGTTTGTTAAAAATACAATCAATCAAGACCATTGGTCATGACAAAAAAATAATTATTGCAATTGTGTAAATCTAAATATATAATATCAAAATATTATATGGATTGTGTATTAATATCACCAATTTATCAATAAAAAGGAAGAAACGCGAAGCGTCCATATCCCCCTTTCTTTTATTTAAATTGTTTGTTTTTTTTGTAGTAAAATATATATATATATATATATATATATATATATATATATATATATATTTTTTTTTTTTTATGGCGTGTTATGTCTGATTAAGGCAAATTTATAATTTAGACACGCAAAACAAAAAGAAAAAGGACATATAAAATATTGTAGACAAATGATAAAAGATACTTAACTAATTAAGGATCGAAACCAAAAAAACTCTATTTTCTCGGAATGCACTCCAAATGACATTCCTCCTTTTTTCCGTGGAATCTTCATATATATATATATATATATATATATATATATAATGTGTGTGAAGAAAAAATATATACATTATAAGTTTGGTTTAAAAGAGATCACTTGGCTAGGGTAACAGCCTCCTGTGCCAAAGGTCACGGGTTCAAACCCGCAGGTGGTCCTAGGATTTTTTAATGGGAGTAAAAAATCCTTAGTTATGCCGTCCTTCGGGGGGAACGTTTAAAGGTGGTCCCGAGCCTGTGCGATGTCATCAATTACTCGTTAAAGATCCCTATCCTAATAAAACCTGGATAGGCAAAATTTAGGACTCCCGCTGTTGCATCGTCCGATTAGCCATAGTAGCATAAAGTGACGTTAAACAAACAAACAAAGTTTGGTTTAAATAAAAATATTATTTAAAGAACTTAATATGGAAGTGAAACCCGAATAATTTCATGTAACAACACAATTTTAAACTAAACACTGTAAGATAACTTTTTTTAAATAGATTCTTATTATAAAACAAAAGTAAACTGAATACACGTAAGATTAATAAACGATAATTAACACTGTAATAATATATATATAAAATAACGGACAGAGAGTATAACTTAACAGCACAAACACCAGTTATCAACTAAATGATGTTAAGACAGAGAGAGAAGGGAGACATCTATATTAACAAAATGTAAACATTCTATAATTTAATTAGGAAGTGGTTGGCTATGAGGATATTAAATGGGCAGGCATGTAAACATCCTAATTAGATCTATCTTCACTTTTAGAATTTACGTTTTAACGATTTCAATTCTTATTTTATAACAGAACATCTCATATTTTTATAATTAATAAGTTTGTCCAAAAACTTGTTCACAACTTTTACTTATTCTTTCTCACTTAAATAAAGTTTTAAATAAATAAATACCAATTTTAAAATATAATAATAATATAACTAAATAAATATGGGTGATAAGATTCCGGTTTTGGTACTGCTAGGTGAAGAAATGGAACTAAATACAAGTGTGTTAATAAAAACAGGTAAAGAAATAGGACTCGAATTAAATACCGATAAGACGAAATATATGATTAATAGCAGAAACGGTGGCGATCTTAGTGATATTAATGTATCAGGGCATACTTTTGAACACGTAGAGGTTCAATGATAACAAGAAAAAATGAAATCCAGGAAGAAATAAAGTCCAGGTTAAAGGTGGGAAAGGCGTGTTATTATTCAGTTGCTAAGTTGCTTAGTTCGCGACTTCTGTCTAAAAACTTAAAGGTTAGAATTTATAAAACTATTATTCTTCCGACGGTTCTTTACGGATGTGAAACGTGGCCGCTTACTTTGATTGAAGGATGAACAATGGCTTAAGGTTTTCGAAAACAAGGTACTGGGTAAAATATTTGGTCCGAATAGAGATGAGGCCACTGGGGTGTTTAGAAGCTTGCACGACGCGGAATTGCGGAACTTGTATCCTGTGAACTTGTATCCTGTGAGTTGATAGTATCGCGGAGACTCAAATGGGCGAGTAAAGTTGTTGGGTTCGGTGAGGAACGGATTCCGATAAAGTTGGTATTCGTTCATCCGAAAGGTAGGCCGAAGCG
This sequence comes from Piezodorus guildinii, assembly GCA_023052935.1. Classification (NCBI taxonomy): domain Eukaryota; kingdom Metazoa; phylum Arthropoda; class Insecta; order Hemiptera; family Pentatomidae; genus Piezodorus; species Piezodorus guildinii. The sequence goes on along the minus strand of CM041296.1, from coordinate 147,956,601 downwards.
TCGATGGGAGGATTGCGTTAAGGCTGATCCGGGAGTGGTGGTATCGGCATCGAACCTTCGGGTTCGGTGAGCCTATTATTATATTAAGTAATAATTTGCAGCGTTTTATATTTCATTTTACACTAACGAATCAAAATAATTACTTTAATCTTAATGTATCAAACTAAAACTTTTTGTTTTATTGGCTATATATCTATATCCACTATCGTTCTCTAATTTAATTTCCAAATAAATTCGGACATTATATAATTATAGCTTATCATAAAGATTATCAACCATCGATATGTTTTACAGAAAGGTAAACAGAAATGTAAACAACAGGTCTTCTTAATTCGAAACAAAGCAGAAATACAACAACAACGAACGAATAACATAGCACAAATCCAGTAAAGTAATAATAGAAACGATGGAGATACTCTCATATCGAAAATATTTGGAAAAAAAACTTAAATTAAAGTAGTACAGCGCGATGTTGAAATAGAAAATATTTTTTTAAAGAAAATAGTTTACTAAATTCTAGTTGTTTTTTCTTTAATTTCATCTCTTCCCCCCGCCCTCTCCTATCTTTTTTTAAATTTTATTTTTGCAAGGTTTCGAGAATTTATTGATCTCATAATAATGCAACTTTTTTAATAGAATAGAATAGAAAAAAAATCTGGTGCGGGCAACACACGACTTTCACTTACCTCCGTTTTTAAAATCGATAAAAGAATCTGTACTTTAAAATTCTTGTATTTCAAGAGACAAAAATGATTGAAACCATTAAAGAGTTAATTAAATGGAATTACTATAAAAACATGTGTTTTATTAAAAAATCTATTATATTATTATCTGAAATAATTAGTTCTATCTGCTTTCCTTTACTCTTTATTAACATTTAAAAGCTCTTGTGTATTAGATAATATTTGTTTTCTAAAATCTTTAGCTTTCCAACGGTAAGTTATAAGTGTATATTACTGTTGCTATGTTCAAAATAAAAAATTGCATCAAAAAATATGTTTTCAGTTTTCTCCTTTAACTTACATATTTTTATAGAATATACAAAATTAAAGGTACTTTAGAGGAAGAAAATTCAAAATATCGGCATTTAAGCCCTGTCAGACCATTTTAATCAGAATGAAACCTACATGATATGAAAGCCCATTAAATTTTACATCTATATAGCCAGTTTAATCAAAATCGTCGGAACCGTTTTCGAGAAAATCTAAAAAGGTGTAAAATGCATGGTATAAAGTGGGTCTTCTGGTGAGCTCATTTTGATGAAAAATGTTTTGTAACATCTCGAAGGTATAGTTGTCTTAAATATGAAATTTCGGTTTCATAGCACTTTTCGTTTCGGCCCGGGAGTTACCACACACACACAGACCTTTTTGCGGGACTTGGTTATTTGGACTCAGGAGACCCTAAAACGTGTATTTCCGTTGAAAATTGGAACTCGAAAATTTTCATGATTGCAATACTTTCCCTTAGTATATAGGTATAGTAAGTGAAAGTAAAAAACTTTATTCTGGGACAATGTCCCTTAAGAATAACAATCATGAACAAAATAATAAATTATAACTGGCCAAAAACAACATATAACTTTTATATACAATTTTATATAAAATAGTGTCTTAAATAGACATACAAGTATGTGTAGACCACAAACTTTGAAAGAACACTGTTCTTTTTTTTTCGTTTGTGTTTTGTCGTTTACCTTCATTTATCAAAAAGGTCTGTGTGTGTGTGGTAACTCCCGGGCGGAAACAGTAAGTCCTATGAAACTGAAATTTCGTATTTAAGACAACTATACGCCAAAGACGTGACAAAAGTTTTTTCACCTAAATGAGCTTACCAGATGAGGCACTTTATACCATGCATTTTGCACCTTTTTTCGATTTTCTCGAAATCCGTTCAGACGATTTTGATTAAACTCGTTATATCGATGTAAAATTTAATGGGCTTTAATATCATTCAGGTTTCATTTGGATAAAAATAGGCTGACAGGGCTTAAATGCCGATATTTTAAATTGTCTTCCCCTAAAGTACCTTTAATTTTGTAGATTCAATAATAATACCTAGATTATCTTGTTAACGCTGATAAAAAAAAAAAAAAATATTTTTTTAATGCAATTTTTCGTTTTTGAACATAAGAGCAGTAATATACATGTATGATATACCGTTGGAAAGCTAAAGATTTTAGAAAAAATATCATCTCATACACAAGCTTTTAGAAGTTAATGGAGAGTGATGAAAAGAGGATAAAACTAACTGGTTATTTTAGATAATAATATAATAGATTTTTTAATTTAACACATGTTTCTATATAAATTCAATTTGATTAATTCCTTAATAATTTCACGTATTTTTATCTCTAACTGTATTTGAAATTTCTTTCATTGATTTTAAAAATGGAGGTAAGTGAAAGTCGTGTGTTGCCCGCACCAGATTTTTTCATTTGTGTTTTGTTGTTTACCTTTGTGGCGGTCACATAAATAACATTGATAATGAATTATATCTTTATTACAACACACATTTAACATTGTTTTAAACACACAGGTATTTTTTGTAACACAAAAACATGTGAAGGGTACGTCTCCATGGAAACCCCATGTGTTGACGCCACACCTTCATTCATTAAACTTTCAAAGTTTGTGGTCTACACACATGTCTATTTAAGACACTATTTTATATAAAATTGCATGATTATTAGAACAATAAATTCTCGAAACCTTGCAAAAATAAAATTGTTTATTTATTGACTGAAACCTAAGAAGAGTAGAAAACTAAAATTATCAACAGTCGAGAACTGATCAATCAATATATATATATATATATATATATATATATATATATATATATATATATATATATATATATATATATGTATATATATATATATATATATATATAAATAGAAAACAAACTTTATTCTGGGACAATGCCACTTCAGAATAACATTAATGAACAAAATAATAATTTATATCTGGCCTAAAACAATATATAACTACATTTAAATAACAAAAGAAAGAAGAAAAAAAATAAATAAAAGGTAAATGTAACATCTCTATGTACATATTCAAAAATAAATAAATAAGAATCAACCTAAAATATATCTTTTACATCTCATTAAAGTATATAAACAAATCACCTCACACCTAACCATTATGTTCGTATAGAAACTGGTCTGAAATCAATAGAAACAGATGTTCTAAAAAGAATGATTCGTTGGTACCGAAAGGTAGACTTAATGAAAGAGGATCGGTTACCGAAAATATGTTTGAACATTTTTAAAAAATATTCCTTGAACCAGAGGGTCGATGTGAGGTACAATTGGTATAGGCAACTTACTAATAAATTGTTAATTATAGACGCGGCTGACATATTAAATATCAAAAGTAAAGCCTTATTTGAAAGGGAATTAAATAACGCTGTTGAAAAATTCAATAATCATAATCTTTCTCTAGATATTCAGGCTATTTTACACTCAAAGTTTAATCCTCATTTTAGGAAAATTAGTAGCTTAAATATGGGGGAATATTATTTGAAAATAAAGGGACCTATGAGGAAACATAGATTGATCAGTCAACTAAGACTATGTCAACCCAATAAACTGAAAGTTACCAGTTACGGATTCCAAAATGGTTATTCAGATAGTAGCGTTGAATGCCCTATTTGTAATTCAGGCGAATCAGAAGATTTAAATCATTTTTTGTTGCAATGCCCTGTTTACTCCCCGTCAAGAAATAAGTTCTTGAGGACATATATTGGAAATATGTCTGACAATGACCTCATAGTACAACTTTTGTTGCAAATAGAAAATAAAAAGCAATTTGAAAATTTATTTTATTATGTAACAGAGTGTTTAAAGCTAAGAAATTTGTATCTGTCTATTTAAGAATAATTTAAGCACATTACTAAAATAACAATAATTGAATTTGTTAAACTATTTATGATTGATTTATTTGTTTAATATTTACACAGTTACAATTTATTTTGCCTTTTATTATGTATTTGTTTTAGTTAAGAAAGCGTATTTTGTTTAGTACAGTTGTAATATATTTCTTTGATTTATGTTTAACTGTTTTGTACAACTCAACTCCATTTGTATGGTCTAGCCCGAAAACAAATAAAGAGATTTATTATATTATTATTATATACAAATCACCTCACATAAATAGACATAATAAAAATTAAAATTAGCTTACTAAATTAAATTAAAATTAAAATATATATATATATATATATATATATATATATATATATATATATATATATATATATATATATATATATATATATATATGAAAACTTGAAAACTTTTAATCTCAAATAAATGAAAAAGGATTTATATAATAATAGGTTAATAAAAAAAATTTGGAGAGTGAGAATCAACTAAAATTACATTTTAAAATTTTAATTTAGTTTTTATGGAAATCCCAATTAATTTACAGTGAAACATATGTTTTTATAAAAAATTTTAAAAGTTGAAATAATTAATAACAATGTCTGTTTTTGGATTTATAACAACTTTAATTTATTTTAGCAATAATATTTGGTACGTAACATTTTTTCTAAAATATTGCGCAGCGTATAGAAGAACATAATTTGTATGGTAGCAACAATGAATCTGCCATAAACTTATTAAAGATATGTTTATAAGCTTACAATAACTTTTACTTTCATTTACTATATATATACTATATTCCAGTTTTCAACGAAAATACACATTTTAGGGTCCCCTGAGTCCAAATAACCAAGTCCTGCATAAAGGTCTGTGTGTGTGTGTGTGTGTGTGTGTGTGTGTGTGTAGTAACTCCCGGGCGGAAACGGTAAGTCCTATGAAACTGAAATTTCATATTTAAGACAAATATACGCCCGAGACGTTTCAAAACCTTTTTCATCAAAATGAGCTTACCAGAAGAAGCACTTTATACCATGCATTTTGCACCTTTTTACGATTTTCTCAAAAACGGCTCTAATGATTTTCATTAAACTTCCTATATCGATGTAAAATTTAAATGGCTTTAATATGATACAGGTTTCATTCTGATTGTAATAGTCTGACAGGGCTTAAATGCCAATATTTTAAATGTTTTTTCTCTAAAGTACCTTTAATTTTGTAGATTAAAAAAAATTGGTACATTATCTTTTTAGCATTGTTAAATAACGGGTAAATATATAAATTGAATAAATTCGATACCCAACTAAAGGAGAAAGAATGTCCAATGTATAAAGATCTTAGGAAGCACTATGTATATAAATATATTAATGAAAACAATAATTCAATTTTAGGAAATCTACTAACAATTGATAATGTGCAGAAACTAAACGACATTTTTTACTATACAGTGGGTAGTTTAAAAATTAGATCATTTATAATAAATGAATAAGGTTCATGATATAGATTTTCCGGTTAATGCCTCATTAAATTTTTATTAAAATGTGAAGTGAGATTACTGTGTTTATTTGTTTTTTCTTTTACTAGTAATATTGATTAGCATTGTTTAGAATAATTTACACAATGTGATAAATTTGAAACATTTATATTTTCACTAAGGATAACTTTAAATTCCTCAATTGTTCTTTTTTTTTTTTGTTTAGTATGTGTGTTTTTTTTGTTTTGTTTTTCATTTTTGTATTTGATTTTAAAAAAATACGCTTTATTTGTTTATTGTATATTCACAATGCCTGTAAATAATCTCCAATTGTTTTTTATTTTTGTATTTATAACATATGAACTGTACTGACCAACTCCTTTTGTATGGGGATAAACCAGTATAACAAATAAATATTATTATATTATAGCATACCTTTGGATAGCTAAAGATTTTATGAAAAATATCATGTAATTCACGAAAATTTGAAAGTTAATGATGAAAGTGATGAAAAGCCGATGAAACTGACCGATGATTGTTGTAGATAAAAATATAATAGAATAATTAATTAAACACATGTTTCTATTGATATTAAAAATAATTAATTCTTTAACAATTTATTTGTATCTTGAAATGTATTTAAACATTCTCTAATTGATTTTAACAACTGAGTTAAGTGAAAGTCGTGTGTTGCGCGCACCAGATTTTATTGTATATTATCTTTTTTTTTAAATATTGCGCTTTCCAAAGGTATATTATTATAAGACTATATTACTATTACCTCAGGAATATTTTTGTTGTTAAAACATGGTATTGAATTAAGGGAGTGCACTGTTGATGGCTTATCGAACTCCCATAACTCAATACCATGATTTAATAGAGCTCATAATCTCTATATATGCATAAAATTATATCGCGGTTCAAAGTTTCCGCGAACTCATTCTAACAGTTCTAGAGCTGGGGCCGAAGATAGCGTATGGGTCCAGTTATCCTCTATCCTTTCGTGAATATAAAACCATAAATAAAAAAAAAATCCGGTGCGCGCAACACACGACATTCTCTTCCTTCTGTTATTAATATCATATTAAGGATGTTTATCCAAATTTAAGAACGAAATAAATTTCTAAAGAATTATTTACATTGGATTTTAATAGAAACATGTGTTTTATTAAATAATCTATTATATTGTTATCTACGACAATCAGTTTGTTACTTTCACTTACTATATATAGTAAGGGGAAGTATTGCGATCGTGAAAATTTTCGAATTCCAGTTTTCAACGGAAATACACTTTTTTAGGGTTCCTTGAGTCCAAATAACCACGTCCTGCAAAAAGGTCTTTGTGTGTGTGTGGTAACTCCTGGGCGGAAACGGTAAGTCCTATAAAATTTAAATTTCATAATTAAGACAACTATACGACCGAGACGTGACAAAACTTTTTTCATCAAAATGAGCTTACCAGAAGAGGCACTTTATACCATGCATTTTGCACCTTTTTTCGATTTTCTCGAAAACGGTTCCGACGATTTTGATTAAACTCGCTTTATCGATGTAAAATTTAATGGGATTTAATATCATGTAGGTTTTATTCTGATTAAAATGGTCTGACAGGGCTTAAATGCCGATATTAAATTGAATAAATTCGATACCCAACTAAAGGAGAAAACAGAAAAAATATTTTTTTAATGCAATTTTTCGTTTTTGAACATAAGAGCAGTAATATACATATATGATACACCGTTGGAAAGCTAAAGATTTTAGAAAAAATATTATCTCGTACACAAGCTTTTAAAAGTCAATAGAGAGTGATGAGAAGAAGATAAAACTAACTAATTATTTTAGATAATAATTTAATAGATTTTTTAATAAAACACATGTTTCTATAGAAATTCAATTTTATTAATTCCTTAATAGTTTCATGTATTTTTATCTCTAACTGTTTTTGAAAATTTTTTCATTGATTTTAATAATGGAGGTAAGTGAAAGTCGTGTGTTGCCCGCACCAGATTTTTTTATTGGCTTTTCATCACTCTCCGTTAACTTTTACAATAGTATGTATTATATATTATTTTGTTAATTTTTATTACAATTGAAACTTTTTTGAATAAATAAATGCATTGTTAGTTTCTTTTTTAATTAAAGTGATCCATTTTCACTCAACTTTTTTCCTTCTCCCTACGTTTCGGCCTCTGCCATTTTCAAGGGATCTTTAAATACCTTTTATTTTAAAATTAAAAAAATAAAAACATTAGTTTTTACATTATTATAAGGCATTTTAAATATCTTTAATATTCTTTTATATTGCACTTATATAAAAAATATACATGTCACATTTTTAAAAAAACTATTCCAGGCTGAACTAGCCTTGTCAGCTTGTTATCACCTACTGGATTAAAGTAATGTATACCTTCACATTACAACACTTGATATTAAAAACAATATTTATATATATATATATATATATATATATATATATATATATAATAATTTTTTAAAGAATTTTTAAAAGAAACATTTGGCTGTGAAAACAAATGTGGAATTGATTAATTAGTAGAGGAGGAAATGAAACAATGTATATATATTAAAAAATGTTAATTTAAATATTATTTAATGTAGTTTCTAAATTATTACATTCTAAATCAGGATATAGAAAAATATTGTTTTGTGTTGTTAAGAGTGAAGGGATAACATTGTTTTAATCCAGTGGGTGATAACAAGCTGACAGGGCTGGTCAGCCTGTAATAGTTTTTTAAAAATGTGACAAAATGTATATTTTTTATATAAGTGCAATATGAAGGAATATTAAAGGTGTGTAAATTGCCTTATAACAATGTAAAAATTAATGTTGTTTATCTTTTGATTTTAAAATAAATGATATTTATAAATCCCTTAATCGGGCAACACACGACTTTCACTTACCTCCGTTTTTAGAATCGATTAAAGAATTTTCAAATACAGTTAGAGATAAAAATACGTGAAACTATTAAAGAATTAATTAAATTGAATTTATATAGAAACACGCGTTTCATTAAAAAATCTATTATATTATTATCTAAAATAATCAGTTAGTTTTATCTTCTTTTCATCACTTTCTATTAACCTTTAAAAGCTTGAGTATATGATAATATTTTTTCTAAAATCTTTAGCTTTCCAACGGTATATCATACATGTATATTACTGCTCTTATGTTCAAAAACAAAAAATCTGGTGCGGGCAACACACGACTTTCACTAAGTAAGAGATAAAAATAAGAATCGACTTTCACTTACCTCCGTTTTTAGAATCGATTAAAGAATTTTCAAAAACAGTAAGAGATAAAAATACGTGAAACTATTAAAGAATTAATTAAATTGAATTTATATAGAAACACGCGTTTCATTAAAAAATCTATTATATTATTATCTAAAATAATCAGTTAGTTTTATCTTCTTTTCATCACTTTCTATTAACCTTTAAAAGCTTGAGTATATGATAATATTTTTTCTAAAATCTTTAGCTTTCCAACGGTATATCATACATGTATATTACTGCTCTTATGTTCAAAAACAAAAAATCTGGTGCGGGCAACACACGACTTTCACTAAGTAAGAGATAAAAATAAGAATCGACTTTCACTTACCTCCGTTTTTAGAATCGATTAAAGAATTTTCAAAAACAGTAAGAGATAAAAATACGTGAAACTATTAAAGAATTAATTAAATTGAATTTATATAGAAACACGCGTTTCATTAAAAAATCTATTATATTATTATCTAAAATAATCAGTTAGTTTTATCTTCTTTTCATCACTTTCTATTAACCTTTAAAAGCTTGAGTATATGATAATATTTTTTCTAAAATCTTTAGCTTTCCAACGGTATATCATACATATATATTACTGCTCTTATGTTCAAAAACGAAAAATTGCATTAATTTTTTTTTTTTTTTCCTTTAGTTGGGTATCGAATTAATTCAATTTATATATTTACCATTTTTTTATCAGTGGTAACAAGTTAATATGGTTATTTTTATTGAATCTACAAAATTAAAGGTACTTTTGGGGAAGAAAATTTAAAATATCGGAATTTAAGCCCTGTCAGACCATTTTTATCCAAATAAAACCTACATGATATTAAAGTCCATTAAATTTTACATCGATATAGGAGTTTAATCAAAATCGTCGGAACCGTTTTCGAGAAAATCGAAAAAAGGTGCAAAATGCATAGTATAAAGTGCCTCTTCTGGTAGGCTCATTTTGATGAAAAAAGTTTTGTCACGTCTCAGGCGTATAGTTGTCTTAAATATGAAATTTCAGTTTCATAGGACTTACCGTTTCCGCCCGGGAGTTACCACACACAGACACACACACACTGACCTTTTTGCGGACTTAATCCTAAAATGTGTATTTCCGTTGAAAACTGGAATTCGAAAATTTTCACGATCGCAATACTTCCCCTTACTATATATAGTCAGTGAAAGTAAAAAATCTGGTGCGCGCAACACACAACTTTCACTTACCTCTGATATTTATATCAATTTAAGAATTTTTAAACAAATTTAGAAACGAAAATAAGTTGTTAAAGAATGATATACATTGGATTTTAATAGAAGCATGTGTTATCTAACATATCAAATAATCTATTATATGATCAGTTTGTTTTATCGGCTGTTCATCACTCTCCGTTAACTTTTACAATTGTATGTATAAATGTTTTTAAATCTTTAGCGTTCCAACGGTATATTATACATCTATATTACTGTTATTAAGTTTAAAAATTAAAAAAAAATGCATTAAAAAAATATGTTTGCATTTTTCTCTTTTAGTTGTTTATTAAATTCCCTCAAGTTGTATATTTAGCCGTTATTTATCAATGCTAAGTTGATGTTACAATTTGTTTTAAATCTAAAAAAATAAATGTACTTTTGGGGAAGAAAATTTAAAATATTGGCATTTAAGCCCTGTCAGACTATTACAATCAGAATGAAACCTGTATCATATTAAAGCCCATTAAATTTTATAGGAAGTTTAATGAAAATCATTAGAGCCGTTTTTGAGAAAATCGTAAAAAGGTGCAAAATGCATAGTACTTTAAAATAAGAAAATAAAAAATATCGCCATTTAAGCCCTGTCATACTATTTCAATCAGAATGAAACTTACATTACATATTAAATTATTCACTTTGAAAGTAAACTGATTATGTTTCAAAAAATAGTCATTAAGATATTTAACAGTCATTTATGAAATATAATAAATTATGTTGAAGGAAATACCTTAAAAAAATAAAAACCATTATCATGCATAATTTTAAATTCTTAACTTTATGTCGAATAATTACAATATGGCCTCCTACCTTCAAGTTTAAGACTGCCTGTCTTTTTCTTTAAAACATAGTTCCAAACGAAAATAAATACTAAAATGACAGAGCCATTAACAGACTTAAATAAAACACTGTTTTCACATTTATGACACATTTCTAAATAAATTTGGTTACCTTTAAAACATATATAAAATAAATTTAAAGCAAGTAAATTACGGAATGGTTGTGAATTCCGAATACTTTTTACACTCACTGTATATTTTGTAAAGAGAAATAATGAAAAATATTTATAACTGAATTCAACATGGCGTTTATCACCCTAATTTATTAACTAAGTAAAAAAGATAACTTTATAACTAAAATATTTAAATCAAGCGAATATTATTAACATGATAAAATAATTATTTAAAATCAACATATTAAAACAAATACATGGTAGGCTTTAAGATGCTAGTTAAAAAGTTCAACATTTGACGGATTCTTAATTTCGCTAGTTTTGAAATATTTAAAATTATCTGGTACTGAATTTTAAGTGTTTTATTGCACGATTTTATATAACTTAATCAATGAAACATTCAGATCGAACACTTTTATTAATAAAATGCTAGAAAAACTATTTAAAATAAATATATAATAAGGTTTGAGATGAATGTAATAAATTAAATGTGCTGGCTTTGGTGGCTTTTAATTTAGCTATTAGCAATGTTGCCGGTTCTACCACTTATATTGAGACAGTAAGTTAAACTAAGTTTTAAATTAATATATTTTCTCCTAAATATGTTAATATTTTATATAAAATGTATAATTTTTATATTTATATTTATTAACTTATATAGGTTTTAAGATTCTAGTACAGTATTTAGTTCTGGCTTTGTTGGTTCTTAATTTCGCGATTAGCAATGTTGCCAAATCTGCAAAGTACTGAGAATATTGGCGGAAGCTGATAGAGGAGGCAAAGATTCAACACCACTTTTATTTAAAAAATATGATAAAATTTTTTTTGAAATCTATATATTGAAACAATAATGTATATATTTTTTAATATATAAAATAATATACAGTTATAACAGGGTTTGAGATAAGAATTAATATATACAGTGTACAGCTCTGGGTAAGGTTTTTTTTGTTAATTTTCCTATAATCAGAAATATTCACTTACTGTTCAAATATAATATTTTTAGTACATACCCGAATATTTATATAACCAAATTTCCAAATGCATTATCTATTTAATATTCAATAAATATGTTTATTAATATGATAAAGAAAAATATAATGATAATGATACAGTTAAAATTTCATGGTCTATAAATTATATTAATATACATTATTATGTTTTTAATTGGCTTTTTCCTAGTAATAACTAAAAGGAAATTAATAATGCAGATTAGACACAAAAGAACAGTGGCATATAATTCATAATTTAAATATAATTTATTTAATTGATTATATTTCAAATAAGTCATTAACATTGTCAACAGTCATTTAGAGAATGATATCATAAATTATGTGAAAGAACATTCCTAAAAAACAAAATTATTATCATGCATAATTTTAAATTCTTACCTTTATGTCGAAAGATTTCAATATGGCCTTTTATCTTCAAGTTAACCACTGCCTGTCTTTTTCTTTAAAACATATTTCGAAACGAAAATAAATAATAAAATGGCACGGAATTAAGAAGATTAAATAAATCATTATTTTCACATTTATAACACATTTTTCACACAATCTAAATAAAGTTAACCACTCGACACGGACCCGAACCGAACAAGATTGAATCTAAAAGAAGATAAAGTACAGTTGAGAGAACGCTGACCTCTGATTGGCTGAGAGGGCTACCACCGAACTCAAAACAGTAATTCACATAATATTCAGCCTAATTTATCTCAACTACAGTGATATCTATTTTCGTTTCTCACGTATTTATAAAACATATTATTAATTAATGTAATTTATGTCTATACGGTTTAAAGAGTATTTTTAATTTATTATTCTTAGGAGGGAATGTATATTCATACCTTATTAATAGATTAAAATTTATAATAGTTTTCAATTAATATTTCCTTTTTCATATTATTTATATTTTGACACATAAATATATGTATATTTTTAGTTTACACACACACACACACAAATATATATATACACATAAACTAATGATATATATAAACTAATGCTATATTTATGAAAGGTAATACATACATACATAAGTTTCATTAAAAAAAAAAATTAAATAATTTAATATGGAGGTGATACCCGAATAGTTTTATATAGCAACTGAATCATAAACTAAGCACTATAAGTAAAAAATCCTTAGTTTTGCCGTCCTTCGGAGGGGACGTTAAAAGGTGGTCCCGAGCCTGTGCGAAAAGAAAGATTAGCCATAGTAGCATAAAGTGACGTTAAATAAATGAACAAACTAAGCGCTATAAGATAACTTTTTTTATAAAATATTATTTTAAAATAAAAGTAAACTGAATAATGTAAAATTAATTAACAATAATTAACACTGTAACAATTTATTTATAAAATAACGGACAGAGAGTAGACCTAACCGCACCGAGACCAGTTCTCAACTAGATGATGTTAAGGTAGAGAGAAGGGCGACATCTATACTGCCAAATGTAAACATTCTATAATTTGATTAGGAAGTTATTGGCTACGAGGATATTAAGTGAGCAGGCATGTAAACATCCTAATTAGGTTTGTCTTCACTTTAATAATATTGGTTTCAACAGTTTGAATTATATAACCCAGCATCTTTTTTTTCCAATTACTGCAGACTTGGGACCACACTACTACTGATTTATTTTGACCCAGTATTGTCTCATATTATCTATTAGTAAGTAATAATTAAATAAAAAAAATCCCAGTACGTGTAAACGATTGTCCCTTTCTCTTCCTCGCTTAAATAAATAAATGCCTTGTCTATAATATGATAATATTTATATAACTAAATAAATACCAATGGCTTAATCTATACTACCGTCTAAAATCTGTGAGAATTTCATCCTCAAATCGGGAGCCGAACTTCTAGAGCGGTATCTAGAAGTTCGGCTCCCGATTTTTTTTTTTTTTTTTTTTTAAGGCTACACAGTTGAAGAAGAGATATGTGAAAATTTGTGAGAGCGAGTTATTGTGAAAGTTCACGAAAGTAGCGGGAGAGGAGGAATGTATATATATATATATATATATATATATATATATATATATATATATATATATATTATATATATATATATATATATATATATATATATATATATATATATTAAATTTGGACTATAACATCAAATATTAATTTTTTTAAATCCTATAATATCATGAAATATTATTTTTTTTAAAATCTGGTGCGGGCAACTCACGACTTTCACTTACCTCTATTTTTAAAATCAATGAAAGAACTCTAAAAAACAGTTAGAGATAAAAATACGTGAAACCTTTAAAGAATTAATTAAATTTAATTTATATAGAAACACGTGTTTTATTAAAAAATCTATTATATTATTAACTATTCGCGGAAACGATGTAGAATTTAAATTATTTTAAAATCATAATCAACCCCATTTAGTCTCTGTTTGTGAAACACGTCTTTCTGAAACTGATCGTTTCTCGCTTCCGGGATATGTCATTTATAGACGAGATCGTAGCAGAGCAGGTGGGGGATGTCATACTCTTAGTCCGTTCCCATGTTCAGCACCATTTTATACAAGTTCCTGACTTAGTATCTACCGAAGCCGTTGCGATTAATAGAATTATTAACAATAAATCAACCACTGTAATATCTGTGTACATCCCGCCAAATAAAATAAATATTCCAGACATGACTAAACTATTCAAATTAAACAAACAAGTGATCATCTTTGGAGACCTAAACGCTAAGCACACACAGTGGAACTGTAACAGAACAAATAAAAACGATAAATTCGTTCTAAACTTCATAGTAAAAAACCTCATTCAACTACACAGTCCGCCTGAACCAACCCATATACCGACTCAACGTAATTACAAACCTAGTATTATCTATTTGGCTCTAACGAAAAATATTTACAATTTATCACCTCTTATCTCTTTACCATCTCTAAATTCAGACCATAAGCCCGTGATTTTTCGTATTTAATCTCCCCTACCTACAATTTCAAAAATACTCGCTCAAAGACGCTGACAGGCAAAAGTTCAGGAAAGAGCTAGATTCCCGAATCAACATAAATCCGACCATAAATGATTCGAAAGAAATCTACGCTACTCTAATTGATTTTTATAAACATATAAAATTATCCATGTTGTTATCCATTCCATTCAACAGTATCACCATCCACATTATCATAATGATTTACCCTACCGACTCAGAGCCCTAATACATTAAAAATAGATTAAAAAGATACTCCCAACGTAATAATAACCCAAAAACCAAATTAGTCTATAATAAACTAAATAGTTATATTAAAACACGTCTTAATAATTGGAAAAACGAAAACTGGGCTACGGTTTTGAAATCCTGTCAGCCAGGGGACAATAAAATGTGGAAAATTCACAAGAATTTAACTAAGCAGCCCCTGAAAATTCCTCCTTTAAAAAATAATGACGGCTATGCATATCTGGACAGAGATAAAGCTCAACTATTAGCCAAGCATTTCCAAACAACTCCCTCAATTACTTCTCTCTTTGGATCAAATCACCACAACCGAAAAATTCTGAAATCCGTCCGCGATTATTTAAAATCACCTCTTACTGTTAATTTCTCATCTACCTCTCCAAAATAAACCGGAAAAATTATTAAAGCTCTAAAACCTAAAAAAGCCCCAGGCGATGATAGCATTCCCTCCTTAGTAATAAAAAATTTAAGCCGAAAATCTATTTATTTTTTAACCAAAATATTTAATTCCATATTAAGATTTAGTTACTTTCCCATAGTATGGAAAACTTCCAAAACTATAGTTATAAAAAAACCAAATAAAGACCATAGTAATGTTTCGAACTACAGACCTATAAGTCTGCTGAATATACTATCCAAAATTCTAGAAAAACTAATACTCAAACGAATTAACAAGCATATTAGACTAAAAAATTTACTAATAGATGAAGAATTTGGTTTTAGGGAACACCACTCCACCGTTGACCAATTAGCACGACTCACTGACGGATTCATAGGACTTTTCGTTTCCGCCCGGGAGTTACCACACACACACAAAGACCTTTTTGCGGGACTTGGTTATTTGGACTCAGGGGACTCTAAAATGTGTATTTCCGTTGAAAACTGGAATTCGAAAATTTTCACGATCGCAATACTTCCCCTTACTATATATAGTAAGTGAAAGTAAAATTGCATTAAACAAATATATTTATGTTTTCTCCTTTATTTGGGTATCGAATTCATTCAATTTATATATTTACCTGTTTTTTATCAGTGGTAACGATAATATAGTTATTTTTGTAGAATCAACAAAATTAAAGGTACTTTAGAGTAAGAAAATTTAAAATATCGGCATTTAAGCCCTGTCAGACCATTTTAATCCGAATGAAACCTAAATGATATTAAAGCCCATTAAATTATACATTGATATATGGAGTTTAATCAAAATCGTCGGAACCGTTTTCGGGAAAATCGAAAAAAAAGTGCAAAATGCATAGTATGAAGTGGCTCTTCTGGTAAGCTCATTGTGATGAAAAAGGTTTTGTAACGTCTCGGGCATATATTTATCTTAAATATGAAATTTCAGTTTCATAGGACTTACCGTTTCCGCCCGGGAGTTACCACACACACAGACCTTTTTGCGGGACATGGTTATTTGGACTGTAAAATGTGTATTTCCGTTGAAAACTGGAATTCGAAAATTTTCACGATCGCAATACTTTCCCCTACTATATAATAATAAGTGAAATTAAAACTAATGTTGCTTATCTTTTAATTTTAAAATAAATGATGTTTAT
The DNA here is from genome assembly GCA_023052935.1 of Piezodorus guildinii. Taxonomy (NCBI): domain Eukaryota; kingdom Metazoa; phylum Arthropoda; class Insecta; order Hemiptera; family Pentatomidae; genus Piezodorus; species Piezodorus guildinii. The sequence goes on along the minus strand of CM041296.1, from coordinate 147,940,012 downwards.
AGATCCCTTGAAAATGGCAAAGGACAAAACGTAGGGAGAAGGAAAAAATAAATAAAAAATGTTGAACGAAAATGGATCACTTAAATTAAAAAGAAAACCTAATAATATTTTTTTCTAAAATCTTCAGCTCTTCAACGGTACATTATACATCTATATTACTATTCTTATGTTCAAAAAATAAAAATTGCATTCAAAAAATATTTTTACAGATTTTTCCTTTAGTTGGATATCGAATTCGTTCAACTTACATATTTACCTTTTTTTTTTAGCCATGCTAATCAGATAATATGGTCAATTTCATAAAATTACAAAATTAAAGCTTCTTTTGAGTAAGAAATTTAAAAATATTTGCAATTTAAGCTTAATTTTTTTTATTCGTTATTCGGATTCTACGCTTCTTGAAACGTAAGCCCTCAAATTTTGAGGGGTGGGGGAAAGGTAATTGTTATTATTTTTTTAATAATTATTATTACTATTATTATATAAATAATAATAGTAATTTTTTTTTTTTTTTTTTTTGGTCTATTACAAAGGTTCATTATTGAAAATAATAAACTAAAAATTCAAACAGCTTTTTTGATGTAACCTTTTATACTTTTAACCTTTGATACTTTTGAACACTTGGAGAAATTCAAGTATTTAGGTTCAATTATAACTAGAAAAAATGAAATCCAGGAAGAAATAAAGTCCCGGTTAAAGGTGGGAAATGCGTGTTATTATTCAGTTGCTAAGTTACTTAGTTCGCGGCTTCTATCTAAAAACTTAAAGGTTAGAATTTATAAAACTATTATTCTTCTAACGGTTCTTTACGGATGTATGATATATGGGCTCGATGACGAGCGGATTCCGAGAAAGTTGCTATTTGCTGATCCGACTGGTAGGCGTCCGAAAGGTAGGCCGAAGCGTAGATGGGAGGATTGCGTTAAGGCTGATCTCGGGAGCTTGGGCTTGAATGGTGAACATTGGACGAGTCTGTGTAGGCGGAATTTGGTGGTATCGGCATCGAACCTTCGGGTATATAATTATTATTATTTTTTATGTAAACCACAGGTGATCCCAAAGTTTTGACCGCGAGTGCATTCTATCTGGCAAGGACTTGACTTCTAGCTTCCTAGCTAAGACCTCGATATTAGGGGACCAACTTACCTCTAACACTTTTTTTTTTACACCCCCCACTCGGTGTGGTTTTACAGAACAGGGGTGAGTTGCAATCGATCCACCACTCTTAAAGCCTACACTCCAAATATCACACTACACTCTCACATCTAATTCGTATTTATCCCACAAACAACTGTTTCTTAAAAGAATAATTTTCTTTAAACAGCTGATTTTAACATCTCGCTCACAAGAGGTTCAAAATTTTCGAATTCCAGTTTTCAACGGAAATACACGTTTTAGGGTCACCCGAGTCCAAATAACCAAGTCCCGTAAAAAGTGTCAATGTGTGTGGTAACTCCCGGACAAAAACGAAATGTCCTATGAAACTAAAGTTTCATATTTAAGACAACTATACGCCCGAGATGTCACAGAATCTTTTTTATCAAAATCAGCTGACCGGACGTCCCACTTTATACCATAGTTATAGAATGAGACTTAACTTATAAATAATATACAGTAATTATTAATAACTTCCTTTTCTATACCTGAGGGTGTCACCCATAAACCTAGAAAGGACAGGCCAAGTACCGACAAAGAACACATACCTGTACTTAGGACACAGAACCCAACATCTGGAAGTACTTCCTTTGTTGTGCCGCTTCCTCATCCCCTCTACAAAACCTTGCTATATATACCTTTTGATCCTCAAAACTCATCACTGCCCACTGCCTAAAAAAGATTAAATCGGTTAGGACCAAGTCCTACCGATTGAATCACTTACTGATGTCTCCAAACCTATCACTTCGCCTGAAAATATTAATTTACAAAGCCGTTCTCAGACCAGCCCTCCTCTACGGAGCACCGTTGCTAAACAACATTACAGCACCGACGGCAAAGAGACTTCAGCAGTTTCAAAACGGAGTATTACGACGAATGGTAAGGCATACCTCACTACAGAGGACAAAGACAGACCAATTATATGACACCCTAGACCTCCCGACAGTGACGGAGTTCATCTCCCGCAGGCATATCAAATTCTTTGATAGCCTCCGGTACTGCACGAACCCACTGTTTAATACACTGACTCCAACAGGACGGCCACAGCGCTGGCAGGACTACGTACAAACTCTCAGACTAGACTGAGGAAACATATCTTACTTATACTGACTCAAAAAGACTAGTGAGCCCCATCACTAGAACTGACTTAAAACTGCTTCCCGACTCCGAAAACCTTCCTATCCTCAGACCCCTCTTAGAATGCATCTGATGCAGTACAAGAGATCCTTGATTCCTTCCCCTATCCTTCCTTGATTTCAACCCCAAATCCCATGGGGCTTAGGAAAAAAAAAAAAAAAAAAAAAAAAAAAAAAAAAAAAAAAAAAAAAAAAACTCATCACTGCCCGACCCCGAAAATCTCCCTATCCTCAGACCCCTCTTAGAATGCATCTGATGCAGTAAAAGAGGACCCTTGATTCCTTCCCTTATCCTTCCTTTACTTCAACCCCAAATCCCATGAGGCTTAGAAAAAAAAATACTCATCACTCTAGTTGTAACATTTACTTGTGTCACACTCTTAGAAGGAGACCTCGGAATGAACACTTGTAGTCACCCAAACTCCTCAGCACAGTTTATTGTATTCTGAATATATATTGTATTCTGATAATAAAAGCAGTATTTTAATATCTTCACTGTGTGTGATTCATTAACTCATGCATATTGTACCTTTCTAAGATTTACTAAAAAACGACCCTAACGATTTTAATTAAACTCGCTATATCGTTTGAATCGATGGTCGCAGAGGTGTATTCTTAATCAAGTAGATGGAGATCCCTGTGACAAGATTTGAGGACAATAAAAAGGAGTTTACAAATAAATAGTAAATGAATGATTCATTCCTGTTCACACAAGTGCCTAATAACCGGCAGTGGCATTATCTTTATTTGATGGTCATTTATTGTGTTCAAGGTATATTTAGAGCAAAGTCTTTTTGCTTTTATTTAACAATGGACATTGCTGAGACAGATAAGACATTATATTTCCAAACTCGTTATTTAATATACATTGCAATCTCACCTGTAGAGTTAATTTAGCAATTTGAAAATGTATGCTCCTATTCAATAACGAAAAACTATATAACCCCCAAGTTACCCCAAGGATTTGTTTCATCAATCCTTCTAGTCCTTAAATATTACATAGAATTTTTGCGTTTTGGGTTATACATAATTTTTTTTCAGACAAAATACTCCGAATCAAAAGTTTTACAATCTATGATTTGAAGAGTTTCCTAAATGATATAAAATACATCTATAAGCATGTTTCAGCAACTCCGAACCATAATTAGATTTTTTTAATTATTTTTCCCGTATTCTGGGACTTCAAACATAAAATATAGGGAATTTTTAGATTTTTGCAAATAAATTTTAAGTTTGACGACAGTGCGCTCGCCGATCGTGTCAAAAATAAATAAGTTTTTATAATTTTTTTAAATATTTTTTTCCGTTACACAAAATCGTAAAGTGTAATGGAGAGTCATTTAAAGTGAATAAAACAAAGTGATTCTTGTAAATAATTATATTATAAATTATTTAATAAAAAAAAATGTTTGTAACGAAACTCAACACAATTCCTTAACCTTTTCATATCTAATTTTATTTAAAAGTTGAATTGATTTTAACCACGTGGTCGGGATCACTTGTAGCTGGGTGGCTAGCGTAACAGCCTCCCATGCTAAAGGTCACCGGTTCAAACCCACCCGCAGGTGGTCCTAGGATTTTTTAATGGGAGTAAAAAATCCTTAGTTACGCCGTCCTTCGGAGGGGACGTTAAAAGGTGGTCCCGAGCCTGCGCGATGTCAGGTACTCGTTAAAGATCCCTATCCTAATAAAACCTGGATAGGCAAAATTTAGGACTCCCACTGTAGCATCGTCCGATTAGCCATAGTAGCATAAAGTGACGTTAAATAAATAAATAAAACCACGTGGAATTTACTTTAAGTAACGTCCGTATGTTGTTTGCCCTAGATTTTTTTGTAATACCTCATCAAAACTTAATAAACATTTTTTTAAGAACAACAAGTTATTTCTGACTCTATACACGACTTGATTAGTCGAGTAATAGTCCGCAGCAGTGTCCTTGAAATGTACAACCACTCTAGACGTTTGCCCACTCAATGAAATGAGGTTTTAAACGTTCAAAAAAGAGAAACAAGTTGCAATTTCTAAGCCATTATTATCGATTATAGCTAGTTGGTTATTATGTGGTGGCTAGATCACGAGTTGATATGAAGAAATAAAAACTTCACCCAACTTCATAAAATTAAATTGTTGTTATTTAAAAAAAACGCTGCAAATGATTATACATTGGTAAAATATTTCCAAATAACTACATAACGGTATAACAGTTTAAGTAGCTGTTCATTAGCAATTAACTAATATGAAAAGCAATAAATAATTCAAAGAGAAATGGTACGACACCACTGCTAAATTGAAAACGCTATGTCTTTGCCTACCAATTTCAATGATTCTTTTTTCATTTTGTAGAAAATTTAAATTTTGGAATTTTTTTTTTTTTTTTTTTATTATACTGACCTTCAAGATTTGAAACCAAATCATATATGGTCAGTACCTGTTTGCTATAATTTAATAGAAACTTAGGTTACAGAACCAAATATAATAGAAAAAGATCAATAAATTAATTAAGTAGAGAATAAAACAAAATAATGTAAATGAGAGAGAAAGGTAACTCAAAATTTTGGTATTTATTTATTGATTACGAAAAACGGTTTCGTTATTTGGATTCTACGTGCCTTTAACCGGTACACTAAGATTTTTTTTCTTTATCTTCGAAAATAACGAATGTCCAAGCGTATAAAAAAAAAAAAAAAAAAAAAAAAAAAAAACCTGTACCACTACAACCCATGAAGAGTTTTTGGGCTCAGTACATGTAGAGATTCGTACTGTTTCTAGGCCAACGGCCGTGCAATGACGTGATTCGGCCAAGATCACGCTCAGCCGCCAGATTTTTTCCCCTTACTTTATAGAGGCTGGGTGTGCCCCAGGAGGGTCTCCATGTCCCAGGATCGTCCCCCGGCTGAAATAACAGAATAAATTATATTCCGCCACAGCCGGGATTCGAACCCAGGACCCGGAGCACAGTAGACTAGCGCTCTACCCACTAGACCACGCCGCTCCCAGAAGCGTATATATAGGCAAGATTTAATTTTTTTTTTTTTTTTTTTGGTTTATCGCGATTTACTGATAAACATGCAAAATACATTTTTTCTTAATCTTCCAAAATGACTAAGTTATTGAATTAAATCACTTTTAATCGGCCGCCATTTTAAAAATCACCAGCTGATATCAACGTCTAGACTAATGATCATCGTTGGATGCCCTAATATTTTTGTAGTGAATTCCAAAAAAATTGATCCAGTAGTTTCGGAGAAATGCAGCGGACGACGGACAAACGAATTTTTTTTTTCGTTATTCCGATTCTAGTGTCTTGAAATGTAAGACCTCAAATTTTAAGGGGGTTATTTTTTTTTTTATTAGTAAGGTCGATTACAAAGGTTCATTATAGAAAATCATAAACCTAAATACTAGTGTTTGTACATTTAAATTTCTAACATTAATAAGAAAGGTAAACATTAAGTACATAAGTAGTTAATATTCAGGGTTTATCCTGACCAACACTGGCGCTTATGTGGCACTCTCCGCAAACAAATAGTTTGGACTCGAACTTCTTGCTAGACATCGATTGATACATAATCGATAAACATAAATCAACAACTGATAAACTGACTGCTCTGACAACAAAAACAGATTCGAAATTCATTTCTTAATAATTAATTTTATTGGTCACAATAAAAACGTTATTTTCTTATTTTTAAAATGACTATCTTGATAATTACTTTATCTGAGCTTAAATGATCTACCTTTCATTACAAAAAATAAAACTTAAGAGTAGAGTGATTTGAAGCAGTGTTGAAAAGAGACAATTTTTAGTTATCTTTAGTGGCCTTAAGTTGAAAAATTAAAAAAAAACATAAAATTAGTATTAACCGTTATTTTTGTTTATTATTTTAAATAATGAACCTTTGTAATCGACAAAACAAAAAAAATTACCCCCCCCCCTCTCAAAATTTATTTTATTTTTATTTCATTTTATTTTATTTTATGAATATCCATTTATAAAATATTCAATCAGGTAAGCATCAAAGTAAAATATAATAACATGTTTTCATTACAAAACAATATGGTGGTAACTAAAAATAAAATTATATAAAATTAACAAATTACATAAAATATAAATAATAATTATTGGGGCTAAAATATAAATAATAAAATTTGAGGGCTAACGTTTCAGGATATGTAGAACCCGAATACAAAATAAAAAAAATCCGTTTGTCAGCCATCCGCGGCATTTCTCCAAAACTACTGGACCTTTTTTTTTTTTAATTTGCCACAAAAATATTAGGGCATCCTAGAATGATCTTAACACCCGTTGATGTCAGCTGGTGATTTTTAAAATGGCGCCTGATAAAAGTGATTTAATTCAATAACTCAATTATTAGATAGAGAAAAAAATTCGCTGGTGTTTTTTAACCATAAAACAAACAAAAAAATAAATACCTAAAATATGTATAGAGTTTTAGAATCAGTAAAGCGCGATAAACAAAAACAAAAAGAACTAGTAGAGATATAATGTTTAGAAATTAGGATTGGTGACATTCCATTTTTGTTTGGATTATTTATTGCTTTTCATATTATTTAATTGGCTATTAACAGTTATACCCTGATATAGTTATTGGGAAATAAGCCATTGTGTAATAATTTGCAAAATTTTTATGTTTGGGGTAAACATTAACAAATAATTGTGATAATGTTATTTCATAAAATAATTACAATATTAATTGACTTGTAAGAAGTATTTTCTGTAAAAAAGTTTGTTTATTTTTTAATTATCTTTTTCTAAAAGCTCAGAATATAAAAGAAAAGTAAATTCTTAGAATGAAACTCACCAGACCTCATATCTTATGGAGTCTCAGAGACTTTTACCATAATTGGATGCATTTTTTTTTTTTTTTGTTTTTATAGTTTTCATGAAAAAATTGTAAGTATAATATTATTAAAAAAGAAAGAAAAAAAAGTATAGTGCGTGTGCAACAGACAGCTTCCATTTACCTCTGTTTTTAAAATCAATTTAAGAACTTTTAAATAAAGTTAGAGCTAAAAAATAAAAATTAAGCTGAGTTTTGACGGAAACATTTATTTTATTGTAGAATAAATAATATTACAATATTAATTATTACCTACAACAATGACTTGATTTTATCCACATTTCATCCCTTTCCATTAACTCCAACAACTTTGTTTATTAGATAACTTATTTTGTAAAATCTTAAATTTTCCAACCTATTGATGTAAGTTATGTCTATATTACTATTATTATTTGCAGAAACAATTTAACCTGGAAAAATATGCCTGCTACAGTTGTTTATTCAATTAACATCACTTCATGTTGCTGTGACTAATGAGATAATGCTACAGAGGGAGTCATAAATTTCGACAATAGAAGTTTAAATAAGATAGGAAACTTTAACGACTAAATTTTTTTAATTTTTTAAAAATCGCAAAATGTATGTATGGTATAAAATGCCACTTCTGTTTATTCGATTTTTATGAAAAAGTTGTAACATCACAGGTATAAAAATACGCTAGACACACCACATTCACAAACACACAAACCTTTTTGCAGTAGTTGGTCATTTGGACTCAAGTATCCAAAAATGTGTTTTTCCGTGAAAAACTTGAATTTGAAAGTTTTTATGATTGCAATACTTTCTCTTCTTCAAGTTATTAAGCTAACATCAATGTTTATATCATTGAAGGTTTTGCGTGGATTTGACAAAACCAGACAATTTTTACTTTCACTTACCTATTATGGAATATATAGTACGGGAAAGTATAGTGATAGTGAAAATTTTCTAATTCAAGTTTCCACCGATAATATACATTTTAGGGTTCCCTGAGACCAAATGACTAAGTCTCGCAAATAAGTGTGTCTGTGTGTCCAGGATCTTTAGTCTTAAATTAATTTTTAAAAAGTAGGCAAGTGAAAGTTGTGTGTTGTGCGGATATATAATATACAGTTGGAAAGCTAAAGATTTTATAAAAATATCTTAAACAACTAAATTTAAAAACTAATGGAGATGATGATGTTTTAGATAATAATTATAGATTTTTTTTCATCTCAAACTGTATTTAAAAATTCTAAAATTGGTTTTTTACAACAGAGGTAAGTGAAAGTCGTGTGTTGCGTGCACCAGATTTTTGTCTTAAATATTGTTTTACAGGTATTGGGGGATATAAAGAGGAAATAATAAAACAAAACAAAAGAACATTTTTATGATATTCATGTACTTTTCTTAAAATACATAAACATTAACAATAGGACATTTCATGCCATCACAGACAGATCTATTTTTAAATGGAGAAAAAGTAATTTTAAAACAACACATACCGCTAACACTTTTTTTTCTAAACTATTTACAACACTTATTAACAACTATACCCTAATGCAATAGAATCACAATTGACAACAATAAAGAAATTTTAATGACCAGAAGTCTCAGTATAAACATGGAACACGTTTCAAGGTCAAGTTGGGTGGAATTGACTTCCCATTAAGTTAAGATATTGCTATAATATAATACATATTTCAATATTCTTTTTAAAAACTACATGATTGTTTAACCATCACACATTTCCTTTTTTCGAGCAATAGTTTCCTATCCTTATATAGTGGAGCAAATCAATAAATACATTTGTTATTATTTTATTTTTTTTATTATAAAAAATTTGCTAGAACAATAAATGTAAAAACTAAGTCAATGAAGTAGCACTTAGTGAAAAAAAAGAACAAATAACAACTAATATCTAATGTAAAGAAAACTTATGTCGTACGAAGTTTATTTTTATCAAAAAGTATAGTTTAAATTACATTCATTGTTTACGTATTTCATTGGAAAAACCACGATAGAAATCAATTTCACAACCAATAATTGACATCAGAAATTAAGGACTAATTTACTTACTTAAATTACCACTCCTTAAAAATATTCGTTTGTTTTGTACAATCACTTTTAAAATTCTGTTAGTGTCTAAAATTAAAAAAAGAGAAGATCTTATTTCACTTTTTTTTTTTTCTTTTTTTCGTTATTTTATTATTATATATTTTTTTTATTATTTTTTTTCTTACTGAAGATCTAGAAATGATGAGATTGAATCGTAAATGCACTTGAAAGACCTAATATTATGCTTTTTTTTTTTTTTTTTCTAGCATTATATTACTTGGGTTTAAAATACATTAAGCAAATAGATAACGCTTTAAAAGGAATGAGAACCCACATCAAAAAGATTGTACTTTAGCTAACTCAGAAGCAAATGGAAAGGACCTAATCTACATTTCACTCCACTAATGATTAGTATTAATATCAAACAAAGAACTCTTTATTTTAACTATCCATTTAATACTATTCCCTTTGTTAATAAGAACATACCATGACTCTCTCTTAAACATTCTTCTTAAATTTCAACTTAGACTACTAATGCAATTACGAAAGTCAAAAGCCTACGAAAATCTTTTAATATTGCATGTTATTTCCGCATCACATAACATCCTGAGCGTAATGATTATGGGGCAAACAATATACACACAACCTAGCCCCAGAATTATGAGCCTTTATTTTTTTCATTATACATTTTTTTATTTAATTTATTTACAGTTTGGGTTTTAATTTATTTTTTTACTTTTTTTTTATAATACAACGATTTATTGGAACAAGAATATACCAAAGAAAGTAGATATGAAGGCACCAGCCAGATGATATATAATGTAAGGGCGGATAAGAGTTATGTACATTCGTAGAGACGAAATACTCGTTGAAAGTATTCGTTTAGTGCCGTTATTCGTTATCGGGGGCGAATACCCACGACGTATTCGGAAATGAGATGAGTGAAGGCTAATCCTCAGTTTCTCCCCCCCTGATTGCCATGAATGATGGTTCCAGTTCTACCAGGCCACCTGGAAAAAAAAAAAAAAAAAGTCAGAAAAAAGTTAATAAAACTGATATTCAAACAACATGAACTATAATTTATATTAAAACTAGCTGACCCGACAGACAATGTCCTGTCTGAGCTAAGTCTTACCGAAACCGGTCAAGCCGTTCACGTGTGATGCGATGATCGAAGAAAAGGAGGATTCATTTTTATATATGTAGATAAAGAGATTACCTTAAGAAATTTAAAGGAAAAAAAAAAACCTATTCAACGAAGTAACGTTTATCTTTTTTTTTTCTTTCATAAAATCCTTCTGAATGCTATAAGCATAACAAAAAAAGAATTAGAGAAATCGGTCAAGCCGTTCACGCGTGATGCAATGACCAAGGGAATAGGTGATTCATTATTATATCTATAGATAGAGCGATTATTATTACTGTTAAAATATATATATATATATATATATATATATTTTAATTTATTTATAGTAATTTACAACTTTATTTAAGAACACAATAAGTAAATATGCGGGCTGAAAATAAAAAGTCATGAAAATGTCTTGAGGAAGAACTACCCAGTGGTAGCACTTCACTAACTATTTTAAGGCAGTAGGTCCCGAGGCCACCTTCTTTTCAGTCTCCTTAAAGGGTTATCAGGAATATCTAAGGAATATAAATTATGGACAAGTGGGTTAGTATGGGCATGGAGTTTAAAATGAAAAGAGGACTATCTATCACGAGCTATGCCTGCGACAAATGGGATGTTTAGGTCATTATGATGTTGATTTGTGATAAAATAAGGGGCATTCAGGATTTTGGGAAGGATTTCAGATTGTAATGACTGGATGCCAGAGGAATTTTATGGTTTCGTAGAGCCCCAAAGCTCAATTCCATATGTCCAAATAGGTCTGATAATAGTGATGTAAATGAGTCTTTTGCAAAATACTGGAAGGTTTGAACGTTTGTCTAGTAAATGTTGTAGTAATCGATATCTTCGGGCAGTTTCTTGTCGTTTCAGTCCTGTGTGAGGATTCCAAGTAAGGCGCTTGTCAAGATGGAGACCTAGGTATCGGATTTGTTCTACATGAGTAAGGGTAATGTTATTAAAGGATACTCGGGGGCAGGAAGTCATCGGTTTGCGACGAAGTGTAAAGATGATTTGGTGGGATTTATTTTAATCCTCCAATTTTGACACCATTCTTCAATGGCTGTGATGTGGGACTGAAGGGTTTGGGATGCAGTAGATGGATCATTATGGATGGATAAGATACACGTGTCATCAGCATAAGTAATGAGGACAGTGCGAGGATGGAGTGGAATGTCAGCTGTATAAAGGGAGTAGAGGATAGGACCTAAGATACTACCTTGAGGCACTCCAGCAGATAGGGAACATGTGGATGAGTAGGAAAAGTTATGGTTTACCTTAAAGGTTCTGCCAGTAAAGTAGGAACGCATTAATGGGAAATATGTAGGGGTGAGGAATTGATGGAGTTTGTAAAGCAGTCCCTGGTGCAAGACTCGACCAAATCTTTAAAAAAACTATGTACCAAAGTAAATTTTTTTTTTTCATAAAATCCTTCTCCTGATTGATATAAACATAAAAAAAAAAAGAATTAGAGAAATCGGTCAAGCCTTTGTTCATACTAAGAACAATTTTGACAGAACACCAAGAAGCAATTCGGATGCAATATTTTGAAAATGAAACAATAGAATTCAAATCGTCAAATGATAACATTGAAATAATTTGATAATAAATATATGGTTTTAGAAGATAAGGGTTCTAATTTTAATTTAATAATAAACACAAACAATTATTTTGTTTATTTCTAAAAGAAATATCAAACAGGGTAGAAAAATACGGCCTATATTACCAACTCCCCACAACATTGTGGCAAAAATAAACTACAAATGGTACATAAATTTCAATCTTATGAATTAATTAAAACTTCTTAAATTTTTAAATAGTTGACTGTGTAATAAATATGAGAAATGAGATGATTTGGGGGTCAATAAAAAAAAATTAGAAAATAGTGGAAAAAATATTGATTGGGTTGTAAAATAAGTTTATAGCATTTTTTAATGCTTATTTCAATAAAAACTTCAGATTCTTGTTAATATTTTATGTTACGAATTTCTGCAATATCCCATGTTGTAGAGTTAGGGTTGTCAGTGACAAATGCTTGAATTTAGCCATCATCAAAAGTTAGAGGACGACCCGAGTGCTTTGCGTCTTCCAAGTCAAAATTTCCTGTCCTGAATTGAACAAACCACTTATAGACGGTGCTTTCTCCGAACATACAAACTGCAAATTTTGTTAACCAACTGTGCAGCAGTTTTTTGTTTTTGAAAATAAAAAATCATTAAATGATGAAAATTAATTATTTTTCTCTTACATTTTGAACAAGTAAAATACAGCTTAAAGATAAGGAATCTCGGTTGAAAATGATGTATAAAAGCACCTTAACTAATCCTTTTTTTTAAATATGTAAACATTATTGACCAAGTAAGTATAATTTTATAAACACAGAGAGGATTAAATTGGAATATTGAAAAATGCTAAAAACTTATTTTCCAACCCAATATTTTAATACTTATTAACCAATATTTTGACCCATGGTTCGGGTATTCACCTCATTAAGGCTTTCAGAAAAGAGTCAGGAAGCAACTGCAGTTTTTCCATACCTTACAAAAATTTAATTTTGAACATTTTTGTTAAAAAATTTACTGTTTGCCCAATTATTTTTATCAGAAGATTATTATTAAAGATAAAACTATAAATATTGTAAGATAATGATCTTATCATTATTTACCTGTTTCAAGCATCGCTAATGGTGTTATGATGGATGGTAGGCATTCAACACCAACACCAACACTCATTTGTATCTAAAAAAAAACACATGGTGAGTCATTATTTCTAAAATTTGATTAGGGGTGCCCCCAACCTGTAAATTAAATTCTAAATAAGATGATGAAGTACACACTTGAAAGTAAATGAAAATGAAATGAAATGAAAAATAATTATTAATAATTAAAAATAATAACAAATTATACTGCTTATTATTAATAAAAAAAAATAGCATAGATACACTTAAACACACGCATGTATATGTACAAGGCAATATTGCAACCTTATAATTAATAAAAGAAACTGAAACATTGAATAATTAAAAAATAAAGCGTGTAAATAGTCAAAACTTATAAAGGCGCGGTAGACTGATATTCAAGGAGATGGATAAATAGTTTATGCTTGAAGTTAAGGATTGGGATGTACGAATGGGCATGGGTAAGGAATTCCTAAATGAAGTAGCTCGAATAACGAAAGAGCTCTCAAAGGAAGCAGTTCTGTAGGAGGGAGTAAACAGGTTCAGGGACTGGGATCTTGGTTGATAGAATGGACAGAGGAGAGTGGGGTGAACATGTTATAGATATAGAGGGGTTTTTGGTTCTGAAGGATTGGTAAATATGGGTTCCTAGGAAGTATTGCCGTCGGAATTTCGGATAAAGCCACTTCAACTCGGCGTACCAGGTGGAGACCTGAGAGCACCTGGGAATTCCGAAGATGAATCTAATGAAGCAGTTCATTAGTCTCTTCAGTCTCATCTCAAGCGTCTCGGACAGGCAGCCATAATCAAAGTGGGGGAAGATAAGAGAGGAAACTAGGAGCTGGCGGGTTTTAAGAGGTATTAGATCACGGAGTCTGAGGAACTGTTTGAGAATGGCTATGGATTTTCTGGAAATTTGAGAAATATGATTAACACATAGACAATAGACAGAATTTTGCATAGATTCAAGGAGTATTAAATAATCAAAAGAAACTTGAATGGAAGTTAAAAAATGATCAAGATTTACGAAATTTTTCAATTAGTGGATCCAAATAAAAAGGAAAATCAAGAAATATGGTACATGAAATGAAAACAATCTAAAGAAAATATAATATCTTTTAACTTTATTATTTATATCATTGATTAAATTGTTAAATAATAATAACTTTATTACCATTTATTTTGAGATTTTGCACCTTTTTATTATTTTATCAAAAATAATGTAAAATTTAATGGGCTTTAATATCATGTAGGTATCATTTTGAAGGACATAGTCTGACAGGGCTTAAATATCAATATTTGAAATTGTCTTCCTCTAACGTACTTTAAAAATTAACTTTATCATTTCAAAAAAAGTAAACATATCTTATTCAGATTGATAAAAATTGGCTAAATATAAAAGTTGAAAGAATTTGATAAGCAACTAAACAAGAAAAGAGCAAAGAAATTGTTTAAAGTAATTTTTGGTTTTTCAAACAAAAGGATAGTAATATATATTTTAGTGAAAATATTATCTTATATACAAATGTAAAGTGGCGAATAAGGCTTAAACTTATTACTGACTATAGTCCATAACAATTTTATATTTTTATATCTGTGGCGGTCGTGAATAAGTGGTTAAGTCAAAATCTTTCATTTTACAGGTGGGCGGCTTAAACTTTACGTAATACCCATAATAGAGTAATAACATACAGCTTTCTTTCCACCTGAAATTTCTTCCACCAAGAAATTTCTTTAAATAATTTAACACGACACGGGAGACGTCTGTGGGAGCGATACGTGGAGTTAACTCATTTTAGATATAACTCGAGTTATCCAGTTTTTCATGACCACCACAGATATTATTTAATCTTAATCAGCTGTTTTTTAACTTTTTATCTAAATTAGCATTAAACTTTTTAATACTTCTTAAATTGATTTTAACAGCTGATCTAAGAGAAATTCAAGTTGTGTGTTACCTCCACCAGATTTTTGTTTGTTTATTCGTTTAACGTCACTTTTATGCTACTATGGCTAATCGGACGATGCTACAGTGGGAGTCCTAAATTTTGCCTATCCAGGTTTTATTAGGATAGGGATCTTTAACGAGTACCTGACATCGCTCAGGCTCGGGACCACCTCTTAACATCCCCTCCGAAGGCATAACTAAGAATTTTTTACTCCCATTAAAAATTCCTAGGGCCACCCGCAGGTTTTAACCAGTGACCTTTGGCATAGAAAGTTGTTATGTTAACCACTACGCTATGGGTGGTCCCCCAGATTTTTGTAATATGAATAACAGTTAAATTATTAGAATATTATTCATACAAAAGTAATAAAATTGCGAGGGTGGAGGAAGGTAGGTGAAAATTTGGGATTATAAGTATTTTTGGATGTAAAATTAAAAAAAAAAAATTCAAGCAAACATTTTCGTGAAAAAAAAAAAAAAAAAAATCTGGATAGGGGCACCTACATCACCAACCTGTATGATTTCATATAAGTATATTTATACTTTAGGACTTATTCTCATTACTAACAAATATACATAAACAAATTTCATAAAAATTGGTCGAGTCGTTCCGTTGGAGTGCAACCACTAACACCAAAACAAGAGATTTTTATATATCAGATATACATTTAAAAAGATGTCTATACAAATAATATTTTATTAAAATTATAAATATTATTAAATATAACTTACTGTTGGTTGATTTTCTTCTACTGATTGTAATGCGTTGCACGGATCTATACAATTAAGGCCAAAGATCGCATCTTCGCTAATGGAAGGGGACAACTCTTGTAAAGTTGATTCTGATGAATCCAGAAGGTGTAATTCATCATAAGCAAGCTTCATAATCAAATAAAAATAAATTTTATAATTATATATTTAATTATTAAAAATTATTATTTGATAATATAATTAAAACCTTTAAATTACAAATATAAAATTCAATA
Source organism: Piezodorus guildinii (assembly GCA_023052935.1). Taxonomy (NCBI): domain Eukaryota; kingdom Metazoa; phylum Arthropoda; class Insecta; order Hemiptera; family Pentatomidae; genus Piezodorus; species Piezodorus guildinii. The sequence continues at coordinate 147,924,100 of CM041296.1, read as the reverse complement.
ACAGGTTTGTCTGTGAGAAATGTCGCTGTCACAAGTGCCCCATTTTTAAGGCTGTGCTACATAGCAAGAGAACCAGTAGACGAAACTCCGTCTGATTTGGTGATAGTAAACTATCATACACTCTCACATACTTTCAAATAAATATTCAATTATCTTATTTTCTACAAAACTTCATCATTTATGTTTTTTAACTTTTATTATAAATAATGTTGAATTTCTTAAAATGGAATTTTAAATTTTATAATTATATCGAATTTTTTAAAAAGTAATAACTGACGTTATTTTCCGAATTTATTTTTTTTAAATAAGCCTTCTCCCTCTACCGCTACTTTCGTGAACTCTCTCAATATCTCTTCTTTCACGTATTTTCACCTACCTCTTCTTTCACTGTGTAGCGCAACCTTAATTTAAAAAGGGGCTTGAAACATCTAGTTATCCAAAGAGGTGCTAAATACCGCTCGTGAGAGTGACCATTCTCACAGGTTTTAGGTGCTAGTAAAAAAGTCTTTTCCAAATTAAAAAAAAAATTCACACTAAAAATACAAAAGATGTGCTCAAACTGATTTGTTTTCATATTAAATAAGAGAGAGAAATGCTTTATTTATTTGGCAATGCTGCCCAAATACATCAGGTTACTCAAATAACACAACAACATACTATATCTATCCCTTGACATATTTCACATACATTTTTTTTTTTTTTAATATTATTATTTATCTTTTATTTATTTTTGTCTATTCTAATAAAAATTTCTAATATTTACAATTTTCTCCTTATTTACAATTTTACATTATTTATTTATTTATTCCCCTCTACTATTATATTTGAAATTCAGACCTCTGGTGTGCATATTGCAGGTATTAATGCATTAAATATTAATGGATCATACTTTAACCATTACAACCATTTTTACTTTCACTTACTATATATAGTAAGGAGAAGTATTGCAATTATGAAAATTTTCGAATTCCAGTTTTCAACGGAAATACACATTTTAGGGTCCCCTGAGTCCAAATAACCAAGTACCGCAAAAAGGTCTGTGTGGTAACTCCCGGGCGGAAACGGTAAGTCCTATGAAACTGAAATTTCATATTTAAGACAACTATACGCTCGAGACGTGACAAAACTCATTTTCATCAAAATGAGCTTACCAGAAGAGCCACTTTATACCATGCATTTTGCACCTTTTTTCGATTTTCTCGAAAACGGTTCCGACAATTTTGATTAAACTCGCTACATCGATCTAAAATTTAATGGGCTTTAATATCATGTAGGTTTTATTCTGATTAAAATGGTCTGACAGGGCTTAAATGCCGATATTTTAAATTGTCTTCCCCTAAAGTACCTTTAATTTTGTAGATTCAATAAAAATAACTATATTATCTTGTTAATGCTGATGAAAAACAGGTAAATATATAAATTGAATAAATTCAATACCCAACTGAAGGAGAAAAAGTAAAAAATATTTTTTTAATGCAATTTTTCGTTTTTGAACATAAGAGCAGTAATATACAGGTATGATATACCGTTGGAAAGCTAAAGATTTTAGAAAAAAATATTATCTCATACACAAGCTTTTAAAAGTTAATAGAGAGTGATGAAATGGACATAAAACTAACTGATTATTTTATATAATAATATAATAGATTTTTTAATGAAACACATGTTTCTATATAAATTCAATTTAATTAATTTCTTAATAGTTTCACGTATTTTTATCTCTAACTGTTTTTGAAAATTCTTTCATTGATTTTAAAAATGGAGGTAAGTGAAAGTCGTGTGTTGCCAGCACCAGATTTTTTTATTAATAAGAGCATTTATCAAATTTTGACGCAAGTAAATTTTTATTAAGACTTTTAGAATGTACAAATTTATCCTCTATCAAAATATTTATTTATCTATATCTCAAAATATCAATTTCGAAAATAAAATGTATTGGGTTGCCCGGAAAGTTCGTAGAGAAATTTGGGCAAAAATTAGAATGGATGAACAGCTCAAAATTTATTTATTCAATCTACAAAATAGTTACCACCGTTAGCGATTACCCTTTCCCAATGGCTTGTAAGGTCCATTATCCCTTTTTTCCAAAAATCACTGTCCTTACTCTTGAAGAACAATAGAAGGTACGTTTTGACGTCATCTTCTGATAGTTAACATAGTTAATTCGACGAGGATTAAAGGCATATAAATAAACATTAGCTTTGTGATTCATTTTTAGTAGAAAAAATAAAAGGTAAATTTTATTTGAAAAATCTCTACGAACTTTTCGGACAACCCAATATATATACACGTATACACACACAACAACTATAATAGTAGGCGAATATCGATCACCACTTTCTCATTCTGGAGCGGGGGAATATCACAATACCACTGTATTCAATTATCATATTATGTTTAAAATTATTCCAATTAATTAATCTCTAAGGAATACTCACAGGTATATCGTCGAGGAAGTGCGGGGAGATCCTCTCCAGAGGGTCGGGAGGGGGGGAGGGAAGGGGCGTCGTGACCTCGGGCTCAATGTACTTAGTCCTCATGAGGGTCATGTAGGCTCTGACCTTCCTCTGAATGAAATCGGGCAGCACAAACCCCTTCAACTCATTAGCGTGTAGCAATGCGTTACTTCTGTAAAGTAGGCAAGGGGAAATAAAAAAAACAAAACAGAATATTCATTAATTAATTAACATGTATCACTAATGCAGTATGTAGCGTGAGATGGTTGGGCATACACAAAAAAAAAATTAGAAAATAGTGAAAACTATTTATTAACTAACGTTTCGACCCAGGTAGGAGTTCACTTCATAAAGTCTAAAAAAGTTATAATATAGTTATATTGAGGATGTATAGTCGACTGTAGAAACTATTATAGGTGGAAATAATTAGGAGTCAGTCTTTTTATAAATATTTTAATTTTTCCGACTTTTCGGCTCAAGCTTGTGAGCCATCATCAGGGCTACAAACATCAGAACAAAAGAGAAACATATTAATGCGATAATGAAATTTATTTTTTGAAAGTTGTGACATAGATAACATTTAAAATAAAACAGAAAATATACCAACATACTTAAATATTATAGATACAAAGCAAGATTTTATTTTAAATTTTATCTATGTCACTACATTCAAAAACAATTTTCATTATCACATTAATATGTATCTCTTTTGTTCTGATGTTTGTAGCCCTGATGATGGCTCACAAGCTTGAGCCGAAACGTCGGAAAAATTAAAATATTTAACAAGAGACTAGTTCCAATGTAGGTATTAGATAAATAAACTAACAAGAAAGTAATTAACGAGATAACATTAATTAAGAAGAGGACAAAAAAAAAAAACTCTTGGGTCAGTTTTTTTACAATAAACTCCAGGCATACTATTGGGATGAGTAAAAAAAAATTTCTTGTTTTAAGTATTAAAATTATCTTTATTTTTTATTTATCTCAAATAAGTTTCAGACATTAACAAAGTACAGTACATTATGCTCAATGGTTTGATTACATCTAGAAGCCAGTTGTTCAATTCCCTGCCAATACAAGCTTTGGGTTTTGAATTGAATAAGTTTTCTATCCCAGTTTTGACTTCCTCCAATATGCGAAAAATTTTCCCCTTAAGGAAGAGAGCCATAGCTCTGAAGAGGTAGAAGTCTGATGGTGCAAGATCAGGGCCATACGTTGGGGGTGGTAGAAGTTCGATCTTATCTATTCAAGATTCTGCTTCGTATATCGAGGTGTGTGTGGCCAGGGCATTGTCTTGCTGGAACGAAACTTTCTACTGATTCATCAAAGATGGGTACTGCCTCTCCAAAACTTTGTACACCCATTGCAGTTGTTCTGAATAGAGTAATAAATCAACGAAATGCCTATCTTTCACAAACTCATAGTGAACTGCTTCTTCAAAATTCCAAAAACTGAAAGCAAGGTCTTATGTTAGTATCGCCACTTTCAAATTTAGCAAACTACCTCCTCACAGTCCATTCATTTAGGTGAGCTTCCTCTTCAATTTCCTGTATTAAACACATGGTTTCGGGGGCTGTAAATTTTCGTTTCCAATAGTGCCACAATAAGACCTGAATTTTGTAACTTAGTGTCATTTTGGGTGAAGGAATGCCTAACAAACACTGAGTCTCACAGGGAGGCATCATGTTTAAATAGTGATTTAATATAATATTGGGATAAAAATGATACCAATAACAATAACATTGGAAATTAAAAGAGAAACAAATATCTTGAGTAATAAAAAAAACGGTCATTTTTTTTTTACTTACCCCTAAATATACATAGCATCATGCAGTTTGTTGAAATATGGGGAAAAGTCATATAAAATAATAGTCAATAAATTGTAGATTAAAATAAATATTGAGTTTTATTTCACCCTGAAAAACTGAAAGGACTTATTTGCCAGTAAAATGGTATATAATGTTTATGTTATTGATACAGTACCTATATTCTTCAAAATTAGCTAGTTGAACGATGTCTTCTAATAGAAAAAGTGCGACATTAGGCGTGCCTTGCATCAGCCCTGGGATGCCTGCGGTCGTCAGCCATTCGCGATCGTCCTGGTCGACCATGTACTTCACCAGGTCGGGATTTTTCAAACCCATGCGGCCCTTTAAAGACATATATCCCAGAATCTGAAACATATTTTTAAATTATGATCATATTATCTTTTTGAACAATAAATCATACAAATATATTTTTGTTGACAATAACAACTTAATATATATTTGAGAATAACAACCTCCTAAAGAACAGCTTAACACCATTGCACATAGCAGTAGAAACTCAAGCACTTAGCACAGCCTATAGGCTCTCCAAGTTAGGAAGAAGATCTAACTCCCTGGGTTTTCAGAGTCATGGTAACTTGTTCAGAAGGATTTATTAAGATTAGGTGCTTGCTATACTCTGATCTCTTCAGGTCAAGAAATATACGGAAACACTCACTGTGTAGGCATTATTGGGACTGACTCACACAGACCGTGCAATAGAGTCAATTCTTACACAGGCGGATCCCATACGGAATCAGGTTCAGCGGCAGGAATATGGAGAATGGATAAGCCCAAGAATGGGATCTCCATCTCTCTAAGTTACCATACGTCAGTCTTCCAGGCTGAAGCAATGACGATAAATACCTGTGCTCAAACCCTAATTTTAGAAGGGATGAAGGACAGGCTTATAACTATCCATACTGATAGTTAAGCTGCTATTGGAGCTTTGGGTGGCTACATTACTCGGTCCAAACTAGTGGAGGAGTGCAAAAGAAATCTCTTCCTGCTGGATAAGCTCCGAGTTTATTGGATGTCTGGTCACTCAGGCATTTTAGGCAACGAGAGAGCTGATAGCCTCACAAGGAGGGGTTCTGCTCAGTTACCCTTCACATCCGAGCTCATTTGTGGAATAAGCCTCAGCTATGCAAAAGGTATAAGCAAACGCTATGCAAATATTGGCATATGCTGACGATCTGGATATTGTGGCCAGGACCCAACCGGCGTTGGTAGAAGCATTTGAAAAAATCATAGAAGCTGCTTCAGCTATGGGCTTGACCATAAACGAGAAGACCAAATATGTGTACACAGGGGCTGGTGGCAAGGAGGCACTGATTATAGCAACTTACACATTCCAAAGGGTCAACGAATTCGCGTATTTGGGATCCTTAGTGACACCAGCTAACAATGTCTCTGCTGAAATAAGGAAAAGACTGGTAGCGGCTAACAGGGCATATTACGCCTTGCTGAACACTCTCCGCAGCATGTCTATTACTAGGGGTACCAAACAGATCATTTATAAAACCTTAATTCGCCCTGTTCATACCTACGCTTCTCAGACCTGGACCATCTCAGCGAAAAATGGAAATAGCCTGCTAACCTTCGAAAGAAAAATCTTGAGGAGAATATTTGGCCCTGTGAGAGATGGAGATGACCTTTTGGGAGAAATAGATATTCTGAAATTTATAAAGCTGGGAAGGCTCAGTTGGGCTGGCCATGTCGCAAGGATGCAAGGGGAAGAACTGCCCAAAAGAGCTTTGGAAAGTACCCGTTCATAGTACCCGACGAACCGGTAGGCCAAGGCTGCGATGGACTGATGGGGTGGTGGCGGACGCATGAAGCCTGTTGCGAGTCAGGAACTGGAGAGCGGCAGCACAGAATCGGACAGAATGGCGGTGGCTCATGGAGGCCAAGACCCACCAAGGGTTGTAGAGCCACGCAGATAGATGGATAGATATGCAGAAGGTCTGACCAAGGCAGCTGCTGATACTGGAATACTGGAAATCAGCATCATTCTAAGATGTCTTTGAAAGGGTCCTGCAAAGAGAGAAGCTGTACTCTTCTCTCAATGGACTGGATAACTAGAGGAGGGTGACAGGACTATATACAGGACACTGTCAGCTTACTAAGCATCTCCATAATATGGGATTGGTAGCCTTAACGACTTCCAGATTCTGCAAGAAGGAAGATGATACTGCCTATCATGTGATACGTAGTTGTACAGAGATTGCTAGGATACGGTTTTACCATTTTGGCAACAACCATATTTTAGATCCTAAGCTGTGTGAATTGATCAATCCTCACAGTTTCGTCAGATTCACTAAGGCAATAGGACTGCATTAATGGGATAATGGATGGTGCACAATAAGCCTGGTTTAGACTGCAGTGCAAAAGATAAGCTGGAAAAAAAAAAAAAATGAACAGCGTGTTTTCAGAGAAAACCATTTCTCAGTCATTCAACAAGCACATCTCAAAGACTCTATAACAAAGCATTTCATCTCAGAACAAACGGAAACCACAAGAAACAAACGGTAAGTGCCTTCTAAAATTAGAAAAATAATTCGATAATGTCTGGCATACATGCTTGTTTGTTTATTTATTGTTTATTTATTTAACGTCACTTTATGCTACTATGGCTAATTGGACGATGCTACAGTGGGAGTCCTAAATTTTGCCTATCCAGGTTTTATTAGGATAGGGATCTTTAACGAGTACCTGACATTGCACAGGGTCGGGACCACCTTTTAACATCCCCTCCGAAGGACGGCGTAACTAAGGATTTTTTACTCCCATTAAAAAATCCTAGGACCACCTGCGGGTTTCGACCCGTGACCTTTAGCATGGGAGGCTGTTACGCTAGCCACCCAGCTACAATTGATCCCGGCATACATGCTATACTTACATTCAAATTAATCACTTTCAATTTCCTGCCATACCTGATCTAACTCATCAACCCATTTAGGTTTTAGAGGGTAAAGATCCCACAACTCTAACCAATGACCACTGTGCAAGCCCACAACATCTGACTTAGTATAATACTCCCATCTACTCCTTGACCACCTACCTATTGGTTCGCTAATTATTACCTTTTTAGGGATCTGTTCTCTTAAATTTTACACTCATGTGAGTAGATGTGATGCATTAATCTCAATTATACTGGCATGATTGGGGATTCATTCACAGCCTCTCCCTCAGATATGTGAGACCCTTCAGCCAAATGGTGGCCACTCACAAAAATAGGCGTAGGGAGTGATGACCCTACCCTACAAAAATTTTATTGAGTAACGTGTGTATATGCTCTTAGCAGATTACACTGCACGGCCAAGGGCCTATCTGTTGTGCCACCAGCTCCTCATTTTTGCATTGTGTAAACTTCTAAATTCCTCAGTGGCCTCAACCCTCATTGGACCAAAATTCAATTGAATCATATAGTTTAGCTGTTATATTTGGTTAATACGTTTCTAAACTAAATCAAACTAATTTAGTAGTTGCTATTTCTAATCAAGGCCTGAACAGATTGGTTCTGATAATATTTTCATTTAAAAGTTAAAGTTCGAAAGGAAATACCTTGGACGCGGTAGTCGAAAGGATGAACTGAGTGTCTTTATTGACCCTCGACGGATCCCACTTAATGTACGGAGGGTAAGATCGGCTCCTATGTTGTGGGATCTCTCTCTCACTATCGGAAGCCTTTCTTTTTCTCATTGAGATCTGAAACAGATGTATTTATTATATATTTTAATGTTCTATTTTTTTCTTTTCATATAAAATGATCCTTAAGGGAAAATTAACTAAAACAATTGTTGGATCACTTACAATCAGGCACACTATTTATTTAATTTCTAATTATAACTAGAACTTATAAAAATAATTATGCAGCCTAACAATGTTTAGCAGCTTCTTTTCTTCTGGCAGCAGCTCACTCTATGAGGTTCCAACCCTTCAACAACTAAAACAGATCTACTTTCTTTCTCTACCTGTTTCCTCTGAAGGATTTTTCCATTGGCCATCAAGCTTCATTTTTTCTTTAACAAATGTAGTAATTTCTGGTCCTGTCTCTTCTTTTTAAATTATTAATTCTTCTATTATAGTTGATATTACAAATTGGCTTGTATAAACAGTGGATTTTATAAAATTAAATCTGTAAGATAGATCTGGCAGTGGCAGCATCCAAAATGGAGCCTCCATGTTTGCAAACAAGCTTCCAAAATGGCTGCCATGTTTGCTAACTAACATACAAATTAGAGCTGTCAATTCTTAAACATGGTTGCCATCCTGCATAACATAATATTTGATGTAAGATTGCTAGTGGCCTAACAAAATGACAATGATTCAAATAATTACACTCTTTTTTTTTTTATGGTTGAACGGACTGCTGTCATAATAGAGGTGATTTCTAAAAAAATAAGTAAAGTTTTTAGATTATCCTATTATGAAGAGTATTTTAATATAATTAGGTAATTTTGGAACAATCTCTTCTTTAATAAACATTCATTTATTCTTCATATTTCATAACTGACATTTCAGGGCTAATAATGCCTCATCTTCAGAATTTTTTAGTCAATAACTATTAACAATTCAAAATTAAATTAATTTAAACATTCAACAAACTTAAATATGACAATTAATCAATTCATAATCACACTATACAAATTTAAACAGTATTACATCTCTACTTACATAATAGATAATTACAGTATAATATGTAATACTGTTTAAATTATTATAGTGTGATTATGAATTGATTAATTGTGATATTTATGTTTGTTGAAGTTTTAAATTAATTTAATTTTGAATTGTTAATAGTGATTGACTAAAAAAATTCTGAAGATGAGACATTATTAGCCCTGAAGTGTCAATTATGAAATATGAAGAATAAATGAATGTTTATTAAAAGAAGAGATTGTTCCAAAATTACCTAATTATAAGTATAATTTTGCTAATTAATAAACAATTTAAATAATGGAACAGTTGAGACATTCCAAAAAGTACTGAAAGTCATTTTTTTGTAAAATTTATATTTTGATATATTAGTATTCTAATAATTTAGTTTTATCAAAAACTATCTCACAATCTCATTTAAAGAACACTCAAGTCCTTTAAAACAGTAATTCGGAAATGAAATTATTTTCAAAATCTACTAATTACAATTTAATTTCGTTCTAAATCGTACTAAAAAATTCTCTTCTATAACGTAAAAATAATGCTATTAATACAGTGATAATAATTCTATATTTTAAAGTAAAAAGAATCGAATAAATTGTTTTAATAATAAACTAATGAATTTTGCACTTCCTGTAAAATGTCTGAGAATGGATTTAGAACAGTACCTTTTTGAAATCAAAGTTTCAATTGTCTCAACTATTGATTATGAAGATACTAGAGGAATTTTGAAAAAAATCAATACTGTATACTGATTAAATTATGATAAATATCACAAATAAATAATATATTAAATACAACTTGCAGGAAAATACTTAATGTGAAAGGAAATTGTTTAAACAATTTCGGAAAAAGCATACAGATCAAAATATAAAATAAAAATCCCATGCATTAAGCAATCTAATTCCGAATGGATTTGTACCAAAATTTATTAATATATTTAAGTAGTATTATATATTTCACCGAATAGACTGATAATCTTATAATTAGTTAATTTTAATAATGTATTTTCATTTGACATAAATTTGTGTATTAATATAAGTTAGCCATTCATAAATTGGCGAAGCTATACTTTACTAGAATAGTGATATTTTATTTACAATAGTGTATTATATAAAATCATTCCCATGCAAATATTTACAAATAAAGAGTGACAAAAAAAGAGAAATATAATTATTAAATAAGATAATTATGAAATTTCTGAGAAATGTCTATTACTATAACTAATTATTTTAAAGTTGGAGTAATTGTTTATATATTATATATGATGGAGAAATTGATTGGGGTTGTGCTCCTTAACAAAATCAAGTTATATATGGTAGACTGTTGAAAGTATAGAGTATCACAGTTACTACAGTAAGCGGGCAGAGTGAATTTTTAAACCTTGAGGGATCCCAGACTACATAATATTGTGGGGTCTCATTGAATAGAAAGGTAATATCTATTGAAGTGATTTTGCTTTATAAACTTACTTGTGAATTTCTTTTTATATCTAAACTGTATATTATTATGTGAGAGAAGTTGGTTCAGGGTGCAGTCAATTTAACACACAATTAAGCGTAAACTTAATTTATTGGTGCCGACGTTTCGGCCTAAATTATAGTCCTTCTTCAGGGTGGTTGTGTGAGCTGAGAAGGTGTCAATCAACAACAATGATTTAATACCAATTTAGGCTGATTACGTTTACGCTTAATTGTGTGTTAAATTGGCTGCACGCTGAACCAACTTCTCTCATATATACACACAGTCAGCCATTGTCACTTCATGTATATTATTACAATTTTGTTTTTTCATTTATGTATTTTATTTAACAAATATTAGAGGTATTGTAAATTTCTTTTTATATTCAAACTGTATATAGTTACATTTTGGTTTATTATTTTCAATAATGAACCTTTGTAATCGACCAAAAAAAAAAAAATTATACCCCTTAAAAATTTGAGGGCTTACATTTAAACCCGAATAACGAAAAAAAAAAAAATCTGTTTCTTCTAATTAATAAATAAGTAATACCAAACATGTTTTGCTTTTAGCGCTATTTCAATTGAGATTTAAATTTTCTACAAAATTAAAAAAGAATATTGAAATTGGTTAAGAACTAGCAGATATATAGTGTTTTGAAATTAGCAGTGGTGATATGCAATTTTCTTTTGAATTATTTATTGTTTTTCATATTACTTAATTGCCTATCTACGGCTTTATAAACAGTCATACCCTAATATTATCATTTGGAAATAATAAACCATTGTGTAATAATTTGCAGCTTTTTTTTTCTTTTATGTAATGTATTTTTTATAAAGGAGTTCAAATGTATTATGGATTTCTCTTTTTATTTATTTTTTTTTTATTATTCTTTTTTTTTTAGTCAAAACTTTATATTTTTAATTATTGTATTTTATTTTCAAAAACTTCAGAAATATTTTAAATTTTTGTTAATTTTGATTGTTTAATTATTTTATTTATAGTTATTTGTACTCTAAGACTCTAAAGTCCACTTTTATTTCCTGTAATATAATATAATATTATAGATAATATTGTTAGATTATAATCTATCTATAATCCTGTAATATTATAGACAGATACCTCATGTAGCCTCTACTCCTACTGAATACCTTTTAATTAAACCTAATTTTGGTACAAATCCATCGTTTTGATTTATTTCGAACATACAATTAGTTGTTAGTAGGAACTATTTATAAAAGAAGGTGCTATCTACTTGATCTGGTGTTTGGAACTCAGTGTCTGGAGGAGGGGATGTGCTCTTGTGCAGTGTTACGGAGCAATACATCTGCTTTGCTTCTTCAAGCATAGCCCTGCATACTTCTCTGATCAGGTCTTCCGTCACGCTTCCAGCACCCAGGTTCTCGCGGATATTTCTTACAGCGGGCTGAAAAAATTTCTAAGGAAAAATAACCTCATCATTACCCTATTCAGCTACAGGTAATTGTATAAAAAAAATAAATTAAATAAAGCTCGAAAACCCGAAAGGGAGACAAAAAAAAAAAAATAATAACACTAAACTAAACTAGAGATTTTTATAGCTAAATTTGATATAAATGGAAATCATGGATGGTGCGAAAACAATCGTGAATGACTAATGAAACTACATGGAAAGGATTTGAGGGCATAATAATAATACTATGTATATATCACTGACAAATAAATCAAGTGTCAAATTAAGATTTTAATGAAAATTTTAGAAATTTTGATTATCAAAAATGGTTTTCTCTGAAGGGTAAAAACTTCCATTATTTTTAACACACTCATGATGTGCTTTGAAACATGAAGAAGATGCAGTAGCTTGTGTGGGTCGCAAGTGACACAAGGATTTCGAGAAAACAATCCTTAGTCATGTCATCCTTCTGAGAAGATACCTGTTAAATATTTGTATATCTAACCTTCTAACAAACATTTTAATTAGTCGAAGTATGTGACAATGAAATGAATATTACCACAAAGTGGCAATGCTTATTAAGATGACAATTGTGGAATATAGATAAAAAGAAATATGATGAAAATGACTTATATTATTTTAATATGGAAAGATTTATTTAATTAATATTTCTGAAGATGAGGCAGTCATGTACCTCAAAATGTTAAGGGATGTGAATTGTTTTATTAATGTAATAATAAATAAATTTAAATAGAAGAGAAAGTTCTAATCAATTATATAATACAATTATACTCTTCATAAATAGAAAATTGAAACTAAAAAAAAAATTATGAATTTGACTGAAATAAGCTATATCACTAATGCCCATCAATACCATTCCATACAATCACCACTATACTATCAAAGTACTGATAATCAGAATATACACAATCTCCCCACCTATGCCTCACTGATCTCTTGGATACCTACCAGTCAGTTCTGTGCTTATTAACTTTTTAAGAATTTCTTAAACCTGTCTGTTGCCAAAATATTTAATTCCAACTACACCTAATTCTCTTACATCGTTTTTAAATTGTTCACTTAGCATATTAAATCTATTTTGGTTTATTTTTTCAATAATGAACTTTTGTAATCGACCAAACAAATAAAAAAAAATTACACCTTCCCTCTCCTCAAAATTTGAGTGTTTACATTTCAAGATACATAGAACCCGAAAAAAGGATTTAAAAAAAAAATTCAACAAATAAATACCAACATTTTTGTCCTTAGTGCTATGTCATAGAGAATTAAATTTCCTATAAAATGAAAAAAGAATCATTGAAATTGGTTCAGAACTAGCAGAGATATTGCGTTTTGAAACTAACAGTGGTGATAAACTATTTTCCTTTGGATTATTTATTGCTTTTCATTTTAACTAATTGCCTATTAATAGCTATATTTTTTCTAGCATTTTTTTTCTTTAAAAAATAATTTTTACCCTTCAAAGATAAGTTTTACTAATAGAAATGAACTAGATAAGTCTCATTAAATTAATACTCAGACTAAAAAAAGTTTCATTAAAATCTGTAATATTACTTGTAAATGATAGAAATTCATATATTCTTTAAGAGCTGCATATAACTTCTATATAATTATTGCTAAGTTACTAATGAATGTAAAAACTATCTAAAATATGTAGCGAATTGTTTCTTGAAACAATTTTCACAGATAAATATATTTTTTTTTTTTTAATTCAGTACAATACGACAAATGTTTTTTTTTGTATAGAATAAAAAAATAAAATAAAAACTGTGAATCTGGTGTTTCACATACCTTCCTAATTGACTTACAATTTTTTTCAGAATGGGAGCAAAGCAATGATTTAACAAAATAAAATTACCTCTAAATATTTCTTTATAACTAAATCGATTTCTTTGTTGATCGCAGCTTGCAAATTTTGTCTCAATATATCTAACGATTTGGCAGCACTAGTCATATTCCTATATCGCATTTTGCTAAGCGTATTGTGAGGTCTTGAAGTTTTACTGTTTGCGAGTGCAGCAAGGGTTACGGGCCTCATATCATGTGCATTCTTCTGAAATCCATAGAAATAAAAAATATATAATACATTTTTTATATGGCAAAAATATTTTAAATAATAATTATTTATTCATTTTTGAAGAGTTTTTAAATTATATGAATATAATAAGTTGTAGAATCACTGGAACACAAACAATAATTAAATCAAGAAGAATATTAATAGAAGTTAATAATACAATAATTTAATTATTTGCAACTTACATTATAAATAATGTTTGAAAATGGCCAATTGAGACGTTGATTTTCAAAAGGTACTGAAGGGAATTTTTTACTAAATTGATATTTTGACATATGTGTATTTCCATCATTTAGTTTTAGCTAAAGCTCTTATTTGATTTTATCCAATGAACTATAAATTCCTTTAAAAATGCGATTTAGAAATGCAGTAATTTTCTAAAGGTGCTAATTAGGCATTCAATTTCGATCCAAATCATACTAAAACATTTCATTCCATAACATTAATAATGATGGAGTTTTGTTGACCGTAGAGAAATTAGATGAGGAAGATGGTTGGGGGTGCGGTCATAAATTAAAAACACACAATTAAAAATAAGCGTTATTTTAATTATGTGCCGACGTTTCGGCCTACAATGTGGGCCTTCATCAGGGCTAAAAGAAACAAGATAACAACCAATGTAATTATAGACTTAATAATGCGTTAGGTATATAATAATAATATGACAGTAATAAATTATGGGAACATAAATAATATTAAATGTAAAATGATAATAGATGACAATATAAGTATGGAAAGGTGACAGTTATAAAGTATGGAAATAAACAAAATTAAGATGATAGTTATAAAGTATGGAAGTAGACATAATTGAGATGATAATATTGTAATGAGAATATATAAATAGAGACTAAGTAAATGAAAAAAAAAATGATAAAGGAAAAATATGTGAACAATTAAAATTTTAAATATTAACAATTTTGAGTTGATATATGACGGTAATATATTAAAAACATAGTTAAGAGTATAGGTAATATATAAAAAAATATAGTCATTACAAAAGAGAAACAGTATGAATAAAAAATAATAATTTAAATTTTAAAATAATGTAATATTAAACTAATAATTATATGTCAGGATATGTAACGGAGAAAGATATGAGTATGGAAAGGGGGAGAAAGAAATGGGCGATGAAAAAAGACCCTTATCAATAAGAAAAAATACTTACGTGACTCCGTGAAAGCTTTGCCTACAGAAGTGATGTTTCCCAGTTTAAAAAACGCTCATTGCGTGGAACGGAAAATATGAGAACTAGAATGTCCGTTAGGAAAATTCCAAGAAGCTAAGTTATGTTTACTGATTCGATTGTTAAAAAATAGCCAAAAGTCATTACTTGAGAGTACTTGAGTTATTACTTATGAGTATTTGATAAAATTGTAAGAAATAGTGACGAGGTAAAGATTAAAAGATTTTAAGTAATAACGGATGACGATGATAAATGATGAATGATGATAAGGTAATAACGAATGACGATAAGGAGCTGTCGAAGGAAATTATAAATAAACAGTAATCTAGTAGGTAAACAAATAAATAAATAAAAAAGGGGAGTACGAAAATTAAATAAATATATAAATAAAAAATTGATAATAAATAAATAAAAATAAAATTATGAAGAGATGATCAGATGGTTGTTTAAAAAATGAGCTAGGGATGCTTTATTAAATTTAATATTTGGGAATAAGCTAGTGACAAGTTATGTTTGTCAGTCTTTTGATTAACAGGAAGGGGTTCTAGTTGTATGTAAATGCATTCTGTAATGAGTCGTTTGTCATGGTTGGGAACAGTGGCAAGAATGGATGTTTTATCAAAATCAAAGGAATGGTTAAGGGTTAAGGAATGTTCTGAAAGTTTTGAAGCGGTAGAATTTTTGGAGGAAATTGTATATTTGTGTCGGGTGATGCGATCTTTGAGAAGGTTTTTGGTTTCACCAATATAGGCAGAGTTGCAATTAGGAGTTCCGCAAGGGACTCTATAAACAATTTTTGAACGGTGGTCTGTTGGTATACTGTCTTTAAGTCGGCTGTAAATATTGGAGATATTATCTTCCTCATCTAACATAACATTAATATAGTAAAAAAATAATTCTGGATTTATAATGCGATAATAGTCAAATAACTTGGTTAAATAATATAGTTATAAGAGATTTCTAAGAAAAAAATTAAATTTTAATGCTTTATAAATTGGCTCAATAATAATATTAATGATAGATTTTTCGCAAACCTTGTAAAATTTCCTAAAATGGATATATCATCAATTATTAATGATGATGATTTGTAGAATTAAAACTGGTTTTACTTTGTTGTATAATTACTTTTATTATTTATTTTTTGTGTGCATTTAGCTGAAAATGATCTCTTTTGTATATATATATTTTTTTAATTAATAGACTTACCCATGCAATCATTGATATTTCCTTAATTTCTTTTTCTGCGAGACTCGTCATGCCTTCAATTTCTTTTAAAGCTTCCAATGAATCCATCATTTTTATTTGCGTGATATTTGCTGATGGAGACCTCCAAACTACCATCTGTAGGACAAAATAATAAGAGATGGTGAATATTCAAAATTAAAGGTATTTTAGAGGGGAAAAAATTACAACTTCGGGATTTAAGCTCTGAGATACATGCCTGTCTAAGATATGTAATTTCTGTTTCTATTTTATTTTCACTTATAACTTAAAAGAAAGGACTGCTGTACAAACTCCATAAAATCCTTCCTCCTAAATGCTTCCTAATTATTCAATCCTACCTCTCTGATAGATCTTTCAAAATGAATTACAATAGTTCCTATTCATCCTTTTTTACACAGACTGCTGGTGGTTCCTCAAGGCAGTAAGCTCCTGGACATGACCTAGTTACTTCCCATGTAATGAAACAGCTTCCTCAAAAATCTATCCTTTTTCTTACCTACATATATAATGCTATCCTCCGGTCCACATATTTTCCTGTGTCAGAACTTTAAAATAAAAATAAGTTCCAACAAATCCCATCAAATAACCCTCTACCCTTCATTGTAAACCTATGACTTACTACACCTTGACAAACATCTTACTTGGAACCATCATATAAGACTAAAACGACAAGAAATCGCTCACTGTTTTCGGTCTACTTCAACATTTACTAGAAAATGGTCAAACCTTCCTCTTAACTAACAAAAAGCTCATCTATATGACTATTATAAGACCAATCTGGACTTACGGTGTAGAGCTATGGGACTCTACTAATCCATCTAATTCCTCTCATATCCAATCCTTACAATGCAAAATCCTTCATAAAATCCTCAATGCTCCTTACTTTGTCACGAATAAACTTATCCATAAAGGGCTTAATGTTCCATATGTTACTGATTTGGCCCGGACCAGATATCAATCCTTCCATGAAAAACTCCATTCCCACTCTAACCCACTAGTTTCAATCCTTGTTTCCTCAAGTTTTCCTATTTCTAATTCCTGATAATTCTCTGAGGTGTCTGAGAAGAAGATGGCTGTGGGACTGCCTGACTCAGAATTTCTATTAGAATACTGCCAATGGACAGCGTCTCTACATGTATTTTAGGTTATTATATCATATACTATCACATATTACTTGGTGTATTTTTTTAATACAGTTGTAAATATCAATAAATATGTTTTTAATAAACAAAAACTAAAAGTTCCATCGAATTAACCTTGCATTCAGACTTATTAAAATTAAATTCCTCCAAGTTACTTGCCAGGAATGACCTCATCTATGACTTTAATGTTCCATATGTTGCCAATTTGGCCCGAAGCAGGTACCCTTTCTTTCATGACAAACTCCATTCCCTCCCTAATCCATTAGTTTCCATCCTCTGAGGCGTTTGAAAAGTAGGGACCTTCTGATTTAGAATATTTTTTGGAGAGCTGCCAATGGGTAGATTCTCAAAATGTGTATCATGGCGTTGCTTTACATATGCCTCAAATTTACTGCATGTATTTATTTTTATATTTATATTTTTATTGATTTTTACAACTGTATATACAACAAGAAAAAATGGCTGTATTTATTTGAAAGTGGAAATATCAAAAATAACTAGGTCCCTTTAGAATAACAAAATTGTACAATAGATGAAATATTATAATATATCTAGCCGAGAGACTAATAAAATTAATTATCGTTTACAAAGGTGAGATAAAAATATGGAATATAAACAAAAATGAAAGAAAAAAACAACTGATACTACAGTAGAAACTAAGTTAAAAAAAAAAAAATAATTATTCCACAAATCTAGAACTCAGGAGATAGAAATAATTATTTCTTACATTAAAACTCTGATAATTGAACTGAAAATTTACATTTGGTGTGCATCTGTTTGGGATGTCAAAAGGTAGAATAGAATAGAATAGAGAAATATATTGTCCAGGGACTTAGTCCCTTAAGTAAACATCAATAAATGGTTGTTATAAATAAAGATAGCACATCTAGTCAGAATACATTAAATAGATTGAATTATATACAAACTTAATTATTTACAAAGGTATAGGAGATAGATAAATAATTTAAATATAATAAAAAAAATAAAATAAATACATTCATTATTACTGAGTACTTTTATCCAAAATCTAATTAAAAATATAAAATCATCAAGAGTCTGTTTGGAATAATATGTGTTGGAAAAGGAGATGTTTGAATGAGGATAAGGAAGAAGCTTTTAAAAAGATACCTTGTTTTTAATAATTTACTTCACAAAAATATATATATATTTTTTTTTTATATAAAATTAAGAGATGTTGTTTTTTAACTTGTAGGATCGTAAAGATGGGTGTGTTACCCCGAAACGTTGGTTATTGGTGTTAATTTAAAATAAAAAGTTTTTGAAAGAAATATAGGGAATATCGGCCCTAAGGTTTCTACCTCAAGCATCATAAGATTTTTCAATTATCTAATTTATGATATTAAGGTAAAAATTTAAACCGAAAATTACGAGTCATCAATTAGTTGATATATAAAATTTGAATTCTTAATTATGCTTGCCCTCCCCCCTCCATATCACCAAAACATCCTAGCTACTCACATCGAATTATATCCGTCAAAGAATGAAGAAATTAAATCGATTGTAGAACGGTTACTTAGCAACGCGAATAACCGTAGTTGGCAGGGAGTTTTAAATGTCTATAGCTTTCTCGGAACTGTAAAGAGGCTTGATTTCTGATTCTTGGTAACATTTTATGAAAAGGTAAAGTTTCAAAGTTGACTTTATAAGTTTAGGTAAGTTTCTCAATCCAATCTATTCATGCTGTTCATTGAAGTCGATCTGTTTCAGACTATTGAAGCATAGAGCTAAGAATTCGAAAGACTATCTGTTTTTTTTAAATCATTACAACTCAATATAAGCTAATTTCTTTATTATTTGACTAACACCTAACGATTTTTTTATCTCTCTGGCGCGACAGGCTATGTAGGCCCTTGGCCGTGTGGTGTAATCTCCTGAGAGAATATACTTACCACGTTTCTCGATGAAAATTAAACTGCAAATATCTAATGTTATTTCCATTCCAATACGTTCAAGATGAAGCTATAAGAAATTTGTTCCAACAAATCTTCAGGTTTATTACCCACTTTATTGAGACTTGATGTGCCCCAGGAGGATTTCCATACAATAACAATGCTGGGAATAGGGCGAAATAGATAATTATAACTTACATTGAAATTAGAATAAGTTTGTTGCAAATTCACATTTGTTGTGCGTCTGTTTGGGATGCCAAAAGATGTTGGAAAAGATGGGACTTGAATGAGAGAAGGGAAGAAGCACGGTGAATATATTTTTACTCATTTTCTAGGGGATATAAAAGGAATGATCAAAAGATGATTAGGAATGTATGGTCATAATTGCGTGATCTAGTTTCAAGAGAGTGGACTGAGGATTTAAATTGTAGGATACTGTGTATGTATGAAGGGTGTTGGGAGTTGACGATTTGGTAAAGGTATGATCCGAGAAAATATTGTCTCCGTATGGAAGGTAGGAGCCACTTGAATTCGCTGTATAAGTAGGTCACTGGAGACCTGGTACCGAAGATGAATCTTATGGACATGTTCATGATAATCTTGAAATACACTGAATTGAGATAAGGAATAGTTGGTTTTTTGTTGTGATTTTTGTTGATTTATTTAACGTCACTTTATGCTACTAAGGCTAACGGACGATGCTACAGTGGGAATCCTAAATTTTCCCTATCCAGGTTTTATTAGGATAGGGATCTTACTCGAATGGAGACTTTAACTTAGAATAAAAAAATCAAATTTAAACAGTCCTTAAAATATGAAAATCGGGCATATCCTTTGAAATAGTAAATTAGTCTTTTTCGGGCGAGAGTACCTCCATCGGACGAGTACCTGACATCGCACAGGCTCGGGACCACCTTTTAACGTCCCCTCCGAAGGACGGCATAACTGAGGATTTTTTACTGTCATTAAAAAATCCTAGGACCACCAACGGGTTTAAACCCGTGACCTTTGGCATAGGAGGCTGTTATGCTAGCCACCCTGCTACCGGTGATCCCTGTTGTGTTTTTTAAATGTGGTCATCGTCTACAGCTCTCTCCCATCTACAGATTCCATTCCCAAACAATCACAATACATACTTTATTTTTATTTAACAACTAAAAACAAAGTTTGCCGAGTCAGCTAATAAATAATGTATAATTATTTTGAAATAATTTGCAAACTTTTTGTATTCTACGTTTATCAAAACGTGTAAAATAGAAAAATGAGGATTGGAGTAGGGGAGAGGGGATATTTGATTTTCTTGGTCGAGACTCATTATTTAAAATAGTAAATCACATTACTTACTAAGAAAGAATTTTTGTTTTTTCATACATACCTTATTTCAGATATTCACTTCAATTCCTCCAACCTAGCTTGCTGCTACTACGCTTCTTAGAATTTACTATTTTAGTTATATTTCCTTATCAAGCAATGTAACC
The DNA here is from genome assembly GCA_023052935.1 of Piezodorus guildinii. Classification (NCBI taxonomy): domain Eukaryota; kingdom Metazoa; phylum Arthropoda; class Insecta; order Hemiptera; family Pentatomidae; genus Piezodorus; species Piezodorus guildinii. The sequence continues at coordinate 147,903,252 of CM041296.1, read as the reverse complement.
TAGAGTATCTCAAAAGTGTTACCGCACACTCATAAGTGTTACTGTTTAGTGATTGCTAAGAGTAACACTCTTGAGAAGTAACACCCATGAGAAGTCAATTTAAAGATGACATCCACGTAATCACCATAGGGCAGATGTCCGGGGTACTGCATCTCTTGATTCGCTGCTCCACTGTAAACATAAAGTTAATTAATTAAATGTTTAATCAATTAGTTTCTTCATTAAAAATCTAGTTAAAATGAGAAAAATTTTGTTACCGCAACTTTTTTGAGTTTGATTTCCCTTTTGTCATTGCACCTCCAAGAGTTTTTCGAAATATAACTGACGAAACGGTCCGATTTTTCCAAGCAGGTGTACATTTTGCCACTCCTCAGATTAATAATTGATTTATTCCTGTAATATCATACTTCATTAGAGCTAATTGGTAACGAGTAATTCATAAAATGTAAATTACAAAATTTTCAAGATATGAAAGGAAAAGAACGAATAAAGTAGATTTCGTGATGTAATGAACGTTTCCGAACCAATTGCGTAATTTTATCGTTCAATACTTTAACCTGACCGTAAGGCAAAGTTTTTTTTTTTCCGGAGTTTTAAGTAATGGTCTACAGCAGTGGTTTCCAACTAGTTGTCTGCACATCCCTTGGGTTCCACAGACGATGTCCAGAGTCCGCGAGATGTCATTGGGGTATAATTTTCAATTACCTTCGCGTAAAATGTTTGTGAATCCATGGTTTTGAATAAGAAGCACACAAGGAACCCCTGAATCCAAATGACTAAGTCCAACAAACAGATTTCTGTGGGTGGGTGAATGTGATAAGTCTAGTTAAAATACGATTAGTTGTATTAAACTAAAACTAAAATTTCATATTTTAGATGCGTATATGCTCAGGTAACATCTTGCTGGGATGTTACAGCAACAACATATATTTCAACAAAATATATTTGACTATGAAACACGTAGACTGGAGGGGTCACCTATGGTAACAGGCTTCTATGCCTAAGGTTGCGGGTTCAAACCTGGCAGGTGGCCCTAGGATTTTTTAATGGTAGTAAAAAGTTAAAGTGAGAGTTATGCTGTCCTTCGGAGGGAGCGTAAAAATATGGTCCTGAGCCTGTGCGAAGTCAGGTACTCGTTAAAGATCCCTATCATAATTAAACCAAATAGGCAAAATTTAGGACTCTTACTATAGCATCGTCCGATTAGCCACAGCAGCATAAAGTGGCGTTAAATGAATAAACAAACCAAAGTAGCCAGGAGAATACTTATATAAACGATCTTTCAATTTTAGCAATAAGCACATCATGAAATCAGCATGTCCGAATTGTTCTAATAAGCGTCGTGTAAGTGGGCTTTCCATCATAAATTATATATATATATATAATATATATATATATATATATATATATATATATATATATATATATATCCTTTTTTTTTTTTTTTTTTAAATGCAGTTTTGGCACATTCCATTTTTATAGTTGGTTCGCTGAACATCCAATAATTTTCAGTCGCTACATCCTCCGGATCTATTAATCATATAATACACCTATGAAAGTCGTTACGTCCAACTCACGGTTCATATGACGTCACGAATACACCAATATGGGGTATCTTTCGATATAAATCAGGCAGTTTAGAACACGCAACCAAGTTGTTTGTGGCTTTATTATAGGCCCGACCATCCTCACGAAGAATATTCCAAGATTCTGCAGGTTAGCAACTTTTATTTGATTAATTTCTATTTTAAAACTTTCAGAACATAATCTAATTAGTGAACAAAATAATTTTAAAAATATGCGACAAATAGGGTTACCAAAAAAATCGTTTTTTTGTCTGCACACTTAATTTGAGTACGCTGTGATTCAACAATCAGAACTGCATTTATGGGATACATGTTTGGTTGTGATGATGTTTGAGTTGCCTCATAGGCGACTGCTTAATTTTGAGATACTTAAAGATCTGTACAAATATCTCCTCCAATAATGTTCGGAAAATAACCTAACAATATTATTTAAACTTTACTTCCATTCGTTTATATTAGTTTTCACATTTACTTACCTATGTATGGATGTATGTCTAGTAAGGGAAAGTATTGCAATCGTGAAATTTTCTGAATTTCAGTTTTCAACGGAATTACACGTTTTAGGTTCCCTCTGAATTGCGACCCACGCCTCAGATACCCTCCAACAACATCTAGTAAAATTACATGACTGGTTCAAACTCTGGAAAATCCGATTGAATAATGACAAATCACACCATATCACCTTTACTCTTCGACATGACACGAGTCCGTTTTCTTAGACAACACACAAATTCCACAGACAGACACTGTACATTATCTTGGTTTGACGTTTGACAGAAGAATGACTTGGGGCCCGCATATTAACAAAAAAAAGAAAACCCTTAACCAAAAACTGAGACTTCTTTACTCACTCTTTTCAAAACACTCGAAACTAAAACTTCGACAGAAATTAAACACCTATACTTACCTACTGAAGCCTATTTGGACTTACGCATCACAGATATATGGGACAGCTAAAAAGACTCACATTAAGAAACTTCAAATCTTTCAAGCTAAAACTTTTAGAACAATTACAAAAGCACCGTGGTACGTTAGCAACATAACTTTACATACTGACCTTAAGATGCCAACTGTCAATGAGCACATACGGACGGACACACTACAAACGTTTCCACGACTAACTACAAAGTCACCCTAACATACTAATCAATGACATGGCCACAACACTCATGCCAGGAAATGCCTACAGAAGGCTGAAGAGGAGTTGGATGAGAGACCTTCTCCCTTAGTAATTCACACTAATTTCATGCCAGGAGTAGGTACCGCTGGGTGCTGCTCTCCCTCATGCCTATCACACCATGTATCTTAAAATTGACCGCACATTCACTGATTGTTTATTGTATTATTTACAGGTGTGAATAAAGATTTAAAGTTAAAAAAAAAAAAAAAAAAAAGGTTCCCTCTGAGTCCCTCCATAACTAAATCCGCAAAAAAAGAAGTGTGGTAAGTCTAGCATAAAAAGAAAAGCTGTATATAAAAATGTATAATTTAATGGACTTTTATATCATATTTCATTCTGATTGAAACAATCTGACTGGGCTTAAATACTCCTTAATTAAAAAGTACCTTTAATTTTGTAGTTTCGAAAAACAACAACATCATCTTCTTAGCAACGATGGAAAGAGGCTAAATATAAAATTTGAACGAATTTGATAACTAACTAAACGAGAAAAGAGAAAAAATACTTTTTAAATGTAGTTCTTGTTTTTTTTAACATAACAACAGTAATATAGATGTATAATACACCGTTGGAAAGGTAAAGATTTTAGAAAAAATATTATGTACAAATTTGTAAAAGGTAATGTTAAGTGACGAATAGGGTATAAACTTATTACTGATTATTCAACAATATAATATTGTTATATTACTTAACTTAAAGCATGTTTCCAACGAAACTGAATAAACTTTTCATTTAAATTAACTTAAGATTCTGTTAGCCGACGTAAGAGATACTCGTGTGTTGCCCCACCAGATTTATAATTTTATTCATAACTAAAGACTAACATGCTTTCGTAAAATGAACTCATTATTTTTTCTTTTTCAGTTATTAATACCAGCTAAGAACTAATTTTGAAATTCGGTATTGAGATGGACGACCAAAAAATGCAAATTTTCCAGTCACCGACCAGGAGGAACGAAAATACATTTGAAGCGGATAGACAAAGTATTCTCCCGGCTTGTTTCAAAAACATCTCCCAGAATGAGAAGGATTTGTCGTTCAATATCGACAGCCTTCTCACTGCAGAAGAACAACAGAGGTTTCAGAAAATCGTGAATAGCATAGATTTCATCAATGAGGATCTTAGCAACATTATGGAAAATCCTTTGAATAAAGAAGACCAGAAGAGGATCGAAGAAATCATGAACGACAATCCCGGTAAAAGGAACGATTCGTTCCCCGTTAAGTCTACTCTCCAGCTCAACGTAGACGCGAGGAAAATGGAAAGGATAAAAGCGATCGACCGGCTTCTCGAGGTAAGTATGATGTTATAGAGAATTATTATATACCCATTAACACACCCGAGCTAAACAGCTAGATTTATCATTTAATTCAAATAAGAGAATGAGTGTGCCCCAGAAGGTTTTCTTCTCACTTCGATCAAACAACGCATTACCAGCTGATCAACAACAGCGAACTCTTGCCCATTTATAATCTCCAGAAGATAATCCTAAAATATTTGAGCATTGCAACTTTCACCGACAATGTTATATCAAAACAAAGAAGTGTAACGTACACATCATAATATCATGCTTTTTATTTATTTATTTTTTTCAAATGTAGAAACTTTATTTTAAGAAATTAAACATTGTTAATAATCAGAGTTTAAAAAACAAAATGATGAAGTTGTATACAAAATACGCTAATCTAATATTTATACATTGAAAGCATGTGAAAGAATGATATTTCACTAACACGAAATCTCAGGAATTTTCACCTACCTGTTCTCTCGCAGCCTTACAAATTGGGCAAGCTTGGAACACTTAGTTAACAAAAAAGGCGCTAGATACCGCTTGTGGGAGGGACAATTTTTTACATGTTTTATTTTAAAAAAATTTATTTATAGTAATTTACAACTGTATTAAAGAATACAATAAGTAAATGTGCAGTATATAAATAAAAAGTCATGAAAATGTCTTGAGGAATAACTACCCAGTGGTAGCACTTCGCTAACTATTTTAAGACAGTAGGTCCCGAGGCCACCTTGTTTTCAGTCGCCTTGGAAGGTTATCAGGGATATTTGAGGAAGATGGGTTACGGGCAAGAGGGTCTGTATGGGCAGGGAGTTTAAAATGGAAAGAGGAGTATCTATCACGGGCTATGTCTGCAACAAATGGGATGTTTAGGTCATTATGGAGGATTTGATTTGTGACAAAATAAGGAGCATTCAGGATTTTGCGAAGGATTTAGGATTGTAAGGACTGGATGCGGGAGGAATTAGATGGTTTAGTAGAGCCCCAAAGCTCGATCCCATACGTCCAAATCGGTCTGATAATTGTGATGTAGATGAGTCTTTTGTAATATACTGGAAGTTTTGAACGTTTGTCTACTAAGTGTAGTAGTAATCGATATCTTCGAGCAGTTTCTTGTCGTTTCAGTCTTGTGTGAGGATTCCAAGTAAGGCGCTTGTCAAGATGGAGACCTAGGTATCGGATTTGTTCTACAGAAGTAAGGGCAATGTTATTAAAGAATACTGGGGGACAGGAAGTCATCGGTTTGCGGCGAAGGGTAAAGGTGATTCGGTGGGATTTCTTTTTTTTCTCAAATTTTGACACCATTCTTCAATGGCTGTGATGTGGGACTGAAGGTTTTTTGGGGGGGAAGGGGGGGGGGGTTTGGGTGGCTGGTAGTTTTGAGTGAAAAGAGGTATATCGACTTCAATCTAACTCTACAACTAATGGGATATTCAGGTCTTCATAGATTAATTTATGGATTACAAAGTAAGGGGCATTTAGCATTTTTCTGAGGATTATGGATTGAAAGAATTTGATGGATCCCCATAGTTCAATTCCAAATATGTCCGAATGGGTCAGGGTTGGGGGAAGGGGTGGCTGAGAGGGTTAACGTGTGAAAACAGCCCGCTCGTTGCCCAACAACCTGATTAACGAATTGAAGATTAAAAACGCTGCCGGTGGCTATTAACTCAGCACAAATCCCCGCCCTATCCCGTTGGGGTGAACAAAAAAATAAAAAATAAGGGTCTGAGTATGGGTAATATAAATTAATTTCTTTGTAGTTGATGGGAAGTTTTGAGGGTTTGTCAAGTAAAGGTTGTAATAAACGGAATCTGCGTGCTGTTTCTTGTCGTTTCAGTCTAATGTGAGGATTCCAAGAAAGACGTCTGTCAAGATGAAGTCCAAGGTACCGGATATGATCCACTGAGGTAAGTGGAATATTGCCAAAGGATATGGTGGGACAGGTAGACATTGGTTTGCGGCGAAAGGAAAGGTAATTTTGCGGGATTTAGAGGGTTGATTTTGATATTCCACTTTTGACAGCATTCTTTAATGGAAGAAATGTGAGACTGAAGGGTTTGGGAAGCAACACGTGGTTCATTATTTACAGATAACAAACGCGTGTCACTGGAGTAAGTAGTGAGGATGGATAGGAATTTCAGCTGTAAACACCGTGTAGAGGATTAGAGCCAAGGTATTACCTTAAGGCACACCGGAGGACGGAGAAAATATGGATGAGAAGGAAAGATCATGGTTAACTTCAAGATTCTATTTGCGAGGCAGGAACGGATTAGTATGTAGGAGAGAGGAACTGGAGGTTTGTAGGGCAGTCCTGGGTGCCAAACCAATTCATCCCTTCCTCCAATGTGGAAGATATAACATCAACTACACGGTGACACTGCTGCATAGTGGAATGGGATGGGTGAAATCCAAATTAGTGGTCAGGAACAACGCGATTAATGTCAAGGATTAGGTATAGACTTTTTATAAGGAGTATTTCCAGAATTTTGTCCATGATAGGCAACATAGAGATAGGACATTTTGAAATTTATATATATGTATATCACCAAGATCGCTACCGTTTCTGCTACTAATCATATATTTTGCCTTAGCGGTATTTAATTCGAGTCCTATTTCTTTACCGGTTTTTATTAACACACTTGTATTTAGTTGTGTGGTTTCCGTGTCTTCACCTATTAGTACCAAATCATTGGCATACCCCCAAAACCAGAATCTTATCACCCATATCTAAACCTTTCTCGGTACGCGTCATCTTTTCTATGACATATTCTAAAGCTAAATTAAATAAAACAGGTGAAAGGGAATCACCCTGTTTTAAACCCGATCGCACCTTAAATTTCTCGGAGTAATTATTTTTATGAGGAATACAATCAATATTTATAATCATATTTACTATCATAAAATATGATATAATCGGAGTTGTTTAACAAAAAAAAAATTATTCCACAGATAGGAAGTACACCAATTCATTAACTTGTCAAGCTGAAACTAAAATTTCAGAACGTGTGAATTTTAATTTTCACTCACTAACAGGAGTTTGATCATCATGATGGATCGTCTACAACTTTAATGATAAAATCTTTCCACTTTATTAAATATTCAAAAGTTTTATAATAAACTAGATGACCCTATTTTTCAGACATAGCAATTTTTAAAAAAACTCGTGCCTCTACAATCTACTTCCCTGTGAAGTTCCTTGAGTTCAGTACATATAGAGATTTATACTGTTTCAAGGCCAATGTCTGTGCATGGAGGTGATAAGGCCATGATCATACTCAGCTGCCAGGTTTTTCTCCAATTTTGGGTACCCACTTTAAAGGCTGGGTCTGCCTTAGGGTCTCCATACCCTAGAGTCCCCTCCCCCTGCCTAATTAACAGAATAAATAATCTTCAGTCACAGCCGGGACTCAAACCCAGTACTTGTAGACAATTGCTTTCTGCTCTAGATCATCCCACTCCCAGACGTAACACTTAATATTCTAAAATTGAATGACTTACGTCATAAATTGAATGATTTATTAATTATCAGCTGTAAAAAAAAATATATATATATATATATATATATATATATATATATATATATATATATATATATATATATATATGATTCTACAACAGAATATTTAAACAAATATTTTTTTATAAAAGAATAACTATGAATTTTAAAAGAAAATAATCAGAAAAAAAAATTATATTTTATCAATTTTTACAACTGAATATACAATAAATCAAATGGCTATATTACAATTATGGGTGTGAAATAGTACAGTGAAGAAGCTACCCAGTGGTAGCATTTCAATGATTATTTAAGGTAACACTTTAATATTTATTTTATTAGCAGGTCTCGAGGCCATGTTCTTTTCCGACACCTCTGAGGAGTATCAGGAATAGATGGAGCTGAGAGGTTGCGGGCAAGTGAGTTTGAGTGGGCTAGTAGTTTGGAATTTAAGGTGTCATATCTATTTTGGGGCAAATTCTGCAGCTAATAGGTTATTGTGTTCTTTGTGTAATGGTTGGTATTGAGGATTTTGGATTGCATTAGTTTAGTGGAGACCATAACTAAAAATGTGAAACCATTTTTTGTAATATGTGCCCTTTTGAAAGGTAGTCCTTACATTTTGCTATATAATACTTATTGCATTATAAAATTAGAATCATGTCAATGTTCAAGGATGTAGATTAAACTTATAAATAGCCAGGAAAATGTAAATTTTATTTCATTTGAGTTGTTAGAGATTGTAAGGTTAATAAATTTAATAATAAATTAATTGTAAGGTCATTTTAGAAATCACAATTCATTTTTATAAGCGATCTCATATGAATAGTTAATAGATAATAAATTAAATTAATAAATAGTTGACAGTGTAATAAATATGAACTATTACTTAGGAAATAGTGAAAAACAATTTATTAACCAATGTTTCCAACCATGTAGCAGGTCACAGGTATCTTCATCAGGGCTAAAAGTTTTAATTATACAACCTTCAAAGGATTTTTATTATACAACCATCGTCGGTTTATGAACCTGCGACCTTGGGGATAGAAGGCTATTATGCCCACAACACTACAAGTGACCCCATATAGTTTGTAATATGCAACCTTCCTAGGCTTTGTATTATACTACCATCATAAGGTTTTTAATATACAACAATTGTGGAGTTTTTATTGCACAATCTTCATAGAGTTTGTATCATAAAACCTTTACAGGGTTTATATAATACTCATATAATTTGTAGGGTTTTTAATTATACCTCATTCCTAGGGTTTTTATTATACCTCATTTGCAGTGTTTTCATTAAACAACTTTCATTAGGGTTGCATGATAATAACCTAAAATGGTTTTTATTTTATAAATAAGTATTTTAACAACCTTCTAGTAAGTAAATACATCAATGTTTAGGAAACCAGTCAATTTTAAATATAAGTACCAATATAAAAACATATTGGTGTGATATACCTGAGCACAGATAGCAAAATAGAATAAGTCACTTTTAAAATGGAATTTAATTTTTTTTACATACCGGAGTGTCATTCGTTCATAATTAGAAGGTGGCATAAAGTCATAAGTGTTTCTCTTTTAGTTTATGAGTAAACTACCCTATCTTGTACATATAACCGAACCACCATCTGAACAATGAGTGGACACTCCAGAATGTGAATACTCTCATTTCTAGAAAAAATATACTTATAATATTTTGCCATCTAAGCATAGAAATATCAAGTTTAATGCTGTTATTATTTTTAGAAAGGAATAAAGTTTTCTCTAAAAGCTGATCATTTTATTTATCTAAAAGATGATCTAGAATGTTTGTTAACTGTTATTGTCAATTCATTTTACGTCACTTTATACTACTATGGCTAATCAGACAATGCTACAATGGGTATGTTTGCAATAAATATTTCAATAAGATATAATTTTGAACGAATTCATTATATAATTTTGAATGTCAGACAAATTTAAGCCATAAATGAAGTGACTTTACTGCAATCCATACTAGTCTATATTTTACTATGCTAACGATAATGCTTCGCACAATTAAAAACTAAGTATATTAAATATACTTAATATTTTTCTCTTTATTAGTAAATACATAAATTCAAATGTTTACTGCAGCATTTCTGTCTTAAAATAAATTAAGTCAAGCTTATATAGGAGAACATAACTTCTCTTTCCTTGGCAGTTAAATTGCACTTCTATTTTTTGAAGGTCTCTCAAACAGTTTCTTTTCTGTTCCTAATATGTATATATATATACATATAATGACGATCCTACAGCTCTATCCCTACTCTTCATGCGTGACCAGTTATTACTCAGAGAGCTGAAAAAATGCTATTTTTTTTTTTTTTTTTTCACTATTGGGTACATTTTAGATCAACTTGAAAAAAATATATATTGTGCAGGACCCTCCAATAAATTAAATTAGCAAGAAATTGTTGGTGTACCAATCCAACATAATTTAAAAATTATTTTTGAAAAATTTTGACTTACATTGTCGAAATAAAAAAAATATAAAAATGTTTTTTGAAACTCTTTTAGAAAACCATTAACATATTTTTTTTTTTTGTTTTTGAAAGTCAGTTGATCCGTTCAGGAGAAAAAATTGTTTTTTTTATTTTTCACCATGGGGTATACATGCGATAAAATTGAAAAAAAAATTATGTTACGGAGGACCCTCTAATGAAATAAAGTAGCTGAAAATTGGAGGTGTACCAAACCATCATAACCAGAAAATATTTGTTTAAAAATTTTTTTGACCAACATTTTTGTGGAAAATGTTTTTGAAAAATCCATTACATACATTTTTTTTTTTTTTTTTGTGAAAATCGGTTGAGCTGTTCAGGAGAAAACAATTTTTTTTTTTTTCTTTTCCCCTCCATAACTTCCCTCCCATTAAGATTAAGGGACTAAAAATTTGCGTAGGGTTGTTTCTCATAGGTGTGACTCAAAGGTATAAATTTGGTTCTAATACCCACGAGGGCAGATTTTACATGCTTATTCGGCTAGGCCCTTTGTTTGGATATCCATGCAGATCAGTGGCTCCAAACAAAAATTTTTTGCAGACCCCTTTTCAACCAATCATTTCAATGGCATGGACCCTATAAATTCTAAAACTCTAAATCCTAAATATTAAATATATCTTTGGATTTTTAGTGGACTACACCACATCATGTATAGTTCATGCGAAATACCACTTCTACCGAAATTAAGTATGATAGGTATGGCCAAGTACTGCAATCGTAAACAAACAAGGCTATAAAAGTTTACTTCAGTCCCCGAAACATTGAATTAATAAAATTTAAATAATCAAAAAAATCTAATATTGTTCATCTTATGCGACACATCTGTCCTATAAGATCATTATTTTAGAAATGTTAGAAAATGACCAATTTTAAGATGGTTAATGCACAGTAGTAGTCACTCATCAGTGATCAACAGCTGTTAATTATATCAGCTATAATATTGAATTAGTCAGCATAGAGCATGTATAATTCTAATTAAAAGCCAAGACCACGAATATTTTACATCAAGGTAGAGTCTTGAGAAAAATCTACCCAGTGGTAACACTTCAATGTTTATTTGGTCAGCAGAACTCGAGGCCACCATCTTTTCAGACGCCTCAGAGGATTATCAGGAATAGATGTCGCCGAAATAATACGGACAAGCGCGTTTGTATGGGTGGGTAATTTGGAATGAAAGGAGGTGGATCTTCTTTGGACAATTTCTGCAACTAGTGGGATATTCAGGTCTCCAAAGATGAGTTTGTTGGTAACAAAATAAGGAGCATTTAGGATTTAGGATTGCAAGCTAGAGGAATTTGATAGTTTAGTTGAGCCGCATAGCTCAATGCCATATGTCCAAATTGGTCTGATAATGGTTGTGTAAATGAGTTTTTTTAAGTAAAGAGGGAGTTTTGATCGTTTGTCAAGTAAGTGTTTTAATAGTCGATATCTACAAACAGTTTCTTGTCGTTTAAGTCTTGTATGAGGATTCCATGTAAGATGTTTATCAAGATGAAGTCCAAGGTATCGTATTTGTTCTACAGTGATGAATGATAGCAATTGATATACAACAATTGACATTTCATTCATAACGGAGGTTGATATCATCACAACCTACTCTTAACTTCAATAGCTCATCCACTGTGGTAGGAAATTTCACCTCCTAAATTGACCACCAAGAAAAATATAAATAGATGCTAGCTTATCAAAAGTACTTCAGTATAAGCTAAATAACCATAAGTATTAGTACTAAAATACTAGTATAACACTCAATACAATAAGATTTTCTTGCTTAATTAAAGTTTGTAAGTGTTTCCCTTTAAAGAAAAAAAAAAATTTCCCGGGATCCACCATTGTCCAAATTGAACATATAACCCGAGATAAGACACAGAAATAAACCATACAGATACAGAGTTCTAGGCTTTTTATGACATTCACTTATGGGATATGCTCACTGTATGAATGAAATAGATTCTTTTAAATATCTTCTAACAAATTATAATTCATCGGAATATGTGACAATCTTAAAGTTTTAAAGAAATTCTCAAGTCCTATCGGAAAGATATGAGGTAGTTTTTTAGTTTTAAATTTCTAAAGAAGAACCTGGTCCCATATCTAATCGAACACTACATTTAACTCCTAGACGATTGGTCTTAAACTTCAGAGGCCTTAGCAATCACTTTGTCAAGGCATCATCTCAGCAAACAAGAGTCTAAAGCTGGGTCTGTTCAGGCTTAAAATTTATGTCACTTTTTGCAGCCTCCCAATATTTTCACTCTATTCAGTATAGAATGGTAAAAAGAGTGCACAGCATGATGACAGACAGGTAAGTAATTGCTGACAGAGTGAGATAGTTCACTTTCACTACCATGAAGGTACTCCACAAGCAGCGTATTTATAATGAATGTATAATAAACAACACAAGCTTTCTTCACCCAAGGTCAGGAGTTCAAAGCAGGTAGATGGCCCTAGAATTTATTAAAAGGAATAAACAATCCTTGGTTACGCCGTCCTTCAGATGGTATGTAAAATAGTGGTCTCTAGCCTGTACAAAGTCAGGCACTCATTATAGATCCCTATCCTAATTAAAACTGAATAGGAAAAATTTACCACTTCCACTGTATGCATCATCCGATTAGCAACAATAGCATAACATGACGTTAAATGAATTATCAAACAAAAAAATGTTTTTGTGATGGTTATGTAATTTGCTTAGATATAGCTTAATCATTTAGTTAAAAAATTTCTAATAAAAATAATATCGAATGTTGATAAGGTCTCTTTAAAAGTAATATTTGCTATTATTTTAAAACTTAAAGAAATAAACCTTTTTCTCCCTCTCCAGAAGAGAACACTTTTAGCTTTCACTTTCCTATCTCTATTATCAAGTAACAAGGGACACAAGAGTGGTCGCCAGAAAGTGCTTTAATCAGCTTGTATCAGTCAGAACAGATTGTCGATAAATTTGCCGAAGTTCTGGTTATTCTTGTTCAGAAAACATCACCATCTAGCTTTGCCTTAAGTTATGGGATAGCTGGACCCACAAGCATTATAAGGATGTTTTCCAATTATTAAAAAAAAATTGAATACAAGGCTACAAAATTCAAATTTGAGCAGTAGAGAATGGTAGGTAATTGTACAGTTCAGAAATTAATGTTGTTCATTACTTAGTATCCACCCAATTACACCTTTCAAATTTGGCTAATTACTATTTTTTTTTTTTTTTTATTTAATTTGTAAGTCAATACTATAAATAATTGTTTCAATCATTGGAGATATTTTATTTTGTACATAAGGGCACAGAAGTGTAGTTATACACGATAAATCAAATATGATTATAACAATTATAATGCTTCGAGACTTGAGTTACAATTTTTACAGAAGAAAATAAAATAGATGAACAAAAGACACCTTATATTTACTAAAATATAGTATTTCTGGCGCACACACAAGACAAAACATTTTTAATAATCCGTCATTCATAATAGATCTTTGAGTATAGCTAATACAACCAGCATTCTATTAAACATAAAAGCAATCCAATATTCTTGTTAGCAGAGTATAAGAAAACATAACACACTATTCGTTCTGTTATCATTTATTAACATTTTAACAAAAATACATCAAATCCTGTTCTACTTATTTATTTTTTGTTTTTTAGGAAATGAAAGCAGATGGTCATGCATACAGTAAAAACATAGCATCCAATAAATGCAAATCCAAATACACAAAAACAACGAAAACTCTTGATGAACTAAAGGCAGAAATGAATAAAATTGAAGAATCGCTAGAAAATAGTAGGAAAAACAGAAAGGTACAAAATCATGATTTCAAGAGTTCGACAACAAAAAATTGAAAATAAAAAACTGATAAAACAAAAAAACAAATTCCCTAATAAAAAAAATTTAATAGAAATAATGATCTCAATAATAATAAAAGAAAAGAAAATATATTTGCAGGCAGAAAAAACAAACAAACAGATTTATCAAATGCAGAAAGCATCATAACAAAACAGAAAGGTTAACAACAATAATGGTACACACTGATTTTATCAGTCATTAGCGAAATAAATAAGTTAGTAAAAATATTTACTAATATTTCTCAGTTACACAGATTTACTGATCATAATAATACATACCCAGTACATATTTATTTAAAACATAACCAGAAACAAAACCTATATTTTTGGCAATAAACAATTTGTACCATCATTTTGTGATAGTTGACTTTTACCGAAAAGAGAACAAAATATGAAAACCAGTAGTCCAATACATGTCAACACAAAATCAAATTAAGTATAACACTTAATCCATACTGCACTAAAACAGCTTCAACTAATCATTTTAGTTCAATAGAAACGATACCTTATTTCAGATATCCAAACAAATAACACATTTGCAAACTAAAAAAAATGCTACTGAAATTATACAAAAATAAGTGAAAGCCAATAGCATAACTCCATAAGTATCATAACAAATTTTTAATTGGTAAATTTTAACCACTGTTGGTCAAAACAGCGTCGTACCTTTAACCTAATTTGATATTATGTTCTTTACGCCTAAAATCACATATCCTATAAGTTACTCCCTTATTTTCGTTATGCTGACATTGAGAGTAACAGTACCATCACTAACCATCAACAGTGTTGTTAAAGCTAAAAGTAAAAAACAATAATAATATTAAATGTTATCATAATAATTCTTTTACATAAATATTTTTATTTAGTAAATTTTAACTTGATATAAAATAAAAATTATAATAAAGAGATTCACAAAAAGTATTTAATTATAGTCCCTCCAGTATCAACCACAAAATGACTAAATCATATATCAATATTAATTTTTTTTTTTTTAATATTGGCCGTAAGTATATAAATATATAATAAAAATAAAATAGTTAATAGAAGCATTCGAAATGGTTATAAACAATAGTGAACACTATTTATTGTGAAACTAACGTTTCTATGCACATAGCGGGTCTTCATCAAGCCTTAAAAGGAACAAGATACAATCTATAAAAATCCTTGAATTGTATCTGATTAGATTTTAGTCCTTATAAGCCCGCAAGGTGGGTCGAAACGTTTATCGCACAATAAGTAGTTTTCACAAGCTTTTGTAACCATTGATTGAACACAACCCGAATCACTTGCTTCATTAAATTATTTTTTTATAATAGACATTTAAGTGAATATATGATGGCTAATCAACAATCTCTTGGATTTATTAGACTGAATCAAGTAATACGCAAACATTCTTGATATTAAGGAGCCTGAGAGAAACAGAGGGTATTCCCTTAGAGCAGTGGTTTTCAACAAAATTTTTTCCACTTCCAATACATATATATAAGATGTAGCGAAATAGCATGAAAACGTCTTATTAGCGTTGACGTCTCACGTTTATTTCAGACACAAGAGAGGGTACAGTCACACGAGACAAATGACAAGGCAAATCAGATGCTAAACTTCAGGAATGAAGACAGTACAATCAGAATAGTGTAGCACCAGTTTTAACTTGCAGCAACTCTAATAGCTACAACTTATCATATACATGTTATGCGAAATACCAGTTACAGAAACTATATTTGCCAGAAATGACAAGGTAAGAGAAATAGAAATGAAGAAAAACGACCTGGCTCTGATAGTTTACTTAAAACTTCACAACATTTAATTAATAAAATTTATAAGGAATACAAGATAGATATGTATTCAAATAATCAGAACGAAATCAATTTTTGTTCATTTCTTTTGCCAAGTTACATCTGTCCTTTAAGCTCATTATTTTTAAAATGACCAATTTTGTTTATTTATTTAACGTCACTTTATGCTACTATGGCTAATCGGACGATGCTACAGTGGGATTCCTAAATTTTGCCTATCCAGGTTTTATTAGGATAGGGATCTTTAACGAGTACCTGACATCGCACAGGCTCGGGACCACCTTTTAACGTCCCCTCCGAAGGACGGCGTAACTAAGGATTTTTTACTCCCATTAAAAAATCCTAGGACCACCTGCGGGTTTGAACCCGTGACCTTTTGCATGGGAGGCTGTTACGCTAGCCACTCAGCTACAAGTGATCCCCAAAATGACCAATTTAAAAATTGATTGTGTAGTGTGTTGTGTATTGAGGATACTGAGAGGTGGAAATTCATTATTGAATAACTATTATATTAACTAAACAAATATTTATAAGCCTATGTTGGCAAAAGTACAAAGGACGTGAACTTGCCGTCCTTGGATTCTCCAAATAGCCTCTCCCCCCCCCCTTCCGGTTTCTCCATCCGTCTGGGAGTTTCCCTGAGGAGTTTCCTCCAGCGGCAGCCGACAAAAATATTAAGGGTGGTCAAAAGATAAAAATAAGATCACAAAGGCTGTACTGCCAACCGGGGCACTTCCCATATCAGCCCACCCGAGGCGACGAGAATGAGAGAGAAGATTCGTAGGTCAGTCTGATTCCAGCCACGAGAGTTGAAGTCTAGCAAAAGGACAGTCGAGTTCCATCCTCAAGAAGGAGCGAGGTCCGCCGGAGGGTCAGAGAGAGCAGCTGGAGGATGAAGTAGTGAAGGGGCACCTAAGACTGATTCCATCTTTACCAGCAGACTAAGGGTTTTGAAAGGTATCTCTTTATTGTAATGTTGTTTAGCAAGTTTAACTATAAAATCCCTCAGTATTCTCAGGCAGTGTGTAAATATATTGTATATGTGTAAGTTAAGTTAAATAATAATGTAATTTATTAAAACCTAGTTAATTTGATCTTACCCTGCATGCCACCTACTGGGATCGGTATGATACCTTTGGAAAAGAAATCCAATGGTTTCATTAAATATTAGTCGATACATACATTAAATATCAAGTAAGCTAGTTTTTGAAGGTACCGGTGTCTTAGAAAAGCAGCCGTTCAAAAATACAGCAAGTGGAATTCGCTTGTCAGTGATCACTAACACTTACATTACTTATAATGCTGATTTTGTCTGTCTACATTTGTTATTATTATTAAAAGCCAAGGCTTCACAAATATTTTACGTAAAAGTAATATAAAATAATTTAACAATGACCCCTAGGTTTCCACGGACCGCCTCAGAGCTGATCTCTGATTTTTTTCGGCTTTGTGGAACATGGTTTAGATGGGATGTTAGATCTGTCAGAGGATCAGTAGTTCCTGTACAACTTAGAGCAAATTGCAGAACCGGAATATGAGAAACAGAAAGCTACAAGATGGTGGTGGTTGTTGCCGAAATTCAGCCATTCCTATTCATGTTGAAGGGCATGGTTGTGAAGTTATCATATAAATTTAAAAGTAATAGATAAATTTCCTTGCTATGACATGTAATATGATGCTTTATTTGGAGAATTTATCAAATGCATGTAAATGTAGTAACTGCCGTTAGGAAGGTATTTAGTTGTGTAAATAGCTCCTACATACATACAGAGAGAATGGACTGAAACAAAGTAGTAGCGCTGTGTATCTTGAGATATCCATTTATGAACACCCAAACGATAATAGGCGACATTACACTAAGAAAATAGGTCGTTACCAAAAGGAGCTATATAAAGTAAGTATATCTTCATTTACGAATCTCAACTAGTAGCCAGATGGGTACAACCATTCGATGTCTCAATTCCTGGCAAATAGCAGAGCTTAATGCGTTGTAATCAAAATTTCAGGTAAAATAGGACATCACCAAAAATAATATAAGAATTACTTATTATAAAGTGAGACTAAATAATGATAATAAAAACGTTGAAGGAATTCAAACCTATACGAAAAGTACTCCTACAACTCTCAAAGAGTGAAATGTTATTTTCTAACTATTTTCATACGCGAGTATGTTAAAAAATTGACAAGCGATTAGTAACAAACATGTTATGAAATTATACTATTATAGTTATTCACACATTTAAATGTAAAAAACCGTTCCTAGCCTTGTAAGGTGGTCATTTAATTAGTAACAGTAAATAGTAAAGTATTGTTTACGAAAATATCGATTAGCTGTAGAACAGCACCATAGTTTAGTTTATAACACCAGTAAGAGAAGTCACATTTTTCCAGACTTCTTGACAAGCTAATCTGAAATGTTTCTAAACTTCCTCAATTGTGTTTCTTTAACCATTCTATATTATTCCTAAATAAAAATAAATGTATTAAATCAGGACCATAATACGTTTGTTGTTGTTACTAATATTGGAAAGAAAAGCTTTGTCAATTAGTTGATACAAGACCCATTAGGCTTACGATAAGTATGATAGGATTCAAATAAAACAACAGAAGTATTATTTTTTCAACTTAGTCTCTTTTTTATTTTTCACTGACTGTGCGATCTTTTCAAATTATCACTAAAGTTAACCCATAATATAATCAATGTTTTTCCATTAAACTTATTGCATTCAACATTTCCAAGTATCTCTATGTAAAAATCTGATTTTCGTGTTTGTCACGTTTATACGCGCTAATCTGGGAAAGTTTTTAATTCGCAATCTTCAAGGGTCAACTTTGGGGGATTAAGGATTCGAGAATTAAATGCAATAAATGCCTACTTGGATATTGTATTTCTACAAATATATTAAGAAAAAAGTATTTTTTCACATTCGGTAGATCGATATAATAGCGATATGTGTTAGTGTCTCATTTTCCCTCAAATAGTTGCCAACATCGTAGCTTTTTGTCAAGTAATGAAGCTGGGACTACCGCATTTTGCTTCAGACAATAAAGTATTTCTTGACCACCGAAACCTTCAAAGATTTGGTAAGAATTATGAAACATATAAAATGCGCCTCTCTCTCTGATATGGTCAGGTAATATATACGGATCTATTATTTTCGAGGAAATCATGGCTAAAATTACCAACAAAAAAGACATACAAACAACAGAATTATTTGAAATAATACCGATGTAATAAATCTAACTGCAAGAAAACCTAATAATCAGCGAAGAAAAATCGCATTTATTTGGCAACGTAATTATGTCTGTATCAACAGATACTTTTCCATACCAATTAGATATCCGTTCCAATACCATCGAGGAATTGGACATTTGATCAGAAAACTGAAGATGTTCACAACGGTTAGAATACTGACCCAAGTTTAGTCAAAATACGAGGATACACTCAAACGTAATAAGGACTGGTCTTAGAGGGGACTTGGAAAGATCCTATTACGTGTTTAGTTTATTATCGAATTCTTGTTGGGACTAAGATGATAATTCATAGAATAATGACTATTGCATATAATTAAATATTGTATAATTCCTCAAATACGTAGAACACAAGTCAATCGCTCAGCAAAAGCCAATCATTTTTTTTTTTTATAAATTTAGGCATTATCGGAACAGAAAGAGTTATGATTCCATAGTTGCAGAAAATGTACTACATATATCACCTGTTGATTATTCTTTCTCAGCTGTGCACTTGTTGCCTTCATTTTCGTTCAATATATTTTGAACTATATTGTGGTAACTTACTATTTTTACCAGGTTTATATTTTTATAAATTTATATTTTATAACCGTTAATACTATACGATGTCTACATACATACATACCCGGAGCTGTGTGATCATGTCTCTCTCAGTCCTGATGTATCAGGTTCTACGAAATCCAGGATGATGCTACAGACTTCCACGTAGTGAACTATAGAACCATCGCACAACGGTGGAAAATGTTAATTAAGAGACTAAAGATTTACAAGGTCTTTTAAAATCCAATTTGAAGGTTACTGTTTTGGAGAAACATAAATTGGTAAGTAATTTAGAAACCTAGGACTTTTTTTGACAAATATTTCGCTGATACTTTTGCCTCATTTTAATTTCACATTAATTATGATTATAATGATTTGTATTGAAATTCTAAGTATACCCATTCTTTATGTAAGATATATTAGGTTAGTTCTCTAGTAATAAATTTACTTCCCATGTTCTGGAAACGTGGTCTAAAATCTTTTTTATAAATCAAAGATTCTGCTAAAAGTTTGGGTAGTAGGTTATGGTTTACATATACAGTGTATTGGCACTACTTATTTTAATTCCTTTCATGTTAAGTAACTCTTCTGTTTTCAATATAAAGGTCTTTGATGCTTTCTCCGAAACAGATCTCTTAACACAGAGATTATAAGATCGTTTGTAAACATAAACATATTGATGGTCTTATTTAAAATTAACATATCTTTTTTTTTTTTTAGAGCTTATGATTAAATATATGTTATTTAATTTTCTCCATTTGTGCATTATCTTCTAAAATGCTTCCTCCTTGGCATGCCAGACTACATTTCCGCCTTCCTCAACTTGCCAAGAAATAGCGTAACTTATGTTGGTGATAAAACAGAAAACTAAGTATTTTTGAATTTTTAAAGTAGTCACCTATAAGTAAAAACAATTGTATTAATATGTCTGATGAGGGAAAAATAATTTTTATTCTCATTAGTTTATATATATATATATATATATATAGGAATTTCTACTTGATATCAGGAAAAATACATACTTTTTTTTTTTCCTGACATCAAGTATGAATTTAATACCACTTGACTTAAATGATATGTTGGGATCTGAAGATGGATTGAAAGATTCTCTGAAAGATTGACCATATTGTTGTTTTAATTTACTTTTGCAACTCACTGAAAATCTAGATTTTGGGTGTTGGTTTATGCATTAATTTCACTTTATGCTATAATCGCTAATTTTGCAAATGCAGTGGGGGTCCTACATTTTGCCTATCCAGGTTAAATTAGAATAGAGATCTTAAGAGTATGTGAGGTCACAAAGGTTAAGGACCACTTTTTTATGTTCTCTCCACAGTACAGCAAAACTAAGATTTTTTTTTTAATGGAAGTAAAAAATGCTAGGGTCACCTGCCAGGTTAGAACACAAGATCTTGGGAATAGAAAACAGTTATGCTAGCCACTACATCAGAGGTCTCTCTTTTGGGTTAGTATTTATAGTTCAAAGTTCTTTTCTTTAAACATGTAATTTAAAATTTAAGTCTGATTAACAATTATCAGAAGTTGATTTGGGGTGCAGTCATAAAAACACTTAATTAGGTAGAAAACTTAATTTATTTGAGCCAAATTTATGGTAGGTATGGGTTTATGAGGTATGGCCTAAATTTTATGCCTTCATCAGAGCTAAAACAAAAGATAACAACCGGTTGTAGGACACAATATATAAAGATGATAAGTAAAATAAATTATACTGATAATTAGAAACAAAATATAAATGTAGCTTTATAATATTAATATTATAATTGCAGCATTTTAATATTCATAGTAGTTTTTAAAATATTACAGAACAGTAGGTAACTACTGTTCGGTTTTTGTCTTTTTTCTTCTAATTATCATATAATTTCTTTTACTTATCATCATTCTATATTGTATCCTACAACTGTTTTTTTTTTTTTTTGTTTTAGCCCTGACAAAGGCCTAAAATTTAGGCCGAAAAGTTGGCGCGAAGAAATTAAGTTTTCTACTTAATTAAATGTTTTGATGACAGCACCTGGAATCAACTTCTCCCAAGTAGCTTTTTCCATCATTGCAAAGAACATATGATATGAAATCATAAAAACTACTCTGTGTTTGAAATTGTCTGCTATTATTTAAATCAACAAATTTACTATTTAACACCTAAGCAGGAACAAACATTGGATTGTGATTTTTACCTGAAATAAATCAGTGGTATCAAGATTAAATGTTTATCAAAAAGTTTGCAATGTGAATAAGGTCTTGAACCTGGAATTACATGATTCCAAAAGAAATTGAACTTCCAGATGTTAATCCATCTCTTATGAAACCAATTTCCCAACAAGAAACATTTGATATTTACAATATTTAAAAAAATTAAAATGGATAAAACTATATCACTATTCTCTTGAACTTAATATTCTACAATATTATTTTTATAGATACTCTGTAACATGAGCATGTTAATCATTCAATTTTGTTTCCTTTATTAAAGAAATAACTTGGTAATTGAGGATACATCACCATAACAGTTTTAATAAAAGAGTTTCATTAGGCTTTAAATAAAATCAACACCAAAAGCAACATGAATCAGACATAATAGTACTAAACAACAGTTCTAAATCCGATTTGAATAAGTTCATAACAAATTTGATGACGTTTAAGCCATATTTTAAAATATTATATTCAAAATGTTAGCTCTGAAATAAAAACATTATTACAAAATAATTAGGGGGAGAAAATTATAATGTGATGTAGTGAAGTTTGAGTTAATATATTTCGGCCTTCATTAGAATTAAATATAAAAGATTAATGTCAACTTTAGAAGAATTTTCCTATCATCAGGATAAAACTCTTGAATAATTTATTTTGAATTTCACCATGATTGTAACCATTTTCACACTTTTATAATATTAAAAAAATAATTGATAACCCTGTATCTCTACAATACATAAAGGGTATTGGGCTCAGTACATATAGAGATTCATACTGTTTGTAGGCCAATTGCCATGCAATGAGGTGATTATTAGGTTGAGAACACACTCAGCCGCCAGGTTTTTCCTTCCATTTTCGGGTAACCACTTTATAGAGGCTGGGTTTGCCCTAGGAGGGTCTCCATATCCTAGGGGTCTCTCCCCTCTCCGGCTGAAAGAACAGAAAAAATAATATTCTGTCACA
This sequence comes from Piezodorus guildinii, assembly GCA_023052935.1. Taxonomy (NCBI): domain Eukaryota; kingdom Metazoa; phylum Arthropoda; class Insecta; order Hemiptera; family Pentatomidae; genus Piezodorus; species Piezodorus guildinii. Next base: position 147,880,573 of record CM041296.1, on the reverse strand, counting down.
GCCGAGATTCGAACCTATGTCCCAGAGAACAGCAGAATAGTGTTCTATCCACTAGACCATGCCACTCCCTAAACTATATTGTATTATTATATTATATATATATATATATATATATATATATATATATATATATATGTATATAGTCTGTAATAATTTTTAATAATAGTTTCATAAAGCATTGTCATAATCATGAATCTATTTTTATATCCACCTGTTTTTGTTATATCTTTTTCTTTTATGTATTTTATTTTAAAAAGATTAGAGGTATTGAAATTTCTTTTTATAATCAAACTGCATATTTTACAGTTTTATTTAATGTATTTTATTTTATTTTTCAAGTTTAGAGGTATTGTAAATTTCTTTTCTTTTTTATCATTTTTATCAAAACTGTATATTTTAAATTTTTACTTTCACTTATTATATATAGTAAGGGAAAGTATTGCAACTGTGAAAATTTTCTTTCTCTAAAGTAACTTTAATTTTGTTGATTCTATAAAAATAACTATATTATCTTGTTACCACTGATAAAAAACAGGTAAATATATAAATTGAATGAATTCGATACCTAACTAAAGGAAAAAACTGAAAAAATATTTTTTTAATGCAATTTTTTGTTTTTTAACTCAAGAACAGTGATATACATGTTTAATATACCATTGGAAAGCTAAAGATTTTAGAAAAAATATTATCTTATACATAAGCTTTTAAAAGTTCATAGAGAGGTATGAAAAGGGGATAAAACTAACTGATTATTTTAGATAATAATATAATAGATTTTTTAATAGAACACATGTTTCTATAGAAATTCAATTTAATTAATTCTTTAATAGTTTCACTGATTTTTATCTCTTACTGTATTTGAAAATTCTTTTATCGATTCTAAAAAAGGAGGGAAGTGAAAGTTGTGTGTTGCCCGCACCAGATTTTTTTATTTTATTCTAAAAAAGTTCAGAAGTATTTTAAATTTATGTCATTTCGATTATTTAATTCTTTAATTTATAGTTGTTTTTAATCTTAAGACTGTATTGTTTATTTGTTTGTTTATTTATTTAACGTCACTTTATACTACTATGGCTAATCGGACGATGCTACCGTGGGAGTCCTAAATTTTGCCTATCCAGGTTTTATTAGGATAGGGAACTTTAACGAGTACCTGACATCGCACAGGCTCGAGACCACCTTTTAACGTCCTCTCCGAAGTACGGCATAACTAAGGATTTTTTACTCCCATTAAAAAATCCTGGGACCAACTGCGGGTTTGAACCCGTGACCTTTGGCATAGGAGGCTGTTATGCTAACCACCCAGCTACAAGTGATCCCCCTTAAGACTGTAAAATTCACTTCTATTACCTTTAATATTATTCTAAAGGGACTTGTCCCAGAATAAATAAAGAATTATTATTATTTTATTGATTCCTGTGCTACACTTTTCGACAGATCAATACATGTAAGGCTGATAGCAATTTTTTTTTTCCTTTCCATTATAGTGACATAGAGAGTGCAAAGGATTATAATAATGGTGAAAGGGCCAGTTTAGTTATTTAAGAGTTTTAAAGTTAAAAAGGAAGAAATACCTCCAAAAATTAATAATATTATTTTATATTGAATTCTAAACTACCTTACACTACATGATTAAATAAAAATGAGTGAAATTGATATACAGGAGAAATTAGTTGAGGGTGTGTTCATTGAGACACTCTAAATAATAAGAATTATCTATTTTGTTGTCTTTATAGTCTAAATTATTATAGACCATCTACAGGGCTGAGATAAAGTAAAAAAAATGGTCGTCTTTTTTTATCTATCATCTTATTTATCAGAAATATAACCACAATAAATAAGTCTCCTTATTTGGAGTACATAAACAATCGTACCCCACAAATAACTTCTCCAATTCTTTTAACAGACCAAAATTCTTTTCATCAACCAATTATTTAGAAATTAATATAAAAAAGATTATTTAATTTATGATTTATGTAACACTAAGACTATCAACAAATAATAATAAGGAACACTTTATTATCCATAAGCACTACATAAAACCATAGTATGATCTAACCCACAACTGACTTTTTTGGCTAGGGCTGAAAAGGCCACTTTATAAGGGAAATATTGATCTCGTAAATGGCCAATACCTAGGCATCCATACCTGTTACGCCCCCATGTATATAAATGATTATAATTATTTATCGCAACCAGGTGGCTAAGTCCACTGGAAATGGAACATACTCTAGCCTCGGGTTGGTATTCATTACAACCAAAAAGAGTCCTGGGAATCATAACAGGATTGGGAGACTTTTGTAACTCTGGGCCACAACCTAAAATACCAAACCCCCAAACGAAGACGTCTCCATCCTCAGATAATGCTGCACAGAAGGAACCCCCTGCAGCAATATCAATAACCTTGCCCATACAGCTCAGCTTTTTTAATTTCATAGGGCAATTAACTTGTTGAGTGTCCTTACTATCACTTATCTGGCCGTATTCACTACTTCCCCAACCAAACACTTCACCTTTAGAATTTAATGCTAGAACAGTGTCACTTCGCCCTGCTAATTTTATTATTTTCTCATTTTCTATCTCTCCACGAACCTGATTAGGCTCATTGGTAGCATCGGTGTGGCCAAGGCCAATTTGTCCATCTGCACCCCAACCACAGGACCACACTTTACCTTCACTTGTTAAGAACAAGGTATGATCTTGTCCGCAAACAACATCACATATAGTTTCATTACCGAGACATGGTATGTTATTAACCATACAGCTTCCATGCAATTTATCTTCAGCTATCACCTCTCTTCCACACTGTCCATAATTGTTTGATCCAGACAAGAATACACCTTCTTTATCAGTAAGTACAGCTAAGTGAGCTCTGCCAGCAGATAAGGCGATGACATTTGTATCAGGATATTTCAAACCAATATTAACAGGTACAGGTACCAGGATTATTTCTAAAGGTTTTTGTTTGGTTGAAAGATGATAACCTAATTGAAAATCAGTATTAATGCCACATCCAAAAACTTTGCTAGTGTCATTAGAATTTACTGATATGGCTGTAAAGCCATACCCTGCTGCTACATTAGTCACTTTTTTCTTTTCAGCAAAATAATGTCTCACGGGTTTCAGAACATTTCTTTTCACCTTTTGATTAACTTGATCTCTATGCAATCCAAGTGCTCCATGCTCAGACAGGCCGAAACCATAAAGCCTGTACTTGCTGTGTTGGCTAGATGACCTTCTAAACAGGGAATTGAACAATTGAAGGCGATTACAAATTAATAACTGACATTGAGATTTAGATGTTAACAATACACATATATTACGAAATTCCATAACATACTAAACACAACCTTAACAAAAACAAACAGGTGAACACATGTGATTATTTATAGTATCGATTATCGACTAGGTGCGTCGTTCAGGAAGCTGAGGTTTAAGATCGTCGTTGCACTTTTGTTTTCATGTGTAGTGTTGTTTAATCTATTTTCAAGCCTTGCATAAGTTGCAAATTCTACAAGTTTCTGTGTAGTTAAATGTCCAGTTTTTAAAATGGGCGATGAAACAACGTACAGATTGTAAGATTTCGGTCTTTAATAAGTTTTTTTTTTTTTTTTTTAGGAGGTATTAATCTGTTTAATTAAAAAATCTACTGATATTATTTTTAATCCTTAGGAATGGGGAAGCGAGAAGTTAGTAAAAGCTCAGCAGACCATCGATGAAAACAAATGGGATATTGAAGCATGGGGTGTACTTATTAGGGAAGCCCAAGGAAGATGGATTAATGATGTTAGACAATTTTTTGAAAGGCTTGTTGCAACTTTTCCAACAACAGGTCGTTATTGGAAAATATATATAGAACAAGAGGTAACATTCAGTCAATATTTATTTAATTTATACATTGCTTTAGTTAAATTATTATTTACATTACTTATCAAAATGATCGATTGTCTAATTTTGTAATTGCTATTCTTTGATATTTTTACAGATGAAAGGGCGAAACTTTGAACGTGTAGAAAAGGTATGTCCTGTTGTAACTAAAATATGCTGGATATATTTTCTAAATATAATCTTATTTTCTTGCAACTGCAGGAATTTTTTTTTTATTTCATGGTGTTGTTAACACTTGGGAGGTGGTTTTATGTGATTACTACAGTATATTTTTTAAAATGTTATATTGCGAAATGGAATGTAACATTGTAGTATTATGAATTTTTTATTTTCTTTTTCCACCAAGTTCAAGGTTTATTTTTTAAATTAAGATTATATGGTATACTATAATCACAGAAGGTCACTTTCTAAGTTATAAACCACTTTTGCCAAAAACTTTCCTATTCATCTTTTAAATAATGCAGTCTGATTCTATACTATTTTTACCAGGTAAATTAGTTTGACTATTATATATTTATTTTGATAAGTAAAGGTTGTTGAAGACGCTTTTAAAGTAAGTGAAACATATTGGAAACTATTTATATTATTATAAGATATTTATACATCTAGGATTGTGTGACTTAATTTATCAATCGTGGAAATGCTGAAGGTGTCAATATAATCTGCTGTTAATGCATTAAAACATTGATTATTTACATCACTATTAGTGTATTAAAATCAACAATATGTTTTTTTATTGTCGGATTTGTGATAATGGTTATTTTTTTTTTTTAATTCAGCCAGATTTTTTTTTAACTTTAGAAGAAGTTAATATTCCACAACATCAATTATATTCTGATTACATTATATCCTGATTGAGATGAGGTTATGAATTTAGTTGCATACGTTTTTTATTTTTACTTAAAATTTCCTTTCTTACTTTTAATCAATCACTTTAAATGGTTTTAAATTATCATATATAACATGGTAGATATATTGAGTGTCAACTGTTCTTATTACCCTATCTTTTAATATTGATTCTTTTTTTTTTTTTTTTAATTGTTCTTTATTGACTTTATACTGTGAATTCTGGTTAATTCATATAAAGTTATATCTTCAATCAGCTGTTAATTTATTATTGGGAAATTAATGAGCTCAAACATTATACCTAAAAAAAAAAAAAAAAACTATTATACTAATTTAATGACTTGAAGTGTTTTGGAATAAAGTTAGATACAATATTTCATGTCTATCCAAGGTTCGACCGTTAAATTTTCTCTTATTTTTTAATGTAACCATTAGATCACTATTTAGTTCATCATGAGAGTTTGTCAGAGGACAATTTGGAAGTTGTGTTGGAACAAATGTCGGATTCCTTGACTTCTAGTCACGGACATGTTGGAATGGAAAAAAATGTACTTTCTGATAGATTCTTAAGCAGTTTGGTGTACTAATGAAAAGTTGAACTTTATTTTAACAATTTTATTTTAATATATTTAAACCTTGTCTGCATATCTCTACTCTCGCAGTTTATATTAGAAGTTAAGACACACAAATCATTAACACAATTATTACACTAATCTCATATCTACGCCTTAAATTATTACTTCTGTTACCAGTGTTGAATCCATTATTTAGCATTAATTAACTTATAATTGATTTAAGTGATTTCTTCATCCTTTACCTTAAATTTACACTTCCATTTTTTATCTTTTGATACAATAATATTAATGATATTACTTGACAGAAAACATCTACACCTATAAATTTTTATAGCATTTATATATATATATATAGGTGCAAGAATCTAATTCATCGACCTTTTCATATTATAATGTTATTGGGAATTAATCGGGGTTTAGGTCCTTAAACTATTATTAAATTATTTGACGTTTCGATCCTCCGTCTATGTTTATACATAGGATCCTTTCCAACACAAAGAATTTTATTGAGCACCGGCATACCACTCAGGCTAACTACAGTGTACTAGTGCTGAAAATGTCTTGTGATAAAAATTATGTTGTTTTTAATGAAAATATATTTCTAAGTGTTGACACTATAGATTTAATTTTCATTCTTTTGACTAGATTCTCTTTTTTTTTTTTTCTTTTTTTTTTTTTAAAACAATAATTAAATTTACCCCATATTAATATACTAAAACCGTTTAAATATAGATATAGATATTCAAAAACAATATTCTGGGCGTTAATTTGAATATGTGATGGTTAAATGGGAAATTAGGTTGACACATTTTATTCAAAATTACACGCCTTCTCAAAAGGAACTCTAGCTTAACGGTTTAAAATGATGATAAAGATTTAATCTTTTAAGCTGTGATTATCTTTGAATTGTTTACTTGAGAATTTGTTATAAAAAAATCTCATAAAAACGTCAATTAGTTTTCAATACACTTTGTGTTCATATATTTAATCATTATTACATTAAAAATAACAGCTTTGAATTGTTTATCGATTTTCAGTCGTGATCAAATTTACTAGAAATTGAAAATAAAATGGGAGAAAGAATGGAGGAATTATCTACTCGGACTGAGCCGGAAAATATTCTCTGCGAAGATTTTAATTAATATTATTAATTCTAAATTGTTTAATCTATATAAATTTATTTATTTAACTCAAAATACACATTTTATAATTAATTATCTGATTCTGAAAATCTATTCAAATCAATTTATAATTAATATGTTGAATTTTAAATGGTGTTGTATATAATTTTAATCATGTGAGAATGGTTGACTGTGTGTAGTTATTGAAAAGTTGATTCGGCGTCCAGTCATGAAAACACTTAATTAAGTAGAAACTTAATTTATTTGTGCCAAAATTTTACCCTAAATTTTAGGACATCTCCAGGGTGATTAAAGGAGTGAGATTGCAACAATCAGCACAAAGACAGATCAATAATAAAATATATCTTATATTATATTATTTTAAAAAGATGTATCGTGAAGTGAGAATGGTTGATTGTGTGCATATAATGAGGAGAAGTTGGTTCCGGATGCAGTAAAATAAACACTTAATCAAGTGGAAACCTCATTTATTTGTGCCTATGTTTTGGCCTAAATTATAGGCCTTCTTTAGGGCTATAAAACAAAAGGTAACAAACAGTTGTAGAATACAATATATAAAGATGGTAAGTAAATGAAATTATACTGATAATTGGGAACAAATAAAACAGTAGTTATGGTAATTAACAAATATTTTAAATTGTAATTATTAGGAAACAAAGGGGCAAAAGAATTTTTTTTTTAAATTTAATAAAAGGTGAATAATTAACATGAATAGAATAATTATAACTTTCTCTTATCTTTTTATTATATTTTTATTTATTTTAACATAAATAAAACTTTGACGTTTCGAGGTATTTTTTTGCTTTATCTTCAGATTATCCAATAAAAATAAATTTTTCCATATTGCACAAAATATTGGTCATATATATCATGATCTCATATATATTTACTTATGTACATCATTTATATAAAAATATTTTCGTCATTGATTGTTAAAAATTTTTCATTTCACTATCACATAAACTAAAATTGTTTCAACATTTGTACTATTATTTGTGCAGTATGGATATATTTATTTTTTATTGGATAAACTGAAGATGAGGCAAAGAAATACGTCGAAACGTCATTAAAGTTTTAGTTATGTTAAAATGAATAAAAATATAATAAAAAGAGAAGAGAAAATTCTAATTATTCTATTTATAATAATATGTACTCTTCTATACTAGTAATTAACATTTAAATAATTAAATATGGTATGAAAAATAAAAATGTTATAGTGTGAAAAATTGTAGTTAATTCATATGTAACATTTTTTTTTTTCTTTTTTCACACTGTATCTATTTACTTATCTTTTATTAAATTAAAAAAAAATTCGTTTGCCCTTTTGGTTTCTAATTATTATAATATTTGTATATTATCATAAGTACAGTTTTATTTTGTTTCTAATTATCAGTATAATTTCTTTTACTCATCATCTTTATATATTGTATTCTACAACTGGCTGTTATCTTTTGTTTTATAGCCCTGAAGAAGGCCTGAAATTTAGACCGGAACAAAGTTTCCACTAAAATGGGTGTTTATTTGACTGCACCCGGAAATAACTTCTCCCCTATAAAAAGATATATATAGGTTTTATCTAAACATTATTTTTTTAAAGACGTAAAATTGCACTATTTACTATGTTATGATAGAGCAATTATTTTGTTTATTTATTTATTTTTTTAATTAAGTATTCTAAATGTCTTGTGATAAAAATCATGTTATTTTTTATGACAATATATTAGGCCATCATCAGGGTAATTTAAGGAGGAGATTGCAAAAATCAACACAAAGACAGGGTGTCTAGCAACAGGGAAAACCGGGAATGTCAGAGAATTTGTACTTTGGTCAGGGAAAATGGTCTCTAGATAACATCATTTCTCCTTCACTCAGACAAAAGTTCCAATATGCCAACTTGTTGTGATGTTGCAATTATGATGAAGCGAGTTTTAAAATAAATTTCAAGTCACATTTGTTATGTATTGATTATTACTAACATCTTATTTTAAACATATTTATTGATATTTACAACTGTATTAAATAAAAATACATCTTGTAAATGTGATTGATGGTAATATACAAAACTGTCATGAAAAACATGTTAGAGACACTACCCAGTGGCAGCATTCTAAAAATATTTTAAACTAGAAGGTCCCGGGGCCATTTCCTTTTCAGGCGCCTCGGAGGATTATCCGGAATTGAAGAGGAAGAAAGGATTGAAACTAGTGGGTTAGAGTGAGAATGGAGTTTGTCATGAAAGGATTGATACCTGGTCCGGGCCAAATCAGTAACATAGGGAACATTAAGGTCTTTATGGATAAGTTTATTCGTGACAAAGTAAGGAGCGTTGAGGATTTTACGAAGGATTTTGGATTGTAAGGATTGGATGCGGGAAGAATTTGATGGTTTAGTAGAGCCCCAAAGCTCTACTCCGTAAGTCCAGATTGGTCTTATAATAGGCATGTAGATGAGCCTTTTGTAGTTAAGAGGAAGGTTTGATCGTTTGTCTAGTAAGTGTTGAAGTAGCCTAAAGCGGCGAGCAGTTTCTTGTCGTTTTAGTCATGTATGTGGATTCCGAGTTAGGCGTTTGTCAAGAAGAAGTCCTAGGTATCGGATCTGTTCAACAGGAACTAGTTGAGTGTTATTAAAGGATACTTTAGGGCAGGAAGTCAAAGGTTTGCAGCGAAGGGTAAAGGTTATTTGATGGGATTTGTTGGAATTTATTTTTATTCTCCAGTTCTGACACCATACTTCTAGGTCTTTGATGTGGGCTTGAAGGGTATTTGAAGCAACAAATGGATCTTTATGAACTGATAACACGCAGGTGTCATCAGCATAGGTAGAAAGGAAACTGTTAGGATGGATTGGGATATCAGCTGTATATACTGTGTATAGAATGGGTCCTTACTAACATCAGTATACAAGTTCATCATAATTCATTGGTAAGTCAACTTAAACAACTACAATTTCAGCTGGTGTCGGGTAGATAGAGTTGAATCTTATCGTAAAGTAATTAGTTATTATATATATTTTTAATCTAGTATACCATATTAATTATAATTATTCTTTGTTTTGTCGATTTTCACCGAGATTCAGCCAGGTAAAATACTTCTTATAAAATGGAAAAGTCAGGGAATCTCTTTGAGCTGATTTGCTAGACACCCTGAAAGATAGATCAACACAAAAAATAGTGTACAAAGTTGTTTTTCGCTCTCTTCTCTTTTAGTTTGTTATAGAATTCGTTCAACTTATATATTTACATTGTTATGTTCTCTCTCCTTCAATCGCCCTGGAGACGGACTAAAATTTAGGCCGAAACGTTGGCACAAATAAATTAAATTTCTATTAAATTAAATGTATTGATGACTGCTATTATTAAATTCTCCTCAAGACATATAATTTTGTATGAAAATGATATTTTGTATTGTAATCATTTAGTGATATTGATGAAATCTACATCCAACCACACCTTAAAGATACACAATACCTTTAAAACTGTTTGAAAATTGCAGTTTTTTCCAGTAAGTGCACATTTAATTTGTTCCAGATTATACTAAGACATTTTTCGAAAATGACGTAAAAATAAAGTTATTAAGTAAAAAAAAAATTCTGGTGCATGTAACACACGACTTTCACTTACCTCTGTTATTAAAATTTAAGAATTTTTGAATACAGTTAGAGATGAAGTATAAAGGTAAGTGAAGGTAAAAAGATTAATGAATTAATTTGTGTTTCGATAGCAACATGTGTTTTATTAAATAATCTATTATATTATTATCTATAAAGATCAGTTAGTTTTATCGACTTTTCATCACTTTCCATTAACTTTTACAATTTTGTATTATTTGATATTTTTACTGAAATCTCTATTTTTCCAACACTCTATTATCCACACACACATATATATATATATATATATATATATATATATATATATATATATATATATATATATATATGTATGTAAAGCTCTTATGTTCAAAAACACAAAAATTACATAAAAACATCGTTTTACTCTTTTCTCTCTGAGTTGGATTTAGAATTCGTTTAACTTATATATTTACCTGTTTTGTTTCAAGCAAGATGGTATGTTTAATTTTTTCTAATTAAAATTTTAAAAAAATATCAGCTTTTAAGCCCTATCAGACTGTTTTAATCAAAATGAAACATACATAATATTAAAGCCCATTACATTTTACTGATATAGTGAGTTTAATCAAAATCGTTTAAGCTGTTTTTGAGAAAATTTTAAAAACGTATATATATATATATATATATATATATATATATATATATATATATATATATATATATATATATATATATATATTTGGAAGATATGAGAATCGGTCCTAATGTACCTCTTGGTGTCTAAACAATTTTTTTTTTTCCACGAAAATGTTTTTTCATGCTACATGCCATTACAAAAAATACCCATAACACCAAATGCTTATCCCTCTACCCTCCTATCCTCCTTCCTCTCATTTTTTAATCATAATTTTAGTATTTTTGTATGAAGAATATCCAAATAATTTAAATGTCGATCGTTCTCAATGTATTCTGGTGCTGGCAACACATGACTTACATGTGGACTGTTGATATCAATTGAAGAGCTATTAGACCATAATTTGTTTATAAGAACCATGTATTTGTATTTTTTTATAAGAACCATGTATTTGTACACCTGTAAACATTTTAATTCACCCAATCTTCTCTTTAAAAAAATTGTTACAAACATTTATCCTATTCTCTAATTGCCTTACCTGCTGAAAGCAGTTTTCCCTGTTGAAACACTTACTTATTAAACACTTTATCCAGAACTTGTGAAACATTCAGAAATAAGCTATGGTTTACTTATTTTAGGTATTGTTTTCTTATTTGATGAATAATCAGTTTTTCAATTTTAACATTTAATATTTTTGAAAGCTCACTTTTTTGCTTTTATATTTGATTATTATGTTATCTACGCTATTCATAGCCATCCACATATTCTCATTAATTTCTTTTCAACATTTCAATTATTTCTCTTTTAAAAATTAATTCGTTGTTCGATCGTTGCGTTTTTATTTTTGGGCCTTATTAGAAAAAAAATTCCAAGGTTTGATATATGTTACAAGAGGGAGAAGAATTGTTTAGAACATAAAATTATGTCGAAGATTATTGAGAATATGAACATTTTAAACCATTAAACAATAGGATATTACGATTTCCAAATACTTTTGACACTGAATGATCTTGTAATTTTACATTATTAATCGAATATATTTAAAACGGATTAAGTTTTCGGTTATTTGGTCAGCGATTTTCCTTTATGAGAGTCTCTTTTAAAGATTTATGATAGAAAAAGAATTATATAAATTCATAGTTGTGAAATATACTTATTGAATGCAAAGAAATACGAATTCCGAATATTTTTGTCACTCACTCTGTCAGCTTAATTATTTTTATTTGAATTACACGTTTTAGGGTCCCCAGAATCCAAATTACCAAGTCCCGCAAAAAGGTCTATGCATGTCCGCGTGTGGTAAGTCTAGCGCAAAAACGAAAATTCTTATTTTCTTTTTCTTTTTTTGAGGATTGGTAAGGGCTGTTATCCCCTGCACTCTCATGAATATTTTAAATTTGAAATATTTCGCTAAATACTTCTATTTGTACTTATTTACTTTTTCATATATTGTAATCGTAATAGTATTGTTTTTTCTCATTGAAAAATATGTTATGTTGAGATCGCGCTACACGGCGAGAGTAAAGAGAAGTAAAATATGAAAATGCGTGAAGGTTTGATGTGATGTCGGTCATAGGTGATAATAATACATTCTCACTTACTTGTAACATAATCATAATTAAAGTTCAATGTCATTTTCTATAAAACTAAACTTTATCTTTTATTTATTTTGTTAACGTGTACTATTTTTATAAATAATGTTTAATTTCTTAAAATGTTTCTATATTTGTTCATTTATTTTTGCTACTTTGGCTAATCGAAAAATACTACAATAGGAGGCCTAAATGTTGCCTATCCAGGTCTAATTGGGATAGGTATCTTTAATGAGTACAGGCTCGGGACCACCTTTTTACGTCCCATCCGCAGGACATATTTAAGGATTTTGTACCCCAATTAAAAATTCATAAGGTCACCAGCATATTTCAACCCGCAGCCTTGGGTATAGACGACTGTTATGCCAGCCACTACGCTACAGGTGACCCACATATATTTAAAAATGTTTTCACAATGTGTATATTATTTTATTTTTTTACATATAACTTTATGATTTAGTTTTTTTAACTTTTTTTTATAAATATTATTTAGTAAATAAAGGTTTTTTTAAAAAGTAATATTTGATGTTATACGAATTTATAAAAAAAATTATGCCTTCCTCTCCCGCTACTTTCGTGAACTCTTACATGCACTCGCTATCATGAATTTTCACCTACCTCCTCTCTCACCGTGTAGCGAGCCCTTTACTTCCAATTAATTCAAAAGATTAATATTTTTTTCTACAATAATATACGTGAAGAGATAAAAACTGAGAGAAAATACTTACTATTTTTCGTCATATTGCTGCAACGCAGAAATCCAGAGCACAGTGAAATCTTGCATTGACCCTCTGGGGAAAATTTCCTCTCCACCTATTTGTTGTTATTTCGGTCTTCTAGTACATATTCACTCTTCCTCATGCCGCACAAACTTTATTAATTGCTTAAAATCATCCCCAAATAGTTTTATTATGAATATTAAGTACTGCCAGATTCTGTTATAGGTTAATAATAGAAAACAAATTTTTTTTTTCTTAAAAATTTTACGTTACGCATATTTCGTTCTGTTACGTATTTGAATCTTCTTAACCGTGTATGTAATTATTTTTTTTAAATTTTACTAGTTCATATTTTTTCAACAAATTATTCTTTATGATGTCCTATTGGATTGAAACAAAAAGTAATGTCATTTTTTTTTGGTTGAGTACATCATCGAGGTAGCTATTAATTTTAGAACTCCCTTTTCAGCAGAGAACAAAATATTATTTCAATGTAACCTTCCCATCCGAACGATGTAGAACATGTAAACATATGTTCTGATTAATAAATCAGTGCTATAAATCATTAATTTGAGGTTTGTTCCAACACAACCATTCAAACTGTTGGGTGTACAGACACGCTTTGTCGTGGTTTCTGTTAGTTCTTCATAGATTTGACAGGTTTGTCCGATTCCACGACAGTTTCCGAACACAATCAGTAGTGTTGTGAATTCTCCTATAGCAATCGCCCTGAAGATAATCTAAAAATTTACTCCGAAACGTTGGCAAAAGAAATTAAGTTTACTTAATTAAAGTGTTTCGGTGACTGCACACCCTACCAACTTCTCAATTTATGCATACCCTCAACCATTCTTGCATTACTGAGTAATTATAATGCTTTGATTATGACTCTTACGCTAGTAACTTCAGTATGTCAAAGTGAAAAATGACAAACGTCAAACTTTTCTAGGTATGTCAACTTAATTATTTGTATTTGAAAAAAAAAAAAAATCGACCTATTCTTATTTCTTTCACTTACCTATGTATGAAATATATAATAAGAGGAAGTATTACTATCGTGAAACTTTTTGAAATTTGAGTTTTCACCGAGTCCCCAAGTCTTGCAAAAAAGTTTGTTTGTGGTAAAACGAAAATTCTTATTTCATATTTAAGGCAAAATACGACCGAGATGTTACAGCGACTTTTTCATCAAAATCAGCCAACCAGAAGAGCCACTTTGTACCATGCATTTTGCACTTTTTTTCTCAAAAACGGCTCTATCGATTTTGATTAAACTCGTTATATTGATGTAAAATTTTACGGACTCTATTATGATATATATTTCACTCGATTTAAATTGTCTGATAGGGCTTAAATGCCGATATTTTAAATTGGATTCCTCTAAAGTATCATTAATTTTGTAGATTCTAAAAAAATAACCCAATCTTGTTGGCATTGATAAAGAACGGGTAAATATATGAGTTCAACGAAATAGATATCTTACTGAAGGAAAAAATAGCAAACATATTTTATTTATAAAATTATTGTGTTTTTGAACATAACACTAATATAGGTGTATAGTATGCTGTTGAGAAGCAAAAAAATTAAAAAATATATATTTTGATTTTATAGATAATATAGATAGATTATTTAATAAAACAAATGGTTTCATCCAAACAAAATTTAATTAATTCTTTAACATTTTTACTTTCACTTAGCAATATATTTCACCTTTAACTGTATTTGAAAATTCTTAAATTAGTTTTAACAATAGATGTAAGTAAAAGCCGTGTGTTGTGTGTACTAGATTTTTTTTTTAAGTTATAAAATATATATATAATAAAAATACATTCTTGTTAAGGATGAGGTTCGTATTTATTTATTTTTATCCACATTTAAATCAGCCTTAATTTGATTTCATGGCAATCAGTTAGAATTTCTTCATCAAGGTAAGAAACTAATGCTGTATTTAGAATTTTACTAAACATGAATATATATTAATTTATATGTTTAAATATAAATATGTATTATATTGCAATCATGTAATAAAAATGTGTGACTTATGTAAAATAAACCTTTCATTACCTTAACTGATCTGATTTTTTTATACTTTAGGGCAGTTCAGATAATCATGGTTCAAAGAACTAGACTTTTAAGATTATTTTATGGAAATAATAATTTATTTTTCATACTCAAAAAAGCTCTCATTAACTTCCTTTTCTTAAACATTTATTTTTCTTCTCTTTCTATGACATTGTTTTTCTACATTTCGGGGTTCTGTCCCCATTATCAAGACTTTTTTTTTAAATCACTTTTTAACACACACACACACACTCATTTTATTACATATTTAGCTTACTGCTATTCGTCCTATTTGATGTCTATTGATTATTAAATGAAGCTTCCTAAAAATTTATTAAAGAAAATAAAATAATTTATTTTATAGGATGAGTGGATTCAAAATGGAGTAAATATCGTTTTGACTTTTTTACTTTCACTTACTATATATAGTAAGGGGAAGTATTGCGATCGTGAAAAT
The DNA here is from genome assembly GCA_023052935.1 of Piezodorus guildinii. NCBI lineage: Eukaryota > Metazoa > Arthropoda > Insecta > Hemiptera > Pentatomidae > Piezodorus > Piezodorus guildinii. Next base: position 147,865,089 of record CM041296.1, on the reverse strand, counting down.
TTTCGAATTCCAGTTTACAACGGAAATACACGTTTTAGGGTCCCCTGAGTCCAAATAACCAAGTCCCGCAAAAAGGTCTGTGTGTGTGGTAACTCCCGGGCGGAAACGGTAAGTCCTATGAAACTGAAATTTCATATTTAAGACAACTATCCGCTCGAGACGTGACAAAACTTTTTTCATCAAAATGAGCCTACCAGAAGATGCACTTTATACCATGCATTTTGCACCTTTTTTCGATTTTCTCTAAAACGGTTCCGACGATTTTGATTAAACTCGCTATATCGATGTAAAATTTAATGGGCTTTAATATCACGTAGGTTTTATTTAGATAAAAATGGTCTGACAGGGCTTAAATGCCGATATTTTAAATTTTCTTCCCCTAAAGTTCTTTTAATTTTGTAGATTCAATAATAATAACTATATTATCTTGTTAACGCTGATGAAAAACTGGTAAATATATAAATTGAATAAATCCGATACCCAACTAAAGGAGAAAACAGAAAAAATATTTTTTTAATGCAATTTTCCGTTTTTGAACATAAGAGCAGTAATATACATGTATGATGTACCGTTGTAAAGCTAAAGATTTTAGAAAAATTATCATCTCATACACAAGCTTTTAAAAGTTAATAGAGAGTGATGAAATGAACATAAAACTTACTGATTATTTAAGATAATAATATAATTGATTTTTGATACAAACACATGTTTCTATAGAAATTTAATTTAATTAATTCCTTAATAATTTCACGTATTTTTATCTCTAACTGTATTTGAAAATTCTTTCATTGATTTTAAAAATGGAGGTATGTGGAAGTCGTGTGTTGCCCGCACCAGATTTTTAAGTATAATTTTTATCTGTAAATGAATTCCAATAATGATGATATCATCCACTTAGTCACAGCAGCATTAAGTGACGTTTGTCAAGCTCTAGATCAGTTGATTTTATTTAATCAAAATATTTAATCAAACTACTATCAATACATTTCTGCCACCAATTATTCCATTCTCTCGGGATTGAATTTCTCATTTTTAAAATTGAAAAACGTGTTTCCCTTTTTCCAGTAAATATTTTATCTTGTAAATAGTGGTCTAGGTGTCTAAAAAAAAAATGATAATCCGTTGGTGAGAGGTCCAAAGAGTAAGGTGGATGTGGTAGAGTTTCATTTACAAGTTTTTGGATGCCAAACGTGTGAGACATGTTGCAGGGAGTTCTCATGCAACAGAAAGAATGGGCCTATTTCGATTGATCAAAGATAATTTCATTATTGCCAATTTCTGACGTTCTGACGTACCCAAATAAAGCCCAACCAAACAGTAACCAGCACATTTTTTTTTGACCAGTTTGGTGCTTTGGAAAATATATTGCTTCTCCATAGTCGAACCACTGTCCAGAATGTCTACTGTTTTGGTAAAGTATCCTCTTTTCATCATAAGTAACAATTTTGAACAGAAAAGAAGACGGACCCTTTTTGTTACGGCAAATAAGTACAAACTTCATAACGCTATTTGTTTTTTGGGGCGGGTATTGTTTTATGTATGTGAAACCCAACTTTCAAGATGCCTTATTACCTTTCCGATCGCGTTGAGGTGGTTATCGACGATCGATTATCTAAGGTTAAGTTGCCCTGTAAGTTCTTGAACAGTTGTTCTGGGGTCCTCTTCAACTATAGCTTGCAGAACATCGTCGTCAAGAGAGGAATTCTTTCCACGACCTTATTTGTCCTTAAGGCTGAAGACTATCCCCCAAAAATGAGCCACCGTTGAACAGTGTACTCATTGATATTTCTGGTCGCCTGAGAACCGTTCATTTCGAGTTTAAACTTGTAAAACAAAATTATACGAATATGACACGTTGAAATTTTAAAAGTACTGAATTATCTCTAACGTTATCGTTTGGAAGAGCATTAACGAGTGTTAACATTCATTCAAAAGAAAAATCCAGTAAACGTAAACAGTTTGTTATATAGAGAGGTACTTTAAATAAATCTCATTATTCCGCATTATATTCTGGAGAGACCAGTCATAATCAGCAAAGTTTCACTAACTTGAACGGTGAAAATTGTTTTTCTTACGAGCGGTATCTTACGCATCTTTTGGTTACTAGGTACTTCAAGTTCGCCCCCTTTTTTATGGTTGCGCTACACTGCGAACAGGTAGTTGAAAATTCGTTAGATTTGGCGATAGTGAATTATCATTCACTCTCATATACTTTCAACGTGGTAGTAATATCTCAATTGGATCGGCTGCTCAACTTTGCTGAGTTGCTATAAACACACAGCATACTGAATTAATCCTGAAGACAATTCTAAAGAAACCAAAAAATGGGGAGACTGCCAAATAAATGTATATAGCCATATTACTCAAATTCAAATTGACAAATTTGCGAATCCACCCTAGCCTTGATATATATGGTGGTACGAAATTCCCAATGAGTCCAGGATTATAGTCTCCGCTATGTTCTGGAACAATTCCTTTTCTGTACATACTTTTCCAAAAATGCTCTCGTAGTTAATGGGATGGTCTCCCTGCTTCCGAACCTAAGCCTTACGAAACTTATCCTGCAGGTAAGGAATACATTTTTTATAAATGCTTACTCTCTGTTCTTGGATTCTGATGCATTTTTCTCGATCATTTGCGCCATATCTGATTGTAGAATCTACTATCAGTGCTTCCTTTTCTGTTGTACTGAATGTCCACAAATCTCGTTGATTTTTTTGTTTGTTTATTTAACGTCCCTTTGGGCTGGTGTGCCAATCGGACGATGCTACAGTGGGAGTCCTAAATGTTGCCTATCCAGGTTTAATTAAGAAAGGGGTCTTTCACGAGTAGGCTTGGGACCACCTTTTAACGTTCCCTCCGAAGGACGGCATAACTAAGGATTTTTTACCCCCATTAAAAAATGCTAGGGCCACCTGCAAGTTTGAACCAAGGACCTTGAGCATAGGAGGCTGTTAACCACAGGAGCATGTTAACCACCCTGCTACCGGAGACTCATTATTTAAAATAGTAAATCACATTACTTACTAAGAATTTTTGTTTTTGTTACCAGTACCCCCCAAATTTCGTTGATCCATCCATATCAAGGCAAAACATTTATAGTTTTTCCTTTCTAAAAGTTCCGCTATTTCCTTTTTACTTTCACTTACCTGTATATGCTATATATAGTAAGGGAAAGTATTGCGATCGTGAAAATTTTCGAATTCCATTTTTCAATGGAAATACACGTTTTAGGGTTCCCTGAGTCCAAATGACCAAGTCCCGCAAAAAGGTATGTGTGTCAGTGTGCGTGTGGTAAGTCCAGCGCGAAAACGAAAATTTCTAAGAAACTGAAATTTCATATTTTAGAAAACTAAACGCCTGAGATGTTACAGCAACTTTTTCATCAAAATCAGCTAACAAGAAGAGCCATTTTATACCATGCATTTTATACCTATTTACTATTTTCTAAAATATGGGTGTAACGATTTTGATTAAACTCCCTATATCGATGTCAAATTGGACGAGCTTTATATCATGTAGGTTTCGTTCTGATTGACATAATCTGTCAAGGGCTTAAATGCCGATATTTCTAGGTTGTCTAGGGTCTACACATCCTGTCGCGCCATTCGGAAAAAAAAATCAAATTGCTGTCTACAATAAATCTTGCAAAATCAACTTGCTCTGATGATTATCACAGAGTATAGAATGAAGTCTAATTCTGATTCTATACTCTGTGATATAGACAAACATAACGCACATGTTTAGGTCGAAACTTCAATTCCTGTTATACGAAAAAATTGGTATTTATTCCGAAGTGTCACTTCTCTTATCAGTGGCCTTGTTTATGGTTATCCAGAGTGATATTGTTGAGCTTAGTTGTCTTCCACCTGGCTTTGGGCGCTAAATTCTATCACCCCCACCATACTACCCACATCTTTAGAAATAAAGGTTAGGATATTTATCCAAGGTGTCTTCCACTCGACTTATGGCGCCGAATTCAAATTCAAAATACTTATTAAAACCCAGTTATTCGTAATACCGTCTTTATAAATATAGGTTAGGATATTTATCTTAGGTGTCTTCCACTCGACAATAATAATGTCACAATAATAATGGCAAGGGAGTATGGGGGCAATTTAGGGGTGAACGTATAATGGCGGGAAATTCAAAAAGTAGGGGCGGGGTGGCCGAGCGTGTTAGCGCGCGTTGCTGTGAGCATCGTTGCCTAGCAACAGATAACCAAAAGGTGAAAACCAAATAATTACGAGTTCGACTCTCGTGCTGGGGGATTTTATCTCGGCATATATCCCTCGCCCTCACTCCCTGGCCCGAGAGAGCCACCGTTCAAAGGCGAGGTAGGGGTGGCCAAAAAAAAAATAAAAAAGTAGGAGAAATGAGTACTGTGGTGGGGGTGACGATACCCCTCCGTAAGAAGGCGGGAAACATGCCGCTCAATGAGATCATGAAGTACCCATGTATTGAGCTTTTTTACTTTCCCAATACACTTTAAATGTCTGGAAACGGTAGATGCACTTGCATTTAGTTGTACTGAGAGTCCTTTGACTGTTTGGTAGGGGTTTCCTTCTACTGTATGTTTGAGGACATCGTTGTGTATTACGGACGGAGTTCTTCCTCGGGGCAAGTTTTCCAAGTCGGTATCTCCAGCTGAAAACTTAGCAAACCAACGGCGAATGGTCCGTTGATTACCACTCCTTTCTCCAAACGCCTTGCTAATATTTCTAGCGGCCTCAGGATTAGTAACTGTTTACTTTAAATATGTAAACATTCGGAAGAAAACAACAGAGACCTGCAAAATCCTTTATGTGTTTCAGAAACTATAAAAACGGACATTTCACGTGAAACAACCCAATAACTCGAGTTATCCATTTTTACACGACCGCCACAGTTATATAATGTTTGTGAAAATTTTCAAATTCCAGTTTTCAACGGAAATACGCGTTTTAGGGTCCTCTGAGTAAAAAAAAAAAAAAAAAAAAAAGAAAATAGTCGCGCTAAAAGGTCTGTGTATGTGGTATGTCTTGCGCGAAAACTAGAGGTCGTGCGGGACTGAAATTTCATATTTGAGACAACTTTACTATCGAGATGTTACTGCAAAATTTTAAATTAACTCGCTGAAGATCCCTATCTTAATTAAACCTTTCTTCCTCATGGGCTCTACAACTCCTCGCTGAATTCTCCTTAATTAGCCTCGTCCATTGGTCTCTCTCTTGCAGCTGTCCTGCAGTTAGCTAGTCCAAGAAGAGCTCTGCCGTCTTCTTCGACCCCAACCATCCAGCGTAATAAAGGTCTTCCAACTCTTCTTTATCTTTCTATACGTATGAACTAGACGTTGTTCAGCATATTTTTTCTAGTTGGGCTACTGTCATCCATCATGACTGCATGGCCTGCCCGTCATGTAGCCAGATGGGTGACGTCCGTATCATTATGTATGGCGGCCAGTTCTGTAACTCCGTCTTCTCCATCGTTATCTGAGCGTTCTGGCCTACAACTGCGACGTAGTGCATTTTTTTCAAAGCCAGCGGGTTGCTCCCTTCAGTTTTGGAGAAGCTCCACGTTTCTGCTCCATGTGTGAGAACTGGACGGATCAGCGTCTTGTACAGAATAATTTTTATACGCCTGAAGACCAAGCGATTACACTAGGTTGGTTGGTTGTTATATTTTATTGGCACAAAACATCTCGGTCATCAGTGCCAGACACTCATTTTTAGAAACTAATTTAAGGTTAAATAATGAACAATTGTTTTACTAAAAAACAAATAACAACAAATAGTTGAAAACAATTAACTAATAAGAATAATCACTAGTAAGAAAAAATGTAACAGCATTAGCAAAAGATAAACATATATCAGGTTAAATTAAAAAAAAAAATAAAATAAAATAAATAAATAAAAGTAAAAAAAAAATGCGTTGATGCGGTTTTCCAAGACTTTGGCTCGCTCTTGATCGCTTTCAGCTTGCTTGGATAGCTGTTTTTCCATGTTTCATCCCATTTTTTAAAAACATTTTCAGTTAGAGGGCGCGCTAGTTCTGATGGTGTTAACAGTGCTTTACCACGACCAGGGAGAGTGAGAGCCTCTTTGGCTGCCTTATCTGCCATTTCATTTCCCATTATCCCCATATGGCTCGGTATCCAGACATAATGAATTATTTTTCCGTCTTCAGCCATTGGTTTGGTCAATTCCAGGATTCTTAAAATTCCTGGATGACTGGAATACATATTACACTACGATTACACTACTGGATAACAAACTTATCCTAATTAAATCAGGACAGGCAAAATTTAGGACTGTATTATCTGCAATATCGTTCTATTAGCCACAGAGACCATAAAGTGTCGTTAAATGAATAAATAGACATATCACATCCTTGTAACTTTTCATTGTTAGTGAATATATTATGCTCCAAACTTAATTACAGATTCTCTTCCATTTTTACTTTCACTTAATATATAAAGTAAGGGAAAGTATTGCGATCGTGAAAATTTTCGAATTCCAGTTTTCAACGGAAATACGCATTTTAGGGTCCCTTGAGTCCAAATAACCAAGTCCCGCAAAAAGGTCTGTGTGTATGTGTGTGGTAACTTCCGGGCGGAAACGGTAAGTCCTATGAAACTGAAATTTCATATTTAAAACTATACGCCCGAGACGTTACAAAACCTTTTTCATCAAAATAAGCTCACCAGAAGAGCCACTTTATACCATGCATTTTGCACCTTTTTTCGATTTTCTCGAAAACGGTTCCGACGATTTTGATTAAACTCGCTATATCGATGTAAAATTTTAATGAAATTTGATATCATTTAGGCTTCATTCGGATTAAAATGTTCTGACAGGGCTTAAATGCCGATATTTTAAATTTTATTTCTCTAAAGTACCTTTAATTTTGTTGATTCTATAAAAATAACTATATTATCTCATTACCACTGATGAAAAACAGGTAAATATATAAATTTAATGAATTCGATACGCAACTAAAGGAGAAAACAGGAAAAATATTTTTTTAACTTAATTTTTAGTTTTTGAACATAAGAACAGTAATATACATGTATTGTATACCGTTGGAAAGCTAAAGATTTTACAAAAAATATTATCTTATATACAAGCTTTTAAAAGTTAATAGAGAGTGATGAAAAGACGATAAAACTAACTGGTTATTTTAGGTAATAATATCATGGATTTTTTAATAAAACACATGTTTGTATTTAAATTCAATTAAACTCTTTTATAGTTTCCCGTATTTTTATCTCCAACTGTATTTCAAATTTCTTTCATTGATTTTAAAAATGAAGGTAAGTGAAAGTCGTGTGTTTCCCAGATTTTCTTGAATTGCGGAACTTGTATCCTGTGAATATAATTGAGCTGATTGCATTGCGGAGACTCAAATGGGCGAGTAAAGTTGTTGGGCTCGGTGACGAGCGGATTCCGAGAAAGTTGGTATTTGCTGATCCGACTGGTAGGCGTCCGAAAGGTAGGCCGAAGCGTAGATGGGAGGATTGCGTTAAGGCTGATCTCGGGAGCTTGGGCTTGATTGGTGAACATTGGACGAGTATGTGTAGGCAGAATTTGGTAGTATCGGCATCGAACCTTCGGGTTCGGTAAGCCTATTATTATTATTATTATTATTTTCCTTCTAGTACTTTTATATTATCTAAAAGCTGGACAACCCTTGATGAACATGCAAGCAGGGTAACAGCCGCTGAAATGAGATTCCTTCTTCTTTCTTCTTGCTCAATAATGCAGTGTGTCCTTCGGTCTTTTCTTTAAATATTGGTGTAAACAGACAGAAAGAAAAATGGCTCCTTTTGTTTGTTTATTTATTAATCGTCATTTTATGCTGTTGTGGCCAATCAGATGATGATATAGTGGGATTCCTAAATTTTTCCTATCAAAGTTTAATTAGGATTGGGATCTTTAACGAGCACCTGACATTGCAGAGGCTCAGAACTATCTTTGAACGTCCCCTCCGAACGACAGCATGACTAATGATTTTAAATGGATCCTTTTAATTAGTATTAGCGTTAATTGAAATTTATTTCTCTTTCGGTGAATTCCAATGTTGTTATTATCGGTATATGTTTAATCATAATACTTGTTAGATATACTTTATAATACAGTTTACATTTGTTCTGGTAGTTTTTTCCTGCACCTATGTTATTGTGAAGAACACAATTAAGCACCTAATGAGACGAGTTTGAAAATATGCAGTACACATATACAAGGTCTTTTATCAGATACCCAGGGGTCATCTGTGGTGTAGTTGCTAGCATAACAGCTTTCTGTCCGAAAGATCGCAGGTTCAAACATGGTAGGTCGCCCTAGAATTATTTAATGGCATGAAAAACTCCTCAATTAAAAAGGGAGGACGTAAAAAGGTTGTCCCGAGCCTGTGCTATGTCAGGTACTCGTTAAAGACCTATATTCTAATTAAACCTTCTTCTTCTTCTACTGGCTCAACAGGCGCATGAGGCCGCCCTTGGCCTGCTCAACAGTCGCCAACCATCCTTCTCGATCCTCAGCTCCTCTCAGAGAGATCCCGAGCTGTCTAAGATCCTTCCCTACACCATCCTTCCATCGACCCTTCGGTCTGCCACGGCGGCGCCGGCCATCCGGAACATTCCTGAACACTCTACTTGCAACCCTGTCACAGTTCATCCTCATCACGTGCCCAATCCATTTTAACCTCTGTATCTTAATATGAGAGGGGATACTGATATCCTGGTAGAGCTGAAACAGTTCCTTATTTTTCCTCCGCCGCCATTGACCATCCTCAAATACGGCTCCCAGGATTCTCCTTAGGATTACCCGTTCAAACCTATCAAGCAGGTCCACATTTTTGTTGTTGAGGATCCACGTTTCTCCACCGTACGTAACCACTGGTCTTACAAGGGTTTTGTATAGCATCAACTTGGTGGAGCGGCTCAAAAGCTTGCTTCTAAATAGCTTTGATAAGGAAAAATAGGCTCTATTACCAGCCGCTATACGCTTCCTTACCTCTTCTTCTTCCTTCAGGTCATCATTTATAATAGAGCCTAGATATTGAAAACTTCTTACCAGTTCTATTTTATAGGGTCCCATTTCATAATGACTCTGCCTCTGGTCCATTCGTGAGCCTAGTACCATTATCTTAGTTTTCAGCTCGTTGACTTTTAGGCCGATCTTTCCTGCTTCCTTGTACATTGCTTCAAAGGCCGCTCTTATGCTCGGCAGGGATCTACCAATAATGACCACGTCATCTGCATATGCGAGAATTTGAGACATCTTCGTAAATATTGTCCCTTGCTGTTCTAATTCCGCCCTATTGATGATGACTTGTAGAGCTATATTGAACAGAAGAGAAGCTATTGGATCTCCTTGTCTCAGACCACCTTCTACTTCAAACGGCTCCGATAGCCCACAGCATTTAACTTGGCAAATTGTATTTGCCATTGTGCATTTTACTAAACGAATTAGTTTACATGGTAGTCCCAGTTCATGCATGGCTACTACGAGCTTACTCCTAACTATGGTATCATAGGCGGCCTTAAAATCGACAAACAACATCCAGGTAGTCTGCTGAAACTCATTCATTTTCTCACAGATTTGCTTCAGAGCGAAGATTTGATCAATAGTGGACCTATTGGGCCGAAAACCACCCTGATAGTCGCCCAGTTTCTGTTCTACATATGGGAGGTATTAAACCTGGATAGGAAAAATTTAAAACTTCAACTGTAGCAACGTCCGATTAGCCATAGTAGCATAAAGAGACTTTAAATCAACAAATAAACAAACAACCCATTTAACTACTTAAAATTTAATTCATTTGAAAAACCGTAGCAAATTATTACACTATGGTTTATTATTTCTAAATGTTTATATTCGGCTATAATTGTTTATATAGCTGTTAATAGGTAGTTAAGCAATATGAAAAGCAATTAATATTCCTACTAATTTCAAAACGCTATATCTCTGCTAGTTCTAAACCAATTTCAATGATTCTTTTTTTCATTTTGAAGGTAATTTAATGCTTTATAACGTAGCACTAAGGGCGAATGGTTTCGTTATTCGGATTCTACGTATCTTAAAACGTAAGCCCTCAAATTTTGAGAGTGGGAGGGGAGTATTTTTTTTTATTTGTTTGGTCGATTACAAAGGTTCATTGTTATAAATAATAAACCAAAACAAACAAAAATATCATTGAAATTGTACCAATATCAGCGCTGAGATCTAATTGAAATACCAAGTGTGTCCGAAAGCAGACAGATGAATCGAAATCCTACCATCTACCACACCATTTACTCCAACACACTGTTCACAACATTATACTCTGTTAAACTTAGTGTTTACTTTAACATTTTTTTTGTTACTCTATGTTAACTTAAAAGAAGGTAGGTATTTGAAATATGATATTTTGCAATAAAAATCACTATTAAACTTTTTTATTATTATATTATTATAAATATCTGTAACTATTGGGTTGTTTCACATGAAATGTCCGTTTTTAGTTTCTGAAATACATAAAGGATAATGCAGGTCTCTGTTGTTTTCTTCCGAATGTTTACATATTTAAAGTAAACAGTTACTAATCCTCTACCTTTGTATTATAATCATTAGCTTCCCAATCAATTACCCACTTTTTAGCATACCTCCAAATATGAACATGGAAACACGCGATTTTCGAGTAATATTTTTGTACGAGTTTAAACTCGGCCATTCAGCAGCTGAGGCCGCTAGAAATATTTGCAAGGCGTTTGGAGAAGGAGTGTTAATGAACGGACCATTCGCCGTTGGTTTGCTTAGTTTTCAGCTGGGGACACCGACTTGGAAAACTTGCCCCCGAGGAAGACCTCCGTCCGTAATAGACAACGATGTCCTCAAACATACAGTAGAAGGAAACCCCTACCAAACAGTCAAAGGACTCTCAGCACAACTAAATGCAAGTGCATCTACCGTTCCCAGACATTTAAAGTGTGTTGGGAAAGTAAAAAAGCTCGATACATGGGCACCTCATGATCTCACTGAGCGGCAGCAAGACCCCATGTTTCAAAACATACCGTGCAAAAATTGAAAGAACTGGGCTACGAACTTCTTCCGCACCCACCATATTCTCCCGACTTGTCTCCAACAGATTACCACCTGTTCAGGAATTTAAACAACTCCGTCAAAGAAAAACTTTTTGAAAATGATGATCAAGTGAAAAGTGCGTTTTCAGATTTGGTTTCACCTTCAGAAAAAGAAGGTAAATACTTCGAATACAATTATCTTGTTTTCATATCGTATTTTTAATAAAAATCTTTTACCTTGAAACCGGACATTTCATGTGACACAACCCAATATTATCATATGATTTTTTTTTACAATTTAGTTACGAATATTTAAAAGCATTATATTTTAATAATTATTATTTTATCAGTTACGGTTATTTTTTTTTAATTTGCTAACTATTATTATTAGTTAAGAATATGGATTTTAGTGATAAGCATTTTGTTTTACTTGAGAAAAAATATATACATATATTTATGGGAAATAATATATTTTCCCTTTCCTTCATTAAGCTGTACACGTATGCTTTAAACTAACTTCTTCGCTTGTATTATAATGAGATACTTTTGTTGGGAATACATTGCTGATGAATACCACTGGAGTTACTAATAAATTCCCAATATCTAAAACCCCATTAATACATTTGTTTTGTGATCCCGGCAAGTATTGAATGTTTGATACGACGTCGCTCATCAGTAGTAAACCATGGGCAATATTCATGGGAAACAAGTCAATGAATTGCCGGGATCACAGAACAATATTGTTGGACTTATAATAATAAATTATTATGTTCTTGATACATAATCTAAAACGTGAGTCAGGATGAGCGGAACATCAGGAATGGATTTCAAATAGGAAAATAATTTCAAAAATATATGTACTTATCCTATTTTCATTAATTTTAATTTTATGGGCCAATTACAAATAAAATTTCGTCCATGTACTAGTTCAATTCCCTACGACCAATTAGCATGCACAATATAGGTTTAGGACGGGAAAGCTGTCATTCCCATGCGCTGAAGGCGCAGTAGGTCGGAAGAAACAAGCCTATTACCATTTGGATCATCCATTTTTTCTTCTGTTCAACGATGGCTCAAAACATTTTGGGAGAGAGTCTTTAGCCTTGAAGGCGAAGTAGGACATTCCTCTCTTGATGATGTTTTGCCGCCTTTGGTGGAAATAATTCCAGAACAACTGTTCGAGAATTTGCAGAAAAACCTAACCTTAGCTAATCTACCGGCGATTACAACCTCAAGGCCATTAGAAACAAAAAAAGCTTTAAAGTTGGGTCCGGGATTGTTACTTGTGATTAAATGTGAAGAGCAGCCCATTTTCCAAAGCCTCCAACTCATCAAGAAAACATTATGTTACTGTCTAATGTGCCTCTTTGGGTTTATTTTTTATTTAACGTCACTTTATGCTGATATGGCTAATCAGAAGAAGTTGCAATGGGGGACCTAAATTTTGCCTATCCAGGTTTAATTATGATAGGAATCTTTAACAAGTATTCACATCGCACAGATTTACTGGCGGGCGCTACGGTCCAACTGGGACCCGGGCCTCCGGGCCTCCTCAAGAACTTCAAGCCAGTCGTTCCTGTCCTTCGCTCTAGCCCTCCATCTCCTCACTCCAAGCAACTTGAGGTCCTCCTCGACGTCGTCCAACCATCTCACTCTTGGCCTTCCTCTGTGTCTTTTTCCTCCAATTTTTCCATAAAGGAGTAGTCTTGGAATCCTAGTTTCTGGCATCCTTTCTACATGTCCGAGCCATCTTAGGCGGGCTTTTTTCACAAACGATACGAGGTCTGGTTTCCCATACATTGTTCGGAGCTCACTATTCTTTCTTATTCGCCAAGAGTCATTTTCTTTAATTGGCCCAAATATCTTCCTTAGTATTTTTCTCCCAAACATTGAGTCTCCTTTCGCTTTCATTTGTTAATACCCAGGAATCGCTGCCATAAGTAACTGTGGGTCTCAGTATTGTTTCGTATATTATCACCTTGGCATCTCTTGAAATATTTTTGAACTTTAGTATTGTTTGTAGGACGAAAAGGCACTTGTTCGCATTAACTTCATCTTTCGTATTATTATCATGAGTAATAACAGAACCTAGGTACTTGAAGGTATCTGTACTTTTAAAACGGCGTTCGCCAATCTGCAGGTACATCGCACAGACTCGGGATCACCTTTTTACGTCTCCTCCGAAGTACGGCATAATAAATGATTTTTCACTCATATAAAAAAAAATCCTAAGACCATCCACTGGTATTGAACCCACGACCTCGTGCATAGAAGGCTGTCATACTATTCTGGTGGACAGACAGGTGACTCTTGGTAACGTTGGTTAATTATATATTTGCTTACAAGATATTTTTAATTTTTGCGTACCGCCACCCGGACCATCTCATCGTTCATATTTAATATATATTAAGATTGATCATAAGTAAACATTTATCCAATAAAAATGGAGATATTTTGGTAATATGCAGATACTTTTAAAATAATTTATTATTTCTTCATAATTGTCTCTATTGTGGTTTGATATACCAATCAAACCATGATTTGATACAAAGAGAGAATCTCAAACGTGTCTCACCTATTTTGATGACACTTTTTTAGATAAAAACTAGACTCTGCAAGATGTAAGGGGCTAATGCTCCACGGGAGTCGCGTAAAAAAAATTGGAAAGTTTGCTCACGAAAAGCATATTTTATTTAATATCTCGGGTTTTAGGGAAGGTAGAAAAATAAGTTTGATGCCAAAATTACCCTATTCAAAGCTGAATAATTAAATAAATAAGCCATTAAAGTATTTAAGTTTTATGCTTTTTAATAACCCTAAAAATATAAATCTCATCTAAACAGTACTTTTAATAGGGCTTCTTAAAAACTGTGCACCGAATAAGATTCCTTTTTAGGAGTGAGGAACATAGTTCTTAAGAAACCTTATTAGTAGTAGCGATTGACGAGATTATTTATATTTTAAGCTTATTACTAAGCATAAGACTTAAATAGTTAAATATCTTATTTTTTTAATCATTCAGCTTTGAAATAGGGTCATTTTGACACCATACTTACTTTTATACCTTCACTAGAACCAGAAATATTAAATAAAATGCGTTTTTCCCTCACATACTTCCTCCTGGAGAACGTTGGCCCCAAATATTTTGCACTCTAATGGTTTAATGTCAATTTTCACCAAAAAAAAAAAAAAACTCATTAAAATCGGTGAGACACATTTGGGATCCTCTCTTTGTAAGTATTTATTGTTATTAATTCTTTACAAACTAAAACATAAGACTGTGACGTCACGAGGATCAAGAATACTTGATCTCGGAAAAAATATTTGTTTTCCCATCATGATGCACATTTGGAATGAACTTTGGAAGATACATTAATACAAAAAGCTCAAGGTGTTTTTAACCCATTTTTTGATCTTCATATTTTTTCTTTTTAATGGACCTACAACGTAAAATACATCAATAGTAAACAAATATATAAAATAAAACCTAAAAAGTTTTTACCCTGAAATAAACCCCTGGGGTTGGCAACACTGCTCTCAGGGGTTAGTTAATTCAGTCTTTCCACGTATCATTTTATCATTCCTAAGTTCTTTAAAATTTAGGTTTGAATTTAATTTGAAAAGCCAAATTTTAATTATTTCAAAGTTAACTGTTAATTATTAATCTGATTGCAATTGAAGTTAAAAGTTTGCCGCAATTGGTCTGTTGTTATACAATACTCCTATCCTGCAGCGGTTGCGCGTCCCAAGCCAAAGTAAAGGTAAAATATTTAATTACATTTCAAAAGTATATTTATAAAACAGAAAGTTTCTGACATGATTTGAAAGAACAGGTAAAGACCTTAGAAATAATGTCTCAGAACTATATAAAAACTTATAAACAGATATGTGTTGGAATATTCGCTCTTGTACAATTCTGTGATTTACATGCAGTTATTGTAATATACAAGAAGGGAATAAGGTGTAGTGATATTTATTTTATTTTTTACTTTAAATATGGCTATTTATTAAAACTAAGAAAGATATAAAAAAAGTTGTATTTTTGAAACAATATATACACTAAAATTTGTATTTTATTTAGTTCATTAATTAAGCCTGATATGGTGTGGATCACAATTGAAAAACACAAGTGTTTCACTAGTCCATCAAAGTTTTATGCTTATTGTTATGAACACTTAAAACTTTAAAACACAAATATATGTATTTGTTGGGTGGAGTAATGATTTATTGTACTATCAGCCCATTTTAACCTTGTTGCTTTCAAATTATGAGATATATATACGATGAGATCAGTTGTGAAACTAAAACAAAGAACTACATTAATACATAAAGTCAACATACATGCTGCTGTACTACATGTAGTAAAAAGCATTTGCACAAAATAGAAAGGATGAAGATGCTGTTTCTGGCGGCTAAATATAAGTATATAACATGTGATTAAAGTTTTATGTTGTGTCATGAGAGATTTGACACTTTTTTGGAAATCTATCGGAGTCAGCCCTGATGAAGGCCCACAATGTAGGCCATAACATTGACACTAAAATAAAATAATTTTATCTTATTAGTGTGTTTTGTTTGAAGACCGCACCCCAAACAACTTGTCCATCATTTGGTCTCGATGGTCAATAAAAACTTCATTATTAAAAGATGTATGGTCTTTAAAGCCGAAACAACCTCCAAAAGAAAATACAATGAGATGTTATGTATATATTTACTCTATTATATCAGTTATATATACAGTTTTCCGGTTATATACTAAGTTTGTAAATAGATACAGTTTCCTGTTATATACTAAGCTTGTAAAAAGAACTCTGATTATTGAGAGCAATGTTGGTCAGGTCTCCTCATACTACAATAAGTATATGAGTTTTCCTTTTTAGCCCGGTCCACTGCCTAATGGAATACTCTCCCATCAAACATCCACCATGCTCTTTTCCTATCATCATTTTAATCAATCCCTCTTTCAATACACTCTTTCTAATCAGATGTAAGCTAATTCTTATTAAAACAACTTATGTGAAGTAAAGTTTATTTACTTTTGATGAGGTGTAGAAGTTAAATTTTATGATCATTATTATTTATTTTTTTCTAAAATATGCACTTTGAGATGTAACTATGACCTGTGTTGTTTTTTTCTTCTTATGTTATCCTTTTTTTTTTTTCTTTATGTATTAAAACAATATAAAATGTTCAACAATGATGGGGCATTCCCCTCACATTGTAGATCAAATTGTTGTTTTCATTTTTGATTGTTGGTAAAAATGTTGTTATTTAAAAGTATTTGTGTATACTCACTATCATTTTGAATGTTTTTGGCCAGTTATAGTTTTTATTTTGTTCATAAATTTTATTCTTAAGGGACATTGTCCCAGAATAAAATTTGTTGTTCTATTTTTTAATCATTGGTTAAGAATTAGTACTTTCTTGTAGATTGGTAACACAAAGAATATATAAATATGTGTACTATTTTATAAACCTTTATCCAAGGATACTTTATGAAATACCTTAAATCATCTTGCAAAACATCTAGCAGATCTCTCACATTTCAACACATCGTAACAACATGCAAACTGATACCACTATAAAGCACAGTATATCTTCCACTACAATTGAATCGTTTTCTAATGTAAGGGTCATCTGTAGTGTAATGGCTAGTATAACCACTTTCTATGACCAAAGTTGTGGGTTCTAACCAGTCAGTTGACCCTAGAATTTTTTTAATGAGAGCAAAAAATTATTGCGTTCTTTGGAGGGGACGTAAAATGGTGGCCTCGAGCCTATGCGATCTCAGGTAATCATTAAAAATATCTATGCTAATTAAACCTGGATAGGCAAACTTTAGGATCCACCCTGTAGCATCGTCCAATTAGCAGGTGTCATAAATTGACATAAAATTAATAAACAAATTTTCAAACAAAGAAACATTCATAATTTAATGTAATTAATCCAAATGACAAACATTGTTAATTTATTGGAGTATTAAACATATTTTTTTAATAATTCTTCCTTGGTTTATTTCCTCCATCATTTAACATTTCAGTAAATATCTATTCACTTCTCCTGTGAATTATGAAATTGATCCAAATAAAAATAATATCATTATTGTTAATATAATTTAACCATTTTATTTACTATTCAGATGCTTATTTCCAGAATGTACTAAAGGACATTTTTTATTAAATCATTGTTTTGAAATATTTGTATTCTAATCATTATTGTTGTTTAATTTATTAACATCACATTTATGCTACTGTGGCTAATTGGATCATGTGTGAGTCCTAAACTTCACTTATTTAAAAAAGGGATCTTTAACGAGTTTCTTAAATCGTACAGGCTTTGGATCGCCATATTATGTCCCCTCTAAAGGATGACGTAACCAAATGTTTTTACTACCTTTAAATAATCCTTGAGTCATCTGCCTGTTATTAACCGATGACATTGAACATAGAAGGCTGTTATGTTCTACAAGTATAAATACACTACACTACAAGTATAAATGTTATTTATTGTAATCATATAGTTTTATCAAAATCCACTATCCAATTTCATTTAAAGAACCCTCAATTCCTTTAAAATGCGATTCTGAAATAAAATGATTTTTCAAAGGTTTAAATCACACATTTAATTTTGTTCCAAAAATCTCATAATATACCTTTATCATGTAAAAATAATGTTATTAATATAGCAATAAAATAATTAAAGATTTTAATGTAAAAGAATGAAATAAATTGGTTTAATAATAAATAATTGAGAAATTGTGGCCTTCCAATGATGGAGAGAGATTCTTATAAAATTTCCAAAAATGGATCATATTTTTTTGGAAATCACTGTCTCAATTGTAAAACATTATTATTATAAAAAAAAAAAAAAAAAAAAAAGAAAGGCTAATATATGGTCCACTTAGATGGATGCAGAATATTATAAAATAAATAAATATTTTATATAAAATGTATTATTAATTATAAAATTAAGAACAATTTTTTTTTTTTAATTATGCCTTCCTATTTTGTCCTCTCCCATAAGGGATCTGGCAGCCCAGTACCACTCGATCGGGATGGAGTTTCAGCTCTTATTTTTTTGCAAGCGGGAGCATACTTCTAGATGCGCTGCATTCATTTCCCCTTCGCATTACACAGGCACAATGTGGAGACTGCCACTGTGACCCGATCACACCCGTCAGGTAATCATTCTGAACCATGCAACAGCATCTTTTCTCTGCTGGACTTTGGTCGAACTGAGCCTTAGGGAATCCATTAGTAGGGCATGACTTGCCCTCTTACCTTCATCCCTAGCTCTAGCTAAGAAATTTGATTGCTCCACTTCTCTGAAAGCTGCACCTTATTTTGCAAGCTTGTCAGCTGCAACCAAACCAGCTGGAAAACCATTATTAAGAAAAATATTGAATAGCTTTTCTTTCAAAAGAAGAATTTTAAGTCTTAGAAATAACTAGTCTTCCCAAAATCCTGTTTCTAAGCCTAGGATTTGTTGTTTGTTTATTTAACGTTCCCTTTATGCTACTGTGGCTAATCAGACGATGCTAGAATGGGAGTCTAAATTTTGCCTATCCAGGTTTAATTAGGATAAGGTCTTTAACGAGTACCTGACATCGCACAGGTCGGGACCATTTTTTATGTCTGACCTCCGAAGGACCGCATAACTAAGGACTTTTTACTCCCATTAAAAAATCCTAGGACCACATGCAGGTTTCAACATGTGACCTTTGCAATAAGAGGCTGTTATGCTAGCTACCATACTACAGATGATTCCAGTCCTAGGATTTTCTATAAATCACTCATCTGACTCTCTGCCCTCCATATAAAGCCATAATATTTTTTCTTATTTCAAATATAAATATAATACAAAAATTAGTAATTAGTGGTTGGTGGTGGATAAAAAATAAAGCGGTGGAGTCACTTTTCAAACTATACTTGCAGTACCGAGTAAAACTGCTTACTGCATCTCTTCTAAAATATTGGGAGGAAGGTCAAGTTCCTTCATAGATATTAAAGTCATCATTTTTCGAGATGACCAATGGTAGTACCCTCATTTTGTATAGCTGCTTCAGCTCTTCGCCCAGATCCTGATAGTTTCTGACCTTTTCAGCTTCAACCTTGTGATGGCACCCTTAATTCAACGATCTTCACATATTTTTCTTCCTTTAAGATCAGCAAAATATCAGGATTGTTATGTGGGGAAAATGTGATCAATTTCGATTGCCAGGTCCCAATACAGCTAGACGTGTTGTCTGGCGAGTACTGGCTGTGGGCTGTATCTTTAATACGGCAAGTTTCCTCCAGATCTGATATTTCTTGGTCAATGCTTGGTGAAAATTTATTACTGCTATCTTATCATTTTTACTGTTGACTTATTAGAATTTATAAAGCTATTATTCTTCCGACAGTTCTTTACGGATGTGAAATGTTGCTTCTTACTTTAGGGGATGAACAACATCTTAAGGTTTTCGAAATATAAATTACTGTGTAAAATATTTGGTCTAAAGAAAGATAAGGCCACTGGGAGTTTTTGAAGGTTGCACAACACGGAATTGCAGAGCTTGTTACCCTGTTAATGTAATATAATTGAGTTGATATTATTATCAATTGGTAGGTATCCAAAAGGTAGGCCGAGCATCAATGGGAGGATTGTGTTAAGTCTGATCTTGTGCGGTGATCATTAGATGAGTCTGTTTAGGCAGCATTTGGTGGTATTGCCATCGAACCTTCGTGTTCGGTAGGCCTAGTATTATTGACTTATTGTTAATTGTTATTGATTTCATTAATGGGGAGTGGTGTGGTCTAGTGGATAGAGTGCTTGTTACTGTTCTCCGGGTTCTAGTTTTGAATCCCAGCTGTGATAGAATATTATTTTATTTCAGCCTTGGGGCAACAATGGAGTATGAAGATCCCCCTCCCCCCTTGGGCAGACCCAGCCTCTATAAAGTTGGAACCCAAAAATAGAGAAAAACCTGGGGGCTGTGTGTGATCTCTGCCAATCACCTCATTGCATGGCCGTTGGACTATAAACAGTATAAAACCCTACATGTACTGAGCACAAGACCCCTTCATGGGTTGTAGAGTTACAGGGTTTTTTTTTTTCTTTAAATTGCATTGTTTGTGTTTTTTTTGAGGACCAAAACATCGCCAAAATAAATTATGTTAACTTAATTGAAGTGTTTCTATGACTATCTCAACCAACTCTCATGATTCTTTTTACAGTCGACTATTCTTCCATAATTATGAAGTATTATTAGTTTAACATTTTATAGGATGGGAAAAAAGGGTTTTAGTTGAGTCTATTGTAGCTCTTTGAAATTTCCCTTCACATGCTAAATAAAAACATGTGAGTACTCCAATATATCTAAATGGATTCTCTACATCAACACCAGCCGAAAAAATCTTGGGGGGGCCTGGAATGACGCTGCTTGCAACACCAAAGGCTGGCTTGCATCCAAGGATGGTGATGCTCAGTATTTGGTGAGATTGGAAGGGACCCATACATTTTGAGCTCCTTCTTCAAAACCAAACTATAAATACGGACTTATAATATAAATACGGATCCAGTTAGATCGATTGATGGCAGCAATTGAAGAGAAACAGCCAGAGTTGGCGAGTCGGAAAGGAGTGCTATTCTACCAAGACAACACTAGGCCCCATGTGTCTTTAAGCGACTCCGCAAAAGTTATTAAGCTTCAGATGGGGTTTTACCCGCCGTTCTTTTCTGATATTGCTCCGTCGGATTTCCATCTTTTCCGTTCCCTCGAAAATTTTCTACAAATGAAATCCTACTCTTCAGAAGATAACGTTAGAACGGACCTTTTTTGTTCTTCAGGAGGAAGGACATTGATTTTTGGAAAAAAGGGATAATGGACCTTTCAAAGCTTTTGGAAAGAGTAATCGCTGACGGTGGTAACTATTTTGTAGATTAAATAAATAAATTTTAAGCTGTTCAATTTTAATTTTTGTCCAAATTTCTCTACGAACTTCTCGGACAACCCAATATATTCTTTTGAAAAGTATTAATAGCGATCATAATAACTGAAATTGACGCTGATAAAGTCGCGCGAACAGCTAGTGTATATATATGTTTCTTTTCCAAAATATTGTTTGAAATAATATTGCATCATTGAATTTTATAGTTTTTTTGTTTTTTTTTATCATAAGTAATATCAGCTGATTTCTTTTTTTAGTTATTTCAAAGATGCCTGATTAAAGTTCTTAACATTAAACTCTGGAAATTGTATTTAGCATATGTGAAAGAAACGAAAGCGGCTTTACCAACTTTCAAGTAAGTATTTTACATCTTATTTAACATAATATAGCTTTATTATTATATTAAGGACAGCATGGTTTAGTGGATAGAGCACTATCTACTGTTATCCGAGTCCTGGGTTCGAATCCCGGCTGCGACAGAATATTATTTATTCTTGGTTTATTTATGTAAAGTCACTTAATGCTACTATGGCTAATTGGACGATGCTACAGTGGAGTCCTAAATTTTGCCCAGGTTTTATTAGGATAGGATCTTACGTTTGACATCGCACAGGCTCGGGACCACCTTTTAACTTCCCCGCCGAAGGGTGGCATAACTAAGGATTTTTTACTCCCATTAAAAAATCTCTTGGACCACCTGTGGGTTTGAACCCATGACCTTTGGCATAGGACGCTGTCATGCTAGCCACCCAGCTACAAGTGATTCCCATTATTTATTCTATTGATTCAACTGAGTGCAACCCAAGGTTAAGGAGTATCAACCCAACCTCTTTAAAGTGGGTACCCTAATTGGGGGAAAAACCTGGTGGCTGAGGTGTGAGCTGATCAAAGCCTAATCACCTCATTGCACGGTTGCTGGCCTAGAAACAGTACTAATGTCTACACGTACTGAGCCCAAGACACTTCATAAGTTGTAGTGATGCATTTTTTTAAATTTTTATTATTATATTAATGAAAATTTTAGCTTTAAAACTGCTTGAAGCCTAGTCATATGCTGGCTAAATTTAATTTTATGATTGAAGGTAACAGTTATAAAAATATATATGTTCGATCATTGATCCTTACATATGTATTTTATAATATTTATTAAATAAATAATTATTACTTAAAACAAACCTCTTAATAAACAATCATGAAAAAAAGTTTCAGTTGATTTTAAAAAATATCAGATTTATTTTAACTTGTCATCTGAAAGATTAGCGAATATATTTAATAAGTATTTATTTCTGAAATCAGTAAATCTAATGGCATATGTTTGTTTATTCATTTAAAGTCACTTTATACTACTGTGGCTAATCGGACGATGCTACAATGGGAGTTCTAAATTTTACCTTTACATGTGTAGTTAGAATAATGATCTTTAACGAATACCTGACATCGCCCATGCTCGGGACCACCTTTTTACATTTCCCCGAAGGTCGACATTTTTTTTTTTTTTATAAGCTGGCATGGTGGTATTAGGGCACTGTGCTGACGCAAATTGAACTATGTTTATTGTTCATCAGGGTGTTCAAAGCGGACTTCACCAAGTAGAGTGAACCTTAACTTTGCTAGCCTGTCACAGGCAGATATGTGGAAAGATGTTTCATCTTCCTGTCCATAGTCTACATAAAGGTATTTAGAGATACCAAGTTTTGAACATGTGGTAGTTAAGTTTTCCGTGTCCTGTGTAGATAGCAGTTATGGTTTTTAGGCATGAGCTACTCATACTAAGTATACACTTCCTTCTACTAATACTGAGGACTGTCTAAAAATTTAAGTGAGTGTTTAAGTTCGACATAACCGGATCCTCCACATTTTTTTTCAGCAACAAATCACAATATGAAATTTATTTAATAAGGTTCCTTTCACTAAGCTCATGGAGAACCCAAACGTCATAACGACAGATTTCCCGGCCTTCTTTAGATGATCAAAAACGTTCGATTTGCAGGTTCTTAACTCCGCAGCTATCTCACGAACAGTGATTCGTGGATTGTTTGCGGTTGACCTTTATAATATCCTCAATGTCAAGAGTTGAACTCTGCCAGCCCAGGATTGGTCATTCCAAATTGAAATCTCCTGATCTAAACCGGAAACCCACTTCTGAACCATACAGAACTAATTATGACTAAAGCTAATGTACAAAGATATCAATATCCGCATGAAATAAGAAAGATTAAAATATGGAGTAGAGTGGAGATACGTACCGTATCGTGGGCGAATGGAAACTTGGTACAGTTGTATAGCTGTATATCCCTTTCATGATTATACTATAGTCATTGTAATTTAATAAATTGGTTTCTTTACACATTTATTTCTTTTTTATGTTTTGATATTGACATTCTCTACCGCAATAGTTTATAAAATATTATATTTAATTTTATAGTAATTGTATTTCTTTTGAATGGTTTAAACTATTTAGTTGTTTCATTTAATGACCACCACCACCCGGACTCATGCCTTCCAATAATTTTCAACTGTCTACTAATTATATCCACTATGAAGAAAAATAAATAATTATTAATTTTTTCATAATAAATAAATGTAATTAATGTAATAAATGTATTCTCTCTCTCGCTCTCTCTATTTTGTTAAAATGTTTTTTTTGTTAATTTATTTTAATACGTCCATTGGTCAGAAATGTTTTTCTTTGTTTTTATATTGCAATCAACACTGTTTGTTTTAATTAGTTAGAATTACTAATTGGATAATTAATTATAAGTTAAACAATATTAGGATTGTTGTTTTATTTTCACGTAAACTTGCAGGGAAAAGATGGCTCAAGCTTATGATTTTGCTCTTGAGAAAATAGGTATGGACATTCAATCTTACAGCATATGGAACGACTACGTTACTTTTCTGAAAGGAGTCGAAGCAGTCGGTTCATATGCGGAGAATCAGAAAATCACAGCAGTTAGAAAAGTAATTAATTTTGTTTTTTTGAGTATATTGATTTATCGAGTAACATTTTTCCAAATTTAATTGCTTCTCTTTTTGGTTCATTAATTCAGGTCTATCAGAGAGGGGTAGTGAACCCTATGCTAAAGATTGAAAATCTTTGGAAAGACTACATGGCTTACGAGCAAGGGATCAACCCGATCATTGCAGAGAAGATGGCAATGGAACGCAGCAGGGACTACATGAACGCTCGCAGGGTGGCCAAAGAATTCGAAGCCATCACGAGGGGTTTGAGTCGCAGCATTCCGTCAGTTCCTCCAACGGGAAGTTTAGAAGAATTAAAACAGGTATCACACTTCTTTTAGGGGTGTTTTGTTACTTTCACTCAACTATATATGAAATTACAAGCGAATCGCCGTTGCTTTCACACATGTGCAATTTAAATGTGTTGTTTTTTTATGTTTATAAAAGTTCATTTCGACCCAATTAAAAGTTTATTATTTTGAATTTATGAGCTCATCGAAACGGAAAGTACACTCAGCAGGAAAATATTATGTTTATTATATAACGTCTATTAATTCTTATATTTAATCATCAGCGGAAATTAGAAACGTAAATTGGTTAAAAAAATAAAAAATTAGGTTAGTTTATTTGTTTGTTATCTTTAACTGTTCCTATTTTATTCGGTTTATTACAATTTTAAATTTCATAAGAACTTTTTCTAAATACATTTTAATGTATTAAAGTTAATTTAGTTTCTTTGTGAGTCCCATTTACTTTACAGTAAAACTACTTTTTTTTTTTTTTAAATTATCTAAAAGTATAAATAATTATTAACTGTATTAGGTTGTAACAACTTTTCCTTTATTTGAGCAACTTACGTACGATTTGGTATGTAATATTTTTTATCTTTGAAAAAAATTTAATATAAAATCTTCACTACTGTATGGTAGTATATAACCTGAAAGATCACCATAAATTCAACAAGCATAAATCTCTAATCCACAATATTACAAATACTTATGTTCATAAGTTTACGGGCTTACAACAACTTTATACTATCTTGTACGATTTCTTATTTTGCATATTAATTTTTCTAAAATCTTTCACTTTCCAACGGTATAATATACGTCTATGTTACTACTTATATTTCAGGAATAATTTTTTGATGACTTGGTTTTTTGGTTACTGAACATTTATTTCCCTGTTCAAAGTAAAGCTAAATTGCAATGTATTTTACTTATAAACCTTCAGGAAAGAATGCCCTAATTCAGTGGTTGCCACCTAGTGGTGATGTCCAAGGGGTCTGCGAAAAGTCACTGGTGAATAATTTTAAATTACCTTGACGTAAAAATATATTTGTAAAGCCTTGGGTTTTAATAAAAATCAGACAAGCTACACAGACAAATTCAGTGTTCTAACTGATACAATTAAACGGGTTATGATATGGTATAGTTGACAGCTAGTGATTACTGACAAGTGACGGCTACTGTACAATAACAATCTTAAAATTGGTCATTTGATTTTTTTTTTTTTTTCATTTTGAATACCCTACTTGGCCATTTATATAAACAATGAAAATTTACATGTGATTTTAAAAATATTGGGTTGATGCAAAATTAATGCAGGTTTTTAGTAGGTATTGTAAATACGCCATATCTTTACTTTAACCATATATATTTAATCAAAATAATTCCCATCTGAATCAATGCACTTTTGCCAACGTTCAACAAGCTTTCTTATTCCACCAGAAAAAAAATCCGAATCCCTGGACTCAATGAAATCACGAAAAGAATTTTCAATGTCGTCCTGGTTTTGAAAATTTTTCTCCCTCAAAAAGTTGTCCAGATGCCTGAAAAAGTGGAAGTCTGTAGGAGAGAGGTCAGGTGAATAAGGCGGATGTTGGAGAACTTCGTAGCCCAACTCGTGCAGTCGTCGAAGCGTTGGTTGTGCTACGTATGGTCTGGCGTTATCGTGGAGCAGGATCGGCCCCTTCCGATTCATCAATGCTGGGCAAAGACGTTGCAATTTTTGAGTTCCGAGTTCCGCCGCCATTTCTCGTGTGGTTTTGGTTGGGTCTTCTTCCACTTTTGACCTCAGCTGGTCGTTGTCCAGAGCAAGATGACGGCCCCGACCTTCCTTGTCTTCGAGGTCGAAATCTCCTCTGCGAAACTTCTGGAACCAACGCTGCACCGTGCACTCATTAATAGCCCCCTGACCCCACACTTCATTAATATTACGAGCCGTTTGCGCAGCGCTGCGCCCTAATTTAAATTCGTAAAAATAAATTTGACGAAAATCGCACTTTGACATTTTCGATTCAAGACCTTTGAACACACTGAACAAAACAATTTTACTAAACAAATTCATGGTGAAAGAGAGGGTATTAGATAAGGTTTGTTTTGGTATAATAATGATCAATGTTAGGATTAGCTTTGTTTACACAATTGGAATTAAGATATTGCAATAGAGGAAACCTGCATTAATTTTGCATCAACCCAATATATGTCTTGCTAGCTTGGATTGAATAGTACACTGTGTTAGTGGAATAATCTTATATATTTCTGCAGCACTGTTTTATTTTATATTAACCCATTCGAGACAACAATTTTTTTCGAACACGGTCCCCAGGAGCAAAATTTTTCTTTTCTTTATATTGTTCATTTTTAATTTAAAAAAACATGTTTACTATGGAAATCACTCTATTCGTAATTGATTTCACATAAATAAGATGCTTTCACACCGGGTCTGCAGCTCGCTCCTTGGATTAAAAAAAATTAAAAAATTAAAAGTCGAATAATGAAAAAATTAACATAAACAAGAAATAAATTTTAAGAAAAATGTCTGAAGATAATACAGTATTGTAACTCATAGTATTTTTCATGTAAGAAAGGCTTCAGATAATTTTCAGATTTTTTGGTACACAGTAAAACCAATGAAAAATTTTGTTTTCCTGTAATTTACAGAGTTCATTAGTTCCAGAAAAATCCTATTTCGACGACTAGTTTACTCAGAATAACTGATAATTACACATTACTTGCACACACGGTGTCCAATTCGCTCTCGAATGGGTTAAACAAAGTATTTTTCTCTTCTCTTACAAGCCAAAAAGGTCTCCCATAGATTGTTCATTTCTACCAATAATATTATGTTTAGGTCGAACTTTGGAAGAAATACATCGCGTGGGAAAAGAGTAACCCGCTGAGAAGTGAAGATACAGCCCTCGTCACCAGGAGAGTCATGTTTGCGTTCGAACAGTGTCTGCTCTGCCTTGGTCATCATGCCGATATTTGGTACGAAGCTGCTCAGTTTCTCGATTACAGTTCCAAAGTTCTTACTGAAAAAGGTGTAAGTACTCTCTCATCACTATTGAGCATGGTTTTTGTCATTATTTATTTTTCTAGAAAGCACTTTTTACCTCAACGGTGTATCCATACTCTAAATAACTCCATAATTTTGCTTCTAATCCTTACAAGGACAGGATCCCAAAAGTATCTCACCGATTTTGATCAATTTTTTTTTGTTGATGAAACTAGTCATTAAATGATTAAAATCAGCAAAATGTTAGGAGCCAACATTCCCCAGGAATTGTGTAAAAAAAACAAAAAAAAAAAAAGGAAAGTTTATGCACGAAAAACACATTTTATTTGATATCTCTGGCTCTAGTGAAGGTAGAAAAATAATTTTGGGGTTCAAAATTATCCTTTTTCAAAGTAGAATAATGAAAACAATAAGCCATTAAAATATTTAAGTGCTTGGTCATAAAATCAAATTAAATTAGCCAATTTAAATTGAATTAGCCAAAATTACCAATGAATAAATAGACACAGGAAACAATTTTAGAAAAGAAGTTAAAAATGGGAGGTTAAACCAGAGAGAAAATCCCCTAAAAACCAGAACAAAATGGAGCGAAGAAGAAAGAGCTAAATTATCACAAATAAAAAGAACAAGAAGGCCCAAAAATGAACTAACTTTATTTAGCTTCTTCCACTTCTGGAGCTTGACGACTAATAATAACATTTTTTTTTTTAAGTATTATATAATAATTCCAAAATAATTTATATTTTTCAATATCTTCATAAATTGCTGAAATATCTCTCTATCTCAAAAATCTCTGTATACAATTTTCTAAAGAAATAACTGAGGAAATTTTTTTGTGAAATTAGAAGAAAAAAAAAATAAGTTCAGTAGTTTCAGGAGATGACTATGTAAGTAGATAAATAGATTTTAGTTATTTGACTTTTTAGATTCTTCATATTTTTAAAAATAAATCCTGAAATTTCGAAGAGGTTAAATTAATTAATTTCTTTCTTCTTTTTTTTTTTTCTTTGTCTTTTTCACAAATGTTACATATGTCTTTTAAAATTTGATCATTACCACTATTCCAGGATGTTACTTCTGCGAAATTATTCAACGATGAAGCTGGTAATATGTTTGAAAGAGCGACGAGTACCGTACTACGAAACAATATGTTACTCCATTTCGCTTACGCAGATTTCGAGGAAGGACGTCTCAAGTACGACAAAGTACATCAGATATACCAAAAGTTTTTAGAGCTTCCAGATATAGATCCTACATTGGTATGTTATACAATTTATTTATTTATTTATAAATTTAATGTTTGGTTGTTCAGTTTTAACAATTTACTCGAATTATTGTCAGTTTTATAAGAAATCACATTCAAATCTAATGAGAAGCAGTGTACAAGGCAAGGCATTGTACTATTAATATCCAGATATATGTGTATTTGGTTTATGTTTGCAGACTTATGTCCAATATATGAAATTCGCCCGCCGAGCGGAAGGAATTAAATCTGCGAGGAATGTGTTCAAGAAAGCTCGAGAAGACAACAGATCGAAATATCAGGTTAGTTTTTGTATTAATATTACCTAATCATAAAGATAATTTAATGTGTTTATAATAATATCCAGGCTACTTCACAAAAGCTTATAAAACCCTTTAAGATAAACAGTACATAGATATGGGGCTCTCCTTAAAACTCTTATATACAAAGATTTCAGTCATTCTAGTCAATAAGAAATTTACAAGAAATTGTGGACGCACCATACTATGTGACAGATGACTTACTCCTCGAGGACTTTGATTTGCTCGCAGTTTTAGATGCTGCAATAGGATGCGATAAACATTCCTCTGATATACTTTTCCAATCATGATTAAATCCATACTTCTCACCATCTTGACAACTTTTGAGGTGGTATTCTAGAGATTTCTTAAATTAACCTTATTTAAATGAGAAGTATAAACGGGCTTAGGCCACTTTAAAAATAAACCGCTCATATGTCAATAAATATTAATATTAATAATTAAAATTTTCAGGTGTTCGTCGCCGCTGCATTGATGGAATATTATTGCAGTAAAGACAAAAACATCGCCTTTAGGATTTTTGAATTAGGTTTGAAGAAGTTCGCAAGCAATCCTCAATACGTTCTCTGCTATATCGATTACTTATCTCACTTAAATGGTATTAAAGACATTATTTTATTTTGATAAAATAATCTCAAATGAAGTTTTATTTATTTATTTTTACAAATATATATATATTTTTTTTTTCAGAGGATAATAATACCAGAGTGCTGTTTGAAAGAGTTCTGACTTCCGGCAGCTTAGAACCAGAAAAATCTGTGTATGTATAACTTTCTAATATTTATTCTTTATTTTTCATTTGTATTTTAATTATAATGATCTAATTTATTATTTTTTAAAATATTGATTTAAGTTTAAGCTGATTGTTTACTATTTTATTTCTTATATAGAGAGATCTGGAATAGATTTTTGGAATTCGAGTGTAACATAGGTGATTTAGCGAGTATTGTTAAAGTTGAAAAACGAAGGAGTGCTGTATTAGGAAAGGTAATACATTTTATTTATTTCTTTATTTTTTTAATTTTAATATTTTTTTTTTTTTTAATTTAAGTTTAACTTAATATTTCACACTCAAATATGCACACCTTAACTTCCTTTTATTATATATTTATTTCCTTTCACAAGTTGTTACAATTTTTTTCAACGTTTTGGGGTTCTTTCCACCACATTATCAAGACTTTTTTAAAAACACTTTTAAATATATCAGTCATTATTTTACATTTATAACTTACTGCTATTTGTCCACATCGAAGTTTATTGACTGACTGTGTCATAAAGCAGTAAGTTATAAATGTAAAATGATTAGTGATATATTTAAAAGTGTTTTTAAAAAAGTCTTGATAATGTGGAAAGAAGAACCCCTAAATGTTGAAAAAGGATGTAACAAATTGTGAAAGAAAATAAATATATAATAAAAGGAAGTTAAGGTGTGCATATTTGAGTGTGAAAGATTTAATTATTATATAAATTTTAAATTCAATTCAATTATTTTGTTCTAAATTAATCCCATTGAATTCGAGTTTTTGAATGATTTCTTAATATGTTTATGTTTGGTATCATAATCTTTTTCAGGAATACGTCCACTTTAAGGTGGAGATTAAGATTTAAATATCAACATTTAGGTGCAATATTATTGGGCTGTGAAATAAGTTTGTAGCTTTTTTCAATATTTCAATTTAATCCTCTCTGTGTATTTAAAATCATGTTTACTTCTTCAATAATGTTTACATATTCCAAAAAAAAAAAATTATTAAGGTGCTTTTATGCATCAGTTTCAACCAAGATTTCTTATTTTTAAGTGGTATTTTGCTTGATCAAAATGGAAGAGAAAAAATCTGGTGCGGGCAACACACTACTAAGTTGATTTTAATAAAAAGTGTATTCATTTTCATAGGAAACATATGATTTTGATTAAATAATATAAGTATATTAAATTGTTAATCAGTGATAAGTTTATTTCCTATTCGTCACTTTATATGGCTTTCTAAAATTTAGTGTATCAGATAATATTTTTCTAATATCTTTCTCTTTCCAATGGTATATTATAGTCTATATTACTGTTCTTAATATCATAAAAAAAAAAAAAAAATACATTAAAAATAGTTTTGCTCTTTTATTCTTTAGTTGTCATCAAATTCGTCCAACTTGTATATTTAGTCTGTCCTTCATCAATGTCATTAAGATAATATGATTAATCTTTTAGAATGTACAAAATTAAAGGTAGTTTAGAGGAAGAAAATTTAAAATATCAGCATTTAAGTCATATCAGACTATTTCAATCAGAATAAAACCTACATGCTTTAATGCCCATTAAATTTTACACAAATATATAATGAGTTTAATCAAAATCGTTTGAGCCGTTTTTGAGAAATCGTAAAAAGGTGCAAATGCATGGTATAAAGTGGTTGTTCTGGTAAGCTCATTTTGATGAAAAAGTTGCTGTAACATCTCAGGACGTATAGTTTTCATTAATATGAAATTTCATTATCGTACGACTTTTTCTTTTTTGAGCCAGACTTATCACACACACAGACCTTTTTTCGTTACTTGGTCATTTGGACTCTGGGGATCCTAAAATGTGTATTTCCATTGAAAACTGGAATTCAAAAATTTTCACGATCGCAATACTTAACCTTACTATATATTTCATATGTTGGTAATTTTCGTCATTAATGATTTTTTATTTACGAAGAAGAAAATCCGCTCCACTGATGGTTAAAAAAGTTTGCAGTGTATATGGTGATGATGCCATAGGAGAAAGCACCATCCATAAGTGGCTGGCTCGGTTCAGAACCGGAAATATAGACTTAGAAGACGCATAGCACTTGGGTCGTCCTTCAACTGTTGATAATGACCAAATTCCGAAAATTGCCTGTAAGATAGCAACAAGTAATTGATCAAGACCATATAGGATTTGGATTCAAGTCTTGACGGTCATGTGGAAAAAAAAAGTAATTGATCAAAATGGGTCATATATATTTGATTAAAAATATTTACTAGAATCTGAAGTTTTTATTGAAATCAATAGTAAAAAAAAAAAAAAAAAAAAAAAAAAAAAAAAAAAAAAAAAAAAAAACCGCTACAAATTTATTTTACAACCCAATAACTTCAACTAAAATGCATTATCCTCCCCTGGAAATTTTAAATTCCTTGAGTCATTTGTTGGTTTTTGGTACTCTCTGAACTGAGGTGGATTAGAGCTTTATGATTATATGGTGTGTGGAATGTTTTTCACTTTATGACTAGTAGATAATTTTTGATCAGTGAAAATGGAATGATTGAGTTAATGGACAGAAGTTCTAAATGGATTTTAAACAAACCATCATATAGTTGAAGTAATTCAGACATGAGGCTTTTTGGTGGAACTACTTAAACATCTTAAAGATAAAAAAATTGTTTTTACTTCTGAAGATGTCATAATAGCCGAAATGGTGAAGTAATATTGCAGCCTCCATTTTTTTATTTAAGATGAAGAATAAAATTTGTTGTTACTTTTCAGGAATCCTTTTTTCATAACCCCTTCTTTTAAATATATTTAATTTTTCATCTGATAATGGAAAAAACACATCATTTAAAGCCTTATTTACTCTAAAATCTGCCATATATAAAAATTAATTCCATTCACAATACACCATTTTCATCTTTATTAAGATTAATTATGTTATAAAATCTAAATATTTCTTTAATTTCCCTTTTTCTGCTAATATTTTTAATGTGTTTCAGATACGTTCCCAATACCGAGCATTGTTTCGTAAACGAAACAATACGAACCTTGAAACCCAACCTCAACATCCCCTCCTTCCTCAAAGCATTATCCCCCGATTGCTTGAGTGCTTCAATGATGAATTGTATGAACAGGTTGAATTTCTCTTTCTACGATCTTTTTAATGAGAAATTTATGGCTGTCGTAAAATTTATTTATTTATTTTTTTATTTACACTTTGAATCGATGTGAATTTTCTTCATTGGCGGAGTGGTATAAACAAAAACCCATTGGTTTTTTAAACCTTACTTTTGGTTTGCAATGATGCATTTTGTATTTCAAAATGATAGTATGTCGTGATAGGTAATGAGAGAAGTCCGTGATTATCAGGTAATAAGGAAAAGTTATTTTCAAAATAAAGAATAATAAAAGTCGAGAAAAATAATTAATTGTCCGCAATAATAATAAAATAACTATGGGAAGGCTCTGTGAGGTCAGACCAGGGCACAAGCCTATCAGGCCTTTTCAAGCAAATAATTAAATATAGATTCACTCACAACCTCCCTTGGGTGTACGAGACCCAACTGGTGGCTGCTCAAAGAATAGGCATAAGGAGTGATGACCCTATCCTACAACTGTCACCGAGGATTGCGAAATGGAAATCTATGAAATCCCATGGCATTGTCAAGAGCATCCACAGCCTGTCTCACCAAACCAAAAAAAAAAAGTCTTTACTTCCAACTTTCTTCAAGGCAGAGCAGTTTGGTAATGACTGACAGAAAACAGTAATGATGGCAGCCAAGAAAATAGATTGAAAATTATTACACAGTGGTCTATTATTTCCATTTAACAATATTAGGGTATAGCTGTTTATATGGCTGTTGATAGGCGATTAACTAATGTGAAAAGCGATTTTTTTTTTTTTTTTTTTTTTTTGGTATATAATTTGATTCTGTATCAAATAGCACTAACAAGAGAAATTTTTGGTATTTCTAAATTCGTACAGCAGACATACTAATTCTCTAAGAGAAGGAGAGGGAATTACATCTCTTATAATTTTGGGCTTTACCTTATTAATAATTTTTTGTTTATTGCGGTTTACTGATTCTAAAACTTATCTACAATAATAACTGAGTTATGGACGTATGTATTGGTAAAATTTCAATTTTTTTTTTCTGTTTTACAATTAATCGCCGTTTAATAATTCTAAAGTTATAACACCAACACTGAGTTAAGAAATTTATAAAAAAAAATAAAATAAAATATTGGCCACTTCTTCGCCAGACAAAGTAAAAAGAAAAATAGAAACGAAGAACTGAGGACAGTACATGGTACATCTATTCGGTAAGAGAGTGCTTAAAGGAACGACTAAAAATGGTGGGTTCCGAGGGTCGCTACACCGGATTGACAAATTCACAGCGACAAAAAAACTCATTACAACTTCATTTTCTGTACACTTCTAGTAAGCTCTTTAAAATTTGTGTTATTACTTCAAACAATAGTTCAAGTCTCAAATCTCAAAAATGGGAGTTGATACACAACTATGGTTTTTATTATCCAATTAGAAACTGATATAAGTTGGAGCGAACAAGAGATTTCCTCATGGCACTTCCTACTTATGGCATACCACTTCTAACACACCTTACTCTCTGGCTAAAATGGTACATCCTTTTCCTTTTTAATCACTCATCTCCTGTACATTTTATTTGTTAATTTAATTATTGGTTAGATTTATGAAGGTGAATCAAATATAAATGGTTGTTATGTTTTAAGCATTTATTGAATGATGCTATTCACGATCCTTACAGCATTTCTCTCTGATGTCCTTACTCTAATCTCTGATGTCATCTTCAAATTTTCGCAAACTATTTGGAACCTCGTTGACGATTTGTAAGGCATACATGTACTCCTTAAATATTATTGCTTTCTTATCGTTTCACATATAATGTGACTTTAGGATAAGAACAAACAAATCTGGTGCGGGCAACACACGACTTTCACTTACCTCCATTTTTAAAATCAATGAAAGAATTTTCAAAAACAGTTAAGAGATAAAAATACGTGAAACTATTAAGGAATTAATGAAATTGAAATTATATAGAAACATGTGTTTTATTAGAAAACCTATTATATTATTATCTAAAATAATCAGTTAGTTTTATGTTCATTTCATCACTCTCTATTAACTTTTAAAAGCTTGTGTATGAGATGATAATTTTTCTAAAATCTTTAGCTTTCCAACGGTATATCATATTACTGCTCTTATGTTCAAAAACGAAAAATTGCATTAAAAAAATATTTTTTCTGTTTTCTCCTTTAGTTGGGCATCGAATTTATTCAATTTATATATTTACCTGTTTTTCATCAGCGTTAACAAGATAATATTGTTATTTTTATTTAATCTACAAAATTAAAGGTACTTCAGAGGAAAAAAATTTAAAATATCGGCATTTAAGCCCTGTCAGACCATTTTAATCAGAATAAAACCTACATGATATTAAAGCCCATTAAATTTTACATTGATGTAGCGAGTTTAATCAAAATCTTCAAAACCGTTTTCGAGAAAATCGAAAAAAGGTGCAAAATGCATAGTATAAAGTGCCTCTTCTGGTAAGCTCATTTTGATGAAAAATGTTTTGTCACATCTCGGGCGTATAGTTGTCTTAAATAGGAAACTTCAGTTTCATAGGACTAACTGTTTCCGCCCGGGAGTTACCATACACACACAGACACACAGCGGGACTTGGTTATTTGGACTCAGGGGACCCTAAAACGTGTATTTCCGTTGAAAACTGGAATTCGAAAATTACTCGCAATACTTTCCCTTACTATATATAGTAAGTGAAAGTAAAAAATCATCTCAGCCTGAACCGTAACACCATTAGACTAGACTATATCAAGGGTGCTTGTTTTATTTGGTTTTTACAAAAACATTTCTTCCAATATTTTATTACATTTAGTCCACACGTCAAGGCAAAACATAAAACGCCAAACTTTTGACTGAGACTATTGTATTCGATACTTCATATTATTGACCTGAAAGAAACTTATTAATGTATTATAATATTCCGATTTGTATATTTTTATAAAATACTCCTTAATAAAAAATTAAAACATTTTATTAAATTAAAATTTGTTCACTCTCAAGGTATGAGTCTCTGACAATCAGGAACAGTTATTATATTTAATTTCTAGTTATAACTACAACTTACAATAAATAATAAAATAACATACAGGCTAACAATTTGACATCCTTCTTCATATTCTTTAATTAGGCAGTAGCTCTTAACTCTTGGAGGTCCAAATACTAACTACTTTTTTTACTACCTGATTTTTCCTATGTCATCTAGCATTTGAAATGGATGCCATGTTTGTAAACAACAATACAAATTTGTTGAGCTATTAATTTCAATTTTAATTTGATTTTTAGCCATAATATTTTAATAATAAATAAATAAATTTATATGTTTTATACATAAGTGGGTATACCATATTACGGTATACACTTATTTATTAAAACCCATTCTGACTCACTCTTACCAGATTTACGGAATCACTAAAATGACGAAAATTTAAAAAAAATAGAAACAATTCAATCTCAATTTTTTAAGAATAGCAACGAACTCACGACCATATAGAGGTCACTTGTAGCCTAGTGGTTAGCATAAAAGCCTTCTTTGCCTAAGGTTATTGGTTCAAACCCGCAGGTGGCCCTTGGATTTTTTAATGGGAGTAAAAAATCCTTAGTTATGCCGTCCTTCGGAGGGGACATAATAAAGTGGTCCCGAGCCTTTGCTATGTCAGGTACTCGTTAAAGATCCCTCTCCTAATAAAACTTGGATAGGCAAAATTTAGGACTCCCACTGTAGCATCTTCCGATTAGCCAAAGTAGCATAAAATGATATTAAATAAACAAACCACCATGTTTCAAACGATACCCATCATACTGGCTTACTTATTCCAGCTACAACAAACTACATTTGATTGACTTACTAACAGTTTTACGGACACATAAACAAACTTGTGCAAAACATGGCTACAACAGACGTACCATACATAACTCGGCTTAGGCTGAAAAAGGGATGTATGAGGAGGTCCTAGCCCTAAAAATAGTTTCTTTTTTAATATGAGGAGGATGCACCACTGTCTCCTTCATGCCATGTCATGTTTTTGACAGAAGAACGCATTTGCTTGTTGTATTGTTTCTTACAGGTGAAAATAAAGATATTGAGTTAAAATAAATAAATAAAAAAGTCTTCCAATATATCTCTAGTCAGTCACGATGCTGGTTTGAGGCCTATCATTGTCGTGGAGAAAGATGAATAAAGAGTTGTTACCTCATCTTTATTGTTCCTTTAAGTAGTTTTGCAACTGTGAATAGTGTCGCATTTACTGTCATTCAATCGTGGAGGAATTAATGAATAAAACTCTCCACGAGTGTAATCATTGCAGGAATCTTAATTATTTTTGAATATTTTTCTTTACTGGTTAGCAGTGAGAGCAATTCCATAGCTATAAAGAAATTGCATATCTCTTAATTGCCTACCATTTTCCCTAGAAACTTTTTTATTTACAATAGATATCCAAACTTTAAATGAAAAACGTAAGTTTTTAGATCAAATAATTCAATAATTGTTTAAAAAATAATTAACCTATATATTCGATTCGCCTTTAGAACAAGTTTTACATTATATAAAGCTATTATTTGAATATTATAAAATCGAAGTTACAGTTGGATCCCATATAATTATAACAATCTGTAAATTGTAATATAATCAAGCAATTATCTTGATGCTTGTTTTATTTAATGATAATTTAATTATATCAAAGGGTAAAAAGTAAACTAGTATTATCAAAGATATTCCAAACATATTTACCACTTCTGTTGGACTGTAACCCATTAACTTTACGGATATGGAAAGTCTCTACACCATTTTAAATAATAACTTGAAAATATTAAAGCATTTTATTATAATTTGAACCAAAAAAATGATACATATGAAACTCAACATTAGGTTTCAAAATGGTGGCCAATTAAATATGTTTATGTCCATTAGTTATTTATTTATGAAGACAAAAAACGCATGTAGAGGATTAATTTTACATTTTCGAAGGATAGGCCCTTAATTTTAATTTTTTATTTTTAAGGACTGTTTTAATTATTTGTTTTTTTATTATAAGTTTAAGTAGCCATTCTCAAAAGGATTCTTCCCTTTTAAAAACGATTACCACACCAAATAGGAAGGTTTTTAATATTGCAACACAGAGAAGTCAGAAAAACAGTTCTATTTGATTATATTATAAGGGATCTAACTGTAACTGATTTCAGAAACTCCATGTTATGGATTTTATGTTCAATTTCGATCAACAGTATTGTTTATTTTACATTATTTCCATTAATGTTCACTTACTAATCATACAAAACTTGATAAATTTCAGATTGCTGAATTCGAAGGTAAAGAAACAGCTCAGCTTGTTGATAGGTACAGGTTCCTCGATTTATATCCTTGTACCATTCCAGAACTTAAGTGAGTTTCTTTCATACGTTTTATAATATTTTTAGTAATTTAAAAAATAATAATAATTTAACTTTATTCTGATTTATCTTTTCAGATCTATTGGATATAACGAAGTTACCACTCGAACGACTAACCTGAAAAGCTCGATACATTCATCGGTTCCTGGCTTCCTCGCGGACGGACTGTTGGACGATGAAGGAACCCAACGCCTCATCCCACGACCTGATGTTTCTCAGATGATACCCTTCAAACCTAAGCTTAACGCCTACCCAGGAGAACACCCAGTTCCAGGTATGGTTTAATTTTGTTAACTGTTTCACCACCTTGTGCAGTATAGATCTGTATCTTTGACTACTGCCGTGCGGTGTATGGGGGTGTCTCTAGGGATCTTAAAGTAAAACTAGAACAGTTATTCAACTGCCTGATATGTTTCATCTTTGGGATATCCAGGGACACCTCTGTGACCCGATTCTACGATGAGTTATTTACCCTTCCTTCTGTTATAAATACTTGCTAGCATCCAATTCTCTTCCAAGTTCTCTGATCTCAACGTCCATCGTACATCTCTGGTATATTTTCCTGCTACACTCGTTTGTGGCCTTCAGATCTTTATAAAAGGTCTCATCAAGATGCAGCTTTCGACAGATCTTTCCTTATCTGATTCTCCTCTGTATGAAATTTTATTCCTTCTTATCTCCATCATTCTGATACTTACCTGACCTACAAATCCCAATTGTTCAAACACTTCATGTCTATCAAATTTTCAAATTACCCCAAATGATATGCAAATTTCAATAAAAAAAAATCAGTAAATAGAGCAGAGAGAAATGATTATTTATTAAATTTTATTTTGCATCATATTTAAAGGTTTATGTATTTTATTTCGCACATTTTCGTAAGCATTATAAATTTATTTTGCTCTTTATATATGAACTTTTTTTTTTTTTATTCTTGTCCAGTTTGTTTTTCTAAATTGTTAAGAGAAGCTACCTATTAATTTATTACTTTTATTGTTGTGCCGTTACCATCGTTCATTTTACTGCACAAACTCACTTTTTAACACACTGACTCCGACAGGACGGCCACTGCGCTGGCAAGACTATGTACAGATCCTGAGCCTAGTCTGAGAAAACATAACTTGACAAACTGATTCAGAAAGACTAGTGAGCCCCATCACTAGAAGAGACTCCCATTCGCTCCCTATCCCGAAAATTTTCGTATCCTCATTCCCCTCTTAAATGCATCTAATGGAGTAAAAGGGAACCCAGATTCCTTCCTCTATTTTTCCAATTTTCAACCCCAAATCCCATCCATGGAGCTTAAAAAAATAAATAAATAAGATAATTTTTATTTATTTTCCTTGTTATTTCTGTTGTTTCTTTTAGGATACTAAAGTTCTAATTTAATTTTTCTGTAATATTATTCTGAAGGAACTAATCCCAGAATAACTAAGGAATTTATTATTATTATATATTCTGAATCCTTGATAGGCTGTAGAGGTACAGGTTGTTTTTGTTTTTTTTTCATATTTCATAAATGTATATTTAGGTTTAGAGAAGCCATCATTTTAACCCATATGACTATTTCAAGCAATTAGGATTTAGAGGGATTTGTTTTGTGTACATTAGTGTTTTTTAAACAAAAGAGGAATCGTACATTATTTGTATATCTACTAAACATAAATTCTCATAAAGTGTTTGTTACTTTGAAATTATTAGATAATTTACATAAATTCATTTTCTTCTAGTTTATACCTTATATCATATTTAAATAAATTAATTTCCAGGTGGAGCATTCCCTATGCCTCCAGCCGTCGGTCACCTGTGCTCGCTGCTCCCGCCGCCTCAGTGCTTTCATGGACCATTTGTTGCGGTCGACAGGCTCATCGACATCTTCTCTAAAATACAGCTTCCAGATACTCGTAAGTCAATAATAATTATTAAAAACTTTATCTCTTTGTTATTAAAGCCTTAAAATTAATTAATATGAAATCATTTAGTTCCTTTAAATGAATTATTGATTAGCATTGTTAAGAGAGAGAAAATTATGAAATAAATTACTTTGGTAACTTAGAGAAGGCCATCCCCACTCTTCACCTCTCTCCCCACTCTTCCCCTGCTTCTCTCACTCTTATATAGTATACAGTGTACTCTTATATTATATCATATTAGTATAATAATATATTATTATACTCATATATTATATACAGTGTTCTCTAACTTGCCTAGGAGAAACTTGTCACATTTTTCCTGTTTATGTATGTTATTATTTATTTCATCATTCGGATAAATCAGAATATAACACAAAAAGGTTCCAATAACTGGTTATCAATGATGAATCTACCTACATAAAAGAATGATTCAGTGGCGGATCTCTGGGGAGTAGAAAAGGGGGAAATTTTCTCCCATATACAGAAATAAATGCTCATTTTATTTATAACCCTGTCCTCTCTTGAGCCAATGTGCCTATTCACAGCTGTACGAAGTAAGTAACATTACAATTACAACCCACTGTTGTTATAAAACGAAGTGCATTCTTCAGCCTCTTTGGAACAAGATCTCCTCTCCTACCCTAGGAGAAGTGGCTTTGACCGACACATTACTTCCAATCGTACACGAAGGCTTTGTAGTATGGGTAGTTCATCAGCAGAGGATTTAGAATCCTTCTGTGTTCTCATTACCTTTAAAGTGGTTCAGGCAATGAGGATATCCTGGAGGGTGTCCAAAACCCCACCACAGGAGCTTATGGAGTTTGTACTCCTCATGTTCAACGAGCTTTGCTCGGAATTCCCGATTTTGCTTGAGGAACTTTGATTCCCAGTAAGTCCAATCTCATTATTTTTATTTTATTTTTTTTTCTGGCTTATTCCTCTTGCAGTGCAGCTTCAAATATACTTATTGTACACTGTCCATTATCCTGTTAATACAGACCCTATTGCCTAAGTGAATCGGACTTAACTGTAAGGATTGATCAGTTCACACAGTTTAGGATATAAAGAAGTCAGTCATTGCCTGCAAGTCGGTGAGTCTACTAACCCCATATTTTGGAGGTGCTTATTAAGCTGACAGTGTCTTGTGTATAGTCCTGTCACCCTCCTCAGAGTTATACTGTGGGTTGAGGGGAGATTGCGGCACCTTCTCTCTTTGTTGGGTCCCTCCAGTAGAGCCTGGTTCTATTGCCAGCAGCTGCCTTGATCAGACTTTTTGTGTAGCTGAGGCTTATTCCACAAACATAGTCGGGTGAAGAGGGTATCAGTGTAGAACCCCTCCCAGCTATCGGCTCTCTCATTGCCTAAAATCGCTTTACACATTAGTTACTTAAATATAATGAGCCTGTTTAGCTTGATATATTTTGGCACTCACATTAAACATTCTCTGTTCCTCTTTAAAAAAAACTATATATGGATGAACCACTTGATTGATTGTTATATTATTATGAAGTATCAAACTAAAATTGTCTTTTTCTGATTCAGCTCCAGTCCCACAAGGTGATAACGGATGCGACACCAGATTGTTCGACCTCGCAAAGTCTGTCCATTGGATCGTGGACAATGATGAAGGAGGCACTGTCAAAAGAAGGAAGCTTGGAGAAGATAGTGACGATGAAGAGAATATGGCTCCACCAATTAACGATATTTACCGGTTAAGGCAACAGAAAAGAGTGAAATAGTTTTTTGTTTTTTTTTAGAATCTCCCTTCCTTTAAGAACATTTTCTTTTTATTTATTTTATTCCATTGATTTTTTTTTTCTTTTTTTCTTCTCGTGATGACTGATTTCGCTTATAAACTTTTTTCTCTTTTATGTATTCCAACCATAAAATTTTAACGTTTGTGTTCCAAAATATTTGTGATAATGTCTGTGACAATTAATTTTTTATTCACAGACCTATATGATTATTAATTATTATTTTAAAGAGAGAAATCATTTAGAATAACTGTAGTATATTATAGAATTATTATTCAAATTTGATTTCCTTAAGGAACTATGAAATGTATTTCTTGATTGTTGTATATAATTTGAGAGCACAGAACGGAAATAAATTATATTTTTATCGTTTATTTTATTTTTTTGTTTCTTGTCAAATAATTTGTTAATATGTATCTTTTTAAATATAGTAAAATGTTGTGACCAATTTCGTTTTTAAGAATTGTAATGCGAATACTCTTGGTTTTTATTTTGTAATTTAAAAAGGTAGATATGAATCAGTTGAAGAATTACAATCAACACCTAATCGATCCCTTTGTTTATCTCCCTTCAAAAACTGACTTAAGGAAAAGCTTAGTATATTTCAGACTATACTTGGATGAAAGGCTAACGTAAAATATATGTCATTGGGAAGACAATACAAATATAACTATCGTATCTCTTTGACAATAAATACTCGTCAAACATACAGAGTATAACTTTAGATTCAGCTAAAGATGTAAACGTACACAAAATACATATAATACAATTAAAAGTTCTATGAATTATAGTAAATGCATCTTGGTTTTTTTTTTTTTATATACACAACAGCATAAATATCTCGCATTCATGACAAATATGACACGTTTCATTCTTTGACTCACAACCATCCAAATCCTCTTGTTTCATCTCCCCCCTAAGACTATATATAGATATATTGGAAGCTGAGGACTGCAGAATCCAGAGAGCTCTCAATGCAGCTATCCGATTTATCTTTGGTATAAAAGGAACGAGCACATAAGTCCACTTATAAAGGAATTGGGTTAGCTCCGAGCAAAATAATATCGCCGCCTCAATCTAATGTGCCTAGTCCACAAAGTTCTAGATTCTGGTGTTCCAGAAATCCTAAGGCGTGAATTTGCTGAGGTAAAGAGGGAGAGATTGTAGGGTGTATTCCAGTTGCCTGCTTGCAGAAACGAGACCTTGAGGAATGCTGTTCAAGCTGCAGCAGCAAGAGAGCTCAACCAGCAACCGGTGGAAGTAATGTCTTCCTCTTTCTGTAAGTCTTGCCTTCGACTGTTCTTTGATGCAGACTCGTGAAGTGCACCTTGAAGCTCTGAGCTAACCTGAAGATGTTTCCTTTCCAATATCCCTTTGTTCCGTTTACTTTATTTGTTAATTTTCCTTAATCTCTTCCTTCAGTGTTTATTTATTATTTTATTTTTTTGGCACATTTACTATTGTAAAAGTTATTATTTTGTCTGTCAGCAAGGTCCTGAGGCTCTAAGACAATAAAAATCTAATCTAAACTGATGTCTAACCCAATGGAGATTATAAAGGCAATATGCACAAGGTCTTCTGACTTGATTTTCTTTCGGCATTCAATATTATATTAATAATAATTCAGTTATTACTCTACAATTTATAGTAAGGATCCCAAATAAAATCAAGAAGATGGAGGAGATAACTTGTAACCCGCAGGTGGTCCTAGGATTTTTTAATGGGAGTAAAAAATCCTTATTTATGCCGTCCTTCGGAGGGAACGTTAAAAGGTGGTCTTGAGCCTGTACGATGTCAGGTACTCCCTTCTTAAAGATCCCTACTCTATTAAAACCTGGATAGGCATAATTTAGGACTCCCACTGTAGGATCGTCTGATTAGCCACAGTAGCATAAAGGAACCTTAAATAAATAAACAATAAACTTGTCTACATGCTCTAGAAGTCTAACAGTTGTAAGTATATTAAAGAATAATAACAGTATTTTTTTTATTTTCAAGATTTTAAAAGTAGCCACGAGCCGCAGACTTTACACATGTTGAAGTATTATACAAAATATCAAAGAAATAGGAGGATTATAAGGAATCAATAAGGATAATAAGCTTAGTGAACTCAAAGGTTCAATGGCAAACCACCAAATGTTAAGGTTCCTTCAGTGGCCACCATCTAAGCCCATGATCAGAAT
This sequence comes from Piezodorus guildinii, assembly GCA_023052935.1. Classification (NCBI taxonomy): domain Eukaryota; kingdom Metazoa; phylum Arthropoda; class Insecta; order Hemiptera; family Pentatomidae; genus Piezodorus; species Piezodorus guildinii. The sequence continues at coordinate 147,821,209 of CM041296.1, read as the reverse complement.
TAATACAAAACTCCCACCTCCTTGGCCAAATTCCCAGACAACTACCAGTCCCTTAAGCACGTATAACTTGGTTGGAATTTGTTCTTCAGAGTAAGGGACCACGTTTCACGTTCTTATAGAACCTTCAAAATTGTTTGTCTATTAATTTCATGTCACAATATAATATAGTGGCTGATCGGACGAATATACAGTGGGAGGTCGAAATTTCGCTTATCCAAGTATAATTGGGAAAATGATCTTTAACCTTACATCGCACAAGCTCGAAACACCATTTTACGTCTCCTCTGAAGGAGGCCGTAACCATAGATGTTTTACTCCCTTTAAAAAATCCTAGGATCGTCTGCCGTGTTTGAACACGCGAATATACTGTTTTGTATGCCCGAGTGCACTTTTGCAGAGAACACTAAAATGACTTCAATGATATCAAGTATATCCTTAAACAAATCTTAATACAATGAAAAATAAACTATGTCAGTAAGTATATTGTGCCCTAATATGCCAGAACGCATGGAATAAATGTCAGTCACAAATTGTCTTGATGTTTCTTTTTAAAAGTCCTCAAACAATTAACTAGAGAGCGAAAGTAGGAAAAGTTCATAGAGTAGAGAAACAGTTTGTATGAACTCTGGAGAAGGTCGAGACAAAATGATCGTATGTATCAAGGGATGTCAAGCCACAAGAAATCAGCGAGGGAATTAGTTATGTGAAGTATTATACACAAAAATGGAGGATAAGTTAAAGTTAAGGGTGTGAACTGAGGAACGAGAAAAGTAACATTTGTGAATGTTCATCAAAATAAATTGTCAACGTGAAACTATTACAGCTATACGGGGGTTTCCCGGGCCAGGAGGATTAATGACTAAATAAAATCCCCCGCATCGATATTCGAACTCATAATTTTTTTTTTATTTTTTTTTTTTTAACCTTCAAATTTTTTATTCTCACCTGTCAATGAATGTTGACAATCAGCGAATTTGATAAAGTAATGAAAGTTGGCGTGGTAGGCATGATGGAGAGAAGATGCCTAGCGGTACCTCTCCTGGCGTGCTTCCTATTACGTATTTAGCTTAGAAGGTCCCTCATCCGACTTCTGCGAGTATTTTCCGGCATGTTATTAGTGGCCATGCTTCGTATTAGTGTGTTAGTATGTCCGTGAAAGTTGTTGTGAAAACGTTTGTATAGGGTCCGAAACTGTTCGTTGACTGTTGGCATGTGAAGGTCTGTATGTAAAGTAGTATTGCCAACGTACCTTGATTTAATCTTAATTATGAAGCACACCATGGAATTTGCAACAGGTCAGACCATTGCTATTAATTTTCCTTCGAAATTGATCATGTAGCTTAATAGAAAACGGAATTTTCTTGTTTATGATTTTTTACTGGTACAATCATCATTGCAGACCTCAAATCCAATTAAGTAGTTTAAATATAGTAGTCACTGGGCTGCCAGAGGTTCTACAAAAGTTAACAAGTAACTATTGTATGCTTTCAACAAGTAAGTATTAGGAACGGTCTTTCAAGATGAATTACTTGTGTGGCGGATGCTGCACACGCTCACTCATAGATAGCGCTAACAGCGTCCATATGGCTTACCGGCCAAATATAAGAAGACGCTATATCCAATAATATTGTATATTGTTACTAATTAATGTCATTGTAAATATTTATATCCATATAACATTATGAGAATAAATAAGGCACTCAAGGTAATTTGACCTAGGGTCGAGACCCTAGTCTGCTAGCAAAGCTCTCACTATCAATTATTGACATAGATGACTAACATCTCCAAGAGCTAGCTCAGCTCTTCAAATCACCCCAAATGGTATATCCCTAGATCAGAATGATTCTGCCTTTGTAACATAGTTTGGTCTATCTTTATTTTACATCCTTCTTATACCTTCTGTCCTGCGCGACTGTCGTGCTACTATCACGCAGAGTGATTTCTTTCCTAATCCACACTACTGGCGTGCTACTACCACACAGAGTGTAACCCATCCTTACCAGTCCCCTCTGCTAATTGGTAGGTACGGGTTCGCCCCCTACCTGGCAATGTAACCTCATACCTGGTGGTGGCAGAACATGTTACTACCACGGCGAGCACCATCTCCATCTAACTCTCTTCCTTGCATGAATACGCAATTGTCGAAGCCTTCTGATACCCATTCTTGTCCATTATAACGATCAAACCTCGACACTTGCTATTCTCCATTGTGCAACTGTCTTATTTGTTGAGAATACGAGTTGCAGAAAGATAAGTATCTACACTGATAGTCAGGCGGCACTTGGTGCCTTAAATAATCACACAACAACCTCAAAAGCTGTTGAAGAATGCAATCAAACCCTGAACAATCTTGCTTGAAACAATAGAGTTAGCATTGAATGGGCCAGTTGAAACCTGGACACACTGGTTTCAGTGGAAATGAGAGAGCTGATGAACTGGCTGTTCAGCAACAATCCCCTTAACACCGGAACCCCTATGCGGTACCAGTTCTGCTTTTAGGACTATTAGGCAATCCTATTTAACCAAATTTAGAAAACTTTGGCTAAGCCAGCGACTAAGACACTCAATTAAATTCCTAGACGGTCCCAGTATTAATAGAAGGAAGTGTTTACTCAGTATGAATAGGTCTTCCTTAAAAACTATCACTGATATTTACACAGGACACTAAGCTCAACTATCAAATGTTTAAACTTGGTATACGAAGTACCCCTCTGTGTAGACTACGTAGACAGGAAGATGAAACATCTTTCCATATAATCTGCTGCTGTGACAAGCTTTCTAGGTTAAGGTTCACAATTTTTGGTGATTTTCGCTTGGAACACCCGTTGAATAACAAGCTAGTAGATCTTGATAGTCTCTTGAAGTTCGCTATTGCAACCAAACTCTTATTTTAACCATAAAAATTTGATTCGAAGGCGCACAATAGACCAATATGGACGCGGTGCAAGTTTATCAGCATTGCTCATGGATACTTGTTTAAGTTTTGAGATTAACGTGAAGGTTGAAAGTCGGTGGTGAAATCAACTTTGGTTACGGTATTCTCCAAAATTCTTAATCCACTAATATACCTTCTTCATATACATTCTAAGTTGGATCAGAGCCTACCACTTTGTTAAATTTTATATGAAAAAATATGTTTTATTCATCTTTTGTTTTTTTATGATTTCTAGCTTATTAGTCCGAAACATTGTTGAGATTTATCAACAAAGGATTATTTCTGTCGCTCAGTGTATATATTTGTTTGTTTATTTACGAGTATTTAACGTCCCTTTATGCTGCTGTGGCTAATCGGACAATGCTACAGTGGGATTCCTAAATTTTATAGGGATCTTTAACTGACACCGAGGAGGCTCGGGACCACCTTATGACTAAGGATTTTTTACTCCCATTAAAAAATCCTAGGGCCACCTGCGGGTTTGAACCCGGGACCTTGGGCATAGGAGGTTGTTATGCTTATATATTTAATCATTATGTTGAGTACACTAGTAGTCTTAATTTAACTTTAGCTTTGTTTCCTCAATTAATTAATATTAACTCACAATATGTTTCTTTATTTTCAATTGTTCGAGGTCTATCAGCTTTTGTTTATTTTTAATTCATTTTAATTTTTTTTCGTTTATTTGTGATGGAAAAATCAGTCTTAACGCAGTTATGATTGCTTTTTATTCAATGCAGCGTTCCATCTTTTGAAAGCTGGAAGCCCTAGTTACATATACATATACGATTTCCATAATTAAAATCCTTCCATATTAGTCTCAGATGTAATGTAGCTTTAAAAAATACTCTCAAATTAAAATATAAAAATATAAACATTCAAACTGGTAAGATTAGTTTGTGTGATTATTTAAAAATAAATTTTGGAAAAGTAAAAAGACTCCAGGAACTAATTTAGAGATAGATCAATTTTGTTTAGGGAGATATCTATATATAAATATTCTTTAATAATCGATTGACAGGTTCGAGTATAATCGATTATCCCTGACTCAGTTGATAGCTTCTGAACTAGGAGCGATAGATATGGAAGTGTGGGTTACATCTTTATAAATGATATTGATTGAGAAGTTGTATTCAGCCGTAATGATTTCAATTAGACTTAGTAAAAGCACATTCCTGACTGTTATTATACAGACGTGATTTTAGTAGAAGTCGTTCTTCCTTAAAGGAGGTGCGGCCATGTTAATTCCTATATAAGAATTTAGGTTCTTGTGGGTTAGACCTACATTTATAAACATAATGCCATGTAATTTGAAAACAAGATACATCCCAGCAACTTTTGCATGGACGTTACTCCTTGTTACTACTTGCTTGTTTTTCTATTTTCCGTAAGTATTTAAAATTTTAAATGGATTTACTTTTTTTTTCAACTTTCATTTTGAAAATTATGTTTTTTGATCAATTCGTTTTTTTCAATGTACAAAACATTGTATAGAAGTCAGCTGAATGTTATTATTCATTCTTCTATGTTCATATCACCTTTTATTTATTTTTTAAATTTTATATAAATCTTCTCAATTGTCATCCTTATTGGTAGTTTCGTTAGAAATTTGAATTTGTGTGATTGCGTGTGTGCTGTTTTGTTCTAAATCGCTGTTACTGTGACCTGGCATTCGATTTGGCAATTATAATAATGTTTATGGATGACTGTCAAGAAACATGTTTCATTCCTTCAAAATAAAACTTCACTCATTCAAAGCAGCACCTGTCATTTTCCCGAGAAATATATTTGAATATTTTCATAGTTACTATTTAAAGTATTATTTAGTACAAATATTATGTATTTTCTTTTTTGTGATTGTTGATAAAATTATATTGATGATTGATATCATTAGTGTTTAGTTGAATTTACAGTGCTATTGTTATTATTAATTACTAGAACTTCGTGTGAAATTTTATGTATGTATGGACTACACTCCACTTAATCATGTTTGTCATTAATATTCTGGCTCTTCATTGAAGCTAAACTAACATTTATCATACTTACAATACAATTTGGGTTGTTTTTTCACGTTTTAGTTAATTTATTCTAAGATTTTAATGTTTTTTAAGTGCCTTTTAAAATTTTAAGTTGAGTACCTTCTTTCATACTTTCACATTCATTTTTTTTTCCCTCCATAAAATTATTACTGGTTTTGACAGTTTTATTGCTTTCCCTCCCTTTGCTAAAGTGTTATAGCTTTTGACAGTTTTATGAGTGTTTTTATTTACATTTCAATTTTGCTTGTAGAAGTGTATAGTTGGGATGTCATTAATTTATTCTTAATGCCTTAAAAATGTTTTATTATTTTATTAAATATTTTTATTTTTATGTTGACAGTATAATTTTTGATTTTTGTTTTTCCCTCATCTATCATACTTTTTTTTTTTTTTTTTTTTTTTTTGGAGCTTACTCAAGTAGTTTATCTCATACCTAGATGTCATACAAAAATGATTCATTTTAAAAGGAAAAGTGCCAATTATCCTAGACAAAAGATAAGTGTCGGGAAGTTCACAGTGACTCATTATTTTTTAATTTATTTCTATGTTTTCTTATTCAAACTTAATAGTTTCAGATTATTTCTATTTGAATTTTTATTGTTGTATTTTAATTTTTTTTTTTTTTTTTTTTTTACAAATTTATCACTTGGTGATTTTTATTTCTTGGAGAATGTGAATATTTTAATATTATTTGAAGAAAATTCTGAAAAAATTCAATTGAACATGACCTTTTCACAAATTCTGTATATTCCTCATACTTCGTTTAAATGGTGTTGCCATACGAGATTTTATTAATTGTTTATGTAATTATTTATTGAACACCTATCATTATTTGTTGGGAATAATTGGCTGATATGAAATAGATTCAATTTTTTAAATAATAGTCGTAAAAATTAACAGCATTTGTCAAGAAAGTAATTCTTCTCTTTCCTTAAATATATATATATATATATATTTAAAATGACTTTCTTTTGAAAATGATTGTTTTATTTATATTTTTAGGACATTACTTATAGTTATAATATTTCTTTCTCAGTGTTTTATTATGTTGTTGATAAATACAAGTCCTTTAGTTGGTCAAACTAAAAGTTATATTTTGTGAACTATTTCTAAGAAAAGGACTAATTTTACTATTTCGAAGGATATGCCCAATTGTTATAATTTAATTACGTTTTTAACGTTTTTAATTATTTTAATTTAAGTTCAAGTCGCCATTCTCATTGAAAAGATTCTTAACAATTGACATATATTGTAACTAGGATACGATTCAAAATGGAACAGAACCACCATTTTTTACTCAGTTCTTTTTTTAAATGGTTACAAATCAAAATATAGAAATTCTCTTCCTGATGTAAAAATTGGTCCGTAATAGCATAAGTCTAACTGCCTGGTAAGGATAAAATACTATTTTCACTATTTCGAAGGATATGCCTGATTTTAATATTTTAAGGACTGTTCTAATTATTTTCTAATTCTATGTTCAAATCGCCATTCTCTTTTTCCTTATAGGAAATAGGATTTTTTAAGATGGTAGAATTATACTTAAAAAAAATTTTTTTTAATTGAAACATCATGAATGACATGGACAAATTTATCGTTCTAAATGATTTAATTGCTTGTGTTTACTGACAGGTGCCTGCTACTGCACTATCACAACCTTAAAATTGGTCATTTTATAACATATCGAAATTAATGAGATTAAAGAACAAAAGATGTGTGATGATTATGGTTTATAAGTTTTAAATTTTAGGTTATTTTTTCATTTAACGTCATTTATGCTACTCTGGTTATCGGACGTAATTAAAGTAGAAGACTTAAATTTTGCCTATCCAGGTTTAATTAGGATGGGGATCTTTAATAAGTACCTGACATCGCACAGGCTCTGGACCTCCATTTTATATTCCTTTAAAAAAGTAGTAACATCTGCCAGGTTCAACATTAAATTTTAGTTATTCAATGTTTTGCGGATTTAAGTAAACTCCTACTGTCTGGTTCTTTTTTCTTTATTTCCATTTACCCAATTAGGCCATTTTTAGAGTTTCTCTATCCCAAAAAAGAGTTTCAGTAGAGGTATTTCGCATACAATTTACGTGAAACGATGTAGCTCACTAAAAATCTAAATATCTATCTAATATTTATAATTTAGAGGATCCATGTCATTAAAATGATTGTATGAAGGGAAGGGTCTGCAAAATTAGACCACTCTCCTAGACATAAGATCTATTTCCTTCTCACTATGGAAACCGAATTCCGTTTTCCATACATTTGGCAGAGCTCTTCCTTGGCACGGATTTACCATCTTCGCAAACTGGGCAATATATTCCGCGAAGAACTCTCTTGGAAATTACCCAGGTCTCAATACCATACATAACAACTGGTCTCACCACTTTTTCTTACAGCTTGCTCCTATTCTGTGAGAGTGTTCTATATTTTAAAATCCTTTGCATTGCGAAGCAGCATTTATTCCCAGCGGTCATTTTTGCTTTAAATTCATTCGCCATTTCATTATTTGTTGTAAATAGTGCCCCAAAATACTCAAAGCTTGCTACTGCTCTAAGATTGTAGTTTCCTTTTTTTGACAGATTTATCAGGTTTGCGACGAAGGGTAAAGGGTATTTGGTGGGAATTTTTGGAATTGATTTTAATTCTCCAATTCTGACACCATACCTCAAGGTCTCGGATGTGGGATTGAAGTGTTTTAGAGGCAAATTGTAGGATCGTTATTGACTGATAACAAACAGGTGTCGTCAGAATAGGTAGAAAGAAAGGTGTTGGGATGCACTGGGATATCAGCTGTATAGACTGTGTAAAGGATGGGTCCTAGGATACTACCTTGAGGAACATCAGTAGACTGAGTAAAAAGGGGGGAAGAAAAGGAACTATTGTGATTTATGTACACTCAGTTTCCTCGGAAGTTTTGGAAATTTTGCTGCCATTTAAAATTCTTCAAGAGCTACTTCCAATGCTGTTATATTTTTTGCAGTAATTACGATATCGTCTGCAGAGGCTAGATGCTGTGTCATCCTGTTATAAATAGTAGCTTTGCCCGTATTGCATACTCCAATGCTTTATTAAAGAGAGTAGGAGATAATGGATCACCTTGTTTAAGTTCATCTTTGACCTTAAAATCCTCCTTAAACACACAATTCATCCTGACCATGGATTTGGTACAGTTAATGGTCATTCTCGTCAAACTGACTAACTTTTTTGGTATCCCCAATATCCTTATGGTTATTAAATCCTCCCTATTAACACTTTCGGGGTAACCTGTAGCATGGTGGTTAGCATAACAGCTTCCTGCTATGCCCAAGGTCCCAGGTTCAATCCCGCAGGTTTCTCTAGGATTTTTTAATGAGAGTAAAAAATGGGAGTCTGCCGTCTTTCGGAGTGGACGTAATAAGGTGGAGGATGTCAGGTACTCGTTAAAGATCCCTATCCTAATTAAACCTGGATAGGCAAAATTTAAGACTCCCACTGTGGAGTCATTGTCACAGTCACATCCATCATCCGATTAGCCACAGCAGCATAAAGGGACATAAAATAAATAAAATATTAACACTATCATAAGCCTGTTTGAAATTTATTAAGAGATGGATCAGATCAATTTGATATTTACATGTTGTTGTTTTTTTGAGATCCATTTCTTTTTGTGTTGCTATACAACATAAGGTATTTAGTTAGGAATCTCTGTGTTGTTCTGTTTTTGTTTTATTTGTTTAACGTCACTATATGCTACTGTGGCTAATCGGACGATGCTACAGTGGGAGTCCTAAATTTATTTAAATTTAGAAATACAATATTGATATCTATTATTTTCAATAATGAACCTTATTTATTTATCTAGTGTCACTTTATGCTACTGTGGCTGTTCGGACGATGCTACAGCGGGAGTCCTCAAATTGGCCTATCCGGGTTTAATTAGAATAAGGATCTTCAAGGAGTAAGGTTCTGGACCATCTTTTTATGTCCCCTCCGAAGGATGGTATAACTAAGAATTTTTTACTCCCATTAAAAAATCCTAGGACCACCAATTGGTTTGAACATGTGACCTTTGGCATAGAAATACTTACTGTGGTAATCCTAGTTACCAATAAAATATTTCAATTTGTATCCTTACAAAAAATGAATCATGTCAGCAATGGTGGTTCTCTTCCATTTTGAATCGGAACCTAGTTACAATATATGTCAATTGTTAAGAATCCTTTCTTTGAGAATGGCGACTTGAACTTAAAACAAAAATAATAATTAAAAACGTTCCTAAATTATAAAAATTTGGCATATTCTTCAAAATAGTAAAATTAGTCCTTTTCTTAGCAATAGTTCACAAAATAGAACTTTTAGTTCGATCAAGTAAAATACTTTTATTTAGCAAAAAAGTAATAAAGCACTGAGAAAGAAACATTATAACCATAAGTAATCTCCTAAACATATAAATAAAGCAATAATTTTATAAGAATTTAATTCAATATGTGCAGGTAAAGATAGGACATCATAATTAAGGATTTTTTATTCCCATTAAAAAATCCTTGGACTACCTGCCTAATAGTTTTTTTAAATCAATTATTATTTCTTTTATTGTCCTAAATTAGACATTTTACTAATTTAAATTTATTAACATCTTCTTTTATAATTGGAAGGAATTAGTCCGGGTGGCAGTCATTAAATGAAACAATTAAATAGTTTCAACTATTTTATTGTTTGCCAATGTTTCGACTCCCATTGTGGGTTGTAGGCGAATCGAAACCACCATTCCCCCCGAAAAGGACTAATTTTACTATTTCAAAGGATATGCCCGATTTTCATATTTTAAGGACTGTTTTAATTTTTGTTTTTTATTCTAAGTTAAAGTCGCCATTCCTGTTAAAAGGATTCTTAACAATTGACATATATTGTAACCAGAATACAATTCAAAATGGAAGAGAACCACCATTTTTGACTCTATTCTCCTTTTAAAGGATACAAATCGAAATAATTCACTGGTAACTAGGATTACTACACTAAAAAAAGGACACTTTTTAATATAGAAACTCTCCACCACCAGTTTCCATTCGCCTAACAGCACGCCCTGATGATGACCCACAGTGGGGCTCGAAACGTTGGCAAACAATAAAATAGTTGAAACTATTTAGTTGTTTCATATAATGACCGCCACCCGGACTAATTCCTTCCAGTAATTCTCAACGGTCAACTAATTATATCCACAAACACTTCTTTTATAATGTATTGACATGTGATTTTCTGTACTGTTTTTAGGTGCCAGTACTACATTTTTAAATACCCATGGGTCCCTGCGTGTCAAGTTGTCATTACGTTCTTCGTACTCGCCAATTTTACATTGGCAACTTTTATGGATCCGGGAGTGATTCCCAAAGGTAGATTTTTTTGTTTATTTCTTATCTGTTAATATTAATTACCAAAATTAACTTTTAGATTAATAAATGCAAATTTTTCAAGTTAATTATTTACTACCAGTTAAGTTTATTCATTTTTCATCACTGACTTTTATCTTATAAGGCTTTGTTTGTTAGATATTAATTATAATAAAATAAAACCTCGATTGATGATTAACTTATACGTGATTTTTTAAATTTGTATTGATCTCTGATTTTAATTTAAATCCTCTGTTTTTAGCATCACCTGACGAAGACAGAGAAGATGATTTGCGATCACCGCTTTATAAAAATACAGAAATAAATGGCATCACGGTTCGCATGAAGTGGTGCGTCACTTGTAAATTTTACCGCCCTCCTCGTTGTTCTCACTGTAGTGTTTGTAATCATTGTATAGAGGTAAGTTGAAATGTTTTAATTATTATTATTATTATATAATAAATATAGAATTGGAGGATGATTATTATACTTCACCAGTATTATTATTATAATGCTCTATGTTTTGGTTATAATGCCATCTTCTGGTGCAAGAATTTTTTATCTTTTGGTGAATGGGTAATTATTAGGGGTGGACACAATCGAATGATCGGACATCGATGATTTAAATAATCCAATGATTCCATAATATTGGGTTGTTTCACATGAAATGTCCATTTTTATAGTTTCTGAAATACATAAAGGATTTTGCAGGTCTCTGTTGTTTTCTTCCGAATGTTTACATATTTAAAGTATTATAAACATTAGCTTCCCAATCAATTACCCACTTTTTAGTATACCTCCAAATAGGAACAAGGAAACACACAATTTTCGAGTAATATTTTTGTACAAGTTTAAACTCGGCCATTCAGCAGCTGAGGCCGCTAGAAATATTTTCAAGGCCTTTGGGGAAGGGAGTGTTAATGAACAGACCATTCACCGTTGGTTTGCTAAGTTTTCAGCTGGAGATACCGACTTGGAAAACTTGCCCCGAGGAAGACCTCTGTCCGTAATAGACAAGGATGTCCTTAAACATACAGTAGAAGGAAACCCCTACCAAACAGTTAAAGGACTCTCAGCACAACTAAATGCAAGTGCATCTACAGTTTCCAGACACTTAAAGTGTATTGGGAAAGTAAAAAAGCTCGATACATGGGTATATACGGCTCACTGAGCAGCAGCAAGATCCCATGTTTCAAAACATACCGTGCAAAAATTGAAAGAAGTGGGCTACGAAGTTCTTCCGCACCCACCATATTCTCCTGACTTGTCTCCAACAGATTTCCACCTGTTAATGAATTTAGACAACTTCGTCAAAGGAAAACTTTTTGAAAATTATGATCAAGTGAAAAGTGCGTTTTCAGATTTTGTTTCACTTCAAAGCTCAGAGTTTTTCAGTCCGGGGATAAAAAAGTTGGTGTCATGTTGGGAAAAATGTGTAGAAAAAGAAGGTAAATACTTCAAATAAAATTATCTTGGTTTCATATCGTATTTTTAATAAAAATCCTTTACCTTGAAAACGTACATTTCATGTGACACAACCCAATAGAATGATCGAATGATTCATGTATCCCGAAAGATAATATGGTGCAATTCTCCCCCCTCCCTCCCCTCCCCGGTATGTATACAATGTAAATATACATATACTTTATGTGATGAGAAAAAAAAAAAGAAATAAAAAAGAAAAAATAACCTTTCCTTGTAATTGTCTTTGCAAAATTTATTTATTTATTTTACAAAATAGACAGATATGAATATCCATTTATAAAATGGATAAAATATAATAACAAGTTTTCATTACAAAACAATACGATGGTAACTAAAAATAAAAATTAACAAATCAAATAAAAAATAAATAATAATTATATACATAGATTCTTTTAGACTTAATATTACATTCTTCTAAATTCTAATGATGGTAATCTTACATTATTTCTAATATCACAATAATCAATTGCTTCCAAGCAATTTTATTTATTGATTTAAATAAAATATACGATCATTCGATTATACCCAAAATTGAGTTCGAATGATCGGTCGTTTCTCCAGACCATAATCGATTAATTCAAATGATTAAAATAATCAAATGATCTGATGATGGTCATTCGATTATGCCCACCCTTAGTAATTACAGCTAGGAGACCCATGTCAATACAATTCATGAGGCTTCTGAGTGTAATTACTAAAGAAGGTGGGTACCCAAATTAATGGGAAAAATCCTGGCGGCTGAGTGTGATCTCGGCCTAATCACCTCTATGCACGGCCGTTGGTCTAGAAACAGTACGAATCTCTTTATGTACTGATCCCAATAAGTTTCATTCAATGTATGGGTTGAAGTGGTACAGGTTTTTTTTTTTTTTTTTTTTTTTTTTTTTTTTTTTTTTTTTTTTTTTTTTTTATAGTAAATTTTAAAAGAGCTATGCTTTATAAAAATAAAAAAAAAGAAGTCCTGAAAATCTCTTTTTGATCAAGCTGCATATTATGGGCATGAACACTCAACCTTAACACTACCTTCCATTTCTCAGAACCATAGGGTTCACTTTATATGATATGTTGAATATAATCATCCCACTCATATTCTAAGCATCGTTAAATTTGCTGAAATATAATAGCCATTAGGCCTCAGTTTATTAAATCACTTTAAAAAAAAATCCACTTAAAAAGAAATCTGTCTGTTCACTTTGCTAATACAGAAATGCTCCATTTTTTTTTTTTTCTTCTGGTTGTTACTTTTTGATTATTTTGGTCATTTAAACCTTGGAGACCATAAAACGTGTATTTCCAGTGAAAAATCTAATACAAAAATGTTCACGATCGCAATACTTTTCCTTACTATATATTTCATCTAAAATTGATAAAGCCAAAAAATTAATATTTAAAATGTTCCCATACTTCAACAAAAAATCCCATTTGAGCTCTCATAACAAATTAATAATATACAAATCAGTTATTTGCCCGTTAATTACATAGGCCTCGCCAGTCTGGAGCTCAACCTGCTTGACTAACTACCAAAAACTTGAAAGAATTCTAAATCTATCAATGCGGATAATTAACAATTACCCCCACTACACTAAAATATCATCTATGCTCCAGAACTTGCAGCTTCCTACAATTAAACATTTTGTCCATACTCAAACAGCTTCTTACTTCAGTAAAACACTAGCCTCCAAAAATCCATTAGTAAAGGAAATCGGTAACTATAATAAAACATCTCTAAAACGCTTCACTCATACAAGAACTAAACATGTGTTACTAACTTAAGCTAGTTTATTTTAATTTCTAATTTTATATTATCAATTATGTTATTCGTTTTTATTTGTAGGTTTTTGTATAATTTTATCCTACAACCTTATATAATCTTAATTTAATTTTACCACTAATTATAGATTAGTTAATTAGATTATAACTACCAAATGAACCAAACATTTGCTGATTCTAAGGATGTCTCATCCGAAATCATTTATAAATATATTGTCAATTTGTAAATATGTAAATAAAGTTTATTTTATTTTATTTTCTATTTAATCTATAGGTAAGTGGAAGTGAAAATTGCTAGGTAGATGCAAATTATGTTTTGTATTATGTATTATGTTTTGAACTTGTAAAACTTTCTTCAATTAATTTACATTGTGCTTTTTTTTTTTTTTTTTTTTTTCTATTGCTCTTTGGTGAGTTAGAAACTATACATCATCCTAAAATTGTCAGATTCAAATCCAAAAGACAAGTTAGTTTCCTATTGTGGTATATAATGTGATAAGAAAAACCTTAAAGGCTGGGCTACACAGTGAGAGAAGCAGTGGGTGAAAATTCGTGAGATTAGGGTAATTTGAGAGCTCTTGAAAGTAGCAGGAGAAGAGTAAGGCATATTTTTTAATTGTCCGGTAGAAACAGATATTAATGATAAATAAATGGTTCTTAGTTCTTCGCTAAAAGTTTATTTTACACCAGTAATTATTTGGAGTCTATGTTGTTTATTTATTTAACATTACTTTAAGCTTCTATGGCTAATCAGACGATGCTAAAATGGGAGTCTTAAATTTTGCCTCTCCAGTTTATTGTTAGGATAGGGATCTTTAACGATTACCTGACATCGTACAGGCTCGGGACCATCTCTTAACGTCCCTTCCGAAGGACGGCATAACTAAAGATTTTTTACTCCCATTAAAAAATCTAGGACCACCTGCGGGTTTGAACCCAGGACCTTTGGCATAGGACGCTGTTATGCTAGCCACCCAGCTACAAGTGATCGCTATTTTTTCTCTTTCCAACGGTATATCGTATTATACGTCTGTATTACTGTACCATGGTTTGAACCCGCGACCTTTGGCTGTTATGAAACCACTACGCTATGGGTGGCCCCATGCTTCTTATCCATATTCAGATATCTCTTTTTCCAACACCTATGATCCCAAACTGACATTTGTTGATCTTTAATTTTTAATTTGATTTTCATTAAAATTGAATCATCATAATAACTGAATATCTCATATATACCTTTTCTATTTTATTAATTTTTATTTTATATATTTGTATAATTTTTTTTTTCTTTTTTTGTGTTCAAAATTAGTTGTTTTTTTTACTTTTCATTTACTTTAGTTTATGCTTTTTCTTCTCTTTTGTACATAGATGTGTTTATGTACATACATTTATATCAATTTCTTTTTCTATCTCTTTTACCTATGTAAATAATGTAATCTATCTAATGTTTTATGGCCAGATGTGCTATCTTAATTTGTAAATTTCATGTTATTCTTAATGGATTAAGTCCCAGAATAAAAGCTTTCAGAATAAAATAATTCTGTTCTATTCTAAAAATTTTATAAAATAAAAAATTACTAAATTTCATCAATTTATTGAATGACTTAAATAACATAATGGCATAACAGCCAAAGGTCACAGGTTCAAACCCGCAGGTGGTCTTTTTTTAATGGTAGTAAAAAATCCTTAGTTCTGCCGTCTTTTGGAGGGAACGTAAAAAGGTGAAGATGTCAGGCACTCGTTAAAGATCCCTATCCTAATAAAACCTGGATAGGCAAAATTTAGGACTCCCACTGTAGCATCGTCCGTTTAGCCACAGCAGCATAAAGTGACGTTAAATAAACAAACAATCCATCAAAAGAACAAAGAACCATTTATTTATCAAATATTACTTTTTTAAAAAAACCTATAATATCATTATATATTATTTTTAAAAAAATATAAAAAAAAGGGTAGGACTAAGAACTGATAAAAAAAATGAAAAAATGATCATCATCATAATCATTGCCCCTTCTACCGCTGTTGGGTGTGAGGGTCCTGCTTATAGAGCCTGGTCCAGTTGTCTCTCTCCTGCACCAACTCTGCTCTCCTGTCCCAATTTATTCCTAGTTTCCTGCATGCCTCCTTTACACTATTCTCCCAGGAGATGCGCGGCCTTCCTCTGGGTCTTTTTCCTTCTGTGGGGTTCTCGTAGGTCTTCCTGGCACTTCTGTCTGGATCCATCCTAAGATGTCCAAACCACCTTAGTTTTTGCTCCTCCAGTATGGTCTCCGCCGGTTTGACATCGAGATTAGCCTGTATGGTGGCGTTCCTTATTCTATCCCTTCTTGTCTTCCTCTCTATTTTTCGTAGATACCTCATTTCCATTGCTTGTATCGGACTCCTGTGTTTTGTGGTGAGGGTCCACGATTCTGAGTACGATAGAATACGGAGGAATGTTGATTCATAAACAGCTAGCTTCACCTCGCTTCTCCCTAGGAAACCTCGTCTGACCATACAGAACATCTTGCCTGCTGCTCCAATTCTTTTGGACCACTTCCTCGTCTATGTAGCCACTCTCATTGAGATGAGCTCCCAGATATTTAAAACTGTCAACCTGCTCTAATCTCTCTCCTTCAACCCTTAGTACTCTCATTATCCTTCAGGGTTTCTTTCCAATACGCATTCATTTCGTCTTTCCCAAATTGATCTTCATATTTATTGCGGATAATTCCTCTTAAAGGACATTTATGTTGTTTTGGAGGTCTCGATGATTAGCAGCTAGTAAGACGATGTCGTCATCGAAGGCCAACAGGGAATATTTGGTAGGCTGCAAGTTCCTGTGCCCTAGCTGGAATTTCCTCATTATAGGCTTGGTTCTCCTTAGTGCCAAATCCAGAACCATGATGAAGAGGAAGAGCAAAGGACTCAGGCTACAGCCCTGTCGGACTACACTGGAGTCTCAAAATATTTTGAAATGTGATTTCTGGTCCTAATCACATTCCTCATCTTTTTATAGAGACTCATCACTGCCAAGGTTGTTCCACGGTCTACACCTCGCTCAGACAGTGCCCTCTCTATATATTCTTTTGTCACTCTATCATAAGCCGGAGGTCCACGAAACAGACGGAGAGCTCATGAAAAAATGATAAATGATGAATAAAAAAATGATTATGTTATATCAAATCAAGCAATTGTAATAAACACATCATTAAAACATGTTTTCTTATTTTTATGTAGAAACTTAATTTTTACAAATCAAACATTATAATAAAAATTGAACAAATAAATAAATTATGAAGTTTTATATAAAATGTATTTTATATAAAACTTCAATATTTATTATTTATTTATTATTAGTAATTGAATATTTATTATGATATTTTGAAAGTATGTGAGAGTGTATTATAATTCTCTATCACCATTTCACTAACTTTCACCTACCTGTTCTCTTGCCATGTTGCGTGGCCTTAAGTGACTAGGTATTTTGTATGAAAAGCAATGTCTTAAAATGATAATGATGGTTTTGCACCATTGTGTGATAACTTATTTTCAGCATTTTTTAAAATCATTATTTTCTTCTTTTTTTCAGACGTTTGATCACCATTGCCCATGGGTCAATAATTGTATCGGAAGACGAAACTACAGGTACTTCTTTTTTTTCCTGGTGACCCTGAGTATCCACATGGCTTCCATCTTCGCTCTTTGTTTGGTCTACGTTCTCTTCAACAAGGACAGACTAACCGAAGTGACTACTATTATTTCGTATCCTTTTTCAGATATATAAAGAATACATGATGTGTATTACATGTTATTGAGGTCATTAAGCGAATAAAAGTTGAAATAAAGAAAATTCTAAAGTAATAAAACCAATATATATTCAGTGGTTCCCAAAAGTTTTTGCTATCAAAGATATTATATTCATTAAAAAAAAAAAAAAAAAAAAAAAAATTGGAACCAGAAAATGTACATCTTATCAATCTCAGAAGAAGGAACATACTAGGAAATAAAGCTAAGTTGATGTAGAATTACTCATGCCTGTCTGTTATTCATTCTGTAAAAGAAAATTTTTCTCCATATAGATCAGAAATTACCCTCACATTTCTGAATATCCGTCATGTTTAACTGTACCTACAATCACACAACAATCTCAAAAGTCGTTGAAGCATGCAATCTGACCCTTAACAATGTTGTTAAGAAAAATAGCGTTAGCATTGAATGGGTACATGGACACACTGGTTCCAGTGGGAATGAGAGAGCTGATGAACTAGTATTCAAACAACTCTAGCTGAGCAAGGGACTAGAAAACTCACTTAAATTTTTTAAGGGTCCAAGTTTTAGAAATAGAAAAAGAAGTAGAAATAGAAAATAATTTTTATTCTGGGACGGGCTCCCCTAAGAATAACAGCTTTGTAGAGTTTAAATATTCAACATGTCTGGACAACAGACCGAAGGAACATAATTTCTACTAATTATATTTATGGATTAATTTATGTGTGTGTATTACACACGCATATACACACATATATACAAAACAAATATATATACAATGATAACATAAAGTAAAAACAATTCTTAAAAAATATTGTGTTGAACAAACTTAAATATAAATTAATAGATATAATTGTTTAAATATATAGAATGAACAAATATTACTCACAAAGTGTGATGTCAGGAATATAAATATCATAGTTTTTAAGCATCTTTTTAAGATAATAAAAGGTATTGGAGAAATTGGGATTTGAATGAGGAGAGAGAAGCAGCATGGCGGATATGAGTTGGTAGAGAATTCCAGAAAGTAGAGGAGCGAATTCTATTAGTAGAATAGAAGGAAATGTCTACTCAGTATGAGGAGGCCTTGCTTAAAAACCGTTACTGCTATTTACACCGGATACTGTAAACTCAAGTACTACATGCTCAAACTTGGTATCTCTAATATCTCTTTATGTAGACTATGTAGACAGGAAGATGAAACATCTTTCCACATAATCCGCTGCTGTGACAGGCTTTCAAAGTTAAGGTTCACTCTTTTTGGTGATGCCCGCTTAGAACACCCGGTGAACAACAAACTAGTTGATCCAAATAGCCTCTTGAAGTTTGCTATTACAACAAAACTCATGTTTTAAAATCGCTAATTGATTCGATGGCACACAATAGACCGATTCTGGTCGTAGTGCAATCCCTATGCCAGCTTAAAAAAAAAAACAAAGCTGACCAACTCAGTTTTTCAGATTTAAGCTATTGATACATTTTGTCTCGGTTTTTCTGTTTTAAGCTATGAATACATTTTTTTCTTGCCAGCTAAACCTTTTATCTGAATTTCCATTCTTCAAAATTTTCATTTCTTGAAAAACAAGTTTCAGGAAAGCTTAAATTTTGTGAAAAGTTTCTCTATGGTGGCGCTATTTTTTCATTGCATTCATAATAAATATTATTTAAGTGTAATATTCCTCATTGCTTTTGGTTTAGCCAATTAATATTTCTTAACGTATACTGTGTTACTGTGTCTTTCTAATTTTTTTTTTTATTATTTAATTATTATATTTTTTCCTACTGTGTGTTGTGTTACTGTTTGTTATTTTATTTCTATTGCATTGCCGCAGGTGAACTCCTTTCCCACTAACAGGCTTGCCTTGACTTCTACTTGTACTGTAAAAATGTTTGTAATTTGATTCAAATAAAGAAGTTATTGAAAAAAAAAAAAGATAAACATTTAATCATTTTTTTACTTTTAAAATGTGTCAGGTTCAAAAAACATGTTTTCATAACATGCATATACATTTTACTTCATTACTTTACCATTTTTAATGTTATAACTTACTAAATGATAATTTATCATTTATTTATTTATAAGGATTTATTAATCATTAGAGCTCTAAATAATCCTGGGTGAAACGGTCGATAGGGACGGAGCGCGGATAGTGCTGACCATTGCTGGGGCTGGAATACTTTTTGGCCACACTGAAATGACTATTCAAGGCGCAAACAGTAATAAATTATAGTAATTCTTTTGCAGAAGATTAAATAATTAAAGATTTATTTTTGAGTATTAATATTATGTATTACAAACATTTTTTTTTTTTTTATTTATTTAAAGAAATTTACAACTGTATTAAATAAATACAACAAGTAAATAGGCTTTATATATGATTAGTACACATGGTAGTCCTGAGAAGAAACTACCCATTGGTAGCACTCCAATGTCTTATGTTAGGAGGTCTCTTGGCCATCTTCTTTTAAGGTGCCTTGCTGGGTTGTCGGGAATAGATATGGAGGAGAGGTCACGGATATTGTGGGTTTGTGTGGGCAGGGAGTTTGGAATGAAAAGAGGTATATCTGTAACGGGCCAAGTCTTCAACTAATGGGATATTTAGGTCTTTATGGATGATTTTATCAGTAACAAAGTAAGGAGCATTGAGGATTTTACGAAGGATTTTGGACTGCAAGGATTGGAGGCGAGAGGAATTCAATGGTTTAGTAGACCCCCAAAGCTCAATGCCATAGGTCCAAATAGGCCTGATAATTGTGATATAAATGAGTTTTTTGTAGTAAGTAGGAAGTTTTGAGCGTTTGTCAAGTAAGTGTTGTAGTAATCTGTATTCCGAGCAGTTTCCTGTCGTTTCAGTCTAGTATGAGGATTCCATATTAGGCGTTTGTCGAGGTGGAGTCCTAAGAACCGAATCTGTTCAACAGGAGTAAGTAGGATATTGTTAAAGGATACGATGGGGCAGGAAGTCATAGGCTTACAATGTAGAGTGAAGGTGATTTTATGGGATTTATTAGGATTTATTTTGATTCTCCAGTTTTGACACCATTCTTCAATGGCATTACAAACATTAAAATTTACAATTAACCAAAAACTTAATTTGATAGTTACAACAGGAATTAATAATTTAATGGTGTGTGTACAATTTCAAAACATTTATCATTACATAGGAAATTCCCAGGGATTTTTATGATACCCAACACAGCCCAACCACGGAAGAGAAATTACTGAGTGCCCCTGTGTTAATTTTACAAGGAAATGACTGCATATTGATTGAAAAAATTGGCAAACGCATGTTATATGTGCCTTTAGTCCAGGATGATGAGTTCGACAAAACACATAAAATGCGGCTACAGTCCACACGGATGTTTTTCGCCAAACACATATATGGGTCTATAGAGCTCTAAGGTTGAGGATAAAAACTGAATTGAAATTCTTATCATGTAGCGGCCTTAAGTGTCTACTATCATCCTCTAAGGTTAGTAATGGAACAATTTAGTCACTCCAAAGTCCTCTCTCATCTTGATTATAATCATCTACCACACTCATAAACTTTTTAATTCCTTAATATATTTTCAATTGATTTACGTTATCTGTGTTTCTCAATTATTATTTTATTTTAATGTATAGTAATCCTTAGTGATCTGCCTTGTATATACTTCCTTAACATGGCCTTTAGCGTTGTTATTATAGGTATTATTACGTTACTTTTTATTCCAATCTTCGGACTGACGGGGTTCCACATAGTGCTGGTCGCGAGGGGTCGCACGACCAACGAACAGGTCACCGGCAAGTTCAGGGGAGGCTACAACCCCTTCTCTCAAGGCTGCTGGACCAACTGCTTCTACTCTCTCTGCGGCCCTCAATTCCCAAGGTAATCAATTTTTTATCATGTATTATTTAAGAAGTCCTTTTTTCTGCTATTTTTTTTTTTTTTGTGATATGTCAGTCAAGTTCCGAGGTTACATTGACTTCTATGAACCCATAGTATTGGATTGGCAAGTAGATCCTTTCGGTTTTTCAGGGTGAAATAAAACTCAATGTATTATACACAAAATTTATTTTAATCTACAGTATATTGACCATTATTTAATAAAGCTTTTTTCCTATCTTTCCACTAAATGCATAACTGATCCAAATGGTTTTTTGATGTCCTCTTCCTTTTAGAATTTCTTTCCATTCATGGAGTTTTGTAGAGACCAGAATGAGTGGTAGTCACTTGGAGGTAGGTCTGGTGAATAGGGAGGGTGAGGCAAACAGTATCATCCAAGGCTCGATAATTTATTACAAGTGGTCATTGAAGTGTCGGGTCTAGCGTTGTCTTAGTGTAGCACAACACCTTCCTGATTTGTCAGTTCTGTGCTATTATTTTTATTGATTGATCCAATGTGGTATTTGTGAGCAGTATAGAGTTGAATCAAGAGAGAGGCGTGATTTAGTGGATAGAGCACTAGTCTCTTGTTCTACGGCCTGGGTTCGAATCCCGGCTGTGGCAGAATATTATTTATTCTGTTAATTCAACCAGGAGGCGACCATAGGGTATGGAGACCCTATTGGGACAGACCCAGCCTCCATAAAGTGGGTGCCCAAAAATAATTGGGGAAAAATTTTGTTATTGACTTGAATCAATTGATGGCAATGACTCATAGAAAATCCCACCATATTCATTTGGTATATACTTTGGATGCAATCTGGGTTTTGAAATTCTTGAGAGCCTCACTACTAGATCTCCAAACTTTTCTAGTGACTACATTATCGTAAAATATCCATTTTTCATCTCTGTTACGAAATTTTTAAAAATGGGTCATTTTGTTGCTGTTTCCATGATAAATCACAAACAGAAACAGGTGTTGCCAAGTTGACTTCAGAGAGAGTGAGAGACCCTAACGTTAAGCCTGGAAACATAGCCGAGCTTGTGAAAATGGTTTTCTACGTTTTTGTGAGACATATTAAGGAACATAACAATGTCTTGCACTGATTGGGTGGGATTCTTATTAAAAATGGCCTTAACATTGATCATTTCTATTTCATGAACTAGGTTTTATAACCAGGCTCTAGGGGTTTAACTTAATCTGCAAAACATCTGATAACTATGAATGTTGAATCTAGCAGATGCCCCTTAGATTTTTTAATGGAAGTAGAAAATCTCTATGATGGTAGTCCAAAGCCTGTGCGATGTCATTTACTCATTAAAGATTCCTAGTACTATAATAAAACCATGATAGGCAAAATGTATGACTCCCACTGAAGCATAGTCCGATTAGCCACAGTAGTATAAAAATCTGGTGCAGGCAACACACGACTTTCACTTACCTCCATTTTTAAAATCAATGAAAAATTTTCAAATACAGTTAGAGATAAAAATACGTGAAACTATTAAAGAATTAATTAAATTGAATTTCTATAGAAAACATGTGTTTTATTAAAAACTCTATTATATTATTATCTAAAATAATCAGTTAGTTTTATGTTCATTTCATCACTCTCTATTAACTTTTAAAAGCTTGTGTATGAGATGATAATTTTTCTAAAATCTTTAGCTTTCCAACGGTATATTCATACATGTATATTACTGCTCTTATGTTCAAAAACGAAAAATTGCATTAAAAAAATATTTTTTCTGTTTTCTCCTTTAGTTGGGTATCGAATTATTCAATTTATATATTTACCTGTTTTTCATCAGTGGTAACTAGATAATATAGTTATTTTTATAGAATCAACAAAATTAAAGGTACTTTAGAGGAAGAAAATTTAAAATATCGGCATTTGAGCCCTGTCAGACCATTTTAATCAGAATGAAACCTGCATGATATAAAGCCAATTAAATTTTACATCGATATAGCGAGTTTAATCAAAATCGTCGGAACCGTTTTCGAGAAAATCGTAAAAAGGTGCAAAATGCATGGTTTAAAGTGGCTCTTCTTGTATGCTCATTTTGATGAAAAAGGTTTTGTAACGTCTCAGGCGTATATTTGTCTTAAATATGAAATTTCAGTTTCATAGGACTTACCGTTTCCGCCCGGGAGTTACCACACAGACACACATACAAACACACAGACCTTTTTGCGGGACTTGGTTATTTGGACCAACGATTAATTTTTGTAACGATTCAAAATTTTCTAATGCTGATTTTTTTTTTGGGGGGGGAGGGATGTTAGTATTATGAGTGAGGAACCCAACTTATGATTAGCTTTTTCACCTTGCCAATCACCTTGAAGTTGTTCTCTACAGCTGATTTGCATACATCGAGTTTCCCTGCTTGTGCTTAAACAGTTGTTCTGGTATTTTCTTCTAACAAAGCTTGCTGAACATTGTCATCGAGGGAAGGAGTCCTTCCGTAAACTTCTTCCTCTCAAAATTTTTTGAACCACTGTTGAACGGTTCATTCACTAATACTGCCCTTGTTCCACACCACATTGATGCTTCTGGCTGTTTGGATCCTGGAGTTTAAACTTGTAAAATATCACAAATTTTTTCTATAGTTAAATTAGCAATCATAAATATTTCATAATCCCAATTCATCTTTCTAATAAGATTATTTATTAAAAAATATATATCATATTACTTGAATCAGTTCAATAATGGAATTTGACAGTTTGTTAAAGCCAAATCGTTACGTGGGAAAGAAGAAGGATTGCCCAGCGATCGCAATGATTGCCGCTCACGAGAATCAGCAGGTCAAGACTTACATGGACACCAGCAATGGCGTCCGAGGAAACAATCCCAATGCGTATAATAAGGTGAGTTTGGAAACTTAAAACTTTATCTTTGAATAAAAAAAAATAATTGTGGATGTAATTAGTTGACCGTTGAGAATTACTGGAAGGAATTAGTCCGGGTGGAGGTCATTAAATGAAACAACTAAATAGTTTCAACTATTTATTGTTTGCCAACGTTTCGACCCCCTTTGTGGGTCATCATCAGGGCGCATGGTGGGAGAGTGGTGAGTTTCCATTCTCCCACCATGCGCCCTGATGATGACCCACAAAGGGGGTTGAAACATTGGCAAACAATAAATAGTTGAAACTATTTAGTTGTTTCATTTAATGAATGACCGCCACCCGGACTAATTCCTTCCAAAAAAAATAATAGTTAATCTTTGTTCTTGTTTTAATGTAGTTCAATGAAATTTACAACTTACCGCTTCAGAATGAAACGCTGACTTGTTTACCTTCCAAACATGGAAGAAGAGAAGTTAATATTTTCAGAGATCTGAAAGTGAACATGATGTTACATTTTTAAATTTTCTTATTACTTTCATTGTTATTAATAATATTAAATAGAAAACAATCAAAAGGAGTTATCAATTAATTGCTAGTATACACATTAAAGTGTCTATACAAAATATTAAATCTCTAAAATCCCTCTGACTAACTAATAACCAGTCAACATTTCACCGATTCTGGCATTGTATCTAAGGACAAAATGATAAAAAACGTATGGAAAAATAATAATGTGAACCGGTCACATATAAGATTTTTTCACAGGCTTTACTAAATAGACTTTACCCACAAGTAGACTCTAAAATTGGTGAATACCAAAGTGATTTTAGAAAAAATAGATCATGTCAGGAATAAATTTTGAGCCTTAAGCTATTGATAAAACAGGACTAAAAGTGAAAAGGACCTTTTTATCTCTTTTGTCAATTTTAAAAAAGGCGTATGATTCGATAGATAGGAAAACACTACTCGAAGTACTATAAGAGTACGGATTTGACTTGAAAAATTGAAAATTGGTTGGGCTAAGGATGACACGGACTGAATCCAAAGTTAAATTTCCAAGGAATATCAGTAGATCGTTTCAGATCTAAACGGGTCTCAGACAGGGAGGCGGATTGTCTTCAATACTGTTTAACGTGGTACTCGACAAGATCATAAAGGGACTATGGAAAATCAACAATTCAGGTGCAACCCTAGAGACTAAGAACAACAACGTCAAAATTGGATGCCTCGCAGATCGAAGAAGAAGTGATTGCCCAAATAAACACTCTCTTGAAAATAGCGAGGAAGACAGGCTTACAAATATATTTTGAGAAGACCGAACTGATTACCACGGAAGCGAATTTTAAGAAGAAAACTATTGAAACCAAATACGGAACAATTAAAGTAACTTAGAGATATATAGAAGTAGAGAAATTTAGCTTCGTCACTAGTGATCTTTATAAAAACAAGAACTTGTCTCTAAAAGCTATGATACAACATTATAACACAATCATATTGCCAGTGATACTCCACGTAACAGAAACTTCTTGTCTTCCCAGCCTGGAGAGGCTTCTGAAAATAGAAAAATGATTTCTCAGTAGAATCTATAGACCTAGGAGAACACCTGAAGAATACAGGTTGAGGTAAAATGAAGATATATTATAATATGCTTATTTAAAAAAAAAAATATTCTTTTAAGAAATAATTAATTATCGCAATATTTACTTAATTAAAACTCATTTTACTCTCAGGGAATGGTATGGGTTCTTGACAATCAGGCACACAATCTTCTATATAACTTTTTAATCATAATAATAAGTTACAAAATAATACAAACAATATGCAGGCCAACTATAATTATTCTCCATGTTCAGACAGCAGCTCCTTCCTCCCTCAGGTCCCCACTCAAAACTGAAACTACTTGACCTTTACCTGGTAGGTACCTCTTTTACCCTATCCTACCTACCAGGGACCTTTTTTCTTAGCATCCAAAATGAATGCTATGTTTGTAAACAAACAACCAAATAGAAGCTGTTATTTAAATTTCACTTATTATTCTATTGTTAGCCTGCCTAACACAATTATCAAATAATAAATACTATAATTATAAAAAATGGGTATATTACAATATTAAGAAACAACAGACCTAAAAACTGGCGCAAGGGTGGGAAGGCTGAGGTTATATGGTGATATGATGAGGATGAATCCTGAAAGACTTAACCATACAATTTTTCAGCGAATCCACAGTCATAAAAATTTGACCAGGTATTTCAAACAGGTTAAGAATGATATGGACCAAGTGTGGCTAAGAGACCAAGATTGTTTGGACAAAGATGAGTACAGGAAAGAGGCGCTTTCTTGCGACAAAGAAGAAAGAGTGTTGCGTGGTCTGAGGAGGGTAAGATTAAGTGGGCGGAGCTCTTGAGGGGCACGTAGGAGGTGAGGGGGCACATAAAGAGGAAGCATTAAATTTGTGATACTCACCTGGTCTTTAAGGCCTTTCTGTGGAAAAAAAAAATAAAATAAAATAACAATAAATGAATAAAAAATAAGATATCTATATTTCATTGAGGTATTCATGATTTACTGATGTAAACCATAGGTTGCCTTAAACTTTTGACCCAGCAGTATATGCCACAAAAAAAAAAAAATTAATGTACAAAAGGAATTAGAAAACGCGTTTTTGCAGTTTATGAAGTGTAAAGGTGGAAAATTCTATTCTGAGAGAATGGAATAATTGCCAACACGTTAGCAGAAATGTATTCATTGTATTGGAGACTATTTTAATTAAATTAAACAGCTGTAAAACTTCTTTTTAAACCAAAATCCTGCATTCATAATGATGGAGTTTTTGTTGACCGTTGAGAAATTAGATGAGGAAGATGGTTGGGGGTACGGTCATAAAATAGAAACAGACATTTAAAACAAGTGCTTTTTTAATTATGTGCCGACGTTTCGGCCTACATCAGTGCTGACTCTGAGACGGTGTCTAAAGAAGTGACAACCATTTTCCTCATCTAAAATCCTGCATTATTTTCTGGAACCATTCACGTAGTCCTGTCACCTAAGGTTCAGGAATGTGGACTTTGACAAAAGTTAATGAGTTTGTACAAAACCAGGAGTTGAGATTAGATGGGAAGAATCAATGGATAATGGTGCTAGGGCTTTACTTATATATAGAATTGGAAGGTAATAGCATTTGATTGGGAACTTTTTTTTTTACTTGTGGTGCGACAGGCCGTGTAAGTCCTTGGCTGTGCAGTGTACTCTGCTGGGAAAATACACTTGTGTTCAGGCTAGGTCCATCACTGCCTACCCCTATCTTTATGAGTGAACGGGTATCACATACCTGGGGGAGAGGCTGTGAGTGGATCTCTATTTAATTGCATGCTTGAAAAGTCCTCCCAGAACTGGGATTCGTACTCACAACCTTTGGTGTGGGAGACTAGCGCAATAGCCACCCAACCACGGGCTCCTCTTGATTGGGGATTATCATGACAAATTTATGAGTGGGATAGGTCTGTCTTAGTGTAATGGACTTCTGATCTCCAAGTTTTGGGTTTGGAATCCAGGTGTCCAGGATAATTATTTATTCTCTTATTTTTGCCGTGCCATGATCCTGATATGTAGTTAATCACTTATGGAATTAATTTTTTTTTTTCTCGTAACTTTATCAGTTGGGCTATTACTAATTTTCATGATTAGTATTTTTATAATAATATATAGTTTTATAATTATTAATTTTTCAGAAATATATTTCATGATTGTAACTAAACATTAACGGGTTTCATATCCTCATTTAAGTATAATTATTCATAGTTTTATATTAGTTGGAAAATTATCATGATGTTACTGATACTAATTTTATGTCGTGCAGCAAGGGAATTCAAGCGCTCAACAACATCAAGGCAAAGATGTACGTTTCTTATTTACTGCATTACTTTTATTTTATATTTAAAAGTTTTAGATGAGCTTTGTTACTATTAGCCGCAGTAGTTAGAATCAATATGAATATTTAACAAGTTATAAAATTCAAGCTTTTTTTAAAAAAAAAATGAAATAAAATAAAATAATTTGGAGGTAATTTTTCTCTTTTAATTAGTTGAAGTATTTTCTAAAGAATTTAGAATTGATAATATTTTTGAACCTTTATGGTACATTGCAGAGTATAATTTCTGTTATAAGGGCTTATGAGTTATCTTAAAACTTTTATAATATTTGCACTCGTTGAGAGATTGATGCAGCTGTAGTTCTAGTGTGCAGTGATTTTAAAAAAAGTAGATAAGCTGTTTAAACGCTTTATTTAATTTTGTTTGTTTGCTTTTTTTTTTATTTATTAATTTTTTAAAAAATAATTTTTCTTGTCTAACTGGAAAAATTCGTAATTGAATTCTCAATATTTTAATTAAAATTTCTAGCATTCATTTATGGCTTGTTCAAACAGAAACAAGAAGGTGAGTGTTTGTGTGAATTTGTTCGAGTTTGCCACAGGATAGTTGTAGGAAAATTACTGTATAGACTGAAAATTTGAATGATTTTGTGAGGGAATATGCATATTTATATGATTTATTATTTGTGTTGATATCTCATGGAGACAATGTAAGTCAATTTATAAGTTGTAACGTAATCTAATTTATAAATAGGAAATTACAATAAAAAAATAAGCAAAGTTTGCATACTAAGTGCTAATGAAACTATATGCTTCAAAATTAATAATTTTTATGTCAAGCTCAAAAAATACTTTGCCAAATACTATTATATATCATAGACAATTTTATACTTTGCATGTTTATTTGTTTTTTGTTATTCTTGACTATAATGATGAAATAATTGAGATGTTAATTTCTAAAAGTTACTCTAATTAATATTAAAAAAATGTGATGCGAGCACGACTATCACTTACCTCCGTTGTTAAAATCGATTAAAGAATTTTCAAATAGATATAAAAATGAGTGAAACTAATTAAGAATTGATTACATTGAATTTAAATTGAAACATGTGTTTTATTTAAAAATCTATTATAATATTATCTAAACAAACAGTCAGTTTTATCTCTCTGTATTAACTTTTACAAGCTTGTGTATAAGATAATATTTTTTCAAAAATCTTGAGCTTTCCAACAGTATATTATACATCTATATAACTGTTCTTACTTTTAAAAACTCAAAATTTGCATTAAAAAATATTTTTGCACTTTTCTCCTTTAGTTGTTAAAGGTACTATTAGAAATTTTAAAATATCGGCATTTAAGCCCTGTCAGACTATTTCAATCAGTATAAAACCTACATCATATTAAAGCCCATTCAATTTTACATCGATATGGTGAGTTTAATCAAAATCATTCGAGCTGTTTTTGAGAAAATTATAAAAAGGTGCAAAATGCATGGTATAAAGTGGTCCTTCAGGTTAGCCTATTTTGATAAAAATGTTGCTGTAACATCTCGTGGATATAGTATTTTTTTAAAATTTTTATTGGGTTTTAAAATTGACTATAATGATGAAATAATTAAGATGTTGATTTCCAAAAGTTACTCTAATTAATATTATAAAAATATCTAGTTAATTTTGTATTAAACTAATTTATTTGATTATTATTGTGTTAAATTCTAGAAGTATTTTTTAAATTTATATTGGGTTTTAAATTAATTTTTGTAACGTTTTTCAATATTTCAATTTAATCCTCTCTGTGTTTATAAAATCATGTTTACTTGGTCAATAATGTTTACATATTCTAATAAAGGATTAGATAAGGAGCTTGTATGCATCAGTTTCAATCGTGATTTCTTATCTTTAAGTGGTATTTTACTTGCTCTAAATGTAAAACAAAAAAAATTCATTTTCGTCATTTAATGATTGCACATACTGTTAACAAAAATTGCAGTGTGTAAGGCCATGATGCCTTTGAAGAAAGCACCGTCCGTAAGTGGTTTGCTCGGTTCAGAATCCAAACTTTTGACTTTGAAAAAGCGCTCGTGTCCTTCAACTGTTGATGGCGACTCGAAATGACGCTTAACATCATCTCATTCTCAAGAATCTGAAGTTTTTGTTGAAATCACCAGTAAAAAACGATACAAACTTATTTTACAACCCAATATATTAATTACATTATTTATATTGGGTTGTGTCACATGAAACATCCGTTTTCAAGGTAAAGGATTTTCATTAAAAATACGATATGAAAACAAGATAATTTTATTCGAAGTATTTACCTTCTTTTTCTACACATTTTTCCCAACATGACACCAACTTTTTTATCCCCGAACAGAAAAACTCTGAGCTTTGAAGTGAAACAAAATCTGAAAACGCACTTTTCACTTGATCATCATTTTCAAAAAGTTTTCCTTTGACGAAGTTGTCTTAATTCCTGAACAGGTGGTAATCTGTTGAAGACGAGTCGGGAGAATATGGTGGGTGCGGAAGAACTTCGTGGCCCAGTTCTTTCAATTTTTGCACGACATGTTTTGAAACATGGGGTCTTGCTGCCGCTCAGTGAGTTCATGAGGTACCCATGTATCGAGCTTTTTTACATTCCCAATACACTTTAAATGTCTGGAAACGGTAGATGCTCTTGCATTTAGTTGTGCTGAGAGTCCTTTAACTGTTTGGTAGAGGTTTCCCTCTACTGTATGTTTGAGGACATCGTTGTCTATTACGGACGGAGGTCTTCCTCGGTATCCCTAGCTGAAAACTTAACAAACCAACGGCGAATGGTCTGTTCATTAACACTCCCTTTCCCAAAGGCCTTGCAAATATTTCTAGCGGCCTCAGCTGCTGAATGGCCGAGTTTAAACTCGTACAAAAATATTACTCGAAAATTGTGTGTTTCCATGTTCCTATTTGGAGGTATACTAAAAAGTGGGTAATTGATTGGGAAGCTAATGTTTATAATACTTTAAATATGTAAACATTCAGAAGAAAACAACAGAGACCTGCAAAATCCTTTATGTATTTCAGAAACTATAAAAACAGACAATTTCATGTGAAACTACCCGATATATTATAGGACATATTTTAGTATGATTTTGGAAGGAAATTAAATGTGTAATTAGTACCTTTTGAAAATAATTGCATTTCTGAATGATGTTTCTGAAGGATTCAAGTGTTCTTTTGATGTAAGTGGAAGGTGGATTTCAATAGAACTAAGCCATAAGAGTACAAATATGCCAAAATAACAATTTTGCAAAAAAATGAAATAAAAATATCCTTTTTAGAACATTTTAGAAATCCACTTCTCAATTGTTGTCCTTTGAATAAATTATTGAAGAATTTGGTTGGGCTTGCTGACATCAAGTTTATTCCTAAGTAATATTTTGAAAACAGATCCCGCCTCAATGTCCCCACCTCTCATGATCCTACCCATCACAAAAACCTAAATTAATAAACACCTAAAATATCTTTTAAGTTTCCTTAATAGGTTGGTTGGATATTTGTAGGGTGCTACTGTGGATCTGATAAAGAGAGGCGGCAGCGATGGATGAGATTTTTGGCAAAATCTTGAAGCAATAAATAAGTTAATGATCTTTTCCTAATAATAAATCTCTATAATTTCTTTCACGCCTGACCTAGTTAAAGCGTATTCGATCCTCGATCTCCTTCCAACAGCTATAAAATTTATGAAGCGAGAACAGTTCTCTTTAGCCATCAGCTGACGTTGCAAGTCACTTTTTTTTTTTTTTTTTTTTGGATGGCATTTTAATGCACTCCGACCATACAGGTCTATTTTGCACTATAGTATACAAATTGTACAATTAATACATAAGGTTTGTTGCAACTGCAAATTTTAATTGACTGTTGGGATCAATTAACTTGTTTCTTAATGGATGCTCTAATCGGTTAACACCAAAAAGGCTGTACCGAAGTCCTGAGAGCCTATCACACCAACTAGTTTCATCTTCTTGTCTGCTTAGTATACACAGTGGAGTGCTTGAAAGTCAAAGCTTAAACATGTGATAGTTGAAATTACAGTGTCCCATATAAATAGCAGTGATTGTTTTTGAGGAGGTCCTACTCAGTAGGCACTTCTATTAATACTGAGACCATCTAAGAATCTAAGTGAGTGTTGTTGTTTTTTGTTTAACCAAAGTTGTTTAAAATTCATTTTCTAGATTTCTTTAATGGTCCTAAAGGCAGAGCTTAACTAATATCGCATAAGGATTCCAGTGTTATCAGAACAGCTTCTGAGCCTTTTCCGGCCAGTGAGTCAGCTTTTTCATTGCTGCTGATTCCGGTGTGTCCAGGTACCCATTCAACGCTCTATTGTTTCGGACCACTTTTGCGGTTGTATGATTTTACAATGCACCAAGTGCCGCTTGGCTATGTCATGACAATATCTCTGAGGTTTCGGGTATGCCTTTAAGGAATTAATGTCTCCCCAAAATTCATAAATCAGATACTCCTTTCTGCCTCGTCACTCCTAATATTAACTTTTCTCCTGTCAAGCTCAGTAAATTCCTATACCCTCATTTACAATTTTGATGACTACACTCAATTGAATTCTTCAATGATTGAATAAAATTAACTAATTATTGTTTTAGAAGAAAAAAACCAATTAAACCTATTATTTATTTCTTGTTTCCAGTTATCTCCTGGACGAGATGTAGTGGATGAAATAATGGAACCGTCGGCTTCGCAGTCTCAGGATTGTGAACCGACGCCGCCTCTTCATCGCCACGGATCCAAGACAAACTTCTACCTTCCTCCCGTCGATTCGGATTCTCCTAGGAATTATCCTCCGAGGCCACGGACGAGGTAAAGACTTCGTTTTTATATTTTTTATGACACTAATCACCTATTATTTCTTACCTTCGTGTTTTTTTTTTTCTAAAGATAATTTTCTTTTTTAAGGTTATTGAATCATACATAACAAGAAATAATCGATTTAAGGGAAAAGACTCTTGAACTTACACATTCCTCTAAATTTCTTTTAATGTAATTTTCTATTATTTTAAGAGTATCTAAGTTAAATACTAACATTACATATATTATCACTAAGGTGAAATAGTTATACATTGTATTGTAAATTATTTCAGCAATTTAGAAATTAAGATTGGTCGAAATAGTTATTTTAAATTTTGATCGTAGTTAATCTCAAACGTTGGATTTAAGGTTCAGGTTCAAAAAGAAACTAAACAATCCATACTGACCCTATACTGTTTAAAAATACTAATGATATTAATAATCATTTTATTATTATATTTCCCTATTTCCCTTGGTGACAGCTTCAGGCATGAATGTCTAGACCAACTTTGCTAATTCTTTTTGGTTTATTATTCTCAATAATAAAAAATTACCCTCTCCCCCCCCTCAAAATTTGAGGGCTTACGTTTGTTTTAAGATGTGTGGAATCCGAATAACAAATAAAAAAAAAATCGATTTTTCTGAAACAAAGGCTGTCCACGGCATTTTCCCAAAACTACATGACCAAATTTTTTTCAATTCGCCACAAAAATACTTGGTCATCCAACGATGATCCTAACTCCTAGATATTGATATCAGCTGGTTATTTTTAAAATGGCGGCCGATTAAAAGTGATTTAATTTAATAACTCAGTTATTTTTGAAGATTGAGAAAATTTATGAGTATTTTTTTAAACTAAAAAAACGCGAATAATTATAAAAAAGAAAAGAAAAAAAATTTATATTTTACCCATAAATACACTCACAACTCAGTTATCTTTGAAGATAGAGAAAAATATGTTTTGAGTTTTAAAATCAGTAAAGAAAAGAAAAAAAATCATTGAAATTGGTTCAGAACTAGCAGAATTTCGAAATTTGCAATGGTGATATAGCATTTTCCTTTGAATTATTTATTGCTTTTCATATTAGTTAATTGCCTATACACAGCTATACAAACAGTTATACCCTAATATAGTTATTTGGAATTAATAAACCATAGTGTAATAATTTGCAGCGTTTATTAATTTAATTTTTAAACTTCAAGATCCAAGAAGTTAATGACATACACTATAACAAAATTAAACCTTCCTTAAAAATCACCTTTCAATCTAGCCATATACTAATACAAAATAAATTTAATTAATAATATCGTATTGATGGTCGATTTGTTAAAACTAACTGAACCCATTAAAGAAAAACCCCCGTAATAAATGATGTTTTAATTTAAGACTCCACATAATTTTCGAAAGAACCTAAAATTAATTAATTATTAAACCCAAAAAATTTACATTTTACCCATAAATACGCTCACAACTCAGTTATCTTTGAAGATAGAGAAAAATATGTTTTGAGTTTTAAAATCAGTAAAGCACGATAAACAAAGATAACAAAAAAAAAAAAAAAAAGGAAAAAAAATTAAATCTTGCCTGTATATAACTCAGTTATTATTGAAGATAGATAAAAAATTTATTTAACCAAAAAACTGCCAGTAATTATAAAAAATAGAAAAAGAATTACCCTCCCTCAAAATTTAAGGGCTTACGTTTCAAAATGCGCAGTCTGAATAACAAAAAAAAAATCCGTTTCTCCTGATGAATAAATACCAACAATTTTCGCTCTCCGTGTTATTTCATAGATCATTAAATTTTCTACAAAATGAAAAAAAAGTCATTGAAATTGGTTCAGGACTATCAGAGATATAGATGAGGAAGATGGTTGGGGGTGCGGTCATAAATTAGAAACACACATTTAAAATAAGTGCTATTTTAATTATGTGCCGACGTTTTGGCCTACAATGTGGGCCTTCATCAGGGCTAAAAGAAACAAGATAACAACCAATGTAATTATTGACTTAATAATGCGTTAGGTATATAATAATAATATGGACAGTAATAAAATATGGGAACTTAAATAAAATTAAATGTAAAATGATAATAAGATGACAGTTATAAAGTATGGAAATAGGTGACAGTTATAAAGTATGGAAATAAACAAAATTAAGATGATAGTTATAAAGTATGGAAGTAAACATAATTGAGATGATAATATTGTAATGAGAATATATAAAGAGAGACTAAGCAAATGGAAAAATGACAAAGGAAAAATATGTGAACAATTAAAATTTTAAATATTAACAATTTTGAAGTGATATATGACGGTAATATATTAAAAACATAGTTAAGAGTATAGGTAATATAGTAGGTCATTAAAAAAGAGAAATAGTTTGAATAAAAAATAATTTAAAATTTTAAAATAATGTAATATTAAACTAAGAATTATATGTCAGGATATGTAACGGAGAAAGATATGAATATGGAAAGAGGGAGAAAGGATGGGTGATGAAAAATTTTAAATGTTTTTATTTTAAATGTGTGTTTCTAATTTATGACCGCACCCCCAACCATCTTCCTCATCTAATTTCTCAACGGTCAACAAAACTCCATCATTATCAGAGATATAGCGTTTTGAAATTAGCAGTGGTGATATGCCATTATCGTTTAAATTATTTATTGTTTTTCATATTACTTAATTGCCTATCAACAGCTATATAAACAGTTATACCTTGATATTGTTATTTGGAAATAATAAACCATTTTGTAATAATTTGCAGCGTTTTTTTTTTGTTTTATTTTTTAATATCTGGAGAAGGTTCTTATAAAAAGAAAAAAATACAAGAAAGTTTTGCGGAACGCTAGAAAAATGAATATGGTCGTTGGGTTTTCTCTAATTTTCTAATGTAATAATAATCTTTCTGTCTGTAGAAGGTAGTTTAGAGAATTAAAACAATCATTTGTAATATATTTACATGTTATTTTATACAGACTATTTATATATGAGTTGAATTATGTTTTAAATGAAATATTTAGGTAACGTCAGTCCTAAAAGTTATTATATTTATGGTCAATTTGGTAATGGACTGCCTGAACCTTACAGAATTTGGAAAAATACATATTTTTTATTTTATTCATAATCATTTTTATTTATTTTAACAGTTTGAGAATAATTATTGATCTGTATTATACAATTTATTAACATGTTTTGGTTTTTTTTATCGTAAAACTATCAAAACAATTAAGATTTTTATTTAGCTATCATTAAGTGGAAATATTATTAGAGAGCTTATACTTTTATGAAGATGTGATATTTAATTATTGACATTATAAACAATTTTTCTGGTGCATTGGGATAAGTTACTTCGCATCCCTCAAGACCTATTACCAAACCAAACATTGGAAAAAAAAAAAAGCTATTAATTAAATCTACAAAAATGTATTAAGAAGAAATTTGAAAATAAAATGAATTATAAGTGGATAGATGTTTTTTGGAATATGTATAATCAGGAATGATATCAGAAGAGAAGTATTTAGCAACTCCTCAAAACAATTTTGAATAACAGTCAATCTGTAAGTGAAGTATGCCTAGGTACTATCATGTGTGGTCATGAAAGTTCTGCCGAACCGTCAGGTTTTTCCTTGATAGTTGATATTGTTATCACTATGGTAACAGTATCCTGACACCTGTATAAACTTGTATAATTATAAACTTATAATAGTATTTTTTAATAATTTATTGATAATAACTCTATTATATTTAGTAATTAATACCATATATTAAGTTTTTTTTTTTTTTTTTTTTTTTTAAATGGATAATTTATAAAAGAATGATTTTATTCCGTATCGGTTGACATATTGATTAATGATTGTTGCTATGGTTGATGCCTCACATGATAAGGAATGATGTAAAAGAAATTCTAAAAAGGTGTAAAAGGTAAGGAGAACCAATCGACTATTTATAATTGTAATTTTGAGTTGTAAGCTTTTTAATTTGAGAGGTTAGTTTTTTAGGGCTGATTAGTTTCTTAACGTTTTATTCTTATGTATTTTAATTTTTGATTAAGTTTAGGTAATAGTATATTCGCTGTATTTATCTGTACTAGTTGAAGTATCAAGGTTTTTGCTTTCAATATTATGCAGTATTAAACCTTGGAGAAAAAGTAGGAGTAAAGGTTAGCTTTAATATTTTATTATAATCGCTACAATGAACTTGCCATTTTGTAACACTTGAAGCTGCACTACATGATGATAGAGTCACTTTCATTTATTATATACTAAAGTTAAGTTTTACTTTCACTTACCAATTAATGAAAGATATATAGTAATGGAAGAATTACGATCATAAAAATTTGAGTTTTTTTTGCTGGAAATACACGTTTTGGGATTTCTCAAGTCCAAATGACCACAGTTCCTGCTAAAAAGTCTGTGTGTTTGTGAATTCTAGCTCCAAAAAACTTGTTATATCGATGTAAAATTTAATGGGTTTTAATATAATTTAAGTTTCGTTCTGATTCAAATAGTCTAACAATGCTTAAATGCCGATATTCTAAATTGTCTCCTTTTAAAGTACCTTAAGTTTTGTCGATAAAAAACAATTAATAAGGTCATCTTGTTAGCATTGATAAAAAACAGAAAAATATATAAGTTAAAAAAAGTCATTAACCAACTAAAAGAGAAAAGAGGACAAATATTTTGTTCGGTTTTTTTTTTTTTTTTTTTTTTTTTTTTTTTTTTTTTTTTTGTAAGGCATTTTAATTTAATGCACCGCCACCAAACAGGTCTAATGAAACATGTTTTCATTATTTTTATATAATGACTATTTGTTTGATGTAACTTTTCTGTTTATTTATTTAAATATTTTATCAAAAACAATGTTTGAAATGATATAATACAATAAAAAAAAAATATATATATATATTTATTTATTTATTTAGATATTATTTAGATCTTCCGTTGATAGGAATATATTGATATAAAAAATAAAAAAAAGTTTTTGTTGTTATTCTCTAGCTTTATTAAAAATAATCACGTATTAATATATTAATAATAACTTCCCCCCTCTCCTACTACTATCGTAAGAGTGCTTTCACTTGCTTATATCAATGATGTAGTATGTCGTTTAGTAATGGAAGAAAAGTATTTCTTTCTGCTGTACTTGAATTATAATTGATAATATGTTGTATTTACAGATGTATATTAATTGTGATTAGTTAATAATTAATAATACGTACACTATATGGTTAAATTCACTCACTATTCACTTGCCTTTTAAAGTTTTTTTTAGTCAATATTTCAAAATTTATATTTTTCCAGTTTCCTTCTGCTGAATGTGTATAACCATTAAATTGTCGATCCCCTGCCTTAGAATATTCACGTATAGAACGTTAAATTCTTCATTAAAAAGTAAATATACTCATATGGTACTTATAGAATTAATTTACTCAGTAATTATTTTAGGATGGCAGGAACGAGATGATTAGTGAAAGGCGTGGTTTGCATTGGGTAGGTGGAAGAAGGCTGTTCGTAATGATTGTTTTGCAGCCTTTGAGTTTGCGACTCTACTGAAACAACTGCTCCTGTCCACACTATGCCGTGGTAGGCCCCCCAGCACTACATGGTACAATGTTCCCACCAAATCGAAGCAGAATGGGTTATTTCTCGTACAATGTAGTCACTTCACTGGAAGGGAAACTTTAATTTACTTTTTTTAAATTGTCCCTTTGTTGTTTTTAAAGATGATTTCTGACAATGACCTTGCTATGTTGGCTATGGTTGTGGTGATACTTGCTTTCTTTATTAATTTTTATGGGCGGCATTTTAATGCACTGCAACCAAACAGCTCTGTCGTGCTCCAAAGTGTAAAAATTGTACAGGTAGTACATTAATTTTGTTGCATTGCAAACTTTAAGAGACTGTTGGGATCGATCAACTCGTTTCTTGATGGATGTTCTAATTGGTCAACACCAGAAAGGCTGTACTGGAGCCTTGAGAACCTACCGCACCATCAGATTATATGAAAAGATGTTTCATCTTCTTGCCTACATAGTCTACACAGTGAAGTACTTGAAAGTTGAAGCTTAAACATGTGAGTTTACAGTGTCCTGTATAGATAGCAGTGATTGTTTTTAAGGAGGTCCTACTCATATTTAGCAGGCACTTCTATTGATACTGGGACCATCTTAGAATCTAAGTGAGTGTTGCTGTCTTCTGTTTAGCCCTAGTTGTTTAAATTTCATATTATTAGTTGTCTAAAAGGCAGAGCTTAAGCTAATACTGCATATGGATTCCGATGTTATATCAATAACTTCTGAGCCTTTCCTAGCCAGTGAGTCGGCTTTTTCATATTCTCTGATTCCGGTATGTCCAGGTACAATGGGTAACGCTCGCTTTGTCATTTTGAGCCAGATTATTTTGGGTTTGATTGCATTCTTCAACTTTTGAGGTTGTGCCGCTTGGCTATCAGTATAGATATTTATGTTTCTACCGCTATCTTCATCAATTATCAGATCAGAAGCACAATGGAGAATAGCACATAATCCCTGACAAGTGCTCCTGCAAATGGACTAAGCCACATTTACATGAAGATGAGATTTTTATGTCTTCTTAAAAGAAAAAATAGATTTATTTTTATTGAATCAATCATTTTAAGTGAAATTATGTACATATGAGATACATACAGTGATTCGTGAATAAAGAAATACTTAGACAGAATTTAAAATGATTTTTTAAAACTTTGGAAAATCCTTCTGTAAACTTTGCATTTCCAAACTTAACCCATTTTGCCTAAATATCAGTGAATTGTCATCTAGAAATTTCTTTCAATTTAGAATATTGAACATCTGAAATTCATCGCTACTAAAAGCTTTAAATTGTGATCATGTGCTCATCTGGTTTCTGCCATCCTATATTAATATTATTTTTGAATTATTACAATTAAATACATTTTACAATAATATAGATTGTTTATCTGCATATAGTTTTTTATTATTGTTTTTAGAACCAGGAAGAAAATAAACAATTTAGATCAAATCTAACATATTTTGTATTCAAAGTATTTACAATAATTTTCTATAAACTTATGCCAACGGCTTACCATGTTTTCTATCTGAGCTCAAATTTATAATAATATGGCTTTCTCTAATTTTCCAATATTTTTCTCTCCTAAAAAGTTATATTCATTCGATTACTAAATTCTGGAAGTATATATGTACACTGCTGGTCAAAAGTATATGGTTTACATCAATAAATTATGAATAACATTTATGGATACCTAAGTAAAATATAGGTACCTTGTTATTATTTGTGTTTATAAACGAATTTGCTAATTATGTGTGAGAAAGGTTTGTGACTATCGTAAATAACAAAAAATAATTTGATTCAATCAAGTTATTACTGACACTTCTAACACAATAAAAATAAATGAGAACAAGATAAATTATGTGCTTTTTGTGTCTGGGGCTTTATTTTCAGTCTAGGCATCCCCTAAGGAGAATTGAGAAGATCAATTTTATTCTTAGTTTGATTTATTGATATCTCGATTGCCGAAGTTGTAAGAAGTTTGCTGCACATGTAATTTTTGTTTTTTTTCATTAAAGAACGGTTAGAAAGAATGATTTTTAGTTGAATTGTGTAGTGCAACCCACACAAAGATAAAAAATTCTGAGTCCCGCAAAAAAATTTAAACAGATTAATTGATGTAAACAAAGGGGGGTCCCAAACTTTTGACCGGGACTGTATATATAACCTGTCAATATTTGTTTATATTTTATTTGTTTAATATTATTTCTTTCAGTATTATTCTTTTATATTGGTATTTTGAATTTGGTTGCCTATTTCCAAGCTATCACAAGTTCTTTTGTATAAAATTTTATATCATATAATTTTTAATTTGAAAATATACTATTATAAAAATCACTTAACTAGCACGTTCGTGATAACAAATTTTATCTGCTACACTGAGAAAACTCAGAATAAATAAATGGATCACCCTAAAAAATAATTTATCTTTATAAAGAAACGATCATTATTGTTGTTTTAAAAACAAAATTTGATATATTATTATTTTTTTTGCAGAATGGAAATGGCAGGTTCAAGAAGCCATACTCCTGATTTAGAAAGAGGGATGGTAGGAGTTGCCCCATCTCCGACAATGCATCAACGCTTAAAAACGATAGGAGTTCCGACTCCACTAGCGATATCCAGTCCACTGAGAAGGTATACATTTCAATTATATTCTGTTACTAGCTAACTCGACAGACGTTGTTTTGTTATATAAATTATTTCTAGTGAATATTTTGGTTGCATAAAAAATAACTAATGTATTGTAAACACCACTTCATGCCATCAATTTTGCATCTTTTTACAATTTTATTGAAAATGGCTGTAATGATTTTGATTAACACGTTCATGCCAAGGAAAATATCTACTTTTTTTGTGTGAGGCAGAACTGTTTTAGCTGCTAACACTTCGTGGGGAGACACTGTTGCAAGTTCCAACGTATTTAATGGTGATCACAACGGTTCGAGTCTTCATACGCTCTAAATGCGAAATTGTAGCAGTTGAATAACATATGACTTGAAGGAGAAATTATGAAAATATTTAAAAATGATTTTTATATTGTCAGAATTTGGAACAAAATTATAAAAAGAAATCACGTACAACTATTGAAAATTCTTAAAGAAGAGTAGTCAAATGAAATAAACCGATAAGAGTCCTATGCTTTGAGGAGGGATGTTGAGGGATCACATTATTTAACGTCACTTTCATGCTATTCTAGCTAATTATACAATGCTACAGCAGGAGTCCTGAATTTATCATATCCAGGTTTAATTAGGACAGGGATTTTTAACATGCACCTATATATCCTCTCTGAAGAACAGCAAAATCAAGGATTTGTTACTCCATTAAAAAATCCTAGAACCATCTGGGTTTGAAACCCCAACCTTGGGAAAAAGTGACTTGACATTTTGCCATCGGAGCACAGCATTAATATGATATGATTCATATTGATAAGATTAGTTAAGTATAATGTATGTACATGTACAATGCTTATTGGTTATTAATTTTTCAGGTCGAATCCTGGAACTCCTACACAACCTCGGAGGCCAGATTTCATCGGAGTGCCGGGCAATGGGACCAGCGGAGGCAACGGGTACTACGGCGCCGGAGGAGCCCCCAGAGGAGGTTCCTGTCAGAAGGAGAGTTGCTGAGGGGGGGCGATGCCCCAGCTAGCTACTCCAGGACTAACAACACGGTCGACAATATTAGAGAGCTAGCAGGGTCCCCTCAGAGGGGGGTGTACACCTGGAAGGACACCTCCCCCTCAGGGTACGACCAGTACAGGTCCAACCCTACCAGCCCGACCGGTCGTGGCTACTACCGCCCGCCCCCGCAGCCAGCCTACCACCACCAGTCGCCGCAGGCCAAGAGAAAGGCTGCGACCCCCTCTGGTCGCAGACCCATGTCCTTCGTCAGGGCCCTCGAGGTCTCCGACTCCCTCGAGATGCAGCAGTCAGCTGTGCAAGAGCGCAGGGGTACCACCCCGACTCCCGACAGGGCCTCAGTCTATGACATGAACTATGAGATATCAGTATGAGGCAGGTTATAAGGTTAATTCATCTTTTATTTATAAAAAAAAAAAATAAAAAAAAAGGTACGTATCCAAATCGAGCGTTTAAAAAAAAAATTGAATTTTTTTTACAGCTAGGAAGAATACTAAAGAAGAGTAAGGAGTGAAAAGAACAAACACTACCTCTTTTTCGGACTGGAGTACAATTATTGAAGAAAGTTCTGTTGAGAACGTGTAATTATTTTATCATTATCGTTTTGTACACTTGGTGTTACGGATATATCTGTGCCAGAAGACTGTGTTTTGTATCGTTTCGACAAATTACAATAACAATGCCAAAAGTTAACTCTTGTTGTTTGACGGTTACGAGGTGAATTGGAGTGTACATATTTATTTATACTGTCCGTTTTAGTTTTTCATGTTTGTAAGTAATATTAACCTTTTTTTTTCTTTTATTATCAGTTTATGGTTTTTGATGCAGAATGTGTTTTTTCTTTTCTTTTTTTTTTTTTTTTTTTTTCTTTTCTTTTCTGAATCTCAGATTAAAATTTTCAGTGAAGGTATAAAGCTGTGATTTGGGAGTGCGATGTTGGCTGCAGTGTTTGTCAGAGATAATCGAGAGAAACAAAAATAAAAAGAATTAAAAAATTAATAAAAAAAAAATATATTATATATATATATATTTGAGTGTCATATTAGTTATTAAATCGCAATACAAACTAATTACAAGGTCTTTCGAATAGTGCAAAAGGTGCCTCTTGTGCAACTTACTGTAATTGTACATGTGTAAATTTAAAATTAAAATTAAAAAAAAAAAAAAAAAAGAAGAAGAGAAAATTGATATGTTATGATAAGAGAAGAAGAATTTGAATTTAAGAAAAAGAGAAAGAACAAAAAAAAATACGAGTGGGTTTTTTTTTTTATAATTGATTCAATATGTTTCAAACCGACTTTTAAGCTGACAAAGCTGGTTTTTTGAACTAGGATTCTTTCCCCACTACCCACATTTTAAATTTTAAAGGAGTGCAATATATACATATATCATGGAATTTGAAACATATTAAATCAACTCAGTTATTTTTTATCAGAAGTACTTATTTTTAAATGTTAAATCTTACTTCATGTAAATTATACCACGATTCTTGTAGAGAAGATGTAATTATTATATTAAATTAATTTATGAATCCCCCTCCCCTTATTTAAAAAAAATAAATTAAAAAAAAATTTAGTGCGCCCTGAATTCCTCCTGGTAAGACAATGGTTTAGTGGACTAATTTATATATATTTGTAAATTATTGCTCATACACTGTGTAACTATAAAAAAAATAAAAATCTTCCATTATGAATAAAATAATGAACATTTAAAAAAAAAAAAAAAAAAAAACACTTAGTATCATCTTTAAATATCTATTTTTTTAT
Organism: Piezodorus guildinii; assembly: GCA_023052935.1. Classification (NCBI taxonomy): domain Eukaryota; kingdom Metazoa; phylum Arthropoda; class Insecta; order Hemiptera; family Pentatomidae; genus Piezodorus; species Piezodorus guildinii. The sequence continues at coordinate 147,777,450 of CM041296.1, read as the reverse complement.
TGTTATTGTTTTGTTTTTTATTTATTAATCGGGTGTTCTGTATAACTTTAATCGAACTCTATTATTAAAATTAGAACATGTTTGTCACATCCATTGCAAAATCTTATTTTTATCCGATTGTAAATACACTGCATGTAAGCTTGATTGTTTTTTTCTTATCTTTTGTATTTTTTTGCATACATAACATTTTAATTTTTTTTTTTTTTTTAAATACATTTATTCCAGTATTTGAAGTAAAAAAAATGTCTGTCTAATAAAGTGATATCATTAAAATTTAAGAAGAAACACGAGTATTATGTATGTAAATAATATTAAAAAAAAAAAATTCTTAACTATTTTTTAATAATGAGCATGCATATAGAATATTACTATTGTGAAAGAATTTTTTTTTTTATTAGGAAAAAAATATTAAAATCCCCTGTCTGAACATCTAAGTGAGTTCATTGTAATGATGTATTACTATAGTTTTTGTAATATATGTTCGATTGTGTTATTATTATTTTTTTTTATTTTTTAATTATGATAATTATTTATATTGTTAAAAGACTAGAAGATGACAAAAAGTTAAATAAAAAATAATAATTAAAAAAAAAGAAGAGAGATTTTGCATTGGAATATGAAATTATTTTTTCAACTCCAAACTTTTGCCCTCTAATTTGTTAGGTATTTAATCGTGATTTAGGAAGTAACGGAATTTACTTATTTTATCATGATCTCGGACCGGATTTATATGTAAAAAACTGACATAAGTACATATTTAATTTTTTTAATAGTTAATATATAAATGCTAATGAATATTATTTGTTGACATATAGGAAATTCAGATAGGATATAGCCCAAGCAAGTACCAGCCAAGACAAAAAAAACAAACAATAAATAATGTTAACACACACTTTTCCTTGATAAAAACTTCAATAATATTCAATAAAAATATGAGGTAAAACTTTATTCTTCATTCTCAGATTATTATAAAAATTATTGTGAAGTGAGAATGGTTGACTCTGTGAGTAAGTGGGTGAAGTTAGTTCAAGGTGCAGTCAAAAGAATACACAATTAAGATATAAACTTAATGAAGTGGTGCCGACGTTTTGGCCTAAATTGTAGGCCTTCTTCAGGGCGTTTTGAAGGAGAGCATCACAACAATAAAGCAATAATCAATATTAATTTTTGCTTCATTGTTGTGACGCTCTTCTTCAAACGCCCTGAAGAAGGCATATAATTTAGGCCGAAACATCGGCAACAGTTTATTAAGTTTATTACTTAATTGTGTGTTCTTTTGGCTGCATCCTGAACTAAGTTCTCCCACATAAAAATTATTCTTGACATTTTGAGGTCTTCCCCATCTCCAGAACATTTTATCCCTAGTTATATTATTTTTTCATAAAATTATAATTTAAAATTGATCGTGTAATGAATACGAAAGATGAGATGATTCAGATGGCCGTAAAAAAAAAAAAAAAAAAAAAAAAAAAAGCATAGGAAACCAGTAAAAAAATTTGTATTAATAATAATTAATATATATAATTTATTTATCCAAAAAAGAAAATCTGCCTTAGGAGAAAGCTCTGACCATAAGTGGTTTGTTTGGGTTCAGAACCTGAAATTTTGACTTTACCATCTTTCTTTTCCTTTCACATCTTATTATCTCATATAACCTTTTATAAATTTAAAAAAAGTTTTTTGTTTTGTTTTAAGGCATATTATTTCATCAGAATGCCTAAAAAAAAATTTACAAATATAAAATTAAATGTAATTAATTTTTTTTATATACATTCTGGATTACCCGAAAAAGATGTCTGAACCTCACATCCCGTAAAAAAATTGGTAACTTTTAATTAAAACGCTTACGAATTTTTATTTACATACGTTTAACATATTTTCCTTATAGTGGATATAATTAATTGACCCGTTGAGAATTACTGGAAGGAATTAGTCCGAGTGGCGGTCATTAAATGAAACAACTGAATAGTTTCAACTATTTTATTGTTTGCCAACGTTTCGACCCCCTTTGTGGGTCATCATCAGGGCTAAAAAGATACAAAAAGGATACATTTAAAATACATCTTATTTTAAATGTATCCTTTTTGTATCTTTTTAGCCCTGATGATGACCCACAATGGGGGTCGAAACGTTGGCAAACAATAAAATAGTTGAAACTATTCAGTTGTTTCATTTAATGACTGCCACCCGGATTAATTCCTTCCAGTATTTTCCTTATACATCAACTTGTTTAATTTTTATTTAAATTCATGATTTAATAAAATAAAAAATATAATTAAATTTTTTTTTTAGTTAAGAGTTGAAACTTTTTCGCACTTATTTTCCTTTTAGCCTTACTCCAAACTGTCAGAAAACCATTTGATTTGCAAAAATATATCCATTCTTTTATAAGAGGAGAAAGCCGATGAAATTTCGGAAGTATTTTAAAATGCTTGGGTCGTCTTTCAACTGTTGATGACCAAATTCAAGGATTTGTCACAGACCGAATTACCCAACCCTCACTCTACGACATGGGATATTGCAGAGTATAATTGATTAAAACTATTTAAAGAATATGAACATGATATGAGCATTTATTGAAATCACCAGTTAAAAATGCAAAAGTATGCAGACAACAAAAATAATAATTTTCAAAACTATGACCAGTCTTGATCCACTTCATGTAATCTCACAATGTTAATTGTTTCTGTTAGTAGTTAAAAATATACTAACCAATAACTAAGAAACTTTGATAGCTAAAAAGTGTTTGATATAAATAAGTTGGCAAAAACAAAAGTATTTGATTGGATCAAGTCCATTACCATAAAAAATTAAGACATAGGCGATACAATTTTGATAATCACGAGTGTATATTAATTAAACTTTGACCTTCTAAAATAATCTACACCTAATTATAATGGACATTTATTTTTTAAGATTTGAAACAAAATGAGTTATGAGTACTTATAAGTCCGGTCCACTATTCATGACAAATTTTATTTGATAATATTATTTATATTTTTCTACTCATATTATTTATTTATTTTTTAAATTATTAATAATTAAAAGTCTACATCACATAACCAATTAATGTGCCAAGAACAGCTGTTTTTATTTTTCCTAATTCCCTGTTTTTACCGTAACTAGTGGACCACTCTTAGGTTAGTCTTAGAATCGCTTCATTTTGTCATAACCTGCCGTTTTTATTAAATGTGTTACTAAGTGTTGACAGAGTTTTTATGCCTAGTCAATTCTCGATGTGCTCTCATCGCACGTTAAATTTGTATTTGAATAAAACAAATGCATCTATTGTTTTTTATATCCTAGCACATATATACATATATCTAAATATAAGTATATATATATATTCGAATTTGTAAATAGAAATTATGTTTATATAAATATAATATATTTATACATGTTGATGATTGTTTTATGGAGTTAACTTGTGTTTCTTATAAATAAGTTTTTGGTACTTTCCTATTGTAGCTCGTTATGAAACTATAGGTTAATGTTGGATTTTTTTTTTTTCTTTTTGTAACCTAATAATTTGTTGGATTAAAATTATTATTATTGATAAATGTATCTTCACCTTAGTTATTACAGCAAATTTCATACATCAATTTACTATGTATATTTTTTTAATTTTAGTAAAACAAGGAGAAGGAATTGATTATTTTTGCATCTAAAAAATTAGCGCATTAAATAAAACTAATTACAATATCATGGTTCGTAGACACTCTTTCCAAGCCTTGACAAATAAAGAGGTGAATGGGATAATTTGGCTTGGCTTGCCAATGTTTGAGGCAACCTATTTGCTTTAGGAAAGTGACACGTAAGCGCTAGTGTTGCAAATGTGCATTCATATATTTGTTTTTTTTTATTTTTAATTTGTTTTAACATATTTTAATTTCACATACCCATATACAATAAGGGAAAGTATTGCGATGTTAACATTTTTTAATTCCAGTTTTCACTGGAAATACCCATTTTAGGGTGTCCTGAGACTTACGTCTAAAACATGTGAAAAATTGTTGCTCTCTCCACAAGCTTGCCCCCTTTTTAAGGCTGCGCTACACTGCGAGAGGACAGGTAGGTGAAAATTCTTGAGATTTGGTGATAATGAATTATCATACACTCTCACATACTTTCAAGTTATAAATATTTAATTACCGTATTTGTTCTAAAACTTCATCATTTATTTTAGATTTAAATTATAAATAATATTTAATCATTAACTGGCCACAATATCAAATTTGGAAGATTTTTTATCCTTTCTTTTTTTCTGTTTATTTTAGGCTAGAATAAATCAAAAATGGGTTTAAAAATTTTTTTAAATTTTGTGGCATAGCTCACACAAAACACAAAGAAACTGGGCTAACCTTTCCCAAAACCTTCCCTTGGCACAACATTCTATTTTTCATGTTGGTAGCATTGGTTTTGCTTGTAACTTGATAACTTTGTTTATCAAAACAAACAAGTATATTATACTTGTTTGTTTTGCTAAAACATTATCATTTAATTTATTATAAATAATATTTAATGATATAGGATTTTTTAAAAAGTAATATTTGATGTTATTATCAGAATTAATTTATTTTTTATTATGCCTTCCTCCTCTTCCCCCCTACTTTTACTTTTTCTGTAGTACAGTAATTTGAAATATAGGTTATATACCTTTATATCTCCTCTATTTCATCATTTTTCAATGCATGGTAAGAGTCTGTCAATAGTCTCGCTATTGAATGAAATTTTGAAACTACTTTTTTTTCTGGTCTAGTATTTCTTTTTTTATTCAGATTTTTATCTTAAAAGTTAATTAAATATTTCATTTTATTATTATTTATTTATAGTCATTTATAACTGCGTTAAATAAATATAGTAAGAATACATGTCATGAAAACATCTTATGAAAAAACTACCCATCGGTAGCTCTTCATTAACTAATTTATTGGTGTATTTCCAAAGGCCACTGTTTATGAATGGGACATTCCAGGGTATCCCTTTCATAATTATTAATTGTGAGGATTCATTCATAATTTTCATTCCCATTCATAATTATTAATAGTGAGGGCTGGATGTTTAAGTGAATAGTTGACTGTATTAAATAGCGAATCTATATTGTTCTAGTATGGTTAAATGAGATTGCGATGAGGGTTAGTGGTTTAATTATTATCTATTAGACATATCAAGCTGATGAGGTGGGCGATTCTACTGTTTTCTTCTGTCTGCTTTTCTTCAGACGTGGGCAGGCTGGCTTCTACTGTTTACTCCTCAATCATGCGGAGTAACTATATAGTAACTAAGTCACCAGTCTGCCTGAACTTTTTGGCTGAGTTACTTTACCTCTACATGCCACTAAATGGCATTGTGCGCCCTTGATTGTATTTTTTCCCGCTAGAGTGCAGCACCTAAAATAGGTTAAGGGCCATATCCCCTTAACAGCCACCTTCTTTTCTATTGTCTCTTGTCGTAAGGTTATCAGGAATATATAAGGAAGGAAAGTTACGGGCAAGTGTGTTTGTTTGGGCAGGGAGTTATGGATGAAAGAGATATATCTGTTTCGGTCTGCGACAAATGGGATGTTGAGGTCATTATGGATTTTTTGATTTGGGACAAAACAAGGAGCATTCAGGATTTAGATTGGATGCGGGAGAAATTGGACGGTTTACTTCTATACCAAAGCTCAATGCCATGTCCAAATAGGCCTGATTTTTTTTGTAATAGACTGGAAGTTTCAAATTTTTGTCAAGTAAGTGCTGTCTTCAAGCAGTTTCAGTCTTGTGTGAGGCCATTAAAATCTTAGCAACTTCCTTTTTATAACAGAAATTAATTATTTTTTTATATTTAAAATACCTAAATATTAATTATTGTTTCATATTTAAAATACCTAATCCCATATAGTGGGTAATAGAGAGGAATCGATTAAATTAGTTTTTGATTTTCTCAAGGAACATTAATTGTTATCTAAATTATAAAGGCTCTAATCTTAATTAAATATATAGTTATAAATTATTGGTTATTTTTATTTTTTAAATGTTTTGATTTTTATTCTTTTATTTTTTTTCACATTTGTACCGTTTTAAGTACTGTTGTTATTTGGTTATCACACCAACTTTTATAAAAGTTATTATTTTTTTCTTAGTTATTTTTTACCTAATAATTCTTTCTTGTAAAGGATAAATATACATATAGTATCTAGGCGTTGATGACCTTAGGGTTAAACCAAAACAAACAAATAAAATACCTAATATTTTTTCAACTGCGGTAATATTTACGGTAAACAATTACGGTTATATTGTAAAAGTTGAGACCATCTTATGTGTTATAGGCTTGGAGAGATTTTGTCTAAAAAATTGGTAAGTAATCTATTTTCTCTTATTCATGAGTTTTACAAATTTGTTCTTTCATAAGGAATTTTTAAAATCTTGGCAACTAGAGATTTGAAAAAAAAAATATTACATTTGTTCTAATTTTTGGCGCCCAAACGGTAGTCCCTAGCAAAACCGTTGCAAAAATCTTATTCTTCCCAATTTCGAAAGGAAACAGTTTAGTTTTTAATTTGGTATGTAAATAAGTAGAAAACAATTGTTCAATATTGAACTCACACCAGTAATTACTAATGAAACCTTATTTTCTGGACTTCGCTGGAATAGGAAAGTACCTTGATTTTCTTTTTTAATTATAATTCTTTCTTGTTAATGTGCAATACACTTTGTTAAAAATATTTTCTTTTATTGTTAGAATGAAGAAGATTAGTGGTTTAAAAAAAATGTAAGGGAAATTTTTTTTTTTTACGAAACGGCCTAATTATATATACATATATATTAACTGGAATTTCTTCCATTCTTGCATTTATTTTAGATTAATTGAAGTGTTTCATTGGTTACATATGTGTTTATTAACATTGTAATCACTGATAGTTATAGGTTTATGGAAGTTATGCACTGAATGGCTTTTGATGGTATTTAAAAGAATAAAAAAACAAAAATTAAATTTAGCATTGAAATACCTTCACTGTGTCAAAATTTGTAATATTTGTTATTAATAATATTCCTTTAAATTGACATTTAGTTTTTCAGTTAGTTATTGAAATTAGGTATATTAAACTTAATTGATCTGCACGTTTAACAGAGTGCCCCAGTTAAAACTTTTAGGATACCTTCAGTGTTTTTATATACCTATCGGAAAATTGAATGTGATCTGGAATATGATGTTTATACATAATCCAGAGTTGTATCGCAAGAAATATAATTACAAATTTTCAGAGTTTATGTTAATAAGATTTTTTATTAATCCGATACTATTAGTTAACTTGAAGTATTCTCTATAGCTTTTTCCAATAAAATAGTTTTTCAGTTTTATATTTATCAGTTAAAAACAATTTTAAGATAGATTCATTGCATGGATTCCACAAAGACAATCCCTGTAGTGTTGTCGAACGGGGCTACGGTTATTATACATAACAAAAATAATGGGTGTATTATTGCCTAAAATAAAATATTACACTGTCGCTAAAAAGTTTGTTATATATTAAAGATTTTATTGATGATATACTTCTTTGTTGAAAATAATCATGCATTTTCCTTCTCTCCAGCTATCATGATAGTGCTTTCACTTGCCTGTCTCTATCGCGATCTCATTACTAACACTTAAATAAAAAAAAAATCTTAAGTCTTCAAGGAGTTAGTTTACTTTTTATTGATGTGTAATTTTTAATTCTGTATTATTTATTTAGACATGAATGATCATTTGGGGTCACCTGTGATGTATTGCATAACATAACAGCCTTCTATGTTCAAAGTTATGGGTTCCAACCCGGTAGATGGCTCTAGGATTTTTGAAAGGGAGTAATGTATCCCTGGTTATTTCTTCCTTCGGAGTGAACATAAAATGGTGATGTCAGGTACTTGTTTAAGATCCCTATCCTAATTAAACCTGAATAGGTAAAATTTAGGACTCCCATTGTAGCATCGTCCCATTAATCTTAGAAGCAAAGTGATAAAGTGACGTTAATAACAAAACATGAATAATCATTTACATAAATGTGTAAAATTGGATTTATTTCTGCTCACACAGAAATTATTATTTATTTTATTAATATGATTTCATGTGATGTAACAAGATAACTAATTTATTAATTTTGATTGTTCGGTTCTCTATTTACAGTTGGTTCTTCCTTATATAGGTTTATAAGATCCTAACGTGATTCTCTGATCTTAATAAAATTGTATTTAGTAGTAGACTTCAAAACTGCAGATATTAAACCTCAAGAAGAAAAAAAAAGTTCATACGACTTATAGTCAGATTCTAAAAGGTCAGGGAAGAAAATCAAATTTTGAGTTTTTTGTTGTTATCCATGATTTTCATCAGAAAAACTCAATTATATCTACTTGTTGTTCTCGTACAGAAAAATAAGTGATACTAAATAAAAAGTTAAGGAAATATTAAAATTAAATTATCTGCATGACGTTCTCCGACACTTACTTTTCTATTTTGAAGGTTCGACTTCTTAACTTTCTGGGAAATTTTCTCTTCCTTCATTCGGTACTACTTTTTTTGCAGTGCATGTGCACTAAGTAGATACATTTGGTCTTTTCAGATAATAAACGAATAAACCTGCAAATATATCAAAATTTGATTTTCCTTTGTAACCGTTGAGAATCGGACTGTGGGCCGTATGAAATGTTTTTTTTCCTTTTAAGGTTTAGTTTCTGCTCTCACGATATGACTAGACATTTATGATATAATCTATATATTCAGAATTAACAATACATTAGGATATTAGGTTAATCTTGAATATTTGTTATGTGTTTAGCTCAGTGAAGTTCACAAAACCCTTATAATCTTGATGTGCCAATTTCATGGCTCTTCCTCAAAATTAATATGTTCTGACCTCTATTATTCTAACTTAAGTATTCTTGAATATTTTTCCATCATGTTCTTGTTGTTGAAATAATCTTACTTGATTGTTTGTATTCACATAATTTATTTTATTTTTTCTGCCCAAATCATTCACAAAAACAAAAAGTTTTATTTATTTATTTTAACAAATTGACCATCAATACGATATTATTAATTAAATTTATTTTGTGTTAGTATTTGTTAGATTGAAGGGTGATTTTTAAGGAAGGTTTACTCTTAAATTTGTCTGTAGTGCCATTAACTTCTTGGATCTTAAAGTTTAAAATTAAAATTAATAAACACTGCAAATTATTACACAATTGTTTATTAATTCCGAATAACTATATTAGGGTATAACTGTTTGTTTAGCTGTATATAGGCAATTAACTAATATGAAAAGCAATAAATAATTCGAAGGAATGGCATATCACCACAGCAAATTTCAAAATTCTGCTAGTTCTGAACCAATTTCAATTATTCTCTTTTCTTTTTTATAAAAATTACCAGCTGACATCAATATTTAGGTGTTAGAATCTTCATTGTGTGGACTAGTATTTTTGTGGCGAATTTTAAAAAAATTAGGCCAGTATTCCGTTTCTACATATCTCGATAGAGAGAATGTAAGCCCTCAAATTTTGAGTGGGGGAATTTTTTTTTTGTCTACAAAGATTATTTTTGAAAATGAATAAACCAAAAATATCTTTCTAGTACAAATTTGTAATACTATCAACAATAAGAAGTTTTCTTTATTTTAATTAATAAGTTGTTGTTTTTTTTCTCATTCCTTGATCCCTCTTTATGTATTATGTATTCTTAATAAAATTTCTTTATATTTTATTCATTATCACTCATTATTATCTATATGTTTAATTACACTTTGTTAATGTTGACCCAAAATCTGATTGCGATACAACTCGATAGATTGTGTTAAATTAGATTTTAAGTTCCACCCCATTAAAGGATATTGTATAATTAAATTTCCATGACTTTTTATCCTTATTGAGAAAAACATTTTATTTAACAGCTGTTATCGAAAGTGGTATAACTTCGATAAATACATATCATTTATTTTAAAGCTGAAAGAATGGTTTTGTTTTTTCTCTTTAGAAAAAACTTATTAAATTTTAAAAAGGGTTTATTATTTATTAATTTTTTTTATATGAGCTAGGATTAAATTAATGTTGTAAATAAATCTAATAAATATTTTTATGGAATAGTTAAAAATTTATTGATTAAACATCCCGAGTCAAGGTAATATACATGTATTTATTTTTTTTCTTTATGTTGAAATATTAGATTGTTTATTATTCTTAAGTTGGTATTATAACATTTTGGCCTCCTGTGTTAGGAATTGCTTCTTACAAAATGCAGATTTAGGAGGTGAAAATATGAATAAAATAGGTAGCCAGTTGCTAGATAAACATTTTATTTGCTTTCAAAAACAGTAGTTGTATAAGCTTATTAAATTAACAGAAAAAACAAGATACAACAAAAAGCTCACCAAAACAAAAGACAACAACATGTGAGAGGTTACAGCGGATGTGCCATTTTAAAATAAAATAACAGGTATTATATTTTATTATTTTGAGTATTTTTACATTAAACTTACCTTTATATAAAACACATGGTAAGAGAAAGTATTGCGATCGTGAAAATGATCGAATTCCAGTTTTCAACGGAAATACATACATAATTTGGTAATAAACTCGCTATGTCGATGTAAAATTTAATGGGCTTTAATATCATGTAGTGATATGTTTCATATTATATATTTATAATGGGATTAGTCTGACAGGGCCTAAATGCCGATTATTTTTAATTTTCTTCCTTTGAAGTACCTTTAATTTTGTAGATTTGAAAGAGTTAACCATATAATCTTGTGAGCATTAATTTAAGAAAGTCTGGAACGAAGTTGATAACCAACTTGAGGAGAAAAAAGAAACCCTATTTGTTTATGTAATTTTAATTTTTTTTATTAGAACATTAATATAGACATATAGTATGATAAATCGTGGGGAATGGTAAAGATTTTTGAAAAAATATATTCAAAATTGTAAAAGTTAATGGAGTGTGACGAAAAGTGGATATAAAACTAACTAATTGTTACAATGGAACACATTTTATATCGAAACTCAATATTATTACTTTTTTCATCTCTGAATTTATTCGGAAGTTGTTAAATCGAATTTAACAAAGAAGGTAAGTGAAAGTTGTGTTTTGAGCGCACCAGATTTTTGTATAAATAGATTGCTTTTTCATACAGAGATATTTTAATCTAAAAAAGATGGCTTGTGGTTATTGAAAATTTAGAGTGAACAGGTTTCTTTTTGGAGGTTTCCATTTAAGCTTCTGCTTTGTTGTATTAATGTATCAAGTCTACGGAACAGAGAACAATTATACAATTCTGGTAAGTATCACAATATTAATAATAAAAATAATATAGTGGAAAAAAAAAACTGAACTTCTATATTTTTAACCAAAAGTTATATATTTTTAAATATTCTATAAAGAGATTTATTTTCGCGTCACCTGTGGATTTAAAAAAGTAAAAGCTGAACAGTTTCACGAAATGTTGGACTACCAACGATTTCAGACACATTAAGCTACGCCATATTAAATTTCTTGATTCGTTAAAATCATTAACAAATCCTTTATTCGATACGATAACTCCAGTACGATGGCAAAACGCAACATAAATGTTAGTTTTTATTAGTAACATAATTTATAAATAATTAGACATTAAGTTAGTCATAAGCCTTTCATTAACTCAAAAAATGGATGAGCTCCATCAGCTCTATTGTTAAACTCATTGAATTACTATTTTGTAAAAAACACACTGGTATAATATCATTACTCGATCTTAAAATGTATCACAGTTACAATAAAAAATATTAGTACATAATTTATTCGTACCAATTACATGTTATGAATTGGGGGTATGAAAAAAAAACGCCTATGGTGTAGTGACCAACATAAAAGCCTTTTATATCAAGGGTCCAAACCCGGCAGATGGCTCTAGGATATTTTAAGGAGAGTAAAAATCCTGATTAAACCTTTTTAGGTAAAACTTAACCATCTTCCCACAGTAGTATCATCAGATTAGTCACATTTGCATAAAGTGGCGTTTTAATGAACAAATAAACAAAATATTTATTTGTTTGTTTATTTAACGTCACTTTATGCTACTATGGCTAATCGGACGATGCTACAGTGGGTGTCCTAAATTTTACCTATCCAGGTTTTATTAGGATAGGGATCTTTAACGAGTACCGGACATTGCACAGGCTCGGAACCACCTATTAACGTCCCCTCCGAAGGACGGCATAACTAAGGATTTTTTACTCCCATTAAAAAATCCTAGGACCACCTCCGGGTTTGAAGCCGTGACCTTTGGCATAGGAGGCTGTTATGCTAACCACACAGCTACCGGTGATCCCAAATATTTATTTGTTTACCAACGTTTATATGTCCTCCATCTTGAGGTTTTTTTTTATTTTTCAAATTGATTTTAAAGTTGGTATTCGCTGAACCGACTGGTAGGCGTCCGAAAGGTAGGCCGAAGCGTCGATGGGAGGATTGCATTAAGGCTGATCTAGGAGACTGGGGCTTGACCGGCGAACATGGGACGAGTCTGTGCAGGCGAAGTTTGGTGGTATCGGCATCGAACCTTCGGGTTCGGTAAGCCTATTATTATTATTAAATTGATTTTGAAAAAATTCCATTAGAAAAATTTATTAAAACCAAATTTTATTATTTTGGAAAGAGAGAAGGAAAAGATAAAAAATATGAAAAAAATAAAACAGGAAAGTATAGCACAACACACAAAGAGGTCATTAATTCAATGTGTTCCAAAGAGGATGAACCCTCTCCCCCATATTCCCACCACACGTTTTTACAATTTTCTCAGAAACAGATCTATCGATTTTTATTAACATCGCTAAATCGATGTAAAATTTAATGGACCTAAATATCATATAGGATTCATTCTGATTGAAATAGGCTAGCAGGGCTTCATTGCCGAAATTTCCTTTCTCTAAAGTACCTTTAATTTTGTAGAATTTAAAAAATTATAAATATTATCTATCACTAATAAAAACCGGCTAAACATATAAATGCACAGACAGTTAACGCAATTTGTAAAGTTTATGGCGATTATGCCTCAGGAGAAAACAACCGCCACGTACGCCTGTAAGTGGTTTGCTCAGTCCATTACCGGAAATCGTGACTAGAAAGACGCAAAGCGCTCGGGTCGTCCTTTAACTGTTGATGATGACCAAATTCAAGTATTGAACTAACCAGACCATTAATTCTGCAGTAAACTGCGCCCAGTTGGAACAATTAAAGACAGTGGTTGAGCAAAAGCGTCCAGCATTAGTTTTCCATCTTATTGGACTCCAGCTGTACAAAGACTAACATGGAACCCTCATACAAGACTTAGATGACTCGCCACTTTTCGTTACTTCAAATCTTAGGAGACAAACGTTCTAATCTTCCACTTAACTATAAAAGGCTCATCTATCATATGGACTTATGGAGATGAGCTTTGGTCTGACTAAACCATCAAATTCTTCCTGTATACAATCCATATGAATAAAATCATCCACAAAGACGTAATTGTTCCTTATATTGATGATCTGGCAGGATTGCCAGGTACCACTCCTTCCATGACAAACTTCATTCTCACTACACCCACTTGTTTCAATTTTGCTTCCTTCTAAGATGCACCTGCAGATAAAATGGCTTCCAGACCTTCTGGCTTAGATTATCTCTTTGAGTGCTGCCAACGGACTGTTTTTCTCTTCATATATTTTTTATTTTCTATGTTAAGTATTTGGCAGCAAATTTACTTGTATTATCAAATACAGTTGTAAACCTCATTAATGAATACAAAATAAAAGGCTTGATTATAAATTAGATATTCTTGTTTATTCATTCAACATCACTTTATGCTACTATGGCTAATCGGAGGATGCTACAGTAGGAGTCTTAAATTTTGCCTATCCAGGTTTTATTAGGATAGGGATTTTTATCCAGTACCTGACATCGCACAGGCTCGGGACCACCTTTTAACGTCCCCTCCGAAGGACGGCATAACTAAGGATTTTTTACTCCCATTAAAAAATCCTAGGACCACCTGCGGGTTTGAACCCGTGACCTTTGGCATAGGAGGCAGTTATGCTAGCCATCCAGCTAAATTAGATATTTTTTGTTTCCTGTAAAATTTCCTCGAATGGATACAAAAGTACCTCTAAGAAATTGATTTAATGATAGACTTAATAATAATTTATGTACAACTGAAAGATCATTCCTCCTTTGTACCCCCCTAAAAAAATCCATATTTTTACTTAACTGTTAGAGTTATTTTAAAAGAAATTATTGGGTTGGAAAATAAGTTTGTATCGCCTTGTTACTTACTGGTGATTTCAACAAAAACTTCACATTTTTATAAATATTTGTAATAAATTACATAAGACCCATTTTGATCTATTACATCTTGCTGGTTTTCAGGTAATTTTTGGAATTTGGTCATCATCAATAGTTTAAAGACGTCTTCCAAATCAAAATTTCCAGTTCTGAACCGAGCAAACCACTTGTAAGTCTTTTAAGACTATCTGTGGATAGTGCTTTCTGTTAAGGCATCATCATACACACTGCAAATTATTTTAACCATCTCTGCAACGGAATTTCCTTTTCGGAAATAAACTTGTTTTACAACTCAATATTAAAAATAAAATGGTCATTTTTCATCTAAATTGGGAGAGGGTCAAAAAAAAAAAAAAAAATTACCAAAAAACAACTGATTTATCAAGTTGTATATTAATTAAGTACCATACATATTATCCACCACATGTATAAAAACATCAACAACAAGCAATGCCCATAAACAACAAACACATAACATAAAAAAAATATTGTAAGCTAACGTAGACAACATAATTAATAAATCTTTTCTAAAAAAACAAAAAAAAAAAAAACATTGATTATGTTTTAAATAAGTTCTACTTTAAATTCTGAACTTTTATTAAGTACTTAAACCAAGCTGTTTCTAAATGAAACCATTTTGTTGTTGATAGAGCTTGTTTTGATTAATCATTATCACGAAAGCTATCATTTTCTGCAAAACAATCAGATTATATGAAAGCATTCATACAAAAAACAAAACAATATAAAACAGCAATAAAATGTATAAAATATTTGTCATTTTAAAATTATAAAATAATAACAACAACCTTTATTTTGAAATAAATGAAAGCACTTGCGAACTACAGGAATGTTTTATTTATCAGGATATAACATATTAAAATATATATTAAAATCATAACACACTTTAATTTTTAAATAAAATTATATTACATCGTAGAATAGAAATAGAAAGTAAAATGTAATTATTTTAGCAAGGTTTCCACACATATTTGTAAAGAAATTAAGGTTAAAAATAAAATAAAATTATTCAAATGATAGCAATATCAACAAACCAGCAATTTCCTTTTTCATTTGACATAGTTGCCATGGCGAGGGGTAAGACTAGTTAACTTGTTCAGCCAGCAGGAAGTGCTACTTGTACTTAGCTAATCATCCAATATCCATTAAAAGATGACAAAATATTCACTACACAGGGTCACCTGTACCATGGTGGCTAGCATAACAGCCTTCTATACCCAAGGTCACGACACTAAGATTTTTAATGGGAGTAAAAAATCCTTAGTTATGCCGTCCTTTGGATGGGACGTTAAAAGGTGGTCCCCAGCCTGTGCGATATCAGGTACTTGTTAAAGATCCCTATCCTAATTAAACCTGGATAGGTAAATTTTAGGACTCCCACTGTAGCATCGTCCGATGAACACAAACAAAAATATTTTTTTAATGCAATTTTTTTGTTTTTGAACATAAGAACAGTAATATACCGTTGGAAAGCTAAAGAATTATGAAAAGCCGATAAAACTAATTGATTGTTTTAGATAATAATATAATCGATTTTTTAATAAAACATATATTTCTATAGAAATTCAGTTTAATTAATTCTTTATTAGATTCACTCATTTTAATCTCTAACTGTGCTTGAAAATCAATTAATCAATTTTAGGAACAGAGGTAAGTGAAAATCATGTGCTGAGCGCACCAGATTTTTTTTTTTTTTTTGTGAATTCATAGAAGTTATTCATGATTTATTGATGTAAACCATAGGTTGTCTCAAATTTTTGACAGGCAGTGGATGTAAAAAAAATTAATGAACAAAAACAAATTAGAAAGCGTGTTCAAGTTTGTAAAAAATGTCCTTTAGTAAGTTTTGGAAATCAATGTCTCAATTGTTTTTTTACTATATCAATAACATAGTTTATTTTTTGAAAGCAGCAAGGTCAAATGGATAGAGCACTAGTCTACTGTTCTCTGCGAAAACGTTAGAATAAAACTAAAATTATCAAAAGAAGATATTCGCATCCTAAATATAATAAGGTAAGTTCTGATGTCCCTGGTAAAACCAAAATTCGTATGTGGAAACCTAGCTTAATTTTGAAGATAGGAAGACTAAGACTAACTTAAATATAAATAAATATCGCATATAATACTACTATCACATCTCCGACGAAAATGAAAATGACTAGAATCACATTTACGATGGCAGCGCAATATCCTAGAGGAGAATGATCCCGTGGTCTCGTTCTAGAATACGCCTCGCTTTGAGCGGGATCACTCCCATCAGGTCGGAAGGAGTTGGAAGACCAATGGAATTTGTACAATTGTTTTCTTGGTAGAACACCTGCGTATCTGCGCATTGATATCCGTAAGTGATCGTATCTTCAGATCTGCAAAAAAAGAACAAGTATAATTTAGTAACTATTTTTTATCAAAAGTAAAGCCTTATGCAACATTTGCCAAAAGTGCCAACGATGATATATCATCATGTGTGTAATAGCACCTTATCTCTAAATAAATTTATAAATGACCTAATTTGATTTTGATTGATCACATTTCGTTGACAAAGAATTTGTAAAGCAATTTGAGTCTGACATATTACACATTCTATACCAGAGTGTACTGAGACTATTTTCACTGAAGTGATAAGATAGACACTCTTGGGAACAGACACTCTTAGAAGAGACCTAGAGGTCCAAAGTCAAACTGTTTATGATAGATAGAACTCAATTTTTATAGTATTTATAATTGTGTTATTCATATTATTTTTAACTGATTTTGGAGAATCATAATCATTGTTTTATTCTCCATTTCATCCCAAATACATGGCATTTTAAGCATGTAAATATCATTTGTAGTTTGGTTTTTCCAAGTAGTTGTATATTTATCAAATTAAGCCAGTTATCTTCGCATAGGCAGTCATTTTTCTTCTAAAAGGGATTATAAGAAAGAACCTGAATGCCTTTACCTGACGAGGATGTCGGTGATGAAGGGCCGCTTGGAGAGGACGTGGTGGAGGACGGTGAGCAGCTCCAGCTGGTGGGGGTGGTAGGCCCCGCCCCTCTCGATGGGGCCCCAGGCAGGGTCCACCAGCGAGTAGCTGTAGTCAGTGCTACCGCTGTCCTCAGTCGCATTCAAGCAGGTTCTCAGTCGCACGTCCATGTCCTTCAGCGAGCTCATGCTTCTCTCCCACTGAAAAAAATCAAATTGTATTATAAAACAAGTAAATCCATCAGAAAAATAAGAAGGGTTATGGCAAAAATGGATTTAGTTTTAGATCATTTTTATTTTATTTCCATTTAATCAATTCAACTCAAGGAAGTTTCATGTATTTTTACTTCCACTTACCTATATATGAAATATATGGTAAGGAAAAGAATTACGATCCAGAAAATTTTTACTTGAAATATACATTTTAGGGATTCCAGAGTCCAAATGACCAAGTCCTGCAAAAAGGTATTTGTGTGTGTCTAGCGCCAAAACAAAAAGTCGTACGGAACTGAAATTCCATATTTAATACAACTTTAATACAACAGAGATGTTACAGCAAATTTTTCTTCATAGGCGACTGACCAGAAGTTCTACTTTATTTCAAGCATTTTGCACCTTTTTACAATGTTCTCAAAAACGGCTTAAACGATTTTGATTAAACTAGCTATATGGATGTAAAATTTAATGACATTTAATATGATGTAGGTTTCATTCTGATTGAAATAGTGTGACATAGCTTAAATGCCGATATTTTAAACTTTCTTCCTCTAAAGTACCTTTAATTTTGTTGATTTTAAAAAAATAGGCACATCATCTTGTTAGCATTGATAAATAACAGATAAATAACAAGCCCATTTGATAAACAACTAAAAGAGAAAAATGGAAAAATATTTTTTTAAGCAATTTGGTGTTTTTGAACACAAGAATAGTAATATAGATGTATATATACCCTTGGATAGTAGTAATACAGATATAATATACCGAAAATTACAATTAAAATATTTTAGCTCTTTTCTTCTTTATTTGGTTATCAAATTCTTTCAACTTTTATATTTATTCTTTTTTTATCAATGCTAAAAAGACGATACAGTTGATTTTTTTTAATCTACAAAATGAAAGGTACTTTAGAGGAAGAAAGTTTAAAATATTGGCATTTAAGCCCTGTCAGACTATTTCAATCAGAATGAAACCTACATGATATTAAAGTCCATTAAATTTTATTTATTTATTTATTTTATAATATTCCGCATCTACCCAAGCGGGTCATTAGCGGCTAAGAGTCCATTAAATTTAACATCAATATAAGGAGTTTAATCAAAATCGTTAGAGCCGTTTTTGAGAAAATCGTAAAAAAGTGCAAAATGCATGGTATAAAGTAGATCTTGGTATAGGTCAGCCGATTTTAGTGAAAAAGTACCTGTAACATCTCGGGCGTATAGTTGTCTTAAATATGAAATTTCAGTTTTATAAGACTTTTCGTTTTGCCCCCGGTCTAAAAAATATTTTTAGCTCTTTTCTTCTTTAGTTGGTTATCAAATTCTTTCAACTTTTATATTTATTCTTTTTTTTTATCAATGGTAAAAAGACGATACAGTTGATTTTTTTTAATCTACAAAATGAAAGGTACTTTAGAGGAAGAAAGTTTAAAATATCGGCATTTAAGCCCAATCAGAATGAAACCTACATGATACTAAAGCCCATTAAATTTTACATCTATATAGCGAGTTTAATCAAAATTGTTCACACACACACACCTTTTTACGGAACATGGTCATTTAGGCAATTTTCACATTTGCAATGCTTTCCCTTACTATATATGTCATATATAAGTAAGTGAAAGCAAAAAAAATGTTCCTATGAAAGGTCTTGGGCTCAGTACATATCGATATTCATACTGTTGATAGGTCAATAGTGGTCTGCATGGAGGTAATTAGTCCTTACCAATGTGTGTATGACTTCTGGTTGAACCGCAACTTCAGGTTCGATCAGCAGAAGCACAGAAGTATTGCCGATCCCGAAGACATAGAGAACCGACGGAATCAGATCATCCTCGTCCTTATCGCTGTACGCAGGAATGTTCACTTTATCTCTCCTTGACGACGGATCGTTAGTTTCTATCGACTGACATTTTATCTCCTTTATTTTGCTCCCGAAGGCTGATGGCGTCTTCAGAGGAGTCTCTATCATGCTCCCTTCCTCCGCTAAGAGGGACAGCCTGGCCAGCAGGGGTGTCAGCGGGATTCCATGAGGTCCTTTTGAACCTGTGTAAATAAAAACAATTATAAAATAATAATAAATTTGTTTTCAAAATAAATTATAGAAAAATCACATAAAATTAATAATGTCCATGGACTAATTTTACAATTTCGGATTTTAATATTTTAAGGGCTGTTTTAATTATTGCTTTTATTTTAAATCAAAGTCACCATTCTCATTGAAAGGATTCTTAACAATTGATATATCTTGTAACAAGGATACGATTCAAAATGGAAGAGAACCTTTATTTTTTACTCGATTCCATTTTATTGGGTTGTTTCACATGAAATGTCCGTTTTTATATTTTTTGAAATACATAAAGGATTTTGCAGGTCTCTGTTGTTTTCTACCGAATGTATACATATTTAAAGTAAACAGTTACTAATCCTCTACCTTTTGTTTTAAACATTAGCTTCCCAATCAATTACTCACTTTTTAGTATACCTCTAAATATGAACATGGAAACACACGATTTTCGAGTAATATTTTTGTACGAGTTTAAACTCGGCCAATCAGCAGCTGAGGCTGCTAGAAATATTTGCAAGGCGTTTGGGGAAGGGAGTGTTAATGAACGGACCATTCGCCGGACAACGATGTCCTCAAACATACAGTAGAAGGAAACCCCTACCAAACAGTTAAAGGACTCTCAGCACAACTAAATGCAAGTGCATCTACCGTTTCCAGACATTTAAAGTGTATTGGGAAAGTAAAAAAGCTCGACAACACATGAGTACCTCATGATCTCACTGAGCGTCATGTTTCAAAACATACCGTGCAAAAATTGAAAGAACTGGGCTACGAAGTTCTTCCGCACCCACCATATTCTCCCGACTTGTCTCCAACAGATTACCACCTGTTCAGGAATTTAGACAACTTCGTCAAAAGAAAACTTTTTGAAAATGATGATCAAGTGAAAAGTGTATTTTCAGATTTTGTTTCACTTTAAAGCTCAGAGTTTTTCAGTTCGGGGATAAAAAAGTTGGTGTCACGTTGGGAAAAATGTGTAGAAATAGAAGGTAAATACTATGAATAAAATTATCTTATTTTCATATCGTATTTTCAATAAAAATACTTCACCTTGAAAACGGACATTTCATGTGACACAACCCAATAAAAAGGACACAAATCGAAATATTTCAGTGGTAACTAGAATTAATACACTAAAAAGGACTATTTTTACAATTTCAAATAATATGCCCAATCTTAATATTACATTAACATAACATGACATATTATTCAACATTATAACATTAAATTTCATATATTCTTAAAATAATAACAAATGAATAAAAATCAGGTGCATACAACACAACTTTCACTTAACTCTGTTGTTAAAGTTAACTTAATAACTTATAATAGATGAATTTAGGGTTTAAACAATTCAATTCAGTTTCCATAGAAACATTTATTTTATATTAAATAATCTAACAATAGAAACTATTATCAAGAACATCACTTAGTTTTGTCATTATTTCTTTTTCAGGTAAGATTACCACACATAAACACTTACAGAAACACACATAGCCCTTTTCGCAGGACTTGGTCATATGGACTCAGGGATGGTTGAAAATCAGAACAATACTTTCCCCAACCATAAATCTATACTAATATTATAAAGCTGAAGAGTTTGTTTGTTTGTTTGAACACGCTAATCTCAGAAACTACTGGTTCGAATTGAAAAATTCTTTTGTGTTTGATAGTCCATTTATCGAGGAAGGCTATAGGCTATATAACATCACGCTGCGACCAATAGGACCGAAGAATCAGTCGAAAATCTGGGGAAAAACGGGGAACATTTGGAAGAAAAAAAAACCTCGCATCCCGATGATTCCAAATGATTTACCTTTTATTTTTAAATAATTCAATTTCCCGTTAATTTATATTTTTCCATCACTGAGGTGAACATTTAAAATCGTAGGAATAGATTTACGTCAAGATCGGGTTGCGGAGAAAATCAGTATGCTCTTCTGCCACAAGAAAATAAAACTAAAAATGTCATTTACGCAGAAGTACTTTAAAATGTCAAAGGCGGGATATGCGTGTTATTATTGAGTTGCGAAATTACTTAGCTTCTGTCTAATCACTTAAAGATTAGAATTTATAAAACTATATTCTTTGGACGGTCCTTTACAGATGTGAAACGTGGCCGCTTACTTTGAAGGACGGACAACGGCTAAAGGTTTTAGAAAATAAGGTACTACAGGTAAAATATTTGGTCATATTAAGACAGATGAGGCTACTGGGGAGTATAGAAGGTTACACAACGCAGAAATATTTATACCAATCTATATTGTTATGTCATGTTTTACTTCAAGAGTCATTTTTAACTTTAATCGTTATTACCTTGAATCATATACATTTATAAATTTAAATAAATTAAAAAACATACTATTTCTTTTGATTTATTCGAGTATAATAATCAGAACTATTATTTTAAGCATATTTAGGACTTTTATTAGCTATATGTCTATATTTATAAAAGAAAGTACCACTCAATTTTCTGGTATCTAATTTACTTTGGTTGTGAGGATAAAATTTTTCCTGGAGGTTCGTCTTACCGCCTAGATGTGCAATAAGGCAGGATTTGAAAATCTTCGCCCAAAAAGTGGTTGAACAACCTAAACGTAAAATTGTCCTAATCTGATATGTATCAGCAAAGGTACAAAGATTTTATAACAAATATATTTAAGCATATTACTTGTTATCTATTCGTTTAAGATCACTTTTATACTACTATGGCTAATCGTATGATGACTAATTTTTTCCTCTCCAAGTTTAGTTAGGGTAGAGATCTTTAACGAGTTCATGAAATCGCAAAGGCTTGGGACCACCATTTTACGTCCCCTTCGAAGGAGGGCATAACTAAGGTTGTTTTTTACTCCCATTAAATAATCTTAAGGGCACCTGGCTGGTCACTACGTACAGGTGACCGACCCTTTTAAGCATATTGCGTTTCGTATCTGTTTCGAGTGTAGGTTCCTATGAAAATATATTCAATTGTTACTTATTTTTTAGAAATTATTTCAATTGTCTAAAAAACTATAAATTTCAAGAACATAATTTCTGAATTCTACAAAAATGGGAGTGATCCAGGTGTAAGGTTTTACCGACGAATATCATTAATTCATATTTAGGTTGTCAACGGTTTGTGACGATTATTTTTACATATTAAGTGATTATGGGTATAACCACTTCTACTGGTTTGCTATTGTAAATTTGACAGGAAGAAGTCAAGATCGGGCTTTAAATGATGACAAAGAGTAGCTGATAGTTGATATTTATTATAGCCAATCTTACCATAAACGCACATAAATTAATATGAAATGCAATATTCGCAAGCAAAGCTGCGTGTCACAGCTAGTTTCAAATATAGGTAAAAAAAAAAACCTGTACTACAACCTATGGGCTCAGTACATATAGGTGATTAGGCCAAGATCACATTCAGCTGCCAGGTTTTTTCCCCCAATTTTGGTACCCACTTTAAAGAGGCTGGATCTGCCTCAGGAGGGTCTCCATACTCTAGGATGGCCCCCCTAGCTGAATTAACGGAACAAATAATATTCATTCATGGCCAAGATTCGAACCCAGAACCTGGAGAACTAGTGCTCTATCCACTAGACCACACCACTCCCTAAATATAGATAAGTGAAATTGAAAATTTAATAACATTATTATTAAATGATTTTTTGAAATATGGGTTCATTATAAGTGATCATCTCTGAGCCTTGAAAAGGAACATACTATAAATACAAATCATGTGCCTTCTGGATATATAATATGGATAATTTTATTTATGTTTTAAGAAAATTATTATAATTACCTGAAGTTGATTTCAGTGGTAACGTAAAGGAAGACTTGATTTTTTGTTGCGGCTTTACTTCGGGAGGTTTCTCAGATGTTTCCATTTTAATATTACCATTTTCCATCTTAATATTCCCATTTTCCATCTTAATATTCCCATTTTCCATTTTAATATTACCATTCTGAGGTTTTTCGACTAAAAAAACAAAACAACAAATAAATAAAAATCTTTATGAAATAACATTAAATAAGTATCAGATAAGACTATTCTTTAATTGTACAAAAAATAAAAATAATATAAAGTAACTAATTATAGTTGATTAAACTTACAATTCAAACTTTTGGACGAGTATTTTTCATCTTTTAACACTTCAAACTGTTTCATGATTCGAGATTCCGAAAGGGAAACAGAAGCAGGAAGCCCATCGTATTTAAATAGAGGGTACTTGGGATCGCATATGGTGTTATAATAAGGCCTAGGATTTTTAGACTTGGGCGGAGAATCGCACCATTCGGAATTAACCTGCGGCAGGCCGATGCTGTAATATCTATAACAAATAAAAATTGATTTCTTTTTATTACGGTCAAACATCATCAAATTTTATGATTAGTAAATGTAAACGCTGCGGTGTAGGATGAAAGAATCATCTGTCACAGTATTCTCAGGATAGTATTTAAAGGGAATATACCTCAACCATTAAATTATATAACAGGCCATGAATCTTTAAGTGCCGCCATCTAGTAGCAGCCAGCTGAACTTCCACCAGAAGTGGGCTTGAATGAACATGAGAACCTAAAGGCCCCACTACACTATCTTTTCTTTGGACCCTTTTAGTAGAAGAGAAGTGGGGGGAGGGGATCTAGTGGATAGAGCACTAGTCTACTGTTATTTCTGAAAAAGAAAATCTGCCTGGGCCATTATAGGACCGTAGCGCCACCAGTAGAGTAGTAAAGTAACAATAGATAATTTCGGAAGCATGTAAAAGGGCATAGAAAATAAAATTAGGAATGGTAGAAGGATTATGGGTCCCTTAAACAGAGTAATCTGGAGCAAAAAGGTATCGTTCTCAACGATAAATAAAAGGTAGGTTCCAAGAAAATTCATATGTGATTGGCAACGTAGGGAGCGGCATGGTCTAGTGGATAAAGCACTAGTCTACTGTGATCCAGGTCCCAGGTTCAAATCCTGACCAATCCAGAAGAATTATTTATCCTGTTTATTTAGCTGTGGAGCGAACCTGAGGTATGGAGACTCTTGAGAGGCATACCCAGCCTCTATAAAGTGGAAACCCAAAGTTTGGAGAAAATCTGGCGGCTGAGCATGATCCAGGCTTAATCACCTTCCTGCTGAGCTGTTATTTCCAGAAACATATTGCTTGCTAAAAATGGAAGAGAAAAATTTATTGTCGTCATTTAATGATTTTTTTTATTTCCAAAAAAAGGAAATCTGCTGTACAGACAGTTAACAAAATTTGCAGTGTGTATGGCGATTATGCCTTAGGAGAAAGCACCGTCCGTAAGTGGTGTGCTCGGTTCAGAACTAGAAATATAGACTTCGAAGACGCAAAGCGCATGGGTCGTCCTTCAACTGTTGATGATCAAATTCAAAAATTACCTGAAAGATAGGCAACATGTAATCGATCAAAATGGATCACCTGTAGCTGGGTGGCTAGCCTCCTATGCCAAAGATCACGGGTTCAAGCAAGTGGTCCTAGGATTTTTTAATGGAGTAAAGTATCCTTAGTTATGCCATCCTTCGGAGGGACGTTAAAAGGTGGTCCCGAACCTGTGTGATGTCAGGTACTCGTTAAAGATCCCTATCCTAATAAAACCTGGATGGGAAAAATTTAAGACTCCCACTGTAGTATTGTCCAATTAGCCTCAATAGCATGAAGTAAAGTTAAATAAATAATCAAACAAAAAGCAATAAACACAAAACAAAAAATCTATCAAAATGGGTCATATATATTGATTAAAAATATTTATAAGAATGTGAAGTTTTTATAGAAATCACCAGTAAAACATGCTATGAACCTATTTTACAGCCCAATATTCTTATTCACATTTGATTGTTGTATTCCATAATATAGTAGTAAATTGAAATAAATAAATTAAAAATAAAAAACTAACCTAATGGGAATTTTCCTGGTCGATACATCATCAGGTGTCAAAGCTGATCGAGATTTGACGGAGGATTCTGGAATGATAAAGTTATTAGGAATGACGGCCTCAATCCTAGCGAGGTGCCTAGCCTTCACAGCGTCTCTCACGACATCAGGAATGTCTGTCTGGTCTCTCGTTTCCACATTCTCGTTTCCTTCCTCCTCGAGGACTGTGAAGATGCGAGAGACATCCCTTTTCATACCACACACGGAGGCAAAGGATTCAGGAGGCTTCACACAACTATTCTAACAAAAAAATGAAATAAAAAACATTATTATTTTAAAATATAATAAATTTGATTAATATATAATAAATACAAAGTAACGTCTTTTAATATTTTGGCATAACAATAGGCCATTGTCTATGTTTCTGTCCCATATACATAGACAAATGGCAAAATCATCTAAAAAAAAATTATTGGCACTTTAAATGGACTTCTGGAGAAGAGCATTCTCATGATTATAGGATAAAGCATCCTTTATGGTAAAATAACTGATGGCTTTTAAAGTGAAGAAGATTTGATCATTTGTCAATCAAGTGTTGAGGTAGTCAGTAATACTTGGTTCTTGATGTTTCATGATTGTATGAAGGTTTTACGTAAGAAGCTTGTCAAAATGGAATTCAGGTAAATGGATATGTTTGACAAGGAAAAATGGAACATTATTAAAGGATACTGTAGAAGAGGATGTCAAGAGTTTGCACCTAAGTATAATGATAACCTGATAGCATTTGTCAAACCAGATATTTAAAATTAAAAAAATCAAGTGTTATTATTTTTTAACCTTATTCGTGTTCTGATTTTGAGAGTTTTGTAGCTCTTTCCTCCAATTGCTCACATCCTTTAAAGCGTCCAGCAATTCGTCGTTTTCTTGCCGCAGCCGTTTAACCTCAGATGATGGAACATAAACCTTAATCAGCTGCACTCCGAAGGGTAGATGAAAAGAAGTTACAAATGTTTCCGCAGGAAGCTTAAAAAAAATAATAATAATTACTTTAAATATAAAAAAAAAGAAGATAAGTATTTAATGACAACTTATGTCTGTAAAAACCAAGATAAGATGTAACTACCTTAATTCTATAAGGGTCAGTCACCACAAGCTGCTTCGTAAATGGTTTATTTAATTGAGTAGCAACAACTCTGAAAATAAAAATTAATAAATAAAATGAAG
Organism: Piezodorus guildinii; assembly: GCA_023052935.1. Lineage (NCBI taxonomy): Eukaryota > Metazoa > Arthropoda > Insecta > Hemiptera > Pentatomidae > Piezodorus > Piezodorus guildinii. Next base: position 147,750,772 of record CM041296.1, on the reverse strand, counting down.
GAAAACTAAAGTATAGTTAAATAAATAATTTATATCATTACATCTAGGTACATATAAGTTCTAAAATTGTTTGTTTATTTAACGTCACTTTATGCTACTGTGGCTGCTATGTATAAAAAATACTGGGAGGAAAAGAAATGATTTTGAAAAGTATAAAATAGAACAGTTCCCGGGCTACAAACAGGAAGGTTTCTTAGAAGGGCTATGCAAAAAATACACCCCTCCACTCCTAGAGCAGGGATAGCCCTCACACCAGGGAGTCTTAGCCCGGACAGAGGAAGTCGGGGGTCAAGCCAGGGAAGAATTTTGCATTTATGTCCAAAGGTAACGTTTTCATGTTATGTTATGTGGTAAACCTGAATAAACCTCAGTATTCTCGATAATGATAATGCCTCACTGTGTATTTTAATGTACCATTTTATAAATAAACGTGTATAATAAATAAGTAATTATTTTATTCCCCTTTATGACACCTGATCCCAATAATGAATTGATAAACATGATACCTTAGGAAAAGAAATCCAATAGTTTTATTAAATTTATATATCAATTAATACAGTTTCGGAGTCACCGCTGCCTTAGAAAAGTAGCAGCAAATACATATTATGGCAAATTGGAAGATGCTACAGTGGGAGTCATAAATTTTGCCTATTCAGGTTTAATTAGAATAGGGATCTTTAACGAGTACCTGCATCGCACAGGCTCGGGACCACCTATTTACATCTATTCCCAAGGACAGCATAACTAATGATTTTTTTACTCCCATTAAAAATCCTAAGACCACCTGCGGGTTTGAACCCGTGGCCTTAGCCACCCTGCTACAGGTGATCCCAGTATTAAATTATTCAACTCTTCATTTTATATAAACATTGAAATGAATATGGAACACCATAAATTCAAAATAAGAAGAAAATTCATAGGAAAACTAGAAGCATTAATGAAAAAACATCCTTGGATATGGAGACTCTTCTGGAGCAGACCCAGCCTCTATAAAGTGGGTACCAAAAAATATTGGGGAGAAAAACCTGGCAGCTAAGCGTGATCAAGGCCTACTACTACAAATCTCTATATGTACTGAGCCCAAGACCCTTCATGGGTTGTAGTGGTACAGGTTTTTTTTTATTCTAAAGGGACTTGTCCCAGAATTTATTATTATAAGAAATTTAAATTATAAAGAATTATAAGAATTTATTATTATTATTATTATAGGTAGGTAAAACTTAAGACTTATAAATAAAATTTAATTATGTCTTTGGTATACAGAGCTACATGGAATATAACTTATGTGTTTGGACATCGGGATTATTTTAAATTATATAAGTCAGCCATACTTGTTTTGATAGAGCAGCACACCACCAAGAACACCATGAATTTCTTGAAAGCCCTGTAAAGTTTGCCTCGCTTCCAAGTAAAGAGTACTCGTGCTCTATAAATTCAAAATTACACACATTACTATCTACAAAAAATTATATCAAAACTACATAATCTAAACAAATTATACTACCTTAGGGATTTTTAATACCGGAATGTTTCCGAATGTGTTAGTGGCATATTGCAATATGGGCAAGTATACTTGGAGGAGTTCGGCCAATTTATCGGAAATATCTTCTTCACCTGACGATTCTTGTAAATTTTCAATACTAAAATGAAACAGCCTCAACAACTTATACAATATGCTCGCACGTGTTTCCAATACTAAATCTGGAATGTTTCTATCTGTCCCCACGCACTGTAAAATAAAAATATTTTCAGAATAAGTAAGTTATATAATTATATAAGATGTGATTTGAATAATTATATATAATTTACAAACTATAATTATTATAAATCATTATAAAACATAAGTAATTTTATTTAATAAAAATATTCAACAATAATAATAATAAATAAAGTTGTCAGATGATGAATCAACATGTTCTTTCCCATACCACTTAGAAAACAAGGAATTGGACATTTGTTCCAACAGAATACTAAGGACATAATTAAATGTTGGAACACCGACTCGAGATCCAAATCAGCTGGAATTGAACTACATGGGGACACCTTGTAAGAAGGGAGCAATATTAAAATTAAACGTGTTTATTTCGTCTTTAAAATTAACCAAATAAAATATGGAAATAAGCAGTAATATAGGATGACTATTGGTAAAAAAATATATCAAGCTTATAGTAATAGAATTTAAAAAAAAACTGAACCTGCTAAATACTGATGGAGGAAAATATTGAACTTAGAAAATAATATTGGAGAACTTGCATAGAGGTTCCCTTATCAAATAAATCACAATTAATAAGTAAACATTATATTTTTGGTCTTCATCAGCATTGAAAAAACAAGATAACCAGTAAAAGGAGGGGTCACCTATGGTTTAGTGGCTAGAACAGCCTTCTATTCCCAAGGTCGCGGGTTTCAAACCCTGCTAGGATTTTTTAAAGGGAGTGAAAAATCCTTCGTTATGCCGTCCTTCCGAGAGGACATAAAATGGTGGTCCCAAGCCAGTGCGATGTCAGATAATCATTTAAGATCCCAATCTTTATTAAAACTAATTACAATTATTATAAGATATTATTATAAGATATATTTAGTTGACTGTTGAGAATTACTAGAAGGAATTAGTCTGGGTGGTGGTCGATTAATGAAACAATAAGGTAGTTTCAACCAATTATTTTCTGCCAACTTGCGTATTGTAGGCGAGTGGAAACTGAAAACGAGTTGAGAGACTGTTTGTACTCGCCTACTATACGCCCTGATAATGACCCACAATGGGGGTCGAAACGTTGGCAGAAAATAAATGGTTGAAACTACCTAATTGATTCCAATAATCAACCCCCACCCGGACTAATTCCTTCTACTAATTAAAAATAGACAAAATTTAAGATCCGCTCTGTAGCGTCCAAAGATTACCCACAGTAGTATAAGGTGACATTAAATTAATAAACAAACCAATAATATGAAAATAAAAGACAAGAGTAATAAAATATGGGAACAATCAGTAATATAGGATGACTATTGATAAAAATATATATCATAGAATTCAATAATAATATAGTAATAGAATCAAATCTATAAAATAAAATAATTAAAAATAGTAATAGAATTCAACAAACTGCCTATATCTATGATGAGAGCATTCCGCAGCAGTATTTGGTCATTTAGCAAGATGTTTTTCTAATTGTTAAGATTTATTTTCTCAATTCACCACTTACATATTTATTCTTATATTTCTATCCTTATAAATCTCCATATATATATATATATATCTTAAGACACTATTTTGTCCAAAATTGTAAGTAATTTTATAATAATATCTTTAATGTAAATCCTAATTTAAAATATCTATGTACCTACTGTATGATTATTCATTGTTCAATGTACTCTTTTTTATATCTCTAACAATAACATCATATATTAATTATTGTATAATAATATTAATGTTCTGTTTTTTTTTTTGTTTTGTTTTTTCCACTGTTAAGGCATGATTATGAGAACAATAAATTCTCGAAACGTCGCATAGATAAAATTGTTTATTCATTGACTGAAACCTAAGAACAACACAAACTTATATATATTTATATATATGTATATATATATATATATATATATATATATATATATATATATATATATATATATTATAATATGCTTATTTTAAAAATAATATTCTTTTAAGAAAAAATCAATTAACACAATATTTACTCATTATAACTCATTTACTCTCAGGGTATGGTATGGGTTCTTGACAATCAGGCACATAATCTTTTATATAACTTTTTTAATCATAATAATAACTTACAAAAATAACACAAACAATATGCAGGCTAACCAAGGTCCCTCTTCATATTCTGCTCCACACTCTCCAAATCCTCAGTAAAAACTCCTGACTCCTCTCAGCTCATAACCCCAACTCTGACTGACCAGGTATAAAGATACCTACCCTTTTTACTTATCTCTTACCTGGTAGGTACCTGCCAGCACCCTTTTTACTTAGCATCCAAAATGGATGCTATGTTTGTAAACATACAATCAATCAAATTGGAGCTGATATTTAAATTTAAATTTTACTTCTTATCTTATTGTTAGCCTGCCTAACACAATAATCAATAATAAATAATTTACTACAATAATTATAAAAAATGGGTCTATTACATTTCTCCCCAATCCTAGGTAAAAAAAAAATATTTTTGTAGGAAATATTTTTTTTTCAAGTATAACTATTTTAAAATATACACATTATTTCTTTCAATAAACCTTCTTTGTTACAAATATTTTCAATACTTTATAAATTAAGTTTATATACAATATTTTACATTGAAGGATACATTTAAAACTAACTAGGGACATAATATACTATAACTATATACACATACAAATTATACAAGCACACTGTAAAATTAAGAATATAGAACCAACTAATTCTTCAACAAAAACTATATACTCAAATTTTTCTCACAAACAGGTCTAGGTGCATATGAAAAAAAAAAAATAATAATTAAGAAAGAAAATATAAACAAAATAACAGTGTCACAAATTCAAAATATTACTATTGCCAAGACACCAATAAGACAATTGAACATAATTTTTAGCTAATGAAGTTGTGAGCGTATGTAAATTTAAATATCAAGAAACTTAAGCAAACTGTTGTGAAAAAGATTTACATTTGGACCAGCTATTAAAATTTAATACTTGAGTGATTCTAATTATTACATTATTTACAACTTATTTATAAATAATTCCAGTATGGTTCAATCTGAACATTGTTCAGACTGCCCATTTTTTAGCTCATCTAACGGAGGGAATGCTAGTCATCCCTTTTTATCCCCTGGAAAAGAATAAAGACTGCCGTGTCCAAAAATAATATGGTGTCTGATTTTTCCTAACATGGTCTAAGACCATGTAACCATTATAAAATTCATATTTTAAAATTTTGATAATGATATGGTCGGTTGGCACATCTCTGTTTTCATTAAATAAATTTACATTTGGTAACAAACAATTATAGGAGATGGACAAACCTATTTTCAGATTATTTAAAACTTTTAACCTATAAAATAACACCTGGGGTTTATTTTGGGGACTTAAGGCACTTATTAAAGTTCTGAAAGTTAAGCACTTGCTGTCACTGGGTTTCACATCACAAATTTCATCTTCTTTGATGTTTACACTTTCCTTCACATCAATAGAACTAGTTATAACAGCCTTGTCCTGGATTTCTTCAATACCATTTGAATGTGTAGTGTTTGATAGAGCTTCTTCTTTACAAATAGGAGGTACTGTTTCTGTTGTAAACTCTTCACTCTCTTGGTCTGTAGGCTCTTTATTCTCATTTTCTTCATCTTCAGTGGAGGTTCTTTTCTGGGAATCAATTTGTATTTCTTTTGTAATAATTGTACAGGTTTCTAATACTTCTGTTCCAAATTTATCTATCTTTTGTTCCAATTTTTCCATCATCATCATCATTTGCTTCAACAAATCTACCTTATCTAAATAACTATTTGTTCCTTGGTCCTCCATATTGTTTGCTCACAAATAACACTTAAAAAACTTAGTAAACTATGAATTGTGCACTGATTGTCGTGGTCTTAATATTTAACAAATTAAGCCACACCTAGTTGGGAGCCAAATTATATAATATGCTTATTTTAAAAATAATATTCTTTTAAGAAAAAATCAATTAACACAATATTTACTCATTATAACTCATTTACTCTCAGGGTATGGTATGGGTTCTTGACAATCAGGCACATAATCTTTTATATAACTTTTTTAATCATAATAATAACTTACAAAAATAACACAAACAATATGCAGGCTAACCAAGGTCCCTCTTCATATTCTGCTCCACACTCTCCAAATCCTCAGTAAAAACTCCTGACTCCTCTCAGCTCATAACCCCAACTCTGACTGACCAGGTATAAAGATACCTACCCTTTTTACTTATCTCTTACCTGGTAGGTACCTGCCAGCACCCTTTTTACTTAGCATCCAAAATGGATGCTATGTTTGTAAACATACAATCAATCAAATTGGAGCTGATATTTAAATTTAAATTTTACTTCTTATCTTATTGTTAGCCTGCCTAACACAATAATCAATAATAAATAATTTACTACAATAATTATAAAAAATGAGTCTATTACAATATATATATATATATATATATATATATATATATATATATATATATATATATAAAATGATAACGTGATTTTGGTTTCCGCTAAGTTCTACTGAACCACAAGACTGATTTTGATACGGTTTTCACCATCATTTAGGGCATTCTATCCTGAAGGTTCATACTTAAAATACATTGCAATTTAGCTTTTTTTAAACGGGAAAAACAAATTTTCTAAACCAAGTCATCAAAAAATTATTCCTGAAATATAAGTAATAGCATTGACATATGATGTACCATTGGAAAGCGCAAGAAATTAGAAAATTAAACATGCAATAAAAGAAATATTACAAGTTATATAAAGTTGTAAGCACGTAAACTTATGAACACTCTATCTTCTCTCTTTAAATAAAATGATAACGCAATTTTGGTTTCTTCTAACAACTTCTAAACCACATGATGAATTTTGATACAGTTTTCACCATAAATAAACTTAACCAATTGCATCTTTTGCTACGGTAAACAAAAGCTTACAAAGCGATAAACTCTAAATCGGTCAGAAAGAGCTTATTTAAACACAAATGACACCTCATTCAAATTGCACCCGTGTGAAGCAGGTTTGGGTCCGCTAGTTTATATCTAATTTTTTTGTATATCCAGCCTATATGACTGACAATTCAACAATATATAACTTAAAAATCTTACATTTTGATCACATTGTAATTAATTTTTAATATGCTATTTCCAGCATACCACTAAATTTTACTGACCACAACTTTTAATTATTCGTTTACAACTATCATCTTGACATATTTTGGTTGTTATCGTGTTTTATCTCAGCCCTATTGAAGGCCTAAAATTAGACCAAAACGTCAGCACACAAAATATAATCATTGTACTAATTAATTGTGATTGGTGACTGCAATCTCAACCAATTTTTCGAAAATAAATCGATTAAAGATGAAAAAAATGTATGGACCACCAGAAAATGGATTTATAACATAAACATTTAATGGATGATATTTACATACATAAATACGAAGAGTACTAGGAACACTTATAACTAGAGATTATGTAATATCATATGAACCTTCATACTGATTATGTAATCACATCTCCAAGGTACAACCATAATAAACAATTAAATCAAGGTGTCTGATAAATCATACTTAAAAGATTAAAATGAAAGAATTTACATAATTACAAAACTAAAATATTGAGACAATGTTGATGGTAAAACAGGTAAACTCTACCTATCTATTACTCTTTTAAGGCTGTTAAGCAGTCAATCAAACCTGTTTAATCAATATATTAAAATAACTGTCAACAAGGAAATATATACAATATTTACACAAGGGGGGACCTAAATTGCGATAAACATTATAACTAAATAAACTGACTTAGGAACAATGTAAATGTTATAATTGCAACATTAAACTCAGAGTTCATAATCATGCATGTATCTTGTACTTGAAATACGTAAATCATGTTTAAATAGGCACAAAGAGCCAAAATAGCATACCAAAGCAAATCTGCCCAACTTTTTCAATGCGAACTTTCCGCTTTGCAGAGAGATGATGTTCGGTAAAGAGAAGGATGATGCACAAAATTGAGTGACGCCCATTAACTGACTGCACAGGGCATGTCTCTGTTCGTTGTTGACCCAAGTAGGGTAAAAGTAAATAATTGCATCTTGTGGGTCATCTTCTTCCTTCTTACAGGATTCGCAATCATATATAAAAACTATCAATAATTCCCTATAAGAAAAAGATAAAAATATGTTTATCTCAATCAAATTAATAACAAAAAGTAAATTTATTTCTTATTTATAAATTAAATCAAGTGTAATAGTTATAATTTATTTATTTCTATTCAATTAATCTTACTTTGCCATCACAGAAATTTTCAATAATATGTACAAGAACCCATTTAAGTCAAAAGAGCACCAGATTACATAACATAGAGGAGTGCATATTAATTTGTTTGGAAGAGGTTACAAAATTCTACCCTCGTGATAACTGAATAGTTAACACTATTGCATCCTGTTTCAGTATTGAATTATTTAAATATATATTCTAACATCCTTTTATAAATGAAATAATAAAAAACAAATTAAAATTTAATAATTTATAACAATTATATTAAATTAATAAATATAAACCGAGAATGATTATAAAACTACCCTTAAAGTAAATCCATAGTCCAAATATATCTTTTTGAAAGGAATATATTTTTTTAAAGCGTTCTAAAATTATAATTAATTATTAGAAAGTTTTCTTTAACATGTTAGATAAATAAAACTTCTTCATACCGTGCAGATTTCCCAGGGAAGCGAAAGCGCATGATCAGTTTCAAAGCAGTTTCGCTGCAGTCAATAGACATCAGTTCGGCGTGTACGATTCGCGAAGCCGGTATCGCTTGTCATGTTTTGTGAATGTTTCGTGAAAGTACAGTATTAGGACAATTAAAAAACAGGAAATAGTTTAAAGAAACGTCCATATATCTGTGATCGTTAATGATTTAACAAAATCAAGATGCCAATTCAAGCAGAAGAAAGGTCTTCGTTTCGCAGCAAAAAATACAGAAATGTGATAATCTTCTGGTTCTTAGGCCTAGCTAATAATTACGGCTATGTAGTTATGTTAAGCGCAGCTCATGACATCCTCGCAGATTTCAATCATGAAGACTTTTCATCGAACACGACATACGTAAGGGAATGCAACACGATGAGCACCGGTATTATTCTCCTTGCCGACATAATGCCCTCGATTTTAGTGAAAATCGCTTCACCATTTTTGCCCCTGTGCATCTTCTTGAGGATGACAGTGACAATTGGACTTTCTATTATTGGATTTTTTCTAGTGGCCATAAGATTAAGAAAGTGGGTAATTATATTGGGCGTCGTTTGCACTTCTCTGTCTTCAGGCCTCGGAGAATCGTCCCTTCTTTCTTATATTGTTTTCTTTAAAACAAAAAACGTCATTTCGACATGGTCTTCAGGTACAGGTGGTGCCGGCATTGTTGGTTCTGTCAGTTACGCAGCACTCACTACATTAGGCTTAGAACCAGTAAAGACCTTGCTAGTCATGCTTATTATACCAGTTATTGAAGCCATATTGTTCTTTGTCTGTTTGGACCATCCGAAAATTAATAATAACGACAACGCTTTGGAAAGTTTACAAAAAAATGAATCAAACGTCCCTGTGGAATCAGATGTGTTAAGTTTTCGTGATAAATTAAGACTGATACCAGGTATAATAGTGAAATACATGGCACCGTTCGGTTTAGTGTATCTTTTCGAATATTTCATCAACCAAGGATTGTTCGAGCTATTATATTTTCCACAATCAAGACTATCTCATTCTGAACAGTACAGGTGGTACAGTGTCTTGTATCAAATAGGAGTTTTCGTATCTAGATCTTCGATGAATCTCGTCAGCATTAACAATATATGGTTTATTGCGTTTTTGCAATTTTTAAATGTCGTGTTTTGTTTATTAGAAGTATTTTACGGTTTTGTGACCTATTTACCACTATTAATGATTGTGATATTTTGGGAAGGTATTTTAGGAGGCGCTTCTTATGTTAATACATATCGACGAATTGCAAACGAAGTCGCCCCAGAAGCGAGACAGTTCAGCATGGCAATGAATGCATTCGCAGATGCCGTTATGATTACATGCGCCGGTTTAATAGCTTATCCTGTTCATAACATTATATGCACTTTTTCCTCACCTTATAAATAATGATAACTTAATATTTTAATGTTTAACAATGTAAATTGTGCATTATTAACATAACATTTGTTCTGTTATCTTAATGAATTATTTAATTTTAAAAATACAGTATTTCAATGCTGTCATGTAATAAGATTACTTGATCTCCTTGATGCATTTATTAAAATAATATGTCTAAGACTGCATTGATATAAATTTTGTGATCGTATTTTTTAATGTAAATGATTTATATATAAATTGTTTAAAATAAATATTTTTAAACTTTTAAATAATCTATTTGTATTTTTTATCCTCTATGTATTTTCCTGATTCCTGGATAGATAGGAAAGTGAATACTGATAATGTGTGATGTTAATTTCCTGATTAATTTTGTTTTTTCATACAAAAACGTTTTCATAAACATTAAGTTTTAATTTAAACTTTTATCATTTACTTTTTTTTCAAAGATTTTTATAAAAAATCATTTAATTATTTAATAAGAGTTATTTCAAGGATTACTTGATGTAATTATTCGCCTTAACTGAAAATAATAACCTCTCCAACTACTATCATGTAAGTACTTTCAGAACTTAAACTTTCATCGTGTATCGTCGACTTTTATTACTTAATAAATTGGAGGATTGCAATTTCAAATTCAATTAATAATTTGATAATAATGTCGTTAATACCGTTCATTTATTTACTGACCATTGTCACGTCAAGCATAACGGAATTGCATTCACGTTTGAATATAAAATCAATAATAATGTCTGTCAGGAAAATCGATAATTGCACGCCTACTAGCGGAATGAATAATGCAATAACAATTAATCAAGTTTATGTAAATTAAATTCTCGGCCAATTACAGAAATAAAATGATATTCTGCATCAATAATCAATAAAAAAAAAAATAGAACTACATAAAAACTACTTAAGTCACTTATATATTCAACTATTAAGTTATTTTTAGACATTCCTTTAAAGATCGTGCAACAAGATTATAAGCACACAATTCTGATAGTAGCAAGAGGGAAAGTGTAATTATTTATAATTACTTTAAAAAAACTAATTACATCATTAAATATAATTTTATAAATAATTTATATTAAAATCCTAAATCTTTAAATTACATTAAAACAAAGTTGTTATCTAAACATTATTATAAATTGTTTTTTTAATCTAGAAACGACTCCCATAAGGTTCAAAAGATTTTTTTTTAATCAAATTCATATTATTGATTTATATCATTTTATTAATTATTTCGATTCGTATCCTTTTAAAAGGAGAATCGAATCAAAAATGGAGGTTCTCTTCCATTTTGAATTTTTTTTTCTTATCCTCTAACTTTATTTACAAAATAAATACACAAAAATTCTATGTATATACAGCAACAATGGTATATACAGTCCACGGCTCAGGCCTCGTATTTTTTTTTTCAAACAGTACTTATTACACCCCTAATTTCATACTAAAACATCTATCGGGACTTTAAAAAAAATCTGGTGCCCGCAACAAATGACATTCAATCTGCAAAAACAATCTGCGTTGTTATAAACAATCAAAGAATCTTTAAATAGATTTAGAGATGAAAATAAATTTTTACAGAATTAATTACCTAGAGTTTCAAATAGAGTGCGTTTTGTTAAATAATGTATTATATTATCTACGACAATCAGTTTTATCGTTTTTTCATTTCTCTCCGTTGACATTTTCAATATTCTGTATAAGATATTATTTTTTCTAAAATATTTAGCTATCTAACGGTATATTATACATCTATGTTACTGTTTTATGTTCAAAAACACGAAAATTGTATAAAAAAATATGTTTGATTTTTTCTCCTTTAATTCACTCAACTTTTTTTGTATATTAAAAATATTTGTCTATTTTTTATCAATGCTAACAAGATTATGTGCCTATTTTTTTTTTTTTTAATCTACAAAATTAAAGTTACTTTAGAAGAATAAAATTTAAAATATCGGCATTTAAGCCCTGTCAGACTATTTCAATCAGAATGAAACCTACATCATATTAAAGTCCATTAGATTTCACATCCATACAGCGTGTTTAATCAAAATTAAGCTTGTTTTTGAGAAAAAGGTGCAAAATGCATGGTATAAAGTGGCTCTTCTGGTTTGTCGATTTCGATGATGAAGTCACTGTAACATCTCGGGCGTATAGTTGTCTCAAATATGAAATTTCAGTTTCGTACATACGGACGGTGACACACACATTTTTGCAGGACTTGGTCATTTGGATTCAGGGAACCCCAAGAAGTGTATTTCCGGTGGAAATTAGAATTAGAAAATTTTCACGATCTCAATACTTTTTATTTCTATATATATATTTCATATATAGGTAAGTGAAAATAAAATTACATTAAAAAATATTTTTGCTCTTTTCTCCTTTAGTTGGTTATAAAATTCGTTGAACTTATATATATATATAATTTTGTTTGAAATAATTCGGGTTTTAGGTCATTAAACTATCACTCCTTCTTAATTTTCTTGGACGTTTCGATCCTCCGTCTATGTATATACATAGGATCCTTTTCAACATAAAGAATTTCATTGAGCACCGGCAAACCACTCAGGCTAACTACAGGGCACTATATATATATATCCTCTTTTTATTAATCTTAAAATGATGATATGGTTAATTTTTTTGAATCTACAAAATTAAAGGTGAAGCCTATTAAATTTTACATCGATATAGCGAGTTTAATCAAAATCATTAGACCCGTTTTAAAGAAACTGTAAAGAGGTACAAAATGCATGTTATAAAATGGCTCTTCTGGTTGCCGATTTTGATGCTAAAATCGCTGTGACATCAAGGGCGTATAGTTGTCTTAAATGTGACATTTCAGTTTTGCACGACTTTTCTTTTTTGTGCGTGACTTAGAAATAGAAATATAAAATAATATTTATTTTGGGACTAGGTCCCCTAAGAATAACAGAATTGTATAGTTGAGGTATACATGTTTGGCCAACAGACAGAAGCAACATAATTAATTAGTATTTACACACACACAAAATATATATATATGTATATACAATGATAAAATAAAATAAAATAAAAACAATTCTTAGAAAATATTGTGTTGAACAGAATTAAAAAATAAATTAATAGATAACTTTGAAATGTAGACAATAAACAAGTTCTTCTTTCAAAATGTGATTTCAGGGATATAAATATCAAAGTTTTTAAGCGCCTTTTTGGGATAGTAAAAGGTATTGGAAAAGTTGGGATTTGAATGAGGAAAGAGAGGCAGCATGGCGGATATGAGTAGGTGGAGAATTCCAGAAAGTAGAGGAGGGGACAAGAAAAGAACGATCAAACGTTTTAGTCCTATGGGTAGGTAGGAAAGTAAAGGTCGGAATGGCGCGATCTTGTTTCAAGTGAATGGACTGAAGATTTAAATTTCAGGAGACTGTGAATGTATGGAGTATGTTGGGAGTTAATGATTTGGTAAAGGTATGATCCTAGGAAATATTGTCTACGGATAGGGGGAAGGAGCCACTTTAACTCACCGTAAAAATGGTCACATGAGACCTCTTCGGAGTGCTGAGGACAAATCTCAAAAATATGTTCATGATTCGTTTTAGCCTGTCCTCAAGCACCGTCGGGAGGCCACCATATACTAAGCAGCAATAGTCAAAGTGGAGGAAAATAATGGCGGATACAAGGAGATTACGGTTGTCACCACACACATAGACTGACAATTTTAAGGAATTCGGTCATTTGGATTCCTAGGACCCAGACAGATAAAGGCCTTTTCTTGCAACTTGGTTATTTAGGCTGAGAAAACCCTAAAATGTTTATTTCCGTTGAATACTGTACCTACTTCACAGTACCTACTTTCATACATAGGTAAGTGAAAGTCAAAATATGGTAATTATATATTTATTATAAACTAGCTGTGTCACGCAGCTTTGCTCGCGAATATTGCATTTCGTATTAATTTATGTGCGCTTATGGTGAGATTGGCTATAATAAATATCAACTATCAGCTACTCTTTGTTATCATTTAAAGCCCGATCTTGACTTCTTCCTGTCAAATTTACAATAGCAAACCAGTAGAAGTGGTTATACCCATAATCACTTAATATGTAAAAATAATCGTCACAAACCATTTTAAAAAAATAAATAACAATTGAATATATTTTCATAGGAACCTACACTCGAAACAGATATGAAACGCAATATGCTTAAAAGGGTCGGTCACCTGTATGTAGTGACCAGCCAGGTGCCCTTAAGATTTTTTAATAAGAGAAAAAACAACCTTAGTTATGCCCTCCTTCGAAGGGGACGTAAAATGGTGGTCCCAAGCCTTTGCGATTCCATGAACTCGTTAAAGATCTCTACCCTAACTAAACTTGGAGAGGAAAAAATTAGTCATCATACGATTAGCCATTGTAGTATAAAAGTGACGTTAAGTACTCCCCAGTAGCCTCATTTCTCTTCGGACCAAATATTTTAGTACCTTATTTTCTAAAACCTTTAGTCGTTGTCCGTCCTTCAAAGTAAGCGGCCACGTTTCACCGTCGGAAGAATAACAGTTTTATAAATTCTAACCTTTAAGTTTTTAGACAGAAGCTAAGTAATTTCGCAACTGAATGATAACACGCATTACCCGCGTTTAACCAGGACATTATTTCCTCCTGGATTTTTTTTTTCGTTATCATTTAACCTAAATACTTAAATTTTTCTACGTGTTCAAAAGTATACCCTGAAATATCAATATCACTATGATCGCCACTGCCTCTGCTACAAATGATATATTTTGTCTTTTCGGTATTTATTTCGAGTCCTATTTCTTTACCGGTTTTTATTAACGGACTTGTATTTAGTTGTTTAGTTTCCGTGTCTTCCTTTAGCAGTACCAAATCATCGGCGTATCCCAGAACCGGAATTTTATCACCCAAATTTAAACCTTCTTAGTACATGACACCTTTTATTTGATATATTCTAAAGCGACTTCGTCTGCATCAATTTCTGTTATTATGATTGCTATTAAGAAGTTTTTAAAAGAATATATTTTAAAGTACTTCCGCGTAAATGATATTTTTAGTTTTATTTTCTTGTAGCAGAAGAACATACTGATTTTCTCCGCAACGTAAATCTATTCCTACGTGTTTAAATGAAAAAATATAAATTAACGGGAAATTGAATTATTTAAAAATAAAAGGTAAATCATTTGGAATCATTGGGAAGCGAGGTTTTTTTTTCTCCCATATTTTCCCCAGATTTTCGACTGATTCTTCGGTCCTATTGGTTGCAGCGTGATGTTATATAGCCTATAACCTTCCTCGATAAATGGACTATCCAACACAAAAATTTTCAATTAGAACCAGTAGTTTCTAATATTATTTATTATAAATAGGTTCAAAGAGAGTATTTACCTTCTTGTTGCTATAAATTATATGAGCCAAATAATTAAACAAAAAAGTAATTGATCAGTGTAATACAAGTACTACATTGTTTAACGTTTTCTTCAAAATAGCTCCATTAGAATTATATCAATTGAATGAAGAAATACAATAAAGGGAGTGGCGTCTTGAATATTGAGTTGAAAACTTCTTAATCATAAAATAAAAAAAAGAATAAATATTGCGTTGTTCAGAGAATAATGCAGGATTTTGGTTAAAAAGAAAAAAAAAATTGTATTTAAAGGTTTTTTAATATTTAATAAAAACTGTTTTATTTAATCAAAATATTCTCCACTAAAAAAACAACAACGTGTAGTTCTACAAACTATGAAGGGTCTAGGGCTCAGTACATAAGAGATTCGTACTGTTTTTAGTTCAACGGCTGTGCAATGAGGTGATTAGGCCTTGATCACACTCAGCCGCCAGATTTTTTCCCCAAATTGGGTACCCACCTTAAAGAGGCTGGGTCTGCCCAAGGAGGGTCTCCATAACCTAGTGCACTCTCCGGCTGAATTAACAGACTAAATAATATTCTTTCATAGCCGGGATTCGAACCCGGACAGTAGACTAGCGCTCTATCGACTAGACCACACCGCTCCATAAAATAGTCTCCATTACTTTTTATTTTAAAATATTTGTTTTTTTCTTCCTTGCTTACAGAGTGAGGAAGAAGTGATATAGTGGATTAGAAGTAAGCATGCCACGTCTCGCAATAAACTACTTTTTTTTTTCGATATAAGCCAACTCTGGACCACGAATATCTCACTTATAGTCCGAGAGCTGGGACCGAAAAATGCTTATTATAAGAAAATTTTCAATGTGATGTTCACGTTTTAGCCAACTAGTACAGTGGGTCAAAAAAGTATTAGCACAATCTGTTTTTTTGTTTTCATTTAATTCTTAAAGTATGTAACTTATTAGTGAGTAATAAATTTTATTTTTGAATAGACTTTAAAAACTATTAATATAGCCAAACGAAAATTGAAATAATTATTATAGAAATGAATGAGGAAAATAAATTGTAAAAATGTAAGTCAAAAAATCTGGTGCGGGCAACACACGACTTTCACTTACCTCCATTTTTAAAATCAATGAAAGAATTTTCAAAAACAGTTTGAGATAAAAATACATGAAACTATTAAGGAATTAATTAAATTAAATTAATATAGAAACATGCGTTTTATTAAAAAATCTATTATATTATTATCTAAAATAATCAGTTAGTTTTATCTTCATTTCTTCACTCTCTATTAACTTTTAAAAGCTTGTGTATGAGATAATATTTTTTCTAAAATCTTTAGCTTTTCAACGGTATATCATACATGTATATTACTGCTCTTAAGTTCAAAAACGAAAAATTGCATTAAAAAATTATTTTTTCTGTTTTATCCTTTAGTTGGGTATCGAATTTATTCAATTTATATATTTACCTGTTTTTCATCAGCGTTAACAAGTTAATATAGTTATTTTTATTGAATCTACAAAATTAAAGGTACTTTAGTGAAATCATTAGCTTTCCAATGATGTAACATACATGTATATTACTGTTCTTAAGTTAAAAAAAAAAAAAATGCATTAAAAAAATATTTTTCCTGTTTTCCCCTTCAGTTGGTTATCAAATTCGCACAACTTGCATATTTATCTGTTCTTTATCAATGCTAACAAGATAATTTGGTTATTTTTTATAGAATCTACAAAATTAAAGGTACTTTAGAAGAAGATAATTTAAAATATCGGCATTTAAGCCCTGTCAGACCATTTTAATCAGAATAAAACCTACATGATATTAAAGCCCATAAAATTTTACATCGATATAGCGAGTTTAATCAAAATCGTCGGAACCGTTTTCGAGGAAATCGAAAAAAGGTGCAAAATGCATGGTATAAAGTGCCTCTTCTGGTAAGCTCATTTTGATGAAAAAAGTGTTGTCACGTCTCGGGCGTATATTTGTCTTAAATGTGAAATTTCAGTTTCATAGGACTTACCGTTTCCGCCCGAGAGTTACCACACACACACACACACACAGACCTTTTTGCGGGACTTGGTTATTTGGTCTCAGGGGACCCTAAAACGTGTATTTCCGTTGAAAATGGAATTCGAAA
The DNA here is from genome assembly GCA_023052935.1 of Piezodorus guildinii. Taxonomy (NCBI): domain Eukaryota; kingdom Metazoa; phylum Arthropoda; class Insecta; order Hemiptera; family Pentatomidae; genus Piezodorus; species Piezodorus guildinii. The sequence continues at coordinate 147,733,416 of CM041296.1, read as the reverse complement.
ATTTTCATGATCGCAATACTTCCCCTTACTGTATATAGTAAGTGAAAGTAAAATGGAGAAATATAAACATATGTCTATTTCAATTCTTAACAATTATACAAACAGGTTTAAGAGCTAGATGTTTATGTAAGACTGATTGATGCTTGATTATAACAAGAAAATTGCGTACCAAATGAAAGAAGAAAAAATGTTAAGGAAGGTAAAGAAGTCGATCCCTCAAAATAGGAAAGTTAGTGTCCCACAATGTCATGCTGAAAATTAAATTTTAGCATTTCTAAGAATATTCGTTCATTTCAAGGAGCTATTACTCTTCTCTTGTTAGGTTTTAGATTTTTTTCGATTTAGAGAAAGAGGGTTTTCAATGTCAAAGTTTCACGTATTGTTTAAACAGAATTTACCAGAATAGTTTTTATGACTCCATGTCCATGAATAATCATATTCATTACTTTTTTAAATTTATTCAATGTTTCAAACATTAAGAAAAAACTCTTAATCCCTGCTTCGGCATGTGATGTTTAATTGTAATTATATATCCATTTTCTTCTCTGATTCATAATTTCCCACATTATTTATTACTAACAGGATCAAAGGAGAGGATAGGGTTAACTTGAGGGGAAGATCGTAAAATAACCAACGGAAAAAAAATATGGTGCATGCAACACACTTATGACTTTCACTTACCAATGTTGTTAAAATCGATTAAAGAATTTTCAAATTAATTAAGTTGAATTTCTATAGAAACATGTGTTTTATTAACAAATCTATTATATCTAAAATAGACGATTTTATGTTCGTGTAAATAATTCGACATCCAGTATACTCCCTGTAACGGCCGGCCTTCCTCAAGGATCCTGCCTTTCGCCAACTTTATTTAATGTATATATATCCGATTTTCCTAACCACCCGCACGTTATAAGGTCTCTTTACGCCTATGATACAGCCCTATATACATCATCATATCGCATCGATACCATAGTTAACAGGTTACAGCTAAACTTGAAAAAAATCAATAAATATTGCAATATGTGGAAATTAAAAATAAATAATCTTTACTAAGCGCAGATCGAACATAAACCATCACCTTTTATTAAACTCAGTCCACATTAACTGGTTTAAATCAGTTAAATACTTAGGCATAACATTAGATAAATTGTTAACTTATACCGAAGATATAAATAGGAAATCCGAAAAAACAAAAAAAAAAGTATTTATGAAATGTTCCCATATTTTAATAAAAAATCCAGTTTAAGCACTCAGAACAAACTATCGGGCTGATGCGAAATTAATGCAGGTTTCCTCTATTGCAATATCTTAATTCCAATTGTGTAAACAAAGCTAATCCTAACATTGATCATTATTATACCAAAACAAACCTTATCTAATACCCTCTCTTTCACCATGAATTTGTTTAGTAAAATCGTTTTGTTCAGTGTGTTCAAAGGTCTTGAATCGAAAATGTCAAAGTGCGATTTTCGTCAAATTTATTTTTACGAATTTAAATTAGGGCGCAGCGCTGCGCAAACGGCTCGTAATATTAATGAAGTGTGGGGTCAGGGGGCTATTAATGAGTGCACGGTGCAGCGTTGGTTTCAGAAGTTTCGCAGAGGAGATTTCGACCTCGAAGACAAGGAAGGTCGGGGCCGTCATCTTGCTCAGGACAACGACCAGCTGAGGTCAAAAGTGGAAGAAGACCCAACCAAAACCACACGAGAAATGGCGGCGGAACTCGGTGTGAACCAATCCACAGTTGTACGCCACTTGGAAGCAATTGGTAAGGTAAAAAAGTTGGCCAAGTGGGTGCCACACCAATTAAACGACCACCAAAAAAATCGCCGCTTTGAAATCTGCTCCATGCTTGTGACATGCAATAAAAATGATCCATTTCTCGATCGCATTGTGACGTGCGATGAAAAATGGATCTTATACGACAACAGAAGGCGTTCTAGCCAATGGCTGGGCAAAGATGAACAACCAAAACCTTTCCCGAAGCCCAACCTGCACCCAAAAAAGGTTATGGTCACAGTTTGGTGGTATAATGTCTGTGTTATTCACTACAGCTTTCTCAATCGAGGTGAGACTATAACTGCTGACAAGTACTGTCAAGAAATTGACAGCATGAATCAAAAATTGCAACGTCTTTGCCCAGCATTGATGAATCGGAAGGGGCCGATCCTGCTCCACGATAACGCCAGACCACACGTTGCACAACCAACGCTTCGACGACTGCACGAGTTGGGCTACGAAGTTCTCCAACATCCGCCTTATTCACCTGACCTCTCTCCTACAGACTTCCACTTTTTCAGGCATCTGGACAACTTTTTGAGGGAGAAAAATTTTCAAAACCAGGACGACATTGAAAATTCTTTTCGTGATTTCATTGAGTCCAGGGATTCGGATTTTTTTTCTGGTGGAATAAGAAAGCTTGTTGAACGTTGGCAAAAGTGCATTGATTCAGATGGAAATTATTTTGATTAAATATATATGGTTAAAGTAAAGATATGGCGTATTTACAATACCTACTAAAAACCTGCATTAATTTTGCATCAACCCAATACTACTATATAAAACAGTCATACGTGCCCAGATCTGTTATGCATCGCCCGTCTGGAGCTCGACTTGCAATACCAATTATAAAAAATTATACCCACGATATACTAAAATTTTAAAAATGCTCTTTGAACTAAATCTTCCAACATTAAAACAGTATATCTACACAGTTACCAAAATCTATTTTGACGAAACCACAGCTTCTGAAAACCCATTAAAACTAGAAATTGGTAATTACAACAAAACATCACTAAAACGCTACACGCACAAAAGAACCAAACATATACTTTTAAATTAATATTGTAATTTATACTGTGTAGGTTTTTTCTTGTTACTTTTCCTACTGTCTTAAACAAACTATTGTATGATAATTAGAAAATTCAAAGGATGATTGAAACCCTGTTATCATGAAAAAAGGTCCACTGAAATCATGAAAGCAAACATATTTGTATTGAGTGTACATTGTAAATATTATGGAAATAAATAAAGTTTCTTCATCTTCTTCTATTATATCTAATATATTATCATGATGTAGCAGCGGTGTCACATGACGCCGAAGCGGTTAAGTAAAGTTAGTTTGCCAATGTAATGCAGCATTGATTTTTATATAAATATAATATCTCCAAATTTTCAATTATTGTCTTTAGTTTAATTGTTCATTATTTTTCTTACTATTATTGTTCTAATTATAAACTTATTTTAGCAAACCAACTATTACCTTCCTCAGAATGATATAGTTTTTTTGATAATTGTTATCAATTGATAAAAACATATGGTTGTTTTTGGCGGTTGGAAAGAAAGTTATAAGGCGGTTATACTTATATAAAATAAAGAGTTTTTGTGTGAAACTGTATACATTATTAAATTATTAGCAACACGCTAAAATGATAAAAGGATAACTGAAATCATGTAAGAAAACTTATTTGTAGCTATATGTGCTTGTAAATATTGTTTATAAATAAATATTATTATATCTAATATATTTTCCATCACTGTTCCCACCATCTATACGCTGACGATTTCCAGATCTATTTATCCTTCTCTCAATCCGAATCACTTCTTGCATTTGCAAATATTCAAGAAGACCTTGATAGAATCTGTTCTTGGGCAAACCTAAATAAACTGTTGCTAAACCCTGTGAAAACTCAGACCATTCTAATCGGTTCCAATTCCCTTCCCACATTTCCAAGTCTCACCCTATTACCTTCACCTCCTCAGTCAAAAACCTGGGTATTACCATTGACCAAACCCTTTCCTGGAAACCCCATATTGCCCAAATTTCCCGAAGAACAATAATAATAATAATAATAGGCTTAGCGAACCCGAAGGTTCGATGCCGATACCACCAAATTCTGTCTACACAGACTCGTCCAATGTTCACCGTTCAAGCCCAAGCCCCTGAGACCAGCCTTAACGCAATCCTCCCATCGACGCTTCGGCCTACCTTTCGGACGTCTACCAGTCGGATCAGCGAATACCAACTTTCTCAGAATCCGCTGCTCATCGAGCCTTACAACTTTACTCGCCCATTTGAGTCTCCGCGATGCTATCAACTCAATTATGTTCACAGGATACACGTTCCGCAATTCCGCGTTGTGCAACCTTCTAAACTCCCCAGTGGCCTCATCTCTCTTCGGACCAAATATTTTACGCAGTACCTTATTTTCGAAAACCTTAAGCCTTTGTTCATCCTTCAAAGTAAGCGGCCACGTTTCACATCCGTAAAGAACCGTGGGAAGAATAATAGTTTCATAACTTCTAACCTTTAAGTTTTTAGATAGAAGCCGCGAACTAAGTAACTTAGCAAGTGAATGATAACACGCATTTCCCACCTTTAATCGGGACTTTATTTCTTCCTGGATTTCATTTTTTCTTGTTATCATTGAACCTAAATACTTGAAATTTCTCTACGTGTTCAAAAGTATGCCCTGATATATCAATATACAATAAGTAGCCTTAAATATTTCCATCGCTCCGGCCATCTTCTTCAACTATCCATCCGTAATCTCCTTATATCCGCACTTATTTCCCCCATTTAGACTATTGCTGCTTAGTATATGATGGCCTCCCGACGGTGCTTGAGGACAGGCTAAAACGAATCATGAACATATTTTTAAGATTTGTCCTCAGTACTCCGAAGATGTCTCATGTAACCCATTTTTACGGCCACTGGGGAGTGGCTCCTTCGTCCAATCTGCAGACAATATTTCCTAGGATCATACCTAGATCATGTTATTCATAGGGGACACAGTCTCAGAATAAAAATTATTTTATTTTTTTATAATTTTTACTTTCACTTACTATATATAGTAAGGGAAAGTATTGCGATCGTGAAAATTTTCGAATTCCAGTTTTCAACGGAAAAACACGTTTTAGGGTCCTCTGAGTCCAAATAACCAAGTCCCGCAAAAAGGTCTGTGTGTGTGTGGTAACTCCCGGGCGGAAACGAAAAGTCCTATGAAAATGAAATTTCATATTTAAGACAAATATACGCCCGAGACGTAACAAACCTTTTTCATCAAAATGAGCTTACCAGAAGAGGCACTTTATACCATGCATTTTGCACCTTTTTTTGATTTTCTCGAAAACTGTTCCGACGATTTTGATTAAAATAGCTATATCGATGTAAAATTTAATGGGTTTTAATATCATGTAGGTTTCATTCTGATTAAAATGGTCTGACAGGGCTTAAATGCCGATATTTTAAATTTCCTTTCTCTAAAGTACCTTTAATTATGTTAATTCTATAAAAATAACTATATTATCTTGTTACCACTGATAAAAAACAGGTAAATATATAAACTGAATGGATTCCATACCCAACCAAAGGAGAAAACAGAAAAAATATTTTTTTTTAATGCAATTTTTCGTTTTTTAACATTGGATTTTCATCATTCTTTATTAACTTTTGCAAGCTTGTGTATAAGATAAATTTTTTTTCTAAAATCTTAAGTTTTCCAACGCTATATTATAAATCTATATAACTGCACTTATGTTCAGAAACGAAAAATTGTATTATAAAAATATATTTGCAGTTTTCTAATCTAGTTAGATATTGAATCCGTTCAACTTATATTCGTTTTTTTATCAGTAATAAATAGATGATATGATTTTTTTTATAGTTTCTACAAAATTAAAGGTACTTTAGAGGAATAAAATTTAAAATATCGGCATTTAAGCCCTGTCATACTATTTCAGTCTGAATGAAACAAACCTACATGATATTAAAGCCTATCCATTTTTACATCGATATGGCGAGCTTAATCAAAATCGTTAGAGCCGTTTTTGAGAAAATCGTAAAAAAGTGCAAAATGCATGGTATAAAGTGGCTTTTCGGTATAGTGATTTCGATGAAATGTTTCTGTAACATCTCGGTCGTATAGTTGTCTTAAATATAAAATTTCAGTTTCATGGGCAGGATCACTTGTAGCTGGATGGCTAGCATAACAGCTTCCCAAGCCAAAGTTCACGGATTCGAACCTGCAGATGGTCCTAGGATTTTTTAATGGGAGTAAAAAATCCTTAGTTACGCCGTCCTTCGGAGGGGACGTTAAAAGGTGGTCCCGAGCCTGTGCGATGTCAGGTACTCGTTAAAGATCCCTATCCTAATAAAACCTGGATATGCAAAATTTAGGACTCCCACTGTAGCATCGTCCGATTAGCCATAGTAGCATAAAGTAACGTTTAATAAATAAACAAACAAACCACACACGGACACTCAAACACATACACACACGACTTTCACGATCGCAATACTTTCCCTTACTATATATTTCATGTATAGATAAATGAAAGAAACTATTTATTCAAAGTCTTTATTCTCTCTCTCAATATAAAATGATGTGGTTGTTGGTTTCCGTTACTCCTAAACCGCACGGCGAGTTTTGATACAGTTTTCTTCATCATTTATGGCAGTGATTCTCAACTTGCGAGATATCATTGGAAACTTTAAAGCATTAATTACCAAATTAAAAGATATTTGTGAGGCCTTGGCTTGTAACAAGAATCACTCAGGCATTGCACAGGGCGCGATAACTGAAAGTAAATAGGTACCTATAATTTATATAAATTTTAATTATAAATTATAACATTTTATAAATCCCTATGAGTATCAAATCATCTCTTTTCGTTCAGTCCCAAAAAATAATGATATTAATTTACTGTTTTTAAATATCATTATTGAAGAAGATGTTATATTTTATAAAAGTAGCTTATATTATATATTTTAAAATCTAGTACGCGTAACACACGACTTTCACTTACCTCAGTGGATAAAATTAAATAAAAACTATTTTAATAATAATTAATAAATATTTTTAATAATTATATAGTTTCGTTGGGAACATATGTTTTAGATTAAATAATATAAAATTGTTATATTAAATAATCACAGAAGTTTATGCCCTATTCGTCACTTAACATTACCTTTAACAACTTTGTAAACAACATAATATTTTTTCTAAAAATCTTCATCTTTCCAGTGGTATATTATACATATATATTATTGGGTCGTGTCACATAAAATGTCCGTTTTCAAGGTAAATGATTTGTATTAAAAATACGATATGAAAACAAGATAATTTTATTCGAAGTATTTATCTTATTTTTCTACACATTTTTCCCAACGTGACACCAATTTTTTTTATCCCCGAACTGAAAAACTCCAAGCTTTGAAGTGAAACAAAATCTGAAAACGCACTTTTCACTTGATCAGCATTCTCAAAAAGTTTTCCTTTGACGAAGTTGTCTAAATTCCTGAACAGGTTGTAATCTGTTGGAGACAAGTCGGAAGAATATGGTGGGTGCGGAAGAACTTCGTGGCCCAGTTCTTCCAATTTTCTTCCAGTTCCTTGCTGCCGCTCAGTGAGATCATGAAGTACGCATGTATCGAGCTTTTTTACTTTCCCAATACACTTTAAATGTCTGGAAACGGAAGGTGCACTTGCATTTAGTTGTGCTGAGAGTCCTTTAACTGTTTGGTAGGGGTTTCCCTCTACTGTATGTTTGAGGACATCGTTGTCTATTACGGACGGAGGTATTCCTCGGTATTCCTAGCTGAAAACTTAACAAACCAACGGCGAATGGTCCGTTCATTAACACTCCCTTCCTTGCAAATATTTCTAGCGGCCTCAACTGCTGAATGGCCGAGTTTAAACTCGTACAAAAATATTACTCGAAAATCGCGTGTTTCCATGTTCATATTTGGAGGTATAATAAAAAGTTGGTAATTGATTGGGAAGCTAATGTTTATAATAAAAAGGTAGAGGATTAGTAACTGTTTACTTTAAATATGTAAACATTCGGAAGAAAACAACAGAGACCTGCAAAATCCTTTATGTATTTCAGAAACTATAAAAACGGACATTTCATGTGAAACAACCCAATACCATTCTTAAGTTTGGAAAAAAATATATATTTCTCCTCTTTTTTCCCCTAGTTAGATAAATTCGTCTGCTTGTATATTTGCCATGTCAGACTATTTCAATTAGAATGAAACAAACCTACATCATATTGAAGCCTGTCTAATTTCACATCGATATAGAGAGTTTAATCAAAATCGTTAGAGCCACTTTTGAGAAAATCGTAAAAAAGAATGGTATACAGTAGCACTCTTGGACAGCTGATTATAATGAAAAACTTTTAATGAAACATCTCGGGCGTATAATTATCTTTTTTTTTTTTTTTTATTTATTTATTTAAAGAAATTTACAACTGTATTAAATAAATACAACAAGTAAATAGGCTTTATATATGATTAGTACACATGGTAGTCCTGAGAAGAAACTACCCATTGGTAGCACTCCAATGTCTTATGTTAGAAGGTCTCTTGGCCATCTTTAAGGCGCCTCGGTGGGTTGAGAGGGTAGGGAGTTTGGAATGAAAAGGGGTATATCTGTAACGGGCCAAGTCTTTAACTAATGGGATATTTAGGTCTTCATGGATGATTTTATTAGTAACAAAGTAAGGAGCATTGAAGATTTTACGAAGGATTTTTGACTGCAAGGATTGGATGCGAGAGGAATTCGATGGTTTAGTAGACCCCCATAGCTCAATGCCATAGGTCCAAATAGGCCTGATAATTGTTATATAAATGAGTTTTTTATAGTAAGTAGGAAGTTTTGAGCGTTTGTCAAGTAAGTGTTGTAGTAATCTGTATCTACAAGCAGTTTCCTGTCGTTTCAGTCTAATATGAGGATTCCATGTTAGGCGTTTGTCGAGGTGGAGTCCTAAGTACCGAATCTGTTCAACAGTAGTAAGTAGGGATATTGTTAAAGGATACGGTGGGGCAGGAAGTCATAGGCTTACGACGTAGAGTGAAGGTGATTTGATGGGATTTATTAGGATTTATTTTGATTCTCCAGTTTTGACACCATTCTTCAATGGCTGATATTATATAATTATCTTAAATATGAAATTTCAGTTTCTTACGACTTTTCGTTTTTGTGCTAGACTTAAACACACACAGACATTTTTGCGGGACGTGGTCACTTGGACTCAGGCGATCCTAAAACGTATATTACCGGTGAAAACTCAAATTCTAAAATTTTCATGATCTCAATACTTTCCCTTACTACACATTTCATGTATAGGTAAGTGAAAGTAAAAATTATCTAAAAAATTTCGGAACATGCAGATATCTTTATTTTTAATCCGATTTCATGTTTTCATTTTATATTGAGCAAGACTGCATCCCAAATCCTTCAGTCTCACATCACAGCCATTGAAGAATGTTTTCAAAATTGGAAGATTAAAATAAATCCTAACAAATCATCTTTACCCTTCGTCGCAAACTGATTACTTACTGCCCCCAGTATCCTTTAATAACATCATCCTTACTCCTGTAGAACAAATCCGATTCCTAGGTCTCCATCTTGACAAGCGCCTTACTTGGAATCATCACACAAGACTGAAATGACAAGAAACTGCTCGAAGATATAGATTACTACAACACTTACTTGACAAACGTTCAAAACTTCCAGTATATTACATAAGACTCATCTACATCACAATTATCAGACCTATTTGGACATATGGAATCGACCTTTGGGGCTCTACGAAACCATCTAATTCCTCCCGCATCCAATCCTTTCAACCCAAAATCCTTCGCAAATCCTGAATGCCTCTTATTTTGTCAGAAATCAACTCCTTCATAATGACCTAAGCATCCCATTTGTTGCAGACATATCCCGTGATAGGTACTCCTCTTTCCATTCTGAACTCCCTGCCCACACAAACCCACTTGTCCATAATTTATCTTCCTTAGATATACCTGATAACCCTCCGAGGCGATTGAAAAGAAGGTGGCCTGGGGACCTACTGCCTTAAAATAGTTAGGAAGTGCTACCACTGGGTAGTTCTTTCTCAAGACATTTTCATGGCTTTTCTTCATTCTGCATATTTACTCATTGTGTTGTTTAATACTGTTGTAAATTATATATATATATATATATATATATATATATTATATATAAATAATATAATATATATTATTGATTAAGAAGATATTTCGTAAACATTCTGAATAAACATCAAACTCATAAAAAAAGCAAATTGTTATACCTTTAACCTTAAAAATAATCTGTTATTCATAACAATACATCGAATAATAAAACTATCAAATGTATGGTGATCAATTATACAGTCAATTGTATTATCAAGTCATTTTGTGCTGTAATGGCGTCTCGAAGTCCTTTGTTGTTTATATTGTTATTGAGTATACTGATGGGAGTAATAGAAATAATTAAATAATATTAATATTAATCAAATAAATATCAATAAGTTTTACTTTCACTTACTATATATATATATATATATAATATAAATATATATATATATACAGTAAGGGGAAGTATTGCGATCGTGAAAATTTTCGAATTCCAGTTTTCAACGGAAATAAACGATTTAGGAACCCTTGAGTCCAAATAACCAAGTCACGCAAAAAGGTCTGTGTGTGTGTGTGGTAACTCCCGGGCGGAAACGGTAAGTCCTATGAAACTAAAGTTTCATATTTAAGACAAATATACGCCCGAGACGTTAAAAAATCTTTTTCATCAAAATGAGCTTATCAGAAGAGCCACTTTATACTATGCATTTCGCACCTTTTTACGATTTTCTCGAAAACGGTTCCGACGATTTTGATTAAACCCGCTATATCGATGTAAAATTTAATGGGCTTTAATATCATGTAGGTTCCATTTGGATTAAAATCGTATGACAGGGCTTAAATACCGATATTTTAAATTTTCTTTCTCTTAAGTATCTTTAATTTTGTTGATTCTATGAAAATAACAATATTATCTTGTTACCACTGATGAAAAACAGATAAATATATAAATTGAATGAATTCGATACCTAACTAAAGGAGAAACCAAAAAATAATATTTTTTTAATGCAATTTTTGTTTTCGAACATAAGAACTGTAATGAACATGTATGATACACCGTTGGAAAGCTAAAGATTTTAGAAAAAATATTATCTCATACACAAGCTTTTAAAAGTTAATAGAGAGTGATAAAAAGCCGATAAAACTAAGTAATTGTTTTAGATAATAATATAATTAGCTTTTTAATAAGACACATGTTTCTATAAAAATTTAATTTAATTAATTCTTTTATAGTTTCACGTATTACTTTCACTTACTATATATAGTAAGGAAAGTATTGCGATCGTGAAAATTTTCGAATTCCAGTTTTCAACGGAAATACACGTTTCAGGGTCCCCTGAGTCCAAATAACCAAGTCCCGCAAAAAGGTCTGTGTGTGTGTGTGTGTGTGTGTGTGTGTGTCTGTGTGTGTGTGTGTCTGTGTGTGTGTGTGGTAACTCCCGGGCGGAAACGGTAAGTCCTATAAAACTAAAATTTCATATTTAAGACAACTATACGCTCGAGACGTGACAAAACTTTTTTCATCAAAATGAGCTTATCAGAAGAGGCACTGTATACCATGCATTTTGCACCTTTTTTCTATTTTCTCAAAAACGGTTCCGACGATTTTGATTAAACTCGCTATATCGATGTAAAATTTAATGGGCTTTAATATCATGTAGGTTTTATTTGGATAAAAATGGTCTGACAGGGCTTAAATGCCGATATTTTAAATTTTCTTCCCCTAAAGTACCTTTAATTTTTTAGATTCAATAATAATAACTAGATGGTCTTGTTAACGCTGATGAAAAACAGGTAAATATATAAATTGAATAAATTCGATACCCAACTAAAGGAGAAAACAGAAAAAATATATTTTTAATGAAATTTTTCGTTTTTGCAGTAATATACATGTATGATATACCGATGGAAAGCTAAAGATTTTAGAAAAAATATCATCTCATACACAAGCTTTTAGAAGTTAATAGAGAGTGATGAGAAGAAGATAAAACTAACTGATTATTTTAGAAAATAATATAATCGATTTTTTAATAAAAACACATGTTTCTATATAAATTCAATTTGATTAATTCCTTAATATTTTCACGTATTTTTATCTCTAACTGTATTTGAAAATTCTTTCATTGATTTTAAAAATCGAGGTAAGTGAAAGTCGTGTGTTGCCCGCACCAGATTTTTTTTATCTCTTACTGTATTTGAAAATTCTTTCATTGATTTTATAAATAGATGTAAGTGAAAGTCGTGTGTTGCCCGCACCAGATTTTTTTGCAATATTGTAAGATAAAGTTAACAGTATGATGAGGGGATTCCAAATGTTTCTCAACGATTTCTATGATATTTTTTTCGAGGTAAAATTGTACATTAGACTCGTCAAAATATTAATTAATAGCCAACGCTACCCAGGGGTCGTGTAAAAAATCGGAATGTTTGTCCGCGAAAAACATTTTTTTATTTATTTATTACTTTCACTTACATATATATGAAATATATAGTAAGGGAAAGTATTGCGATCGTGAAAATTTACGAATTCCAGTTTTCAACGAAAATACACGTTTTCGGGTCCCCTGAATCCAAATTACCAATTCCCGCAAAAAAAGTCTGTGTCTGTGAGTGTGTCCGTATGTGTGGGTGTGTGGTTAGTCCAGCGCAAAAACGAAAAGTCCTATGAAACTGAAATTTCATATTTAATACGCCCGATATGTTACAGTTCTGGGAGAATATACTCACGTTTTTCGATGAAATGTTTAGGGTAGGGTCATCACTCCTTACGCCTATTTTTGCGAGTTGCCACCAGTAGGCTGACGGGTCTCGCATACCCGGGGGAGAGGCTGTGAGTGAATCCCCGTTTAATGATATTCTTATAAAAGTCCCGCTGGGACTGTAAATGTACTATTGAATGCAGTTTTGAAGCTACCAGTGCCCAATGAAAAGCAGGTGGCGAAAAACAGTAATATTCCATAACCACATAACCATTGAGTCATAACAATAACCCTTATTTAAATAAAAAAAAAAATATTTTACCTATTCTTGCTTCGTCTTTTGTATGAATGATAATATGTATAACTTATTAAGAACGTTAGTTTCATAAAAATACAACTAAAAACCATGGTATGTATTAAAAGTTTATTTTTAAATATTCTTAATTACAGGAATTAGCATAACTACAGAGGGTCAAAAAAGTATTAGCACACCCTGTTTTTTCCATTTAAGTTTTAAAGCATGTAAATTATTATTGAGTAATAAACTTTATTTTGGAATAGACATTAAAAACCATTGATTTGATATAACCAAAAAAAAAAAAAAAAAAAAATTGAAATAATTAAGGTAGAAATGAATAAGGAAAATAAATTGTAAAAATTTAAGTAAAAAAAGTATTGGCACAGCCATTTATTAATAAAAAAACATCCTATTTAAATAAATAAAAGCCATTTATATTTTGATATCAATTATAGCTTGTAATCTTCTTTGCATCGTAGAAACAAGATTTTCTATGATCTCAGGTCCATTTTTTTCCCCATTCATCTAACAACACATTTGTGAAGAAATTTTGTGTTTTCTTGTCTTCAAATCCAAAAAATTCCATCAATTTTCAATGGTATTTATATCCGGAGACTGAGGGGGTGTTTTCAATTGTCTCCGTACATTGTACAATGACCATTCCTTCGTTTTACTGGCTGTGTTTAGGATCGTTGTCTTGCTGAAATATAAACGTATCCTCCAGTCCTAAATTTTTAGCACTGGAAAGCAGATTATGTCGCGAAATGTCTACATACCTTTCAGCATTCATTATACTTTCAACGAATTATACTTTCCGACACCATTCGATGCCGTGCAGCCCCAAATCATTACACTGCCGCCGCCTATCTATTTATGTACTTTAATAGGGAGTTTAATCAGAGTCGTTGAAACCTTTCTTAAGAAACTCGTATAAAGATGCAAAATGCAAGGTATGAAGTGGCTCTTCTGGTTAGCTAACTTTGATGAAAAAGTTTTTGTAACATCTCGGGCGTCTAGTCTTTTCAGAAATTTCAGTTTCATAGGACTTTTCGTTTACGGGCACACACACACACACACACAGACCTTTTTGCGGGACTTGGTAATTTGGACTCAGGGGACCCTAAAACATGTATATCCGTTAAAAACTGAAATTAGAAAATATTCACGATCGCAATACTTTCCCTTACAATATATTTCATATATAGGTAAGTGAAAGTAAAATTAGAAGACTCCAGCCAAAAGATATGATGTTAAAAAAAAAAAAAAGTTGGTCGTAATTTTTTTTTTAAATATTATCTAAACCTATAATTTTTAATTAAATTAATAGGAAGTTCATTCTTTAGAGCTTTTTTTAGCCTCATTTTTTATGTTGCTTAGTAAGAAATTCAGTTTTGTTACTACCAAATTTTCCCCTGAACAAATAACTAAACCTTCAATTAATATTTTCTTGTAAGCTTAAAAATATTTTACAACACAAAAGAAAAGTAAATAACCAGTAATTATATCACAAATGATAAATTCTGCCGGACCGTTCCGTTTTAAAATGTGAACAGGAATCGAATAGTTTCAATGCCTGCCGATGGCTGCGTTGCCAAACAATCATATGTTATACGAAGAAATTTTCTTATCAGTTAATTGATTATTACAACTTCCAAATAATACATTTCAGCAGAACTGCCAATTGATTTTATTGTATAGTTAAAAAATAAAACTATAGACAAATGAAAATAAATCATTACAGGTTTTATAAATTTGGTTTTACTTATTAAAATTATTTTTATCAATTAGATAAGTTAGTCGTCAAGTTAATATATTTTAATATATTCGTTACATGAAGTGGAATTCGAACATAGTTGAAAATTGTTGCAGATAGTAGTTTCTGTAGCTTACACAAGGCTGCGCTGTTAAATTGAATTGTCATGTGTTGTGATAGGTTATCAGTTATGTTATTCTCTTTAAACAGTTTTGATTTTTCGTGTTAGTTTGTAAATTGATTAAGTCGAGTTCATCCGTCAGTGTGTTTACCATAAAATATCAATTATTATTGATGCCGAAATCCTATTTATTATTAATCTTAGTAACGAGTGCAGTCGACAGTTAACAGAATTTTTAGTGTTTTCAATCCTAACGAATTAAGTGAAGTTAATTATGTCTGTAAATAATGTTTTTGGTGAAATACTCCTCACTATAACACCAGAGAAGTTTTATTTGGAGCCTCTTCAAATGTTGATAATAGCCTTATCATCGATAGGGCTACAGGGAATATAATGAAATCGAATGTTCCTGGAAGCTGTGGGGATGCACCTTTTTCTGGTCAAAAGAAAAGCATTTATGGTATTATTGGCAGTATTAGGCTACTTTCTGGCCAATACTTGATAGTTGTGACCGGTAGAACAAAAATTGGTTATATATGGAAGAAGGAAGTTTCAGATTAGATTCTTTTGAAATTATATGTTTTACTTCTCGAGATAATACTTACGTGAACGAGAAGCTAAATAGAATAGAACAGAAGTATATCGCAATGTTGGAATCGATTCTTGCTACGCCTCACTTCTACTTTTCCTATGCTTATGACATTTCTCACACTGTTCAAAGATTACACAATATATCACCCGAATTCTCGAAAACGCCAATGTATCAGAGAGCAGAGCAAAAGTTTGTTTGGAATGAATATCTTTTGTCTGAATTCGCCAGGAACTCTGATGTTTCTAGATTTTGCCTTCCAATCATCCAAGGTTATGTATCGATTAAATCTTGCGTTTTGAATGGCAAAAACTTTAATCTCATTTTAGTTTCTCGAAGATCTAAGGAAAGAGCTGGGGCTAGACTGTTTGCCAGAGGAATTGACTCTAATGGAAATGTTGCAAACTTTGTAGAAACTGAACAGATTGTAGAGACTAAATTTGAGCGAGCAAGTTTTGTCCAGACTCGTGGTTCTATGCCGTTCTTTTGGCAGCAGTACCCTAATCTGAAATATAAACCAGTTCCAGTTATAATTCAAGGAGAAAATCACACTGCTGCTTTCTCTAAACATTTTTCAGCACAGGTGATGGACTATGGGAGACAAGTTATAGTAAATTTGGTCAACCAATCTGGCTCAGAGGGCAAACTAGAAGATTTTTTTAGAAAATTAGTAAATGAAGTTAATAATCCTGATGTGAAGTATGAGGCTTTTGATTTCCACAAAGAATGTTCGAAGCTACGGTATGACAGGTTGAAGATTCTCATAAATCGCCTGTCCTATGATTTGGAACAGATGTCGGTGACGATGATCGTTGGAGATGGTTCAGTCTTATCCGAGCAGAAAGGTGTATTCAGGACAAATTGCATGGACTGCCTGGATAGGACTAACGTTGTTCAATCATTGTTGGCTAGGGCTACTCTCACATATATTTTACGGAGGCTAACAATATTGAAGGAAAATCAAACAGTTGAGGAACAAGCTGGCCTTGAAAGCACGTTTAAAACGATCTGGAGTGACAATGCAGACCAAATATCTATCCAATATTCGGGTACAGGTGCACTTAAAACAGATTATACAAGAACGGGAAAAGAACAAAATCCGGAGTAATCAGAGATGGGATAAATTCTCTTAAAAGATATTACAAAAATAATTTCCAGCATGGTTTTCGAATGGACGCGCTTGATCTTTGGCTCGGTAATTTTCGGGTGTCTTCAGAAGATTCGATTATCGTGAGAAGCCCCCTTGATGGAAAGAGAGAATTCAAATATGCAGCTTTTCCGCTCATTTTTCTCATCGCTACCGCCATGTTCTTTGCAAATCTAATTTCGCCAAATGAATATATCTACAGGCACTCTCCTGTCTCTCATATTCTGGAGTTCCATGGCATCAGCAACTTTAATAGCTATCTTCTACAATGGTTCAGAGTATGTGGACAGCCCAAGACTATGCCCTCTCACGACACCATCTATCTAATGAAGTAATTTTAATAGTGATACATATAAAATGGAGTAATTTCTCTTAGATACCAATTTAGAACTAGGCTCCTACTACTTTTACACATGTGGGACCCATTGAGTTATAATGTAATGGGGCACATTGGGATTAATGGATAACGAAAATACTGTAATAAATTCTTATTTAAGTGATTTTTACTTTGAATTTTGAACTGCCAGCCATCCTGTTCATCTTATTGATTGTAGATCAAAGAATTAAAATACAATTACGAAATTTAAATTAGAATAAATAACTATTTTCTTCCCATAAAGCAGTACAAGATTGACACACAAATTTTGAGAGGAAGTCAGTTGAAAAAGTGCATATTTTTAAAATATCCGCCTTTTAAGAAAAAATATTGTTAATATCAGTATATCCCTTATCATACTACAACTCCTGACAAATTCAGCCATAGGAACTCTACATTTTTCGTTTTTAATTATTAGCAGTGTAGATGAAAGCTGTATTAATTAATTAACAAAGCAATTATGAATACAATTTTATTTTTAATCCATAAGATATTATTATTAGTATGTCACACATACAAAGTGATATTAAAAAGGTTAGTGTTTTTCAATAACCAATTAGAAGACAATAAATTCAAAAATTGTTTTGTACAGTATCCTGTGGTACATAAATTTATTTAATACTTATGTAAATACATTTAAGATTAATTTAATATCTTGAAATCTGTTTAATTTTTCTAACAAGTAATTAAATATGTAATTAAATTTAAAATTATTTTTTTGTCTAAATATAAATAGAAACAAGTAAGCACTGATGTCTTTTATAACCTTCTCGCCAAGTTAACCTTTCACGTCAATTCAAAATACGACAGTTGTGAACGGAATTATACCACGTTCTTGGTATATTTTATTCAATCGGAATAAAAAATATTCATTTTGAATAATATCAGATTTCATATTACTTGTTATGGATATTAGCGATTGGGAAGAAAAATGTTCAATTTCTTGCGTAGATAATAGGGAGCAGTTTTGGAGTAGTATTAATATTTGGATTAATAAACCCCATTGTATAAGTAAGAAAATTGGAGGTGTTGATTATTTTGATGTTGGATTTCTCTCTCTTCAATGGATTAATGACTTAAAACTGTATTTGGCTGATCACTTGGGTTCTTTAAATTCTTGCCAGGATTTAAGAAAAAGTTTACAAGTTTTGATTGATGGGTTCTGCGAAAAACTCCCTGAAACAGAAAAACACTCCAGTCAATTTGAAATCATTTTGAGGATACTCTATCCTAAGAATGGCCAATATCACCCTGAAAATGTTGAACTAATTATCAAAGGTAACTACTGACTGGTAAACATATGTTATAATCTTAAATGTACTTTAATTTTTTCATAAATAATTCTTTTTGTAGATTTCACCAACCAGATGGTTGCTTTTATCAAACCTGTTATCAGTGAAAGGGATAACTTAGTTACAAATTTACCTTATGCCATTTCATTTCAAAACAAAAATATAATATTATCAACTGTTAAAAAAGAAATTCATGATGATTCTCTCAGTTGGCTCGAACAGGTGTTACTTCCTAAATTGAGCTGGTGGATGGGGAGTAATCACAACTCAACATCGCTTAATTCAAACCAGTTGATTTCAATGAATAAATATCTCTTAACTTATTCTTCGTTAAAAGAAAAATATTTTAACTCAATATTAAAGGTATAAGAGTCTTTAATTACCACTTTTCTTTAGTAAATGTTCTATTCTATGACTTAAGGTGATGTAATCATTTTCAGTTTTGGAATGAATCTACAAACCCGGAAAAGTTTATAAATGAAGACATTGCCATTGCATCGTATTTGCTTGTCTTATGGGGCGATAAATGTCAGAAATTTGTTGACCTCGGCTGTGGAAATGGATTGCTAGTGTATATATTATCTGGTGAAGGTCATAATGGAGTTGGAATTGACTTGCGTGCCAGGAAAATATGGAGTTCCTACCCTGATTTTGTGAAACTTAAGGTAATTTATTCATCATATCGTGTTATTTCTGGTTGGAAAGATTTGTTATTTATAAAGTTTTAATAAGTCTCAAAAGCTACATTGAATGTACTATTTTAGTTTTATTAAGAAACTCATATTTTCATCTAAAATTTTTAGAATTATCACTCTGTTCTTCTACTATCATTGTGAGCCAGGTGGCTAACATGTCTTGCATTAAGTGGGGAAAGGCTGTTGGTGAACCCCCTTTTAACTCTCAAACTTAAGCTCGGAAGTTACAGAATTTCTGGATGTGCTTCAAATTTTATGTTTTAAAATAAAAATGTATTTATTGGGTTGTGTCACATGAAATGTCCGTTTCAAAGGTAAAGGATTTTTATTAAAAATACGAAGTGAAAACAAGATTATTTTATTCGAAGTATTTATCTTCTTTTTCTACACATTTTTCCCAATGTGACATCAACTTTTTTATCCCCGAACTGAAAAACTCTGAGCTTTGAAGTGAAACAAAATCTGAAAATGCACTTTTCACTTGATCATCATTTTCAAAAAGTTTTCCTTTGGCGAAGTTGTCTAAATTCCTGCACAGGTGGTAATCTGTTGGAGACAAGTCGGGAGAATATTGTGGTGCGGAAGAACTTTGTGGCCCAGTTCTTTTAATTTTGAACGTATGTTTTGAAACATGGGGTCTTGCTGTTGCTCAGTGAGATCATGAGGTACCCATGTATCGAGCTTTTTTACTTTCGCATTACACATTAAATGTCTGGAAACGGTAGATGCACTTGCATTTAGTTGTGCTGAGAGTCCTTTAACTGTTTGGTAGGGGTTTCCTTCTACTGTATGTTTGAGGACATCGTTGTCTATTATGGACTGAGGTCTTCCTCGGGGCAAGTTTTCCAAGTCGGTTTCCCCAGCTGAAAACTTAGCAAACCAACGGCGAATGGTCCGTTCATTAACACTCCCTTCCCCAAACGCCTTGCAAATATTTCTAGCGGTCCTCAGCTGCTGGATGGCAGACTTTAAACTTGTACAAAAATATTACTCGAAAATCGCGTGTTTCCATGTTCATATTTGTAGATATACTAAAAAGTGGGTATTTTATTGGGAAGCTAATGTTCATTATACAAAGGTAGAGGATTAGTAACTGTTTACTTTAAATATGTAAACATTCGGAAGAAAACAACAGAGACCTGCAAAATCCTTTATGTATTTCAGAAACTATAAAAACAGACATTTCATGTGAAACAACCCAATACATATATAGGGGACTCTACTTGGTGATTGAAAGAGGCTTGTTTAAACTGATAGTGTGTGATAAATCACTATCAGTGTCTATTTTTGAAAAGAGGTGACAGTAATTCTATCAGAAATTCTAAATCAGTGATTTTATCATCATCATCAGTGGTGCAACAATCCATAAATGAGTTAGGGCCTCCTCTAGAAGTATAATTATATATGATTATCTCAATTAAATAAATGTGAGAGGCCATTTAGACTCCACTGAAATTATACCGTGATTCTTATAGTACTTTATATTGTAGGTTCTCACTCTGTACTACTACTATTCTATTGTGAGCCAGTTGGCTGAGAGGTCTCACATTAAGTGGGGAAAGGCTGTTAGTGAATCCACTTTTAATTCACAAATTTAAGCTCTGTATTTATTTCTATTAGATTTCTGGATGTGCTTAATATATTTAAAAATTTACGTTTATTTTACCTCATTGAATATATTTACATATATAGGGCTACTTGATAGAGCTATGAGGAGTACTTCTCTGAGAAGATTTTGTAGAACATTGTCTATTTTCATCCAAAGTTTCAACCTCTTTTTATCAGTGTGTCTTGAGTTACTTATTAAAAAATGTATGTTTTTTAAAGTGTATTTTCTTAATTATATCAATGTTGCTAAAAAAAATCACGGGCACTCTGTCATATTAATCAATCACTAGCATTTATGATCATATGTCTAAAATAGTCTAAATAAAGCCTTATTTCTGAAGGTATTCTTTATATCAATTTATTGAACTTAATTAAGATAGGTTATATAAATAGAACTCTAGACTATTTTAGACATATGATCATAAATGTTAGTGATTGATAAATATGACATTCATATTTACGGGGCAAACGTCTGGTTCTCGTAGATCTTCTCAAGATCTGACTTCCTTCTCCAACTTCCTCTTGCCTTCCATTAGCTCCTCTTCAGATTCTTTGACTTCTACAGGCTCTGTCTCTTTAGGTTCTTTGTCTTTCACGGGATCCACGGACATGTCTGATTCGATGTGAGTATCTGGATCTGTGACACTTCTTCGCATCATCCCATCTTCCATGTCTTCATGATGTTCAGGAGGAAGATCTCCATTAGGTGCTAGATGACGAGTAGATACCCGAGCCTCCTTGTCGCTAGGCAAGCGTACGAGGGCGTAGTCTGGATTACTTTCAATCAGGGTAACTTCATCAGCTTTTGAGTCATACTTGGACTGGTGGATGTGTCGTCTCAGTAAGACTGGTCCAGGAGATGCAAGCCAGGTCGGTGAACTCCCCCTTCCAGACCTTCGAGGATGTTTGAAGAATCGCTCATGAGGGGTTTCGTTTGTAGCCGTGGATAGAAGGGATCGGATTGAGTAAAGAGCGTCATTGAGAACAGTCTCCCAGTGCGATGTTTCTACTTTCTGGATTTAAGAGCAAGCTGAACAGTGTTCCAAATGATCCCACAATAAATATATATTAACCATATTGTCAATGTTCTGTAACCTTTTTATTTTGTATTATTAGTAATTTTTAAATTTTGTTTCTGGATTTAAATAACATGTTTTCATTGATATTTATAAAAGTAAGTTATCTCCCACACAGTCATCACAATATCTCAGAATGACGGCAATAACTATAAACCTTAAAATTTTTAATGAAGGTTCTTCTTATAGTATTGATATGAAATATGGTTGGATTTGAAGAAATTATCCTTTAAATGGTTGGAAAACAAGTTTTTTCTAAAACCTAACAGAAAATTGTTTCATTCAATAATCCAAAAACCATTTATCTTCCAGAACATAATTGGCACTTATTTAAAAAGCGATGAATGTTCAACTTTTCTTAATTTGACCAGTATTTTTAATGATTCTAAGTATATATCCATATTTTTGTGTGTAGGTTCCAGTGGAAACTTGTTTAATTATTTGTGGATTTTTCAAATGATTTTAAGAGACAAAAGACATTTTGCTATTAGAAGATAAAAGAACTTAGTTTTAAAAACTAAAATATCTAGTCTTTAAGGGAAACATCCGTTTAAAATTTCAGTTTTGCAACCATTGTCACATACGCGATACTGCTATGACCACTTGTGAGTGACTGGTAACTCCCTTATATAAGTATAAGTTATAAAGCTGACTTTTTTTGAATATGTAACAAATTTAATATTTCTAATTCATAATTTTAATTGTGTTATATTGTTCATTATTTCATAATCATTTTTCTGCCATATAAATCATTTCCATTGGATATTTTGGTTGTTAAATAAAAAATAACGAATGTATTGTAAGTGATATGAAATAAAATGACTTTTTTCATGAAAGTCGGCTAACTAGAAGAGCAACTTTATACTATGCGTTTTGCACCTTTTTACAATTTTATCAAAAACAGCTCAAGTGACTTTGATTTAACTCGCTATATCCATGTAAACTTTAATGTGCTTTTAGATCATGTAGGTTTCATTCTGATTGAAATAGTATGACAGGGCTTAAATGCCAATATTTGAAATTTTCTTCCTCTAAAGTACCTTTCATTTGGTAGATGTAAAAAAATTAACCATATAATCTTAGTAAGGATTGATAAACAATTTCTAAATATTAAAGTAGAAAGAATTTGATAACCAAATCAAGAAGAAAAGAGCAAAAATATTTAAAAAAAAAATGTAATTCTTGGTTTTTTGAACATAAGAACAGTAATATGTTATATTAGAAGAATAATTTTAATAGCTACATTAATTATAATATTATTTATTGCAGGTTGGTACTATTGCGCCATCTTTAGACTGTGTATTCCCGGAAGCTGATTGGGTAATTGGTAACCATAGTGATGAGCTCACCCCATGGATACCAATTATAGCATCTAGAAGTTCTTTCACCACAAATTTCTTCATATTACCCTGTTGTCCGTTCGAGCTAAATGGTCGCAAATATATTAGAAATAATACGTCCAAAAGTTGCTATTCTGACTACATGGACTACTTGGAGAACATATGTAACGTATGTGGTATCGAAGTAGAACGAGATAGATTAAAAATCCCATCTACCAAAAGACTCTGTCTTGTCGGTAAGAAGAGAATGTACCTAAGTAAGGACCAGTCGAGCAAAGAAGTTGAAGTCACCAATTTCGTAAATCTGAAACTCATGAGTTCAGGTGGACTTGAGGTGAAATTAAGGAGCCCTGAAGAAAAGGTGAAGAATTGTACGCAGTTGAATAAGGAATACCTTGAGGAAGTTGTCTTTGATATCGCGGATTACATCATAAAATCGAGTCCAGCGATTTCGTCATGGAGGGAAGGTGAATTTGTTTCAATCAGAGATCTCGCTTCGCTGTTGTCTTCAGAACGAAGGAAGTTTCTAAAAGATCAGTGCGGAGGTCTTCAAACTCTGTTGAGGAATCACCACCATGTTTTTTTAGTATGCAATGGCAATGTAAAGTTGAGAAAGCCTACAATAAAAAATCTGCTTCCTAAATCGATAAAGCAGAAGAAATGTTGGTTTTTTTACAATCACCCGGATTCGTGCCCGTTAAATGACGAGCATTGCACTTACAAGCATTTGAGCTAGTAGCCGAGGGAATATAAGAATGTTGAAGTAATGTTTCACGCACTAGGTTTGGTGCCTGAAGAAGCGAGTCTGTCATTCTTCGACAGAAACTTACAGAAGAGAGTAAGATATGTCACTTGCCTGTGAGAATACTAGGCTACTGTACGCCTGTTCTCCGTCTGAGACCTGTTTCTAAGGCTACTGGATGAAAAGTAGCGGAAAACAAATGAAGAGTGATTTTATTTTTGCTGATCTCTGAAGTGATCGGTCGAAAGTACTTCGCCCGTTTAAACCTGTTGATTTATTTTACTTGCATTTCATTCTTTCTATGTTAATGAGAACAATATTGTAAATTATTTTGATTGTTAAAATTTGTATACTTCTTCTAGTTTGAAATTCATTAAATATATTCAGTAATATCAGTCTGTCTTTAATTTATTTGTTGCTAACCAGTCGATTTAAGATAATTTTTTTTTTTTTTTATTATGATTTGGTAGCCATAAATTGAGATTGATTTCCTAAAGGTGCTTTATTCATTCTAGGAAATTTTACAGGAAGCGCAAAAATCTCTCATTACTATATTTATTAAACCAGTTTATTTGATTTTTTTTGCATTAAAATCTAGGATTTTTTTTTTTTTACTTAATAACACTATATTAAACTTATGGAATGAAATTTTTCAATATGATTTGGATCTAAACTAAATGTGTAATTAGTACCTTAGAAAATAATTTCTAATTCTCCTTTTAAAAGAATCAAGTGTTAATTAGATAAGTTCGAATAGAAATTTAGATTAAAACTAAATGATGAGAATACAAATATGTAAAAATATAAAATTTTGTAAAAAATGTCCTTTAGTATCTTTTGGAAATCAACGTTTCAATTAATGATTGCCAAAAACAGTGTTAACTATATATTTATTTCCTAAGCGTATCTAAAATAATATTTTAAATGTACTGAATATTGAAACGTTGTTTTGTAGGGGTCACCTGTGGTGTAGTGGCTAGTATTACTCCCCTTCTATGCCCTAAGCGTGGGTTCGAACTGGGCTATGGCCCTTTGATTATTTCTAGAAGCAGTAAAAAATCCTTGTTTATGCTGTCCTTCAGGTGTGTCAGGTACTCATTAAAGATCCCTATCCTGATTAACATGTGGATAGTCATAATTTAGATATTCCACTGTATCCAATTTTTACTTATAAATAATAAACAAAAAACAATATTGGTCCTATTAGTATTCAATAGAGAATGATATGGTTTAGGAGGCCATCAAATTATTACCGAAATATTGCAAATTATTTATTATGAAACAATATTTACACCCTTGTATTCTGATGAGAGCTAAAAAGTGACAATATTTCATAGCAATATTAGTTTGTCTGTTTCTCCCTTTATCGTCACTGTTATGCTTCTGTGGCTAATTGGAGATGCTACTGTGGGAGTCTTAAATTTCCCTATCCAGGTTCTATTAGATGGCTTAATGATCCCTGACATCCCAGAGGCTCAGGACCACCATTTTACTCCCCTCTGAAGAACGGTACCAAGAATTTTAACTCCTTCAAAAAGTCCTAGGTTCCCTGCAGTTTGATCCACAAACTTAGGGCATAAAAAGGTGTTATACTAGCCACAGGTGACTCCAGAAAATATATATATATATATAGACAAAAAATATAAGTGTGTAAATAATCACTTAGTGGCTAAAAAAATTTTTAGAGTTTTAAAGAGAAAATTCAATCTTAAAGATTGAAAGAAATTGTGGTTGTTTTAATGAAAAAATATATTTTAAGTGTTGAGTAATATAACAATTTGTTATTATTAATTGTTTTTATACAAGTAAATTAATTTTTCTTCTGAATCAAGTGTTTTGTTGACTGCACCCTGAATCAAATTCTCTCCCATACATATACACAGTCAACCATTTCAAATCATCAAAACCTAATATTTATTTTTATGGGAACCAATAGAATTCCCCAGAATAATGAGGTAGACATAACACACCAAAACTTATGGATATCCTTGCGCAAACTACATACTAACTGCCATACACTATATTTTTTTTTTTTTATGATAATACATATTTAACAACATAAGAGATTCCATCATCATCATCATAGTCTTAACTGGAAGTTTTTTTTTTAGTCACTTGTTCTGCGAATTTCGGATCAGCCTTTGTTTGTGCATACAGCGCATAAGAGTCAAAAATCTTACAAATGTGACCTTTGTACTTAATAAAAAACCCTCCATAATTATCTTTACTGTTCGTGAACGATTAGTTTCATAGGCAGATTGATCAAACACTTCTATGGTTACCTACTTTTTATGACTGTTATCTACTGTACAGTTTTTCCCCATGTTTTATTTAACTATTGTGTAATTTAACTTTTTATTTAAGTGGTTAAGATTAAAGAAGCCTTATTTTTATTATTATTATTTTTATTTTTTATTAACGACGTTACGCGTGGTTTTACTGTGACCTATCATTTTACACCAGTTTCAAGATCTACACTGCACAGCAGGTATATTACACGTCATTATGTATGTACCTTATTTAAGAAGATATGGACTTTATGTTTTAACGTTGAATTATATAATATATTATTGAATGACAATTAAAGTCTTGCTTATTTAATTTGTTGTTTTATTTTTCTATTATTATTCATTTGGGCCATCTAAGGATAGGGTATAGTGCTTGTGTTACAGCTGTTTTCTTCCACTTCTCCTTTCCTGCCAATACTTTTAGCTTTTCTGTTGGTCCATTATTCTTTCATTTTTTCAGCTGAACACTACCTTACGTTCCTCAGACCATTTCCTCGATGCGTTGTGCTTATCCTCTGTATTGGGTATGAGGAAAGGCCTTGTTTGAATGGTGAGGCAGTAGCGACTTCTATCGTTGATGATATCTTGCTCAATATTAAGTCCTGCAAGATTCTTCTCAACTAGTTTAATCCACTGAGATCTAGTGGCTTTTCCCTTGTTGGCTACTCTGAAGATGTTATCGGACATCCTGAGATGGTCCATTTTGTACAGGCCGTAGAAAGTCTCCTGATGGCATCTGTGAGGTTTTCTAGGTGTTGGTAGAGTTCGAAATTTGGTTAATACCACCGCTTTCCACCTGGTAAGATCCTTGGCCTTACAATTTTGTATATATCTATTTATTTCATTTTTATATTATTGCCTTAGTACTATTTTCTATCAAGTTAATTTATTATATCTGCATAATAAGTGCTTAAATTATTTATATCTGTTGAGAAAATTAAATGTTTTTTTTTAAAGAAATATAATTGTTATGTGTATTGCTTCTATTATTCTCCCTTTACGTTTGTCAGTTGTTCTTGGTCTAGGTTTTTGCATTTTTAAAGACAATTCCAGACATATAACTTACCACAGACTCGCTTTATTTTGGCATTTTTGTCATTTGGACTTAAAACCCTTAGACATGTAATCCCGTTTAAAACTCGAATTCGTAAATTTTCACGATCGCAATACTTTCTCTTATTGTATATTTCATATATAGGTAAGTGAAAGTAATATTAGTTTGATTTACATGCATATTCCCATGGAGGTAAGACTGAAGAAGGAATATTTTCTAATAACAGCTGGAAGAGAACAAAAAAACTTCTTCCGGTCATGATATGAAAATGGTCTCGGGGGACTTTAATGCACAGGTAAGAACAGAAAAGGATCGCATAGTGATGCGAGGTTACAATAGAAACTTTAGCGAATGCTACAAAGATGTGATAATGATAATGAAATATATAATATTAAAAATAAGTAAAAGATACAAATAGATGAAAACATTTTCATCCCCAAGTTCAGTCGCGCACGAGAACACCTTGTGATGGCCTGATGTGTGTGAGGGAGTGAGGTTATAACACACAGCTGGTGGGAGCAAAGAGGTTATGTGAAATGGATTTGTCACTGCCTCAAACATGTTTATATTTTAGTTTTCTTTATATTTAATTGAAGGTCATTTTTATTTATTATTTTATTTTCTGTGTTTTATGATAGTAGAAAGATTATTTTATTTTACAGTGGCAAATCCATTGCAACCTCTCACCAGCTGTGGGTTGGCGCTATCTCGATTTGTGTGTGCTCCTCATATTGTGTTCTGCTTTTGTATTATAGTATTCTATGCTTTATTTAACTGTTTTTATCATTACGAACAATAA
Source organism: Piezodorus guildinii (assembly GCA_023052935.1). Lineage (NCBI taxonomy): Eukaryota > Metazoa > Arthropoda > Insecta > Hemiptera > Pentatomidae > Piezodorus > Piezodorus guildinii. Next base: position 147,705,608 of record CM041296.1, on the reverse strand, counting down.
AAGAACCATTCGTACTAATAGTGCCAGGCTGTAGTTATTTCGCCCTCACCTCCTCTAAAGTGGTGACCCCGACGGTGAGTTTTAAACTATTATTTTTTCTTCTCTTTTCCCTTTTTTTTTTTTCTGGCAATATCATTACAATGCCATTTGATTTATTCACGCTGGACATGGAGGAAAAGAAAGTGGAGGTGGAGTCAGCATCGGCCCCCAATGCGCTGGCGAGATTGCCAACTTTTTATAGAGAAGAGCCAGATCTGTGGTTCATTCAAGCTGAGGCGGTATTCAGCTCATGTAAGATCAGTAACAGTAAGAGCAAATTTCAGCTGATTATCGCCAGCTTGATTTTCAGACTCTTCGACAAGTCGCAGATCTGGCTCGTAATCCGCCTGTTAATGAGCCCTATGAAAGGTTAAAAGAGCGGCTACTTTCCAGCTTCGGGCAGTCAGATAGCTGGAAGATGAAAAAACTCCTGGAAGAGCAGAAATTGGGCGATCAGAGGCCTTCCCAATTTCTGCGAGAGATGCAGCAGCTGGCAGGAGAGAAGGTCCCGGAGGACATGCTTAGTACTCTGTGGCTCCGGGGGTTACCTGAGGGAATGCAGGCGGCTTTGGCTGCTACCGATCATACTGATCTGACCAAGTTGGCCCGCATCGCAGATAAAATAGCGGAGATTCAGCAACCCCCAGGTAATCCGATTATGGCTTATCAGCCGGAGCCAACTCCGGGGCCTTCAAGAAGAGATGGAGGAGACATAGGAGCTGCCATCGAGCGCCTGACTGCCGAAGTAGCCGCTCTAAAAGCGCAAATGGGGGCCAGGACAAGTCGGCGGGACAGCGGATCGTCTAGTCGGAATCGCAGGGGCTCTAGAAGCAAGAGTAGACGGCGTCTCTGTTTTTACCACGAACGCTTCAGAGATAAGGCGATGAAGACGCTCCGTCCAGCTCCGCACCGCAGCAGTACGGCTCGCACCTTTGTTCACCGCGACCTCAAGGACTGCACCCACGTTTTCCTTAGGGATGACACCGTCCGACGCCCGCTGACGCCGCCTTACACCGGCCCTTATCAGGTTCTCTCGAGGGAGGAGAAGACATTCAAGCTGCTGTTACCGACGGGACCGAAGACCGTCTCCATGGATCGCCTGAAGGTAGCACATCTTCTCCCGGGACCGGCAGAGGACAGCGGCAACAGGGATCTGCCTACTCCATCGCCCTCTGGTGTGGCCAGCGGCAAGTGCGATCACCCCACTCCTTCTCCCACATCAGTGGACTCCGGACCTTCAAATGACCTCGACTCAGAACAGCAGGATGCACCACCGCCTTATCGCACCCGGTCTGGTCGGGTGGTAAAGCCAAAGGTTCGTTTCTGTGCCGATGTCATTGGGGGGGAGTGATGTGATGGCCTGATGTGTGTGAGGGAGTGAGGTTATAACGCACAGCTGGTGGGAGCAAAGAGGTTATGTGAAATGGATTTGTCACTGCCTCAAACATGTTTATATTTTAGTTTTCTTTATATTTAATTGAAGGTCATTTTTATTTATTATTTTATTTTCTGTGTTTTATGATAGTAGAAAGATTATTTTATTTTACAGTGGCAAATCCATTGCAACCTCTCACCAGCTGTGGGTTGGGCTATCTCGATTTGTGTGTGCTCCTCATATTGTGTTCTGCTTTTGTATTATAGTATTCTATGCTTTATTTAACTGTTTTTATCATTACGAACAATAAAAGAACCATTCGTACTAATAGTGCCAGGCTGTAGTTATTTCGCCCTCACCTCCTCTAAAACCTAAAAGGCGGCCGAAAACTGTTAAGTAAGTTGGAAAAAATGTTTTTTTCTTTTTTGAATAAATAGATCCCCTTTTTCAATTGATGATGAAAAATAATATGATATTTTTGAATACAGGTTTTTTGAAAAATGACATTTTAAAAAAATTATGACGACGCTGCTGAAAAGCGGTGAAATGAAAAGATATTTAAGATGGATATGCATGGTAGGTGACATAATTATTAAAAATAATTTATTATATGTTGTTGTAATTGAATTGTTGAAAATTATAAATGCAATGAGACTTTAATTGATTACAGAAGCTTGATAATGGCCCTAGAGGCTGAAACGTCGCGAGCGATGACTGAAATAAATAAATTGTTTTAAAAAATATCCAAGAATTTCTTTTGTAAAACGGCCTGATAATTATCGAACGAAAACATTTAATGAATTCAGCTACGCACGATTCGTCAAGATTGATTGCATGTGTGAAAAAGGTTGATGGATGCATAAATAAATATTGTTGGGTTCGTTCGGTTAGGGATGATACTTTACGAATGGAGATGGATAATAGGGATGGGCATAATCGAATGACAACAATGTCAATTGTTACAAATCCTTTCAACGAGAATGGCGACTTTAACTTAGAATGGAAAAAAACAAACAAAAATTAAAAAAAAAAAAAAAATTAAAACAGTCCTTAAAATATGAAAATCGGGCATATCCTTTGAAATAGTAAATTAGTCCTTATCGGGCGTAACCCGCCTCACCCACCCTAATATAGACAGTTAGACTTAAGTTATTTCGGACCGCTTCTTGCATCGGGAAGAGAGTTTCTATATTAAAAAGTGTCCTTTTTAGTGTGGTAATCCTAGTTACCAGTGATTTATCTCGATTCGTATCCTTTTTAAAGGAGAATCGAGTCAAAAATGGAGGTTCTCTTCCATTTTGAACCGTATCCTGGTTACAATAAATGTCAATTGTTACAAATCCTTTCAACGAGAATGGCGACTTTAACTTTGAATGAAAAAAAAAAACAAAAATTAAAACAGTCCTTAAAATATGAAAATCGGGCATATCCTTTGAAATAGTTAATTAGTCCTTTTCGGGTGTATATATGGGTGTATGATAATGAAATATATAATATTAAAAATAAGTAAAAGATACAAATAGATGAAAACATTTAATGAATTCAGCTACGCACGATTCGTCAAGATTGATTGCATGTGTGAAAAAGGTTGATGGATGCATAAATAAATATTGTTGGGTTCGTTCGGTTAGGGATGATACTTTACGAATGGAGATGGATAATAGGGATGGGCATAATCTGATGACGATTATCGGATCATTCGATTATTGTTTGGATAAGCGAATGATTATTCGAACTGAACTGTTTAACGATAATCGAAGGATTATAAGGAGCTCGGATAATCGAACGACTTTTTTTTTTTTTTTTTTCTCATCACAGAAATCGTCTCTCACAATGCATACTAATCACTCGATCATTCGATTATTTAAATAATCGAAGTCCCATCAAACGATTATGACGATCATTCGATTATGCCCACCGCTAATGGATAAGGAGTTTCAAAGTACGGTAGCACGGATGATTAAGAGTCCTTGGGACTAAGGAGGAGGGGTGGGCATGGTCGAATGATCGGACTTCGATGATTTAAATAATCGAATGATTCATATGTATTCTGAAAGAGAATATAGCACGATTCCCCCCTCTATGATTGCTGAGCTCAGGTGCAAATATGCATATAATTTATGCGATGAGCAAAAAAAAAGGTCATTCGATTATCCTAACCCCTTATAATCTCTCCATTATCGTTAAAAAATTGAATTGGAATGATCATTCGTTTCTCCAGCCTGATTAATTAGAATGATCTGATAATCGTCATTCGCTTATGCACCCCTTAGGACTTATCAAAGGGAGCTCTATGAGAGAGTACACATAAATTGTTAGGTTGTGATATTTTGTTTAGTGTACGTATGAGAAAGAGCTTGGAGTAAGGACTATACAGGAAGGTATTCTGGCTCTTAAGGATTGGAATAAGAAGATACCAACTAGATATTTTCTTCGGAATTTTCGGTAGAGAAACCCTAGACCAGAATACCATTGAAAAATGTGTGGTCGTTTGGGCAGGCCGCAAAAAGATCTTAAAAGCTTTTCATCAATAATTTTAGCCGTATCTCGTTTTACGCTGAAAATCCTCCATATACTAGCCCTAAATCCCCAGTTCAAGCCCGCAGGTGGCCCTAGGATGTTTTAATAGGAGTACAAAATTATGCCGTCCTTCGGAGCCTGTGTGATGTTAGTTACTCGTTAAAGATCCTTTTCTTAATTAAACCTGGATAAGCAAAATTTAGGACTCCCACTGTATCATCGTCCGATTTGCCTATGCAGCATAAAGAGACGTTAAATAAATAAACAATCCATATACTAGGGGAGTTACCTGTATTATGGTGGTTAGCATAACAGCCTCCTATGCCCAAGGTCCCGGATTCCAACCCGCAGGTGGCCCTAGGATCTTTTAATGGGAGTAAAAAATCCCTAGTTATGCCGTCCTTCGGAGGGGACGTTAAAAGGTCCCGAGCCCGTGCGATATTAGGTTTGTTTGTTTATTTATTTAACGTCTCTTTATGCTACTATGGCTAATCGGACGATGCTACAGTGAAAGTCCTAAATTTTGTCTATCCAGGCTTTATTAGGATAGGGATCTTTAACGAGTACCTGACATCGCAAAGGCTCGGTACCACCTTTTAACGTCCCCTCCGAAGGTCGGCATAACTAAGGATAATGCAATGTTCGTTACTCGCTAAAGACCCCTATCCTAATTAAACCTGGACAGGCTAAATTTAGGACTCCCACTGTAGCATCGTCCGATTAGCCACAGCAGCATAAAGAGACGTTAAATAAATTGACAGAGTACATATAATAGGTATCCATAGTCAAAGTGAGAGACTATGAGAAAATTAGGAAAAGACGGGTACTTCTTGGAAAAAAGTTACGGTAACGTAGGAACTGTTTGAGGATAGAAATTGAAATCATAGTTATTTTGAAAATATAGTTACTCAACATTAAATTTTGATCAAAAGTGACCTTAGATTGGAATCAACTTATGGACTCATGGTAAGCTTTGCAATTGGAAAATTCATGGATATATTGAGCATAAAAATGTACTTAGTTATCGCTTACAGATATGCGTGATCAAGAGCAGATTCGTGTGAATACTACGTGGATAAAAAAGATGAATAAGAGAAGAAAAATTCCATTCTATCATAACACTAGCTGTGTACCGCAGCTTTGCTAGCGAATATTTCATTTCGTATTAATTTATGTGCGTTTATAGTAAGAGTAGCTATAATAAATATCAACTATCTGCTACTCTTTGTTATTATTTAAAGCCCGATCTAGACTTCTTCCTGTCAAATTTACAATTTCATCCACTTGTAAGTTGAAGATTTTCAAACCCAGCCTTATTGCACATCTAGACACTAAGGCGAACCTCCAGGAAAAATTTTAGCTTCACAACCATAGTCATTTTTTAGACACTGCGAAGACCAGAAAATAAATTGATATATTTTATAAACATACACATATAGCTAATAAAAGTCCTAAATATTACTAGAATAATAGTTCTGATTATTATACTCGGATAGTTCAAAAGAAATAATAATTGTTATAATTTATTTAAATTTATAAATGTATATGCTTCAAGGTAATAACGATTAAATTTAAAAATGACTCTTGAAATAAAACATGACTTATATAATAATATAGATTGATATAAATATAGTCTCCGCAACCTTCTTTACACCCTAGTGGCCTGATCTCTCTTCGGTCCAAATATTTTGCCTGTAGTACCTTATTTTCGAAAATTTTAGCCGTTGTTCGTCCTTCAAAGTAAGTGGCCACGTTTCACATCCGTAAAGAACCGTTGGAAGAATAATAGTTTTATAACTTTTAACCTTTAAGTTTTTAGACAGAAGCCGCGAGCTAAGTAATTTCGCAACTGAATGATAACACGCATTACCCGCGTTTAACCAGGACTTTATTTCCTCCTGGATTTTTTTTTTCGTTATCATTTAACATAAATACTTAAATTTTTCTACGTGTTCAAAATTATGCCCTGATATATCAATATCACTAAGATCACCGTCCGATCGACTTGTATTTAGTTGTTTAGTTTCCGTGTCTTCCTTTAGCAGTACCAAATCATCGGCGTATCCCAGAACCGGAATTTTATCACCCAAATTTAAACATTCTTAGTACATGTCACTTTTTCTTTGACATATTCTAAAGCGAATTCGTCTGCATCAATGTCTGTTATTATGATTGTTATTAAGAAGGTTTTAAAAGAATATATTTTAAAGTACTTCCGCGTAAATGATATTTTTAGTTTTATTTTCTTGTGGCAGCAGAACATACTGATTTTCTCCGCAACCCGATCTTGACGTAAATCTATTCCTACGTGTTTAAATGGAAAAATATAAATTAACGGGAAATTGAATTATTTAAAAATAAAAGGTAAATCATTTGGAATCATTAGGAAGCGAGTTTTTTTTTCTCCCAAATTTTCCCGTTTTTTTCCCAGATTTTCGACTGATTCTTCGGTTCTATTGGTCGCAGCGTGGTGTTATATTGCCTATAACCTTCCTCGATAAATGGACTATCCAACACAAAAAGAATTTTTCAATTAGAACCAGTAGTTTCTGAGATTAGCGCGTTCAAACAAACAAACAAACTCTTTAGCTTTATAATATTAGTATAGATTATTTATTTTGAATAAAACTGCAATCAGTCAGATGGTATATTACACATAATTACCCAATTACAGGTATTTAAAAAAAATTGTATATATTAGCTTCCCAATCAATTACCCACTTTTTAGTATACCTCCAAATATGAACATGGAAACACGCGATTTTTTAGTAATATTTTTGTACGAGTTTAAACTCGGCCATTCAGCAGTACAAAAATGCCGCTAGAAATATTTGCAAGGCGTTTGGGGAATGGAGTGCTAATAAATGGACCATTCGCCGTTGGTTTGCTGTTTTCAGCTGGGGACACCGACTTGGAAAACTTTCCCCGAGGAAGACCTCCGTCCGTAATAGACAACGATGTCCTCAAACATACAGTAGAAGGAAACTCCTACCATACAGTTAAAGGACTCTCAGTAAAACGCTAATCTCAGAAACTACTGGTTCGAATTGAAAAATTCTTTTTTTGGTGGATAGTGTATTTATCGAGAGTTTTTTTCCCAGATTTTCGACTGATTCTTCGGTTCTATTGGTCGCAGCGTGGTGTTATATTGCCTATAACCTTCCTCGATAAATGGACTACCCAACACAAAAAGAATTTTTCAATTAGAACCAGTAGTTTCTGAGATTAGCGCGTTCAAACAAACTCTTTAGCTTTATAATATTAGTATAGATTATTTATTTTGAATAAAACTGCAATCAGTCAGATGGCATATTACACATAATTACCCAATTACAGGTATGAAAAAAAATTGGTATTAAAAATAAAAACATGTGTTATTTGTTTATTATAATATCTTAGCGTTAAGATTTTGTACACTACCGACCAAAAATAATTAGATTTTTTATATTTGTTAGCACACTTTATATATTGCTTTTATAAATAGGTAAGTAAGATGGCCGTTAGCAACCGAAAACTGAAAGGAGCAAGTGTAGTTGCAACATTCAGTAGTAACAAGTTTGCAACGCTCCAATTGGATTATAAGAGGCTTCAAAAACTTGTCAAAGAATCTGTGGATAAACTTACATTTGCCGTGAGTCTGATTTAATTTTATTTCACTATTTATTTTTCTATAATAGGTTGTTATCTGATACAAAAACCTTTTCTGCTTCTACTTTTACTTACCCATATATGAAATATATAAGTGCGAACGTGAAAATTTTTAAATTCCAGTTTTCAATGGAAATAGTTTTAGGGTCCCCTGAGTCCAAATGACCAAGTCCCGCCAAACGCGGGCGCGCGCTTGTGTGTGTGTGTGTGTGTGGTTACTCCCGGGTGAAAACGAAAAGTCCTATGAAACTGAAATTTCATATTTAAAATAAATATACACCCAAGAAAAAAAAACTGCGCCATGAAGAGTCTTGGGCTCAGTACATAAAGAGATTCGTACTGTTTCAAGACTAACGGCCGTGCAATGAGGTGATTCGGCCGAGATCACGCTCAGCCACCAGGTTTTTCCCCATTTTTGGGTACACAATTTATAGTGGCTGGGTTTACCCCAGGAGGGTCTCCATACCCCAGGATCACCCCCCGGCTGAAATAATAGAATAAATAATATTCTGCCACTACCGGAATTCGAACCCAGGACCCGGAGCACAGTCAACCACTAAACCACGCTGCTCCCTCATATCATCCTCAAACTGTTTGAAATTTTTATAACTGGATTCGATGAAAAATTTTATGGAGCAGCGCTTTACACCCAAGATGTTACAGAAACTTTTTCATTAAAATTAGCTAACCAAGCCACTTCATGCACTTTGCACCTATTTACTCTTCTCCCAAGAATGGCTCGTACGGTTTTGATTAAACACGCTATATGGGAGTAAAATTATACGGGCTTTAATATCATGTTTATAGGTTGATGGACCGCTAGTCTGCTGGGTCCTGGGTTCGAATCCCGGCTGTGGCGGAATATTATTTATTCTGTTAAGTCAGTCGGGGGGCGACCCTAGGGTATGGAGAACCTCCTGGGGCAGACCCAGCCTCTATAAAGTGGGTACCCAAATTAATTGGGGAAAAACCTGGCGGCTGAGCGCGATTACGGCCTAATTACCTCATTGCACTGCCGTTGGCCTTGAAACAGTACGAATCTCTATATGTACTGAGCCCAAGACCCTCCATGGGTTGTAGTGGTACAGGTTTTTTTTTTTTAGGTTGATGTTTTGTTTTTATATTTATTATTATTTATTTCTATATATATCATTTATTTGTATTTATCTCAATTATAGGTTGTTTGTTTTTACTTTCTCTTACTATATATAGTAAGGGGAAGTATTGCGATCGTGAAAATTTTCGAATTCCAGTTTTCAACGGAAATACACGTTTTAGGTTCCCCTGAGTCCAAATAACCAAGTCCCGCAAGTTGACATTAACTCTATTTCAAAAACAGTTAGAGATAAAAATACGTGAAACTATTAAAGAATTAATTAAATTGAATTTATATAGAAACATGTGTTTTATTAAAAAATCTATTATATTATTATCTAAAATAATCAGTTAGTTTTATCATCTTCTCATCACTCTCTATTAACTTCTAAAAGCTTGTGTATGAGATAATATTTTTTCTAAAATCTTTAGCTTTCCAACGGTATATCATACACGTATATCACTGCTCTTATGTTCAAAAACGAAAAATTGCATTAAAAAATTATTTTTTCTGTTTTATCCTTTAGTTGGGTATCGAATTTATTCAATTTATATATTTACCTGTTTTTCATCAGCGTTAACAAGATAATATAGTTATTTTTATTGAATCTACAAAATTAAAGGTACTTTAATGGAAGAAAATTTAAAATATCGGCATTTAAGCCCTGTCAGACCATTTTAATCAGAATAAAACCTACATGATATTAAAGCCCATTAAGTTTTACATCGATATAGCGAGTTTAGTCAAAATCGTCGGAACCGTTTTCGAGAAAATCGAAAAAAAGGTGCAAAATGCATGGTATAAAGTGCCTCTTCTGGTAAGCTCATTTTGATGAAAAAAGTTTTGTTACGTCTCGGGCGTATAGTTGTCTTAAATATGAAATTCCAGTTTCATAGGACTTACCGTTTCCGCCCGGGAGTTACCACGTGTATTTCCGTTGAAAACTGGAATTCGAAAATTTTCACGATCGCAATACTTCCCCTTACTATATATAGTAAGTGAAAGTAAAAAATATTATATATTAAGTTGTATTATTATTGTTATGTATTAAGTGTCTTTAACGACTCGGCAAAAGTTATTAAGCTTCTACAAGTGAAATCCTACTCTTCAGAAGATGACGTCAGAACGGACCTATTATTGTTCTTCAGGAGGAAGGACAGTGATTTTTGGAAAAAATGGATAATGGACCTTCCAAGCCGTTGGGAAAGAGTAATCGCTAACGGTCGTAACTATTTTGTAGATTGAATAAATAAATTTTAAGCTGTTAAATTTTAATTTGTCCAAATTTTCCTACGAACTTTCCGGACAACCCAATATTCTTTTAAAAACGTCTTAATAGCGATCATAATAACTGAAATTGACGAAGTCGCGTGCAACAGATAGTGTAATATAAAGTTACTAATGGAGAATAAACTCATTACTGATTAACAATTTAATATGGTTATATTATTTAATGTAAAGCATATGTTTTCAACGAAAATGAATACACGTATTATTAATTCATTAATATCAACTAAAAATATTTTTTAAATTGAAGTATATTTAATAGCTTTTATATTTATTTTAACAGTCTAGGTAAGTGAAAATCGTGCCCGCATTAAATTGTACCATTCCGGTCAGCTGATTGTAGTGAAAACGATACTGTAAGATCTCAGGCCTATAGACGTCTTAAATATAAAATTTTAATTTCGTACAACTTTTCGTTTATGTGGTGGACTTACCACAAACACACACACACACACACATACCTTTTTGCGGGTCTTAGTTATTTGGGTTCAGGGGACCCTAAAATGAGTATTTCTATTGAAAACTGGAATTCGAAAATTTTCACGATCGCAATACTTTCCCTTACTATATATTTCATATTGTATTGCTATCCGACTATACCCAATGCAAATTAGGAATTTAATATTGTCTATTATTTTCCACTAGCTGTGTCACGCAGCTTTGCTCGCGAATATTGCATTTCGTATTAATTTATGTGCGTTTATGGTAAGATTGGCTATAATAAATATCAACTATCAGCTACTCTTTGTTATCATTTAAAGCCCGATCTTGACTTCTTCCTGTGAAATTTACAATAGCAAACCAGTAGAAGTGGTTATACCCATAATCACTTAATATGTAAAAATAATCGTCACAAACCATTTTTAATAAATCAAAAGAAATAGTAATTTTTTTAATTTATTTAAATTTATAAATGTATATGCTTCAAGGTAATAACGATTAAAGTTGAAAATGACTCTTGAAATAAAACATGACTTAACAATATAGATAATAATATAGATTGACATAAATATTTCCGCGTTGTGTAACCTTCTATACTCCCCAGTAGCCTCATTTCTCTTCGGACCAAATATTTTAGTACCTTATTTTCTAAAACCTTAAGCCGTTGTCCGTCCTTCAAAGTAAGCGGCCACGTTTCATCGTCGGAAGAATAACAGTTTTATAAATTCTAACCGTTAAGTTTTTAGACAGAAGCTAAGTAATTTCGCAACTGAATTATAACACGCATTTCCCGCCTTTAACCAGGACTTTATTTCCTCCTGGATTTTTGTTTTCGTTATCATTGAGCCTTAATACTTAAATTTCTCTACGTGTTCAAAAGTATACCCTGATATATCAATATCACTATGATCGCCACCGTCTCTGCTACAAATCATATATTTTGTCTTTTCGGTATTTATTTCGAGTCCTATTTCTTTACCGGTTTTTATTAACGGACTTGTATTTAGTTGTTTAGTTTCCGTGTCTTCCTTTAGCAGTACCAAATCATCGGCGTATCCCAGAACCGGAATTTTATCACCCAAATTTAAACATTCTTAGTACATGTCACTTTTTCTTTGACATATTCTAAAGCGAATTCGTCTGCATCAATGTCTGTTATTATGATTGTTATTAAGAAGGTTTTAAAAGAATATATTTTAAAGTACTTCCGCGTAAATGATATTTTTAGTTTTATTTTCTTGTGGCAGAAGAACATACTGATTTTCTCCGCAACCCGATCTCGACGTAAGTCTATTCCTACGTGTTTAAATGGAAAAATATAAATTAACGGGAAATTTAATTATTTAAAAATAAAAGGTAAATCATTTGGAATCATTGGGAAGCGAGGTTTTTTTCTCCCAAATTTTCCCCGTTTTTTCCCAGATTTTCGACCGATTCTTCAGTCCTATTGGTCGCAGCGTGATACTATATAGCCTATAACCTTCCTCGATAAATGGATTATCCAACACATAAAGAATTTTTCAATTAGAACCAGCAGTTTCTGAGATTAGCGCGTTCAAACAAACAAACAAATTCTTCAGCTTTATAATATTAGTATAGATTTCTAATTTTTATAATTATAGGTAGAATAGTCAGGAATCAGTCATTTTTAAAAAGTTTTTAATTTTGCCAACGTTTCGGCTCAAGCTTGTGAGCCATCATCAGGGCATTACTGAGCCATGTCCAAGCATAAACTGTTTTTTTTGAGTTTATGCTTGGACATGGCTCAGTAATGCCCTGATGATGGCTCACAAGCTTGAGCCGAAACGTTGGCAAAATTAAAAACTTTTTAAAAATGACTGATTCCTGACTATTCTACCTATAATAGTTTCTACAGTCGACTATACACCCTCAATATAATTTACTCTAGGAGTCTGGTTTCAGCATTGGAAGAGAGAAGACGTGGAGCTCGAGTTTCAGATAAGACTAAAACTTTCTTTCTTCTTTTCTTCTATTTCTATGTTTTCTTTAAATTAGATTTTCTTTTACGAATTATAAGGATAATTATATATTTCTTTTCTCTATTCTTCATTTCTCTTTTACTATTATTATTTTTATTTTATTTTATTTTTGTGTGAGTGATAGTTTCTTTTATCTTTCAATTACATATTACTTACTTTTTCTATGGGTGATCCCATAGATCTTAATAGCCCAAAGGCTAAACGAAAAAGACCGCGAGGGAGAATTAAATTAATACCCGAGAATGCGAATTCTCAAATTTGTCCCTCCTTTCTAATTTTAGAAAGAGAGGATGAACAAAATTTTCAAAAAGTATCCCCGTTCTTTATTAATAAATTTCTATCAAATTTGGTAGGTGACTTAAAAATGATTAAAAAACTAAAAAATGGGACACTACTTATTGAAACAAAAAGTGGGAAACAATCGGAAGAGTTATTGAAATGTAAAAACTTCGGGGGCCAGTTCCCCATACAGGTAACCCCCCATAATACTTTGAATTTTAGCAAAGGTGTGATTAGATGTCATGACCTTCAATTTCTTGAAATTGAAGAAATTAAAAACGAATTATCTACTGAAATAACGGATATAACAAGAATAAAAATTAAAAAGAATGGAAATGAAATATTAACCAACTCTTACATCATAACATTCCCATCACCGAGAATCCCTGAAGAATTAAAAATAGGCTATTATACGGTCAAAGTACTCCATTATAATCCCCCACCATACAGATGTTTCAATTGTTTAGGTTTCAATCATCCTACTAGGGATTGCAAGCAAACGCCTAAATGTATACAATGCGGGGAAAACAAACACGGAGATGTCAAGTGCACCCGGCCGCCCAGGTGTGCCAACTGTTACGGAGAGCACCATGCGCTAGACCGTACGTGTCCTATTTTCATTATGGAAAAAGAAATTAAATCGATTCAATCTGTTAATAAAATATCCCTAAATGAAGCAAAAAAAAATATACAAAGAACAAAATCCATCAACATTTAAAAAATCATTTTCTGAAATTGCGAAAACAAAATCTTACAACACGGAAAAAAAAGATATCGGCATTCAAACCGTTTCATTAGATATCATTGGAGAAAACAACATTGAAAACCAAAATACTTTAGCAAATCCCGAAACTCACCTCCCCCCTAATCCCACTCCCTCCCCTTCTCCCCTCCCTCCTAATCCTCCTCCCCTCCTCCCCACTCTCCCAGCGGACGCGCCGCTAGCGAACCTACCGGCCGAGCCTACACCTAGTAGTTCCAAGTATAGGAGCGACGGCCCCCCTCCACTTCCACCATCTGATAAGGCCGAAGGTACATCGATGACTGTAGACGAGAGCACTGAGAGAGAATTTACTGTCGTTAATAACAAAAAACAGGGAAACCGGAAAACTAAAAAAACTTAATGACTAATAACAATATAGAATTAATTAGGATTCACGTATATAAAAAACACTTTAAAATAAAATATTATACCACTATCCACTACCCTACAATAGACATATATTTTTGTTACTTCAAATATTTTCGCATAAATACTAATAGACATAAATTAAAGGAAACTAACCAATACACCACTAACAATAACAATAACAACAATATTTACAGCTACCAAGGTATCTATTCATTCTTATCAGACATAACAATAAACAATAACGCTTCATTCAATACTACTGTAGACAACAAACACCACAACCTACCTTTAATCAATTATAAGCAAAATAAACAATATTTTACATTACCTCTGGAAAAATATGTTTCCCTTGTTCTATTAATATTTTTAATAATTTCTAAATTTTGCGGACATGAGTATTTGAACGCAAACGCGAAGATCTATGTATTTTTGAATGCAAAGCTGTACATGTCTAGAATGGTTACTTATGTGTCTGTATACGTGCGTATTTGTGCTTATAATAATACATCTATAAGTACGTATATGAGTGTAAATGCTTATGGGAATATATCTTTTATCACCTTGTACGTCTTCTTATTTTATGCATGTCGTGATTTTATATTATGTTATTTTATGGCATTTTGTTATTTCGTAGCATCTTCTTATTATATCATATTTTATTATTTTATAGAATGTTGTTATATAGAGTCATTTTATTGTTGTATAAACATATTATTTTATAGTCTACTTATGGGGGATTATTATTATCAAGCAATACATTACTATTTATATATCAATAGAGAATCAAGGACTTACGTATTTATTGCGTTTTCACTATCAAAAATTTACATTATTTCAGAAAATTTTGCAAATACTACAATCTATATAAAAACATTTAAATTAATTGAAATGAGGAGGGGGGAAGAAATACTTTTTACTGTCCTAATGTTAGTATTTTTGCTCACATATAATTACTCCAAAGATCACAAATATGGTTAAATATATGAACATAATGCAATGGAACCTTAACGGCACGACCTCTCAACATGAAGAATTAAAGCTTCTCATATCTGAACACCAACCTGAAATAATATGCCTCCAGGAAACACATCTAAAACCGAGCCGTGTATTTAATATTAAAAACTATCAAATATTCCGAACGGACAAAGTAACTGATAACCGGGCCTGTGGGGGAGTTTTAACGGCAATACACAACCGATTGATAGCAAAGAAGATAAATATAGACACTCCCATTCAAGCAACTACCACAATAGTTCATACAACAATAAAAATACATATTTGCAACATTTATCTGCCGCCTACTGAACCTATTAATGAATATGAATTAACACGACTTATCAATAAACTTCCTCAACCTTTCATTATCCTCGGAGATGTAAATGCATCTCACACCAGCTGGGGAAACAGAAACAATAACTCACGAGGAAACGTAATAAAACGCATACAGGATAATTTTGATTTGTTGCTGCTTAACACAGGAACAATGACACATCTATGTCCTAGAACTGGGACGCTTACCGCTATAGATTTAACCCTTTGTTCCCCAAACCTTTACAATCTTTTCGAATGGAAAGTACTACACGACCCTCAAAATTCTGACCATTTCCCTATCTTAATGAAAATGATTGGCAGAAATAGTGATGGAAGACGACCTTGGCAGTGGGCTGTCAATAAAGCTAACTGGGATATTTTTCAAAAGAAAATTAATCTGGAACGTGAAGAAGAAAATATAGATAAGATCAATAGCTATATCACTCAGCAAATATTAGAAGCAGCAGAAGCCTCAATCCCAAAATCAAACCCATCATTATCCATTCCGAAACCACCTTGGTTTGACAATGACTGCAAAAAGGTAATCAAAAAACGAAACCAAGCCATCAATAAATTCCGAAAATGCCCATCGACAGAAAACCTTATCAACTTTAAAAAATGGAGAGCCCAATCTCGGAACCTAATTAGAAACAAGAAAAAAGAATCCTGGAACAACTTTGTTACTAACATAAATGCAAACACACCCATTCGCACAGTATGGAGAAAAATTAATGCTATCAGAGGAAAATATTCTAATGAACAGCCGACACTCGAAATAGAAGGAAATATTATATATGACCCTACAATATTAGCTGAGAGATTCGCAGAACACTACGAAGAAATATCGTCCTCAATGAACTATAACCTACAGTTTCGACAAAAAATTAACCAGCAACAACCAATACAATTTGACATTAACAGAGCCTATAATAATGAAACGTACAACTTACCAATCACCGAATGGGAACTGGATACGGCTATATCTTCCTTAAAAATGTCCGCTATGGGACCAGACTATATCCACAATTCCATGATCAAAAATATCCCGGCAAATCAAAAGAAATACTTACTCAGATTTTTTAACAGGATATGGCTAGAAGGTGAACTACCAGAAAAATGGCAAGAATCCATAGTCATACCTATCCTGAAGCCAGGAAAGAACAAATTAGAACTAAAAAATTACCGACCTGTATCTCTAACATGCTGCCTTTGCAAACTCATGGAAAAAATTATAAATAAGCGTCTTCTATGGTACATCGAAAAGAACAACCTCCTGGCAGACATTCAATGCGGGCAAAGAAAAGGAAGGTCAACTGTTGATCATCTCACTGCACTTGAAGCTGAAATATTAAATACCTTCATTAGGAAACGTGAATGCTTAGGTATTTTCTTTGATGTGGACAAAGCATTTGACACCGTTTGGCGACCATCCATATTAAAACAGTTATATGACTGGGGATTCAGAGGAGCTCTACCTCGCTTCATCCAGAATTTTCTTAAGAAAAGGTCCATACAAGTACGCATAGCAGACCAACTTTCCAGGAAAACAATCTTAGAAACTGGAATCCCACAAGGAAGCGTCCTTAGCGGAACACTTTTTCTCATTGCCATCAACTCAGTACAAGATGCACTCACCCATCGATCACTCAAATCATGCCTTTTTGTAGATGACCTCGCCATACTCATACAATATACGGATACTCCTCGAACCAAGGCCATAATCCAGTCTATTTTGAACAAATTACAAACCTGGTCACAAGATAATGGTCTCACTTTTTCAACAGAAAAGACAAAATGCGTACTCTTCTCCCGGAAAAAACAACCTAGCACTCCTCCAACAATTACTTTATACAATAAAGCATTAAATTTCCATGACCACTGTACCTTCTTAGGATTAGCAGTCGATTCGAAACTTACATGGAAAAAGCATATCATGAAACTGAAGGATAGCTGCTCACAACGATTAAATGTAATGAAAGTACTAGCTGGCACTAGCTGGGGAGCGGACAGATCGAGATTACTCGAAATATACCAATCTATAATACGATCAAAGCTGGATTACGCAAGTCACATATATGCCTCTGCAAGATTTAGTCTCCTCACACAGCTCGATACAGTACACCACAACGGAATAAGGATAGCAACAGGAGCCTTTAGAACGAGTCCGATCCTTAGCTTATGCGCTGAATCCGGTATACCACCCCTTACATTTCGAAGGCATCAACTAGCCATAAACTACTTAACAAACCTTGCAACACAACCAACAAACCCAGCTTTCCAATACGCATTTAGACCGAAATATCAACAACTTTACAGCAACAACCCATCAAAACCAGCACCCTTATCAATGAGATATAGACGAATCATAGAAGAAATAGATCAAATATATATACGAAACCCAGAAACCCTAACCCCACCATGGATCTATGCAGTACCACGAATCAATATGACGCTACTCCGATTCAGGAAGAAAACCACACCACCATATATACTACATGAGAAATTCCAAGATATAATAAATAAGAATAGAAACGCAACTTTTCTCTATACGGATGGCTCCAAAATGAACGACAATATTGGCTCGGCAGTTGTTACATCTGAACAAACTTTTAAATACAAACTACCACCTCATTGCAGCATCTTCACAGCTGAACTTTCTGCTCTATCATATGCACTTCACCATATAATGTCAAAAGAGGGAGACAAATATATAGTTTGCAGTGACTCTCTCCCAGCACTACAAAGCCTACTGGAACTATACAGCGATCACCCATTGGTCACCAAAATCCACGAATATCTTAATATCCTCAAAACACTCAAAAAAGATGTCGGATTCCTCTGGACCCCTTCCCACGTGGGGATTAAATACAACGAGATAGCTGACAAATCAGCAAAAGAAGCCGCACTTAGTAAACAAGATATCGTTCCAGTTGCCATTAAAGCCGACATTAAAATATGGTTACGCTCGGATACTAAAGCTGATTGGCAAAGGATGTGGGACACCGTAGATAATAACAAGCTAAAGGAGATAAAACCAGATACACACCGATGGAAGACTTCAGTGAGAGCAACACGGAGAGAAGAAACTGCTCTAACAAGATTAAGAATAGGCCACTCAAGACTCACTCATATTCATCTCATCACGAAAGACCCACAATCAATATGCAATAGATGTCAGACAACCATAACCGTCAAACATATCATAGAGGAATGCCCGGATTACGAAAGTCTTATGCAGGAGTACAAGCTTGGCCGAGCTCTCAAAGAGTCACTTTTGGACTGCGAGGATGTCATAACCAGACTGATCAGATTCCTAAAAGAAACCAAATTAATTAAAGCGCTCTAGCCTCTAGGTGGCTTAATGGCTAACATTGTTCTGTTTTACAATTGTAGTACTTATAAGTAACGTATTCTAAAAAAAAAAAAAAAAAAAAAAAAAAAAAAAAAATATATATATATATATATATAAAATAAAAAAAATAAATAAATAAAAAATAATATAAAAAAAAATAATAATAAAAAATATATATCTATATAAAAAAAAAAAAAAAAAAAAAAAAAAAAAAAAAAAAAAAAAAAAAAAAAAAATGTATGTGTGTGTGTGTGTATGGATATGTATGTGTGTGTGTGTTTGTGTGTATATATGTATATGTATATTTTCAGTTAATCTGTATGCAAGCTATATAACTTCAATTTTATAAAGGGAAAACATATTTTGATTGTTAAAATAAAATTCACACCACCTAATTTACCAAACAATTAGTATATGGCGTAAAAAACCGCGCAGTTAAAAACGCCTAATCATCATTCCTAATCCTAATTTACTCTACTTGACAGTTTATGCTTGGACATGGCTCAGTAATGCCCTGATGATGGCTCACAAGCTTGAGCCGAAACGTTGGCAAAATTAAAAACTTTTTAAAAATGACTGATTCCTGACTATTCTACCTATAATAGTTTCTACAGTCGACTATACACCCTCAATATAATTTCTAATTTTTATTTACATGGAATCTAATCAATTTTGTTCCTTAGATGACTATACCTCGACTTGTGGATAATAATTTTGAATTAATAAAGCCACACCTGACTGAAGATCAAATCGAAATGTTGAAGCAAGTGTTCCAGAATTATTTTGCTGGTGAGACACAATGGCTTCGTAAGAAGACTACATTCTATTCGAAGTTCTACGGCTTGCAGTCGCTGGATTCCATCGAGGAGTACTTCAATTCCTACTCCACCAGGACTGAGAACATTCCGCAAAGGGACGAGTACGACTTCAGCAAAGCATTCCATTTATTATACGCTAATGAGAACATTAGGAAGATATCAGACGAACAAAAAATGTCAGTAAGTAGCTTTATATCTGTACTGACTTTCCTTTCTACCTACGCTGATGACACTAGTGTGTTATCAGTCAATACTGATCCGACTATTGCCTCTCAAACTGTCCAATCCCACATTAGAGACCTTGAAGTATGGTGTCAGAACTGGAGAATTAAAATAAATGCCAACAAATCCAACCAAATTACCTTTACCCTTCGTCGTAAACCTATGACATCCTGCTCTACTGTCTCCTTCAATAACACTCCTCTTGTCGCGGTTAAACAGATCCGATATCTAGGACTGCACCTTGACAAACGTCTCACTTGGAACCCTCATACAAGACTGAAACGACAAGAAACTGCTCGACATTTTCGACTACTTCAACACTTACTAGACAAACGTTCTAATCTTCCACTTAACTACAAAAGACTTATCTACATAACTATCATAAGACCGATATGGACTTACGGAGTAGAGCTATGGGGTTCAACTAAACCATCGAATTCTTCCCGTATCCAATCCCTACAATCCAAAATCCTTCGTAAAATCCTCAATACTCCTTACTTTGTCACGAATACACTAATCCATAAAGACCTTAATGTTCCGTATGTTGCTGAATTGGCCTGATCTAATACCATCCATTCCAACCCATTCACACTCTAACCCACTAGTTTCAATCTTTCTTCCTCTTCAATTCCTGACAATCTCCGAGGCGTTTAAAAGGAGATGGCCTCGAGACCTTCTAGTTTAAAACATTTTTAGAGTGCTTCCATTGGGAAGCTTCTCTACATGTAACACTTCTGCAAACCATGCCTTTTTACATTTCATTCCAATTTACTTGATGTATTACATTATACAGTTGTAAATTCCAATAAATAATAAAAAAAAAAATAATCTGTACTAGCTCAATCAACTTCGTCTGCGTCAATTTCTGTTATTATCATAGCTATTAAGAATTTTTAAAAGAATATATTTTAAAGTACTTCTGCGTAAATGATATTTTTAGTTTTAGTTTCTTCTGGCAGAAGAACATACAATTTTCTCCAACGATCTGACAATGCGCATAGTTGGACGTGTAAAAGCAGTCTAGACGTAAATCGATTTCTACGTGTTTAAATGTTACCCCTGTGATTTATTAATTGTTTCGGCAAAAGATAAATTTAGAAAAATTGAATTCCACATTTTCACTGATTCTTCAGATTTTCAGCTGAAGTTATATTACTAAAGCCTTCCTTGATAAATGGACTATCCAACACAAAAAGAATTTTTCAATTCGAACCATAGTTCCTGAATTAGCGCGTTCTAAAAAATCTGGTGCGGGCAACACACGACTTTCACTTACCTCCATTTTTAAAATCAATGAAAGAATTTTCAAATACAGTTAGAGATAAAAATACGCGAACTATGAAAGAATTAATTAAATTGAATTTATATAGAAACATGTGTTTTATTAAAAAATCTATTATATTATCTAAAATAATCAGTTAGTTTTACCTTTTTTTCATCACTCTGTATTAACTTTTAAAAGCTTGAGTATAAGATAATATTTTTTCTAAAATCTTTAGCTTTCCAATGATATAACATGCATGTATATTACTGTTCTTAAGTTAAAAAAAAAGAAATTGCATTAAAAAATATTTTCCTGTTTTCTCCTTCAGTTGGTTATCAAATTCCCACAACTTGCATATTTATCTGTTCTTTATCAATGCTAACAAGATAATATAGTTATTTTTATAAAATCCACAAAATTAAAGGTACTTTAGAAGAAGATAATTTAAAATATCGGTATTTAAGCCCTGCCAGACTATTTTAATCAGAATGAAACCTACATGGCGTTTAATTCTATTAAATTTTACATCGAGATAATGAGTTTAATCGAAATCGTCGGAACCGTTTTCGAGAAAAACGAAAAAAGGTGAAAAATGCATAGTATAAAGTGGCTCTTCTGGTAATCTCATTTTGATGAAAAAGGTTTTGTAACGTCTCGGGCGTATATTTTTCTTAAATATGAAATTTCAATTTCATAGGACTTACCGTTTCCGCCCGGGAGTTACCAAACACACACACACACGGACCTTTTTGCGAGACTTGGTTATTTGGACTCAGGGGACCCTAAAATGAGTATTTCCGTTAAAAACTAGAATTCGAAAATCTTCACGATCGCTATATATAGTAAGTGAAAGTAAAAAACGAGGGAAATCAACCTTGCATCCCAACGATTCGAAATGGTTTACGTTTTAATTTTAAAATAATTCAATTTCCCGTGAAGTTATCTTTTACCGCAACAATTAATAAATCAGTATGTTCTTCTGCCACAAGGAAATAAAATCAAAAATATAAGGACTCGGCAAAAGTTATTAAGCTTCAAGGCAATTTTACATACTCTCCTGACATTGCAGCTTCTGATTTCCATCTTTTTCGTCCCCTTGAAAATTGTCTACAAGGGAAATCCTCCTCTTTAAAAGATGACGTCAAAACGGACCTTTTATTGTTCTTCAGGAGTATGGACAGTGATTTTTCGAAGAAAGGGATAATGGACCTTCCAAGCCGTTGGATAAGGGTTATCGCTTACGGTGGTAACTATTTTGTATATTAAATAAATAAATTTTAAGCTGTTCATCAATTTTAATTGTTGTCCGAATTTCTCTACGAACTTTTCGGAGATCCTTTTTATTTTATTGGGTTGTTTCACATGAAATGTCCGTTTTTATAGTTTCTGATATACTTAAAGGATTGTGCAGGTCTCTGTTGTTTTCTTCCAAATGTTAACATATTTAAAGTAAACAGTTACTAATCCTCTACCTTTGTATTATAAACATTAGCTTCCCAATCAATTACCCACTTTTTAGAATACCTCCAAATATGAACATGGAAACACGCGATTTTTAGTAAATTTTTGTACGAGTTTAAACTCGGCCATTCAACAGTACAAAAATGCCGCTAGAAATATTTGCAAGGCGTTTGGGGAAGGGAGTGCTAATAAATGGACCATTCGCCGTTGTTTTGCTAAGTTTTCAGCTGGAGATACCGACTTGGAAAACTTGCCCCGAGGAAGACCTCCGTCCGTAATAGACAACGATGTTCTCAAACATACAGTAGAAGGAAACTCCTACCAAACAGTTAATGGACTCTCAGTAGAACGCTAATCTCAGAAACTACTAGTTTGAATTAAAAAATTCTTTTTTAGGTGGATAGTGTATTTATCGAGAAAGGCTATAGACTATATTACATCACGCTGCGACAAATAGGAGTGAAGAATCAGTGGATAATCTGGAAAAAAACGGAGAGAATAATTCAACCTCGCATTCCGATTATTCCAAATGATTTACCTTTTAATTTTTCCGTTAATTTGTCTTTTGCCGTAACAATTAATATATCACAGGGACAAACATTTAAACAATTAGGGTTCGATTTATGTCAAAGAAGAGGTTGCAGAGAATATCAGTATGTTCTTCTGCCACATGAAATTAAAACTAAAAATAACATTTACGCAGGAGTACTTTAAAATTTATTCTTTTAAAAACGTTTTAATAGCGATCATAATAACAGAAATTGACGCAGACGAAGTCGCGGGCAACAGCTAGTTTATTAATAATCTCATTGGCGATGGCTTGCTATGTCGTGATAGAATTAGTTGTATCGTAGTTGGTCGAATGTAGCAAGTAAGTAATAAATCTTATGATCTGGTAAGACGTATCCATCTTAAATATGTTTAATTCATTAATGACTAAATCACTTCATTTCAGATTTCCGAAGCTGCTTTCAATTTCTTACAAGATATGAAATTGTTTTTGTACACCATAATGGACAGAATGAAGCTGACCCCAGAGCAGGCCCAAACCAAAGAGGCATATTTGAGAAAACTTTGCCAACATCATCATGAACTGACCGATGAGGCGCATATTCTAGAAGAGGAAGCCATGGAAGAAATCAAATCTACTGAGAAGAACTTAAAAAATAAGCTAGATAATGTCATTGACATCAAGACAAAAATTGACAATTTACTTGACGAATGTCGAAGTTATGTCCAAAAGTCTGGGTAAATGTTGCTCTGAAAGCATTAAATAATATTGGGTTGTGTCACATGAAATGTCCATTTTCGAGGTAAAGGATTTTTATTAAAAATACGATATGAAAACAAGATAATTTTATTCGAAGTATTTACCTTCTTTTTCTACACATTTTTCCCAACGTGACACCAACTTTTTTATCCCCGAACTGAAAAACTCTGAGCTTTGAAGTGAAACAAAATCTGAAAACGCACTTTTCACTTGATCATCATTTTCAAAATGTTTTCCTTTGACGAAGTTGTCTAAATTCCTGAACAGGTGGTAATCTGTTGGAGACAAGTCGGGAGAATATGGTGGGTGCGGAAGAACTTCGTAGCCCAGTTCTTTCAATTTTTGCACGGTATGATTTGAAACATAGGGTCTTGCTGCCGCTCAGTGAGATCATGAAGTACCCATGTATCGAGCTTTTTTACTTTCCCAATACACTTAAAATGTCTGGAAACGGTAGATGAACTTGCATTTAGTTGTCCTGAGAGTCCTTTAACTGTTTGGTAGGGGTTTCCTTCTACTGTATGTTTGAGGACATCATTGTCTATTACGGACGGAGGTCTTCCTCGGGACAAGTTTTCCAAGTCGGTATCCCCAGCTGAAAACTTAACAAACCAACGGCGAATGGTCCGTTCATTAACACTCCCTTCCCCAAACGCCTTGCAAATATTTCTAGCGGCCTCAGCTGCTGAATGGCCGAGTTTAAACTCGTACAAAAATATTACTCGAAAATCGCGTGTTTCCATGTTCATATTTGGAGGTATACTAAAAAGTGAGTAATTGATTGGGAAGCTAATGTTTATAATACAAAGGTAGAGGATTAGTAATTGTTTACTTTAAATATGTAAACATATGTAAAAAGGACATTTCATGTGAAACAACACAATATATCTAAAGGAAATTCGGTTCTTATTAAGAGTCATTTTTAATAAATTAAAATATATGATATTAATATTCTTAATTGTTATACTCGTTGGAATTTTCTGGTTTTGAATGTATTTTATATATAGGTAAGTGAAAGTAAAAATTGAACATTTCATGTTTTACAACCCGATAGTCTGTGTGGCTTAAATATAGTTTGAAAGTAAGTCAACCATTCTCAATCTACCTCTAAAACAAAATCCCCTTCTCCCCTTAAGCATAATCTTCTCTGGATCTGCCACTACATAAACCAAAATGAAACTCGATTCCCCAAAACAATAGAATGATTTAACTAAAACATTACTATAATAGGTAGAAATAATCAGTTCACATGCTCGACAGTCGACCATACATCCTTAATATAAAAAATGACTAGTTACGCTCTTAATTCATAATACTCATCATTAACTCTAATTTTATTCTTACAGTACCGAAGCAAATAAACTTATGATCTTTAATTGGAAAAGTAGTGAACATCAAAAAGAATTGCTCGAGGAGAAAGTTCAAAAGCAGATGGTGGATTTAGAAATCCTGAGGAGGAAGTATGTCGAAGAGGAGAAAGAATTGAGAACTAAAAGGTATTATAGTTATTTTTGGCTTCATTAATCCTTTCAAATATTAAAATCAACTGCCTCCTTTATTATACCAGGTGTTTCCGGGTTAAGTGATCAGCCTTCAGGAATGAATTAAAGACCTCTGAACAAAAATCCCTTAGAAATGTTTTTAGAAATGCGCAGTTAACGACCTAATGTCGAAAACCTTTGTTTTTCAGGCATCATGAACTTATAATAATAATGGGCTTACCGAACCCGATTGCCGATACCACCAAACTCCCTCCGAGATCAGCCTAAACGCAATCCTCCCACCGACGCCTCGGCCTACCTTTCGGACGCCTACCAGTCGGTTCAGCCAATACTAACTTTCTCGGAATCCGTTCTTCACCGAGTCCAACAACTTTACGCGCCCATTTAAGTCTCCGCGATGCAATCAATTCAATTATATTCACAGGTTACAAGCTCCGCAATTCCGCATT
Source organism: Piezodorus guildinii (assembly GCA_023052935.1). Lineage (NCBI taxonomy): Eukaryota > Metazoa > Arthropoda > Insecta > Hemiptera > Pentatomidae > Piezodorus > Piezodorus guildinii. The sequence continues at coordinate 147,680,142 of CM041296.1, read as the reverse complement.
GTGCAACCTTCTAAACTCCCCAGTGGCCTCATTTTTCTTCGGACCAAATCTTTTACGCAGTGCCTTATTTCCGAAAACCTTAAGCCATTGTTCATCCTTCAAAGTAAGCGGCCATATTTCACATCCGTAAAGAACCGTCGGAAGAATTATAGTTTTTATAAATTCTAACCATTAGGTTTCTAGACAGAAGCCGCGAGCTATGTAATTTAGCAACTAAATAATAACACGCATTTCCAACCTGTAACCGGGACTTTATTTCTTCCTGGATTTCATTTTTTCTTGTTATTATTGAACCTAAATACTTGAATTTCTCTACTTGTTCAAAAGTATGCCCTGATATATCAATATCACCAAGAACGCCACCGTTTCTGCTACTAATTAACACACTTGTATTTAGCTGTATGGTTTCAGTGTCTTCACCTAGCAGTACCAAATCATCGGCATACCCCAAAATCGGAATCTTATCACCCCTATTAAAACTTCTGTACACATAACCTTTTCTATGACATATTCTAAAGCTATATTAAATAAAACAGGTGAAAGGGAGTCACCCTGTTTCGACTGGAGTCACCTTTAACCGGGACTTATAAACCATTGTGTAATAATTTGAAGCGTTTTTTTCCAATGATCAAAAAGCTCGTAGAAGTATATACATAGTGGGGTCTAGAAATAAGTACAGAAAAAAACGAATATATATATATTCCTGTCCTCTCATCTGTTTCGGCTCTCTGCCTAGAGGATTGGGCGATTGCGCGATGCCTTCAAATATCTAAGAGTAACGATAAGTTTAAAAAAATCCATATTGTTAAACAATTAAAGAAACCTAATTTATTTATTTCCCTTCTGTAGGTATAAAACTGAGCAACATCTGATATCATTTTTGGACCAGTATGACAAAGATATGCAAAAGAAACAAGATGAACTGGATATGCAGAATGAAATTGTTGGCATGGAGAAGGCTCAATTTGACGACTTGAATGTAATTATGTTAATGTATTCTTTTAAATTTATGATACTCCTCTACTATAATATATATATTCCCATGTCATTATTATTATCTTTACAAAAAGGCCTTAAAGACCAGGCGAATAGCACAAATTCAATGCTTCTTCTTCAGCTGCTCCCTCACCTCCCATATTCCCCTCATCAGCTCCGCCCTCTTACGTTTCCTCTCCTCAGAACACGCAACACCCTTTCTGGAACCCTTCTAACCCGCAAGAACCTTTATTCCCTTGAGGTCCTTCCTTTACTCATCTATGTCCAAACAATCTTGGTTTCTTATCTCCACTTGGTTCATATCATTCTCAAAAAAAAAAAAACCTGTACCACTACAACTCATGAAGGGTCTTGGGCTCAGTACATATAGAGAATCGTACTGTTTCTGGGCCAACGGTAGTGCAATGAGGTGATTAGGCCTTAATCGCGCTCAGCCGCCAGGTTTTTCCCCAATTAATTTGGGTACCCACTTTATAGAGGCTGGGTCTGTCCCAAGAGGGCTCCATACCCTAGGCTTGCCCCCGACTGCATTAACAGAATAAATAATATTCTGCCACAGCCGGGATTCGAACCTAGGACCCGGAGCACAGCAGACTAGCGCTCTATCCACTAGACCACGCCGCTCCCTCATATCATCCTCAAACTGTTTGAAATTTTTATAACTGGATTCGATGAAAAATTGTATGGTTAAGTCTCTCAGAATTCATCCTCATCATATGGCCGTAGAACCTCAGCCTTCCTGTGGTTTCCTTATATTTTCCTTCATTCGACCTCAACCTGTATCCTTCAGGTGTTCTCCTAGGTCCGTAGATTCTTCTTTTTATTTTTAAAAGGCTCTCCAGGCTGGGAAGACAAGAAGTTTCTGTAAAGTATCACTGGCTTAACGACCGTGTTATAATGTCGTATTCTAGCGTTTAGAGACAAGTTCTTCTTTTTATAAAGATTTACACGGATTTACAAGGAGTTGAGATATTCCCTTGTGGTTATTCACTTCCTTTTTATCTCCTTTTTTATGTAGTGGGTGTATCAAGGCTCTTTTCCATTCTTGGAGAATCTTTTCCTCGCTCCAGATATCCATCATCAGCTCCATGATTATCTCTCTGAAGTCATCCCCAGTAAATTTCCACATCTCGGCAAGCACGTCATCTCTAGCCGCTTTGCTGTTCTTTAAGGATCCGATGATTTCATGTAGTTCCTTGTTGATGGATGTTGGATAATAATAAAATAAATAAAGTTCTAAAATAAAAGTTATTTTAATTAAATGAAAAAAAACGATTTTAACACAATTAAAAAAATGAAAAATAAGAAATAAAAAATAACCTTCTTCTTGGTGATAAATTAAATATAAAAAAAAAAAATGTTTTTTAAGTTAACACACACGATATCTTTAACAATATTACCACAAACAACACGCCACACACGATTCACACAATGCAGGTAATTGGTTGGTTACCTCAGTGTTGCAGGTAAAAAATTAATATTAATAATTAAAATACTTTCCACCTGGCAACACTGAGGGACCTGAAAAGCCGTCGTGTAACCTCCGTGTTGTGATTGACAGTGCAACCGTTACATCCTCATTATCTGGAGGATCATTATTATTATTATTATTATTATTGAATTAGTTAGATATGATGTCGTTACATCTACTTTGTCTCGCTAGCGACGTAATCTGATTTTCAACTTTTTTTTCTCTTTTCAGGATCAATTCAAGGAACAAGAAGTAGTTTATGATATGATAATGAAAGAGAAGGAAGAATATGAACAAAGGCTATTCGAAGCGAAAATATACGAATTAAAATGCGCATACTCAGCGAGGAAAATACAGAGATTTTACAAGAACTTTAAAAAGCTTTTGCGCATTGCTGGGAAAAAAGACCTGTTGAAAAACAAAAAAAGGCCGTTGAGAAAGAAGTAACCTATTTTTTAAATATTTTTAAGTTGATCGAGTACTTTTCCTTCTAGTTTGTTTTGGGATTTTAATTTTTAATTATTCTTTGGAATTAATTAATTTATTTTAGATTAATTAATGCAAAAAAGGAATTTCGATTAGATTTTTTCATATGTCTCGAGACAGACATCAAGAATATCATATTAAATTCACTTGGCATTTATTATTTTCTTTTCTTTTTCTTTTTCAGAGATTCAATCAAACCAGTTGTTGATGAAAATTAAGGGATTTTCTTCATAATTATTAATTGTAATCGAAGAAAATAATGAAGGCTGTATATAGGGTGTGCCAATAAAAAAGAAACATGCCCATAGAATAACGAACTTTTTTATTTTATCTAAAACCTATAACAAATGTTTAATTGATGGTCAAACTCACGTTAGTAGTGTAGAAAATTCCTGTTTTGCATTCTTAGAGAAGTGCTTACTTGATAGTAGCAAAGCATTAATGTACTTTCACACGCGAGAGTTTTTGTGACAGAACTCAGTGATCTCAGTCTGACGTCTCCAGCGTCTAAAACTTGTCATTCTCACAAGCGCTATCTAGCGAAGTTTTTAGTAACTAGGTGCCCCAAGCTTGCTCCCTTTTCGAATCAAGGCCGTACTGAACAGTGAGAGAAGAGGTTTGTGAAAATTCATGAGAGTGAGGTATTTATTTTAAGTAACGAGGTAAACATGCGGAAGAGTACGAAGGAATTTTTTTTTTTAAATTAAGTCGGATTGTAAAATCAAATATTACTTTTTTTTCTGTCTGTCAAGGCACAAAAATCTCATCAGTTAGACCAGCCTTGGCAGGAGTACCTCAAGGGTCTTTTCTCGCACCACTACTTTACATAATATACATACACGATGTGCTAATCACTTCCTAAACTCTAACAGTGACATATGCAGACGAAACATCAATCATAACAAAACAGCCCAATCCTACGCACGCCTCACAGACATTACAACACCACCTAACACAATCCCATGACTGGTGTGCAAACATTGGAAAATTCCAATTAACCAAGAAAAATCCCAACATATTACTTTCACTCTTTGACATAAACCATCTGCCCGCCAGTATATCTTGACAACATCCAAATTCCACATAGTAAAATATCTCGACTAGACATTCGACAGAAGAATGACATGGGACCCAAACAACAAGAACAAACAGATAACGCTAAACAAAAAACTAAAACTTTTATATTCACTACTGTTAAGACGTTCAAAATAAAAACTTAAAAATAAACTAAACAACTCACACTACCTACTGAAGCCCATTTGGACTTACGCCTCACAGATATACGGAACTGCAAAAAGACACACTTACATAAAATTCAATTTTTTCAATCCAAAACTTTTGGAACTACTACAAACTCACCATGGTTAGTACATCTTCTTCACATGCCCAACAGTCAACGAACAGATTCAGACCCTCTACAAACGTTTTCACACTTACACGGACATACTAACACACTAATACAATGCATGGCCACTAGTAACATGTCGGACAATACTCGCAGAAGACTGAAAAGAATTGGATGAGGGACCTTCTAAGCTAAATGCGTAAAATAGGAAGCACGTCAGGAAGAGGTGCCGGTGAGCATCTTCTCTCCCTCATGCCTACCACGCCAAACTATCATTTCTTCATCAAAGTCTCTGATTGTCAACGTTCATTGACAGGTGTGAATAAAAAAATCCAAGATAGAAAGAAATTACTTTTTAAAACCCTATGATATCATTAAATGAATATTATTTAAACAAAAAAAAAACTAAATGATATAAAGAAACAAACAAGTTTAACATACACATCATGAAAACCTGTTTGTTTTTTTATATAGAAACTCCATTTTAAGATGTTAAACATTAATTATGATAAATGTTTTTAAAATAAATGAAGTTTTATGGTTAATAAGGTAGTTAAATATTTATAAGTTGAAAGTATGTGAAAGTGTATAATTCACTATCACCGAATCTCACCTACCAGTTCTCTCGTAGTGTAGCGAAGCCTTAAAAAGGGGACAAGCTTGGAGCACCTAGTTACCTAAAAAGGCTCTAGATACCGTTCGTGGCAGGTTTTAGACGCTAATTCTTGTTACGCTTGATAGTTTCGCAAATCCAATTTAAATGTAGTTAATAATATGTTGGGAGAGAAAGATGAAATTAAAATAAGTTGGTCCAGGCATTATGTTTCAATTGTACATCATTTCAATCAGTATTAATGTATAACTATAAAACTAACTGTTCTTAACAGATTCAGTACATCTTATTGCCACAGCATTACTTTAACCTAGGCATTGAAATACCAAGGTATACGTAAAAACAATTAAAGGGAGCAACATAATATTTTGCAACCTAATCACAAGTCAATAGCGCATTATCATAGGAGCGCAGGCCAATTACGTCACTGAACTCATCCGCCATATTTATATAATATGAAACTTTAAGCTGTATCGATTAACGAAACTCTCAGCATTGGCATTACAAGAATGAAATAAATCAAAAAAAGGGAAACTTTAAGCCCAATTACCGAAAAAACAAATAATTTCACATTTACTCCACGACCAAATTCAACCTGAGAAATTGAGAATTATTATACATACCTCACTGGCAGTTCTAAAGTTAGAGCCCTATCACTAAAACTGCATCGTTTGCATTAAGGTGTTTACATATAAAGTGGTGAGCTCATCCTGATATGCAAGCCCGCACAACATATGTTGTAACGTCAATGGTCCTTGTTACGTAACTTGGATAAATGTGTTAGGAGTCTTTTGGGATAAAAAATTAATAAATAAATGAATACTAATCACCTTTATTGGGAGAAGCAAGGAGATTAATGGATAAAAAAGGACTAGATTAGCCAAAATGCATGATTTCAATAAGAACTGTTTATTTGAAATTAAAGCCAAAATATATAACAGATGTATTGATAATACATTACTCATTCAGATACACATCAATAATACACAGTTAATTGTTAATTATATTCAGAATGTTCTATAAGTCTCTTAATTCTTTTTTTTTTTTTTTTTTGTCTTTTTTTGCAAAATCTGTAGTCAATGTTTGTTGTTTGAAGTTGATTAACATTACTTTAAATATAGCCATCTACTCAATAAACTTCTTCCGTCTATTAGGAAGCCTCATTATGCCCTCTTTCCAAAATTGTTGAGATTAACTTTCAAAATATTTAATGAGGAAATTTTTATAGGACACATCAATATTTAAAAATACTTTCAATAGTTATACATAAAGAAGAGTTAAACATAAAAATCATAATTACTAGCTAATTTTACCACAAGAACAAATAACTGCGTACAATAGAATGTTTCTCTAAATAAATTGTACTTCATTTCACAGTTTAAGTAATGATTATTGGAATATATTTGATGTTTACATTTAATAGGGCACGATATACAAATTGTGCACTTATTTATGCAAACAATATAATCTAAAATAAAACAAAAATTTATAGGTGAGTGTATACATTTGTGAGAGTCTTTAAATTAACAAATTGATAAAAGAAAAATGGTTAAGTCTTTAAATTAACCATATAATCCTATTTTTATTTTTTCATCCACACAGCTTCTGTTAATTATTATGCACAATCAATTATAAACATTTACTATATTCCAACTATAACCTTACTCGTGAAATGTTCTACTTGATAATTTATCATTTATCATCCTTAATACAAATCGCAACCGCACAAGGTTTTACAGACATATTTTAACTTTAACACTGTCAAAGAACACTATGAAAATATTAAATAGCACAGAAAACAAATTCTAAACACCTCAATACAGCACTGACTTACTGCCCAGACCAAGCGATAAACAAAACAGCAAGGACCAGTGACGACATCAGAATTATCCACCATATCGCCTCTCCTGGAACGAGCCCACCTCTCCATGTGTAAACACCTTGGAGATCTACAAACTCACAAAACAAAAAAAAACAAACCACACTTAAAGGAAGTTTCGTTACTCCAAACCCCGAGTTCTTACTTCGGATAGCTGTTTTGTTTTCTTCAGTTTAAATAGGTATAATATAGAATATAAATGCTGAGATTAACGTCCTCCAGCACCGAGACGCGAACTCCTAATTATTTGGTTTCGACACGTTTTGGTTCTCTGTGGTTGCTCTTGATTGAACTAATTACTCCTCGAACCTCTCGCTCCATTCTTCCTGACAATTCATGTCCGGCAATGCTTTCCTCTTTATTTCTTCCCCATTGTAACGAGAACCTCCTCTCTACTTCCTACTTTTAGTACCCTATTTCATTATCACTATCAGTATTCAACCTAAATTCATTCAATAAGCGATTACTTCAATCTTCTTCCATCCACAACTTTCATGTTGTTCCTAATAGTTATATTCATTTTTCGATATCGTTATTCCTGATATGCTCCATCTTTGATGATTGATACTTGTAAGAAATCATAAATAGATTTAGTTGTACCGTTTTATCTTTTAAACACTAAAATATTTCACTAGTGAAACTGTTGAAGAAATAAAATATGAGAAAGTAAGAGAAAGAACAACACCGGGTTCATTCGTCGGTTATATTATAATAATACTTACCGATACAGAATACTTAAGAGATATTTGAAATGCTTGTATTAACGATGGTCGCTTTTCTGGCATGTGGGGTTTCGACAAACCCTATCAAGAGGTTGTCGCTCAGAGGAAGTGCCCAAATTCGTTTCTGGCGTCCGTTATGTTATTTTATACATTACCTTTAATTGGAACTGAACACCCACTAATCCCCAGCGTGAAATCCAGACCACATGTCTCGTTGGGCATTACTATTGCTGGATGTTATGAATGAATTCGGCAAAATCTTTAATAATTTCATGAATGTATTAACAACGGTTATCATCTTCGTAACCTCCTGGGAGGTTTCGTTAGTAGAGTTTATCTCAGAAGATCTGAGATATGAGGTATTATATACTGTTTACACGTTAAAAATGGTTTGACTCAATGCAAAAGTTAAAAACTTTCCTTTTCAGACTCCGTCATTACGTCAATGTCGTCAAAGTAGTCAAGAAAATGTACACGCTAAAAAAACAAACTAAAAAATGAAGTAACTGATTTTAAGATGGTCGAGTGTCTGACGAACATATGTCCTGCTATGATGAAGGGAAGGTAAGCTAGGGTATCATCCCAACGATCATAGAAACGAATAGATTAGAAACTACCTCATTCCCGCCATGTCACTTCCCCTACCCCCACTTTACTAGTTCATTACTTTATGTTGAACGTTAGTCTTAAAGAAGTTCAAAGCAACCGTTTGTCATTTTTCATTGACTATAAGGTGATTTAAAATTAATTACAGTAATTATAGGTGGAATAATGAGGAGTCAGTCGTTTTCTAAATATTTTTAATTTTATAACGACGTTTCGGCTCAAGCTTGTGAGCCATCATCATTACTGAGCCATGTCCAAGCATAAACTATGGAGTTATAAAATTAAAAATATTTAGAAAAAGACTGACTCCTGATTATTCCACCTATAATAGTTTCTACAGTCGACTATACATCCTCAATAAATTACAGTAAGTATTATGTATGAATAATTATTATTACAATAAATACTATCCTTATGTTTCTTACAAAACATCAGAAGAGTTGGAAAGAATCCTAGTCGAACTAGTTAACAAAGGTCTTGTTCGTAACTGAGATGGCAAATTGATCAAATAAAAAGTAAGTTGGGAGCTGAGCAGACTCTTGCAAAGTAAAATAGGAAATACTAATAATATTAAAGACATTTTAACGAGCAAAACGAAGAAGGAAGATTAGGAAATATTTTGAAAAGTTTGTACAATGATTTGTATTATTAAGTAAAACCTTACCTTTAAAAAAGTAACAGGGGAAGTTTAATTTTTTTTTAAATTAGATTGTTACCAAACTTTGGAATTTCAGATGGATTTTTTCTAAAAACAGCAGTGGTTCTATTCTTCATCATAACAAGACGTATTCCTCTCTGATCAGACCTTAACACTTCTTACCTTATCCACTCCTTGACACCCAAAGACCTACCTCCAAACCTTTCTCCACCTTATGTAACCAAGGAAGTCTAGGTTTGCTTCTCTTCCTTCTTCCATTATGGTGTCCCTTGACCGCCATTTACAGGACCATACCTTGTTCCACACTTTTTATGTGTCCTAAATCTTATTATGGCTCTCTTTTTATTGGAAACAATATGAGTTGTTTCATATAAATTCATCTTCTGCCTCTGGCTCTACAGACTGAACTGGTACTTAGTCTATCTCATGACAGTCTGTACTACCTACTAACCTACTGTCATCCATGGTTTTTCTTCACTTATTTTGACTCATTTCTTTTTGGATACTTTCTTCCTTGGTCTCTAGTTTTCTTTATTTCCATTTATTTTCTCTTTCATTTTATTGAATTATTGTAGCTATTTTCCAAAATTTTTAAGCTCATCTCCTTTATCTCTTTGCTTTCCCTCTTGGTCTGTAACCAGATCAGGAAGTTATCCCTAAAACAGTCTGTACCCCTGCTGCTCCTCACATCTTCAATATCACTTTAGGCCTGTTACTAATCCATCATATCATCTGTCTGGTTCTTGGTTTTACCATCTGGCGAGACCAATGTTTCCAAATAGATAGCTTAATGTTGAAAGTCTGCAATTCAGTATATTATCACTACTATACTGATGAAAACTGAACTTCTATAATACTAAATATTAAGAAATATTTTAACTTTAGAATTAAATGCTGTCAAGATTAAATTTATTCTGAAATAAAGTATATTAAGTTTTACAGTTGGATTTACAGCTAATGTGGAATAGTTTGGTGTTGTTTTTTTAAATACTATTAAACCATTTATTATCAAAAGCGATAAAAGTGTGTACAATATAGTTTTAGAATATTATTATAAGCAATAGGAGAAAACCAGACTTTATAATGTAATATTGAATGAAGGCTAAGGTGAACTAGAAGAGTGGGGGGCAGTGGCACGGTGTACATGCTAGGAGTGTCTGCAGACTGGCCTTGCTGTCTTCCACACTAGCGACATCTAATTTCATTTTTGTTAAATATATGTCTCAGTTTTTTCCCTTTCATTTAAATTAGTTGTTATCCCTTGTCCTGTATTGACTGCTTAAGTGTGTTTCGTATTTTCCATGTAGTTATGTTTCTTTTGTATAAACATTCAAATACCAACAATAAAGTTTAATATAATTCATTGGTATTAACAAGGAAAAGAACTCAATTTTTTTATAATCCATCTTATTTCAAATTCAATTGAGGGGGGGAGGCGGTAATGAAAAAACAAAGAAATAGTCTTAAATATTTAATGTCAATACTAATAAAAAGAAAAAAACATCTGGTGCGCGCAACACACAACTTTCACATAACTCCGTTGTTAAAATCAATTTTAGAATGTTTAAATACATTTAGAGATGAAAACAAAAGGTTAAAGAATTAAACATGTGTTTTATTAAATAATCCATTATATTTTTATCTACAACAATCAGTTTTATCCGCTTTTCACCACTCTCCATTACATTTTACAACTTCGTGTAAAAGATATTATTTTTTCTAAAATCGTTAGCTTTCCAACGGTATATTATGCTTGTATCTTACTGTTTTTATGTTCAAAAACAAAAAATTACATTAAAAAATAATTTTGTAGTTTTCTCCTTTAGCCTGGATATCAAATTCGTTCAATTTTTTTTTAAATGAAACAAGATGATATGGTTACTTTTATGAAATCTACAAAATTAAAGGTACTTTAGGGATAGAAAATATCGGCATTTAAGCCCTGTCAGACTATTTAAATAAGAATGAAACCTACATTCGTTAAATCCCGTTAAATTTTACATTGACATAGCAAGTTAAATCCAAATCTTTGAGCCGTTTTTGAGAAAATCGTAAAAAGGTGCAAAACGTATGGTATAAAGTGGTTCTTCTTGTTTGCTGATTTTGATGAAAAAGTTGCTCTTACATCTCGGGCGTATAAATGTCTTAAATATGCAATATCACTTTCATAGGACTTTTCGTTTTCACGGTGACACACAAACACGCACATTTTTGCATTCATTTCTACTCAGAGGACCCTAAAACGTGTATTTCCGTTGAAAACACAAATTCAAAAATTTTTACGATCGCAATACTTCTACTTACCTATATATTTCATATATAGGTAAGTTCAGGTAAAAATTAAAAAAAGCTATAAATTAAACATGAATCTTAATTCAAATTTTAATTTATATAATTAATTAACTATAAATATAGTGAATAATCATGAGCCAACCATCTCTTCGTTCATATTAATAAATATAATTAAAATTTCAATTAAGTATCAAAGTATAATCTTGAAACACATGTTAGCAGTGAATGCAGGAAAAGAAAACTGATTTAAAAGAAATTAAGGAAACAGAAGCAGCTAGTTCGCAAAGATATTACTAGAGCTCGCTAGTGAGATCGTCTCAGTCTGCAGACTCTCCTTTAGAAAGGAAAAATATTTCTTCTCTATCTGTTTCTATGCTCTTTGGAATCACCCTGCTTGAAAAGATCCATTGTTTTGCATCATCTAAATTTAATTATTCCTCTTACTTTTTCTGTAAAATCTGTGGGTGAGCTTTAAATAAATCACTTCAAATCTAAAAAGAAGAGCTGAAGCTAAGCCAGAAAAAAATCTATTAATTTTCTTTTCTCTTGGCGCGACAGGCTTTGTAGGCTTAAGGCCGCGCTACAGGATGAGAATTAGGGGTGGGCATAATCGAATGATCGTCATATTCGGATGATGGGACTTCGATGATTTAAAATATTCGAATGATTTCATAATCGAATGATCGAATGATTAGTATGCATTGTGAGAGACGATTTATGTGATGAGAAAAAAAAAAAAAAAAAAAAGGTCGTTCCATTATCTGAGCTTCTCAGAATCCGTCGATTATCGTTCAGTTCGAATGATCATTCGCTTATCTAAACCGATTAATCCGAATGATTGTAATAATCGAATGATCCGACGTTAATCGTCATTCGATTATGCCCACCCCTGGTGAGAATACAGGTCGGTGTAGTCGGTGAGGTGAAATTCTTGAGATTTGGTAAGAGTGAATTATCATACACTCTCACATACTTTCAACATATTATGATAAATACTCAATTACCAAATTATCTGTATTACTTCATCATTTATTTTATTTTATTTATTATTGTAAATAATGTTTAATTTCTTAAAATCGATTTTATGCATTTAAAAGACACATTTTCACGATGTGTATATTACATTTGTTTGTTTTGATATAACTTTTCATCATTCAGTTATTTTTTCTTTTTTAAAAAATAATATTTAATGATATAGGTTCTTTTCAAAAAGTAATATTTGATGTCATTATACAAATTTATTTATTTTAAATAAGACTTCCTCCACTCCCGCTACTTTCGTAAACTCTCACAAGACCTTATGATATTTCACCTCACCTACGCATACCCTTTTTCTCGCCGTTTAGGCTATGCAGTATAGCTGCCTTGCAGACCTAGAATTACGTTGAATAGTTATAGAATAAAAGGTCATCAGTCTACAAACCTATTTTTGCGAATTAGTTGGAAAGATATATGCTGATTCTCGTATCTTCTTGATCGAAGTGTCCTGGCTTCCTCTAGCAGCAAAAGCCTCGATATCCTATCTTGTGCTGCGGCCAGCCAGTTTCTCCCAGATTGAAGTAGTTTAGTGCGTCATTGGTCACACAATCCGCCCAGCGCAGCCTTGGTCTCCCAACCTTGCGACTACTTTAAAGGAATTCGGATAATATTCTCTTTTCGAGGCATATCGTCACCATTAGGGGTGGGCATAATCGAATGATCGGACTTCGATGATTTAAATAATCGAATCATTCCATAATCGAGTGATCGAATGATTTATAAGGCACAATTTCCCCTTCTATGATTGCTGGCTAACCTCAGGTGCAAATATGCATATAATTTATGTGATAAGGAAAAAAAAAAAAAGTCATTTGATTATTCCGATCCCTTATGATCCCTCGATTATTGTTGAAAAAATTCAGTTCGAATGATCTAATAAGTCATTCGATTATGCCCACCCTACTGCCCATCGAAGCCTACCGAGCCTAATGAAGGGGGATACATAAGGTTCAGGATATAAATCGTACAGAGAGCTGTTCATGAGAACTATAGCAACATAGCTAAATTGTTAAAAACAACTTAAAAACTGACCACAAGGTTAAAAATATTGATCAAAATAACATCAGTGATTCAATCCCTGATAAATTAAGCTTTAACAAAATGAAGAAATCAATAAATTACTAAGAACATATTAGGGAAGTTAGTTGCTTCTGTTTTATTATAGAAAATATAGTACCTTCTAGAAGAAACTGAAAGGAAAGGTTATCTTTTTACAAAGGATAGAGGATTTAATTCTGAATGAGAATGTATATATTATTGTTGTTATATTATCAATATATAATTTTTTTAATTCTAACAATATTTATTTTTAACTTAATCGTCATATGTCACAATACAAAAGAAGTTTATCAGGGGAGAAGTTGGTTCTGGCTGCAGCCAAATGAACACTTAATTAAGTGGAAACTAAATTTATTTGTGCCTATGTTTTGGTCTGAATTTCAGGGCTATAAAACAAAATATAACCAGTTGTAGAATATAATATATAAAGATGGTAAGTAAAAGAAATTATATTGATAATTAGAAACAAAATAAAACAGTAGTTATGATAATTAACAAATTATATATATATATATATATATATATATATATATATATATATATATATATATATATATATAAAATAATGTGATTTTGGTTTCTGCTATCTCCTTCTAAATCACTAGATGGATTTTGTAATGGTTTTCACCATTATTAAGGGCATTCTTTCCTGAAGGTTTAAAAAGTAAAATACATTGCAATTTAGCTTTTCTTATTCATTAAATAAATTTGTAATTTAATTTTTGTACTGTCAATTATTTTATTCCCATGTATGTCACCTGATCCAATATTAAATTGGTAAACATGATACCTTTTGGATGGAATTCCAATGGTTTTGTATAATCTTTCTATATATAAAATGATAACGCAATTTTTGGTTTCCATTAACTTATTCTAAAACACTAGACCAATTTTTACATGGTTTTCACAATAATTTAGAGCTTTCTTTTCTGAAGCTTTATAAGTAAAATACATTGCAATTTAGCTTTTCTTTAAACGGGAAAAATCAATTTTCTGTAACCAAGTCGTCAAAACATTATTCCTGAAATAGGCGCATAATATACCATTGAAAATTGCAAGAATTAAAAAAAATTAAAATGCAATAAAATAATCTGTATAAGTTAATATAATGTCTTTCTAAGTCCATAAACTTATGAACATATCTCATTGGTTAAGTGGGAAGTTATACACCTTATTCAAATTGAACCAGTGCGAATCAGGGGTGGGTTCACTAGTATTATAATAATTAGAAACAAAAGGAAAAGACAATTTTTAATAAGTAGTAAATAATTAGATATGGTGTGAAAAAAAAAAAATTAAAAAGTTAGTGTGAAAAAAAAGAGTAACGCATATATGATGTACAAGATATATGTAACTTTTTTTTTTTTTTACACCATATCTAATTTTTTACTATTTATTAAAATTTTAATCTTTTCCCTTTTGTTTCCAATTATTATAATATTTATTAATTATCATAACTAATGTTTTATTTTTTTCTAATTATCAGTATAATTTTTTTACTAATCATCTTTATATATTGTATTCTACAACAAGTTGTTATCTTTTGTTTTATAGCCCTGAAATTTAGGCACTAATAAATTAAGTTTCTACTAGATTAAGTGTATATTTGACTGCATCCGGAACCAACTTCTCCCCTACATATACACGCAACCATTCTCACGTCACAATAGAAGTTTTAATTCACAATGTTTAAAAAATAAGTAAATAAATAAAGCACATGATACAGCATATAAAAGTTTATTCTTTACATATAATTTATATATTAATTGTTGGGCACCAGATAAGCGTTACAATTATTAAACCATTTGCTCAAGGAAGGGTTTAAATTCGGATTTTTCATATTACTTAAAAGTGACCAACAAGCGACATCGACTATCGTTAATTTATTTCCAGCTAACCATTTGTTTTTTTCCAGTACATCGGTTAGAGTAGAGTAATATTCCTGTTGCTGCTGAAAATTATCACAATATTGAAGAGAATGGCAGATATCCAGCTTGGTTTCAAACGCCGCGAGGCTCAACGGATCCATTTCTTCTTGTGATAAACTGCTGTTGAGGAATCTTAAAAAGTTCACCTCGCCCAAGAGTGGTGCGCAGTTCAAGGGTGAAACTACCAGCTCGCAGTCACACCAAACTGAAAACCGATCAATATTATATGCTATAAATATATATGAATGATAATTTTTATAAATGTTATTGTTTTGAAATGTTTATTAATCAGTTCATTTTAAACACTATTATAATGCTTTGGGAACTCTAACCCCATTGTTATTTAATTGATATTTTATAGGATAAAGTGAGTCACCCCTGCTTCGCTCAGGTGATTTTGAATGTGGTGTAATTTATGTTTAAAATGTACTGTTTGACTGATTTAAAGTTTATCGCAGAAACCATGAATCGCAAGATGATTTTATATACAGACAAAGAAGAGACTTAAGATCAGGAATATTCAACACTAACTTTCATTTAAAAGAATCAAACACCTGCGGGTGGTTCTAGGATTTTTCAATGGGAATAAAAAATCCTTAGTTATGCCGTCCTTCGGAGGGGACGTTAAAAGGTGGTCCAGAGCCTGTGCGATGTCAGGTACTCGTTAAAGATCCCTATCCTAATAAAACCTGGATAGGCAAAATTTAGAACTCCCACCATAGCATCGTCCAATTAGCCATAGTAGCATAAATGTAACGTCAAACAAATAAACAACAACAAAGAATCAAATGAATTTAACATTCTTCATGACTGATTTTATTAATCTGAAAAGATTAATTAAATTAGACGTTATAAATATTGCATAACAGTCAATATACAATATTCGTTCTAAACTAATAACACGCCAAGTCACCAGCTAGAATTTACACCTCCCCTCCCCTGAGCTGACTTTTCAAGGGAGAAAAGAAAAAGTCTGCTGCAATGAAAGACATTGGATATTTTTTTTTTTTTCCACAACCGACTTCATTCATCGAAGAAGAATCTGAGAATCTTGAACGTTCCTATTCTTACTTTATCGGTCTTCCTCCTGTTCATCTTGCTTCCATTTTCAATGTAGATATAATCTCCAACTTTAAATTCAAACTCTCTTCTCTGTTTTGTCCACTCTAGTTTTATTTATTTCGAAACTCTTCATGGAATTTCGAAACGCTTCTCCAGCTGGTGGCTAAGTGTAATTTAATTAATATTTTCAGATTAATAAAATCAGTTATAATTTAAATTACACGTTATTAATATTGCATAATAGTCAACATACAATAACCATTCTAAACTAATAACACACTAAGCCACCAGCTGGAATTTACATGAATATTATTATAACAAAAAAATAATGCCTTCTTACACCAGCAGGGTTATGCTATTTGTTGTGACTAAAGGTAAAAAAAAACCTGTACCACTACAACCCATGAAGGGTCTTGGGCTCAGTACATATAGAGATTCGTACTGTTTCTAGGCCAACGCCAGTGCAATGAGGTGATTAGGCCTTTATCGCGCTCAGCCGTCAGGTTTTTCCCCAATTAATTTGGGTACCCACTTTATGGAGGCTGGGTCTGCCCCAGGAGGGTCTCCATATCCTAGGGTCGCCCCCCGACTGAATTAACAGAATAAATAATATTCTGCCAGAGCCGGGATTCGAACCCAGGACCCGGAGCACAGCAGACTAGTGCTCTATTCACTAGACCACGCCGCTCCCTCTTGAAACAAAAACACTTCTTTATTGATATAATTAAAAGTTATATCAATAAAGGAAACTGGAAACCCATTTCATGCAAAAACCTCTTCCATTAGATCGTTGGTCGATGATGTTGGAACAGTGTTGGTCAGACAGATTTCCGCCCATCTTGATTTTGCATCCACCATTATAAGAAAGTGGTGATTTTGATATGGTCCAGCATAGTCAATGTGTATGCACTGCCCATTTTCTTATGGCTCCATCCATGGGTGAAGAGGAGCTTTAGGTGGGCTGTTTTGGACCTTCGCGCAGTCAGGACATTCCCTAACTGCTCGCTCTATGTCCTTGTCGATTGATTTCCAGTAGATATACTTTTGACGAATTAACCAAATTGCTTCAGGATCATCTATCCCATCCTCGTCGCCAAATTTGTTGTGACTAAAGGTAATAATTTGTAGTATACTTGAAACAAAAACACTTCTTTATTGATATAATTAAAAGTTATAACAAGATTAATAGGTTATTGTAAGGAGGTTTTAAGATACAATCAATAATCGATTTCAACAATAGTTACAAGTCCTCCCACGCTAATTCGGCCAACCATGTAGTCATTTAGATACTTTAGTGGGCGAATTTGGCAGCTTGATCTTCTAAATTCAGGAGCTTGATCTTCTCTACATCCTCCGAGATTTGGAGCTTGAAATTTTGTCCGCAACAGTAGGGTCTGCCGTGTCCTCTTGCGGATGGGCTGGAGCAGGTTGAGGAGGATACAGTACCTCTGGATATTGATTGTTTTGAGAGGCATCTTCTTTCGGATCGGTGATTTCCTCGTGGGCAAATGTGACACATTTCTTTTCTACTCCTGTTCTTCGGAGCTGGTTAATGTGCCTTTTGAAAGAGTAACCGTTGTCTAGTGTGACAATATAGTGTAGACGACCAAGATTTTTGCCAATAACACCAGGTCGCTACTGTTGCTTCTTGTTTGTATAATATCGAGCTTGAACTCGGTCCCCCACCTTAAGTTGTCTCGCTGGCCCCTTTGGTTGTGAATGTTGTTCAATGATTGCAGGCCTAAGGGCATCCAGTTGGATTCTAATCTGACGATTAAGGAAAAGCTCACTAGGCGTTTTCCCGTTAATGAGAGGTGTCGCCCCGTACCTAAAAAGAATCTCTAGAATTTGCTTTTTCATAGGGAGATGTTCATTTTCCATAGCAGCTAGCCTGGGTTTTAATGTCTGAACATTCCTCTCAGCGAGTCCGTTAGTTGCTGGATGGCACGGTGCGATGAACCTTTGAGTGATTCCAGCAGCTGCACAGAAGTTGTTGAATTCCTCACTTGTGAAAATTGTTGCGTTGTCACTCACCATGAGGTCAGGAAATCCATTTCATGCAAAAACCTCTTGCATTAGATCCTTGGTCGATGATGTTGGAGCAGTGTTGGTCAGACAGATTTCCGCCCACCTTGATTTTGCATCCACCATTATAAGAAAGTGGTGATTTTGATATGGTCCAGCATAGTCAATGTGTATGCACTGCCCATTTTCTTATGGCTCCATCCATGGGTGAAGAGGAGCTTTAGGTGGGCTGTTTTGGATCTTCGCGCAGTCAGGACATTCCCTAACTGCTCGCTCTAAGTCCTTGTCGATTAATTTTCAGTAGACATACTTTTCACAACGGTGTAGTCCATCAACTTTATATAGATTTTAAAAAGGCTTATGATTCCATAGACCGTCAGAAGCTATATAACATCATGATTGAACAGGGGATACCTAAAAAGTTAGTAAACCTAGTAGAGATGTGTTTGTCGGAAACATTTCATAAAGTTAGAATTGGTCATAATTACTCCGAGAGATTTGAGGTGCGATCGGGTTTGAAACAGGGTGACTCCCTTTCGCCTGTTTTGTTTAATATAGTCTTAGAATATGTTATAGAAAAGGTGATGTGTACCGAGAAAGGCTTAAATATGGGTGACAAGATTCCGGTTTTGGGGTATGCCAATAATTTGGTACTACTAGGTGAAGACACGGAAACTATACAACTAAATACAAGTGTGTTAATAAAAACTGGTAAACAAATAGGTCTCGAATTAAATACCGATAAGACGAAATATATGATTAGTTGCAGAAATCGTGGCGATCTTGATGATATTAATATTTCAGGTCATGCTTTTGAACACGTAGAGAAATTCAAGTATTTAGGTTCAATGATAACAAGAAAAAATGAAATCCAGGAAGAAACAAAGTCCCGGTTAAAGGTGGGAAATGCGTGTTATTATTCAGTTACTAAATTACTTAGCTCGCGGCTTCTGTCTAAAAACTTAAAGGTTAGAATTTATAAAACTATTATTCTTACAACGGTTCTTTACGGACGCGAAACGTGGCCGCTTACTTCGAAGGATGAACAACGGCTTAAGGTTTTCGAGAATAAGGTACTGCGTAAAATATTTGGTCCGAAGAGAGATGAGGCCACTGGGGAGTTTAGAAGGTTGCACGACGTGGAATTGCGGAGTTTGTACCCTGTGAATATAATTGAGTTGATAGCATCGCGGAGACTCAAATGGGCGCGTAAAGTTGTTGGGCTTAGTGAGGAACGGATTCCGAGAAAGTTGGTATTAGCTGAACCGACTGGTAGGCGTCCGAAAGGTAGGCCAAAGCGTCGATGGGAGGATTGCATTAAGGCTGATCTCGGGGGCTTAGGCATGACCGGTGAACATTGGACGAGTCTGTGCAGGCGAAGTTTGGTGATATCGGCATCGAACCTTCGGGTTCGGTAAGCCTATTATTATTATTATACTTTTGACGAATTAACCAAATTGCTTCAGGACCATCTATCCCATCCTTGTCGCCAAATTTGTTGTGACTAAAGATAATAATTTATAGTATACTTGAAACAAAAACACTTCTTTAAAATTGATATAATTAAAAGTTATAACAAGATTAATAGGTTATTGCAAGGAGGTTTTAAGATACAATCGATAATCGATTTCAACAATAGTTACAATACTATATATAGAAAAAAAAATTTTTTAAGTTAATATAAATAAAAGGTGTATTCACTGATGCTACACACAAAGGCCGACCTTGAGAACATTCTCACACAGGAAAGAAAAATCATCAGGAAAATCATTGTGACAAAACTCAAGGACAAAGGAAAGGCTTCACTCCAGGAACACCACAGAGTTCTCCAACATCGGCGGAAAGAGACGACTAAAATGTTATTATGGACACATTAGCAGACTCACCAACAGAATCCTCAGATACATCCAGAGACTTAAGACCACTACATCCTGGATAACACAAGTCAAAATTGATCTGGAAAGAGCTCAGATTGATTCAGCAGACGTAATGGACAAAGCCGTCTAAGACACAAAGTGTACAAGTGGAAAGTGATGTCAGTTAAAACAGCACCCAGAGGCCAAAGTGGACTGAAGAAATGAAGAGAGCCTTCAGTAAACAAATATAGGAGAACTGAAAGAACAGGAAGAACAAGTAGTCATCATTATTTCGCCTGGTCTGATAGAAAGTCTGTAACCTGTTTAATAATAATAATAAAAAATCTGGTGCGGGCAACACACGACTTTCACTTACCTCCATTTTTAAAATCAATGAAAGAATTTTCAAATACAGTTAGAGATAAAAATACGTGAAACTATTAAATAATTAATTAAATTGAATTTATATAGAAACATGTGTTTTATTAAAAAATCGATTATATTATTATGTAAAATAATCACTTAGTTTTCATCTTCTTTTCATCATTCACTATTAACTTTTAAAAGCTTGAGTATAAGATAATATTTTTTCTAAAATCTTTAGCTTTCCAACGGTATCTCATACATGTATATTACTGCTCTTATGTTCAAAAACAAAAAATTACATTAAACAAATATTTTTTCATTTTTCTCCTTTAGTTGCTTTTCAAATTAGCTCAACTTGCATATTTAGCTGTTATTTATCAATGCTAACTAGATAATATGGTTATTTTTATAAAATATACAAAATTAAAGGTACTTTAGAGGAAGAAAATTGAAAATATCGGCATTTAAGTCCTGTCAGACTATTTTTATCAGAATAAAACCTACATAGTATTAAAGCCCATTAAATTTTACATCGATATAGCGAGTTTAATCAAACTCGTCAGAACCGTTTTCAAGAAAATAGAAAAAAGCGCAAAATGCATGGTATAAAGTGGCTCTTCTGGTAAGCTCATTTTGATGAAAAAGGTTTTGTAAAGTCTTGGACGTATATTTGTCTTAAATATGAAATTTCAGTTTCATAGGACTTTTCATTTCCGCCTGGAAGTTACCACGCATACACACAAACAGACTTTTTTGCGGGACTTGGTTATTTGGACTCAGGGGACCCTAAAACGTGTATTTCCTAAACCTGGAATTAAAAAAATTTCTACTATATATAGTTCTTCTTTTTCACTATATATAGTAAGTGAAAGTAAAAGTGTATTCAGTTTCATTGAAAACATATGATTTAGATTAAATAATATAGCAATATCAAACCGTTACATATAATTATTAGTAATAGTTGTATATCCTATTTGTCACTTTACATTACCATTTACAACTTTGTATATAATATTTTATCTAAAATCTTTAGCTTCCCAACAGTATTTGTTGTTCTTAAGTTCAAAAAACCAAAAATTACATTAAAACAATATTTTTGCTCTTTTCTCGTTTAGTCAGTAATCAAATTCGTTCAACATTTATATTTAGCCAATTTTTATCAATCTTAAGAATATGATATGGGTATTTTTTCTGAATCTTTAAAATTAAAGGTACTTTAAAAGAGGAAAATTTAAATATTAGCATTTAAGCCCTGCCAGAATATTTTAATCAGAATTAAACCTACATGATATTAAAGCACATTAAATGTTACATTGATATAGCGAAATCAATCCAAATTGATAAATAGGTGCAAAATACATGGTATTAAGTAGCATAACTTGCAGTAACAACTCAGGTGTATAGTTGTCTTAAATATGTAATTTATGTTCCATACGACTTTTTTTTTCGTGTTATACTTACCACACACAAACACACAGACCTTTGTTCATAACTTGGTAATTTGGACTCAGGAGACACTAAAATTCCAT
Source organism: Piezodorus guildinii (assembly GCA_023052935.1). Classification (NCBI taxonomy): domain Eukaryota; kingdom Metazoa; phylum Arthropoda; class Insecta; order Hemiptera; family Pentatomidae; genus Piezodorus; species Piezodorus guildinii. Next base: position 147,658,211 of record CM041296.1, on the reverse strand, counting down.
TGAAAACTGGAATTTGAAAATTTTCACGATCGCAATACTTTTCCTCACTATACATATTTCATAATAGGTAAGTGAAAGTAACAATATTTTATATACTACTGAGTTATTAAATACTATAAATATGATCTATTTACATCCTGCTTATAAGTACATTAACATCCTCTAACTCAGTAGTATATAATATAATGTTTTTAATGTTATTATAATTTTTAATATAATTAGTTGACCGTTGAGAATTACAAGAAGGAATTAGTCCAGATGGCGGTTGGTAAAAGAAACAATGAAATAGTTAAAACCATTTAATAATTTATATACCTTTTTTTTTTTATTTCTACATCATCTTTAATTGCTCTTTCACACACACATATATATATATATGATACTATACTATTTTAGCCCTGATGATGAACCACAATAGGGGTCGAAACATTGGCAGACAATAAATAGTTAAAAACTATTAATTCGTTTCTTTTTACTTTTCGCCACCTGGACTAATTTATTCCTGAAAGTATGAAAAGCTTACTATAAAAAAAATAGTATTTGTCGTTTGTTATTAAATAAACCTCACCTTCTTTCCATACTACTCTTATCCTAAGTTGGTTGGTGGTACTTTTGCTGTTATTGGCAGTAAGATTTTCAAATTTCTGCAAATTTTTCGGCAATCCTTTCAACGATGAGTGAACATGCCATGAAAATTCAAATGTCACCAAATCAGGCCATAGTTTATGAAGAACCAAAAGGGAATTTGGAGGATTTTTCACACTCGCATTTAATACAACTTCATAATTCACGCCATTCTGAAAACAAGAAAAATTATACATCACCTTAATTAATTTGAAGTGTAATAATTATATAATAATATTTAGCTCATGAATAAAATAGAATAATTGAATAACTTGGAGTCAAATTTTTGCCGAATTTGCTTATAAAGGATAAATAATATTGTTAAATTAAAACGCTAATCTTTATCCTTATATGGTGTTAGTTTGGGTGTTTTGCATGGGATAATATTTTTTTAATAGAAATATACAATTGGATTTAGTAATACACTAAGTAATCATACATGAAGATAAATTAAAAGTCCTATAAAACTGAAATTTCATGTTTAAGACGATATGCCCGAGGTGGTAGAGAAACATTTTCATAAAAAATCAGATAACCAGAAAAGTTGTCCTAAACTCTTTCTCTTTCTAACGGTATATCATATGTCTATATTACTGTCCCTTATATCAATACGCCAAAAATTATAATAAAAAAATATTTTAGCTCTTTTCTCCTTTAGTTGGTTATCAAATTCGCTCAACTTGTATATTTAGCAATTTTTATCAATGTTAACATCATTATATGTTCTAGCTTTTTAGAGGAAGAATGTAATTACATTGGTATATGAATGTAAACATAATTAAGAGCTAAATAGAAAAGTAAAATATTTTACATAAAATATTGAATTTTACTAATAGTTTCACTAGAAAACAATAAAGAAGTTATTTTAATATATAATCGATGACTAGAAAAAATATATAAAAACATTTACACTAACTCAAGAAACTACATCTGAAAAAAACTATTATCACAGAATATATTTTACTTCCACATTATCATTTATATTTATCAATATATCATGAATTATGGAATCATACACTATATTATTTATCAGTATAAATTATGTATTGAGGCATAAATGAAACTCTTTTAAACAAAGTTAAAATCAAAGAAGTTGCAGATAAAGGGAAATTTTCAACTAATATGTCTTCTAATAATATACCTTATATTAATAATCCTAATATACCTTATCTTAATTTAAAGAAATCATAGATTAGACAAAACTAGAGATGATATGAAACCAAACTGAGCACTTGTCCCATAATCGGGTCATAACTAATTTTATCAACTGTGAGAAATTTTTTGAATTGAAAAATATTCCACATTGAGCAAAATATTGTATTCATAAGCTTTTTACAATATCAGATTATAATATATCATTTATGATAAATTATAATTGTTTTTTCACCCGTCCCGCCATGCCATCTGGTAACTTAATATAAAATAAAATTTGTTGACAAAACAACCAGTCTAGGGCAATTGAAGGATATTAATTCACACATTTCAGACTGTAAGTTAACTTTGATAATACCACCACATTGTAGACAAATTATGATGTAATAATACATATTTATTTCAAGGCATGTAATAATACCTAAACAACTTAAATAACTTTCTTTATTTCATACATTTCCCTAGCACTTAAGTCTACTTTGAAAATCTAAAATAACTTCACTGCAGAAACCATAAGTATCAATACACTTAAAAATTCATAGTCAATTTTAAGAAGTCAGAAATATGGCAAATATATAGGAATTTTTGTATTCCTACCTTAATAAAGTCTACGTTTTTCTCGTTCATTTTAGTCTGTTCCTTTCCAGGAGTGGCTATTTTTGGCTTGGACAGCTCATCTTTAAGGACTGCTAACAAGTCTTTTATCTCTTTTATTTGTTTTAATAAGAGGTCTTGTTTTTTCTCTACATTATTTAATATGGTATCATCGCTTCCAACTTGATTACAATCACCAATTACATGTTTATTATATAAACTCTTCATTGAATACATAGTACTACTATTGCTACATATATTAATATCTTTAAAATCTAATAAAGGTTTCAATTGATACATCTTTATCGGCCTAAACTAATAGATAAATTCGGTTTTATTATTCAATTCAAGAAATCAATATGTGAAAGTGTAATTTCATGAAAGATACAACTCGCTGTCCTTTCAAATTTGAGGTTGATGACGAACGATGCCAATGCAACCGAGAATAGGTCTCCGCTGCATACCAAAGAAGTTAAAATACATCTTGAATTTTTTGAAGCAATACAAAATTCTAAAGGATGCTGATTAACAAGATTTTCAATTGTGAAATTAACTGCGTTATCGCTTTTGAAATACCAAATTAATGGATATATCTCATCTTGATATACATTAACATTATACATTATACATTAACATTACTTTTATTCGACCCAAGCACATAATAGGAATGCTTAATTTAATACCGTGTAATAATTATGAAACCACCTTGGACTGCAAAGTGGTGCGAATTGATTTTTAAGTAACAAGATACTCATTGGGTATGTGTGTAGATTTCTTGAAGAAAGATTCTTTTTCTTATGTCCTTTAGGCATTTGTAAGGAGTATTGAAAAATTTTCTTCATTCTAGAACCGAGACCCCATCGACTAAGAACAACAAACACAGATTAGTTTTTAGCGCCAACACAAAAGATGAATTCAAGATTAATAATTAGATACTTTTCATATATGATCAAAGGATTGAGATCAATAAATAGTAATGGAAATAAACACAGCAATCGTTTCCTTTCTATCGAAAGTTGCATAAGTTAATTGTATACTAACTACATATCAGTACTCGAAACTTTACAAAACCATTAGAGTATGTTATAATTTTTAAATTTCTTTTCCCCAATGCGGCAACTCAGTAATGAGTTACCAGCAACATCAACTGCCAGTCTTCTCGGTTCCTTGCTACTGGATCTAATCTTTTGATGTTCAACCCAACTGGTTGTGGTTTATAAGAGCTTTGAGAGCTAAGGAAACTCAATCATTCCTACTTTCCAAGGATGAGACGGTTTTAGTGGCGGTCTGTTTCTTCTCTAGCAGCATTTAATATTCAATATTCCTACTATTTATCAAATATTATGAATAGCTCATTTACTGAGTTTTTGTGAGCAATTGTATTTTAATTCTCTGAAGCCATAAAGTATTTAGTATGAAGAGCAGAAGCACCGTTCACTTTTAAAGAACACATAATGCATTTAGAAAGGATATCAAGGAGGTAATGACGATCGCAAAACCAAATGCTGGACGACTGCTCAATTCCTTCAGTTGATTACATCATTATACCTAATACGTAAAGTACAAACCATTGTTATCGATGTTATTTTTGCAGTTATCAGCTTTCAGTCAGGTCCAGATTTTTTTAAAGGAGTGACGAAGTAGCTGCGTGTTGCTATCGGCAATAAAAAGATCTACAAATACAAACGTTATCGTTGTAAAATTCCTATTTTTTCCTTTATTAAAATTGTCATTATTACAATATTCTTATACTTTGATAATGAATACCAATAGTTGAATGTTAGGGGATTCGGAAAGAAAATTATCCGCTTTGCGGTTAAGAAAAAACAATGATATCAGTTATAACTATTTTTTAGTTTACAAACGTTTCAATCAACTTTGTAAGTCTTCATTAGTATATTTCAAAGTAAAGCAGATAGCAATAAATATATTAGATACTTTAACTGTTTTGTTTTTTCTTGACTGCCATCCAGACTATCTTTCTTCTGGGTTATTGTATTTTGGTCGTATTGGTTCAACGACTATTTCAATTTGGTATTATTCGCCAATTATATTTAAAACCAGTAAATTGAAACTTTTATTACCATAATTGTTTGTTTATTCATTTAACGTCACTTTATGCTGCTGTGGCTAATCGGACGATGCTACAGTGGGAGTCCTAAATTTTGCCTATCCAGGTTTAATATTGACATAATTAAAACCTTATTTTTCTTTTAAAAATCGTATTTTGTCCATTTCTTTCATATTTAATTTTTAAAAGAATATTTAACGTATGAATCATGTTTACTTACTCCAACCTTGATTTAAATTTGTTTTGCGATTTCTATTTATCTAGTGATTTATGATGCACCTTGCCTTTAAACATTTGATCGTGTCTTGGTATAAATACATAGAAACCCTTCTATGAATTTATATTATTTAAAATATAACATAGGAATCTGATGAGAGAGTGGCTTACTGGCTTATCAGCAACATTGTGTTATTTCAACTATTCGCTAGCGCTGTTTCAAACTTTTCAAGTTGTTCTATGATGAAAATTGTTTTTTATGTTAAAATTTCACACCTCTTGTATTGACTTGGTTCAGACCTTTTAGAAATTAAAATTCAAGAATGGTTATTTAGTATATTTTTGATCCTTGAATTATAATAACTGTTATTAATCTTCTGTTAAACCTTATTAGCAGTCGTATGTGTCCTAAGTTTTACTTAAAATTACTTCTGAGACCGACTTAAGTCTAAGAAAACACAGTATTAGGTAGTATTTTATTGATGTGTTTTGAAGTTATTTAAAACTAATCATGGCTGATGCTGAAAGAGAAGAAGCTCTAAGTCTTGTGAGTTCTATTCTGAAGTTTTTGATTTGTTGTTATCTTGTGAATAAAGTTCAATCTGGAAATGTTAATGAGACAATCTGGTACTTGATTTGTTAATATATCTTACGAAATTTACATGTTTTTCTATTCTTTTTAAGCAAAATGAATTCGAATGGGTACTTCATAAAGAGGTACACGCTGTACTCAATCAGCTTAGCAATATTTTAACGGTAATTGTAATTATAAATTATTTTATTTTCCTTAATTTTAAATTATTCATTGTATGTTGTCATTATTAACATACATCTAACTTGTTTTTAGGAGTGCCTCAGGCGGTTCCCGATGTCCTTTGGCTCTGATGGTTCTCAAAAACATGAGAAATATGTTTTTAGTGGATTAGATCAATTAAAGTGTGTCGTTTCTCTTTGCGGTGACAGTATTACCCAGGCTGTAAATGTTGATTTTAATTTGTCAATACAGAATATTTCTATGATAGATCATTCGTGTTTATGAAACTTTTGTCTTATAGGAAATTAATTTCAAAATTCAGCGTCAACAGACGATTCAATACCGTACATGCATTCAGAGTGAAAACCCATGGAGGTTGCACCAGATTCAAGATGCGGTTAACCATTTAAATCAAGCAATAGTCTATATTGATAATGTAGACAAAAATTATAATTTTCGGTGAGTTAATTTTATTTGAAGGTTGCCTTTTTGTTTTTCTCGATTTAAAGGAGAATTTTCGATTACACATATAGTTTATTTTAAAATATTTATGTAGTTATGTTGTTTGATGACAACATATATATATTTAAACCCAAGCAATTGTGACTAATCAAGAGAACTTTAATTAGTCGTTGATGTTTAATTGAGAGCCCATCAGTGGACTAGTTGACATTAAAAATGTGCTAGTTTGAATTTAATATTAAAATATATGAATACAATATGTTTCATAAATATATTATAAATAATAGTAATTATTAATAAAAACTACACAAAAATGAATAGGGTTAACAGTAATATATTCTTTATTTGTTAAATTTAATTAACATGTCGATAAATTTAGTATTATTTGGATCAAATAAAATTGAAAATATAAATTAATTAATATTACTGCACGTTGAAAATATATATATATATACACTAGACTATATATACACATATATATATATATAATATATATATATATATATATATATTATATATATATTTATAATATATATAATTTTATTTTTTAATTGACAGGAAAAGTAAATTCCACATAATTAGAATTGTTTCTATTTATTTTTGTGGAGTATTACAATTTATTTTATTTTTTAAATTTATATTGCTCATGATAATCTTCAATTAACTGTTGATATTTTTATTATTTGTTCTAAGATTAGTCTTAGAACAACAAATAATATAAATATTATTAATAAAATTATTGTTTTCTTTTAACTGTTAACTTATAAAATTAACCTATTTTAAAATGTTTTAACAGATAATGTATTTTCTAACAATTTATAAATAGTAGTTATAATTCAGTGTGACCTATGTAAATAAGAACTTTCTACTATTCCTTAAATATAGGTCACTATTTTAACATAAGTGATATTCATCTATATATAAAATTCAAAACTATTAATATCAATTATTTATTTGATTAATTTATATATATATATATATATATATATATATAATTATATATATATTTTAAAATATTATAAATTCTTCATTGAATCTAATATTTAAATGGAACATTGGTGAATATTTAAATATCTTAAGGGAATTTTACATATCTGAAGATGTTTTAAATATTGAAAATTATTTTTGTTGTTATTTGATTTCAGATCTTCAGAAGAGGTATTACACATATTAGGAAATATTCTGGGATGTTTGCAGAGAGGTAGAACCTCTCTCATACTTCCTCGTAAACGGACAGTGGTAGATTTAATGAAGAGTAGAAATATGGTATTGATTTTTCCTATATGTAATTATAAAAATATCCATTTCTTTTTGTATGTTTTTTTTTTTAATTGTGCTGTTTGAATCTTTCTATCAGATTTTCTGTTTAATAATTTACTTTTGTCAATTTAAGAATAAGTATATTTAATTTACAAGGTCTAAAAAAATCTTAGAAAATTTCTTTTTTGATTGTTAACGCTGAGCTATCCGTGAAAGATCAGTACTTCCAAGTGATAACTCAAATTAATCGGTTAAAAATCGGTTAAAGTAAATTATTGGACTGTATAGATTTAAAAAAAAAAATAATGAAACTAAACGACAAATCACTATACATTTATTTAACTAAAAATACATTTAAACATCATTTGAAACAAAATTAACCTAATAAAACTGATAAAAGAAAAGATAAGAAACAAAATTTACCTAATTAAACAGATTTAAGAAAAGATAATTTAGAAATTAAATGTTCAAATAAAAGTTAAAGTAGGCTATATTCACATAAACAAAGTCCAGTTGTGAGTTAAGAATTAAAGAAATTGATGGCAGGGTGGAAAATATGATAGAAAGTATGAAAATATCAAAAGAAGAAGAATGCAGCTTGTGAACAAATACGTTTTCAGAGTTCATTGAGAGGAGATTTGGGTCTATATACGGCACATTCTCACCGTTCAGATTCTCTTCTATTGTCCCTCTTTTTTATTTATTTTTTCTCGTTTGTGGCAAAAACTTTCAATTTTATTTAAAATAAGTATATTAATAACATAAAGATAAAGGTAAATACAAAAAATAATAGTGCTTTTTTTAGATTCAATTAAATAACCATAAAGAAACCTTATCAGGCCATAACATATCGTGTGAACATTAATAATATGTAAAGTTTTTTTTACGATTATTGGATACAAAAGTTTTTGGAATATCCATTCTCTCATGTCTATTTTGGAGAAACTACAGCCCATTAGTTGACTGGGTCATCATCCGCAAATGTGATTAATTCACATTTATGTTGCAAACGGGTTGTGATTATTATGATATATTAAATAAAACATATGTTTAATTGTAAAATATTAGATATTAATTAAAAAAGCTGTTCCAATTGTGATAATGTAAACCATACATTATAATTGTGTAATTATTTAATAGCATTAAGCAGATATAATATTGGCGACGAGGATGGAATAATATTATATCTACTTAATGCTATTAAATATTTACATACTTAAGAACCATACACTATCACTCTTTATTATTCTTACAAATCAAACAGCTGTTTTAATTAATATCTAATATTTTACAATTAAACATATGTTTTATTTAATATATAATAGTTTTTCCTTGTAATTGTTTTGTTGTTTTTTATTTTCTCAGGGGAGAAGGACTATTATATATTCAATAAAACATATGTTTAATTGTAAAATATTAGATATTAATTAAAACAGCTGTTCGAATCGTGAGAATAATAAAGAGTGATAATTTATGGTTCCTAAGTGTGTAATTATTTAATATCATTAAGCAGATATAATAATTATATATGCTTAAAAGCTAAAACCCACTGAGTGCTGCTTATGACCCACTCCGGATTATGGGGAATATTATAAAATAAATAAAACATATTGAGTAATATGGGTAAACCTACTGCTAGTGTCATATTGTAAATGTGACAGAAAGAAATTAAGATATAGCCCTAAATAATAACTTGATTCGTTGTGCATAGTGATAGAGATAATATAGTGCATATTATATTGTTGTATGTATTATAGTCGCTCTTACCATCAATGCGAATATATGTATATAAACCCAAAATTATGTAACTCTTTTTTCACACTATCTTTTTTATTTTTTTTCACCATAGCTGATTATTTGCCTTTTATTGAATTATTCTTTTGCCCTTTTGGTTCTAATTATTATAATATTTGTTATAATTATTAGAATAACTTCTTTAGACACCATCTCAGAATCACCCTGATGAAGGCCCCCAATGTAGGCCGAAACGTCGGCACACAATTAAAATAAGTACTACTTTTTGATGTGTGTTTCTTTCTGATGATAGCACCCCCAACCATCTTCCTCATCTTATATTAAATTATCATTTTGGTTAAATCTTGTATCCAGAAATTCATAATGTAGTAGTAAATTAAAATTTATATGTTTTTTTAAAGTAACATATATGTTAATATTTTTTACTAAGTTTATTGTAGCATAAGTTATCATACAATTTTCTTATAAACATTTAGTTTAAAATAAACGTTTAATTTTCTATCTGTCTTAAATTTATTTATTTTCATTTTTGTAGAGGAATCTTGTTCCGAATTTGCCTGAAGATTTGGCACTAAGTTTTTATATCCAAAGCCATAAATTGATAGTCGCTTTGTACCAAGTCAGCAATATTCATGGAAACATGAAATTCGACAGCCATCAAGCAGAAATATCAGTGCCATGGCTCAACGAGGTGCTTGTCCTATTTACCGTAGCATTGCAGCTTTGTCAACAACTCAAGGATAAAGTAAGCTTTTGTTTTGTTTTTATTATATTATGTTTTTTTGGGGTGGGAAGGGGAAAGAGGGGCACTACAAAGAGATGTAATATGGTGTATCTACAATTTATTATTGATTATCTATGATTTTCTAAAATCTCAGGGAGTTAAAATATGAATGCAGATAATATATGTCTATCAAGGACTGATTATTGTGCCATGTCATAAAAGCAATCTAATATATTTGGAGAGCATTGTTTTAAATAAATCATTCCCCCCCCCCCTAATGTAATTAATAATAAAATATAATTATTATTTACAGCTTAAAATTTAAATTTTTTTTTTTTTTTTGTTTTTTGCGTTTCCTTGTGTTTCATATTTAACAAATTTATTGCAAAACAATCTGGTGTTAGAAACTTGAATCATATTGAAGCCCATTAAATTTTACATCCATATGGTGAGTTTAATTTAAAATCTTAGAGCCATTTTTGAGTGAATGGTAAAAAAGTGCAATGTGCATGTTATAATATGCCACTTCCTGTCAGCCATTTTTAGTAAAAAAGTTGCTGTAACATCTCGGGCATATAGTTGTCTCAAATATGATATTTCATTTTTGTACCCCTATTTGTTTTCGTGTTGGAATTATCACGAACACAGATCTTATTAGGGGACTTGGTTATTTGGATTCAGGGACCCTAAAACGTGTATGTTTGATGAAAACTGGAATTTGAAAATTTTCATGATCGTAATACTTTTCCTTACTTTATATTTCATATATAGGTAAGTGAAAGTAATGGTGAATTTGCTTGCACAACCATGAAGCATCTCATTCTTCAAATAAGTTTTGATTAACAGAAACAACTAAACCATCTAACCCACCAAACAATGTGGCCGCTTTTAAAAAAATAGCACACAATTTTATATTAGGGTTATTCACTATGTTAATTCACTTGTTAAATTATAAAAATACTAATGTCAAAATCGCGAGCGACCCATTCCAAGTTCTATCTATCTCATGTTGCCAATTAGGTTAGATGACATAGAGGTACTAACAAGGAAGTGATCCCAAATTTGTCTCACCAATTTTGATGAAATTCTTTTAGGTTAAACTAAACATTAAACCATTAGACTCTGTCAAATATTAGGGGCCAATGCTTCTCAGGAGTCGTGTAAAAAAATTGGAAAGTTATTCCGCGAAAAACATTTTATTTAATTTCTCTGGTTTTATCTCTGATTTAAAAAAAAAATATATGTAGGTTTTATTCGGATTGAAATAGTCTGGCAAAGCTTAAATGCCAATTTTTTAAATTTTCTTTCTCTAAAGTACCTTTAATTTTATAGATTAAAAATAATTAACCATATCATCTTGGGATTGATAAAAAACAGCAATATATAAAAGTTGAACAAATTTGATAACCAACTAAAGGTGTAAAGACAAAAAATATGTCTTTCATTTAATTTATATATGAACAATAACATAGATGTATAATATACCCTTAGAAAGCTACAGACTTTAGAAAAAATATTGTCTTATATACAAAGTTGTAAAGGTAATGTCAAATGACGAATAGGCAGCGTGTCTGACAACAGGGAAAACCGGGAAAAGTCAGGGATTTTAAAAACATGGAAAAATCAGGAAATTTTTACTTTGGTCAGGGAAAATGGTCGCTAGATAACATCGTTTCTTCTTCACTCAGACAAAAGTTCCAATATGCCAACTTGTTGTGATGTTGCAAATATCATAAAGCGAGTTTTAAAATAAATTTGTTGTAAGGTTTTTTAAATATTGATTATTACTAACATCAGTATCCACGTTGATCATAATTCATTGGTGAGTCAACTTAAACAACTACAATTTCAGCTGGTGTCGGGTAGATTTAGTTGAATCTTATAATAAAGTAATTAACCATTATATATTTTTTTAATCTAGTATACCATATTAATTATAATTATTCTTTCTTTTATCGATTTTCACTGAAATTTGGCCCGGTAAAAGACTTGGCCATTTTACAATATGGAAAAGTCAGAGAAATCTCTTTAAGCTGATTCGCTAGACACCCTGATTATTGTAAACTTATTACTGATTATTGTACGTAACAATTTAGTATAGTTATATTATTTAATCTAAATCATATATTTCTAACGAAACTCAATATACTTTTTATTTAAATCAACTTATAACTTTTTTCAACTTAAAGTTTATTTAATAGTTCTTAAATTGATTTTAACAGCCAACTGGAAGTCGTGTGTTGCCCGCACCAGATTTTTTTTTTCATATATGCTTAGTTTTTTTTTTTATTGAACATTTTTATTAGAATTTATCTTATCAGTTATTTTATTTGTTCATTTTATTAGTTTAATTCTTTCATTTATAATTATTTTACTGTAAGACTCTAAAGTCCACTTTTTGTTTCCTGTTATATTATTCTAAAGGGACTTCTCTCAGAATAAATAAAGTATTATTATTGTTATTATTACTTTATTGCCAAATTAACCATGTTTTATTTTTTAGATAGGTGTTTTCGCTCAGTACAGGGACTTCACAATCAACCCTCCATCTCAGCCGATGCCTTGCGCATAGAATTATTTTTCCTCTCTGAATAAATTTTACATTTAACATTACACGAAGTGTATAAAGGTTTTTAAATCCGAGTCACTGTGTACTAGTCGTTTTTAGACCTTCCGTAGTTTAAAAGTTGAAACAACATTACATTTTATGTGTCATTTATTAAATATTTTATTGATTGTTATGATCTTTGAAATCACTAATCTGTACTTAAGCATATAATTTTTTTTTGTCAAGAGTTCCTTCATATACTTATAACAATTTTTAAAACTTTTGTTTTATTTATTTGAAATATTATACAGTATTTTAAATTTTATAGTCATTTATGAAACATATGTTTTAACCTGGAGAATGATATACTTTCTCCGAGTATGGTTCTTGTTACCACAATGGCAAACTCTGAAACTTTACTTTTGAAGGAGTAAAATCTCATTTGTTTGTTGCAGAAAAAAAAAGAAGTTATTTAAGTGTTATTTACCAATATATATGTTATATATTTTTTTTGTTTATAGTTTATATTAGTCGTGTAAGTAGAGTGTTTTATGTTAGAGTAGTATATAGAATTTAAAATTAAATGAAAAAAAAAAATCTTTTCATAAAATATTTTTAATGAGAATAGCTCAGTATAATCTGAAGTAATAATACAAGAAGCATCCAGACTTATTTAAATGTTTGTAAAAAATCTAATTTTTAAAAATTTATTTAAACTAAGTGTCTTCAAAAATTTTGCATTACCCATGTTCGCACCCAAAAAAATACAGAATATTTGTACCCTATATGTATCGCAAATAAATGAAGTGAAATTCGGCGTTCCCCATCTCCTTCCCAAAAAATTAATAAATAAATAAAGCCAAAAATAAACTTAATATTTTATAGTAATAAACTTTTTATTAATTTTGACTCTTAATGTATTTGATGGATGTCGTTCTCTCATTTCGAAAATAGTATGTTGATTATTAAAAGAATTAATGCTGTAGATACTTTAACTGGTCTGTCTGATGGGTTCATCAATGTTTTCTGAAGGGCGATTATACAAATGCTCTTCGTAATATAAATATGCATGTATAAAAAAGTAGTTTATTAATATTTAATTTAAATAAGTTAATAAAATATTTGTCATTGTGTCTGTTAAAAAAGATGTTTATTCCACTGTATTTTGTAAACAAAATTCTAAATATCGTGATAAGTTGGAAAACATTGGTTATTGACATTTTAAATATAGTTTATTAGCTTTGAGGGAGATGGCCAGATAGATAAGGCATTTGTCTACTGTTGTCTAGGCCGGGGGTTTGAACCAGACTGTGGCAGGGTAATTATAAATTCTTATTTATTTTTGGAGTGAATTGTTTTAATTATAGGTTTTTAAAAAATAATTGTGAAACACATTTTCGCTCAAAAAAATTATTTTTAAAAACCTATAATTATTTATTCTGTTATTTCAGCCTGGGTTCGAGATAGTCCCTCTTGTGGCTCACTCAGACTTTTTTATTTTAAGTTCACTTCCTAAGGGGAAACTCGGTAGCTGAGTTTGGGCTAATCATCTACTTATCTGGACGGTATCCTAGAAGCGGTATGCATCTTTGTAATAATGAACCCAAGACACTCCATGGGTTGGAGAGGTACAGATTCAGGCTCAATCAATAATTAAAGTTATTTATAATGATAGAGTTTAGTTTACCGTTGAGAATATTAGATGAGGAAGATGGTTGGGGGTGCGGTCATCAGAAAGAAACACACATTAAAAAATAGTACTTATTTTATTTGTGTGCCGACGTTTCGGCCTCCATTTTGGGTCTTCATCGGGGCTAAGTGAAACAAGATAACATCAAAGTTAATTATAAACTTAATTATTATTAAGTTAGATATATAATAATAATATGGTGACAGTAATATGGTATGGAAACAAACATAAAATTAAATGTAAAATGATAATAAGATGACAGTTATAAAGTATGGAAATAAACAAAATTAAGATGATAATATTTCAATAAGAATATTTAAAGATAAACTAAGCAAATGATTAAATGTTAAAAGAACAATCTGTGAACAATTAAATTTTTTGTTTCATATTTTTAAATCACTTTAAATATTTGTTCAAATTTAATTGTTCACATATTTTTCTTTTAACATTTAATCATTTGCTTATTTTCTCTTTAAATATTCTTATATTATATTATCTTAATTTTGTTTACTTCCATACTTTATAACTGTCATCTTATTAACATTTAACATTTAATTTTATGTTTGTTTCCATATTATATTTCTGTCACCATATTATTATATATACCTAACGTATCATTAAGTTTATAATTACATTGGTTGTTATCTTGGTTCTCTTAGCCCTGATAAACATCCACAATATAGGCCGAAACGTTGGCACACTATTAAAATAAGTACTACTTTTTAATCTGTATTTCTTTCAGGTGATAGCACCCCCAACCATCTTCCTCATCTAGAGTTATTTATTGTTGTTCTTCTTTAAAAAGATTATTAAATTGAACGGCTCTTTCCTGATTGAATACATTACTTTCTTATTGTACAGTTCTTAAGTTATAATTGAAAAAATGCCTTGATTAATACATAATTACAGAATATTCTTACTCCGTGTTCCATAATAAGTCAGTTTTTATTGTTCTTTGTTTCTTTAGTTTTTCATTTTGCAATGAAATAAAGAAATCCACTTAGCTATGTTGTAATTCTTTTACTTCAAATTTTCATAATTAAAGCAACAGCTACTGTCTAGACTGCCAGTATCATATCTCGAATATTATATTACAACAATATTAAATATTCTTTCTCATGATTTGAGTGCTGTGCCAAAGCTCATCATTATAGGTCTCCAAACACCTATTTGGCTTTTATACCAAACCTGTGATGAACTACTACAAATCATTTTTAGTAAAATTTTTAAGGGTGCGGATGAAAAACAAGAAAAAAAAAATACTTATCATTGTTTGTGTTGATAAAATTCTATAATTTTTATTCCATCTTATAGAATTAATTTTACTACTTAATGTATTTGAAAATCTACGATTTTTCCTATGTATGTAAGTAATGTAAGATTGTTAAAAAAAAATCCATAAGTAGTTTAATAGTCTTTTCGTGTCATATTTCTAATTCGCATTAAGAATTCAAAATTACAGATTTTTTTTTTTTTTTTTTATATTAAAATTGTAGCTATTAATATTAATGTTTCTGTTTAACTTGAGAAAATTTTTAGAATTTAGGAAAACTTGATCATAAAAATTCTTGTATGTATTTATGTGCCTTTTTATTAATCTTTAATGAAACAGGCATAGAAATTATCTTTTTCCCTTGTCGATTGTATAATTAGATTAAGCTAGAAAATTTATTTATTTTTAGTTTTACATACTAATATATGTTAGTTAGTTTTTTCAATAGTTTTTAATTAGAAACGTTTTGTCCATTAATTTATTTTATTTATTTAGTAAGTTAAGACAATAAAATTTATGTAAGAGGCTGTGTTAGTGAACATTGTATGTATCTGTCACAAGCAATAAATTTCTTATTTGCACTCAAAATTTGTTAATTTCTTGTACCCTATATTATATTATTATATCATAGTATTAGACTAGAATACTTACTTATAAATAAGATAGACCTGGAAAGTTCACATTTATGTCTAAAGTTGGAAAAAGCGCTATTGATCTAGTTTGGATCAACGATATGGCACTAGAGATATTAGATGATATGGAAGTTATAGCATGTCTGATTTTCTGGACCATTTACCTTGCACTACTTCCGTGAAACCATACGTTTGCTTACCAAATCCTCAACCGTTCACTTATATAGGCATAGGTCCCAAAAAATTTTGTTAAATGGGAAGGGAATAAAAATATATTATTCAGAACAAATTTAGCTTGTAGTGAAAAAATTTACTTTAATTCTTATGATGTGAATCATCTCTATAATAATTTTGTTGAATGCTTGCATGAAAGTATGTCTTCTGCTGGAATGCTTTTAATAAAAAAAACACCGAAGTATATCAAGTTTCAGCCTAATCAACCCTGGTTTGATTTAGAGTGCAGTAATCTGAAAAGGGAAGTTAGGAGAAAATATAGGGCATTAATTAAATTAAATTTTTCCCCACAAGCATTACAGGACTACATCCAAACAAGGGATTCTTATAGAAATTTAATTAATGGTAAGAAAATGAAATTTAGATTTCAAATTATTAAAAACCTGCAGGATACAAAAAATAGCAAACAGTTTTGGAAAACCGTCAATCACCTGAAACCATACAAACCCAATGAGAATGCGGTAGCCATTGAAGAATGGACCGAATTCTACAGAGCCCACTACGGCCAGAAGATCATTCAGAGCTTAGAATTCATCCCCACTACCAACTCAATTCTAGAAGCTAATATAACGCTGGAAGAGATGCAGCTTTGTATTAATCTCTCTAAAAACAACAAAGCTCCTGGACCGGACCTTATAATTTATGAAAATTTGAAGAATCTCACCCCAGAGTGGGAACACTATATTTTGAATTTATTCAATTCTGTACTTGATCAAGAAAAATTACCTACCCAGTGGTCTAAATCCAAACTCTGCTTACTTTTTAAAAAAGGTAATAGAAGCGATGTAGATAACTATAGAGGTATATCCCTACTGAACACGATTGCTAAATTATTTACCGCCATCATTGCGAGGAGAATAATGCTATGGGCGGACTCTCACAATCTAATACCCGAAGAGCAAGCAGGATTCAGGAAAGGAAGAGGCTGCATTGATCATATCTTCACTCTTTCAGCACTTATCGGAATAACGTTCAAAACAGAAGGAAGATACCTATACGCCACCTTCATCGACCTCAAAAGAGCCTTCGATTCAGTTAATCATGGACTCCTTTGGAGAAAGCTTATTACTCTAGGAATCGGAGGAAAAATCGTCAAAATTATTAAAATGTTGTATGATAATGCATCAACACAAATTTCTGTTAACGAACAACTTTCAGAAGATATCGATATCACCTTAGGACTTTTACAAGGCGAAAGTCTGAGCCCAACCTTGTTCTTGCTATTCATCTCCAACATAGTTCAATTCTTTCATGACAAAGGAGCGGCAGGTATAAGCATAGACACCTTACACGAGGTGACAATGCTCCTTCTAGCTGATGATATCATCTTATTAAGTAACAGTTGGCATGGAGCACAGAAAAATATAAAAATACTACAGGAGTACTGCAGTAACAATTCTCTCATATTAAATGCGGAGAAATCCAAAACTCTTGTTTTTCATAAATCTCCAAGGCTTAAACAGCTCAAACCGTTATACTGGCATGATAAGAGATTGGAGTATACAAAAAGGTATACTTATTTGGGAGTTCCCTTCACATCATCGGGAAAATTTAAACAAGCATGTGGACACTTTACTCAGAAGTCATCAGTGGCATCTGCAAAAGTCATAGACATACTGAAAAAAGGCAAAAGTGATTCTTGGGAAACAAAAAGAACTTTATTTAACTCAATGGTCTCATCAACTTTGCTTTATGCTTCTGAAGTATGGAGTCCCAATTATCTTGAGGCAATCGAAACGGTCCAACTTAAATTTTTTAAAGCACTTATTTGGATGGCCTAGGAATACCCCAAATTATATAGTCCATCTCGAAACAGGAAGAGAACCATTAGCCATGAAGGTGATAAAAAAGATGACAAATCTATGGACCAAGCTCGAGTTCATGCCAGAAGAACGACTTCCAAAACTTTGCTTCAATAGACTGAAATCATTAGACAAGGATAATCCCGACATAAACTTCAATTGGGTGTCCCAATTTAGAGCAATAGCCGAGCTAAATGCCTTTGCAGAAGAGCTTTCTGTTCACCATACAAACTGACTTCTTCGATACAAAGACGACATACTGGAAAAAGCACATAACCATTATCTCTCAGCCGACATACAAAGGACCCTAAATTCGACTAACTATCCTTTATATAGATTAATATGCAATTACAATGCTCCCGACCCTGAAATGTACCTCACATTTAAAGTACATATAAAGTAATTGAGATGTGTCAGCCAATTAAGAGTTGCAAATCCAGAACATATTAGAATCTATGGAAAAAACTCAGATTTTTTGTTCAAGTCACAAGAAAGCTGTATATTATGCAATCGATTTATCTACAACAGCCTACATCACATTCTCCTTCACTGCCCGCACACAATGAAAATAGACGACAATTTCTTCAAAACTTCATCTTAGAATCTTCCGACATCCAAAGTATCCATGCTATACTGAGTATCGATAGTGTAGATAAGTTACATAAAGTGTACTATTACATGATGGGAGTTCAAAAAGTGCTCAATTCTTTATCCTAGAACATTTTCTATTCAGTGTTTATTTTTATTTGATCTTCAAAGTGGTATTTTGCTTATATATTGTGCCTTTTATAGCACCAGTAACTGTTTATTCTGTTATCTGTAATTTATTTTTGAAAGTCAAATTGTTTTAGTAAATTTTCACTATTATTTTATTTATTTTTAAATGATATGTATATAAAGCTCTAAAACCATAATATTGTAATTTATAGCCAAGCTAGGCTCTATTTGTATGGGGAAGCTCCAAAGACAAAATAAAATTTCTATTCTATTCTACTTACTTATAAATAATGATGGATTTGACCGTTGAGAAATTAGACGAGGAAGATGGTTGGGGGTGTGGTCATCAGAAAGAAACACACATTAAAATGTAGTACTTATTTTAATTGTGTACCGAGGTTTCGGCCTTCATCAGGGCTAAGAGAAACAAGATAACTACCAATGTAATTACATACTTAATAATATGGAAACAAACATAAAATTAAATTTAAAATGATAATAAGATGACAGTTATAAAGTATGGAAGTAAACCAAATTAAGATGATAATATTTCAATAAGAATATTTAAAGATAAACTAAGCAAATGATTAAATGTTAAAAGAAAAATATGTGAACAACTAAAATTTTTAAATATGAAACAAAAAATTGTAATTGTTCACATATCCACACACTAGACTGAAACGACTAGAAACTGCTCGCCGCTTTCGATTACTTCAACACTTACTAGACAAACGCTCTTAACTTCCACTTAACTACTAAAGACTCATCTACATGACCATCATAAGACCTATCTGGACTTACGGAGTTGAACTATGGGGCTCCACTAAACCATCAAATTCTTTCCCGTCTTCAATCCTTACAATCCAAAATCCTTCAAAAAATCCTTAACGCTCCTTATTTTGTCAGGAACAAACTCATCCATAACGACCTTAATTTCCCTTTGTAGCTGATTTGGGCCCGAACCAAGTATCAATCCTTCCACGACAAACTCCACTCCCACTCTAACCCACTAGTTTCAATCCTTGCTTCATCTTCTATTCCTGACAATCCTCTGAGGCGCCTGAAAAGAAGATGGCCTCGAGACCTTCTGTTAAGATTCATAGTGGAGTGATGCCAATGGTCATTTTCTCTAAATTTAAAAAGTTCTAAATTTGATGTTAGTCTAGCTTTTCCCATATGGTGTTCCATATTTTAATGTCAATTACTAGTATAGAAGATTATATATTATTATGAATGAATGGAACAATTTTGAGTAGACATAAATAAATTGTTATTGGATAATCTGAAGATGAGGCAAATAAATACCTCGAAACGTCATTAAATGTTTATTTATGTAAAAATAAATAAAAATATAATAAAAAGAGAAGAGAAAGTTCTAATTATTTTATTTATAATAACATGTACTCTTCTATACTAGTTATTGACATCAAATATTACTTTTTGAAAAATCTTTTATCATTAAATATTATTTTAAAAAAAATAATAATGATAAAGTTACATCAAAACAAACAAGTGTAATATGCATATCATGAAAACATGTTTTTTAAATGTAGAAACTCCATTTTAAGAAATTAAACATTATTTATAATAAAAGTTAAAAGAAAATAAATAAATGCTGTCGTAATTCACTCTTACCAAATCTCATGATATTTTACCTACCTGTTTTCTCACCGTGTAGTGCAGCCTTTAGGCTCACTTGTGGTGTAATGACAAGCATAACAGCCTTCTATGCCCAATGTCACAGTTTCAAACCCGGAAAATGGCCTTTTGATTTTTAAAAGAGAGTAAATATCCTATACCACCCTTCGGAGTGGACCAAAAATAGTGATCCCGAGCCTGTGCGATGTCAGGTACTCGTTAAAGATCACTATCCTAATTAAACCTGGATAGGTTAAGTTTAGGACTCCCACTGTAGCATCGTACGATTAGCCTCAGTAGTATAAAGTGAGGTTAAACGAGTCAAGAAATAACACTAACTTGTCAAATGGTACTAACTTCCAATCTTCTTCAAAAAGCTCATTTATATTACCATTGTTGGGTATATTTGGATTTCTTGGTTGTACTAAAATCATCTAGTTCTTCTGACATGCAATCTAAAATCCTTTGAAATATCATAAATGCCCATTCAGGGTGTCCAGGAACAGGGGAAAATCAGGGACTTTAAAAACATATGAAGTCAGGAAATTAGTACTTTGGTCAGAGAAAATGGTCCTCAGATAACATCATTACTTCTTCACTCAGACAAAAGTTCCAATATGCCTAGTTTTTGATTGATTCAAACATTAAAGAAAAGCTCTTAAAGTTCATATAGATATATTGATTGTAAATAAATTTTTAGCCAGATTTGTAAATGATTATTACTAACTACAGTATTCAAGTTCATCATAATTCATTGGTAAGACAACTTAAAAGATATAGTTGAATCTTATCGTAAAGTAATTTGTCATTATATATTTTTTTAATCTAGTTTACCATATTAATTATAATTATTCTTTGTTCTATTTATTTTCACCGAGATTTGGCCAGGTAAAAGACTTCTTACAATATGAAAAAGTTAGGGAATCTCTTTGAGCTGATTTGCTAGACACCCTGCCATTCTAACTTATCTATTTTTTGTTTTGTTTTTATTCATTTAATGTCACTTTTATGCTAATGTGGCTAATCATGCCATGCTACAGTGGTAGTCATAAAATTTGTCTATCCAGGTTTAATTAGGATAGGGATCTTTAGGGAGTACCCGATATCTCACAGGCTCGGACCACCTTCTTACGTCCTCTCCGAAGGACGGCATAGCTATGGATTTTTTACTACTATTAAAAAATCCTAAATCCTGACAACCTTAGGCATAGAAAGCTGTTATGCTTGGCACTGCACTACAGGTGCCCCTGTTAATCATCTATTAAGACCTCCATGTCCTATTTGTTGCAAACTTTGCCCGAAATAGATATATCTCTTTTCACATATATACACTGCTGGTCAAAAGTTTGAAAACACCTATGGTTTACATCAATAAATCATGTATCTTATTGTGAAATTATTTGTATTTATATACAAGTTTGTTAATTAGGTGTAAGAAAGGTTTGTAAATATTGTAAATAACAAGAAATAATTTGATGAAATCTATTATAATAAAATATAACATGAGGAAGATTGGTTGGTCTTCCTCTTTTAACATTCTCAAAGATCAACTAAACTCCTCCATCATTATAAATAATACATAAATTATAAAAAATACTGTTATCTTATTGTTACTTGTATTTATAAACAAATCTGCTAATTAGGTGTGAGAAAGATTTGCGAATATCGTAAAAGACAAGAAATAATTTAATGAAATCTAATTATTCCTGACACTTCTAATGTGATAAAAATAAACAAGAATAAGCAATTTGATTTTTGTGTCTGGAGCTTTATTTACAGTATAATAATCTCCTAAGGGGAATCGAGAAGATAAATTGTATTCTTAGTTTGATTTATTGAATTCCAAAGAAGTAAGAAGTTCACCACAAAGGTAATTTTTGTTTTTTTCATTAAAAAAACAGTTAAAAAGATTGAATTTTCAGTTGAATTGCATGGTGCAACCCATATAATACACAAAGAGAAAAAATTCGAGCTCCAAAGTGTCCCCAAAAAATTCAAAGATTAATTAATGTAAGCCATGGATGGTTTCAAACGTTTGACCAACAGCCATTATAGCCATTTAAAATAAAGCCATTACAAAAAAATCACGAAGTTTCAGTCTTAAGGCCATTTTCAAGTTTCTAATATATTATTAAACCTAAAATAAATATTTACTTTTAGAAATTTTGAATTATTATTCGCCATAAAAATGAATTTCAAGGCAGTAAGTGAAAGTTATGTGCATGCCTGTTGTAGATATTTTCTTACTAATATAACTTATCTTTGAGTAACTAATAAACCAAATCTGTACCATCACAACACATGAAGTGTCTTGGTTTACGTATATAGGAAGTATCCATATGAACTGATAAGAAGTAAAGAATAAAATACAACAAATAAAAAACTATATTCATTCATAGGACAAAACTTCCTAGTAAAAAAAATCATTTCAATCTAAAAGTTGAAGAAGATATTCTTAAATGACACATAGAATATGCATATTCAAATGGTGAAAATAAAAACATCTATCTAAAAGCCTACAGAGATAAACAACAATGGATATTCAAATTTCTTAGAAATCAAATTTTAAATTTGTCTAGTTAAAAAATAAAGGAAAGAAAACAAAGGAATACCTGCATTTGTCTGTATACTTGATGATTTGTGTTTCATTCAGTAAAGATTATTCAACAGAAAATTAGGTTGAGTTTATGGGGCAATATTTAGAATTATAATTAGACACTATTAAAGTTACATAATTTTATCATTTTTAATCTTAGATTGCTCAGGAATGACCACAAATTCTCCATTGCTGACTGAGCTTTATTTATACCCAAGATTTACTAACAAAGATCAATCCTACCTTTTATTAATTTTCTGTAGAATACAAATAAAACCTGGCCTTGAAAAAATATTTACCATACAAAAAATCCTTTAGAATATTTAACAGGTCAAATAATTAAAAAAAAAAAATTATCTATATAGGAAAAACAAAAATGTACTAAAAGAAACGTTAAAGGAATAAATAACAAAAATATACTGCTTTAGGAATACAACATTTTGCAATAAATAGCAGTCTAATAATACTTTCATTAATGTAATTTACACAAAGACAGTCCATTGTTTGATTTTTTTATTAATATGTCCTGAGAATGATACAAATTTATCTGACTTTATTCCTAGATAATTTACTGATTTTAATAATGAATTTTTTTGTCTTGTAATTTATATCATTAGGGCTAGAACCAACCAGAAATACCAAAGCAATAGTTATTAGTATTTTGTTTATTCAATTAACATTACTTTATGCTACTGTGGCTAATCGTACAATGCTACAGAGGGTCTGACGTCTTTTAGACAATTTAGCCTATCTAGGTTTAATAAGAATAGGGATCGTAATGAGTACCTGACATCTCACAGAGTCAGGATCACCATTTCACAACGCCTCTATAGGAGGGCTTAACCAAGAATGTTTTTACTATCCTTAAAAATGTATAGTATCATCTGCTGGATTAGAATCTGCGTGGACATAGAAGACTGTTATGCTCAGCTCTACACTACAGGTGACCCCCATTATAAGTAGTTAAGGTAAGCTGAAATTTTTACAAAAGTAAATTAAATACAAAGTAAAATCTGTACGCTAAAGGATAGATAAACAATGGACTCAATAAATGGAGTTTGACTCCAGTAATAGCTATGGGAACTTTGATTCTATGGAAGAATATTAATAAATATTACATCTGAAATCAAACTGAGAATATGGAAGGTAAGTTAAAAAAAAAAAAAAAAAATACAAAAATTGAAAAAAGTAATTTATTGCTAATAGACACTCCTTTCTTGACATAACAATAACATAGAAAAATCATTTCAATGAGAAAAAGGAAAGTAGTAGAATTTAATATTTCAGTGATAATAGCTTAGAATATACTTTTATTTATTTCCAAAATATTGACTTGTAATAAAAAATTAAAAACAAACCTAGAGCTCAACATTTTTCAAACTTAACTATTAAGAAATTACTGATAAAACAAAACAAAATCGGTATTGACGTTTAAAGAGCAATCACAAATCATTATTTACAAACATATATTTAGCATCATATTTAATAAGAGCTCAATTATTTACCAGAAGCATTAATTTACATAATGCACTTTATTTTTATTTTTATTAAGTAAAAAAATTTTAAACTTGAAAAACTATATACAACTTAATAAACATCATGCTTGCTTATCTCACACTCTCTCCTAAGATCATCATGCATTTTTAATAATGAATCGAAATAATCTTGCATCCTTGCAGTGTGTTCATCAATCCACCTCAGAGATTCCATATGAGCATTCAAAATTCGTCCAACTTGGATAACAGGATCTTCAGTATCATGTGATCGTGATGTTTCATTGATATGCTCAATCGTTTCCTTCAAATCTTCTGACATAGTTTTAATCTGAGAATCTATTTTCTTAGCATTTATATACAGATTTTTTCTATTTGGATCAGCTTTAAGAACTGAAAGTAAGTCTTCCTTCTCCATGGGAACGAGACATGCTTCCAAGTCTTTCTGGTGAGTAAATATGATCTCAAGATCATCATTTATTTTGGCTTGTTGCTTCCTAACTTTCTCCATGGTAGAATGTAATTGAGTTAATTTTTCAGCATTTTCATTAATAACTTTGTCCCATATATTGATCTGTGTAGCTTGATTTAAAAACACTTTTTCCTGTTCGTACAATTCGGCTGTCCATTTATTAAGAATCAATTCTTCTAATTGTTGAAAAGTAAGGTTATTTGGTTGTTGAGAAGTCGAAGCACCAGTACTAGTAACAGGTTTGTTCGATAATGAATTAGTGAGAGAAGTTGTAGAAGAAGGTGGCAATGTTAAGGATGAGGTTGTAGTAGAACTCGCAGCTGGGAGTGAACTTTTAGCAGGACTGAAGACAGTGGATCCAGGGGTAGATTTAGCGGTACTTCCAAAATTCAAGCCGGCAGTTGCCTGGGTATTTCCTCCAGTGGATGATAAACCAGTAGTTAATGGCATAGAAGCACCTGATACAGTTGTTTTTAACTGCATCGGCTGAGATGTAGAAGGTGGTTTGAACTGCTGAGAGCTAGCTGCTGATGAAGAACCAAGTGAAAACCCTGATGTTGTTGCTGAACTACTGGAAATGGGAGCAGAAGCTGTTGTAGTTGTAATATTAAACAATGTTGCAGTACCTGTTGCTGTAGTTTTTGGAGTACTTGTACCAGACAATGCTGTAGGTGGCATGAACATTGTAGACTGCTTAGAGGTTCCAACTTGAGGCGTAAAATTCAAAAATCCCGTTTGCTGGGTTTGATTAGTTGACATAGAACCAAAACTAACATGGATCCTTGCTTCGGCGTGGTGGCTTGAAAAAACCCAGTACTGGCATTGGTTTTCGGAGTTGATTGAAGATTACTTTCGTTCATTATGGCACATCAATCGTCAATATTAAATAACAACCGAAAATTAGCCTTGTTTTCAAACAGGGAAAAATGCTTATCTATTTGAAACCTCACGCGAGAATAACACACTAAAATATTTCTTCAAAACAGTCTAATCTTTACATTAGAAAGATTAATTAAAATGTTTTGTAATTATTTAAAATTACAAGAAAAAAATAAAAGAAATAAAAAAGTTTTTTTTTCGATTAAGAAAATTAATTAATGTCAGTGCCTTTATAATTTAATCATTCACCAAAAGTTGTTTTGACTGGTTCTCTTTAAGTTAAAAGTGATATTTCTAATTGTTTGATTTAACTTTATTAAATGGGCTAATTGAAACGAATTATGTGATTATTCTGATAAATAATTAATTATGGAACTGTCTCAAAGTAGATTTGAAAAATCTTTAGGCTTGTTAACTTCACGATTCGTATTTTTGTTACAACATTCACCTGGAGGATTACTAGACCTTAAAACTGTAAGTTATTTTAGTCTTAATTTTAATTAGGAAAAATCTATTACTAAGTTTATATATTATTAGATGTTTAACTAATAATTTTAATTTTAATGTTTAAGGCCGCGAAACATTAGAAGTTAAACAAAAGAGAAGAATCTATGATATTACTAATGTGTTAGAAGGAATTGGACTTATTGAGAAAAAAACAAAAAATATCATACAGTGGAAGTGAGTTATTATGTAATTTGTGAAGAATAGGATTAAGGCTGTGTCCATGTGTATTGCTTGGTTTTCTCACAATTCTTCTGTTTTAATATTGATTATGATTAGAATTTCTGGACACTGCATTATCACCTTGCAGCATTTATTACTTTCACTGCTCAAGTTGTAGATGTCAACTATTTGGCATTGTTGAAGGTATCAGTTATCAGTGAAGTCCAATAGTCCAAATCATTCATACCTTTACAAGTATGTTTTATTTACATAATGCAATTAATATTCAAATTTCTACCAAGAATATTTTAAAAATTAATTTCCTTACTGTTTATTTTTTTATAAGTCATAGAATTTTGAATTGAAATACCTTTCATAGTTATTATATAAATAACAACTACAGTTTCACTTATTGTCATGGAGCGACAGGTGTTGATTCAAGAACAAAATAATAAATAAAAAATTAACTTGTATATGCTTCAGATAATATTCATTACATTTGCAAATCAATTTTAATTAATTCCTGTGAGATAATTTTTTTTTTTTGTAATATATAAATTCAGAAGTTTCACTGCATCTGTATAGTATGTTTTGTCCGATGTAAGGTCTTTTCAGTTTATGACATTTTTTACATTATTTTAAAATTATCTCATCCCTGTTGATTGAAGAAAAATTGAGTATTGGTTAATGACATCTGTAATATTTTAAAATTAACCATTTTGCTTTGTTAAAATTAGATATTAACAATACTGTGGATTTTTAGTTTTATTGCAATATACATGTTATGATATAATGTTAACAACATTACATAAAGCAAATCTTATTTGTTGTTAACTACTATAAGTTGAGGTCATTGTCAATGACTGATGATTTTGATGGAGTGGGAGAGGGAGTGTAAGTGCAACAAGGTCAGAGCCTATATCTTTTCATAAAAAAAAAAAAAACTAATTTTCTTATATGTATGTTGTTTTTTTACATATATTTTTAAATAATAGAGTATCAAGGGAAAAACTCAGAGGAAATATGGTGGATTATTTCCTAAACTATGCCAATCTCTTTGAAAGATTTTTTTCTTCCGAACATAACTACCAATTTTGTCCCTGATATAATCATTGGATATTATTTTAATATTCCCTTATCGTATATGTACTTTTTACCCAATTTAGTCATTAAAAAAATTATATTATTGTTACAATAGTATAACAATGTTTCGGCCTTTTTTAAGTTTTCATCATGCATATGTCCATTTTTTTATCATTTCATATTAGAATTGGTATATCGCTCATTTGATTTCCTTACTTTGCGCTCTTCCGTTCACACCCTAAATACAAGATCCTAAGCCATCAATCTATATCTATTCTCTCATAGAACTCTATCCTATGAAAAGTCCTTCATCATCCGTGCCATCTCTCTCCGAAAAGTGTCATCCCTAACCACATTCAAACACCAATTATTAAACCACCTCCTCAAAAATCAATCTTCGACACATATGTGATAAACCTATACTTTGATAATACTAAACTCTTTGATGTTGATATTTTTTTTTTTTTTCTTTTTTTGTATCTTTTATTCATATTAACTTTATAATTATAATAATATATAATATATATAATTTACTTGACTAAATATTTTATATCTAATGAAGCCAGATAAATTGGACTTCTGTTCACTTATATTATTCTTAGGGGACGAAATGTTCTAGGATAAAATTTATTTTTCATTCATTCATTTACACAAATACCGAATTTGTTGACCTTTCATCGGTTATGAAGTCCAGTCGTGTGCTCTTGCATCATATTTCTAGGATACTGAATAAATAAATTGTTAAAGCGAATGATTGGATTTTTTAACTGTTAAAAGATCATCAAAATCAGTATTAAAAGAAATAAAATAGTATGCAAATTCAGGATAAAAAGATTATAAAATAGAGAAATATGCATATAGAAAATTTTTGATATTTTCGTTATTATCTTATTAACAATGATAAATCGATATCAATAATCAATTTTATGCAATTTGTAGACTGCTCTATACTTTGCTTATTTATTAACATCACTTTCATGCTACTTTAGCTATTTGGACGATGCTGCATTTTTATTTCTAAATTTGCCTATCCAGATTTTATTAGCATAGGGATATTAAACAAGAACCTGACATCACACTGGCTTGGGACCACTATTTTACGTCCCTCCGAAATACTCCCATTAAAAAGTCATAGAGTCTACCTGCCAGGTTTGAACCCAAATCATGTGCATAGACGGATTTTATGCCAGCCACTATCCCTGTTTAAGAAAGGTAAATTATACGAAGACATCCGTTTTAAACTCAGATCAATTTATTTACCTTACTTACATAAAAAATTTTATAGACTAAAATGGCAGGAAAATACATAGTTTAAAGTATATCAACATAAGAAAAGTAAAAAAGATTATTAATGTATACAATTTTATCAAAGTTCAAGCTTTTTTCCTTGATTCAGATGGTTATTTATTCATGCAACAATTTAAAAAAAAAATTAAAATACTTTTGACCTTTATATAAAGCAGGTAACGTTCCTCATTCTATTTCTTACCCTTTAAACCTGACTCTTTTAATGTAATAATTAAGTTGTTCCTCTTTCAATTGTTCTTAATGTTTCCAAGATTTTGCTTTATCTTTTATATACTTTTATCATATTATCTAATCATATTATTAACTTCTTTTATTCAGAGGCCCAGCTGACGAGAATGAAACAAGTCATAGTGAAATCACTTCGTTAAAGGAAGATTTGAGGGAGTTAAGGGAGTATGAAGAAATGTTAGATCACCATATGAGGGTATGGATTTGTATTATTGATTTTATCTTTCAAATCTTATCAGCTGATTCTCTATCAGCTCATTTGATTAATCAAATTAACTTTATTTACTTATATTAGCAAATATAATAATTTTATGTATGTCACTAGACTACATTTTAATGTTTTAAAACTTGATGCCACGCTAGATGACGAGATTAGGGAGAAGTAGAGTATGAAAATGTGTGAAGGTGTTATGTGATGTCAGAGATAATGAATTATCATACAATCTCACACACTTTCAAATAAATCACATACACACAATAACCGTAATTTATTTATAATTTGCTATAAATCTTAATCATTTGATAGCATAATAAATGAGAATAATAGCAGAAATATTTTTTAATGTAATTTTGGTAAATATTTTTGTAAATGAGAAAAGTAAAATAGACGTATAACATACCATTTAAAGGCTAAAGATTTTAGAAAAAATATTATCTTATACAGAAAGTTGTATAAGGTAATGGAGAGTGATAAAACTAACTGATTGTTGCAGATAATAATACTATAGATTATTTAATGAAACACATGTTTCTATCGTAGCTCAATGTTTACTTTTATTTAATCTCTAGCTTAATTCAAAAGTTGTTAAATTGATTTTAACAATGGAGATAATTGAAAGTCATGTTTTGCGCGCACCGGATTTTTTTTTTTTGCTTTCAGTGACGTGGTTGTTTAGAATGATAATTGTTTCTTCATTAAACAAAAATAAATCTGTACAACAACAACCCATGAAGGGTCTTAGCTTCTAGAAAACCTTAAACTTGTACCTAACTTCACCCTCAATATTGCCCTCGTTCTTCCACTCTGTAGCCCTAGGTCTCTCAGCTGATATATAAAACAGCTGATTTACAAAACAGCTGATATAAAATATAAATAATTATCATAACAAGACTTTTTCCCAGATTCTAATCACAGGAGTTATAATGCCTTACTAATTGAATTAACCTTCTACTTGAAATCAATACAATGTTTTATAAAATATTTCTAATTATTTTTATAATATTTACTTATACTATAATGGATATTATTTTTTTTTTTTTTTTTAGACGATTCGAAATAGAACCGAAGAAATGTTAAGCTACCCAGAAGCTTACATTACTCACGAAGATTTATCTTCGTGCTTTGATAGTGATATAGTTTTAGGAATTCAAGCACCCGTTAATTCGGTATTAGCAGTACCTCTTAACAAAAAGGTGAGATAAATTGTTTGTTGACTTATTGATTGGTAATTTATTTATTTTTCTTTCATTATTTTATTTGTAATTTTTAAGCCTCCACTTGCCATCACTCTTTACATACCATTAGTAACTGGAATAAGTGAAACAACTAAAAAAAAAAAAAAACTGTACCTCTACAACCCTTGAAGGGTCTTTGGGCTCAGTCACATTCGAGATTCTGAAATAACAGAATAAATAACATTCTCTCACAGCGGGATTCGAACCCAGGACCCGGAGCACGTAGACTAGTGCTCTATCCACTAGACCTCACCACTCCTCAAATAAAACAACTAGAATCTTTAAATAAAAAGTTTGTTAAGATTAAACTAATAGTCCAGGATCCTGATGCATGGTTGACTACCTCTTCGACATCCAGAAACATTTAAAAAATATTTTTTGGTTATTTTTCTCAAAAAAAATTTTTTTTTTTTTTTTTTTTTTTTTTTTTTTTTTTAATACCCCATTATAACCTTAGATCTATTTCCTCCAACCTATTTCGCCTACATTTGCGCATACTTGCATGCGCAGTAAAGAACAATAACTATTGAACCACATCCAGATTTGAACCCAGGACACTGAGAACATTAGACTTGTTAATTTTTTTTAGATGAGTTTAAATTGTTTTAAGCAAAGTATTTATTATTAAGTACATTTAATAAATATTTATTTATGTTGTTCTGTTTTTGTTTTTTTCAGACTGACAATTTAGAGTATGAATTAACTTTAAAATCTAGTAATGGTCCTATTAACGTTATGCTGTTTTCTGGAAATAAACCTTTGTCTGATAGTAAACCTATTTTCTCGCAATACTCGTTTCCAGAAGGTCAGCTTCCCGTGGTAAGTATTACTTTCTGCAAAGATAACTATATCATATTTCTATTCCCTTAACTTTAGCAAGATTCAATATGTTTTTGTTTTTTTAAATGAGCACTTATTTTGCAAACAACTATGTGCAATATGTGATTCATGGAATGCGTGTTGGTTTAATCTATTCTGTGGATATTTTAATTATTACATTTAATTCCTTTTTACTTTCACTTACCTATATATGGAATATATAGTGAGTGAAAGTATTGCGATAGTGAAAATTTTGAATTCCAGTTTTCGACGGAAATGCACGTTTTATTTAGGTCATTTAATTAATTTACCATCTATAATAAAAGTAAAAAAATCTGGTGCACGCAACACACGACTTTCACTTACCTCCATTATTTATATAAATTCAAGAATTTTTAAACAAATTTATAAATGAAAATAAATTGTTAAAGAATTATTTAATTTGGATTTAAATAGAAACATTTGTTTTATTAAATAATCTATTATATTATTATCTACGACAGTCAGTTTGTTTTATTGCTTTTCATCACTCTCCTTTAACTTTTACAATAGTGTGTATAAATAATATTTTTCTAAAATCTTTAGCATTCTAACAGTATAATTATTGTTATTATTATTCGATTAGACCATTTGGAAGAGA
Source organism: Piezodorus guildinii (assembly GCA_023052935.1). Lineage (NCBI taxonomy): Eukaryota > Metazoa > Arthropoda > Insecta > Hemiptera > Pentatomidae > Piezodorus > Piezodorus guildinii. Next base: position 147,626,426 of record CM041296.1, on the reverse strand, counting down.
TGAGGATGGTAAACTAATTTTAAGCTCATTTCAATTTCTTATTTGTTCTTCTCCTCTCCCAAGAAGCCTTCATCTGTTCAAAAACCGCTGTTCCCGTTCTTACCCTCTTGTGTTCGACTTGGAAACAACCCTTCATGACTTTTTCTCCGAATATTTTTCTGTTCATTATTTCTTCAATTCTGATTCCAGCTTATCCCAATATCTTGTTTTACTTCCTTATTCCAACGGTATATTATACATGTATATTACTGTTCTTAAGTTAAAAAACAAAAAATTGCATTAAAAAAATATGTTTTGCAGTTTTCTCGTTTAGTTGGATATCAAATTTGTTCAGCTATATATTACTTTTTTTTTTTAGCAATGATAACAAGATGAATATGGTTATTTTTATAGAATATAAAAAGTTAAAGGTACTTTAGAGGAGAAATTTTGAAATATCGGCATATAAGCCCTGTCAGACTAATTTAATCAGAATGAAACCTACATGATATTAAAGCCGATTCGATTTTACATCAACATAGCTAGTTTAATCAAAATCGGTAGAGCCGTTTTTAGGAAAATCTTAAAAAGGTGCAAAATGCATGGTATAAAGTGCTTCTTCTGATTAGCTGATTTTGATGAAAAAGTTTTTGTATCCAGATCTCGGGCGTATATTTGTCTTAAATATGGAATTACAGCTTCATAGGACTTTTCTTTTCCGCCCGGGAGTTACACACACACACACCACACACCACACACACCCTTTTTTCGGGACTTGGTCATTTGGACTCAGGGGACCCTAAAACGTGTATTTCCGTTGAAAACTGGAATTAAAAAATTTTCACGATCGCAATACTTTCCCTTACTTTTCTTTTACTTACTTCATATATAGTGAAAGTAAAATTGTTTTCTTCTAGTCTCTAGTTTATTTAATATATATATATATTTTTTTTTTTCCAGTCGAAAAGAAATGTTAGAAGCCCAAAGCCTAGTCGTAAGCAAACGTTTACCAAACCAAAGAATGAAGAAATTAGGAGTGATAGCAGCGTAGACCTTTGCGATGATGAAGACTTCGTTGAAAGTGCGAGAGTTATATTACGAGGCTTGACAACAGGTAATATTGTAATGAACATGTTTTCTCTGTTTATTATTCCATTTAATTATATACATGTTTGCTTTTTTTTGTTTTGTACAGAATTTAATTCTCATGGAATAGCACTAACAATAGATTATTTCGGGTATTTATTCATTTATTACCTCTTTCTTTTTTTTTGTTTATGACGGTTTACTGATTCTAAAACTCAATACATATTTTTCTCTATCTTCAAAATAGCTGAGTTATAGGCGTTATATAGGTAAAATTTCAATTTTTTTCTTTTCTTCTCTGTTTAGAATCATGCTGTACCGATTATAAAATTCTATAGAAGGAGGATGGTGGACAATCGGTGTCATGCCGTTTTCGGTCAAAAACTGCTTTGCAGAGAGGGCGGGATGGGTCGGCACATTGTCATGATGGAAGAACCAGTCACTTTGTGCCAAATTTGCTTGTTCCGTATACTCTCCCTCAATCTTTTCAAAACCGCCTAGTAGAACTCCTGGTTGATAGTTCGGCCCGGAAGAACAAACTTATCGTCACTTCTTGACATTAAGGGTGTCCTGAAAAGGATTTCTCTTCAATTGACATCTCTCCATTTAAAACGAACAAACCACAAGTAGACTCATGTTTTGCTCAGGGCAGCATCCCCTAAGCATTACAATGGTTTCCATGGCTGATTTCTCTAACAAGAAACAAAATTTCAACAATGTGTTCTCCCACCCTGCCTCAGCCCAATTCGTGTTACTTTTGGATCCCCCCTCATATTTATTTTGTATTTTTGATTTGTTTTATATATTTAATTTTTTTTAATGTTATTTTTATTGTATTATTTTAAAATTTATATAATTTTAACCTAAAACCTGTAGCTCTACAACCCATGAAGGGTCTAGGGCTCAATGCACATAGAAAGATTCGTACTGTTTCTAGGCCAAAGGAGTGTGAAATTAAGTGATTAGGGCGAGATAAAAATCAGTCTCCAGGTATATGGTACCCGCTTTATAGAGGCGGGTCTGCCCGAGGAGGGTATCCATACTCTAAGGTCGGCCCAAGGCTGAAATAACCGAATAAATAATATTCTGCCACAGCCGGGATTTGAACCTGAAACCCAGAGAACCTACTGTTCTAGTTTACTACTAATGCTCTGTCCACTGTAGCATGCTGCTCCCTTAATTTTAACCCAAGTCCCATGAAATTTGATGTCTGACACTTTTCACTTTAACTTAGTTCTATAATTTGTGTAAAGTTTATAAGTTATGTGTCAGGATATACCTAATTTTATTGTAACAGCTTAACAAGCGTTTGGCTGGCACCATAGAGATACCTCATGTGTCAAATCATATCTTTCCTTACCACTTTAGATGTAAATATTATCACCACTAAAATAACCCTTTTCTTATTGTTGTTTATCTTTTCAAATCATACTTGACATTGTTCCACTCCTTAAAATAAAATATTTGACTCTTTAATTTTTTTTTTCCCATAGAGTTTATGTTTTTTTTTTTTTAATGACCACTATACTTATATAATCAATTGCATTAGTATTTGTTATTAATGTATGCTTTTTTTTACTTTTTTATTTCAGTACCATTTGAAACAGAAGCTAAGACAAATATGACACCATATATTGATGCTGTTGGTAAGTTATAAAAAAAAAATAAAAAAAAAAGTAGACTCTTTTCTAAAGATAAAAATTTATATGAAATTGAAAAGTACCATGCTATATTTTCATTTTTCTCCATTAAAAATTAGCTTGTTTAATATTCAAAGGCAGATTAGAACTGAACTGAAAGGAAAAGTTATCCGTTCATAAAGGATACGGTTGGTTTGGAAGGAAATGTTTGTTTATTTATTTAACGTCACTTTATGCTACTGTGGACAATGCTACAGTGGGAGTCCTAAATTTTGCCTATCCAGGTTTAATTAGGATAGGGATCTTTTAATGAGTACTGACATCGCACAGGCTCGGGACCACCTCTTAACGTCTCCTTTGAAGGACGGCAAAACTAAGGATTTTTGCTCCCATTAAAAAATCCTAGGACCACCTGCAGGTTTGAACCCGTGACCTTTGTCATAGGAGACTGTTATGCTAACCACCCTGCTACAGGTGAGGAAGGAAATGTTTTTAGTATGTTTTGGAATGAAATGAAATGTGGATTTAGTACCTTTTGGAATGAATCATTTAAACGTAATTATCAAATTACGTGTAATTTTATGTTTTTTTAGATGAAATCTGATGACAGATTTTGATTAAACCAAACCATTAGAGTGCAAATATTTCAAAATATCAATTTCTTAAAAAATTTCTTGTAGGTTTCATTCTGATTGAAATAGTCTGACAGGGCTTAAATGCTGATATTTTAAATTTTCTTCCTCTAAAGTACCTTTAATTTTTTATATTCTATAAAAATAACCATATCTTCTTGTTATCATTGATAAAGAAAAAGTAAATATATAAGTTGAAAAAAGTTGATATTCAACTAAAGGAGAAAACTGCAAACATATTTTTTTTTAATGCATTTTTTTTGTTTTTGAACATAAGAACAGTAATATACAGGTATAATATACCGTTGGAAAGCTAAAGATTTTAGGGAAAATATCATTTTATACACAAGCTTGTACAAGATAATAAAGAGTGATGAAAAGCCGATAAAACTAACTGATTGTTTTAGATGATAATATAATACATTTTTTAATAAAACACAGGTTTCTATAGAAATTTAATTTAATTAATTCTTTATTAGTTTTACCCATTTTTATCTTTAACTGCATTTGTAAATTCTTTAATTTATTTTAACAACAGATGTAAGTGAAAGTCATGTGTTGCCCGCACCTGATTTTAATTTAATTTAATGTTTGTTTCATTATTATAGATGCAAATATGTCAGAATATCAATTTCTTTAAAAAATGCCCTTTAGTGCCTTTTGGATATCAACTTATCTTTTTTCAAATTCCAGTTTTAAGCTAGATCTACCACGCATACGTAGGAATTTTTGCAAGACTTGTCTCAAGTTCTGAACTTGTCAGATAAGCAGAAGTTTAATAAATGATAAATAAATTCTTTATTATACTGGGACATGTTCCTTTAGAATAAAATATACAGAATGTACAAAAAGGGCTTTAGAGTCTTGGAGTAAATTAAACGAATGTAAACAACTTAATAATTATTGGTATAAAATAGGCATTTTTAAATGATAAAAACAAAACAAAAAATAATATATAAAAAAGCTTATTACAATTCTATTGAGCCTGAGTATTCATTTAAGTGATCGAATATGCGGGATTTGAAGGAAGGAAGAGAATGGAGTGACAGATGGAAGGAAGGATAGAATTCCATAGGATTGAGGATCGAATGAGAAAGGATCTGTCGAAATGTGCTGTTAGGTAGGCCGTACTGTAAGTACCTGGAGAGTGTACAACGGGGATGGACAGAGGATTTGAACTGTTGGAGGTCAAAAACATATGACGGCGGGATTGGATAGCTTGTTAAAGGAATGACGCAAGGAAATACTCGCGATGATTGGAAGGGTTAAGCCACTTCAACTCGCCATAAAATTGGGATACAGAGGTGTATCTAGGGACCCCGAAGATGAATCGAACAAAGCAATTAATTAAGCTTTTTATTTTTACCTCGAGATTCCAGACACACCACCGTATACCGTACAGCAATAGTCGAAGTGGGGAAATATTAGAGAGGTAACGAGGAGTTTTTGGGTTTCAAGTGGGAATTGGTGACGGAGGGAATACAGTCGCTTCAAGGTTGAAAACGTACGACGAGAAATTTCGGAAATATGGTTTTTGAAGGATAGAGTTTGGTCGAAGGTTACTCCCAGATTCCTGACAATAGGGTGGAAATTTATAGGATTACTAATTGATAGGAACAGTTTTCAGGAGTTTAGTGTATAATGTTTCTCATGTCAGAGAAAAATATCGATTAAGTTATATTTTATTTACTAATATTAATGCTAGTTTTGTTTTGATAATTATTTTTTTTTTTTTTTTTTTAGGGCAGAACCATTTTGTTCCTTTGAATCCTCCTCCGGGAAAAGAAGATTACCTTTACGCATTAAGACCTGAAGAAGGTCTCAGTGATATATTTGAATTTTAGCAAAAGTTTTTAAGTGTGACAGTTAGATGATTGTTATTAATGTGAAAAAAGAAAGAAGACAAGAGTGTATTTTTAAGAAGACTTGTAATGGTTATTTATTACGAAATGTACTTTTATTACAATATTGTAATAAAAAAAAAAAAAATCTTTTGTAATTGTTAGAAAATTTGTTTAATGTTTGTTTTGTTTTTTTAACACAGTTCAGTCCTTTTGACTGTCAGTAAATCATGATTGACTTATTATTTTATAAAAATGTGTTCTTCTATGATAAATATATTGTGCATTCAGAAAGTAAGAGCCAGAACTCAAAAAGTGCTATTTTCAATTTTTAAACAATCTCATTTTTGATTGTTTTTTCTACAAAAGTTACATCCATAATGCTGTGCCTTATTAACTATATTTAATATCTGATATTTTAAAAAATTTCAATATTTAAACGCTTCAATGATCTCATCATTTATTACACCAGAGGGATAATTTTTTAAAAAGCAAATTGAACACTTAAGTGTATTTATATTTAGTGAAGAGAGACACACTTAGGATGAATGACTACCAAAAATAGTGTAATATATTTATTTTGAAAACAATGTTAGTAGGTTCGCATTGTGGTATCTTGATCGGGGCTAAAAATCAACTAGATATATAATAAATTATCAATATAACACTGATGTAACCTCAGCCTAAAAAATAAAAAGACAAAAAAAAACAAGAACAAAGGAACCAATAAACGCAATACTACTGATCACTTATATCTATGTTAAATTATATGCTGAATATGTTCTAAATTATTGCATAATAATTAATCTGAGGATACCAAAATGAACATATTTATGTAATGTCAGTTATATATAACAATTTTCTTTATGTGGATATTTTACTTATGATTTATTATGAAATAAAATAAAAAAATATATATCAAATTAAAAAAAAAAAAATAGATAGAATTTAATCTATACCAAGATATACATTGTATCTTACCACTTTTTTACCTCTGTGGTTGACCTGCAAAAGTTGTTTTCACAATAAATATTTTACACTATTTTTTTTTTTTTATAATTATTGATCGCCATTTTCATCATTTAATATACATACAGTCAACTATTTAGTATAGTTTAAAATATTTCAATTTTCACTATTGTAATTTTTGTTTTTTTCTTTTAAATGAGCCCTTCGTTAGTTCCTATTTATGCCACTGTGTTGCAGCAAAAGTGGGAGATAAAATTTGACAGATGGACAAAAATAAAGCAATAATGTATTACGATAAGTATAATAATAAAATAATAGGAACATAAAATAATAGCTAATAATAACATAATATAGAAATTAAGATAATAGCAACTATAAGTATTGTTTTTAATTGATAAATCTATATTATACTCCACTAAAGATTCTTTTTTGTTTTTTTTATAAAATTCATTTTTACTATTTTTCAACATTTAAGGGTGCCTTAGAACTTTATTATATTTTTTTTCAAACTATTTTACCTGTGTATTCTAAAAGTTCATTTGTAGATTCCTTTGAACTTTAAAAATCTATAAAATTTTCATTTAAATTTGTATTAAATCAAATTCAATTAAATTTAATTATGTCAACAACGTAGTTTAAAAAAAAAAGTTCTGAATAAATTTATAAAAATAATCATACAAAACAATATTTGGCAGTGTCACCATAGAAACAAAGTATTAATCTCTCATAATCATATTCCAAGATGTCTTTCTTAAAAACCACAACCAAATTTCAACAAATTATACTTTTTGTTTGATAATAAAACAGCTGATTTGTCCAATTTCATCCCAATCTTAAGCTCTATGTACACAAAAACTTAACAATAGTCTTAAAATAATCTACTATGTACAATAAGAAAGATTCTTAGTTCTGAGTTTTTCCTTATGTTCTGAGTGTGCGATGTAGTAAAATTAATATATAGAAAGTGATTTTTGTAAGTTTCAATTTTTCCCTATCTTGAATACCAAATGTAAAATGTTACAAGGTTATTTGTGGTGTTTTCTAACACAACTTTAAGAAAAGGACCTTAATGAAAATTAAGTTCTTAATAAATCAATACATATCTTATTCATAGTGATACAAATTAATTATTTTGGTAGCATAGGTTTAGCGTCATTGGTATAACAGACACAAGGAGAATATTGAAATTATTTTGTTTTATACCTCCTTTGTAATATTTTTTTACGAGTAATGACTAGAATAAAAATAAGAACAAGTAAATTTTGTAATACTTGTATTTTATTTATATTCTTGTTTCTAGCATTAGGCTTAATCAATTTTTGTTCAGACGAGACAGTCCCTTAATTTTTTATATTTGAATCTTATATATAAAAGAAAAATATATGTCAAAACTCCAATTCAAAATTTTTCTTTGACCCAAAAGCAATTTATGCAGAACTTAGAATAATATTAAGAAGCTGATAAATTTTTTTGGATAAGCTGAAACATACAATTATTATTTTTCTTTAATTACTAGAGAGTGGCGCGGCTTAGTGGTTGGTGAGTGAACTACATATCTCCAAGTCCCAAATTCAAACCCAGTTGAGGCAGGATAATTATTTAATCTTTTATCTCTGCCATGGGGTGTCTCTTGGGATCCTTAGATGTTGAACTAGAAATGGTATGAGATTGTATCTGAACCCAAGAAAGTTTTTGGGTTGTAGTACATGTTTAAAAAAAATATATAATTATAAAAAAATTCATATTATGGTTGCGGTAGCAGTTGAAAGTTATGAGAGGTGATGAATTGAAGATACAGTATAGGTGTTTCTTAATACCAGAAAAGAAGATAAAAAATAATTAAAAGTTGAGTAAAATTGATAACTTAAGAACAGAAAAAGAAAGTAATAATTTTTTTATTCTTTATTACTTTCTTTTTCTTCATAGGTGGCCTTCGGATTTTTTAATTGGAGTAAAAAAATCCACCATTGTTAAAATAAAATAAAATATTAAGACTCCCACTGTAGCATATTCTGATTAGCCACAGCAGAATAAAGTGACGTTAAATAAATAAACAAACAAACTTTCTTTTTCTATTCAAGTTATCAATCTTACTTACCTTTTAATTATTTTTTATTTTATTTTCTGTTATTATCATGCACCTACACTGTATCTTGTTTTTATTCTACCTGCATTTATTGGATGTTTTTACTGATAATTGGATGATAATGGAAGAAGAAAGCCTCTGTTTAAAATATTTTAATATATTAGAGTTTTCTTCAGAGGAATAAATTAGAAGTAGACACATGATATGATAATGTCTTAAAAAGAAGGCTTACCATAATTTCAATTAAATGAAAAATATTTATTGTGGATGTAATTAGTTGACCGTTGAGAATTACTGGAAGGAATTAGTCCGGGTGGTGGTCATTAAATGAAACAACTAAATAGTTTCAACTATTTATTGTTTGCCAACTTTTCGACCCCCTTTGTGGGTCATTGAGTTTCCATTCTCCCACCATGCGCCCTGATGATGACCCACAAAGGGGGTCGAAACGTTGACAAACAATAAATAGTTGAAACTATTTAGTTGTTTCATTTAATGACCGCCACCCGGACTAATTCCTTCCAGAAAAATATTTATTTTCCATGCTTTTTTTTTTGTTTAAGTTTTAAGAAAAGGAAGCAAAAAAAAATTGTATGGGAGTAAAAAATCCTTAGTTAATAGGATCATCCTAAGTTATCATACCTTCCTTAGGAGAGGCCTATACAATGTCAGGTACTCTTTAAAGATCTCTATCCTAATTAAACATGAATAAACAAAATTATAGACTCCTATAGTTGCATCATCTGATTAACCACAGCAGCATAAAATGACATTGAATGAATAAACAAACAAACAATTTAAATATTTTCTTATGTCACAAACATTTTTACTTTCATTTAAACACATAATGGCATAGGAATAAAGCTATAGGAGAATTTAATATTATTATTCCATTCAGAATAAACTTCATTAGTTGACTCTAATTGAAGAAGATTTTAAAACATTGAAGTATTTAGTCTGATAAAGTTCCTGACATTGATATTAAAAGGAAAAGTTGGGGGCTAAATTTGGTTTGGAACAAATAAAAATTATAAAAATAAAATAAATTATCATAAAAAGATCGGTTAGGAACTGTTTTTACTTCCTTCGGTATCTCGGAGGTTGGGGCTAAGGGCGGGGATGAATGCCGAGATAAAAGCCCCCTATCGAGACGCGAACTCAAAAATATTTTGTTTCAAGTTTTTGGTTCTCTGTTGCTAGGCCACCCGCGTTCAAAACAACGCGCGCTAACACATTCAGCTACCCCACCCCCGCTTTTAATTTCTAGCACGCATTTAATATTTATAGATAAATAAAGATCTCCCTCCCCCTAACTAAAATCCCTCATATACCATTGGCTCTTATCGGATTAGCCCTATATATTAGTGTTGAGATAATATATATTTCACTGCTACCAACCTTGTCCATTTTTCAGTATGGTAAATCATTGGGTAGGTACACTCCATATGTAGGCCTTAATTTTGGGATAGATAAGACTTTTGCAGGAATTGTGGCAGTCATACCTCCAAGTGGAAAGATCATAGGAGTTCACTTCGGACCAAGAAATAGAATTGTAGGATAAAGAATGATTTTATAGTCCCACTAATAATCTCTCCTCTCCAATGTTCCACTGTTCACCAATACGTGTTTATGCACTCATAAATATGCTTTTCTAAAGTACTCATAATCGGGGGTAGAGTTGCTATTGTACCCATGGGATGTTGCTATTGTTCAACGAATATGTTGAGAATTTCGTCCACGGAGGGCCAAAACTTCCTAACTGAGGATGTTGCAGTAGTAACTTCACAGATATGATTCAGTCTCTAATAATTCTGCAGAACATTTACCAGCTATTCAGTTGATATGCAAACTATAACTAGAATGAGTCCTATGTTTATTTTGACCTGGACGATTGCAAAAGGTATTGGGTTGTAAAATAATGTCGTAGCGTTTTGATTGATCCCTCTCTGTGTTTATAAAATCATGTTTACTCGGTCAATAATGTTTACATATTCTAAAAATGGATTAGTTAAAGTGATTTTATGCATAAGTTTCTACCGAGATTCCTTATCTCTAAGTGGTATTTTGCTTGCTCAAAATGAAAGAGAGAAAAAAAAATCATTTTCCGAAAAGGACAATTCGCTGCACAGACGGTTAATAAAATTTGCAGTGTGTATAGCGATGATGCCTTAGGAGAAAGTACTGTCCGTAGTTTGCTTGGTTCAGAACCGAAAATTTTGACTTGGAAGACGCAAAGCGCTTGGTTCGTCTTTGAACTGTTGATGATGGATTTTCTGAGGTTTTTATTGAAATCACTATTAAAAATGCTACGAATTTATTTTACAACCCGATACTTCAATATGTCTTTGGGGAACAGGCTCTTCTTCTTCTTCGATGGACGGTAGAGAAGTCAATATTTAAGAATTTAGTAATTTTGTTATTGATTGTTACCCAAAATAGCATAATGTATTAACTTTATCTATTGGCGTACCCATAGAAGGTACTGAAACAAGTGATTCATTCATGGTCTGTCCCTAACTTTCCTTGAAATCGCTTAACTTCAGTTGTCCGCTTGTCCTTAAATATTTATTCTTCTTGAGAATATGCATTTTAAGACTTCTTCAGCAACCGATCCGACAGGAATATTCTTAGTAAAGGCTCTGGTAATTCTGCGAAATCCTTCGCACACGATATTTTGTGTGTTGAATTATTTTAAATTTATATAAATAAATGGATTTAATTACCTAAAGTATGAAACTATTCTATTTCAAACATTTTATTAATATACTGTAATAATTTTAATACAAAATGTTTTAATAAAGTGACCATAATACACAAGTAGAGTTTAAAGAATTTTTCATTTAAAACACAAATTGAAAAGTCAAAATTGAACATTCTGGATAACATACTCAATAGATGGCGAATTAATTTTATCTCGAACCATCAAGTGAATTAATTCATTTATAAATTAGGTCTCACTATCAGAGTATGATAAAAAGTACTCGATATTTATAATATATAGAAATGTTTTTAATTACTTTATTATTCGTTCAAGAAAGTGGTTTTGTAAAGTACCATGTCCAATAACAGCCTAAGAATCTATTTAAATAAATATAATATGCCTGTATATGTGGAACTTAAAATATATTCTACAGGTACCAGAGGTAAACCATCTACAGACGCCCGTATGTTGAAGCAGGTGTTACAATTAATAGTAGGCATGGAAACAATGTTTAGGTAAAGATAGAAATAACACCTAACAAAAAACCATATTGCGATTTAAAACTGAAGAAAACATAAAACACATCAAATATAAATAGCAAGAATCCAAATATTTTTCATAACAGTTTTTATAGGTTTCAATAGACATAAATTGTAAGTTCATGCTATTTTTAGCCTAATTAAAAATCACCAGAGATGGTAAACAGAAAATAGAAAAAATCATTTTCCAAGAGCAGTAACTATAAGTTATTCAAATTCAAAAACTATAAATTATTTAGTTATTGTATGAAAGATGAAAAATCATACTAAAACATATTTACATTCTAAACATAATAAAATTAATCTATTGAAGCTTTGTAGCTTCAATAGAAAAAGAAATTGTTTTGAAATTCACTATTCAGTTCTACTATTCAAATTATAGACAAAGAAAACTCGATTTTTTTCATTTGAAAACTTTTTATTAGAATAATTGCATTCTGAAATAAATAGAAGTTAAAATAAATACTAGAATATTGAATATTGTGCAAATTATTAAACGATCTTCCTTTTATTTAAAACAGCAGTTTATTTACTTATATCAATACACGGGATTAAGGTATACAAACAAATGCTTTTGAATATAAAATCAAACAATGAGATCAAAATAAATTTGATCCTTATTCATTAATTTAATTCATAGTGTTTGTAATGACAATAAATATTTACCAAACTACGATTATAGTGTTGTCCTTAATAACCGAATGCCCGTAACAATTAAAATCGAATATATTTTTAAGAAAATTAAAAAGTATTGTATCAATATTAACGATTCTATTACAAGGAACGAATTAATATGTGTTTAAATTTTTACCTGTCTCGCACAACTTTAAAAAAAGTAACGTTAATGATATATTTCTTGCTTACTTGATATTAAACATTTATCGGTTATGTTGTACAATAAACCTTTTTTCATGAGCAAAACTCTGTTTTATGACATAATTTCGCTAATTTACAAGGAAAAACATAATTTCATAATAACATTGTATGTAGTAAGATTTTTTGTCAATACAGATATGCTGCTGAATGCTTACTTGTTATAGGCGGTCGCCATGTTGGATTAGCTTATAACGTATTTGTACTCTTTACATTGTGTAATTGTATTTTAACCAAAGTGACATTTAGTGTATGTTTATAGTTAGGAAGATGGAGTTTTATTGAGTCGTTTAAGGTTATTTAATGGAGGTGCTAAAAAATAATTTATCCTATTGATGAAAGGAACAGAACCGACCAATCAGAAGCCTTGTTTCATAAAACATAGTTTTAGCAACTCAACGTTCTCCCAGCGTCAGTGAAATATCATCTAGTGCTGTCAAAGTGAGCTATAATGCTATCAGGTGTAGAGTGGCTATCGGACTTTGTGTTGATTTGTTATTCTGGACTAATTGTTTAATATTAAACCAGTGAATGGCCAAGTGTTGTGGGTCACGTGACCATTAGTGAAAAATGGCGCAAAGATGGACTGCAAACATGGATACTTCTTGATAAAGTTATGTCATTTGGCTTTGTTTACAAGTGTAAGTTAAACTTATACACGTGAACCATAACCTGCTGTTTTGTATTATAACAGTCAAAATGTCAGCTAGGGGTGCAAAAAGGCGAGGGAGGCCCCCTAAATCCGTTGTTATGGAAAGGCCTAGGAAATTTCAATACCATTTAATGAAAAAGCCAAAATACCTCCTAGGTTTGAATAATGACGGAAAAGGTTCTGAAACACCCAACTCCCAGACAAGTACACCCACCGCATCTAGAGGATCTTCTCCAATTGGAAGTGAAAGCAGTAGAAGGAGCTTTAGACCAAGAGGAAGACCAAAATCTAGAGGAATTAGGGGAAGACCATCTTATAGAAGGGGTTATAATCCTGACTTGGTGGACTATAAGGACTCTGAATATCATTATGGCTCAGACTTTGGTGAGGACTCTAGTGGTAAAAGTGATCATGATGATGATGTTTTATCTAAAAGTAGTGATTCAGAAATTAATTTGAAAGATGACTTGAGTGATAGTGATTTTTCTTTATCCAGTTACAGTACTGCTAGTGGAACTACACGCAAGTCCTATAACTATATTAGGAATCCTAGCCCGGTCCCCCTTTGGCTTCAAGATATTGAACTTCCCGTTTTAGAACTCCCGAAATCCTCTGATGATCTCCTTATACCTAGAGAATTAGTAATGCAAGCCCTTTCAATCTACGAAGTGATTAGGCATTTTAGAAACTTAGTTAGACTTTCTCCGTTTCGATTTGAAGAATTTTGTGCTGTGTTAATGTGCGAAGAACAAACGTATATGTTAGCAGAAATACATATTATGTTATTAAAGGCTATTCTGAGAGAAGAGGATGCTCAACAGACTCATTTTGGCCCTCTTGATCAGAAAGACAGTATTAATATTTCGTTGTTTTTTGTGGACGCTGTTACATGGCCAGAAGTGTTACGTTCATACCTTGAAAGTGATAAAGGCTTTGATTCTAGTGTTTTAGATGTTTTAACTAATTGTGAATATCCTTTTACAGAAGTTGAGAATAGGTTAAAAGTGTTGCAGTTCCTTACTGATCAATTTTTGATCACGAATCCTGTCCGTGAAGATTTGATACACGAAGGTACATAAGTATATTCATTATATTAATATGTCTGATTATATTAATAAAGTGTTTATTCCTGTTCATATAGTCATTTCTGTGTTAATGTTTTTTTTGTTATCGATGTTCAGGTAATTTTACTTACGATGATCACTGTCGAATATGTCATCGTGTTGGTGATCTCTTGTGCTGTGAAACCTGTCCAGCTGTATTTCATTTAGAATGTGTTGAACCACCTTTACAAGATATTCCACAAGAAGACTGGCAATGTAATATTTGCCGGGCTCATAAGGTATGTAATTTTAAGAATATATATTTTAAACTAACTCAGTGTGTACTTCAAACTTTCAGTCAATTAGTTCAGATATTCATAATATTTTAAAGAAAATATATCTACATTCATTGGGTTGAAGTTAATAAGAGACCACTTACCTTTAAAAAAGCTGTTACTATTTACTCTATTTTCTACTGTTTAAGATGATCATATATTAAAGAGAATCAGTCTCAAATTATTTAAATAATGTTTTGACAACAGTCAATCATTTTGTTCCCTTTTCCTGTCAGGTTATAAACAAACCCTTTCATGGACCAATGGTTACTGTTTTTTCAGGATCTTATCAGTAGTGTATCAGTCTTTCACTTTCTCTCTTATAATCTAGGATATTTGACAAAGTAAGTTTTTGTTACTGACCCTTATTAAAATAAATTAATCTAAAACTGTGTAATTGTTAATGTAAGATTTTTATTTTATTTTAATACTGCATTAGAATAAATATTAATTTAATCTTATTTCCATTACCATTTTATTATTATATATGATATATTCTATAGCCGCTTCGTAGAGTTTGTTAATTAGTTTTTGAATCATTTGGTGCTTTTTTTAACTGTTACGATTCAGTAATATCTTTTAACTTCATTAATTAATTTTAAGTGATGTATCCTGTATATTTAAGAAAATATGCTTTGTTTAAGCTTTGTGTTAGTTATAAATGATTACTGACATCGCGATCGTCAAATGTTAGGTTTTATTGTTTGGATGTTCATTTTCATTGGTTTGTCAAATAATACTCTGTACGTTAAGTAACACTTTTAAAGGTTTTTTAATAGAAGAATTTTTATCTTTTTTAGTTTTAATTGATGAATTGAATATTTAATTGTTTATTTCAATTTAATTTTACTAAGACAAACATAAATTGATCTTTTAAATGGAAATATCCAAACTAATGAATAAAAATGTCTTATAAAGTAATTTATTAGACATTTCATTCAAATTATACACTATTTTAAATTACAGCTTATAAATATTATACGACAGATAGTTATAATAATGGTTAATTATCATTAATTTTATGTAAAATATTTTTTGTTATGTTGGGTAGACCAACCATTTCTAAATAATATAATGTATATAATTTTTTTTTTTATAGGTTACTGGAGTTAATGATTGTATACCAGATGTTGAAAAATCAGGACTTCTTTGTCGTCAAGAGCATTTGGGTTTTGACCGACATGGAAGGAAATATTGGTTTCTTACAAGGCGAATATTTGTGTAAGTTTTGTTGATTAAATTTTAGATATTATTTATTATATGAATATTATAAAATTTACTATTATTTGTCTACATTATATATTTTTTTTCTCAAAATATTTTTTAGGGATATTATTATTTCCTCCTTTTATGTATATATATAAATAAATAAAATAGCTTTAATATATACATTTATTTTTTTAATTTGCAGTGAAGGGGATAATGGAGAAGCTTGGTATTACTCTTGCCCCGCGCAGTTCGAACTTCTATTGGAAAGCTTGGACAGTTCGAATTACGAAGCTGCTCTATGCCAAGAAATGCTAGATTTTAGAGATGAAATCATCAGGCAGATGAACATCACTGAAAGAATTACCAACCAAGCCAAAGGAAATAGGAAGTCGTATTTGGAAGTTGAAACAGGTATGAAATAAGCCAGATATTTTGAATTGATATGTCTTAAAAATAATCACAATTACCACTATTCTTTGCTAATTTCTTCATCTTAAGATTCTCGCTCCAATGTGGACATTATTTATTCGCCCTTAAACAAATAAATATTGATAGATAAGACTGTTACTATTAAACGTGTTTAATAAATTACTAACCATTATCTAGCATGAATCATAAATTCGTTATCAAATATTTAATTTTTAGGTTTTTAAATTTTGATCCATATTTAATTTATTTTTTCCAACTCGAACGTTTTTGTCTAGGTATTTTTAAGTATCCTAATAACATAATTTTCATTAATTGAAAGTATTGAAAGATAATCGACACTTATACATTGTTATAAAATATTTTTACAAACCATTAATCTGTTATATTCATATTACTTATAAATATATTATTTGTATTTATAATATTATCTTTTGATATTTCTATTTTTATTTTGTAATTGACATTCTTTCATTCATTGTCATGCTCTATTGATATGTATCTCTTTTGTTGTTCTGATATTTGCCGCCATGATAATGGCTCACATTTGTGAGCCCAAACGTCGGCATAATTAAAATATTTTCAATGTGATTTACTTCCTATTATTTCTAACTAAAAGTAAAAAAAAACAAAAACATAAATAAAGTAATGGCAAAGTTTTTATATAAATTAAGTATATGATAATTTATTATCACTGACATTACATCAAACCTTCACACATTTTCATATCTTACCTTCTCCTGCTCTCGCTGTGTGGCATGGTCTTAAGGTCCAACTTTATATTATTTATTCCCCATTGGATCCTTCACTGTTTAAAAATAAAGCTTACGTACTAAAATAAATGAGGGAGAAATGAGGAAATGAGGATTTTTAAAATTTAATTTCTGTTGAAGTAATAATGTTGATATCTCATACAAAATAAAATGATGATTTCTATGTAACTAAATATGAGGGACTATTAAATGATGCACTTATAAAAAGTTGAGTGTCTTTTTCTAAGATTCAATAGAAAACAATGTTTATGTTCTGTTTTTGTTTTTTTTTTAGAAATTTTTGTATTCATAATTTGTGAATTTTTTTTTTTTTTTTTTTAATCTTGTCTTTATTTCTTGTTCCAGCAAATATCTTAAAAATGAAGAAAGAAAAAGGCGAGAGAAAAACTGACGAGAGCATGACAGATATGGAAAACAGCCTTCAATTGGTAAATAATAATATATTTATTACATAACAGCGACCTATTCCATCTTTGAAGAAGTGCAATTTGAATGTAGCCTCGTTTATGTTTAAGAAGGCACTGTTTGACCGATTTAGTGTTTATCCCTTCTGTATCATCAGCTCATTAGAGAAGTAGAGATGCTCATAAGTTTATAGGCATTTAACAACTTTCTATTAACGCGTACGACTTATTTTGTTGCATAATAATCTTGTCTGGAATCTTGCCCTTTCCAATGGTATATTATACATCTCTACTACTGCTCATATTTCTGGAAAGATTTTTTAATGCCTTATTATTATTCGATTAGACCATTTGGAGATCACGATGATAGACTATTGGAAGACATTTCAATTCTTATTTGTTCTTCTCCTTTCCCAAGAAGCCTTCATTTGTTCAGAACGATGTTTCATTCTTTCGTCCACTTGGTTCCCGTTCTTACCTTCTTGTGGTCGACTTGGAAACAACCCTTCGTGACTTTTTATCCAAATATTTCTCTGTTCTGTATTTCTTCAATTCTGATTCCAGCTCGTTCAAGATCTTGTTTTACTTCCTTAATCCAGGTTATTGCCTTTTTCATTTCAAACAGTTTGTGGATTAATTTCTTAACCATCCTGTTTCTTTCCATCCTCCAAACGTGCCGAAATATTTTAATCTTCTCTTTCTAATGGTTTCATTTTTTTGGCTGACTGTTCTGATAAATTTCTTTGTTGCTTCTTAGTCTGTATTGTCCTTTACTGTTCTTGGCTGGTCCCATAATTTTCTTTGAGATTTTTCTTTTGTTTGTTTCCAAGTCTTCCAGTTTTCTCTTCCCCAAGGCCCAAGGTTAGCGTTTCTGCTGCGTATTTTAATGCCTTAATAACAAAAAATTATCCCAACTAAATAAAACTTGGAATGTATTTTACTTAAATACCTTAGGAAAGCAAAAGATTTTATAAGGAATTAGTGAAACACAAGAATCGCAAAATCATTTTATAAATATAGAGATGATCTATATAAAATACATTGTGAAAGTTCAATTTAATTTCCAAGGGAATCCCATTTATTTCACAGTTAAACATCTGTTTTCATGTAATAATTTTAAAGTATAAATATAAAATATAAATGTTAGTTTATGGATTTATTACAAGTTTTCATTCATTTATTTACGATTTGGTACATCATTTTTTTTTTCCTGTCCTTATCTCTTCGATTATAGAAAGTAGGTTTAATTAAGAAATGTATTATTTATTGAGGAGAAGTTGTGATCTTTCTCCTTCAATCGCCCTGAAAATGGTCCAAAATTTTGGCCAAAACGTAGGCACAAATAAATTAAGCTTCTGCTTAATTGTTTTGATGACGGTACGCCCAATTAACTTCTCCTCAATATCTACATACAGTCAACCATTCTCACATCATAATTGAATGTATTATTTAATTGGTTATATGCTTATTCATGAGTAAAAAAAGTATTTTCATGACATAATCATCAAAAAGAATTCCAACTGTACGAAAAAATGTTCTAATTATATTTGTATGTTACAGAATTCAACTGATTACGCTAATGAAGAAATTGTTGATTCCGAATCTAATATGCAAGGTAAATGTTTATGTATATTAAATTTTTGTTTTTTAACCGTATTTGAAGTGTTCAGTTAAATTAATCACAAACTGCTAAGTTTTCTTGATATTTTATTTATGTATTTCTCTCAATTAGGATCTCCTCGATCTGGTTCACCTGAAGACAAGAACTCAGAACAGGAAGATGACGATATGGAAAATGTCAAATTCGGAAAAGACGGTAAGCCTCCTTTATGTTACACATTTTTGTATTTCTAACTATTTTAAAATTGGGAAAGCAAAAATAATAATTGCCCCCATTTATTAGTCTTAAATGTATGAGTATTCTCATATTGGGTAAAACCTTTGATAAAAAGTTGACCATCCAGCCTTAATTAAGTGGGTATCCAAAAATTCGAGGAAAAAATCTGACAAGTTGATCTCGATGATAGCCAAATCATTGCCTTTCATAGCAGTTCGCCAGAAATATTATGTTGAGGATGTATAGTCGATTGTAGAAACTATTCCACCTATAACAGAAATATTATGGGTCCCTACAGTATAATAATGAACCCAAGACCACCCTTTATTAAGGATTATTGTGGTACTGCATTTTATTATTTTTTTTTTTTTTAAATAGTATTCTATTGCGATCTTTGTCAGTTGAAAATTAAGGTCTATTTATGTTAAAAGAGGCAGTAAATATGGTAGTTTTTTTATTATTGGACACGTTAAGATATAATAAATTTTCCATTCGGTTCCAATGCCCCATTTAGTGTTTCCATTCGCCTACAGCACGTCCTGATGATGACCCACAATGGGGGTCGAAACGGCTGAAAATATGTGGTTGAAACTACTTAATTGTTTCATTCACTGACCGCACCCGGACTAATTCCTTCTAATAATAAATTTTGGATGACTAAGGAATTTATGAGATATTGAATAATCAATAGTTGACTTAAAAATTAATATGAACGAAGAGATTGTTAGGGTGGCAGTCAAAAAAAGATAAGAAAATAGTATTAAAAAAAACAAAGAACTATTTAGTGTTCTGATATTAAATAGTTTAGGATATTAAATATTTTTTTATCTGTTTTCGACCGCCACCTGAACCATTTTTCCTTCAGATTTATAAGATAAAATATTATGTATTTCGTAATTGTGATTTTGAGTTTTACTGAACTATTTCTCATGTAAATCAGCCTTTAAATTACCTCAGTCTGGGACAGATAGATTTTTTTTTAAAAATTATTATCAGAAAAATGATTATTCTTTATTTTAAATAAATAAACTGGGAGTGTGAGTTCGAGTTAGTTGTCAGTTCAAATCTCAGTCTTGGGAGGACTTCGTCAAGCATGTAATTAAATAGGCATTTTACTCACGACACCTCTCGGGTATGTGAGACCCATTAGCCACCTGTTGGCCATTCTCAAAAATAGGTTTAGGGAATGATGACCCTGTCCTATAAAATATCATCGAGAATTGTAGTGTGGAATCTTATAAAACCATACCTTGTGGCCAAGGGTCTTTACTGCTTGTCGCAACAACCGAAAAAAAAAAGAAGAGATTTGCATCCTTATTATACTTTGCCCCATTCTCAGTTTCAGATTTTCTATGAAACTTTTTCATTTATAATGACTGTTTATTTACTTTGAATGACATTTTTTCTTATGTAAGAATTTAAGTCAGGGTGCAGTCAAAAGAACACACGAATAAGTATAAACTTAATTTACTGGTGCTGACGTTTCGGCCTAAATTATGGGCCTTCTTCGGAACGTTTGAAGGAGAGCGTCACCACAGTAAAGCAATAATAATTATTATTATTGTCATTGTGGTGACGGTTAATTTATGCCAAAACTTCGGTATCAGTAAATTAAGTTTATACTTATTTCTATGTTCTTTTGACTGCACACTCAACTAACTTCTCCCATATATACACACACAGTCAACCATTCTCACTTTACAAAATTTTTCTTAATTATTTTTAACGAGAATACAATTTTCTAATTATGTAATGGTTGACTCAATGTTTTTAATCTATTATCAAGGGGAAACAGTGATCAGATTATCAGAGAATGTTAAGTTTTTGTTTGGGTGAGATGTTTTCTTGCATTAAAAGGTTGTTTAGGGACTTACGGATCAATAGAAGTTTTTAATTATTTATAAGGTGACCTTGTTACCAACAAAATTTCAAGCACTTCTTCTTCAATATATTATTGAATAATCTAGAAAATAAGAAAATGTAACTGAATCAATAAAAAACAAAAGATGATATTTTGATTGCATCGACTTATGGTTTTTCATTTTTTTTTTTTTTCTTGTTTATACATAGCGCTCTTTTTCTCTGCACTCCAGGAGAGCATTATAATGGATTTTGCTATAGCTTTATTAAATTTAATTATTCTTGAATTTTCTAGAAAATAAGTTGAAACATTATTTCTCGAATTCAGGAAAAAAACATTCAATAGCAACGAGGTCAAGAACAGGTGCCATAACCCCGCGTACATACTCAGCTGATGACATGAAGAAGAAAGGTGATAAATCTCAAGACATCGGGGACAATAGTCGCCTTACTAGGCTTAAAGCTCACCAAATCGCTACAGGTTATTTCATTGTTATATTATTATATTATTTAATATTGAATATTATATACAGTTTTTATTCTTGTTGTTTACGTCCATGTTCATCTCATTTTATTTTTTTACAAAAGATTGAGCTCTTTTCTCTTCCAATTATGTTAAGAATTTCATAAATAAATGTAGTCTATGTTCCGGGGTTTTCCTCCATAATCTTCCATAATTGGGTCTTGAAAATAGGGCAAAAACCCCCATAATGTAGACTACATTGATTTTTGAAATTATTAACAGAATAAAACATAATTATAAGTGAAAAGTGCTGAGTTATTTTTAATTAACACAATTGAAACTTTCTCAAGTGAAGAAGATAAAAGAAAAATAAATAAATATTTTTTAAACAATGAAAGGTTATTGATGAATATCTGTTGATGTATGAGAGGTGCACCTTTTACGAAATTTTAAATATTATGTAAAACAGTCTACAGAATTAAATAATTTCAAATTACTTCCAATTTCAGAATTCTAAACTTTTTTTCCGTTTTTTCAAAAACTAAAATTGGAGCTATTTTGCAGCAAACTCTTCAATTGTTACTATAATATTTTTATTTATTTAAATTTAAGAAAACATATATTTTTATTTAATCGGATTATAAAAAATGAGAATGGATTATGATGATAATGTATATAATCTGATTAAAATTCATATGAAGATTAACAAAGTACCTAAACACCTGATAAAATATTTTAATGAAAGTGATAAAGTATTATAACAGCCTCCAATTTACTACCGAATTCTTGACTTTTTTCTTAAATTATCAACACTCATTTACAATTATTTTATTTATTACTTTAACGTTGATTGAAATTCATCACTTACAAAAAATAAATTTTGTGTTTTTTAACATTTATCATATATTTATAAAGTAGCTTTCCTATTTTGAACATGTATAATGATATCAAAGTTGTAAATCTACTATACATTCTGTTTATTTATGGTTTCTATTTTTTAATATTAATTTTTTTTTTCAGGAACCCATTTATTTAAGCTTGGTATGGAGAACGGATACAAAGCGTACAACAACCAGTTCAGTACAAATACCGCAGCTTTAAATAAGCCTCAGAGAAATGAGGAACGTGATAAAAAAAGGTATCTTTCTCACAAATTCAGTCTCACGCAGGCATCGGAATTCAAATGGGCAGGTCCAGTTCACGGTAAGTTATTTAGATGCATTTTCCATCATTTAATATATTGTTTTTATTTATCCTTTGCCTGTATATTAGAATTTTATTTTTAAGCTTTTAATTTTTTGAATATGTTAAAATCATAAATTGAACAGGGTGTCTAGCAACAGGGAAAATTAGGAAAAGTCAGGAATTTTAAAAACACATGAAAAAGTCAGGAAATTTGTACTTAGGTCTGCGAAAATGGTCCCTAGATAACATCGTTTCTTCTTCACTCAGACAAAAGTTCCGATATGCCTACTTTTTGTTATGTTGCAAATATCATAAAGGGAGTTTTAAAATAAATTTGTAGTTAGATTTGTAAATATTAATTATTACTAATATCAGTATCCAAGTTCATCATAATTCATTGGCAACTCAACTTAACAACTAAAATTTCAGCTGGTGTCGGGTGGATATAGTTGAATCTTATCGTAAAGTAATTAATCATTATATATATTTTTAATCCAGTATACCATATTAATTATAATTATTTGATTTGGCCAGGTAAAAGACTTCTCACAATATGGAAAAGTCAGGGAATCTCTTTGGGCTGATTTGCTTGAACCTATTGAATCTAAAAAAAAAATTCTCTTTCTGTGATTACTTGACTAAATTCTCTAAGATATTATTAATATTCTAATTGAAGTTCCTTCAAATTAAGTATTTATTTGTAGGCATTGTAATTAAAATGTTTTAAAGTTGTTTTTTTCATAATTTTGAAAGTTAATATTATAATTCATTTTATGAGATAACTTGAACTTCTATATAATATATATTTTTATATTTTTATTTTTCATTTTCAATATATAATATTATTTTTTTGTGTAATCAGCATTTTTAAAAACATGTGGTTATGTTTAATTTTGAAAGCATTTTTATTTTATTGGGTTATGCAATTTATATGACCACGGCTGTAGAATTAAAGATTATGTCCTCTATACTTCCTCCACACCTATCTCTAAACATGATGTTTAATATGTTAACTTGTCAATTTTAGGTACTAAAACTCAGCTCCTCTCTACCGTCCGCCAAACGATGCTGCAGTTAGAAAACGCGATTGCGAGCTCGCTCATGCACGTGAATTGGAGCCAGTTGAGGAAGCACTGGGTGAATGCAGTGGCTTCTTCCAGTACCCCGAGGGACTTTGCTAGGGCTATAATAGTACTACAAGCTTGTATGAAGCCAGCCATCTACGCTCCAGTCTGGCAGGAGTCTCTCGGTAAAGGCTATTTTTATAATCATTAATAGGGTGTTTGAGGGTTAATTGACCAGACTTTAAGAATGAATTAAGGACCTGAAAAAAAAAAAAAAAAAAAAAAAAAAAAAGAGAAGGCCTATGTACTAAAAAGCCAAGGAGACATGATGTCTTCTTCCTTTGCCTAATACTGGTTTGAAAACCAGTTATATTGTTTTGTTTTTTCTTTAGTTATTTACTATTTTTATATGATACACTATATTACTTTTTTTTTTATGTTTGTTGTACAATACATATTTCTTTCACATCGATGTAAATAATTACAAATATAATTTGATCCAAAATATTAAGAAGAAGAGTGTTTGTACTCTTAATGTATTTTAACGCCCTCTTAATAGGGATTTTACAAAACATTTATGCCTTTATGCTCATTGGGTTTCTATTATAATTGAACATATATATATTTTTTTTTATTTATTTTAGGCCATATAAGACTGCAAAGAATCACCGCAAGTGAAAGAGAAGAGAGGAAAAGAATTGAGAAAAAAGAAAAGAAAGAAAGAGAAGAGGAGGAAGAAAGGAATCGGCTTTTAAATTTTGTAAAATATACGCTCGGCCTAAAACATCAAGTTAGTATTATAAATTTTAAATTAATATTGTTAAATTTCATTATTTTATTACTTCTACATAATTTTATTAACCTATAATTATACGTTAGGTCATTCATTTATGTACAAGGCAGTTGAAAGCAAAAATATCATGTGAAGTAATAACTATATTAACTGTTAATTGTTGATCTTTTAAATTTTCTTGGTAATTTTTTTTAAATACCGAAACTTTCCTCTGTCAGATTGAGTTTTGTAGTTAAATACAAATTAACTGTGAAATTATGTAGACATCTTATTTTTAATTTAAATGGTAGAGTAGGGAAAGATCAAATGAGTCAAAAACCAAAACTTAAATGCTATTCATTGACCTTTCTTGACGTAGTGACCATGTTCCATGAGGATATATATATATATATATTATATTATATATTATATTATATATATCTGAGTGAGGGTGGGGTAGCTGAGTGGGTTAGCAAGTGTTGCTATGAACGCACGTTATCCTGCAAACACGGATATCCAGAAACATAGATTTCAAATTATGAGTTCATGTCTTGGGCCAGAAGGCTTTTGACACACGCCATTAATCCTCCACTCTCTCTCCCAGGCATGAGAAACCCCTGATAAAAACATGTAGGTCGTAAGTTTAAAATATATTTTGTATTTTAGGATGTAATTTAAATTTAACTTATGTGGAACCTAGTAACAAATGATAAAAGAGTAGACATTTTTGGGGTCACCTGCGGTGTATTGGCTTGCATGTTATGTTATGCTGTTGGCCTTCTATGCAAAGGTCACTGGTTCAAACCTGGCAGGTGGCCCAAGAAATTTTTAATGGGAGAATTAAAAATCCTTAATTATGCCAGCCTTTGGAGGGACTCATAGTGTGATATCAGATACTCGTTTTAGATTCCTAACATAATTAAATCCTGATAGGCAAAATTGAGGACTCCCACTCTAGCACCGTCTAATTAACTGTAGATAGCAGCATAAAGCGGTGTTATATGAACAAACACTAGACAGTTCATTATTACTCTATTTTTTTAAATATTTTTTTTTAGGTATGGAAGCAGAAAGGTGAGGAGTATCGCCTGCACGGGCAGTGGGGCTGGCAGTGGCTATCCTCCGTCCGCAATTACAAGTACCTCGACTGCAGGACTGTGGGTCTCAGGGCAGGGCCGCAGAAGTACATGGTTCAAGTCAAGGGTAAAATCATGCTTTTTCCTTTATTTGAAGTTTACCAATTTTATATTATTTTTAATGATGGAGTTTTGTTGACCGTTGAGAAATTAGATGAAGAAGATAGTAGGGGGATAACGTCATTCGTTATTACCTAATCGTCATTACTCATCGTGATTCGTTATTACCTAATATCTTTTAATCTTTACCTCGTCACTATTACTTACATCTTCCCCTTATAGTCATACTTATATATTTTCGCTTCCTATTTTTCTCACTAATTCTACTTTTTTTAATCTCAGTCCGCTATTTTATACTATTAATATGTATTTTATAAAAAAAAAAAAAAAAAAAAAAAAATCATTAGCCAATCCTTTAGTTTTTTGTCTCAACAATCGAATCAGTAAACATAACATAACTTCTTGGAAAAGCTCTAACGAACATTCTAGTTCCCATATTTTCTGTTCCACGCAATGAGCGTTTTTTAAAACGGGAAAAACATCACTTCTTTAGGCACAGTCTCAGAGTCAAGTATGTATCTTTTTTCTTATTGATTAGGATCTTTTTTTCATCGCCTATTTCTTTCTCCCTCTTTCCATACTCATATATTTCTCCATTACATATCCTGACATATAATTGTTAGTTTAATATTACATTATTTTAAAATTTAAAATTATTTGTTATTCATACTGTTTCTCTTTTTTAATGACTATGTTCTTTTTATATATTACCTATACTCTTAACTATGTTTTTAATATATTACCGTCTTATATCACTTCAAAATTGTTCATATTTAAAATTTTAATTGTTCACATATTTTTCCTTTGTCATTTGTTTCATTTGCTTAGTCTCTGTTTATATATTTCTATTACAATATTAACATCTCAATTATGTTTACTTCCATACTTTATAACTATCATCTTAATTTTGTTTATTTCCATACTTCATAACTGTCATCTTATTATCATTTTACATTTAATTTTATTAATGTTCCCATATTATATTACTGTCATATTATTATTATATACCTAACACATTATTAAGTCTATATATTGCATTGGTTGTTATCTTGTTTCTTTTAGCCCTGATGAAGGCCCACATTGTAGGGCGAAACGTTGGCACATAATTAAAATAGCACTTATTTTAAATGTGTGTTTCTAATCTGTGACCGCATCCCCAACCATCTTCCTCATCTATATTATTTTTAGTTTTCTTATGTATTTAATGAATTTTATATTATTTTAAGTTTTCCTTATGTAATTAATGAATTTTGGCTTTGTTTTCACAGATGATCAAGGCATTAAAATCCTCGCAGTAGAACCTTCGATTTATAAATACCTAATGGAAAAGAAGGAATTGAAGAATTCCGAAGATAGAGCGAGCCTAAGTGCACTTTCGGAACTAATTAATATCAGTAAGTTTGAAAATATTCATTTCATAGGTAGTATTTGCTTTAATACGTGATTTTGGTTTATTATTTTCAATAAAACCGTCCTAAAAATTTGAGGGCTTACGTTTCAAGCTATGTAGAACCCAAATAAAGAATTTAAAAAAAACATTGTTTGCCCTAATTAATAAATGATTACCAAAAAAATTTTTTTCTTTGCTAAAAAAACAAAAATCTTTTATAGTCCTTAGTGTTGTCATAGAGATTTAAATTTTCTTACTATATGGAAAAGTCAGGGAATCTGAGCTGATTTGCTAGACTCAATGTATAAACAGTTATTCTCTAATATAGTTATTTGAAAATAATAAACCATTGTGTATTAATTTGCAGCATTTTTGTAAAATAAAATTATTTTTTTACACATAAATCAAATTCAAATAATTATTTACAAGTTTTAAAATTTAATTATAAAATGCTGGACTTTTATCTCACTAAATATACCTCAATATTTTGAGAATATATAGAATTTAATTTCATAGCCAATTTCTAAAAATAAAGATGAAAAATAATATGCACTATATTAGTTGAATGTTTAATTATTTGTAAATTTAATTTAATAAAATATATCATTTTTTTTTTTTTTCTAGATTTTTATAAGAATCTCAAAGTTTTCCCACCTATAACGAAATTTGAAGAAATCAATATCACCAAAGCTTTAACCACACCCGGACGATTACATTACCCCAAAGTAGCTAAAAAATCAAAATTGGACGAATTTCTAGGGAGGCGGACTCATCTTAAACTGTTGGAAGAAAGGCAGTTGAGCCAGGTGAATTTAATAATATTTTTATTATATTTTATGGTTTAATTATAAATAAATTTATAATAAAATAAATAAAGGCCAAAAAATCAAGAAATGAGACAATTGTTATAACACAAATTCTAAACTGTCAGAGGTTTGTGAATGGATAGAAAAGTAAACATTGTATTTTTATCTTTCCAAGCATTGGGTTGTAAATTAAGTTTGTAGTGTATTTCAATTAAATCCTCTCTGTGATTTTCTAAAAAAGGATTAGTTAAGGTACTTTTATGCACCATTTTCAACCGAGATTTCTTATTTTTAAGTCGTATTTTGTTTGCTTAAATAAAAGAGAAAAAAAATCAATCATTCTTGTCATTTTATGATTTTTTATTTCTGTAAAAGAAAATCTGCTGCAAACAATATTAACAAAATTTGCAGTGTATTGTTGCTGGTGATGATGCCTTAGGAAAGAGAACCATCCGTAAGTGATTTGCTCGGTTCAGAACCGGAAATTTCGGAAGATGCAAAGCTCTCAGGTCATCCTTCAACTGTTGATCAAATTAAAATAATACCTAAAAAATGGTAACATGTAAGAGATCAAAATCGGTCATATATAATTGATTAAAAATATTTAAAAAGAATCTGAAATTTCTAGTAAAAACGCTACAAACTTACTTTACAACCCTTTATTTTGGTATTATCTAAATTGCCTGAGGTAGATGAGCTATATTATAATGTGCATCAAGCTTTAAAATAAATCATCAAAAATAATTTTGGGTTGTTTCACATGAAATGTCCGTTTTTATAGTTTCTGAAATACATAAAGGATTTTGCAGGTCTCTGTTGTTTTCTTCCGAATATTTACATATTTAAAGTAAACAGTTACTAATCCTTACCTACCTTTGTATTATAAACATTAGCTTCCCAATCAATTACCCACTTTTTAGTATACCTCCAAATATGAACATTTTCATATTCAACAAACACTCGATTTTCAAGTAATATTTTTGTATGAGTTTAAACTCGGCCCTTCAGTTGGTTTGCTAAGTTTTCAGCTGGGGATACCAACTTGGAAAACTTGTCCCAAGGAAGACCTCCGTCCGTAATAGACAACGATGTCCTCAAACATACAGTAGAAGGAAACCCCTACCAAAACAGTCAAAGGACTCTCAGCACAACTAAATGCAAGAGCATCTACTTTTTCCAGACATTTAAAGTGTATTGGGAAAGTAAAAAAGCACAATTCATGGGTACCTCATGATCTCACTGAGCGGAAGCAAGACCCCATGTTTCAAAACATACCGTGCAAAAATTGAAAGAACTGGGCTACGAAGTTCTTCCGCACCCACCATATTCTCCCGACTTGTCTCCAACAGATTACCACCTGTTCAGGAATTTAGACAACTTCGTCAAAGGAAAACTTTTTGAAAATGATGATCAAGTGAAAAGTGTGTTTTCAGGTTTTGTTTCACTTCACAGCTTCAAAGAGTTTTTCAGTTCAGGGATAAAAAAGTTGGCGTCACGTTGGGAAAAATTTGTAGAAAAAGAAGGTATATACTTCGAATAAAATTATCTTGTTTTCATATCGTATTTTTAATAAAAATCCTTTACCTTGAAAACAGACATTTCATGTGATACAACCCAATATAAGTCATCAAAAGTGGAGAATATAAGCCAAATAGGAGATTATAAGTCATATAATAATCAATATAGCCAAAAATCCCATTTAACGATGTCTTTCTCTCTCTGTTTGATAGTTCTCATATAAATCGAGTCAAACAAAACATCATATCTAATAACTTTCCTCCCCTTACTATCAACAACCATATCTATCACCCACTTTCACTTTCTATTTCCCAACCCTCATTTTCCACACCCTCTTTATTGATCACTTCCATACATTCCATCTCTCTCTTGGGACCTGCGGGATCGTCCTAGGGATTTCCTTTCACTGTGCTTGTTAGTTGAGCTGATTCATAGCACTCGTTTCAACTTTAGCCTTAATTTCTATTGGTATAACTAGATGAAGGTGGTGGTATTAGTAAATTTTATTTAAACGCTAACAAGCAAACCAGAACAGGAATGTGAAGGTAAACAAATAGTATTTGGTAACAACACACCTTTTTTAAATGGTTAGGTAACACACTGATAATAATTGTATATTTTCATCCAATCTGTTCCAGAGAGAAATTCTCTTTTTATTTGACAATGCTGCCCAAATACATCAGGTCGCTTAAATCACACAGCATACTATATCAATCCCTTGGACATTTTTCACATACATTTTCAATTTTTTTTTTTAATATTATTATTTTTTCCCTAAAAATAAAAAACCCTATGTTTTTCCCTGATTGATGTTAATTAAATAAAAATTCTTGATAAAAAAAAATAATGATCTGTATAGAAATGTTTTTGAGGAATTTCGGACATGAAGATATAAAAAATGGAAAGATGATATAAATGGTGCAAACAATTACATTCTTCAATCCCAACTTAAGATGCCTACAAAGCTCAAAATATCTCCTCACTATCTACCAGTCTCATATCGTAAAGCTGTTTAATTTCTATTTTATATTAATGATTTTTTTTTATTTGACTATAAAGCATATTAAAAGAATAAATTATTATAAAGCAGTTAGTTGATGGTGCAGTCAGATTAACACTCAATTTAGCAGAAACTTAATTTTAAGTTTCTATTAACACACAATTAAGTTTTTCTTAATTCTGTGTTAATCTGGCTGCACCCTTTATAACTTCTTCTCTATATACATACAGTCAACCATTCTCACTTCACTATGAATTATTGTAGTTGTTATCCTTTTTTTTCTTTTATGTTTCAGGCTAACAATACCAATAAAACAACGACTCCATCCGGAGTGATCGGTAAAGATTTAAGGAGCGTCCTCACTGCCATAGGAAGGAGAGTGCGACGATTAAAAATCAATACTCAATATTAAATAAGCAGTGTAAAATGTACCGCTGCTACGTGAAGGATTGCGACGGGCAGGCTAGCACGTCATGCTATTCACCCGTCTGCATTCAGAGGACGCCTTACGCAAGGAATTGTTGACTCTTCTTCGAAAAGCCAACACGGCGAGAAGCAACAACCTCCTCACCCCTCATTCAAATGGTAAAGTTTTGATTATTTTTTATTAAATTTAATCATGTTATCATTTTCTGTGCTTTTTTTTTATATTTAACTGGAGTGAGTCTTGAACTTTTTAATTTGCCATGTTTCGTCTCAAACGTGTGAGCACCAAGCTATTACAGATCGAACTATTTAAATTTGAGTTATTAATTAAATTTAGAGTTCTAGTTTTAATGGCTTACAACCAATGGTTCTTAACCAAATTGTTTGCGGACCCCTTTATCTAACTAATTCAATCGCAAGAATCTCTAAGTTAAAAATCGTGCTTTTAAATTTATTCGATTGTGTCCAAAGAATGCACAAGTCCTTGAAAATTGCAGTTCTTTCCAAAGTTCACTTTTAATTTCATTCCAAAGCATACTAAAATATCTCACTCATAATATAAAAATTAATTCTAAATTTTAAATAAAAATAATCAAGTAAATTGGTTCAACACACGACTTTAACTTACCTTAGTTGTTAAAATGAGTTTAAGAACTAATAAATAAATTTAAAGTTGAAGTTGGTTTTCAGTTAATTTAAATAAAAAGTTTATTCAGTTTCATTAGAAACATATGATTTAAATTAAATAATATAACAACTTTCAATTGCAACGTGCAATAATCAGTAATAAGTTTATGCACTAGTCGTTTCTTTACATTACCTTTTACAACTTTGTCTATAAGATAATATTTTTTCTAAAATCTTTCTCTTTCCAACGGTATATTATACGTCTATATTACTGTTCTTATTAAAAAAAAGAATGACATAAAAAATATTTTTGCTCTTTTCTCCTTTAACTGGTCGTCGAATTCATTCAACTTGTATTCAAATATTCTTTATAAATGCTAATAAGATGATATGGTTGATCTTTTGTAATATACAAAATTATAGATGCTTTAGAGAAAGGAAAAACGTAAATTTGCCATTAAAGCTCTATCAGACTTTTTCAATCAGAATGAAACTTTTATCATATTTAAGTCCATTAAATTTTACATCGATATAACGAGTTTAATCAAATTCGTTAGGAGCGTTTTTTTTAGTAAATTATAAAAAGGTGCAAAATGCATTGTATTAAGTAGCACTTCCAGTCAGCCGCTTGAAAAATGAAAAAGTTGCTGTAACATCCCGGGCGTATATTTGTCTAAATATGAAATTTCCCAAAATGATATTGTACCCATGTAATGTAATTACTTAATTTGTTGATGTTTTATTATATAAGAAATTAAATATTTAAATCTGATGTGTTCAGTTTAATAATTAAATATCATAATGGCCTATAAAAAGATAAATTACCTATAAATGGGATATGTTAAATTAATACTATGTCAATTATTTCACCTAATCAATTTTCTATACTACTTTGTTGTAGATAAAACAGATTTGAAAAATTCCGATTCATCACGGAAGAGAAGAAAATGAGTGGTGCGGAAACGTTAAGAGCAGTTTTGGAAGGTAAGATGGAAGATAGCAAACCTGTAATCAAAACCGAACCTTCGGAAGAGAGTGAAGTTGACGTTACCAGCATCCCGGCCGAGAATGAAGTAGTCGTTAAAACCGAAAATTGTACCGATAGCGAGGACAAAAAAGGAATCGTAGGCGTCAAGCTCGAGGCGGAAGAAGTCAATATGGAAGTTTGTAACGAAGTAGAAATCGGTACCACTGAGGAAGAAGTGAAAACTGAGGAGAAGGCCAACAACTGTTTGGATCCCGTATCTTCAAGGTATTTATTGAAATTTTATTTACAAAAATGATAGTTTAAATTTGCTACTAGGCGCAATACTAAATAAACTTTTATAGTTATTATTTTTATGTCTGATTTTGTTCTATTTATTATATGTTGCTGGTCAAAAGTTTGAGACGACCTATGGTTTTTATCAATAAATCATGAATAACGTCTTTGAATACCTAAATAAAATATAATATGAGGAAGATTGGTTGGTCTTTCTCTTTTAACATTCTCAAAGATCAACTAAACTCCTCCATCATTATAAATAAAATACAGTTATCTTATTGTTACTTGTATTTATAAACATATCTGCTAATTAGGTGTAAGAAAGGTTTGCGAATATCGTAAAATACAAGAAATAATTTGATTAAATCTAATTATTACTGACAGTTCTAATGTGATGAAAATAAATAAGAATAGACAATGTGATTTTTGTGTCTGAAGCTTTATTTACAGTCTAATAATCTCCTAAGGGTAATTGAGAAGATAAATTGTATTCTTAGTTTGATTTATTGATTTCTCGACTCCTAAAGTTGTGAGGAGTTCATTGCTAAGGTAATTTTTTTTTTCCATTAAAGAACAGTTAAAAGGAATGAATTTTCACTTTAATTGTGTGATGCAACCCACATAATACAAAAAGAAAAATATCCGAGCGCCAAAGTGCCGCAAAACAAAAAAATCAAACAGATTAATTGATGTAACCATACGTCATCTCAAACTTTAGACTGACAGTGTAATTGCTTTTTACTCCTTTTAAATACTCCATAATTTATTAGATAAAAATTATTTTTGAAAATCAAATCATATAATCATATAAAAATCAATACATAAGGGACTTGATCACAGCAAAGA
This sequence comes from Piezodorus guildinii, assembly GCA_023052935.1. NCBI lineage: Eukaryota > Metazoa > Arthropoda > Insecta > Hemiptera > Pentatomidae > Piezodorus > Piezodorus guildinii. The sequence goes on along the minus strand of CM041296.1, from coordinate 147,592,984 downwards.
GAAGAGCTCGTAAGGTGTGGCAGACTAACAGACTTCCTTCTAACAGACTGAACAACGAACTTAAACGACAAATACAAAAATTCAATAGAACTAACTATGATTCCTTTTTAAACAACCTATTAACTGACGATGGAAGCTTGTGAAAGCATACCAAGAAATTGTTGAAACATTGACAGGTGTCAGTACCACTGCGAAAAGAAGATGGTTCATGGACCGTGTCAGATAGAGAAAAATCTGAAATTTTTGCTGATCATCTTTCCTCTATTTTTATACCACCGACTGACTACTCTAATACAGAACATGAAAACTTAGTTAAAAGTACTCTGGACATTCCACTACAGCAGACACTACCTTCTATATCTTTCACTCCTTCACAAGTCGCACAACAAATCAGACAATAGACTGATTAACGACATGTCGATAGTTGAAATGCCAGTCAGAAGAAGGCTAAAGAGAGGCTGGATGAGGGACCTCCTCGGATAAAATAAAGGCATGGAAGGGGTGCTGCTGGGCATTTTCCTTCTTCATGCCTACCATGCCTGATCTCAATTTGTACAGCACATTTGCTGATTGTCAGATACATTCTGACAGGCGTGAATATAGATATAAAGAGAAAAAAAAAAAAAAAATTTTTATATATATATATATATATAATTGATACAAAAAAGATCTACTTTATACATAGATTCCTAGACTCACAAGATCAAAATTATTAATTAGATGATTTAGATTTTGTGTTCTGTTTTATTGACTATTGATAATTTTTATTTTTTATTAGGGAGTTTCGACTATATGTATTTATAACTTAATTTGGTTAATGTCTATTTAAAGTTTTCAATTTTAATAGTCATCGACCAACCATATTACAAAAGATACAGAGTGTCTCATAAATGTCTCAACATATTGTGAGAGCAGATACTAGACTTTAAGTGGAACAAAAAAGTTGATATGACCTGTAGTCCGTTTGGGAGGAAAATCAGATTTTGAGGTCAGTTGTTATCATCGCTTCTCATCCTTTCAGCGTACTTCCACTTTGCTTTTAAATCTTCTGTTTACGTTTCTTCTGAAAGCATAATTTTTGAATTAGGATTATGCATGAATTTGCCACCTTTTTACGTAGCATCATCTCTGACTGGAAAAATTTATGCTGGTCATCAGAAATTTTCGGATATGTTGGTATTGGATATCAAATAGCTTGGTTTCTGCATTGATGACTTAATTATCCACAGCAATCTTTTTTTTTTTCTTTAGTCATTATTCTGAATATTACACAAAATTCTTCGATCTACAAAATCTATTTTGTATTTTTGTATTCTAACAAGGAGAAGATCCCAAATGTGTGTGTCACCGATTTTGATTTATTTTTTTTTAGTTGAAACTAGACATTAAACCTTTATAATAATAATAATAATAATAGGCTCACTGAACCCGAAGGTTTGATGCCGATAATACCAAACTTCTCCTGCAGACTCGTCCAATGTTCGCCGGTCAAGCCCAAGCCCTCGAGATCAGCCTTAATGCAATCCTCCCATTGACGCTTCGGTCTACTTTCGGACGCCTATCAGTCGGTTCAGCGAATACCAACTTTTTCGGAATCCCTTCCTCACCGAGCCCAACAACTTTACACGCCCATTTGAGTCTCTGCGTTGTGCAACCTTCTAAACTCCCCAGTGGCCTCATCTCTCTTCGGACCAAATATTTTACACAGTACCTTATTTTCGAAAACCTTAAGCTGTTGTTCATCCTTAAAGTAAGCGGCCACGTTTCACATCCGTAAAGAACCGTCGGAAGAATGATAGTTTTATAAATTCTAACCTTTAAGTTTTTAGACAGAAGCCGCGAGCTAAGTAATTTAGCAACTGAATAATAACACACATTTCCCACCTTTAACCGGGACTTTATTTCTTCCTTGATTTCATTTTTTCTTGTTATCATTGTACCTTAATACTTGAATTTCTCTACATGTTCAAAAGCATTAAACCTTTAGACTTAGCAAAATATTAGAGTGGAACACTTCCCAAAAGTCGTGTAAAAAAAATCGGAAAGTTTGCTTGCGAAAAACACATTTTATTGAAGATTCAAAAATAAGTTTGGTGTCAAAATTATATTTTTATGTGGAATAATTAAAAAAATAAATCATTAAAATATTTGTTCTATGCTTGATAATAACCCTAAAGACATAAATACAGGGTGTCTAGCAACAGGGAAAAGTCAGGGATTTAAAAAAAAAACATGAAAAAGTCAGGAAATTTGTACTTTGGTCAGGGAAAATAGTCCCTAGATAACATCGTTTCTTTTCCACTTATACAAAAGTTCCAATATGCCTACTTGTTGTGATGTTGCAAATATCATACAGCGAATTTTAAAATAAATTTGTTGTCAGATTTGTAAATATTGATTATTACTAACTGCAGTATTCAAATTCGTCATAATTCATTGGTAAGTCAACTTATCAACAACTACAATTTCAGCTGGTGTCGGGTAGATATAGTTGAATGTTATCGTCAAGTAATTAGTCATTATATATATTTTTAATCTAGTATACCATATTAATTATAATTTCTTCTCTTTTTTAATTTATCTGGAAGTTTTTCTTAATATTAACACTTAAATGAGCACCCCTTAACTTCCTTTTGTTAATTATTTATTTTATTTTATAACCATTCACATCATCTATCAACGTTTTAGGGTTGTTTCCCCATTCTCGAGATATTATGTGCTTATCTAAAAGTTCATCTATTTTTTTCTTCAAATTTGATGAATTATTGGTCATATGATAGGTGCTAATTTCCATATTTAAATTTAAATTTTCGCCGAGATTTGGCCAGGTAAAAGACTTCTTACAATATGGAAAATTGGGGGAATCTCTATGAGCTGATTTGCTAGACACCCTGTTAGAAGGAATATTATCTTAGCACACTTTTTAGGAAACCTTATTAAAAGTACTGTTTTGACGATATTATTAGGGTTATTACCAAACACAAAACTTGAAAAATTTTTATGGCTTATTTTTTAAATTATTCCGCTTTGAAATAGGATAATTTTGACAACAAACTTGTTTTTCTACCTTCACTAGAACCAGCTATTAAATAAAATTTGTTTTTCGCATTCAAACTTTCTGATTTTTTTAAGCAACTCCTGGGAAGCGCTGGCCCCTAATATTTTGCAGAGTCTAATGGTTTAATGTCTGGTTTTACTTTTAAAAAATTCATCAAAATTGGTAAGACACATTTGAGATCTTTTTGTAAGTTGAATTTATATTTTTATCTATTTTACTTTTAGTATTTTAAATGTTGCCCTTAAATATAGTTCGTGTTCCTGTTCACCGTTTTCTGATTAACTCAAACGATTGATCAGTAGTTTAAGTGAGACAAGAAGCATTCAAGTCTATTTATCCTATCCATTTGCATTAACCATTTTTTTTTCTAATTATTTTTAAAAATATGTTGTTGTTTTTTTTATCTTCGGTTTTAATTAAGTTACTGGTACTACTGTTGGGATTTCTCATGCTTCTTTTCTCGATATAGAAAACACACAAAAAAAAAAAAAAATTAAAAAAACCTAATGAAGAAAAACTATCCACTAAGCCTTATTTAAGTGTTATTAGTTTTTTCCCGTTGACAGCTGGTAATAATATTAAACTATTCTTTTTAGTGTCCTCAGCCGAAGAAGAATTGGAGAAAATTAACAAAAAAAATTCTGATTTGCATGAAATTTATTTGAAATTCCCTGGGAGCGATAGATGGTAAAGATATTGTGCTAACAAACAAAAGGCTCATTCATATTGATATAAATTATTTAATACCGTGATATACTCTATAATATATAGTTCCTTATTAAGTTTTGGCCCTAATTGTTATAGATTTGTCTTAAGATAGATTTTGCTGCTTACAACCCTTAGATTGGTAGCTCCATTGCTATGTTTTCTAAGCATCACAGCTTATTTTGTATTTATCTGCTTAAAAAGCAGGATGTAGTGGTTAGTTCTCGGTTAATTTTTATAATAATTTATTGTTTATCTGCTGATTAAGCAGTCTTAAAGTTCTGCTTGCCTCCTTTTAGTCATCTGGTTTATTAAAAAAAAATATATCAGTTTCATTGATATTGTCTTATCGTTAATTTAATGAAAACAATATAAAGTTTTCAAAACTCAGGTATAATAATTATTCTTAATTAGTCTCCACAATAAAGTTATTTATATTATGTTGAATCATATTATGTATTTTAAGATTTATTTTTAAAACTAGGCCTAGTTATCAATTAAATCATAATAATAAAAGTGATTTGGCAAAATATTCTTACTTTATTCTGGCATAAACTAAATTATTCTGAAGTATAATTAATTTAATTATTTTTATGAAAGGGATAAATATATTTTATGAAATACTAGAGCAAAAGCTTCTGGAAACTTATTAATATTTTTATTTCTGATCCTGGACTTTTCAGTATTTTTTTATTCGGAGACACATAAGAAAATGTGTCATGTAGGCAACCAATTGGAAAACATGTTCAACCAGGACTTGGACAATGAACTCTTTTGGTTATAAAAGCACAGGCTTGATTCTATGGTATGGGTCATCATTGTGAGAGCTAAAATTAAGTCAGGAAAGTTTCCACACGCTTTGAAAGCTGCCAGGATATTCAGTTAATTTTTTTTTTCATTCCAACAAAACTTTTGAGGTTTTTGTATGGACAGAAAACCAAAGACTTGCGTACATTTTGGAACACATATCCAAGATTTGACTGATCTCAGGGAGTCTTAAGTTTCTAAGCCCTGAAAAGTATCAGAGGGGTCGGAAAGTAATGCCGTTTCGGTGTTTGTCAGTACTTGATAGCCATTTGTCAGCTCATTGTTTGGTTCAGAGGCGTACCAAAGATATTGTGAAGTTATAGTGACTTCTTTGTTTATAGAAAATTGAATTAATTTTTTTTTTTTTTTTTTTTGTAATTTTGGATAAAATGGCCAACCAAATACCAGAAGAAATACACATCTGGCATTGCATGCTCTTTGAGTTTCGCAAAGGAAGTAATTCAACAGTCACTGCCAAAAACATTAAATATTCGTAAATGCCTAAGTTGGTTTTCCAAGTTCAAATCGTGTAATTTTAATCTTTTTAACTCGCATCAATCAGGAAGACCATCAACGTTAGACGACGTATTAAGGATGGAAGTGGAAGCATATCTGTCTCTGATGATATTAGGCTTAGCAACCAGATGACCATTAATTTCACATTAAATAATTACGAGTTCATGTCTCGGTGCCGGGAGAGCTATTAACTCATCATTAATCCCTCGTCCTCCCCTCCTGGCTGGAGAAACCTCTGTATACCAACACAGGCAAGGTAGGGGTGGGGAAAAAAAAATTAATAGAAAGATGCTCAACTCTATTTCAGCTCTGGTGATGACCTATATAATGTTTTACATCTTGATTCCTATCTTACTGTCTTCAGCTTGACCTCTGCCTGATTCAACACCTCTTCTTTTTGTTAATATCACATGAGGTAGTCTTCTTTTATGATTGAAGCAAAAACTGTTGTCTAATTTGTAAATCTCTCAGTATGCTTTAACACTATTTAGATCTTTCTTATCATCTCGCTCTCCATCATCATAATATTATCCGTCTTGCCATCTGAGGATAAGTAATTTATTTTATAACAATTCTACATTTACTCAAGTTGGTCTTTAGCAGCTGTTCGATGCTAAATAGCCTCTTTGGCATGGCTGTTCTATTCGTTTCATTTGTGTGGTGATTACAGCATGTTCTACAAGAATTCATAGAGCTCTCTTCACCGGTATTACCACACTTTTACTTGTATATATTTAAAAATTCTTGTGTTGATAGTGTATTAAGTTGTTTTAAAAGTAATAGTCATTGATTGAAGGTCAGAGATTTGAGGTCATTGACATTAAATCTGTGCCCTCATTCTGGAGTGTCCATTCGATCATGTTTGGTAGGTGGGTGGGTTGTTAATTTATACAAGGTAGAGTTGTTTATTTATAAACTGAAAGAAATAATCGGGAGTCTGTCTTTTTTTTCAAATATTTTAATTTTGCCGACGTTTCAGTTCAAGCTTGTGAGCCATCATCAGGGCATTACTGAGCCATGTCCAAGCATAAACTGTTAGTTATAATAAACTAGGAGTTTAAAGCAGACTGGAAACTGGGAGTTTAGATTTTTTTAAACCATACACTGGGATTTTATGCTTGAACATGGCTAAGGAATGATCTAATGATGGCTCACAAGCTTGAACTGAAACGTCAGCAAAATTAAAATAAATAAAAAAAAAAAAGACTGACTCCCGATTATTTCCACCTATAGTAATTTCTACAGTCGACTATACATCCTCAATATAAACTGAAAGAGAAACATTTATGACATTTTGCCACCTTCTAAACATATACGTATGACACTCCACAGTGTGGAAAACTCTCATTTCTTGAAAAAGTTACTTACACCATTTTTCTATCAGAGCGCAAAAATGTACAAATACACTATAGGTAGATATTTGTAGGTATCTTCTATCAGTTATATTTACTATCGCTTACCTGCACAATTTAAGGTGTCTGTGTAGTGCTTGAGCGATTCTTCTTACAAGCCAAGGCTTCTCAAATATTTTTCACTAAGGTAATTTAAAATAATATTCCGATGATGTATCAAGAACATGTCCCAGGGCTCTGCTGACCACTTGCCATAGGCCACTGTGATCCTTTCTCCGTGATCAGGTTCGATTTTTGCTGTGGCAGATGATTATTTATTCTGTTATATCAGCATTGGATCGATCCTTGGTTCAGGAGACCATCAAGCAATTAAGGAAAAAAAACCCTGGTGTTTGAGCATGATCCTGTCCAAATCATCTGATTGCAATTAGCATAGAGTCGCCAAGTACTAATAAAAATTTAGTTTTTTTAAGTGTTAAAAACCATTCTATGAATGAAGTTGATATTTTTTTTTTCGTGTATTGGAGATAGTTATGTCGTGTTATTATTTTTATATACTTTTTTTTTAAGTAATTATAATTTTATTTAATTTTTTCCCCTTTAGTGAAATAAAGACCGAGGATGGGTCTAATGTAAATACCACTATCAAGACTGAACCAGGCACGTTACCAACTTCTAATAATTTAATAAAACCAAAAGAGGAAGAAAACAACCGAATTTATTCTTCCTCTTGCACAAAAGGAAAGGTAATAAAATTAGTTATTATTATTTTTTTTTTTTTTTAAATAATCAAAGCCTCAGTTAGTGTTATATGTATTTACGAGAAATAAATTTTCAGGTGTACTTAAAAAAAGTAGTCGTAAATTCTGATAAAAAGAAGAAACGCACGCAAGTGAAATACCCGAAATGCTCTACGTTTTACACCAAGAGCAAGAAAAAGAGCATCTTGATCCTTCCGCAGCACGAGCTCTCCAAATTAGCAAGGTTAGGTGGTAAGATCGCAGTTAGCGGTTTTAATCACTTAGCCAAAGTAAACGTACGTATTTATTTATAGAATATTGTAATTATTTAATTAAAAAAATAAATCGATTTTACTTAAGATTTACTCTCATTTTATACAGGCAAATCCTCAAGCATGGCCTTACCCCTGCTCGAGGCCTACGTTCAAGACTTGTTGGTTATTTAGGACTATCAGCTTTAAGAATCTAGCTGCCGCAGGTTTACAATTACGGACTGTTTGGGCATGTCTGAAATGGGATGATATGCAGGTAGTTATTATTTATTTATTTCATGAAAAATTAAGCCTAAACAACACTATCTTAAAGTATATACAAGTCAGGCACTCATATAGATCCTTAGAAATGTTTTGTTTGTACTAGTCAACTTACTGTTGTTGTAAGTCAACCTGTTGAATTTCTTCTATTAAAAATGAATATGTGATTTTTCACAGGTCAAACCACCTTCAAGTGATGGTAAACACCAAGTTACTACAGAGACGGAAATAATGACAACTGAAATTCTCAAGCACCGCCATCTCGGAAATTTCCTTGAAAGGACAGAATATCTCCTTCGTAAAGTTGTTATTCCTTTAGAAGTTCCTAAAACAGTGAGAGGTAAGTTTGTCTGTTTCATAAGTTTTATATTTTGTTATGAATGAATAATATTTTATTTCTTTATGAGTATTTGAATAGATAACTTCTTATGAAACTTTAAATTTTGTCATTGTGGATGTAATTAGTTGACCGTTGAGAATTTACTGGAAGAATTAGTCCGGGTGGCGGTCATTAAATGAAACAACTAATAGTTTCAACTATTTTATTGTTTGCCAACGTTTCGACCCTTTGTGGGTCATCATCAGGCGCATGATGGTGAATGGCCACCCATCATTCCCATTCACCCATCATGCGCCCTGATGATGACCCACAAGGGGGTCGAAACATTGGCAAACAATAAAATAGTTGAAACTATTTAGTTGTTTCATTTAATGACCGCCACCCAGACTAATTCCTTCCAGTACTTTTAAATTTTAGGTTATTTTTATTCATTTAACATTTTTTTATGCTTCTGTGACTATCGGAAGTCCTAAATTTTGCCTATTCAGATTTAATTGGGATCGGGATTTTTAATGAGTATCAGATGTGCACAGTATCTGGACTACCATTTTTGGTTATTCAATGTTTTTTGTGGATTGAAGTAAACTCCTAGAGTCTGGTTCTTTTTTCTTCATTTCTATTTCCCCAATTAAGCCATTGCTAGAATACAGAGTTTTGGTAGAGGTATTTCTCCTGCAATGTATGTGACTCGGTGTAGGCCACCAAAAAATATTTATTGAAACAAGTTGTATATATACTTAGGCTGATAGTTAAGCTATTCCCCTACAGGTAGCGCTGCAGTCAAGTTATAAACAATTCTGTTATTATTCTAGTAAGGTTATTCCTTTCTTACAACATAAATAATCTATATGTTTATTTTATCTATATAATATACAGTAATGTAGTATTAACTTTACTATATGATAATGTACTATGTATTAATAATATATTTTATTATTATAAGTACTCTTCAGCTACAAGTATAACTTCTTGTTTCACTTATTATTACTAATAGTGCAGTGTTGATGACTATTTATTTATTTTACCATACAATGCATTTTTGTGATTTACAGATTGATTGAAATTTAAATCAATACAAGTTTGAGTTTTATATACATATTTTTTATATGACTAGGGTGACAAAAGTATTCATTTTATTCTATTAAAGGTATTTTTTATTAGTACCAGCATATTCCTATTAGTTAACATGGTTACTATTATAGGGATTATATTGTACGATTCGATTGATAAAAATATTTTATAATATTTTTCTTAATTTTCAGAAGTGCAATCGATAAGGACAGGCCTGCGTAAGAGGAAAAGGGAAGAAGCTCCGCAAAACACTGAGCCTCAAGTTACCGAAGAATGGGTCGACGAATCCAAGCTTGAACTTTGGGAAATAAAGTTATATGGAGAGAGGTAATTTTGTTATTTAAAACATATATATCAGATTATGATTCCTTTTTAGGAGTGAGGAACACAGTTTTTAAGAAACCTTGTTATAAAAGTACTGTTGAAGAGATTATTTATATTTTTAGGATCATTATTAAGTCTAAAACGCAAATAATTTAATGGCTTATTTAAAAAAAAAAAAATCCACTTTGAAATTGGGTAATTTTGACACCAAAATTATTTTTCTACCTTCACTATTATTTTTTACACGAAACAGAGATATTAAATAAAAAACTTTTTGAGCGCAAAATTTCCTATTTTTTATGCGAATCCTGGGAAGTATTGGCCCCAAACATTTGGCCGAGTCTAATGGTTAAATGTCTAGTTTTACCTGAAAAAAAAATTCATCAAACTCAGTTGGACACTTTTGGGATCCTCTCTTTGTGGGTTTTAATTTTATTTTTATTAATTTTTTATTGTTTTTGTTTTGTTTTTTTAACCTTCTGATCTTTTTTCAGGTTGGAAAGAGCTGCCGTTCAACAGACGATGGCTCGGACCCGAAGTGCCACGGGTAACCTCCCCAAAGACAAGGAGCCCAAGGTCAACGTGGAGGACATGAAGGAAAAGTTGGAGGCCCAGTTAAAGATGCAGCGAGCCGCTCACCAGCAGCGCAAAAGTGCAGCCGCGGCAGCCTCTTCCAACGCCAACGATTCAAAGACTCAGCACGTCATCAAATTGGTCCCCAACGCAAGCGGTAATTTGTTTTATTATCAACTTACTTATAATAGTGGTACGCATAATTGTGTTTCTAGTTGTATGTGGTACAAAAATACTACGGCATCCAATGATGGTCCTAACACCTAGACGTTGATCTCAGCCAATTAGTTTTAAAATGGAAGCCGATTAAAAATGATTGAATTCAATAACTCCGTTATTTTTAAGAATAGAGAAAAATGTTATTAGAGTTTTCTAACCAAGAATTAAAGTTGTACCCATAAAACGCCTATAACTCCGTTATTTTCGAAGATAGAGAAAAAATTCTCAGTAATCAAGTAATCAGTACACTATTAATTCTAAAACAGAAAAGAAAAAAAATTAAAATTTCACAGATGCTGCAATGGTCAAGCCACCCATAACTCAGTTATTTTTGAAAAAGGAGAAAATTATGTAGAGTTTTAGAATCAGTAAAGCCCGATAAAGAAAAAAAAGGATGAAAAAAAGATTGATCTATATAGTGAAGTCACAAATTAGAAGAGATGTAATTCCCCCAAAACTCAGTTATTATTGAAGATGAAGATATTTTCGAGATTAAGTAACCATAATAAATAAAGAAAAAAAAAAAAAAATTTTATATGGTCAAGGCATAACTTATAAGAGGTGTGATTCCCTGATGCCTTGGTTATTATTGATGATAAATAAAAAATGTATGGTTTTCTGAAATCAGGAAGTTTTATTTCAATAAAAATCGAAGGAAATAGTATAAATGCTAGAAGGAATTAGTCCGAGTGGCGGTCAATGAATGAAACAATTAGGTAGATTCAACCATTTTATTTTCTGCCAACATTTTTTTCCACTTGCCTACAAAACGCCCTGATAATGACCCACAATGGGGGTCGAAACATTGGCAGAAAATAAAATGGTTGAAACTACCAAATTGTTTCATTCATTGACCGCCACCCGGACTAACTCCTTCTAGTGATTCTCAACATTCAACTAATTATATCCAATCTAGTATAAATGCTTTTGGTTTATTATTTTCAATAAACAGTACCCCCTATCAAAGTTTGAGGACTTACGTTTCAAGATAAGTAAATCTAACAAATGAATTTTTAAAAAATCTGTTTGTCCAACTCTCATTTAATAAATAAATACATAAATTTCAGTCAAAATAGAAATTAAAAAAAAAAAAAAAAAAAAAAAAAAAAAAAAAAAAAAAAAAAAAAAAAAAAAAAAAAAAATTATATATATATGATTTACATAAGCTAACATTTGAATCTAATATTATGCCATCGTAATAATAATCAAGTATGTTATACATAGCCTATTCTTGAGTGATTTCCTTCATGCTATTGTTGGAACTCAACAAAGAACATTTATGAAACACTATTTAACCAACATTGTGAATATAACCCTTAGTATATAATTTTTGAATTTGTATGTATTGATAGCTTATTTAAATTTTATTTCTCCTCCTTCGTGAATTGGTTTTGTATTTTCCGTTATGCACTGCTTTAATTAACCTAGAATTAATAAAAAGAATAAAATTATAATAATAATTTCAGATGAGACTACTGAAATAATCAAAATATCAAATTTTAAAAATCACTTTAAATGATTAATCGATTATTATATAAATTCTTAAAAAACAAAAAAGTTATTGAAACCCACCAGTATTATAATTATTGATACAATAGTATTGTAATGTGATAGACATGCTTAGGTAAGACATGAACTTTTTAATCATGATTCTATATTATTGTTCTCCACACACTGCTATAGAAACTGGTTCGCCTTTGTTTACTTATTTGATAACTCGGAGACTATAAATCTCCATGTACATTCCGGATGCTCGTTTAAAGATAGTTCAACTTTCTAAACAGTTGAGTACTAAAAGCATAAATTAAATAAAATAATCTGAATATTAATCAAGATATAGTGTAAATATTTTGTTTTGTTTCTTAAATCCTACAAGCTTTGTATAGTAATTTTTATAGGTTCTCATAATACCAAGAAAATAAGTAAACTTTCTTATTAAAAATGGCTAATGAGAACTTTGTTTTTGTTTGTATATAATATCGATTTAATATATATATATTTTTAGGTGGCGTGGAAACGTATAAGGTAGTAACGAAGGTTGCTATTCCACCTTCCCCTGCTACGACAGCCAAGAGTACCCTGACGTCTTTACTTACGAGTACGACTGCGGGAGGTGTTAACAAGACGTTTGGAACTCGACGAATAATTATGACCAAAAGTATGCTTTTATTTTCATTTATTATTATTTTATTTATGATGAATAAGTTTTAGATGTATTGTAATAACTTCTAATACTAGATTAAAATACAGAAAAATCTTTACAACAGTAATTTACTATATATTGTGCAGCCTCATTTGCTACAGTAACTTTAAAGGGCAGCATCAGAACATCATTAACTTTATTTAATGGCAGTTATGTTTCATTCATTAAATTTCACATTGTCACGCTTCTCACTTTCATTTCATTTTCAAAGTAACCTAATCACAATAAATAAATGCATTTATTTTATTTTTACAGCTGTATATGTATGTATTCTTTTTAAATTCAAACAATTGACAGTCTTTCTTTCTTAATCTCCAACAGATGTGGACGGTACGACTCGAGTGGTGACAGGACCTACCAGTATCCTACCGAAGGGCTCGACCACTCAAATCCAAGCTTCTCAGCAATCTCTCATCAAGTTACCGTCGGCTGGTCAGTAAAGTTTATTCTCTAATTATAATTTAATGTATGTATTGTTCTTCTTTTCTTAAAGAAAAATTTAAAGATTTGTATTCAAAGTTTACTGAAATCCATTTATATCAACTTTGCCATTTTAATTTGGAACATGAAAGTTGACAAATGCGTTTATTTATTTAGTTAATTGTACAATTAATTGATGTATTATTTATGGGAGAATTTAGTTGAGGGTGCAGTCAAATGAACACACAATTAAGTATAAACTTAATTTAATGGTGCTGACGTTTCAGCCTAAATTATAGGCCTTCTTCAGGGCGTTTGAAGGAGTGAGAGTCACACTCCTTCAATCTATCGCTCTGAAGAAGGCCTATAATTTAGGCCTGAAACGTCGCACCATTAAATTAAGTTCATACTTAATTGTGTGTTCATTTGACTGCACCCTCAACTAACTTCTCCCATATATACACACAGTCAACTATTCTCACTTAACGATGGTTTATTATTTAGTTAGTTTATTGTACAACTAATTGATTTATTATTAATTAGTTTATTGTTCAATTAATTGTTTATATTAATTATTTTTGTAATTAATTGATTTATTATTTAGTTAGTTATTGTACAATCAATAGATATTAACGCACCATAAACAAAAAATCATATGTCCAGAATATTAACTCATGGTATGCTACCCTCAATAAACACATATTAACAATGCTCTGAATAAATAATAATAATAATAATAACTGCCCTAAAGCACTCGCAAAACAAAGGGAAAAAAAGGATTACAGTAATTTAGAAAATCCCTCTCTGAACTATTTCTAGCATCTTTGTTTTAGTGTTCTCTTAAACTTTGTAGTATATGCTCAGGTCTATGTAAGACAATATTTTGTCTCAAATTGTAAGTAAATTTGTAATAATTTCTGTTATATGTTTATATAACATTAAAAATGTAAATTCTGATTAAGATATATATTTATATTTAACTACTGTTTCAAACAATTAATTGTACAATGCATTCTTAAATTTATTCAAAAATGTTTTCTGTCTCTCTAACAATAACATCATCTATTAATTTTTATTTATACAAATTTTAATATTCTGTTTTTAGGGCATGAATATGAGAACAATAAATTCTCAAAACATAGCCTAAATAAAAATCTTATCGACTGAACCTTAAGACCAGTAGATAATTAAATTATCAACAGTCGAGAACTAATCAAGCAACATTTTTATATATAAAATAATTTTGTAGTCTTGACTAAGGTTATTTTTATATATTTAATTTGAAACATATATGATTAGAAGATATGAAAATAAACTTAAAATTAAATTAAAACTAATAAAAAATTGAAAATATAAAAATTATATAGTTTATCTGTTTCCATTCTCTGCTGTTGGTTCGTAATTCTTGTTCTTCAATAGACGTCTTCAATTTTCTAATGTGGAGAGGCTCTATTTTCACGATGGCTTGAATTTATAGATGATGGATGGCATGAGATCCATTCCCCAAAAAACACGTGTCATTTCTCACTGACAATTGACGACTTTAGAGTGCCATTGCCTCCAAAACACGTTGTGTTATTCTCGATCTACTGCCCATTTCAATTCTTTTTTCTGATTGGCCGATCACTTCGCGCCTTCTTGATCTACTTTCTTTTTATTTATATTTATAACTACTTAATAAATCGCAAATATATATATTATATATATATATAATTTTTTTTCCTAATTATTTTTTCTAATTAATGTGTTTCTTTTTCAGTTCCCACTCAGCAAAGGGTTCAGATATCCAAAGGGCCAGATGGGAAGCTCCAAGTCAAAGGGTTGATGCCAGGTAAAAAACAAATTATTGAAAAAAGCTATTTCAATATCTTAGAATAAAGTTTCTATATCTAAAAAAAAAAAAATGTATTCATAATGAATATATTATGATTGTTTCTTTTGATATTACTTTATTAGTTAATTTTGTTATTTAAAAAAATTAAAATTTAATGATAAATAAGTAAAAATAATAAGATCAAGGTAATACAATCATATGGGAGGAATAATATTGTTTTAAATTTTAAAGATAAACCTATTCGTTTGTTGTGAGGTTGTCGCATCGCAATGCTAAATAAATATAAGATTTATCCTAAATTTCTAATATTCTGTGCAAACAAAAACATGTTGCCAGCCATCACCTGACATAACCTATATATGTACTTTCAACTTAAAATAGCATAGGAGATTCCTGGCCTATGGATTTGCTTTGTAAATGTTCTATACAGTGAGAGTAGAGGAAAGTAAAATATGAAAATGTGTCATTAGTCAGTGATAGTAAATTATTATACACCTTCAAAGCATTATAATAAATATACAATAACCTTATTTTCTATATAAATTTACCTTCTTTTTTTTCAACTTTAATTATAAATAATGTTCAATTTCTTAAAATGGTGTTTCAAAATAAACAAATATGTTTTCATATTGTGTATATTACAATAGTTTGTTTTGAAGTAACTTTATTATGTAGTTATTTAAATATTAAAAAAAAAAAAATTAATGATTTGATAGAATTTTTCAAAAGAAATATTTATTATTATTATCTGAATTTATTTTAAAAAATGATGCCTTTCCTCTCTCCTGCATCTTTCGTGGACTCTATTTCACAAATTTTCACCTACCTCTTTTCTCACCGTGTAGCACTGCCTTAAACAAGCACATGGTTTTTGAAGATTTTTTTTTTTATCAGTTTATGAGTCCATATTCTTGTGTTATTTTACTATTCAAATAAAATTTACACATCTCGAAGAAAGAAACCCTAAGTCTAATTACTTTGAGTTATGCTAACCACTATGCTACAGGTGATCCCTATTTCAGGTTTAATTAAAAAGAAAAACTAGCATTTTCTTTCTTATTATTGTTGTTTTTAAATTAAAATTTCCTGATGTTCTTTCGAATATTGAAATATTTGTTTATGTTTCATTTTTTTTACGATTACTAGGCCAGCAGCTGGTGCAGATGCCAGACGGTAAGCTGCATGTGCTGCACACTGCTACTACCCCCGCGACTACGGCTGTTTCAACTGCTACGACAGTAGCCGCTACCTCTACGACTCAGCAAGCTGTTGTCGTGAAAACCCCAATCAATAGTAAAGTGGCTGCAAATAAACAGGTTATTATTAAAATTGTATTTAAATACTTTTATTAGTATTATTTTTTGACAATCAAGATATTGATATTTTAAACAAATTCTTTATTAATTTTAAGAAATTTAATTTAAACAGTTAATTAGTTGATTATTAGGTGATGAATTTAAATTGCACTATAGAATACAATTATGTCAAAATAAGTATTAAAAAAAAGTCATATAATTATTTTTGAAAATCAACATCTTAATTAGCTATGTTTTTGTCTATTTCTAGATATTTTAAAATGTTTTTTTTTTTAATTCACCAAAAAAACAACAACATAGTAATATGTCGTGTTTACAGGTTGTGATAAAGCAGGTTAACTCACCCGTCGTTCAGAAAGTGAATAGCGGGAATACCGTTGTCGTGTCGGGAGGTCAAGTTCTCTCGTCAGGGCAGATTGTGGTACCAGCTAATAACGCTCAGGTGTGAACATATTAAATCTTGTATTATTATTAGAATAGCTGTAGACGAATGAGTATTTTTACTTTCATTTACCTATATATGAAATATATAAATAAGTGAAAGTATTACAATCGAGCAACATTTTTAAATTTTAGTTTTCAACAGAAATATACGTTTAGGGTCCCCTGAGTCCAAATAACCAAGTTCTGGAAAAAGATGTGTGTGTCTGCGCACATGTGTGAGTGATAAGTCTAGTAGTAAAATGAATAGTCGTGCAAAACTAAAATTTTATATTTAAGACAGCTATACGTCCAAGATGTTACAGCAACTTTTTCACTAAAATCGGCTGACCGAAAGAGCTACTTTTTCCTATGCATTTTGCATCTTTTTAGGATTTACTCAAAAACAGCTCAAACGAATTTGTTTAAACTCGCTATATCGTTTTTAATAGTCTTCAGTTTGATGTAGGTTTCCTTCTTATTGATATAGTATGACAGGTCTTAAATGCCAATATTTGAAATTTTCTTCCTTTAAAGTACCTTTAATTTTATATATTATGAAGAATTAGCTATCTTATCTTATTAGGATTGATAAACTGTGGCATAATATAAAAGTTTAACGAATAAAGTATTAAAGTCGATAAACAACTTGAAGAGAAAAAAAGCAAAAATATTTTTAAAACGTAATTTTTGTTATAATAAAGATATAACAGCAACATAGATGAATAATATACCATTGGAAAGCTATAGGTTATAGAAAAAATATTAAATTATATACAAAATTGTTAAATATAATGTAAAGTGACATTGGGCATAAAATTATAACTGATAATTATACGTAACAATTTGATATTGTTATATTATTTAATTTAAGTCATATGTTTCCAAAGAAACTGAATGAACTTTTTATTATATTGATTAATAACTATTGAGATAATCATCACTGATTGCTTGTTAACTAATTTATTCAATACTCGTTGGCAGGTGGTTAACAACCAGATAGTGGTGAACAACGCTAACCTGGCGCAGCAGCTGGCGTCGGGTAAGGCCACGCTGGCGACCCTCAACGGTCAGCAGGTGCTCATCAGGACCGGCCCAGGGAACCTCCTCATCAAGTCGCCCACCCCTGCCCAGGCTCTAGTCACTTCCACCGCCGCTCCCTCGGCCAGGATAGTTCAGGTAACACCATCTTAGTATATTAAATGTTTTCTTGGTTTATTTATTAAAAGTCACTTCATGAAACTGTGGCTAATAAGTTAATGCAACAGGGGGAGTCCAAAATTTTGTTAAATCCAGGTTTAATTAGGATAGGGTGAAACCTTAGACCTAATCATGCCATAAATTGCTGTACTGATGCTTCATTAATGCTAGTCTACTGTTCTCCGGGTCCTATGTTTGAATCCCAGCTATGACAGAATATTATTTATTCTGTTAATTTAGTAGGGAGGCGACCATAGGGTATTGCAAACCCAATCTCATTAAAGTGGGTACCCTAATTGGGAAAAACCTGGCGGCTGAGCCTATCAAGGACTAATCTCACCTCCTTGTACGGCCGTTGGCCTAGAAACAGTATGAATCTCTAAATGTACTGAGCCGAAGACCCTTCATAGAGCTACAGGTTTTTTTTTTTTTTTTTTTTTTGAGGAAAGATAAACCAAACGATGGAGATACTATACCAAAATGTATTCATTTTATTTTTTTTTTAATTTCCATAGTAAATTAGGGGCCAAAGAATATTTTGGTTATGTTTCATCAATTTTCATGACTTTATATTATTATTATTACAGATGAAATTTAAAAAATACATACATAGATACATTTTTAATCCATACATGGCTGTCGGTGAGTCCTGAAGATGGAGAAGGCCCCTGAAAAGTTGACTCTTAATTATTGCTAATGTAAAAATAAACTTATGAGGGAGAGTTAAGCACTGTCTATTTATCATAAATATATGTTTCTTCTGAATAATAATTTAATTAAAGAAAATATTATAATATTGATATTTATTGTTGTGTATCACAGAGCGGTGGCGTTGGAACTCCCGTGAAGGCTGGGGATGAAGCTGGACAGCAGACCGAATCCGCCGCCACCCCCACTCCTGCCGACCAGGCCGCTCCGCCTCCGCTCAGGAAGACCATGTCCGACGAGCAGGTTAGTTTACTTTTATTTTATTAATATATTAATAAAATATACCCTTTTATAAATATATTAACTAGCTGACCCAGCAAACCTTTTTCTGCCTTATAAATTGTTTCTAGTTGATATTTTGGTTGTTAAATATAAAATAATGAATGTATTTTAAGTGCTACTTTATACTATGCAATTAGCATCTTTTTACGATTTCATCAAAAACGGCTTTAAACATTTTGATTAAACTTGATATAATGGCTGAGAATATAATATTGGACTCCCTGGTGATTATCCATCATCACCTGTATGGATTTTAATTGTATTAAGATTTTTATCTAATTTTATTAATTTTTATTTTTCTCTGTAAAATTTAATGGTTTTAAATATCATGTAGGTTTCATTCTGGTTAAAATAGTCTGACAGGGCTTAAATGTTGATATTTGAAAAACAAATTTTCCTCTCAAGTACCTTTCATTTTGTAGATTCAAAAAAATTAACCATATTATGTTATTGAGATTGATAAAAAGCGACTAAATATAAAAGTAGAAAGAATTTTACAACCCTCTAAAGAAGAAAAGAGCAAAAATACTTTATTTTTTTAAATGTTTTTTTAGATATTTTGAACATAAGATAAAGATGTATAATATACTTTTGGAAAGCTAAAGATTTCAGAAAAGTATAATCTTTTATATCTATAAATTTGTATAAGGTAATGTAAGGTGAAGAATAAGACCTAAACTTATTACTGATTATTATTAATAACCGTTCTATATTGTTATATTGTTTAATCTAAATCATATGTTTCCAACTTAACTGAAAAAACATTTTATTTAAATTTACTTTAACTCTATTCATATTTAAGTTTATCTAATAATTCTTAAATTGATTTTTACTGGCAAGGTTAGTAAATGAGAGTTGTGAGTTGACCACATCAGGTTTTTGTAAAATATAAACAACATTTAAATTATTTGGATATTGTTCATTCAAAAATACTTGATTTATGACTAAAAAATGCAAAGGTGGGAGAAGGAGGCTGAAAGTGTGGGATTATGGGTATTTTTATATGCCAAATAAAAAGAAAATACAAAAGAAAACAACATAGTCATGTGTTGTTCAACCCAAATCAACTGGCTGTATAAAATATTCTTTAGGACCAATTCTCATACCTACCAAATATTCATAAAAAATTTCATAAAAATCGGTTGAGCTGTTTTGGTGTACGACCATAAACATCATGGCACAAGATTTTTATATATCAGATTTTAATATTAAAGCTTAAAATCATAAATCATCATTTCAATTGCTAAAATATAAATTGAAAGTTCCAAAAACAAACCCCAAAGTCTGTTAAAAAAAAATAGAAACTCCCTTTTTTGGGATCTGGGAGCATTTTTTCCACTGTTTTCTTGATCATGATCTTTAGTGCTTGCATTTCCTGTTTTTAGATGATCAGCTGTTTTTATTTGAAACTTATCCAGATGTTTTCCTGTAACCTCCCTTTTATCCACAATGTGTATAGAGGGTTGATCTTGAACTTTTTTTTTTACTTACTTTATTTTTCTTCTGATGTGAGATGTACAGTGTTCTGTCTTTATCAATATGTTCTTTTAATTTCATTTTTTCCTCTCCTATCCTGATGGTTCCTGTAAATGTGAAATATCAACAGGTCAGTTCTTTTTCTGATTATTTTAAAGACTCTGAAGAATGATGTGCTACAGAATGATAGTTTCAGTTCTGATAGTAGCCTCACGAAAGTACCAAGGAGAGGGGGAAAGGATTGATTATTTTTAATAAATGCTTATAACATCAAATATTACTTTTATGAGAAATCTTATTAATCATGTAATATTATTCTCAATAAAAGCTTAAAAGACCAAACGGTTGAGTTACATCAAAACAAAAAGTCGTGTGAAATCTTCAATAGTTGATTGTATGAAAATAATGAAGGATGAGATTATTTAGGTGGCAATCAATGAATAATTACACAATCTATATTTATAAAAGAAAGTGCCATTTTACTCGATTTTCTGCTCATCGCAGTTTCTCAAAAATCGCAATGGTTGTGAAGCTGAAGTTTTTCCCGGAGGTTCGTCTTACCGTCTAGATGTGCTAAGACTGGATCCAAATAAGGCTGGATTTGGGAAAATTCGTCCTCTAAGAGATTTAAAAAAATATATTTCTAAAAGGTAGAATAAAATTGGTTTTTGATTAACTCAAAAACTATACATCTCCTGAAAACTATAAGTAATTATTTTAATAAGAATCAAATTTCTAACCACCTGGGAGAAGAATTGCATTAATTTATTTAACATGCATTAGCAATGATAATAAGATATTTATAAAAACTAGTTTTAAGCATATTGTGCATAATTCCTATGCTTTGTGTAAGATCCCATCGACACATGTTTCATTGTTATTAGTTATTTAAAAATAATTACAGGCGACTTAAAAATATTTTGTTTTAAGCACATAGTAAGTCTTATTTCTGAATATTAAAAAACACGGGTTTTTCTGGAGGAAGGCCTTACCCACAATTGGAGTAAATACGCATTCAAGTTGCAAAGACGTTTTTATGATGTACAATGTTTATGATTAAAAGATAAAACGATGTTTAATGATTTTCATGTGGCTACTCGATACTTGTTTATTATTGTGACAGAGTGATTAAAATTGATATCTGACATGAAATAATAATCTTTTATTTATCATGTAAAGAGCAACTCATTGCTATACACATGAATTTCTTTTGTATAACCCCATTTAACATAGTAACTATCAACATTTTTCGTAATTTGTTTCAATTCTACTATTACATTATATTTATTACATTGAAATCTCCAAACAGCAAAAAAAATAAATAAAATGTCAATATCGAGGATGTATAGTCGACTGTAGAAACTATTATAGGTGGAATAATCAGGAATCAGTAAAAAAAAAAAAAAAAAATGCTGCAGTGTCTATGGCAATGATGCCTTAGGAAAAAGCACTGTTTGTAAATGGTTTGCTCGGTTAAAAACTGGAAATTTTGACTTGGAAGACGCAAAGTGCTCGGGGTCGTCCTTTAACTGTCTGGGAAGATGGAATTAAAATATTTCCTGAAAGATGGCAAGATGTAATAGATCAAAATGGGTCATATATAATTGATTAAAAATATTTACAAGAATCTCAAGTTTTTATTGAAATCACCAGTAAAAAACACTAAAAACTTATTTTACAACTCAATAGTTTAAAAGTGGAGTTCCATCACAAAAGTGACTTATCACTATCAGTTTTCTCTTTATACAACTTTTTATTTAAATTGTCTTTGAATCATACTTCCTATTTTCTGTCATGAGAATATTTATTTAAAATAATCAAATATAAATATAATATTTATGTTTGATTTTTGTTGCAGGAGAGTGCGCTGTTGGCTGGACAACCTCCTGGAACTATCATAAAATGCATCACCGCTCAAGTGATCCAGACGCCTCAGGGCCCGCGGATCGTCCTTCAAGGGCTCACCGGTTCCAATTTCTCTCAACAACAGCTCGCTGTGATTCAGCAACAAGTGAAACAGCAGTTGTTAAAAGGTATTTGATTATTTTCAATTTTACCAGTTATGGTATAATAATGAAAATTATATTGTGGCAATAACATTAGTTAGAAAGGTCGTGATAAAGAGAAGAGGTAGGTGAAAATTCTTGAAAGCGATTACCTATGAGAGTTAACGAAAGTAGAGAGAGAGGGGGAAGGCATAATATTTCGTTTACCAGGTGTAGAAGTATGAAACAGTAATTTTTTTAAAATTTCACATCTGTTATTTGAAAATTATAAAAAATATTTTATTCAAAATAGTCTCCATTGGAATTTATATCCTTTTGATCCCACCAAACACACAGCATTGTTTTCTTTCCAAAACGATTTGGTCTTGCAGTGGATGTTGATGGTTCGCCTGGATTCACCCATGATTTACAACATTTAGGATTCTGAAAATACATCCACTTTTCATCACCTGTCACTGTTCGATGAAAAAATTATTTTCTTTTACATCTGGCAAGCAGCATTTTAGACAAGTGTTTTTTATATTTTCTTGCTGTCTTTCATTCAGTTCATGGGATACCCATTTTCCCCCATTGCTTTCAGATGAAGAGATAGTGCTTTTTGCGTCACATTGAATAGTTCCTCGAGTTCTTGTTGAGTCTGAGTATCGTCTTCGTCCAATAAGGCTTGCAAGTCCTTGTCTTCAAACTTTTTTGGTGTTTTCCCACGTCAAAATCACCACTTTTATATTTTTTAAGCCACTCAAAACATTGAGTTTTGCCAAGAGCATGTTCATCGTATGCTTCGACAAGCATTCTATACGATCCTGCAGATGAAATTCTGGTTCCATACTTCTATACCTGGTACTATAGCCAGATAATAACATCTAAGGGGAGCCCATTCCTGTGTGGCTAGCACACTAGCCTACCAGGCCAGAGGTTGTGAGTTTAAATCCCAGTCCAGACTTTTTCAAGCATGAAATTAAATGGAGATTCATTCACAAGCTCCTTCCAGGTGTGTGAGACCCTTTAGCCTGCTGGTGGCCACTTAAAAAAATAGGCATAAGGAGTGATGACCCTAATTTTTAAATCAATCATGAGAATCATAGTGTGGAATCTTAAGAAACCGCTTAGCCAAGGATCCCCAAGACCTATCGTGCTTGTACACAAAATGAAATAGACATTATACTAATAATTAGAAACAATGTAGAACACTAGTCATAATAATTACCAGTTATTATATTAATTTTAAATATGAGATCTCAAAAAATATTTAACATTTCAATAAAAGGTAAATAATTTGATTATGGTGTGAAAAAATAATACATATATATGACATACGAAATGTCAATATTTCCATTAAAAGGAGAACTTTAAAATATTATGAAATATAGTGAATATATAATATAATATTATGAAAAAGTGAGATATTAGGAGTGGTGAGAGATGTTTAAATATATAAAATAATATAATATAAAATACATACTTATTAAAGAAGGAATATCACAATAATGACTAATTAAGAATTTAGCACTTGGAGTGAGGTAATAATGAACTAAATTTGGCAGCAATATTGTTATGAAGGTAAACACATGAATATAAAAAAAAAAAGTTTAAATGCTTGGCAAGATATAGAGTGAATGTATTCAAAATGGGGTGAGAAATATTGAATAAGCTTTATATTTATTAGATGAGTAAAAAAAAAAAATACACAAAAAATTATAGATATAGAAGAGAAGAATTTAATCCTCAATAATTATTAAAGGTTGATTTATACTAAAATGTTGATAACTTGCTCATGTTTACTTAATAAAGAATAGTAGTAGAATCTTATGAAAAGTAGAGACTGAATCAATCTGTATCTACACTAGATAAATTTTATATTTAACTTTACTAAGTTAAGTTTCTGTTCTATTTCAGCCCAAGCTGAAGGGGGTAACCAAGGTGTCCTAGGCCCGACTAAGATCTACCTCGCAGTCCAGCCGGCTCAACCCAAGGCAGATTCGGCTACGGAGCAATCAAAACCGCAAGTCAAATCAGTCAACATCAAAGAAGAACCTGTTTCACCGGTAAATTTTATTAATATTTAATTTAAATCACCCGTAATATAATGGATATGATTCCCCTTCTGATGTAATTGTTGTTTTCATTTATTTAATTAAAAACCAGGTCACATTTTTTTTTTTTTTTTTTTTTTTTTTCTTGAGATGGGATGAAATATGAAGCATTCTTCCAGGCATTAAATGTTGGATTTAAATATTTTTACTGTTTTAATTAAATATTAAATATAGGGAGAAATTAGTCCAGGTGGCAGTCAATAAAATAAACAATTTAATAGTTTTAACTATTTATTGTCTGTCATTTAATTTATAGTCTCAGAATAAGAACTGTCTCTGACTCTCTATTTTTATATCATTTCATCAGATTTTCACATGTTTTTTAAATAGAAGATATAAAAATAAAAGAATTTTTAGAAATTTTGCATCTTTTAGACTAGATATACTACTGTCATGTTTATTATTTTACTGAAATAAGTAAAGCTCTTGAGAATAATGAATAAAATTTCTTAAATTTGAAAAAATAAAGACTTCTGGTTCTTTTACGTTTAGCGTTTTTATTCATATTCTTGATAGGTAATAGCATCTGACTTATATCCTTTTACTTTTCTGATTATTGTTTATTTAATTTTTTTTTTTCTATCCAAATGCTGCTTTGGAATTCTACTTGAGGGTTGTTTAGATATATTCATGATTCTCGACATGTGCAAACTTTACAGAGGGTGTTTCAGATTTTTTTTTTTTTTTTTTATTTTTATTTTAATTCACCATAATTATGAAGTGTAGAAGTTAAATTGTTACAGCTGATGTTATAAATATTTACAAATTAATGTTTTGTATTAAATTTGGCTGATTATTATTTTATTTTTTTCAGACAAAATCAATTGTAAATGGCCAACAATTTGAAACGAATCAGACGCCAAACTCCAAAACTGGCAAATTCGTTCTCACTCCGGATTACATCCAACAAAGTAAGTTGTTTTTTTATTATATTTTTATTTATGGTTGTAAAACATCAAGATTCTCGTCCTAGATTTTTAAAAAATACCATAAAATGGTAGGCGGCGTATTAAAAGATTCTAAGTTTTCTTCTTATCGTCATTTTGTAATATTTGCAAATTATAACCTGAAGCTATTATCAATTTTTAATTGTATTTGTGGTTCATTCTCTTGATTTTAAATTAATAAGTTGCGTACACTTTTTTTTTTTTTTTTTTTTTTTTTTTATTCTTCTAAGATATCGTGAATAACTGTTGCTGAATAATAATAATTGTTGCAATAAATAACTGTTTTGTTTGTTTTTTGTTTTGTTTTTCATCTTAAACATGAGTCCTCAAAAACAATATTAGCAGTAGTTTAAAAATAAAATAATTATACAAATATAACATTGAGTCGGGATAGGTGAATATTCCGAGCAAAAGCTAAGAAATTGCTCAATTCTAAAATAATAATATAATAACTTTAAAAATTATTTTAGATTAAAAAAAAAAGTTTAAATATTTAAAAATGTGAATAAATGATTGCGAAATAAAAACAAATTCAGAACTGCTTGGGGAATGACCTGTCTAATAATAAAATCCTGCCATCTTTAATTATTATTAATCAGATAATTATGTTTTGCTGTGAGATAATTTTCTCAGTTTTGAAAGAGATTAGGAAACGTGTAAATATTTATTTTTATTTTATTAATTTTTTAATTTGTTTTATTTCTTTTCCTTTTATTTTCTTTTTTCTTTATAATCAATTGCTTAATGTCTTTTTGTCTAATTTTCTTTTTAAATTAGCCATAAAGAATGCCCTAAAACAAGAAAATTTAAACCCAGAGGTGGAAGAGAAACTTATAAAACTGCAGAGATATCAGGAAAAGCAGATGAAGGAGGACACTGGCGGAGTGACAACGCCATCGCCGGCCGTGACGACCCTTACAACTGCTGGCGCCGGGATCACGACGACCCCGCAGTCCAACTGCCTCACTCTCCCGAGGAAGAGGCCCCTGGTGCAGCAGCTAGATGCTGTTCAGGACCTGCCTTCCTCGGAGCCTCCCGTCAAGAAGAAGGTCACCAAAGTAGAACAGAAAGAAATTAAGTAAGTCTTATTTTCTTGCTTTCATTCTAACTTCTTGTTATTCTCCATTATGCTACTGACTATCAAAAGGATATGCATCTATACTGATAGTCAGGCGGCACTTGGGCCTTGTACAATTACACAACTACCTCAAAAGTCGTTGAGGTATGCAATCTGACCCTAAATAATCTTGCTAGGAATAATATCGTAGCATCGAATGGGTACGTGGACACACTGGTTTTGGTGGAAATGAGAAAGCTGATGAACTAGCTAGGAAGGGATCAGAATAATTCCCCTCACACCAGAACCCCTATGTGGAATCAGTTTAAGTTCTGCCTTTAGGACTATCAAACAATCCTACTTGATCAAATTTAAACAACTTTGGTTAAATAAAGGACTTAAACACTCACTCAAATTTTTAGATGGTCCTAGCAGTAGCAGAAGAAAGTGTCTACTTAGTATGAGTAGGTCATGCCTAAAAACCATAACTGTATCTACACAGGACACGGAAAACTTAATTACCACATGTTTAAACTTGGTATCTGTAATACCCCTTTATGCAGACTCAGTGACAGGAAGACGAAACATTGCTCCATATAATCTGCTACTGTGAAGGCTAGCAAAGTTAAGGTTCACTCTATTTGGTGAAGAAGCCGCCTAGAACATCCTATGAACAATAAACTTGTTAATCCTAATAATCTTTTGAAATTGCTTTTACCACAAAATCCATGTTTTAAATCTACCTCTGTATGATTCTATGGCGCACAATAGACCGACTTGGTCGCGGTGCAAACCCCATACCAGCTTTAAAAAAGTCTTATTTTTTATCATAGGTTTAAATAAATCTGGTGCGGGCAGCACACAACTTTCACTTACCTTGGCTGTTAAAATCAATTTAAGAACTATTAGCCCTGTTAGTGCCGGACGACAATATATCGCCATGCGTGTAATAGCGCCTAATTCTTTGCATTGCGAGAAAACTTTATCTCTAAATAAATTTATAAATGATCTAATTTGATTGTAAATGATCAAATTTTTTTGACGAAGAATTTGTAAAGCAGTTTGGGTCTGACATTTTACATATTTTATTCCGGAGTGTGCGGAGACTCTTTTTATGCTGGGCTCTAATATGGACACACGGCACCAGACACAGGTCCAAAGTCGAACTGGTTTATGATAGATATAACTCAATTTTTCATATTATTTATAATTGTGTTATTCATGTTATCTTCAATTGATATGGAGCATCATTATCATTGCCTTATTTTCCATTTTGTCCCTAATAAATTCATTGGCATTTTTAAGCATGTAAATATTATTTGTAGTTTTGTTTTTAGGTATGTTTTTTTCCAAATTATTGCATATTTGTCAAATTTGGTCGGTTATCTTCATATAGACACTGGTTTTTCGTTCGCCACTGAAAGAGTTAAAAAGAAAAATTTATTTATCTTATTGTTGTAGTTACTGTGAAAAAAAGATTCTTTACCAGGTGTAGTTGTTAGCCATTCATTATTTTTCTTACTAAGGATCACATCTTTCTCTAGAACCTTAAGCAGCATGAAGAGAGAGCTTAGTTCAATGACCTCATTTGAGGTCATCTATGGTGTAGTGGCTAGCATAACAGTCTCATATGCCCAAAGTCATGAGTCAAACCCAGTAGGTGGCTGTAGGATTTTTTAATTGGGGTAAAAAATCCTTGGTTATACTGTCCTTAGTAGGAGATATAAATTGGTGGTCGGTGGCTATGCGATGTCAGGTACTGTTAAAGATTCCCTATCCTAATTAAACCTGGATAGGCAAAATTTAGGACTTCTCCTGTCCTGTAGCATCGTCTGATTAGCCACAGCGGCATAAAGTGGTGTTAAATAAATAAAAACAATGACCTCGCTTACAAACCAGCATCTATCTCCTCTTCTTGTCCAAGCTCCACCTCTCCCAAGACCTCAGGTTCTCCTGGGATGTCCTCGGTGCCTTCTACCTAATGCGGAGCACAGGTAGCAACTAGTGGCTCCTTCCTTAAAGACACCGACCAGACATAAGAAGACATTCTATTGAATAATATTGATAATTAGTCCCACTAACTACTTTGTATCATTATTATTATTATCAATTTGCAAATGTTTATAATTGTAAATTTTTAATTGTTTTTAAGGATTTGCATATAAAACCCCCCTATAAAACAACTAATTTATTTGAAAATGCATAACTTATTGTTAATTATCAACTTTTCTCATAATTTAGTAATCCTTAATTAATTTTACTATTTCTAGGACCACTCCGAATAATAAGAGTAGGAGTAAATCCCACGAAGACAAAAGGAAACAGCAGCTGCAGTGCAAGCTCCTTGTGCTTCTTTTTAGGCAAAAGGAGGCGTTGAAGAAAGAAATCCTCAAGAAGAGGGCATTGCTAGAGAAGGAATTACAAGTAGTTATACAGGTAATGTTCGATATCTTTCTCTTGAAATAAGGAAGATTAAATCATAATAATAATACACTGTTATATTGCATTGCTGTCCATGGGGCAGATTATATAATAATCTGAAGAAAATTTAGAAAACCAATAATTTATTAAAACTCCCTTCTTTGCTGCTAGGGCAAGTTTAAACTCTTTTAAGTAAATGTAAATTGGAAGGAATTAGTCCTGGGTGGTGGTCAGTAAATGAGACAACTAAATAGTTTCAACTATTTATTGCTTGCCAACGTTTCGACCCTCATTGTAGGTCATCATCAGTGCCAAAAAAGATACAAAAGAAATACAATTACAATAACATTAAATGCAATATTATATAAACTATTGAGCTAGAGACTGTTGGTATTAAAACATTATAAAAGAAAGAATTATATATGTAAAGAAATTAATTAATTAAATTACAATGGCTCTAGTATAATAATGAAAGGGCTATATAGAACAAATATGGCTAAAGAAAATGCTCTAAGATATCAACATTCACATGGAATATGAAACAGAATGGAGATATGATGATAGAGTGGAGTATCATGGGCGAATGGAAACTAGCTACAGTTTGGTAGGATGGAAAAAACTCACGAAATGTAGGTAGAATGGAAAGTACTTACCGTATTTATGGACAGGATCTGACAACAATGACTAAAATTATAATACTACCATACAAAGAATAAATGAAATTTAACATATAATAATAATAATGATGATACAAGTAAAATTTTTTTTTACTATTATATTCATAAAATATAACCTATAAGTAGTAAGAACAGTGATGTATATGGAATAAAACTGACTGTACCTCCAAACCAAATTACCCCTAATTACGCTAAAGGTATCAAAGATAAGAAGTTGAAAAAAAAAAAAATTATGGAACATTGTGAAATACACTAATTGACAAATCATATAAGTTGATAAAAAATAGATACAAGTTGGAATAAATTGAATTGTGAAGACATTTCGAATTTTTAAATACATAAATAAATAGTTGAAACTGTTTAGTTGTATCATTTACTGACCACCACCCGCACTAATTCCTTCCAGTAATTCTCAACGGTTAACTAATTATATCCACTGTGGTAAATATAAATCATTCGCTAATTGCATGTTTCCATTGTCATGTTTGAAGTGAAACTAAAATTAGTATGCTTAATTGGAAATTAAAGTCTGTTAGTAAATAGAATATTAGCAGTTGTTTATTAATGATGATTACTTCTCAATAGAGCTGGTCGCTCCGAGAACTCGTTCGGCATTCTCCTTTCAGGGAAGGCCTATTAAAAGTAAAAACTTTATTATTTTTTGTTTATTGGCTCAGAGTATGAGAATTCATAATGATGGAGGTTTAGTTTACTGTTGAGATTATATGAAGGTGAATTTGGGTAGAGGGTATGGTCATCAAGAAGTAACACTCTAATACGGAAAACTTATTATCTGTCTGCCAACATTTTGGCCTTCATCTGGGCGACTGTGAAGGTATCTCAAGAAGTCTTTGAGTCTCAACGGTAGACTAAAACTTTTTTTCTTTTTCGATAAAAAAGTTCCAGGGATTCGAATAAAATTCTAAGTAGGTATTTCCTTCAGGAATCACAATAAAGCCACCTCTTATCACAATACTGGTGTGAACGTTTATGTCAGTCCGATTAGCCATTGTAGCATAGTAAAAGTGAATAAACAAACATACAATTATATAAAAATAAAAAAATACTTATAATTAATGTCTTAAATTTTTCAGAATGAAGTTGCTCAGGAAATAGCGTCTCGTACTAAAGCAGAAAGGACTAAACAGGACGAAGTGCGAGTCACAGGGAGCTCTAAGAGGAAATCGGCTGCTCTCGCTCAGGCCGTGGTCCCGGGGCGAGGGGGGAAAGGAACTGGAGGAGGGGGAAGGAGGCAGGGGACCCCGCCCCCGCAGCCCCCCGTCCAGCAGGCCACGCCCCCGCAGCCACCCGCCCACCCGGTTGTTACCAATCATCACAGGTCCAAGAAGGAGAAGCTCCTCTGTCTATGCAGGACCCCTTATGATGAGACCAAGTAAGTTGCAAGATAGTAATCCTTACTATCACCTAGCTATATAGTATATGAAACAGTTACTATTGTAAGGAGGAGCTTCCGAGTCCAAATAAGTAATACGTCGACAGTAAAGTTTTCTAGGAATCAAATACAAAATAGTGTACTTTCAAAAATGACTAATTTTAATATTTCGAAGGATATAACCAATTTTCATATTTTAACAACTGTTTAATTATTTTTTTTATATTATAAGTTCCAGTCGCCATAGTCGTTTAAAGGATTCTTAACAATTGACATATATTTTTACTAGGATACAATTCAAAATTATCAAACCATTTTTTACTCTATTCTCTTTTTAAAGTGATACTATTTGAAATGTTACAGTGGTAACTAGGATTACCACACACACACAGAAAAAAAAAAAAAGACATATTTTAATATAGCAAGAATCGGTCCGAAATAGTATAAGTCTAACTGTCTATATAAGGGAGGGAGGATGGGTTACGCATGAAAAGGAATAATTTTACTATTTCAAAGGATACACCCGATTTTCATATTTTAAGGACAATGTCAGTTTATATACAAAAAAATCTGGTGCGGGCAACACACGACTTTCACTTATACCTCTGTTTTTAGAATCAATCAAAGAATTTTCAAAAACAGTGAGAGATAAAAATGAGTGAAACCATTAAAGAATTAGTTAAATGGAACTTCTATAGAAACACGTGTTTTACTAAATAATCAATTATATTATCATTTAAAATAATCAGTTAGTTTTACCGGTTCTTCATCACTCTTTATTAACTTTTACAAGCTTGTGTATTAGATTACACATGTATATTACTGTTCTTATGTTCAGAAACAAAAAATTGCCTTAAAAAATATTGCTTCAGTTGGATATCGAATTCTTTCAAGTTATATATTTACCTGTTTTTCATCAGTGGTAACAAGATAATCTAGTTATTTTTACAGAATCAACAAAATTAAAGGTACTTTAGTAGAAGAAAATTTAAAATATCGGCATTTAAGCCCTGTCAGACTATTTTTATCAGAATAAAACCTACATTGCGGGACTTGGTTATTTGGACTCAGGGTACCCTAAAACGTTTCCATTGAAAACTGGAATTCGAAAATTTTCACGATCGCAATACTTTCCCTTACTATATATAGTAAGTGAAAGTAAAAATATTTAGATTACGATTAATAAGTTCAAAAACTAAAGCTAGTTTCATTGTATGTATACATTTTCTTATGTTCTATATTTTTTCTATCACTCATGATTTAAGCACATTATAAATTTTTTTTCAGATTTTATGTTGGCTGTGATCTGTGTAACAACTGGTTCCACGGAGACTGCGTGGGTATCACCGAGGAAATGAGCAAGAGCATGTCTGAGTTCATCTGCAGCGAGTGCAAGCACGCGAGGGAGACTCAAGAACTTTACTGTTTGTGCAAGCAGCCTTATGATGAGTCACAGTGAGTATCCTTCATAACTTAGAGCATCAGATATACACTGCTGTCAGGGCTCAGAAGTTTGAGACCACCTATGGTTTATAACCTCTATGAATACCTAAATAGAATACAGGTATCTTATTGTTATTTGTATTTACAAATCAATTTGCTAATTAGGTAGAAGAAAGGTTTGTGAATATCGTAAATAACAAGAAATAATTTGATTAAATATAATTATAACCGAGACTTCTAACGAGATAAGAATAAACAGTGCGATTTTTGTGTCTAGAGCTTTATATACCGTCTAGTAATTCCCTAAGAGAAATTTTATTATTAGTTTGATTTATTGATTTCTTGACTGCCAAAGTTGTATGAAGTTCTCTGCACAAGTAATTTTCTTTTTTTAAATTTTTTATTTCATTAAAGAAAGGTTAAAAAGAATCAATTTTGCGTTAATTTGTGTAGTGCAACCCACTTAATCCACATAGAGAAAAATTCAAAGTGCCGCACAACAAAAAAATTTAAACATTAATTTATATTAACCATATGGGGTCTCCAACTTTTGATCGGCAGTGTATATGGCAAAAAAATCAATTGTATTACCATCATTAGGCCTATGGAGCTTATGCGCTCTATTCAACCATCACATTCTTCCCCCATCCAATTCTTGCTATCCAAAATCCATTGCAAAATCCCAAACGCCATTACTTTCACTTACCTATATATGAGATATATAGTAAAGGAAAGTATCGCGATCATGACAATTTTTGAATTCCAATTCTCAACAGGTATACACTATATACGTGGGTGAATCAAATATAAACTAGACTTATTTTTTAATTTTTTTATTTTTACTTTGAACACAAAGAAAAGTACACCTCATGTTTCTACATAGTCTCCTGATTTGGAAATACATTTTCCCAGTGCATCGGTAATTTTCCAATCCCGTGCTCATAAAATGAAGTAGATTGTGTCTTCAGCCAATTGAGCACGTAGGCTTCAACCTCATTGTCACTGACAAATCTCTGACCTCCCAAAGCTTCCTTGAGTGGCCTCAAACAGGTGAAAGTCACATGGTGATAAGTCTGAACTGTTGGGAGGGTGTTCCAGCGCCTCCCAGCCCCTTTGCTCCAATTTTTCTCTCGTCAGAACCGTAGTATGCAGGTGAGCATTGTCCTGAAGAAGAATCACTTCTCTCATCGGTAGATCCCTTCTTTTGCGGCGATATGCAAGTCTGACTTCATTCAAAATGTCGCAGTAGTATGTGCCATTGATAGCCCTGCGTTCATGCAAAAAATCAAGACACAGCAAGCCACGCTGGTCAAAAAACACGGAAGCCCAAAATCTTCCCAGCTGACAGCCGTGACTTGGCTTTCACTGGTCCAGGTTCCCCTTTCAGTCTCCACTCCATACTCGCTTGTTTTAATTCAGAGGTGTAATGGTGCACCCAAGTTTCATCACAGGTGATAATGTGAGTGAGAAATGAGGCTCCTTCAGCCTGAAATCTTGCAAGAAGACCTTCACAGACCTGCAGACGGTTCAGCTTCTGCTCAGCTGTGAGAAGTCGAGGAACCCACCTGGCACACACCTTACGAAACCCTAGCTGCTCTGTGAGTATGGAAAAAGTGCTTCCATAGCTTATCCGAACTTCACTTGCAATGGCACTGGTGGTTAGACGTCTGTCACCTTCAATAAGCTGTCGAACACAGCTGATGTTGTCTGCTGTGATATTGGAGTGGGGTCTGCGGTCATGGCTTTCATTTTGAACACGATCACAACCCTCCACAAACTGTTTATGCCATTCAAACACTCTTGCAAGAAAAGTGTCTCTTCCCCGAACTGCACAGTCAACTTTCTCAAGATTTCAGCCGGTTTTACACCTTCAGGAGCAAGAAATTTGATGATAATACGTTGCGCAATCGAGGGGGATACATCCTACTCAGACATGGTCACGACGGTAACTGGTGAGTTCGAGGGCATGCGCGCCCGCCAGCTTCCTCCACTCCTGGCATCCCTACCCAACACCTCTAAACACGAGAGGCTTC
This sequence comes from Piezodorus guildinii, assembly GCA_023052935.1. NCBI lineage: Eukaryota > Metazoa > Arthropoda > Insecta > Hemiptera > Pentatomidae > Piezodorus > Piezodorus guildinii. Next base: position 147,558,817 of record CM041296.1, on the reverse strand, counting down.
CAGAACAAAAAGTCTTGTTTATATTTGATTCACCCACGTATTTTAAGGTCCCCTAAGTCTAAATAACCAAGTCAGTGCAAAAAGGTCTGTGTGTGTGTGTGTGTGTGTGTGTGTATGTGATAAGTCTAGCACAAAAATGAAAAGTAGTATGAAAATGAAATGTCATCTATAAGTCAAATATGCCTGAGATGTTACTGCAACTTGTTCATCAGAATCAGCTGACAGGAAGAGCTCCTTCGTACCATGCCTTTATCACATTTTTATGATCTTCTCATAAACGGCTGTAACAAAAATAATAATTTTGCAAACGTGTTTCAAATTGTTTTAATTTCAGGTTTTACATATGCTGTGATCGATGCCAAGATTGGTTCCATGGAAGGTGCGTGGGTATCCTTCAGTCAGAAGCTGATAACATTGACGAATATGTCTGTCCTAATTGTGAGAGGAATAGGGGTATCAATTGTGTAAATATGAAAAACCTTAACGGGAAAGATTTTGATGCCCTTAGGAAACTTATCAAGCAAATACAGGTATATATATTTTCCCATTTGTGAATATTTATGTCCATATTTTTGTTGATTTTTTCTAATTCTGTTATTTAGTTTTGACCATTTCATTTTTAAAATTTTGTTTTTGGCAATATTTTATGCATCCTTTTCTTACCTGAAATTTTGAAAATTACCATTACATTATATCTATTAATTGAAATTTATACCATTTGAAAACAAAAAATATGTTTTTTAAAATTAAATATTTAAAAATATGTATTTATTCATAAAAATGATGAATGTAAGTTAACTTGATTAGACACGAAATTTTCACTATTTTTTTTTTCTTAGGTACATAAGAACGCTTGGCCTTTTATGGAACCTGTTGACCCCACAGAAGCTCCTGATTATTATAAAGTCATAAAGGAGCCAATGGGTAAGGAAGTTTTATTATTTTATTTAATTATACCATTAGTTGTGACTAGTTTAAAATTAATACATTTCTATTTCCTATCCAAAAACAAGCAATAGCCATAAAAGCATTTGTGGAATCAGTTATGTTCTCTCTACAAATATTACATAAGTGAGCTACGCCATTTATGCAAAAAGACTGCTAATAGCATACATGAGACTTCAGGTTGTCCAATTCTGGAATATCTGCAAAGACATTACAATGCAGCGAAAATCATTCATCAGACTATCCCATCAAAGATGAAACTCTTAAGCACCCATTTTCCCTATTAAAGATGTCATCCATTTCCAATTACTGACAATCACAATACTAAGATTTATCGGGATCACGCTACCATTACGAAGCTCTCAGTATTAAATAATCGACCAGAAATTTTAGTCATTAATAAAAATAGAAAATGGCACAGATTATAAAGATAGATGTCCTATCAGATGATAATCTACAAAAAACATTTGCTGAATAGAAAAGGAAATGCTAGGAACTGGCAGAGTAACTCAATGGATTGGCGAGCTGCAGGATTTATCCAATTTTATTATCTTGTAATGGCCTGATTCCAGATAACACGCTAGAATCAATCCTACGACTTGAGCATCCTATGAAGATTTTGGCAGAGGTTCAGCAAGCAACGGCGGAGACAATTAAACAATTTTTAAATATAACATAATCTGAGCCTAACCATTGATTCATTGAGTCGGGGTAGGTGAATGCTGTGAGAGAAGGCTGAGGAAGTACGGAATTCTTCATAATAATAATGAAATAGTTCGTTGTCATTGGATTTAAAAAAAAAAAAAAAAAAACTTGTGTTAAATGGTTGTAATTGGTCATGGTAAATAAATATTGATACCCTATACCCTATTCATGTGTACAAATGCTCAGTATGTATCATTGTTCCTGCATATATATAATTGTCTAATTGTAAATCTGAATTATCGATTCTATTAAACCAGTGGTTTCCAACTAAAATTCTTCGTGGATCCCTTCATTCCTTTAGTTCAATAACAAGGACCCTCAAATCCTAAAAGTCCTAAATAAATGTGTATATATATATATATATATATATATATATATATATATATATATATATATATTTAACATGTATACTCCTTTTGGCTTTGCAAGTGGTTAAGGCGAGTGCAAGCCAGGCGCTGAGCTAAAGAAATAAAGAAGGTATATGATGTAGCACTAGCTCTCAGAATGGTGTAGCTCTACATTAAGGCAACCCTATTGGCTGCCCTGCATCAGATACATTTCATTTCAAACACCACTGCTACCAAAACTCGGGGAAATTGAAATGAAGAAAAAAGAACTGGTAATAGAATAGGTTTACTTTAGTCTGCAAAACATTGAATCCTAAGATATAATGCAAGATAAGTATTGAATCGAGGAATTATAAAGAAATCAAATAGTGCTGATTATGTTATACAGTTACATGTGTCTTTTTTATTTAATGTTATAAAATAACCAATTTTAAGTGGAGGTAATGACCCATTGGGTACCCTCAGAGGCCTACTAGTTGGAGAACCACTGTATTAGGTAATTATCTAATCCTAGGAAAAATAGATTAGGCGGCAGATTAACTCACGCAAGTACTATTCAGTCCTCATCAATGTACATGGATCACTCGATGGAGGAAACAAGTTGAGAGTGGAAACAAGCAGTAAGGCAAAAAGAAAGGTTCTCTGAGCTTCCCTTACAAAATATGGCAAGATCATAATAGAAAGTAGCATTGATAAGAGTCTTCAGGGTTTCAAGAAGGCCTTGACTTGAACTAGCTAGAATAAGATGGCAGTTGTTTCAAGACTAAGTTTTGTGAATCTGGTTCTGCTCTACTAGTAGAAGAAGGCCGTTAGACTATGTTTATTAATAATTGTATTGTTAATATTAAGATTATTTATTAATTAAGAGTATTTATTAAGTTTGGCTCTGTTAGCAAAAGCTGGCACCCAAACACGATTTATACCCTGACAAATGATAAATAATAGTTGCTATTCTATATATATTTTAATATATTTTGTTTTTTCTCTCTTTCAGATTTACAGACAATTGAAAAACGCATCAACCAGAGGCACTTAACAAGTTGACTGAATTCATTGGCGACATGACAAAAATATTCGACAACTGTAGGTATTATAACCCAAGAGAATCAACCATTCTTCAAGTGCGCCGAGTCTTTGGAATCCTATTTTGTACAGAAAGTAAAGACTCTTAGGGACAAGATACTCGAAAACAAATAGCTGTTTAGTATTTTATAAGGAAATATGCTTAGTTCTTTTTTTTTTTTTTTTTCTTTTATTATAAAATTACCAGTGGTCATGTGTAGCGGCTGTGCTAAAGTTTTGACACATCGATCATCGTATACATATAAAAACACATATGTATGTATATATATATTGATATAATAGTTCTTAAAATGAAAAAGAATTTGAAAAAAGAAAAAAAAAAAAAGAAAATTAAGTAAGTTTAAAAATGTAAACAATATTTTATTTATAATTTTTATAATCTCATATTTTTTAAGGTGTGTTTCAGAGAAATGCACCTGCGGGGACATTTCCAAGACCATGTACATTTTTAGGCGAGACATTTGCCATTGTATTATATTTGTTAAGTTACTAAGTTATTGTCACTTGCGAAAATTTAAAAAATAAAAAAAAAAGAAATAGAAGTAATACACATATTATACGATTTATGTTTTGTTATAAAAACGTATGTAATATAGTTTTGTGTCTGTGTATTTTATATAATGCTATTTTTATTTTATATATTTAACAGTCAATTGGAGACATTTTCACTTGAAATGAGTTTTACTCGCGTTAATTTGTACAGTAAAACTTGTAAATAGAATTACGTTATAATTCCAGAAGCTTTAAATTTATTGTTTCCCTATTTTATAAAATATATATTTCTCTAAATACTATTTATTTTTTGTAATTATAATGCTCCTTTGTTTAAGTGGTCCTGAAGTGCTAAGGATAAACTTAGGATGCTTGTATATATATTTTCAATTGTACATATTATACATACACCATTGATTCTAATATGGCATCTTGGAGAGCATTTATTATTTATCACCTTTTTCCTATTATCATTATTACTATTTTTATTTTTATACTATTGCCCTGAGTTGTGACTGCTACATCCGAGATTCGGCTCCAGTACCTGGAGAACAGTAGCCAAGTGCTCTATCTATTAGACCACGCCGCTTCATATACTGTTGATGTATGTAAAATGATATCGCGATTCATGGTTATGCGAACTTCTAAACCACGTGATGGAGGATCCGACCAGTGTCAGAACTCCAGTATAAATGTTTACAAAACATCGCAGGGCCACTGCCGTTTCAATCTTCGAGGAGGATTGTAGGGATGGGTAGAGCTGGAGAGAGATTGAGCCGGTGGATTAGGATGATGAAGAAGGTTCTGATGGAATTTGGAAAATTTGGATGGTACCAATGTATGAAGAGTAATATAGATGCATAAAATACCGTCCGAAAGTTAACAATTTTAGAAAACATATTATCTTATGTACAAATTTGTAAAAGGTAATGTAAAGTGACGTGTAGGGCTAAAACTTATTACTGATTATTAAATACAAAGTTTACAGTGCTATGTTTTTAAATCTAAATCATATTTATTTTAACTTTAAACTATAAATTATTTGGAAATTTTTCATACAAAAATACTAAAACCGTTACATATATATGACGAACAAAATATAAATACTCCCATTAAACATTAGTTGTAACTTCATAACAGATACAGATGTAACAACAGAATAAAGTGCAGAAACTGTTGTTAGTTAGGGCTTTAAGGGGTAAAAGATCAAAGGTCATCAACGCCTAACGAATAATAACTTAATTGTTAAACTTTTTAGGAAGAAATAAATAAATAATAGTAATTATAAATAAAAGGTATAAATAGGGAAATCAATTACGTATGAATGACAAAATTAATTTTTTTAAATAAGAGTAAAGTTGCGACAAACTACTTAATAATAAATAAATAAAGTTGTTACAAAAAACTTGTTTTTGGATTAAAGTTTGAATGATGAAGATAATAAAGTTCATAATTTGGGAAATAAGGAGTTTTGCCGAAGAAATTTAAAATGATGCAGTTTAGTTGACCGTTGAGAATATTAGATGAGGAAGATGGTTTGGGGTGCGGTCATCAGAAAGAAACCACACATTAAAGCGTAGTGCTTATTTTAATTGTGTGGCGGGCACACAATTAAAATAAGTATTAAGTTATAATTTGTTTCATTCTGATGACCGCACCGCTAAACATCTTCCTCATCGAAGAAATTTAAAGATTAATTTAATTAAATCCTCATTATCTCCTAGAACTTTTGATATATCTGGAATGAGTCCCATTCTATGAAGCTGAAACGTATGACACGGGCATTCTTGGATGATATGATTACTCGAGAGGGTTCGATTGCAATGTTGGCTCCGGGTTACAGGCTCACGAGCAAAAAGGTTAGAATGTAGCAAAAAGATAGGGTTACAGGCTCACGAGCAAAAAGGTAGGATCGCCGGACTCTTGTTCCACATCGCCTGCTAGTTGTCCGCTACTTGTTCCTTGAATGGTCGACTAAGCTCAGACAGGTTTAATATAGCTGTTCCTCGCTCTAGGAGAGTGTGTTCTTGTCTCGCTGCTTGGTCCGCAAGTTGATTACCGGTAATCCCCATGTGACTCGGGACCCATATGAAGCTTACCAACGCCCAGATCTTTCAACATAGCTATATAAGAGTGAGTGCGAGATAATATTGGGTGTATGGGGTACATTTGATGTAAGCCTTTAAGTGCACTTAATGAGTCTAAGTATAATGATTTGTTCGTTAATCACTGTCATACAGTATTATAGAGCGGAGGCTATTGCATATGTAGATATTGCACAGTTAGTGGGTCAACGATTGGGGTGGAGAAACTAAAATTTCATGTGAAGATGGTTTCAACAGATTTTTACTGACTAGTAAAAATTAATCTTTATGCTCACAGAAATAATAAGTGGTGCTATAAATGATTTCATGATGAAAAAAAACTGGTGCACGCTCCACACGACTTTCTCTTACCTCTGTTAAAATCAATTTCAGGATTGAACCATATTTTCTTCCCTCAAGATATCTCTCTCTCTACTCTCTCTCTCTCTCTCTATATATATATATATATATATATATATATATATTTTTTTTTTTTTTTTTTTTTCCGTTTTGTCCTTGGCCATTTTCTGAGTATCCTAATATATATATTTTTTTTTTTAAATTAAGAGCTAATCATCAACATTTATTTATTTTTATAAAATATTTGCATACTATTAGTCCGTCCCATGCATACACATATATTACTTTCACTTATCTATGTATGAAAATATATAGTTAAGGAAAGTATTGGAATCATCAAAATTTTCCAATTCCAGTTTTCAACAGAAATACTCCTTTTAGAATCTCCAGAGTCCGAATAACAAAGTCCTCAAAAAGGTCTCTGCATATAAACTGAAATTTCATGTTTATTACAACTATAAGCACGAGATGAAATTTTTTCATTTTAAATTGGTGAACCAGAAGAGCCATTTCATACATTTTTAGGATTTTCTCAAAAACAGCTCCTTATGATTTTGATTATACTCACAATATGGATGTAAAATTTAATAAGCTTTTATAACATGTAGGTTACATTATGATTAAAATAGTCTGACATGGCTTAAAAGCCAATTTTTAAAATTTTCTTCCTCTAAAATAACTTTAATTTTGTAGATTCAAAAAAATTAACCATATCATTTTGTTAACATTGATAAAAAAACAGGTTATAAGTTGAATAAATTAAATATGCAACTAAAGGAGAAAAGAAAAAAAATTTTGGTGTTTTTCAACATAAAACATTAATTTAGCTGTGGTAAGCTAGAGATTTTAGGAAATATATATATATATATATATTTATATATTTTTTTTTTTTTTTTTTTTTTTTTTTTGGGGAAGTTTTCCTAATATAAACATTTAAAAAAAGCACACACTGCCTTCCATTCCTCACCCAATCACTTTCTTTCATGAGCTTTTTATCAGTTTTTCATATTAGTCGACGTTTCAGGGCTGTTTCCCATTTTCAAGACTTATTCCTTTTCCATTATATAATCACCATATCACATCTCACCCTTCATTCCATCTTATAGCACACTGTGCTTTTTTTAAAAGAAATATATTATCTTTTACAAAAAATTATAAAAGTTAATGAAGAGCGATGAAAATCCGCTAAAAATAACTGATTTTTGCAGATAATAATATAGTAGATTATTTAATAAAACATGTTTCTATTGAAAAACAAAATAATTAATTCTTCAACAATTTTATAATTTGAAAATTATTTCATACAGCCTTTTTCACTAATAATTGTTTTCCTTTGAAGATGTACTCTGTATGAATCTAGAAAGTTAAATTATTAATTAAATGAAAAATTTAAATCTCAGTGTAATCGATATCATAATATATTGCATGATTCAACAAGTTTCACAAGGACTTATTTAACAACTAATTCAATTTTATCAAAACATAGATATTGAGTTTTGACAAATACTTATTGTCAATTAATGATTATCAGTGGCAATCTTGATTGTTACATTTTTAGCCTGTGAAATATTTTCTAAGTAATCATAAAATTATTAATTTCACTTATCTATGTTGGAATTTCCAAGGGGTGGGCATAATCGAATGACGATTATCGGATTATTCGATTATTTCAATCTTTCGAATTAATCGATTATCGGATTAATCGGATTGGATAAGCGAATGATCATTGGAACTGAACTCTTTAACGATAATCGAGGGATTATAAGGAGCCCGCATAATCAAACGACCTTTTTTTCATATTTGCACCTAGGCTCAGCCACTATACAGACGGCAATTGTCACATATCGTCTCTCACAATGCATACTAATCATTCGATTATTTAAATCATCGAAGTCCGATCATCCGATTATGGCGATCATTCGATTATGCCCACTCCTAGTTGAAGATATATAGGAAAGGAAATTATTGCGATCGTAAAAATTTTCGAATTCAAGTTTTTTCCCAGGAATACACAATTTAGAGTCTTCTGAGTCTAAATTACCAAGTCCTTTAAAAAAGTCCGGCACGAAAACAAACAGTCGTACAAAACTGAAATTTTATATTTGATACAAATATGAGCCCGAATTTTGCAGCAACTTTTTCATCAAAATTGGCGAACCAGAAGACCCACTTTAAACCATGGATTTTGCTCCTTTTTACGATTTTCTGGAAAACGGCACTAAGAATTTAGATTAAACTCGTTATATCCTTGTAAAATTTAATATAATATAGGTTACATTCTGATATAAATAGTTTGACAGAGCTTAAATGCCGATATTTTAAATTTTCTACTAACTAAATTTTATAACAGTTTGCTTAAAACTATATCGGATAAATAGAATTAATTAAGTAACATATACAGAGGTTGTTTGTTTATTTATTTAACGCCATTTTTATGCTACTATGGCTAACCGGACGTTGCTACGGTGGGAGTCCTAAATTTTGCCTATCTAGGTTTAATTAGGATAGGGATCTTTAACGAGTACCTGACATCGCACAGGCTCGGGACCACCTTTTAATGTCCCCTCCAAAGGACGGCATAACTAAGAATTTTTTACCCCCATTAAACAATTCAAGGACCACCTGCGGGTTCGAACCCGTGACCATTGGCATGGTAGGCTGTTATGCTAGCCACCCTGCTAAAGGTGATCCTATATACAGAGGTAAAATGTGTGTACGCAGAGAGATCATCATTATTAATTAATGGGACTAAAAAATATACTTTTTAAACAAAAAAAGGTATTACGAAAAAAAGTGTGGTTAAGAGATAGTATTTATTTCTAACCACGTACTTAACCTTCAAATTTATTTGTATTTAAACAGCATTTGAAAAAATAACTTATATTTTCTATCCAAAAGGCTTTCTTACAATTTTTAACCTATTTGGTTACAACCTTGAAATTATAAATCAATTATTAATTAATCATCAATTAGCTAATTCTATCATCTGCATATTTCATTTTTTTACTGAAAGTTATTTATTTAATTATTTATTATTTTACGTATTTTGCAATAATTCAATGTCAAAGCACATGGTCTCATTAATTATACAAACTTGTAATTTACAATTATCAAATAAAACCTCTTTATTATCAAGATAAGTTTTTTCGCAGTGTTTACTTACTTTATCAGTGTTGTCGAGGCAAGTGGTATTTAAACATACAAAAATTAAATGAAATTTATGTAGTAACCAATATATGAGAATGTTTTTAATAAAAAGATTTTTTGTCCATTATCTTACATTACGTATATATATATCAAAAGAGAGGACCACGAATGTGTATTCCTTAACTCAGTTATTTTTTAAGATAGATAAAAAAATTATTGAGTTTTAGGACCAGGTCACGGTGACGAATAAGAAAAAGAAAGAAAAGGAAAACAATTGAAATCGTCTCTATTTATATTTTCGTAAAGTTATTAGTGCTGTTCCATAGAGAATTAAAATTTTCTACAAAACGAAAAATAAATTATTGAAATCGGTTTTAAAATAGCAGAGATATAGCTTTTTTTAAATTAGCAGCGGTGATAAACCATTTTCCTTCGAATTATTAATTGGTTTTAGTATTAGTTAATTGCCTTTAACACCTATATAAACATTTATAACCTAATATATTCATTTGAAAATAATAACCATTGTGTAATAATTTGCAGCGTTTTTTATTAATTCTGTAATCAGTCTGTTAATAATTTTGTTTGGTCTGTAACACGCAGTGTAAAATGCTGTATGGTCTGCAAATAATGATTTGAATACTTAATATGTATTGGGCATGTCGGTAAATAGAAATTGTACAGCGTTGGCGATAGAAGCCCGCCCTGAGTCCGCCCCTATACAAGTCCGTTAAGCCAGATACTGTCGAACGCTCTTTCTACATCATGTAATGCCAAACATGTGTATTGCATGTGATTAAAACCCTAAGTAAGCTCCTTAGTTATGCCGTCGTTCGGAGGGGGACGTCGTTCGGGACCACCTGAGCCTGTGCGATGTCAGGTATTCGTTAAAAATCCCTATCCTAATTAAACCTGGATAGGCAAAATTTAGGACTCACACAGTAGCATCGTCTGATTAGCCATATCATCATAAAGGGGCGTTAAATAAATAAACAAAGTATCGTCGAGAAACCCAAAGAGCCAATTTAATGGGTTTTGGTATGATGTTGGTCTCATTCTGATTGAAACAGCCTGACAGGTCTTAAATGCCGATAGTTTAAATTTTCTATCTCTAAAGTACCTTCAATTTTGTAGATTTGAAAAAAATAAACCATTTCATGTTGTTAGTAGCATTGATAAGAAACGGGTGAATGTGTAAGCTGGATGAATTTGGTAACCAACTTAAAGAAAAAAGGACAAAAGTATTTTTATATATAAATTTGTTTTGTTTTTTGGATAAGCACCGTAATAGATATGTATAATATACCATTGGAAAGCTAAAGATGCTAGAAAAAATATTATCTAATACAAAAACATTGTAAAAGTTAATGGAAAATGATGAAAGGGCAACAAAAAAAAAAATGATTGTTTTAAATAATAATATAATAAATTATTAAATAAAACTCATGTTCCTATCGAACATCTGTTATCAACTATTTGATGTCACTTTATGCTACTGTGGTAAATCGGACGATGCTACAGTGGGAGTCCTAAATCTTGCCTTTCCAGGTTTAATTATGATAAGGATCCTTAACGAGTACCTGACATCGCTCAGGCTTGGGCCCCCTTTTAACATCCCCTCCGAAGGACGGCATAACTAAGGATTTTTTACTCCCATTAAAAAATCCTAGGACCACCTGCGGGTTTCAACCCGTGACCTTTGGCCTAGAAAGCTGTTATGCTAGCCACCTTGCCACAGGTGATCCCCGAACATCTATTTAAATAATTATTTGAACTTGATTAATCTTTAGCTGTAAATTAAATAAATTTGAAAATTCTTAAATTGATTTTAACAACAGAGATTAGTAAAAGTCGTGTTATGCGCGGACCAAATAGATTTTTAAAATTAACTTTAAACTTTTTTTATCGCTAGTAGAAGGACACAAATCCATTTTGTTGTTTTAAAAAATACCAACCAATAATAAAAAAAAATTACATAATATAATATTCTATATTTAAACATTTTCTATAAATGCTTACATCACGAAATCGTTGTTTGGTATCAACAATGTCATAGGTATTTGAATAGAAGAAAATAAAAAAATTCAGCATTAAGCCCTGTCAGATTATAGGTTTCAATCCGAATGAAACTTAGATGATATTAAAGACCATTTGATTTAACCTGTTTATAGCGAGTTTCGAAATCGTTATAGGCGTTTTTAAGAAAAATGCAAAAAATATGGCGTAATGTAATTTATTTTAATTTTAATGAAGTTGTTTAGAAGCCATTTGGATTTTTTTAAAATGGATAAATAAATCAATAAGGAATAGTAATAAGAATGAAAATTATCACTAGAAAATAATAATAAACAAACGATATAAATTAGTGAAAGACATATTTATGGGATAGAGAAAATTATTAACGTTAGTAAAAATATGTGCTATAGTTTGAATAATTTTTATTTTTTCATCGTTTAGGAGTTGATACGGTTTACTTTTAAAAAAACATGAATTTAACTGAGGATTCATTCCCAAGGAAAACATTTAACTTATATTCGTCTTCATATGAAACATCAGTTTCGTACGACTTTTTCGGGTTAGACCCTTCTGCAGAATTTGGACTCACGGTACGCTGAAATGTGTATTTCTTTTGGAAACTCGAATTCGAAAATTTTCACGATCATAATACTTAAGATATATTTCAAATATAAGTAATTGGAAATAAGAATTGAACCAACAAAAAAAAAAAAAAAAAAACTTCACTTGTCTCTTCATGCTCTCTTCTTTAAAAAAAAAAATTTTAACACTGGTCGGTAAAATATTTAATGTTTCTGCTGTTACTTGCTTTATTTAAATTTTCATATATTTTTTTTGTATATAAGGGGGGGGGAGGGATAAACCCATTGAGAAAAGTTAAAAAGATTAAATAAAAAAAAAATTGAGATAGTTAAAACAGCTGACTTTGAGAATTAGAGAATTTTTATGAGGAGAATTGGGTGGTGGAAATTTAAAAAAAAATCATTTTATTTATTTATTATTATTATTAAAATATATCAAAATCATAACAAATAATAGTAAAATATAATTATAAGTATTTTAACAAACAAGATATATTAATTAAAACTTATTGTAAATGAGATCTAACATTTCAAAAAGGAACATGATAATTAAAGCTATTTAATAAAATATACATGTTATTTTAATAAAACAAACATATATAAAAAAAAAAACGTAATAGATAAAATTTTAATGATACAAGGCTCACACTTGTCATAATTTAAGATGAGAGTATTGTAAACAATAAACAGTAAAGAGTTATCTAAATTAATTCCTTATACAGTGCACCATTTGAAGGAGTGTTACAATTGAGCCTACGTTTCTAAGTGAATAACAAGTTTGAATTTCACTCCCCCTATTTATTGATCCTGCGTTGTAGGCGGAGCTTGTAGTAGTTGACGGGCAAGGACGGTTTCATTTAAACATTAAATTAATTCCATACACTGTACCTATTCCGTTCAACACAGAAATATGGCACTGAGACATAAAATGTTGGTAAACTCCAACGCCTTCGGAAGATTAATAAAACAAGGTGAGTGAAAAATATTAAAATCTCTGTTATGCACCCAATAAAAAAATAATGAATTCTCTAAAAATATAAGCGTAAATGTTTCAGTGAGATTATTCAGCCATGCTATCCCTGGAGAACCATCCGGACCTTATTTACAAACTCCAGTACCTGGCCCGAAATCCAAGCAATTGATAGCAGAGCTGGAAAAAATTCAAGTTCGTATCTTTTCATAATTTCTTTATATTTAAACCTGTTGAATCGATTTTTGAACACTCGTATATAGAATATTTTCAATTTTTTTTTAGCAATCAGGAACTGTTCAAATGTTCGTGGACTATGAAAAATCTTTGGGCAATTACATCGTTGACTGTGATGGAAACGTTCTTTTAGACGTATATGCCCAAATAGCTTCCATGCCTCTAGGATATAACCATCCTCATCTACACGAAATTTTAAAAAACAGTTCAAGCTTGGTATGTTTAATCTGTCATGTTGATTTTAAAAATGTCTTACGTATTCTAAACTCATTGGAATCCTAAGTATGGAACTGACAACACTCAACCAAGGGATTATCATGTTATTTATATCTTCGTTCACAATCAAATCCGCAGTTTTACATGGGTGCAAAAAGAAATATGGTATTTTAAGCAAGGGGTGTTCGCACTGGCTAACATTCTGTCTAATTACATCTGGGACACCACCTAAAATAACTTCACAAATTCTATGAAAGTCCACCCTCATACCCTCTTGGGTAGTCACTTTAAAATGTAGCACTGGTACTTCATAGCTTAAGCTGTAAACAACGTGGTATTCCCACAAATAAGTTTCTGAATCATCGGCGACTCTCAACTCTTTTTTACATAGATATTGTCCACCAGGATCAGATGAATATCTACTCTCCTTCAAAGTCCAACCGTCGTTGATTCTGTTTGATACTTCAACAAAACGTTTAGCATCTTCCAGAAACCTTTCCCAACTCATACGACCCATTGGAATCATTTTTTCGTCACCCAGCAATGATAACAAACTAACATATAACCCTATTTAAACTCCTCCTTTGTCTTATGCTTACATGTGTTACTATCGATTGTAATATTCACTATAAATATACTATCGATTGATTTGGTGATACGAAAGTTCCCCCTCCTTCCCAAAATATATTCGTACAAACAAAAATAAGTTATTAAGGTTTAGTTAGAGACGTTTTTTATCTCCAAAGCCGTATTTAATTTTCAAATTGATTTGTATATTGGCAGTAGTTGAAAAAAATTAGCTAACATTTTTATTAGATTTTAATTCTAACAAAAACTTGCAAATGTCCTTGATGAGTAGAATTGAAATTTTAAAACAAATACAGAATTAATATCACAATAATACATTATGTAACAATGCAATTGAATCTCAGATAAGAAGTTTTTTTGTTTTTTTTTTTTGCTCTTATTTAACTTTTAAAAAAATATAAAATATCTGGTTGTTATTTAACACTTACTAATATTTATGAAATTTAATACATAATAATTATATAACACTAATATAAAGCCATTATCTTAGCAAAGCCACGTTTTGTGAAAAGGCTTAAAAATATAAAATAACATATATTTAAATACAATAAAATAAAATTTTCAGAAATCAGAAATCTCACATTTCAAAATTATTAAGTTGAGGGTGTATAGTCGACTGTAGAAACTATTATAGGTGAAATAGTCAGGAATCAGTCATTTTTGAAAAGTTTTTAATTTTGCCAACGTTTCGGCTCAAGCTTGTGAGCCATCATCAGGGCATTACTGAGCCATGTCCAAGCATAAACTGTATTACTGAGTTTATGCTTGGACATGGCTCAGTAATGCCCTGATGATGGCTCACAAGCTTGAGCCGAAACGTTGGCAAAATTAAAAACTTTTCAAAAATGACTGATTCCTGACTATTTCACCTATAACAAAATTATTAAGGTCATTTTGACCATTGATCAATGTTTATGAAAATTAAATTTTTTATTCTTAAAATTTCCTTATTATAATTAATATAGTACCACTACAACCCATGAAGAGTTTTGGGCTCAGTACATGTAGAGATTTGTACAGTTTCTAGGCCAAAGGCTGTGCAATGATGTGATTCGGCCGAGATCACACTCAGCCGCCAGGTTTTTCCCCTTTTTTGGGTACCCACTTTATAGAGACTGGGTGTGCCCTAGGAGGGTCTCCATGCCCCAGGATCGCCTCCCGGCTGAAATAACATAATAAATAATATTCCGCCACAGCTGGGATTCGAACCCACGACCCAGAGCACAGTAGACTAACGCTCTACCCACTTGACCATGCCGCTCCCATTTGTAAAATAAATATGGTAATTTCTTCAGATTTAATTTAAACATTTCGTAATTTTAGATTTAATTAATAACTAGACAAAGAATTGAAGTGATGTTATTTTCACTAATCTTTTGAATTTTATCTATTATGATCATTTTAAAATATGAAAAAACTGTCATATGAATTTGGACAAAATAGAAAAATATGAGCATGATCTCAGCTTAATTACCTCCTTGCAAGGCCGTTGGCCTGAAAACAGTAAGGATTCATATATGTACTGAGCCCAAGACAATAAATGGTTTGTAGAGGTTCAGGTGTTTTTTTTTTATATTGTTTTTGGATCGTTTTTTCACAAAACAATATACAATATCTTTATCAATATGTAGCATCTTTGGCATGCTAATTTGAGAAAAGATGTTTTGTGATCATATCCAAATTATTAATATGGTTGTACAATGTATTCTTCTGAACTTTTCCAAAGCATTTTGACTCCATGGAACACTCTATCGTTTTCTCTAACAACCTCTGAAATTCTCTACCTACTTAAATTTGCCATTTTGCATCCCTTTTCTCACTCAAATCCCAAGTTTTACAATACCTTCTCTCCTCAAAGGTGCTTAACAAATGTGATATTTAAATTCTAAATATCAAACTTTGAAATAAAAAAATATCTGTTCATTGTTCATCTTTAAACTCTCTTATCAATTCATTTATTTTTCATTTGGTTAATACATTTATCTACTGAAAATTGTTTTTATTTTTTGTTAATTGTTGTTTTACACACACACACACACATATATATATATTACCCAGTAAATCATTAAATAATAATTAATAATTATATCAATATGTTCTAAACACGGAAGATCTCATTTAATTATTAAGGTTGATGAGGGGCTGAATAAATCTTCCATTAACACTGATCATTTATTTCTTGACGTTTCGGGATATTCTCCCATCTTCAGAAGTCTACAAAAAAAATTTTTTTAAGCAATTTACCATCACATTAAAGATCACTATAATGAAGTGAATGGTTTAAACAATTTTTAAATTAGGAGTCAATTGATAACAATATTTTAAAACTATTAATTAACAAATTTTAAAATCATATGGAGGCAATGAAAGCAAAAATTTAATAATGTTGCACAGTACTTAATTAAATAAATAAATAAATATTATAAAAATTACCTCATTATAAATTCTGTAATCCAACATTTTACTAGTACCACCTTCAACCAGGTAAAAAATAAATAAAAATGAAGTCAAATTCTAAACACTTCAGATCTGAGCAAGAGTATTGCTCAGATCTTTGTCCTCAACTGGATTAAGGATTAGACCAATTTTTAACTTGTATATAGTTATTATTATTTCATATTGTGAAATTCTTTAAAATTTATTATTAATTATTTATATTATATTTTTAATTTATTAATTAAATCGGAATAGTGGTAACTTAAATGTCTTGAGTCAGTTTTAAAATTCACGGTTTTATCTATATTTTTATTGATATATATAGCCTCTATGGTTTTTCTATTTTGTTTATTTTTGACTATTTCCAAAATTTGTGGTCTATTGAAATCAAACTTATGTTTCAAATGTATGCTATGTTGTGATAAAGCAGTTGTATTTATATTTTTACTGTTGTTACAATTACTTTTGTGCTGTTTTGTTCTAGTACTAACTTTTTTGGAAGTTTCCCCTATGTAACATTTTTCACAGTCTAGACAATTTATTTTGTATACAACATTTAATTTTTCTTCATTACTTATAGGGTCTTTTGTACTAGTGAGGAATTTTTGTAATTTATTATGGTTATAAAGGCCTAATTTGATGTTGGGTAAATCATAAGCTAATAATGTTTTATTTATTTCACTAGTAAGATGTGGTATATATTGCATTTTGAAAAATTGTTTGATGTTTAAGCTCTTATTTATTTCAGCATCTTTAATATTTTGATTATTAACATCTGTTGTTTTTTCATCTGTAGCGCTTCTATAAAAATCTGTAATGGTTTTATGTTTATTATTTTTCTCACTCATTCTACCAATATCTTTAATTATTCTAACTGTTTGCTGTATTTTGTTACCAATACTATTGTCAGGGTTCTTATCAGGAGATTTATATTTAACCTCAGAAACTGGCACAAAATAATAGATTATACAACAATTAAAGATAAAAAAATGTTTATAGAAGGTTTAAATTTATGCCTTAAATATAATTTTTTCAAATACAATGGAGAAATTTACAAACAATTATTTGGACTACCAATGGGTGGAGCCATGTCAGTTAATCTCAGTGGTATTTATTTAAATGACCTAATTAATAAAAATCTAATAAAATCAGATGTAAGACCAATGTTGTTGAAAAAATACATAGACAATATGTTAATAATAATAGACAAAAACCAACAAAATAACCTCCTTGAAACCTTTAACAATCACCATAGAAGAATGATATTTACCATTGAAAAACCTAATAACAATACAATTAGATTTTTAGATATGGATATAATTCTTAAAAACAAAATAATTAAAACAAGATGGACTAAAAAAGATATAACTAGTAATGTGCTACTAAATTACCCATATATACAGAAAATAAATGTTATTAAAAACTTCATTAGAAAAGCAATAGCGCTTACAGATACGGAATACATAAAAGAAATAAAAACCACCACTTATAAAATACTTTTAGAAAATTTCTACCCAAGAAAATTAATAAATAATATCTGGTATTCTGAGGTTAAATATAAATCTCCTGATAAGAACCCTGACAATAGTATTGGTAACAAAATACAGCAAACAGTTAGAATAATTAAAGATATTGGTAGAATGAGTGAGAAAAATAATAAACATAAAACCATTACAGATTTTTATAGAAGCGCTACAGATGAAAAAACAACAGATGTTAATAATCAAAATATTAAAGATGTTGAAATAAATAAGAGCTTAAACATCAAACAATTTTTCAAAATGCAATATATACCACATCTTACTAGTGAAATAAATAAAACATTATTAGCTTATGATTTACCCAACATCAAATTAGGCCTTTATAACCATAATAAATTACAAAAATTCCTCACTAGTACAAAAGACCCTATAAGTAATGAAGAAAAATTAAATGTTGTATACAAAATAAATTGTCTAGACTGTGAAAATGTTACATAGGGGAAACTTCCAAAAAAGTTAGTACTAGAACAAAACAGCACAAAAGTAATTGTAACAACAGTAAAAATATAAATACAACTGCTTTATCACAACATAGCATACATTTGAAACATAAGTTTGATTTCAATAGACCACAAATTTTGGAAATAGTCAAAAATAAACAAAATAGAAAAACCATAGAGGCTATATATATCAATAAAAATATAGATAAAACCGTGAATTTTAAAACTGACTCAAGACATTTAAGTTACCACTATTCCGATTTAATTAATAAATTAAAAATATAATATAAATAATTAATAATACATTTTAAAGAATTTCACAATATGAAATAATAATAACTATATACAAGTTAAAAATTGGTCTAATCCTTAATCCAGTTGAGGACAAAGATCTGAGCAATACTCTTGCTCAGATCTGAAGTGTTTAGAATTTGACTTCATTTTTATTTATTTTTTACCTGGTTGAAGGTGGTACTAGTAAAATGTTGGATTACAGAATTTATAACGAGGTAATTTTTATAATATTTATTTATTTATTTAATTAAGTACTGTGCAACATTATTAAATTTTTGCTTTCATTGCCTCCATATGATTTTAAAATTTGTTAATTAATAGTTTTAAAATATTGTTATCAATTGACTCCTAATTTAAAAATTGTTTAAACCATTCACTTCATTATAGTGATCTTTAATGTGATGGTAAATTGCTTAAAAACATTTTTTTTGTAGACTTCTGAAGATGGGAGAATATCCCGAAACGTCAAGAAATAAATGATCAGTGTTAATGGAAGATTTATTCAGCCCCTCATCAACCTTAATAATAATTAATAATGTTCTTTTTATCTGCTGTTCAGACAACATGTTGTGTATTTCACCTGTACAAACCTCTTATTCTTAAGGGACCCAGTCCCAGAATAAAATTATGTCCTATTTTTATTATAAGTAAAGAACAGAATTGTTTTGAAAATAAAAATGGAAATTGTTCCTCCTTGTATTATTATTTTCAATAGAAAAACAATTAATTAATGTCTGAATTTTTCCTACACGCTTCAGTTTACTAAAATATTAAAAATTATATTTATAAATGAAAAACATAATAAGTAAAATGCTAAGAACACTTTTCCTACATTGCTCGAATTCCATTTGGTGATTTCATAAGTTTTTAAAATGTTGACAAAACAATGTTATAAACATTGTTATTAATAGTAAGCATAATAATAAAAGTACTATTATTCCAATACAATTTTTTTTTTTTTTTTTAATCGTTAACCCATATAATAAATTAAATTTTCTATCCTTGTCCTTGAACTAAAAATTGAATTACACTACGAAACTGTAAAAAAGTAATATATGATACAGTGTTGAAAAAACTTATCATTTTTAATAATCCATACTTATGTTATTATATAGCTAGTAATTTTATTAACATGACCAATAGTTTTATTTGTTTAATGTTCTTGTTTAAATACTTCATTGTAATCATTTATTTATTATTTTTTTTTTTTTTGTCCAAGGCTACCTTAGTCAATAGACCAGCTCTTGGAGTGTTCCCTGGAAGTGATTGGCCAGAAAAGTTAAACAATGTCTTAATTAAAGTGAGTACCATTATGTTTAAATCACATATGTAATAAAAATTGGGAAACAAAATTAAATAAATAAGTTATAAAATCAATTTAGGCTGTATTCATCTCTACCACTTTATTATTAAATTTGAACTACGTTTCAGCCTAATATGCCATCTAACAAAAAAAGGACATATTTATGCCATTAAAACTATTTTTTTTAAAAAGAAAATAAATTATAAATATTTTAATATATATTAAAGGTTATTAATTATAATAAAGTGGATAGAGCACTAGTTTACTGTTCTCCGAGTCTCGGGTTCAAATCCCGGCTGTGGCAGAATCATTTATTGTTTAATTTCAACCATTGTGTTATTCAAACCAAAACATAGTTCAAATTTAATAATAGAAAGTCATAAAAAACACATAAAGGTTGAATCTTAATAAAAAATATTATATATTTTAAGTAAGCATTTTGATTTACAGAATGCTCCTCCGAAACTTAACATGGTTACCACTATGATGTGTGGTTCATGTTCCAATGAAAATGCATACAAGATGATATTCATGGCGTACATGAAGAAACAAAGAGGCGGTAAAGAAGCATTCACCAAAGAAGAAGAAGAATCTTGTATGATAAATCAACCACCTGGTGCTCCAAAACTCAGCTTACTCTCTTTCATGGGTATGTAGAAAGAAGATATAAGAACCATCTGTTTATTATAAAGTGTAAATACTATAAATATATACTAAAACTATATATATAAAACTTATAGGTTCCAATTCTCTCCTCAGATCCAATACTTCCTTTCTGAGCCTAATCTTAAATGGTCACCCAATTACCTTTAATTCACCTGTCAAAAACTTGGATAATACCATAGATCAAACCCTTTCTTAGAAACCCCACATTGCCCAAATTTCCAGACGAACGATAACCTCTCTAAAGTTTTTTCATAGCTCCTGGTATCTTCTCCCTCTTCCCACTCGCAAGTTTCTCGTCTCCTCATTAATATTCCCCCACTTTGATTATTGCAGTATCATATATCGTGGTCTCTCGAATGTACTCAGGGACCGAATCAAGGGTATCATGAACATGTTCATAAGATTCATCTTTGGTACCTTGAGGAGGTCTCCAGTGACCCACTTATACGGAAAATTTAAGTGGCTTCTTTCTACCTTCCATACTTCTAAATTGATACACCTGGTTGCAATGACTATAGATGAAACCAATTGTGTAGTCCAGATTCAGGGGGCACTCTCCCTAGAATTCAAGACTTTAAGAGGCCTAAGACAGGGGGATGCCCTTGCATGCATATTGTTCAATTTGGTTCTAGAAAGGATTGTTCAGCAGTCTAAAATCCAAACAAATGACACAATTTATAATAGACTTGTTCAATTGTTAGGATATGCAGACGATTTGGATATTGTCGGGCGTTCATTTTCAGCATTGCAGAAAGCATTTTTATCATTGATGGAGGCAGCAGATGAAATGGGACTGTGCATCAACAAATATATGAGGACTGGTGAATCTACAAACAATGGAATCCAGGAGTTTGTAGAAATGGGTCCTTATAAATTTCAGAAAGTGGATAGTTTCACTTATCTAGGAAGTATTGTAAGTACTTCTAATGATGTGTACCTCGAAATAAAGAAAAGAACATTCAAAGCCAATAGATGCTATTTTGGGTTGTGGAGACATCTGGGGAGCCCATTTTTATCCAGGCGAACTAAAATAATTTTGTATAAGACCCTCATTAGGCCAGTATTGACATATGTATCAAATACCAAAGAAAAAGACATAGTGGTCTTTGAAAGAATGATACTACAGAGGATTTAAGGAGGAATTAATGTGAACGGCCAATGGAGAAGAAGTACTAACAGAGAAGTATACGAAATGTTGGGGGAGCCTGATATAGTTTCCTGGATGAAGACGAACAGACCCAGATGGGCCGGACATGTGGCGAGAATGAGTAACAAGGACCCTGTTAAGAGATTGCTCGAGGGAAAATTGGACCATAGCAGAGGAAGAGGACGACCGAGACTGCGATGGTCAGATGCTTGTGGCTCAAGATGCGAGGAATATCTTGAACGTCCGTGACTGGAGGGGGACTGCATTAGATAGAGCCACCTGACGAAGGCTCCTTGAGGAGGCTAAGACCCACAATGCCATTAATTAATTTACCTTCCATACAAAGACAATATTTCGTCGGTCATACCTTTAACAAATCATCAACTCCCAACACCCTTCATACTTCCACAGTATCCTACAATTTAAATCTTCAGTCCAATCTCTTGAAACTAGATCACACCATTCTGACCTTTACATTCCTACCCCACATAACTAATTCTTTGGATGAGGAAGATGGTTGGGGGTGCGGTCATAAATTAGAAACACACATTTAAAATAAGTGCTATTTTAATTATGTGCTGACGTTTCGGCCTATAATGTGGTCCTTCATCAGGATTGACTCTGAGACGGTGTCTAAAGGAGTCTGTCTCACACATTGTACAAGGCCCACATTGTAGGCCGAAACGTCGGCACATAATTAAAATAGCACTTATTTTAAATGTGCGTTTCTAATTTATGACCGCACCCCCGACCATCTTCCTCATTTAATTTCTCAACGGTCAACAAAACTCCATCATTAACTAATTCTTTAGATCATTCCTTTTATATCCACCCTACAGCCTTTTGGAATTCCCTAACAACTCATTTTTTCAATGCTTCTTCCCTTCACTCCAAACTGAGGCACAACAAATGTGAATTTGCCACTCAATTATCCCAATTTTGATGTAAGATATAAATGGCTATTTATTTATATTTTTGCCCTGATCCCATTATGGAATAATTAGTTTATTTTAAAGTTCCTCAACACTAGTATCTTTTAAGAGAATTCTTTTCTTTTATTCCTTCTTTATTTGCTTACAATCAATTTATATATATAATATATATATATATATATATATATATATATATATATATATATATATATATATATATATATATATATATATTTGGGTTATATTTTTTTTTTTTTTTTTTTTTTTTTTTTGGCACATTGTAAATAGAAATTAATTGTATTGGTTTCTCGGCAAGACACATAATTAATATATACTGTACAATATCGTTATTCTTTAGGACTTAATCCCAGAATAAAGGTTTTATTATTAAATATGATATATTAAAGAAATTTTATAGTTAACTAAAATAGAGCCGTGGTAATGGATTAAAAACCACATGTCTGTTTTGATATTTCAGGTGCATTCCACGGTCGTACGATGGGATGTTTAGCAACGACCCACAGTAAGGCAGTCCACAAAATAGACGTTCCTTCCTTAGATTGGCCGATCGCGGACTTTCCTCAATATAAATACCCTTTGAAAGAAAACGAAAGGGAAAATAAAAAAGAAGATGAGAGGTGTCTCAGTAAGGTCAGTTTTTTATCTGGTTGATTATTTTTGTATCTTCATGTTCAAATTTATTTATTATTTATCATTAAATTTATTATTATTATTCAAATTTATTATTCAAATTTATCAAGTCCTAAAAAGTATGAGCATTGGCTCAAGAAAAAGATAATGCCTTGTATGACTTCCATAGGTCATAAAAGATAATTATTTATGTTGTATCAGCTATAAAAGTCATACAAAAGGAATAAAATAAGGGTACAAAAACATTTAAAAATATAGACTAGGAAAATAAACATATTTATTGTTGATATTTTCATATTTTGAAGATTTTATCTCACATACGTTTTTATATCTTTATAGCCCTGAAGAAATATTGGTATTAAATAGTTAAGACTTTTTATTGTCTTAGAAGGAAGATAGCCTAGGGGTCATTCTAGAAAAATCAAAGAAATAGTCTTAACAATTTATTGCCAAAGCCTGTGTCTCCATCTGTGTCTAAAGACACAGCAGTTAGGGAAAGAATTTTAACCTGATGAAGACTTAAATTTTTTATTTTTTTTCTTCCCTACCTTGACTTTTTAGGATATACACGGGGTTCTTCTTCTTCTTCCTCGTTCTTCTCTAAATTGTCACGTCCAGCGACAAAACCATGACAATGTGGGCGGTTCTCCAGTGTTCTGTAAAGCTTTGTTTCTAGTTCCTTCGGTTCAGAATAGGCCTATCTTCTCGCTTACTTCAGAAGGACACAGCTTTGCAGGATGTGCTCAGCATTTTGTTCTCCTTCACCACATTCGCACATAGGACAATGTCCTATTTAGAATTTTCAGAAGAGATGCGATTTTAGTCTATTTTGGTTCATCAAGCGTTGTCAGATAATTCATTAATTTTCCCTAACTCCATTGCCAGTTCACTATGGGTCTTCTTCCATCCTATTAACAGCTTTTGGAGAACTGATGTTGCATCCGTTAGATTCGGAAGTGAGGAAATGATTTGAATGGCACCCAAGATAGCCTCCTCTCCTGCCAGTTATATGGGGGCTTTCTCATGCCAGAGAGTGAGGCTGGGTGATTAATGCTATAGTTAACTCTCTATTCATATTCATATTATTCTAAATAATTGCTGGAAGGAATTAGTCTGGGTGGCGGTCATTAAATGAAACAACTAAATAGTTTCAACTAGTTTATTGTTTGCCAACATACACCATGCGCCCTGATGATGACCCACAAAGGGGGTCGAAACGTTGGCAAACAATAAAATAGTTGAAACTATTTAGTTGTTTCATTTAATGACCGCCACCCGGACTAACTCCTTCCAGTAATTTTATGTAGTCAACTAATTACATCCACTATTCTAAATAATCTGTTGAAAACTAGTACAACGTTTTTGGATTGAAATAAAATATTTTCAAGAAGTTAAATAAATATAAAAATTACAGGTTGAAGATTTGATTAATACATGGAATAAAAAAGGTATGCCAGTCGCTGGAATTGTGGTCGAGCCGATTCAGTCAGAAGGAGGAGATAACGAAGCTTCACCTGAATTCTTCCACAAGCTTCAAGCCATCAGCAAGAAAGTAAATTTACATTTTCTAATTTAATTTAAATTAAATTTATTTTTCTTAGTTTGCTAAAATCTTGATTTTTTTTTTTTTTTTACTGCCAAGAAAAGTAGTGTAATTTGGTCAAATTTGTCTAAATTTCAACAGATCTTTGCATTTATTATAATATTATTAAATAATTATTCATCTATTAAAGAAAAAATTTTCTCAATTCCAACTAACCTCTAATACAAATAAGATTTACCCTTCCAGTGATCCAGTCACACTCTCCCTTCAATTGACAGGATAACCCTGAGGAGGGTGACTATACTCAGGTTACTGTCAGCTGTCTCCACAATATGGGGTTGGTGGCCTCACAAGATGAAAAATAAAACTGCCCATAATGTGATGTGCAATTTCTATGAATTTTCTATGGTTCAATTTTACCCCACTGACAATGATCCTAAGCTCTGGGAACTGATAAACTCTTTTAGTTTGGTCAGACCTGAAAAGGCAATTGGCCTGTGCTAAAAAGATATTGGATGGCACACAATAAGATTACTTGAGGCAGCAGTGTGATACAAACCAAAAAAAACAAACAAAAAAAATGCCTGAATTTTTCACACACATGTTAGTTTATTAAAATATTAAATATTATGGGGATACTAAATATTGAGAATGGGATTTTAGACTAACTGAACACTTCAAATAGTAAAGGAAGTGGCTTTCAAAGAGCTGCAGCAGCAAAAAAGACATTGATGAGGACATCAGAAAGAGAAAAGTCAAACAAATTCTGAATTCTGTTCTATGAAATAAGGTGGTCCAGTTTTAAACAAAAAAAGCTGGTGTGGGCAACACACAACTTTCACTTACCTCCATTTTTAAAATCAATGAAATAATTTTGAAAAATAGTCAGAGATAAAAATACATGAAACTATTAAAGAATTAATTAGATTGAATTTATATAGAAACATGTGTTTTATTAAAAAATCTATTATATTATTATCTGAAATAATCAGTTAGTTTTATGTTCATTTCATCACTCTCTATTAACTTTAAAAAGCTTGTGTATGAAATAATATTTTTTCTAAAATCTTTAGCTTTCCAACGGTATATCATACATGTATATTACTGCTCTTATGTTCAAAAACGAAAAATTGCATTAAAAAGATATTTTTTCTGTTTTCTCCTTTAGTTGGGTATCGAAATTATTCAATTTATATATTTACCTTTTCTTATCATTGGTAACAAGATAATATAGTTATTTTTATTGAATCTACAAAATTAAAGGTACTTTAGAACAAGAAAATTTAAAATATCGGCATTTAAGCCCTGTTGGACCATTTTAATCAGAATGAAATCTACATGATTAAAGCCCATTAAATTTTACATCGATATAGCGAGTTTAATCAAAATTGTCGGAACCGTGATAAACCGTGAGAAAATCAAAAAAATGTGCAAAATGCTCATTTTGATGAAAAAAGTTTTGTCACGCCTCGGGCGTATAGTTGTCTTAAATATGAAATTTCAGTTTCATAGGACTTACCGTTTCCGCCAGGGAGTTACCACACACAGACCTTTTTGCAGGACTTGGTTATTTGGACTCAGGGGACCCTAAAACGTGTATTTCCGTTGAAAAATGGAATTCGAAAATTTTCACGATCGCAATACTTTCCCTTACTATATATAGTAAGTGCAAGTAAAAAGAGGCTCTTCCATTTATTCCACATGGTCTAGTAGATAGAGCATTAGTCTACTGTTCTCCAGGTCCTGGATTGGAATCCCGGCTGTGGCAGAATATTATTTATTCTGTTGTTTCAGCCATGAAGCAACCCTGAGGGCACACCTAGCCTCTATAAAATGGGTATCCAAAAGGGAAAAAACCGGTCAGCTGAGTGTGATCTCGCCGAGTTGCCTCATTGCGAGGCTGCTGGCATGGTCCAGAAATAGTACAGATCAGTAAATGTTCTGAGTACAAGACCCTTTATGGGTTGTAGAGGTACAAGTCAAATTTTTTTTTTTTTTTTTTTTTTTTTTTTTTTTTTTTTTTTTTTTTTAAGTATATGAATGAAAAGTAATCAATTATTAGTATAATAATTACTATGATTACTTTTTAACAGTATGGATGTGGCCTGCTGATCGATGAGGTGCAGACAGGATGCGGTGCGACGGGCAAAATGTGGTGCCACGAGCACTTCAACCTCCCCAGCCCTCCGGATGTTGTCACTTTTAGCAAGAAGATGCAGCTAGGAGGTTACTACCATACTGAAGAGTTCATGTGAGTCTCCATTGGAATTTGACATTTTTGATCATTTTTTAATGAAGAGAAAAAATAAATTTAATATTAATGATATTAGGTGTTAGAGAGTGCTAAGTCAAGTAATTGTTCTCTTATTTTATTACATCAATTTTTGATAAAATGAGGGTCAAAGATCCTTCAAGGGCTCACCTAGCCTCTATAGAGAAAGGAGATTATCCAGCACTTGAGTGTGATCATTGGGATAGAAACAGTCTATTTTGGGAGGTCTATATTTCTCCCACAATATGACTTAACATTATGATATTATTAAGGGAGCGGCTTGGTCCAGTGGATAGAGCATTAGGCTACTGTTCTGCTGGTCTCAGGTTCAAAACCCTGGCTGAGGCGGAATTATTTATTCTGTTAATTCAATCGTGGAGCGACCCTTGAGGTATAAAGACCCTCCTGGGGCACAATATATGATATATCAGATTATTCCAATAAATTAATAATACACTTCTGAGTCTTAACTATTCATATTGTTTTTCTTTTTAATTTATTAGTATTAATCACAAGAAGAGTATATATTTGATATTGATTGTAAAAACAGATAAATATTAGCCAATTTTTTTATGCTATCGATGTTCACAATGTTCTCTATATTTTCACAAGGTGGCGAGTTTTTGATGTACTGGAGTAGATACCTTCTTCTATATTCATTAGATGGCGGGCAGTGGAGAAGGAAATAGTGAAGACTATTAGTTATGTACTGTTTACAGCTGCTACATATTTCATTATCATGAAGACTATAGGATGGATTTTTTAAATATATATTTATATAAATATAGTGGGAATTATAAATTCTCAGTCGACTGCTACTCGTATTTTATGAATATGTTCATGGAAACCCAGGCATTTTTCTGGTGATGAATCAAGGTGGCTGAATAATCTGTAGGCTGGGTTACCAGATGAGTTCAGAGCATCATTGATATGCAATGAAAGGAAATGGTTCTCCATTTTTTCCAAGATGTTTGTCCGCATATTCTTAACAATATTAAAATTTAAATTTTTGCATGACGCTATACTTATTTTCCTAATTTGAGGGCTTCTGGGAAATTTCCCTTCTTTCATTTGGTACCGCTTGTTTTTCTGTGTGTGTACACCAAGTAGATATATTTGAGTTTTTCTTATGAAAACCATGGTAACAACAAAGAAACTCAAAATATGATTTTCCTTCTTAACCGTTGAGAATCGGACTTTGGGCCGTATCAACTCTTATCTTCCTCTCGAGGTCTAGTATCTCCTCTCAAAATATGACTAGACATTTATGAGACACCCTGTATAGATAATTCAATATTATTATTTATTTTTTTACATCATAACAAATGAATGGATAACATAATAAATACTTATTCTGCCACAGCTGGTTTCAAACTCGGGATTCACAGATCAGCCCCTATAACT
The DNA here is from genome assembly GCA_023052935.1 of Piezodorus guildinii. Taxonomy (NCBI): domain Eukaryota; kingdom Metazoa; phylum Arthropoda; class Insecta; order Hemiptera; family Pentatomidae; genus Piezodorus; species Piezodorus guildinii. The sequence goes on along the minus strand of CM041296.1, from coordinate 147,530,417 downwards.
AACTCTCATTCACTCAAGGCCTAATAGAAAACAAGTCTTTTTATCTTTCTATTGTATATTATAATATACTTACTTTTTAAAAATATTTTCTTTTAAGAAAAAAATTAATGTATACAATACTTACTTAATTAAAATTTATTGACTCTCAGGGTATGGGTGTGGGTTCTTGACAATCAGGCACATTTTTTTATATATAACTTTTAATTATACTATAACTTACAAAAATAATAAAACAATGATTTTTCAGACAGCAGCAGATCCTCCCCCTTTCAGGTCCAAACCCCAACTCTTACTCCTTTTTTCTACCAGCCCCTTTTTTGTTTTGTACCTGCTAGGGTTTTCCCTTTGCATCCAAAATGGATGCTACGTTTGGATACAAACATCCAAATAGGAGCTGTTAATTTAAATTTAAATTTTACTCTTAAATATATATATATATATATATATATATATATATATATATATATATATATATATATATAATTTTATTTTAAAAAATGGGTATATTACAATATAAATAATTTACTATTTTTAATTTAGGATACAAACACCTTTGAGGATTTTCAACACATGGCTCGGCGACCCTGGGAAGATAATCCTACTGGAAGGTATAATGGACGTGATTCGTCGTGAGAAACTCTTAGATCTGGTCCAAAGCGTCGGTCAAGTTCTGGAAGATGGGCTCGATGACTTGGCAAAGAAATATCCTAATGTTATCAATTCTCCGAGGGGACGGGGAACGTTTAGGGCTTTCAACGGCTGTACAACGGAAGTGAGGAACCAGATTACCACCAAATTGAAACAAAGAGGTAAACAAAAAAAATAATTTATTTCAAATTTTGGTTATAATTGTTCGTTCATTTATTGCAATGACAATTCATCTAAAGAACCCAAAAGCTCTTGCAAAAATTCTTCAGTCCTCCAAAAAAATTCTTATTTAATTTCATTCCAAAGCATGATAAAACATTTCCTTCTATAATGTAAAAAAAAAATAATAATAAATAATAATAGTAATGTAATAAAAATTAACTGTAGATTTTAATATAAAAAACACTGTAAATTATTACACGATGGTTTATTTTTTCCAAATAACAATATTAGGGTATAACTGTTTATAAAGCTGTTGATAGGCAATTAACTAATATGAAAGCAATAATTCAAAGGATAATATCATATCACTACTGCTAATTTCAAAACGCTAGATCTCAGCTAGTTGTTAACCAATTTCAATGATTCTTTTTTCCATTTTGTCAAAATTTAATTCTCTATCAAATGAAACTAAAAGCAAAAACAAATTGTTAGTACTTATTTATTAATTAATTATAACAAATTCTGAAGGGAGGGCATAATTTTTTGGTATATTACAAAGGTTCATTATTGAAAATAATAAATTAATTGTTGAGACGTATTTGGGATCTTCTCCTTGTAAGAGTTAAATAGGTTTAAGTCTGTGTCTTTGAAGGTTCAAAGACATTTCTAATACCTACTTCATTTTAACAATGAGTTTTTAATTAATTTAAATAATTGAGAACAGATAAAGAAAATATTTTAATGAATTTAATTGTTTCAGGGATTGTTGCTGGTGGCAGCGGTGACTTAGCTGTAAGGATGCGTCCATCACTTATTTTCCAAAAACAACACGCTGAAATTTTCCTTTCTTCCCTAAATGATGTCCTTAAAGAAATCAATGGTTAATCGCATAATATTAATTTTGTAAAAAGTTGAAATATTGCATTTTATAAAACTTCCAAAAGGACTCATCCCTCTTGAATTTCATTTCTTGAGAGTCTATCGAACATTCGAAAAGGAAAGTGATCTCTGATTAATTCAAATTAATAGCATAATTTAGAGAAAATTATATGCTCTCTTTAACATTATTCAAACAAAAACATGAGAAAAAGTATTCTACAAAATTATTATTTATTTATAAATTGAAATTTTATTTTTTTTTTTTGTCAGGAATTTCCAGCCCCCCTACCAGCCATACTCTCCGCCACTCTATCCTTCCATCTAACTGGGGTGGTCTTCCTCTCCTTCTTCTGCCGTCTGCTTCCCAATCCATAATTATTTTTGGTAGGCGATTGTCCCCCTTTCGTTTCTTAGTCTCCTTTCTTTCATCCCCTATAGAATATTGTGTTTTATTCTAAGTCTATCTCATACTTTTCATCCTTTAGATTCTCAAACATTCTTGCCGCTCTCCTCCAAAAATCCATCTCTATAGAAAGAATTTTTTATCCCTGGGTTATGTTGAGAGGCCATGCCTCCGAACCTCACAGCATTATGCTCTCTATCAGCTTCTTTGTTTTTATCAATATATTGCTGCTAAAAGTAATGAGTTGAGCATTCCCACTGTTTTTCTTCTAACTGTTGATCTTTTTTTTGATTTATGTCTCTGCTCGACCATTATATTCAACTATGGTCTACAACTAGGTCACACAATGTTGGGTCGGTACTTTCATCTTTCTCCAGCACATATATTTAGTTTTGCCTTAATTTATTTGGAGGCCTCCTTGCTCATAATTTTCTATTATTTTTCTAAATATTTAACTAACATCCTCTCCATCTTGTGCCATTAATACCTGGTCATCGGCGAATAATAAGTGGCATAGGTGTTTCCAAATAACTCAACTCTCATTTTCCCATATTTCTGCACCCATCCTTTTAGGCATTCGTCAAGGTATATTTTAAATAGGGTGGAGAGTATGCATTAGCCTTGCAGTAACCCTTTCCCGTTTTGAAATTATCGGGTCAATAATGAGCCTACTTACATCTGACACTTACTATTTGAATCAATTTCTCTAATTAGGTCCACAATTACGTGATCTATTCCAGCCTTCTTTCGGAATTCTTATAGGAGTTTGCAAGTCATACTATCATATACTTTTCCAAGTCAATGAAAATTAAATCTAGTCTTTTTGACTACCATTCTCCATCTTCTTCTGAGAATACACTTCTGGTTTCGTTCAGAAGCTTTTTCCTAATCACTGGTTCAGCCCTGCATTTCTAATATATTCAGTTGTGTTTTATGTTTCTCTACCTTCCTTGGTGCTTTTAGAACTGACCATGGTTCAGCCCCTTGTCAAAATCCTAACCTATTGTTAATTCGTGCATATGCCACTCAGTTCTTTCTTTTGTCTTGAATTTTTTTTTTTTTTTTTTATGTTAGTATTAAATTAATAAAAATTAATAAAATTTTATATTTATATGATTTATTACATGGTTCAATATTACGTTATATTTGAACTATATTGTGATTTAAATAATCACAGACAAATTTTATTTTATTGTTATTTTGTTCATTAAAATGAAGTATTCATTTTAATTCAAATAAATTGAGTGATGTGAAAGTGAGTATAACTAATTTTGTGAAAAAATTAAATTTATAAATGTTATAAGAAGGATTTTAAATCCCCTTTTCATTTGATATAATTTATTGTTAAATGTTTTTTATAAAAAATAAATAAATGTACTATTTATTTATTAGTACTATTATTTGAGCAAGCAAGAACATAGCACAAAATGTCGATAATATTGCTTTAAAATAAGTTTTAAATATAACATTAAAATAACCAGCATAAATATACATTCCATTATAAGCTAATTTATTTTATGTATGATTGCTTGCCAAAAAAAGAAAAGAATTTTAGAATGTTAAAACACATTCCCAGTCTTCCAATTGTAACTTAAGTCTTCCAAATATTTTAATTAAAATAAAAGCTATATTTATTGTTAAATATTGTTTTACAATGAGATTAAAAATATATGTTGTATAATGAAATGTTTAAAATAAAACTATAGAAAGTATGTTTTCCCATTTCTTTGATGAGTTATTCGATGTCAAATTTGTATAAATACCTGTATTTCTGATTGTGTTTTCACATGTTTGACAAGCATTAGTTATAAAATCTACATATAGAGGGAGTTGTTCCTCCAGCCTTTTTAAATTTTTATCAAATTAATTTCTTTGACATTATTATTCCTTTGCTAAATTACTGAGCTCACAGCTTCTGTCTAAAAACTTAAAGATTCTAAATTATAAAACTATTATTCTTCCGACGGTTCTTTATGGATGTGAAACGTGGCCGCTTACTTTAAAGGATGAACAATCTCTTAAGGTTTTCGAAAATAAGGTACTGCATAAAATATTTGGTCCGGAGAGAGATGAGGCCACTGGGGAGTTTAGAAGGTTGCACGGAATTGCGGAGCTTGTACCCTGTGAATATAATTGAGTTGATAGCATCTGAAGACTCAAATGGGCGAGTAAAGTTGTTGGGCTTGGTGAGGAACGGATTCTGAGAAAGTTGGTATTCAGTCCTAAAGGTAGGCTGAAGCATCGATGGGAGGATTGCGTTAAGGCTGATCTTGGGGGCTTGGGCTTGACCGGCGAACATTGGACGAGTCTATGCAGGCGAAGTTGGTATCGGCATCGAACCTTCGGGTTCGGTAAGCCTATTATTATTATTAATTTCTTTGAGAAAAACCGCATCAGAAACATTAGTATTGTTTCTTCTGCATTAATATATTTATGTTAATTTTTTTTAATATACGAGCCATTCTTAGCAAAACGTACAATCGGGTGCGTCTTTCTTGAAAATTTCGGAGGTTGAGTTTTTGGTCCATCCTTGCCTCTTTCATCAGTTAAATATGTTTAAAAATTCGATTATATATACGATCAGCACCCAACTAAGTACGATAAAGTGTGAACCAGAATATTTCTTCATACCAGAGCAATAGATTGAAGGGAGACCACGGCGCGAAAAACCGTTTGGGGTGCGCCAATGACGCAAAATCCCTTGGACATTTCTGTTTTGTTTATTTAAAACGGATGTAACCGTTTTCATAACCTGCAATTCTTTATTTTGAAACTATAGAATGTATGTACGAACGCGATGGACCAAAGCAGTTTAATCATTCCAACGCCTTGACTAGGTACCACGTTGAAGTTGGCAAAGTATGATTTGGACAAGGTGAGCCAATGACGTTTCGTGCAATTATTCGATTTTTTCATAAAGGAATAATTCATTTACTTGAACTTATGAATGTGCACCAAGTAGAAGCAGAAAAATATCTACCAGAAAAAAAAGGAACTAATGTTCGTGTTCCTGAGGGTTACTGACATTATGAAGCTCAATGAATGTTCAAGGTGAATATTAGGTTTAAGATGAGGTCTGGCTTTGCTAGTTGACTAGCTACATAGCCTGATTTATATAATTAGACAGGTTTTGAATAATCTATTGCTTAAATTTAATGATCACTATCCATTAGAAGATATGTCTTTTTTTCCAAAAACAACACGCTGAAATTTTTCTTTCCTCCCTAAATGATGTTCTTAAAGAAATCAATGGTTAATCGCATAATATTAATTTTGCAAAAAGTTGAAATATTGCATTTAATAAAGCTTCCAAAAGGACTCATCCCTCTTGAATTTCATTTCTTGCGAGTCAATTGAACATTCGAAAAGGAAAGTGATCTCTGATTAATTCAAATTAATAGAATAATTTAAAGAAAATTAAATGCTCTCTTTAACATTATTCAAACCAAAAGATTGCAATTCGGAAAAATGGATCCGGTATTTCGGTGGCCATCATCAAACGTTTACCGGATCCGGTGCTAATATACCGATGATAGCAATTTTTGGCTAATAAAAAAAAAAAAAAAAAAAAAAAAAAAATATAGCGCAGTTTAATGAGTAGGTAGGTTTAAATGCGTTACTTTGGTGTGTATGTGTGGCGGTGAGTCGTTCGACGCCAAATTACATCACGCCATCGTCCAGTACAGTATCATTCGTTCGCCTAGATAGAATACATGTATTTTTGTTTTGCTAGTGCTTTGCCTAACTTTAAGTAAGCAGATATTATTTTCTTGGATTTACGCAAGCTATAACATCCTATAAGTTGGCTGCAGAGGCCGTATTCTAGATCTGGCAGCTTTCCAGTTGTGATGGAAAGAAATTGATTTGTTTTTAGGGATTATTATTCTATTTATTGACATAATAGTTATTAAAATAATATTTCTTATCAATAACTAAGAATTTCGTGATGTAAACTGTATGGGCCAATTGTACAATACTTGTTTTAGTAGAACTTCTGGTCTTCATTAAGGGACAATACAGCAGACTGTGCCGGTGACGTAATTGGCCTGCTCTTCTTGTTTAGTGTGCTACTGACTTTATGTAAATAGGCTGTTATTATATTGTTTTGAAGTATACCATTAGAACCTCCTAGGAGTACTCCATTAAATACGTTGTGGAAAGATTGATAAAATCTCTGACTAAGACACCTTTTCTTCGGAGGCTAATTTGTCTAAAAACTAATTTTGTCAATATCATCAATGCATTGAACAATCAATAAAAAACAATTTTATAGAAGACACTTTTTCAAAAGAGTAAATATGTAATGATCAAACAAAAATAATTAAAATCAAATAATGTTTGCCAAAAGAGCAGGTTATGATTTTTTAAAAACAGCATAATAATTATAATGATATATTTATCCCAAATAACTAATGAAAAGTCTAAAAGAAATGTAATAAAAGGACATATTTTCTGATTTTGATTGGATAATTGGAAGAAATGAAAACTTAAAAGGTCAAAAAAGATCATGGGAAGTTGATTACGGATTAGTGACGTCATTGGCCCTTGTAAGTTACCTTCCCTCCTCCCCTGCTACTCTCATTAGAACTCATCCAAAACTGGAACTATCATTATGTGGCCTAAAATTACTTACATAATTATAAAAATAAAATTAGAAAGCAAGGAATTAAGTAGGTTAACTAAAGGTTACCAATTATCTTTCATTATGCCTCACATTTAACTGTCAGGGACATATGCAATACAGATTTTTCATCTTTAAGACATCTCTCCCCCCCCCCCCCCCCCCCAATGCACTTGGATGGTGGAAAATAGCCCAAACATATCCAACTTTCTCAAAATGAAAGCATTGAAATAGTCAAAGGACTTGTATTTTAAGGTCTTTAAATTTTATTTATTTTAAGACTTCATATCAGATGAAAGCATTTGAACCATAAGGCTTATCTGGTGAATGTTTTGATTCCATTCTATTTTAAAGCATAGGTTTTCAGACTAAAAAGGACACATATGCATTCAAACCTTTTAACCATTTAAAGGATTAATACCTAAAATCATATCAGGTCCAAGTTGAGAAAGTAGTTCATGAAGGGAAAGTACACTATTAATATTTCAAGAGGTCCTGCGTGATTAAAATAATATAAGGATTCTTTTAATTAATTTTTGTTTACAACTCCATCCAAGATGATTCTAAACAAAAGTTATAATGGTGTAATTCCATGATCTTTGTTATTTTCAGCAATGGACCATTTTAATCCACCAAAAAATAAATAAAACAACTATCTTAAAAGTTGATGTTTCACATTTTAAGATATATATAATCCATACATCAAATTATAAAAAAATAAGTCTATTCTCCTTTCCAATTAAGAAATACCAAGTTTTCTGCTTTATTGCAGTTTTGTAGATAATTAAATACCCCTAGCACAGCTAACTAAAGCTGTGAACCCTCCGAACGGCCCCTAATCAAATAACCATAGGATCATCAACACAACATAAAATACTTTAATTATGCTGGATAAACATACATAAAAAAAACCTAAGGAGAAGACTATATACTGAAGACTGGATACTGTCCTTCCTCATGCCTGGCGTGTAATTATTATCTTTTTATTATTTTACGATATTTGCTGGCTGTCACAACACTGCTGACAGATTCGTACCCACTTAAAATGTTTTCACAACAACTTACACTGACATAAGATGGCCAAGTTTTGTATCAATTAATGTGAATTTATTGTTACAAAACTTGGCCACCACCAACATCCTCTACAACACTCGCATAAGACTGAAATACAGTCGGATGAGGAACCTCCTGACAATCATGCCCATTATGAATTATTAAAATCAATTAAATATTAGTGGAACTAGGGCATTTTGAACTTAGCAGTCCTGATGGCTTATTTTACTTGAATAAAATCAAGAGTATAGGAGTTATCTTTCTTAAGCTCTTTTATTAGTTGGTAATATAATTATTAGGAAATAATAAACAAACCATTTTATAATAATTTGCAGCATTTTTTGTTTAATTTTTCTAACCGTATAATGATCCGAGTGGCATGGTGTAGTGGATAGAACACAAGTCTATTCTTCTGCTGTATTCAAATCCCAGCTGTGGCAGATTATCTATTCTGTTATTTCAGCCAGAGGGCGACCCTATGGTATGGAGACCATTATGGGCACACCCAGCCTCTATAAAGTGGGTAACTAAAACTGGGGAAAAACCTGGTGGCTAACCATGATCTCAGCCTAGTCAACTCATTTATCAGCCATTGGTCTAGGAACAGTACGAATCTCTATATGTACAGAGCCCAAGACCCTTCATGTGTTGTAGAGCTATGTTATTTATTTATTTTTTAATAATAAATATAATATCTTTTAGATTTAAAGGTTATTATTATAATATAACAAGAAATGTTTTAAGGAAAGTATACAATCATACGTATAATTGTGTAAATAATTTAATGAGTACATTTAAAAGTAAAATTTTATTTCTACAATTTAAAACTTATAGAATTACATAAATATTAAACAGAAATGAGAAGTACAATAAATAATTTTGAGCAATGATATGACATCATTTAGTGTTTGTAATAATAATAATGATAAGATAGTATATGATAGAACAACAGCACATTTACTCAAAATTAAATACATGGAGAACATTTCACAAAAGATTATTTTTTTAATAATATATACATGAAATGCCATAAGGAGATATGTACAAAATGATACAACATAAATATATTTCATACAATATAATAAGTATTATAATATTAAAATTTATACAAACAAATCAAGCAACAATTTTTTTGTACAGTTATAACATTCATTTTTAATATAAGTATTATTGAACAAAAAAAAAAAAAAAAAATCTTAACACTATACACAAAATAAAAAAAAACAAATGAACTACCTTTTATCCAAAAACCTTATTAAGACAAAAAACAATACGATAATTATTATATTATTACCTTTTTATCTGAAACTTTTAAAATAATAGATCCATATGAGGGCTATCTATTTATAAAATTAAAATCAGCGGTGTCTAGATCTTCGAATGGGAAAGAATAAAATATCGTGTTCAAGATGCTGAAAGTAGGAAGAAAAATTTGTATTCTTATATATTAACCACTTTATAACTGAATCAGTTTTTTTTTTAGTTTTCTTTATATAAAACTGGGACATAAGAAGTCCAATAAATTTTTCAAGGTATGTTTCATCAAAATTATCTTAAGCTTTGATTAAAATAATTCCGATTGTGTTGAAGGAAGTTGTTTAGATTATTTAAAAATTTGTCATAAAATCCATGACTAAAAAAACAAAACAATAAAACACTCATTAAAATATATACTTAAATTCCTTTTTCCATTATTTATATGAAGAGGGCTTTTGTTTTTGTAAAAGGTAATTTAAAATTTCAATTACTTAAAAACTATGGATTTATGTAAGCTGGAGTCGATTGAAATGACAGTGGTGTAAGCCTATGAAATAGAAAAAAAAAAAAAAAAAAAAAAAATTAGAATAAAAGTTATGAAGGCCTCTTGGCAACTATTAATCCAAATTTTAAAATTTATTGAAACAAATAGGTGTGCTGATATCGACAAAAATATCTCAAGTAACAAAAGTTATAGCTTTAAAAAAACATTTTATAATCTCTGAAAGTTCTTTTGAATGAGTCATTCATGAATGTAAGAATTAGGAAAAATATGTTTAAAAATTCACATTTTATAGATTCAATTTAATTTTTTATTTCTTTTCGTATGCTCAAAGCTTAAAATTTCAGAACGATACTAACCTTTTATTTGATGCAATTTAAGTAATTAAAGTATGTTTTATTACAAATTTTTAATAGTTCCAGAAGGATATTCTATAGTTTTATTTTCTTTAAACTGATCCATTAAATTAGTCTAAATGAAAATTATGACATAAAATGTGTATAATTTAAAAAAAAAAAAAAGAAGTTAAATTTAATAAGTTTGAATTTCCTGATTAACACCTTCATTGCGGCTAAATTTATAGGAATCACACAGCCATTTTGGATATCGTTCCCAGTGCATCTTGGGAAATTCTTTTTTAAAATTCCATGTAACTTTTAAAATTTATTTATTTTATAATGTTTAGTGGTGTTTCTAACTGATAACAATAGAGCACACTAAATTACAATTTTTTTTTGGGATATTGTTAAAGAATCTTCATAGAGAGGAACGTATTATCATCTTTTTTATAACCATTTCATAAATTCAGAAAACTATTTTAGCCTTATAATAGGAAGTAGAATAGAACAAAAAGCATTGAATATTCATAATGAGAGATTGGCTAAGACGTAAATCTACATTGTTGTTTGGTCTGTTTGTTTTTTTATAAAACTGCTTGAATGCACAGTATATGAATTTCCTTTTTTCTATTTTTCTTATATATTTTTTTTATGCATATTTAATATTAAACAGTTGAAGGTATGTATATAATAAAGGATGAAATGATTTGGTTGGCAGCTAATAAATTATTACCAAAAATAGAGAAAACTATTACAAATGAAATCAATATAAAGACCCAAACTGTGTGCTAAAAAGTAACAAGATAAAACTTTTAGTATATGAAAGACTAAAAATAAAAACATTGAATTAATTTTTTTTTCTTATTTTATCTGTTATTTCCTAAAATTGAGACGTTTTTGTTTAGTTTTCAATCGATTTCTTTACTACAATTTTTCTCTAATTATTAGTACTTTCAATATAACCATAAAATTATTACATCATTATATTGTTTAATTTACATGTATATAAAATAATATATGAATATATATATTATATATTATTATTATGTATATAAAAAAATAATATACGATCTACTTTATACTTAATACTTATTTATCATTGTCTAGATTATTATTTTTGTTTGGCACCTGTTGTTTGTTATCAACTAACCTATAATTAACCTTTTCAACTGTGATAATTATTAATCGACCAACATCCAAATCATATCATCCTTCATTAACTTATTTGTTATAGAAATATATTTTGTTATTAATCACTGTTAAGTAAAATATTAAATTATAGGAGTATGTATTTAATGAGTAAATATCGCCTTGACTTGAAATATCTCTTCCTTGGTTTTTAACGATTAACAACATAACATAATAAATAATATATATTATTAATATAATAAACAAGAAATATTTCCAAAATTATATATTTTCTTTAATTTTCAGCAGCAGGAAGAGACTGAGACCAGCTGTATCGTACGTTTAAGTATAACCATATTTTTTTCTCTTTCTTTTGTGTCGACAAGTTTTAAATTATATTTTAATAATAAAAAATTAAGCTCTATATAAGGAAGGCTCCATCATGTTTCAGATGACCTGTGTCTAAAACCTGTGAGAATTGTGCGGTATCTAGCGCCTTTTTTTGGTTACTATGTACTCCAAACCTGCACCCTTTTTAAGGCTGCGCTACGCAGCAAGAGAACAGGAAGATGAAAATTTGTGAGATTTGGTGATAGTAAATTATCATACACTCGCACATACTTTCAACATATTATAATAGATATTCAATTCCAGTATTTTCTATAAAACTTCAGTATTTATTTTTGTAAACTTTTATTATAAATGATGTTTAATTTCTTAAAAAGGAGTTTCTATATTAAAAAACAAGTTTTCATGTCTAACATACAACGAGTTTGTTTTCATATAACATTATGATTAATTAAAAAAAAAAAATATATATATTTAACCCGTTGCCGCAATTGACGGCTATAGCCATCCAATCTTCGGCAATATGTAGGCAAACGGCGGCTATAGCCGTCATGCACATTTTAATTGATAAGAAAAAGGACAGCGTTAGTACAAAGTGTACTAATGTATAAAATTGTTCATTATTATGTAATACATCGAGAAAAAAAAAAAGTATATCATGCCAGGCAGAGCATATCAATAGTTTTGTTATGCGTTTTCTCATGCTTGACCGCATCGAAACATTTGGGCATCTAGAGCCAAAAACGGCTATAACAGCCGTCCACGACAACAATAGCGTTCGGTAGTCGCTCCACACATTTTGTACATTTCAGTTCATGCAGTTGAAAAGTGTGTTTTTGTGAAGACGAACCATTTATTCTGTATTTTTTCATGAATTAGGCAAACATAGATCAATTACTCTTCTCAAAATTGAATAAATAAAAAAGTAAAATTAGTTTACATAATATCTACCAAATTAGAAAAGAAACATCATATAGATGCAAAACTTTTCCGCAGAAACCACCATTGTGTCCAGAAGGCATCAAATCCTATCATTTCTAACGCTTTCTTGTATGTATGTAATTTGTTTCCTGAATTAATTTTTATTTCATTTTTACTATTTTATAAGAAAAATAAATTACAAATGATAATTTTGTTTCAAACTGATTTTCTTGTGTTAAGTTTAAACCTATTTACTCTCTTTTATTCTTAGGAATAATCATGAATTAGTAAATCAAATACCGTATAGTCGTCACGATGGTCATAGCCGTCATTTGCTCTGGAAGAGAAATGAAAGACGTGATGAGCAAATGACGGTTATAGCCGTAGAGGTTTTTTAGGAAAACTGTGGCCAAATGTGATAATTTTCACTTCCGAACATAAAACTTACACTCGATTTCATCTGGCAGTCATAAACAAATAAACAAAAAAAAAAGAGTTTCTGAGCACGATCATCAAATTAAAAGTGTGCAGCAACGCGTTAGGATTTTTAATATAGGATTTTTTAAAAAGTAATATTTAATGTTATTATCCGAATTTATTAAAAAAATATGCCTTCCCCCTCTCCCGCTACTACTGTGAACTCTCACAATAGCCCACTCTCACTAATTTTCACCTACCTCTTCTCTCACTGTGTAGCATGGCCTTAATTTAAAAAGGGGACGAGCTTGGAGCAACTAGTTAACATAAAAGGCACTAGATATCGCTAATGGGAGTGATTCAATTCTTACATGTTTTAGGCGCTAGTTTTCAGATGCCGCAGTGAAAGTGCTAATGCGTAAGTATAATTGCATAATTGTGGTATTATAAATAATAGATCTACATTAATTTTCCTTCTATCCCATTCCCAATTAAATTTACTAATTAATATTTATTTAAAATGAAAGTACGACAGGGGATAATATATTTTAATAAGACAAAAAAAATATGATCGTTCTGAAAGAGAAAAAAAGGACAGTAAAACCCATTAATAATGTTTTCGATCATAATTTCCTTATGAAGTTTTTAAGTATTTAAGTGACATTTTTTACAGCTTAGGAATCATGTTTTGGTTCTGAAAAAAGAATTCTTATATGATTAAATAAAAAATTTTGTATCATTAAAAAAACAACAAAATATTGTAAAATGACCAATATTAAGTTGATTACCAGTTTTGAATTGTTAAAAGTAAAAAGTTTCAGTCACTAACAACATCTTAACCATATAATAAAATAAAAGAATAAAACGTAATATTTCTTAAATTTTCAATGGGTCTAAGAGCGAAACTATAGAGCTACACAACAAGGGACATTAAACGTACATTAACATACCATAATAAGTCATTAGATGAATATTAGTATTTTTATATTAATATAAGGAATCAATTTTTTTGGCGCCCAATTTATAAAAATATATATATATATATTTTTTTAATTTCTCAAGTTTTTAAATCACATTAAGGAATTTCATTTTCAATTTTTTCCCAATCATAATTTTATCCAAGCCATTACCTTATATGAATAGGAACGTAGTAATAAAAAGTACAGATTTTTCATAAAATTTTAAAAACACCAATAGCTAAAAGTGTATTTCAGTTTTCTATTAAATAAAAACGGCATCGTTCAGAAGAAATACGATAAAAAAAAAAAAAAAAAAAAGATTTAAAATAATAAATTAGGATAATTAACAAGCATTGCATTGCAAAGAGTATAACAAAAAATAATAATAAAGAGAAGAAAAATAGAAGAAATACATTCAGGTTTCTCTCTCACTTTTTATCTTTTTCTTTTTTTTGTATTTTTTCTTTCCCCATTTACATTATTATGTACTGTTGTGTTCCGAAGGAATTTTTTTTTTTTTTTGTTTTGTTTTAACAACTATATCTCCACATTTAGCAATGAAGACAGTGACTAGATAATAAGTAGATCACAGAATAACAGAAGGATTTGCTTTTATCACCTCTCATGTTTCATAAGTTTAGAAACGACGAGACCGACGGCCGCTACAAACGCAAGACCGAGACCTGCTTTCCAGAGGAGAGAGTCGCTGCCAAGAAGGCTCAGCTCAGTCAGGTGGCTGCAAAATAAAATAAAATAAAAATTATTTAAATATAATAAATATTAAAACAATCACATATACAAGTAAGTAAGTGATTTATACACATCGATATTATTCGAAAACGATCTTATAATTTTTAAAAACCTCAAACTTGCTACATTGATGTAAACTTTAATGAGCTTTAAGATCATGTACGTTTCATTCAACAAACAAACCACACTACAAAGGACAATTTTTAATATTTTTGATAGGTAGGATAGGTTCAGAAAAACATATAGCTAACTGTCTATATAAAGGAGGCAGGATGGGTCACACACAAGAAGAACAACTTTTTTAATTTTCAAAGAGCCTGACTCATGTTTTTATTATTTTTTTTTATTAAGGGAACGGCATGGTCTAGTGGATAGAGCGCTAGTCTTCTGTTGGGGGGGGGGGAGGAGGGTGGGAGGAGTGGGCCTGGGGTATGGAGACCCTGATGGGGCAGACCCAGCCTCTTTAAAGTAGGTACTCAAATCGGGGAAAAAAAACCTGGCGGCTGAGCGTGATCAAGGCCTAATCACCCCATTGTTTGGCTGTTAGCCTATAAACAGTCCTCTATATACGAGACAGAACTATCGGGTTGTTTCCCATGAAATGTCCGTTTTTATAGTTTCTGAAACACATACAGGATTTTGCAGATCTCTGTTGTTTTCTTCCGAATGTCTACATACTTAAAGTAAACAGTTACTAACCCTCTACCTTTGTATTATAAACATTAGCTTCCCAATCAATTACCTACTTTTTAGTATACCTCCAAATATGAACATGGAAACACGCGATTTTCGAGTAATATTTTTGTACGAGTTTAAACTCGGCCATTCAGCAGCTGAGGCCGCTAGAAATATTCACAAGGCGTTTGGGGAAGGGAGTGTTAATGAACGGACCATTCGCCGTAGGTTTGCAAAGTTTTCAGCTAGAGATACCGACTTGGAAAACTTGCACCTCCGTCTGTAATAGACAACGATGTCCTCAAACATACAAATCAGTTTTCCAGGCACAAGTAAAGCTAATACTAAACTAAAAGTTGAGGCCCAAGCCTGCGCGATGTCAGGTACTCGTTAAAGATCCCTATCCTAATTAAACCTGGATAGGCAAAATTTAGGACTCCCACTGTAGTATCGTCCGATTAGCCATAGTAGCATAAAGGGACGTTAAATGAATATACAATCAATATCTTTAATTAAAACTTGAAATATGATTTTAACCAGCGAGGTAAGTTATCTAAGTTAGTTAGATAAGGAATATATTGGGTTGTTTCACATGAAATGTTCGTTTTTATAGTTTCTGAAATACATAAAGGATTTTGCAGGTCTCTTTTGTTTTCTTCCGAATGTTTACATATTTAAACATAAAGTAGAAGGAAACCCCTACCAAACAGTTAAAGGACCCACAGCACAACTGAATGCAAGTGCATCTACCGTTTCCAGACATTTAAAGTGTATTGGGAAAGTAAAAAACCTCAATACATGGGTACCTCATGATCTCACTGAGCGGCAGCAATTGAAATGCCTTGAGACCTGCGTTTCTTTGCTTGTGAGGCAAAAAACCGAGCCTTTCCTTGAAAGAATAATTACCTGCGATGAAAAATGGATCGCATATGACAATCAGTGTCGGTCAGGGCAGTGGTTGAACATCGACAAAACCCCAGGGCAAATGCCAGAACCAAATTTGCATCCCAAATAATTGATGGTTACAGTATGGTGGTCCATGGCTGGGATAATTCATTATTCCTTTTTACCTAGAGGTGAAACCATTACCTCTACAACGTACTGCAATGAAATTGACCAAATGCACACAAATTTATTAAAAAAACAACCTGGATTGATAAATCAGAAGGGTCCTATACTCTTACATGACAACGCTAGACCCCATGTTTCAAAACATAACGTACAAAAATTGAAAGAACTGGGCTAAGAAGTTCTTCCGCACCCACCATATTCTTCCGACTTGTCTCCAACAGATCACCACCTGTTCAGGAATTTAGACAACTTCGTCAAAGGAAAACTTTTTGAAAATGATGATCAAGTGAAAAGTGCGTTTTCAGATTTTGTTTCACTTCAAAGCTCAGAGTTTTTCAGTTCGGTGATAAAAAAGTTGGTATCACGTTGGGAGTCAAATACTTCGAATAAAATTATCTTGTTTTCATATCGTGTTTTTAATAAAAATCCTTTACCTTGAAAACGGACATTTCATGTGACACAACCCAATACAAACGAAGGTCTATATGTACTGGGCCCAAGACCCTTCATGGGTTGTAGAGGTACAGGATTTTTTTTTAAATGTTTTTAAAGTTTTTTTATTTTAATTTGTCAGTCTCATTGATAGAACTCTAAACCTGCAACTCTGAATGATTAATCTACAACTTAAGGTTTTGTTGTACTTGAGCTCTTGTTTTCAATGGGCTCGGGCTCATTTCACGTTGGACTAGCAATTTAATGAATAATGGTCGAGTGAGTACATAAATAATCATTATATCAATATATTCTAAACAAGGAAGATCTCATTTAATTATTAAGGTTGATTTAGGGCTGAATAATTCTTCCATTAATACTCATCTTTTATTTCATGACGTTTCGGGATATTCTCCCATCTTCAGAAGTCTTGTTATATATTCTGCAATCCCAACATTTTCACTGGTCACACCTTGAGCCAGGTAAAAAAGTAAAAACGAAGTCAATATCTAAACACATCAGATCTGAGCAAGAGTATTGCTCAGATCTGATGTGTTTAGATATTGACTTCGTTTTTACTTTTTTACCTGGCTCAAGGTGTGACTAGTGAAAATGTTGGGATTGCAGAATATATAACAAGACTTCTGAAGATGGGAGAATATCCCGAAACGTCATGAAATAAAAGATGAGTATTAATGGAAGAATTATTCAGCCCTAAATCAACCTTAATAAATAAATAATCATATTTTAGGAGAGGCTGCAACTAAATAATAAATGTATTCACCGTCCATAAAAATAGTGGAAAGAGTAACTGATTGCTTGATAGATAAGTTATATACATAATAGTTACTCCACAAACAAAAAAACAAATTAAATATTTGCAAGCAAAGCTGCGGGTCACAGCTAGTACTAATCGAATAGAATTAATACTTACTTAATTTATTATAATATGTTAACTATTTATCCACTAATAGAAGACAATCAATTCCAAATAGCTCATAGCAAACTCACAAAAATTAACTCATTACTAATTTACTAACACCATCTGATATAAAGAAAGAATAAATAAGGGGAATATTAAAAAAAAAAAAAAAAAAAAAAAAAGATAAAAAACACCAATAATTCCAGGACTGGACTAGAAAGAATATTTAAAATTATAAAAAGGAGTAAGTAACGCATGCATAAAAAATTTCACAGTAATTACTTCAGATTACAAATACTTTCTAAAATTTTCTGAAAAAAAGTAAAGAAATTTCTTTGTGTTTGTTAACTGAAATAATATAGAAAAATAATAATAACATAAACGATAGGCTAATACAAGTAAAAAAAAAAATTAACGAGTACGAGAGAACCAAATCTACAATAATTTGATGTACAAACCTCGCATGGCGGTAGAAAATAATCCAAGCAGCATGAAACCGACTGTCAAAACAAAATTGTTAGCTTTTTTTTTTTTTTTTTTTGTATAAAAAAAAAAAAAAGCATTTCAATATAATTTAAAATTGCAAAACAGCATGCAAATTTAAACAAGTTAAAAAAAAAAAAAAAAGGTGGGGGAGGGGGAACAAAAGGAACATTCTACATCAATAGGAGACACAGAAATAATTTGCAATGGATGAAATAAATTAAACTTAAATTGACTATTGAATTCTAAAGGAAAGATGTTTTTATATCTGACTTAATTTTTACATCTTGATTTAATAAAAGTTCAAATAAATTTATTAATTTTTTTTTTACCACAGAATAGTTTCTATGAAACTTCAGGACTATTTAGAAGTTAGTACAGAGAGGTAATATTTAAAAAAAAACCTTTGATATTAAGTATTTAAAAAAAAAAAAATTGAGGGTGTACTGACAGAAATGGAATAACTGTGACAACAAATTTTTGAAATGACTAGTTTATCTATTGGGTTGATGCAAAATTAATGTAGGTTTCCTCTATTGCAATATCTTAATTCCAATTGTGTAAACAAAGCTAATTATACCAAAACAAACCTTATCTAATACCCTCTCTTTCACCATGAATTTGTTTAGTAAAATCGTTTTGTTCAGTGTGTTCAAAGGTCTTGAATTGAAAATGTCAAAGTGCGATTTTCGTCAAATTTATTTTTACGAATTTAAATTAGGGCGCAGCGCTGCGCAAACGGCTCGTAATATTAATGAAGTGTGGGGTCAGGGGGCTATTAATGAGTGCACGGTGCAGCGTTGGTTCCAGAAGTTTCGCAGAGGAGATTTCGACCTCGAAGACAAGGAAGGTCGGGGCCGTCATCTTGCTCTGGACAACGACCAGCTGAGGTCAAAAGTGGAAGAAGACCCAACCAAAACCACACGAGAAATGGCGGCGGAACTCGGAACTCAAAAATTGCAACGTCTTTGCCCAGCATTGATGAATCGGAAGGGGCCGATCCTGCTCCACGATAACGCCAGACCACACATTGCACAACCAACGCTTCGACGACTGCACGAGTTGGGCTACGAAGTTCTCCAACATCCGCCTTATTCACCTGACCTCTCTCCTACAGACTTCCACATTTTCAGGCATCTGGACAACTTTTTGAGGGAGAAAAATTTTCAAAACCAGGACGACATTGAAAATTCTTTTCGTGATTTCATTGAGTCCAGGGATTCGGATTTTTTTTCTGGTGGAATAAGAACGCTTGTTGAACGTTGGCAAAAGTGCATTGATTCAGATGGAAATTATTTTGATTAAATATATATGGTTAAAGTAAAGATATGGCGTATTTACAATACCTACTAAAAACCTGCATTAATTTTGCATCAACCCAATATTTTTATTTCTTAATAAGAAAGTACAAAACGGAACGGTGTGGTCAACTGCAGTGATTACCAACGAAAAAAGAAAAAAATCGCAGATCCATTTATTCAATTATTTCAATGGCAAGGACTCACAAATTCTAAAAATATAAATCCTTAATATTAGATTAGTATATATTTAGATTTTTAGTGCGCTAACCCGTATCATGTATATTTAATGCGAAATACCACTGCTATCATAACTTGTATACCAGAGAAGATGAGAAAATGGAAAATAAAAAAAATGAACCAGATTCCTTCAATCTTACTTCAATCTGCGAAACATTGAATTACTAAAATTTATAACTAATACAAGATAGGTATTTAAATAAATAATGACAAAGAAACTCATTATTTTATGCGAAGTTAACTCTGTCTTATTTTCAAAATGTTAAAAATGACCAATTTTAAGACTGCGATTGTGCAAAAGCAACTACTTATCAATGATAACTAGCAATTTTTTCACTTAGAACATTGAATTTGTCTGGGTTGAGCATCAAAAACTGAGGCTTCACAAATAATTTAAAATTATTTCCCAAAAACGCCTCTTGGACGGTCTGGACATCGTCTGCGGACCCTCAGGGGTCCTTGGATCATCCTAGGGAACCATTTATCCTAGTATTCTCAGGGTCCTGGGGTTCAAACCCCTGCTGTGGGGAAGGATAAATATTCCAATAATCGGGGAAAAAAACTGGCAGTTGAGTCTGATGTATTGTGACAACTGTTGGCCTAACAACAATAAAAATCTCTATATGTATTGAACCCAAGATGGGTTGTACAGGTTAACGATAATTTTTTTTAGACAATATTGTATCACAAAGATCCAAAAATAAAAATTTCTCATGTAAAATTAAATAGTAAATAGAAAATATAAAACAGCTGAAAAACCAATGCTGGGATACAATAAGTCTGTTGGGGTCAAATGTAGCATAGTGGCTAACATAACAAGGTCACAGGTACAAACATGCTGGTGGCCCTAGGATTTTTTAAATGGGACTAAAAAATCCTTAGTTATGCCGCCCTTTGAAGGTTATTACAAGATGGGTCCTAGGCTGTCAGGTACTCGTTACAGACCCCTAAAACTGAATATGTAAAATTCCCACTGTAGCATCGTCCGTTAGCCACAGTAGCATAATGTGACGTTAAATAAATAAACAAACAATAAATCTGTTATTACTTTCTTAAATAAATAGAATCTAAAAAGATTTGTTGTAATATATTAAGTAGGCATAAATAATAAGGAAAGAAGATCAAGAAGGCACAAAATGATCAACCAATCAGAAGAGAGAATGTAAATGCGTAGTAGAGCGGGAATAACCCAGCAGGTTTATCCAGGAATGGTGTCTTTTGTAGTGGGTCATCAGTGAGAGAAGACATGTTTTAAGGAAATGGCGTCTAATGCCACCAGCCACCAAGCAGCTAAGAGCTCGAGCCATTGTGGAGACTAGTGCATCATTATGGAAGAAAAATGAATAAATGGATAAATCAATCGAAGAATAAAAAATTACGAACCAACAGAGAAAAATGGACCAAAGATAAACTATAAATTTTATATTTTCAATTTTTATATTAGTTTTTAATTTTATTTTATATAATTTGTTGTAATATGTTTCCAATTAAATATAAGTAACCAAACTTTAGCCAAGTTTATATAATTAAACAATAAAATATTATTATTCTTTTTTTCACTTTTGAGCTATTTCAAAATATTAAAATAAGCACCTGAGGGACATTTGATTATAAAAACTAAAAGTATATTGAAAATAAAAAAAAACAAAAAATATACCAAGCTAGGTTCATGATGAATATTGATAAGAGTTGAATACTCACGGAAAGGCAGCCATGGTGGCCAGCTTGTGATAGAGCTCCTTGGTGCCGACGTCGGTGCAGGTGTGGCGGTGCGGAGGAGCAAGATGGTGGGCGTCGCAGAAGGCCGTTGGGGTCACCAGGTAGTCCTGCCTGATGTCCGGAGTAAGGTCGCTCTTGTTGCACACAAACAGCACTGGGATCTTACCGTCGTCAAAGTATTTCTAGAGGATAGGGCACAATAGTATAATAGTTTTGGTTGGTGACAATAATGTCATAATAAAATACTGAGATGAAAGGGAAGGTTGAATTCCCTTAAAGAATTAATTAGGATGTCTTTATTTCACCATTTTATTCTTATTGGTGGACATACCACACAGATAAAATACAATAATTTAAAATATATATGGTAATCTTTTTCTTTCTTTTTTCCTTCCAGCTTATCCTTACACTGCAGCCTCAACCAGAGTTATTGAGAGCCCTCAATTATCCTGTTAATATAGGCCTATGATCTTGGCGAATCTGACCAATCTGTAAGGATTGATCGCTTCACACAGATTAGGATCTAAAATATGGTCGCTACCAAAATGGTAAAACCTAATCCTAGCAATCTCTGGAAAACTAGATATCACATGACAGGCAGTTTCATCTTCCTTCTTGTAAGTCAGTGTGTCTACTAACCCAATATTATGGAGATGCTTATTAAGCTAACAGTGTCTTATGTATAGTCCACTTCGGAATGGCAATCTTACAGGAAGAGGATTCCAAATGTGCCTGACTGACTTTGATGACATTTTTTTAGGTGAAACTTAAATTACACTGCTCCCACAAAAAAAGAGGAACACTTTGAAAAATTATTATTTTATTTATTTATTATAGAGATATTTACAACTGTATTAACAAAACATACATCAAATAAATGTGAACAATGAGATATGGATATGATAGGCGTGAGAAGAATCTACCCAGTGGTAGCACTTCAATGATTTTTCAGATAAGGAAGTCTTGAGGCCATCGGCTTTTCAGCCGCCTCGGGGGATGATCAGGAATAGAAGGAGACGAGAGATTGCGGACAAGTGGGTTAGGGTGGAGTGGTAATTTGGAGTGAAAGGAAGTCTAATCTAATTCGGGCTAAGTCTGCAACTAATGGGATATTCAGGTCTTTATGGATTATTTTATTGGTGACAAAGTAAGGGGCATTTAAGATCATTCGGAGGATTTGGGATTGCAAGGATTGGATGCGAGAGGAATTTGATGGCTAGGTGGATCCCCATAGTTCAATTCCATAAGTACAAATAGGCCTAAGTATGGTAATATAAATTAGTTTTTTGTAGTAGGTGGGATGTTTTGAACGTTTGTCAAGTAAATGTTGTAATAAACGATATCTACGAGCTGTTTCTTGTAGTTTCAGTCTAGTGTGAGGATTCCAAGTAAGTCGTCTGTCAAGATGCAGTCCAAGGTACCGGATCTGTTCAACTGAGGTGAGTGGAATATTGCCAAAGGATATAGCGGGACAGGCAGACATAGGTTTGCGGTGAAGGGTAAAGGTAATTTGGTGGGATTTAGTAGGATTTATTTTGATCCTCCACTTTTGACACCATTCTTCAATGGAAGCAATGTAAGACTGAAGGGTTTGGGAAGCAATAGTTGGGTCATTGTTTACAGATAACACACATGTGTCATCGGCGTATGTAGTGAGGACAGTGCTGAAAAATCATTTTTTTTTTTTTTTTCCCTTTGAAATTAATGTGCATTACATCAACATTTTCATAAAATAGTATTATTTTGGAATTATTTAGAGGTAAAATTAAGATTAAGAAACAAATAAAAAAAAATTAAATTGTTTTTCTCTGTTGAATTCAATATTCAATCAAATCCTTTTTCAAAGATGTTGTAGCAAAACTTATCATAAATATGCCTACAAGGCTCCAGGCAGTACAAGCAATACAAGCAAGAGGGAGCAATACCCATTATTGAAAGTTGAATACAACTGAGAAAAACAATTTTTTTTTTTTATATAAATTTTCATTAACTTTCTCTTTTTTCAAATAAATCTTTATTTTTTGTTTCTTAATCTTAATTTTACATCTAAATCATACCAAAAGAATACTATTTTATAAAAATGTTGCTGTAATGCACATTAATTTCACAGGAAAAAAAAAAAAAAAAATGATTTTCAAAGTGCCCCACTATTTTTGTGGAGCAATGTAGACACTAAACTATCAGACTGCACATTTTACCACTTACATAATGCTTCCTAATTCTAATAATAAGGCATTACGTGAAATACCAAAATAAGAAACTGAATTATTGAAGGGACCGAAATGTAGTTTTTTGTGAACATGAGATCTTCAAAGGCCGCAACAGCTATAAAGGAGAACTATCGGGAGACACGAATTACCTCAATTCTACTATGAGTACGAATCATATAATATTATAGTATTCTACGTTACTATTAAGTTACATTACTTACGAGGAATATTCGAGCGACGTATTCAAACGACTTAGGATTGACAGTGTCGTAGACTAAACAAACGACATCACATTTAAGATCGGACGGTTCCAGAGGTTCCATCACGTTACCAACTTCAATATCTTTCATTATCAGGTATTTCTCTTGGCCGTAGACAGTAACTATATTGATAGTCTTCTGGGGTACGCCGTAGCTGTCTGCTTTTATCCTCTGTAACATTTATAGAATGTATAGTTACTGATACCGTAAGTGTATATGAATTAACAATAAAAATTATTGGCGACCAAAGCCATTCCAGGAACAAACAGCAAGTTGTTAAATAAAATTACCTCAAATGAATGATCAATGAGCCTCCTACAGACTGTAGATTTTCCAACTCCTTTGGTACCGATGACGTGGCACTGGTAAACATTTCTCGTCGATTGCTTTTTCAGCAAGTCCAATTTCTTTTCTCTGGTTACTAATGAAAAATAACAAATAAATAAATAAATTAAATTTCACATTTAAACAATAGTATTTATAAGAGGGAGTGGATAGAGTACTAGTCTACTGTTCTGCTGAGGCAGAATTGTTTATTCTGTTATTTCAGCCGTGGGATGACCCTGGGTTATGGAGAACCTCTAGGGGCACACCCACTCTCTAAAAAGTGGGTACCGAAATTGGGTAGAAAAACCTGGTGGCCGAACGTGATCTACGCCTAATCACCTTCTTACATGGCTGTGGGCCATAAATCAGTAAAAACATCCATTGGTACTGAACTCTTTTTTAAAAGTAATTATATGAATAAACTAGCTGTGTCACGCAGCTTTGCTCGCGAATATTGCATTTCGTATTAATTTATGTGCGTTTATGGTGAGATTGGCTATAATAAATATCAAATAAATATTCAGCTACTCTTTGTTATCATTTAAAGCCCGATCTTGACTTCTTCCTGTCAAATTTACAATAGCAAACCAGTAGAAGTGGTTATACCCATAATCACTTAATATGTAAAAATAATCGTCACAAACCATTTTTAAAAAATAAATAACAATTGAATATATTTTCATAGGAACCTACACTCGAAACAGATATGAAATGCTTAATGCTTAAAAGGGTCGGTCACCTGTATGTAGTGACCAGCTAGATGCCCTTAAAATTTTTTAATGAGAGAAAAAAACAACCTTAGTTATACCCTCCTTCGAAGGGGACGTAAAATGGTGGTCCCAAGCCTTTGCGATTCCATGAACTCGTTAAAGATCTCTACCCTAACTAAACTTGGAGAGGAAAAAATTAGTCATCATACGATTAGCCATAGTAGTATAAAAGTGACGTTAAGTACTCCCCAGTAGCCTCATCTCTCTTCGGACCAAATATTTTAGTACCTTATTTTCTAAAACCTTTAGCCGTTGTCCGTCCTTCAAAGTAAGCGGCCACGTTTCACCGTCGGAAGAATAACAGTTTTATAAATTCTAACCTTTAAGTTTTTAGACAGAAGCTAAGTAATTTCGCAACTGAATTATAACACGCATTTCCCGCGTTTAACCAGGACTTTATTTCCTCCTGGATTTTTTTTTTCGTTATCATTCAACCCAAATACTTAAATTTCTCTACGTGTTCAAAAGTATACCCTGAAATATCAATATCACTATGATCGCCACTGTCTCTGCTACAAATAATATATTTTGTCTTTTCGGTATTTATTTCGAGTCCTATTTCTTTACCGGTTTTTATTAACAGACTTGTATTTAGTTGTTTAGTTTCCGTGTCTTCCTTTAGCAGTACCAAATCATCGGCGTATCCCAGAACCGGAATTTTATCACCCAAATTTAAACCTTCTTAGTATATGACACCTTTTCTTTGATATATTCTAAAGCGACTTCGTCTGCATAAATTTCTGTTATTATGATTGCTATTAAGAAGTTTTTAAAAGAATATATTTTAAAGTACTTCCGTGTAAATGACATTTTTAGTTTTATTTTCTTGTGGCAGAAGAACATACTGATTTTCTCCGCAACCCGATCTCGACGTAAATCTATTCCTACGTGATTAAATGGAAAAAATATAAATTAACGGGAAATTGAATTATTTAAAAATAAAAGGTAAATCATTTGGAATCATTGGGAAGCGAGGTTTTTTTTTTCTCCCAAATTTTTCCCGTTTTTTCCCAGATTTTCGACTGATTCTTCGGTCCTATTGGTAGCAGCGTGATGTTATATAGCCTATAACCTTCCTCGATAAATGGACTATCCAACACAAAAAGAATTTTTCAATTAGAACCAGTAGTTTCTGAGATTAGCGCGTTCAAATAAACAAACAAACAAACAAACTCTTCAGCTTTATAATATTAGTATAGATAATTAAATCTACCGCATGATACAGCAATCGCATTTATACTGGTGTGTAAGCTATGTAAGTCCGGGCTGAGTAACGTGCTAAATTCTCCTGTGGCCTCATTCCTTTTTGGACCGAAATTTTACTTAGAAACTTGTTCTCGAATACTTTAAGGTGTTTATCATTAAAATTAAGCGACCACATTTCGAAACCCTTAGAAGAATAATACTTGTGTAAATTCTAAACTTTAAGTTTCTCGAAAGAAGCTACAAGCATAGTAATTAGGATAAAACATAAAAACACATATTTGCCATCTTTTATGGTGACTTTATTTCATCATGAATTTTCGTTTTCTAATATCACAGAACCTAAATACGTAAATTTATCTACATGTACAAATGTATAACAAGTAAATAAACATATGAGGATGAAATGATTTTATAAAAGTAAATGGAAATGTTTTATGACCCCGAGAATAGGAGTTAGAGGATCCTTGAAAAGATCTTAATATTTTCATCATCAAATATGTAGCCGGAAATTTTTCTTTGAAACCCGCCAGTCTCCCTCTCCCACCCACCGTTGTCGCAATAACCAATAGCAAATGAAAGAGGGTTGAACCTTCCAACAGGCAATATTTCCAGATAGAAGAGTTCTGTCCATTGGAGATAGAAGAGGAAAATCTGAGGCAATCTGGAAAAGAGTGAGCCTGGGGGATTCTTAAATTGAAGACAGAAGTGCAGCGGAGTCTAGACTAAGGGAGTGATATTGAGAGTGTGGAACAAAACAGTTGTGAAGAATGTACATTCTACTTATGCACTTAGTACATTTTGGAACTGCAATTAAATTTTTTTTAGGAATAAATATATCTTTGTAAGATATATATTTGGCCGTTTTTAAAAGAAGTTAATTGATTTATTTCATTTTCATACATGGGTGAATCAATATAAACGAGACTTTTTGTCCTGGAAGCCCAGTGAAGGTGCAGGAACGTTCCCGCATTTAGAGGTGTTGGTAGGAATGCCAGGAGTGGGGGAAGCAGGCGGGCGCATGCCCTCGAACTCACCAGTTACCGTTGTGACGATGTCTGAGCAGGATGTATCCCCCTCGATTGCACAACATTATCATCAAATTTCTTGCTGCTGAAGGTGTAAAACCGGCTGAAATCTTGAGAAGGTTGACTGTACAGTTCGGGGAAGAGACACTTTCTCGTGCCAGAGTGTTTGCATCGCATAAACAGTTTGTGGTGGGTTGTGATCAGTGTTCAGAATGAAAGCTATGACCGCAGACCCCGCTCCAGCATCACAGCAGACACATCAGCCATGTTCGACAGCTTATTGAAGGTGACAGACATCTAACTACCAGTGCCATTGCAAGTGAGGTTGGGATAAGCTATGGAAGCACTTTTCCATACTCAAAGAGGAGCTAGGGTTTCGTAAGGTGTGTGCCAGGTGGGTTCCTCGACTTCTCACAGCTCAGCAGAAGCTGAACCGTTTGCATGTCTGTGAAGGTCTTCTTGTAAGATTTCAGGCTGAGGGAGCCTCATTTCTCACTCACATTATCACCTGTGATGAAACTTGGGTGCACCATTACACCCCTGAATCAAAACAAGTGAGTATGGAGTGGAGACTAAAAGGGGAACCTGGACAGGAAAGCCAAGTCACGGCTGTTCAGCTGCGAAGGTTTTGGCTTCCGTGTTTTTTGACCAGCGTGGCTTGCTGCATCTTGATTTTTTGCATGAACCCAGGACTATTAATACGCATACTACTGCGACATTTTGAATGAAGCCAGACTTGCATATCGGCGGGGATCTACCGATGAGAGAAGTGATTCTTCTTCAGGACAATCCTTGCCCGCATACTGCGGTCCTGACGAGAGAAAAATTGAAACAACTGGGCTGGGAGATGCTGGACCGCCCTCCTTACAGTCCAGACTTATCACCATGTGACTTTCACCTGTTTGGCCCATTCAAGGAAGCTTTGGGAGGTCAGAGATTCGTCAGTGACGATGAGGTTGAAGACTACGTGCTCAATTGGTGAAGACACAACCTAATTTCATTCTATGAGCACGGGATTGGAAAATTACCTATGCGCTGGGAAAAATGTATTTCAAATCAGGAGACTATGTAGAAAAATGAGGTGTACTTTTCTTTGTGTTCTAAAATAAAATAAAAAATAAGTCTCGTTTATATTTGATTCACCCACATACATACATATATATATTTTGTTAGGGAATAAATATATCTTTGTAAGATATTATTTGGCTGTTTCTAAAAGAAGTTAATTGATTTATTTCATTTTCGTACTTTACAATGTTTTGTATTTTTTATATTGTATATTTTTGTATTTTCAGTATCCGTAAAAAAATTATATTTTTATGATAACTCTATACTTTTTACATCTCATTTTAACATTTAAATTAATTATTTTAACTGGAAGGAATTAGTACAGGTGGCGGTCAGTGAATGAAAACAATGAAAATACTGACCGCCACTCGGACTAATTCCTTCCAGTAATTCTCAACAGTCAACTAATTATATCCACTATAATTATTTTACCAATCGTGTCTTTTTCTAAAAATGCTTAGCCATCATGCATATTTATCCATATATACTCTTACACGGCTTCATCAACAGTGTCGTCCAATTTAGCTTACTCTGTCAAAAAATTACAATTTTAAAAACACATTAATCAATCAACTTCTTTTGGAAACGGCCAAATATATATCTTACAAAAAATTGAACCAAAAGAAAACTTAAGACGATAATGAGAAAATAATATATTATGTCTCAACTTCATAAAAAAAAAAAAAAAAAAATTTGTACCACTACAACCTATGAATATAGAATCAGGTTTTTCTCCTAATATTTGCACAAGAAGCCAAAAGTGCTCAATCATTGCCTAAAGTGCCCAAGGGCACCCACTTTGTAGAGGCTGGGTATGCCCCAGGAGGGTCTCCATACCCCTTGGTTGCTCCACGGCAGAACTTAAAGAATAGATAATTCTGCCTCAGTCAAAGTTTGAACCCGGGACCAGGAGAACAGTAGAAAGTGTCCTATCCACTAGTCACCACCGTTCCCCTGCCTTGACTTCATAAACTGAACCTTGATAAACTGTAATAGAAAAAAAAAAAAAAAAATTGTTTACAAACCTTGTATAGCAGAGAGTTGATTCTCGCATTCATTGATTGGATATCCAAAATAAGCGAGGTATTCAAATGTTTTCTGCAGGTCGCTCACCGTCGTCAGGGTCCAAAAGCAGAGGAAGCCTTGCTGGCTAATCCATTCCTTTAAAGAGAATAATTATTTTACTCAAATAAATAACATTACAATCATCAAATTTACATATAAATAAATGTATTCAGGCCCTCTTTCAAGAAAAGAATGCTCACAATCTTAAAATTACCAAGTGTTAAAACTCTCTTTTTACTTTCAATTAATTACTTATGAAATATATATAGTAAGGGAAAGCATCGCAATTGTGAACGTTTTAGAATTGGAGTTTTCATCGGAAATACACATTTTAGATTAGACTCAGTCCAATAACCAAGTCTCCAAAAAGGGTCTGAGAGTGAGGTAAAAAATTTGATATTTAAGATATGCCAGTGATTTTACAGCAAAATGTTCATTGATATGAGATAACCAGAAGAGCCAATTCATACCATGCGTTTTGTACCATTTTACAATTCTCTCAAAAATGGTTCAAAAGATTTTGATTAAACTCCCTATATCGACATAAAATTTCATGGTCTTTAATATTTTAATATCAAGTGCCATCCTACCACAGACTGAACTACCTAATCCTGTTTGGCAACATACATTAGTAATTAAACTGGGTCGCTATGAATAATGAATTTAGATATAAGATTGAGAGCATTTCTAAAATATCTATTTGGATAAGAGAAAACTGAATAAAAACACAATTAATCAGTTTAAGAATAGTTAATATTTTATTAATCATGGTTCTGTAGAGCTAATAGAGAAACTTACAACAGAAATAAGACTATATATAAAAGAGGACTATATTAAATGAGATAGTTGTTGTTATTAAGATAGTTGAGATAGTTATTGATTTAATATATTAAATAAATAATATTAAACAAGATGTTGAACGAGCTGGACTCAGAATTAAAGAAATAATAAACAGAAAAATATTTGGAGAAAAAGTGATGAAAGGTTGTTTCCAAGTCGAGCACAAGAAGGCAAGAACAGAAACCAAGTGGACAAAAGAACAAAAACAGTGGTGTTGGGGCAAGGGGCTTTTCTAAATTGAAAAACAAACCTTTCCCCGTAAGACTGTTGGGTGGTTAAAATAAGAATGGTGAAAAAAGGCGAAAAATTACCATCTGGTTGATTTCTTCACTTCGGCTTCACACAATAAGATCAATTTCTTGAACACAGTATTATTTCACAAAAAAGAAAGGTGGGATATTGTTTTTCTAGTTTAAAAACAACTCACAACAGTGGGATCACTTGTAGCTGGGTGGCTAGCGTAACAGCCTCCCATGTCAAAGGTCACGGGTTCAAATCCGCAGGTGGTCCTAGGATTTTTTAATGGGAGTAAAAATTCCTTAGTTACGCCGTCCTTCGGAGGGGACGTTAAAAGGTGGTCCCGAGCCTGTGCGATGTCAGGTACTCGTTAAAGATTCCTATCCTAATAAAACCTGGATAGGCAAAATTTAGGACTCCCACTGTAGCATCGTCCGATTAGCCATAGTAGCATAAAGTGACGTTAAATAAATAAATAAAAACTCACAACAATAGTGCACACTCATGCTATCTAACATATGTTTTTTTAACAATAATAAAACCTATGCACATAAAAAACAAAAGAACATCTGTTATCTTGATAAAATAAATAAAATTATAATAAATTGTTAATTTGGGCTTGAACAAGCGGTTTTCTGAACAGGTGAAGGCTTCTTGGGGTAGGAGAGGGAAAAATAAGAAATGTTCTTTGAATTAGTAAACCAGCGTGATCTCCAAATGGACTAATTGAATAAACAATAATATAAATTAGATAGAGAGAGAAAATAAGTTATTATTCTCACCTTGGAGTTGGTGGGTACAATATTCTGTATATCCAAACCCCAGGCTGGCGGGCAAATTTTGAACATTTCATCCAACTCCACTTGACTTAGGGCGCCATCTTTATCTTTATCGTATTTGTTAAATAATTTCTTGAAGAATTCTGCTCCACGATGGCTCAGCTCTGTTGAACTACCTTTTGGTACCTTTACCCTGAAAACAAATTTTAATTGCTTACTAAAATAATAAAAACTACAAATAAATATAATGAAATAATGTTATGAGAAAGATATATATATAGTACATTGAAACGACAAGTAACTTATAAAAATTTAAATAACAATAATGAGAAATCAAAGCATTTCATTTGATCCAAAACATGAGCAATCAATCGATTACTAATCTAATATAGAAAATCTTGTGTCACTGTCTTGTGGTCTTACTATTTTTATGAATTTTTTTTTTTCAAGCACATTTGGTAGGTATGAGAATAAGTCCTAAATTATATTTTATACAGGTAACTATGCAGACTTTTTTTTTCTGAAAATGTTTTTTGTATTATTTTTTTTATTATGCATAAAAAAATACCTATAACCCTAAATTTGCACCCTCTTTCCCCAACCCTTGCAGTTTTTATTCATGATGGTTTTGAATTTTTGAATAAACAATATCCAAATAATTTAAATGTTTTTCGTATTAAAAAATATGGTGTGGGCATAAACACACGACTTTCACTTATCTCAGCTGTTAAAATCAATTTTCGAATTTTCTTTAAAACTTTATCAATTATTTTTTTCTATATTTATCATTAATAATGTTTAATTTCTTAAAATGGAATTTCTACATAAAATTGGAGTTAAAAAAAAAAACATGTTTTCTTGATGTTACACTAGTTTGTTTTCATGTAACTTTATCATTTAGTTTTTTATATATATTTTTTTAAACAGTATATTATGATACAGAATTTTTCAAAAAGTAATATTTGACGTTATTATCCGAATTAATTAAAAAAAATGATGCCTTTCCCCACTCCCATTACTTTCGTGAACTCTCACGATATTTTACCTACCTGTTCTCTCACTGTTTACCATGGCCTTAAGAACTAGAAGAACCAAGCTCTGAGAACAGACTATAAACCAACCAGCATTGTACTCAATCAATTCCTAAAATTTAGAACTACACGATAGGTGCCTATTTACAATCAGTTACCGCACACAATTGAATCTATCTGTGCAAGTGAGAGTGATTCGTGTTAAAAACCAAGACTTCACTAACGTTTTTCGTTAAGTAGATTTAACATGTTCATGCTGGTGTGTACACTTGACTGTAGCATGGGTCACACCACTTAACTATTCCATAGGATGAAGTGCATCACAGGTGAGTCACTTGTTTTCAGTCGTTAAGAAAATAAGTTTATTTTATTTTTTCTCAACATTATATGATGTAGGAATTAACAAGCAAAAGGGTTTATTTATGGAATATTTTATAACCTTCAACATCCTCCCTCAAAGGACTTTTATCTCTTTATTTCATTTGATTACTCTTCTTTAACCCTTTAGTGTCCGTGGACTACTTAGTAGTGAGGTGAAAGGTGGGCTCCACAGACCATGGACGACTATAGTAGCTTTGCTTCACTAGCGTTTCAAGTCCATTAGCTTCTGTAGTAGCTCTGTTTCTAGAGCCATCTAGTGGTCTGGTTTACAATGTGAAGTACGTTCCCTTGACAACAGTTATCGTAAGGATCCACTTTTGGCTATATTATTGAGATCGAGGCTATAATACTGAGAGCAGATTTCTATGCAATTGCGTATTTTGTTTAGAGCCTCTGAGCACCCCGGAAATCAAATTCCTATCCGAATCATGTATCTAGGATACTACTGGTTAAACTTTGTATTGGATATTTGAAGAATTTTGCATAAATTTATTAAATAAAAAAAATATTATAAAGTTTTTAAATCCACCTGTGCCAGTCCATGGTCCGTATCAAAAAGGATGTTGGGAAACTGTAAGGCATTAACGAAAAAAACATAATAGCTTAGTCAAAGCGTAGTCGGTCCAGCGCGCACAGTTGCCTTCACTACCAGCCGATCCAGCAAGCCTGCTCTAACTCTGAAGTAGTCAGACGTTAAAGGGTTAAGAATTCCCTTGTATTTTAATTTTTATAATTTTACTTATCTTTAAACTTGATGCAAGAAATGTGCACTTAAGAAAACACCATGTCAAAACTGTTTTAATCTCACATTTAGCCTGTTCAAGCAGTTGTGATCTCGTATTGGAACTTGGAACAGTGTCACCCCACCACACGAAGCCTAAGCAGCTAAGACAGTCCCATCTCAGGCAAAAAAAATAGACATTCCCCCCGGCATGAACGTGTTAAAAATAAATTTTATGACACCTCACATATCTCTGGACATCGTCTGCAGACCATTTATTGTAAAGTATTGTCCTAAACAGTTACTTATATCCTCTCGCACCAATATTTTCCCCATTTCATGAAATACATATAAACCAAAATATTTTAAAACTAATAATCTAATTATCATATTATATACTCACTGAGGGAAGAGATAATCTTTTGATAAATGTAAATGGTCGTTGTACCCAAACTTCCTCAGGACAGTCCAAGTAGTGTGGCTTCTACCTCTTTGGACAAAGAGGCAATGAAGATAGAGGAAACCTAAAACAACATACACAATATTTCATTATCAGGTAAAGCAAGAATGTAATGTAATTAATAAGAATATACAAAATGAAGAAAAAAGGATAACATAAATTGAAAAAAAAAAATCATAAAATAATTAATTAAAGTGGAAACTGAAGCATAAAAATTAAGTTGTCAATTTTCAGATAATTCTAAAAAACTTATCTCTGTTATTAAAATCAATTCAAAGTTTTGTTGTTTGTTGTTTATTCATTTAACGTCACTTTATGCTACTATGGCTAATCGGACGATGCTACAGTGGGAGTCCTAAATTTTGCCTATCCAGGTTTTATAAGGATAGGGATCTTTAACGAGTACCTGACATCGCACAGGCTCGGGACCACCTTTTAACGTCCCCTCCGAAGGACGGCGTAACTAAGGATTTTCTACTCCCATTAAAAAATCCTAGGACCACCTGCGGATTTGAACCCGTGACCGTTATTCAAAGTTTTAAAAATACAGTTAGAGATGAAAAAACATTTAAAGAATTAATTACATTGAGTTTTGATAGAAACATGTAGCTTTATTAAATAAATAATCTATTATATTAATATCTATAACAATCAGTTAGTTTAATCTACTTTTCAATACTTTCCATTACTACCTTTTACATTACTAACTTTATAATATGATACTTTTTCTAAAATTGTTTAGCTTTCTAAAGATATATCATACAACTATATTAATGCCATTATGATCAAATGTACTGAATTCTTTCAACTTTTAAGTTAATTCGTTTTTTATTATGAATGCTAACAAGATAATATGGTTAATTTTTTTAAATCTTAAAAATTGAAAGTACTTTAGAGGAAAAAATTTAAAATATCGGTATTTAAGCCCAGTCAGACTATTTCAATCAGAATGAAACCTACATCATATTAAAGCCCATTAAATTTTACATCGATATAGGAAATTTAAAGAGAATTGTTTTTGTAAAAATCGTAAAAAGGTGCAAAATGCATGTTATGAAGTGGTTCTTCCGGTAAGCTGATTTTGATCAAAAAGTTGCTGTAACATCTTGAGCATAGAGTTGTCTTAAATATGAAATTTCAGTTTTGTGCGACTTTTCGTTTTCAAGCTAGTTTACCACACACACACACAGACCTTTTCCGAGACTTGGTCATTTGAACTGAGGGGACCCTAAAACGTGTATTTCCGCTAAAAACTGAAATTAGAAAATTTTCATTATCTCAATATTTCCCTTATAGTCCGTGATCCAGCAATGAAAAATGCAACCCATTATACCAAAATTTATGGTATGTTTTATGCAAAGCATCTATCATGGTAAAGAAAAAAATATACGTCTGCCAACTCAAAACGGGTAGATTACAAAATGGTGGCCATTCAAAAAAGGAATCTCACTCTTTTTTAACATGATAACGGTTACTATCGTGGAAACGGCTCATCCTACGAAGATAATGATTATAAAGTAAATCATCAAGCATTTAATAAGCTTTCATTTGAGTGGTAAAAGACTTTATTCATTTGTATGTCTAATATTCAACAATATAGAGGTATTACAAAAAATACCTGAATGAAATTACTTAGTTTAAAACCTTAAAAAGTGTAGAACAAGAAGCCTTATGTTAATCTATATTTATAAAAGAAAGTCCCATTTCACTCGATTTTCTGGTCATCGCAGTATCTCAAATATGACTATGTTTGTGAAGCTGAATTTTTTCCTTGAGCGTCGCTTTAATGTCTAGATGTGCAATAACACTGGGTATAGGAAAATTCCTTCTCTAAGTGGTTAAAAAATTATTATTCTTCAGGACAATGCTCGCCCGCATACTGCGGCCCTGACGAGAGAAAAATTGGATCAACTGGGCTGGGAGACGCTGGAACACCCTCCCTACAGTCCAGACTTATCACCATGTGACTTTCACCTGTTTGGCCCACTCAAGGAAGCTTTGGGAGGTCAGAGATTCGTCAGTGACGATGAGGTTGAAGCCTACGTGCTCAATTGGCTGAAGACACAACCTACTTCATTCTATGAGCACGGGATTGGAAAATTACCTATGCGCTGGGAAAAATGTATTTCCAAATCAGGAGACTATGTAGAAAAATGAGGTATACTTTTCTTTGTGTTTAAAGTAAAAATTAAAAAATAAGGCTCGTTTATATTTGATTCACCCACGTATATTTAGTTATATATATTTTATATATTTAATACAAACATACATATTAGTTTTTTAAAAATAATTCAAGATGACTAAAAAAGATTTCGTTTCAAGAACATAGTAAGACTTATTTTCCAAGCCTAAAAAAAAACATGGGTTATTCTGGAGGAAGGCACAATCACAATTGGGAAAAATACGCAGTTAGGTTATGTTGTTACCTATACAACGCTTATGTTTAGAAGATAAAACGATGTAATTGAATAATTTTTAAGTGGTAATGGGGAATGTTATTGTAACCGAGAGTGAATAAAATTGATATCTGGCATGAAATACAGTAAACCCTTGTTTTAATGAACTCCAAGGGACCAAAAAATTCTCAGTTCGTTATAAAAGAATTTGTTATATCCGAAAAATAAATTGTATGTATGTTATATGTCTTGGTATAAATTGAGGTGGTTAAAAAGAATATTTTTCAATACAGCATTCCCTTACAGGCACATGTTTATTTAGAAACTACAAAAGCAGTTAAAACTATGCACGATGTACATATATCTATCTTATTTCAAATTATACATAATACTTTAAGATTAACTTAAACCATCATTCAAAATACAAAACTTAAAAAGGGACTTACAATGTCAAAATCACAGCAATCCACATAAAGTTGAAATAATAAAAATATATATTTTTTTTCACATCCCTATGAAGACGCAAAGGAGGCATCAATTTTATCTTTATTAGCGATAATCGTTGATAGAGGAGATTTTGATATCCTGTATTTTTCCACAATTTTCTATTTCGACTCAATTTTTTTATCCACTTCTTGGAGAATCACCAACCTTGTATTTAAATCAATAGATTTTCCCTTTGACATAATATGCGGAGCCGAAATGCACTTAGAACGGAAAGCAAGACTGACTTCACCTCGTAGGAAACTTGAATTAAAGCAAGTAATAAAAGCAATAAAAACAGAAAAACTAGCTGAAACTCTAGAAGCCATAAGCTGTCACAGAATTCAGCTGATTAGAGATATGAGGTAAGAAGGATTTGGACAGAAAGGTGCCGGTCTTTACTGGGAATTAAGACGTATCGTAATTTTTTTTTCTTTATTTTTCATAATAACCGAACAAATTCAATTCTGAGGTCCACAAAAGTAGTTCGTTAATTCATTATAAGAGAATATTTTGTTATAAACGAGGAGAAAGCATAGTTTTCTATTAATTTTTCAAGGGACTGCAACGATAGTTCGTTATAAACGGGTGTTCGTTAAAAAGAGGGTTTACTATAATAATATTTTATTTACCATACACAGAGTAACACATTGCTATTTCAGGTGTCTTTTTTAGTATAACCTTACTGAATATAATGAAAGCTAAAATGTATTTAGTAATTATCGATATGTTTACTTCTTCGAAGATGTTTATTATAAATTTGACTGAATAAAATCAGAATCTGGCAATAAATAATAACTTTCGTTGTACATAAAAATAGTCGAAATAGTAGCTGATTGGCGATCGAAGTAATACGTATTGTCGCTACACTTAACCATGAACGAGTACAAAAAACAAAAATGTGAAGACTTCGTGAGCAAAGCCGCGAGGATACAGCTAGTTATGTAATATAGGATACTTTAATAAATATAGTATATATACTTATCCTTATATATACGTTACCTTTTAGTGTTATACAATTATTATGAGAAACCCCTCCAGTGATATGCCTTCTGATAATTTCTTTCACTTCTTCCATAGCCTTCTTTCTCAGAGGCAAATCGAAGCATCTCTTTTGAAATTCATTCAGTTCTTCATCATTCAAAAATCCATCATTATCTAAATCACAAACCTGAAAAAGACATTATTAGGGAAAAAATTCTATTTAAAAATAATTTATAATAAATAAAACTATAGTATTCAAATTTAATTGAGCAGTTGTTTGATTTTAAAGAAGAAAAAAACTAGATTAGTATTTTTATTTTCATAAACAGCGAGAAAATATATTTTCCATGACTTACCCTAAATATACGAGTCAAAGCTTTCTTACACTCTT
The DNA here is from genome assembly GCA_023052935.1 of Piezodorus guildinii. Taxonomy (NCBI): domain Eukaryota; kingdom Metazoa; phylum Arthropoda; class Insecta; order Hemiptera; family Pentatomidae; genus Piezodorus; species Piezodorus guildinii. Next base: position 147,492,557 of record CM041296.1, on the reverse strand, counting down.
CTGTTAGCTAAAAAAAAATTGAATTGATTAATTATAGTTGAGGTAAAATTAAATTATATTATGGAATATTAGACAGAATATAATTATATAGTTTTATTATAATTAACAACTTTATGAAAACTGAATGTGCCTCAGAAGGGTCACCAGATCCCAGGCTTATCCACAGCTGATATAAAAAAGAATTAATAATAAGGTGTAGATTCTTTAAGGTGAAGGTTGCCATATTTATCAATCACTAGCATTTATGATCATATGTCTAAAATAGTCTATCAGTTCTATTTATATAACCTATCTTAATGAAGTTCAATAAAGCCTTATTTCTGAAGGTATTCTTTATATCAAAGGTCAAATTCTGTGAATAAAATTGGAGGCTGATTTATACTTCACCACTCTTTTATTAAAAATTAATGCACGAAGTTTCTGCTGAAATGCCATCATCAGGTGCAATGTGCAGGTATTTAGACATGAGGCTTCTGGTTGTAAGCATCCCCTAACACTAGATAAATTTGTTCCTTTGCACCTGAAGATGGCATTTTAGCCGAAACGTTGTGCATTAATTTTGAATAAAAGAGTGATGAAGATATAAATCAGCCTCCAAATTTATTCAAAGAACAAACAAATTATTTGCCAAACCCAGACCCAACTATCTCCTTTATAAAAAAACGTGACTAATATATCAACTACAGTGGGTGCCTAGTCACTCAGGCATTATAGGCAATGAGAGCTGATGGTCTCGTAAGGAGAGGTTCTGCTCAGATAACTTTTCAAACCCAAGCCTATTTGTGGAATAGGCCTCAGCTATGCTAAAGGTGTAATCAAGGCAGCTGTTGGCAACAAAACCAAGCTCTACTTGACCGCCTGCTGCAACGGAAGTTCTATTGAATCTAACAAGGTAACATTGCACATAGCAGTAGAAACTCAAGCACTCAGCACAGCCTACAGGCTCTATAATAATCATAATAATGAGTCCCTTTAGAATAATATAGCAGGAAATAAAAAGTTGTCTTAAGACTCTAGTCTTAGAGTATAATGATTGAAAACAATAAAATTAAACTAACAATATGTACAAATAAGATAAACATAAAAGACAGATTCTAATAAAAATGCACTAACAAAAATATAAATGTATGTTAACATAAGAACAAAAAAAAGACATAATGAAAAAATATAATAAGATTTAAAAAGACAGAAATATATATACATACATACATACATATATATATATATATATATATATATATATATATATATATATATATATATATATATACAGTTTTAAAATAAAATATAAAAAGAAGTTTGTGAGTTCGAGTCGCAATAGTGCTGTAGACCTCAAGTAGCGAGACTATCGGTGGAATGAGTTTCATGACTCAGGGACTCTCCGTCATGAAACTCATTCCGCCAAAAATATAAAAAGAAAAGAAATGACAGTTCTTCAACGTATGTTAACATAAGAACAAAATATATATATATATATAAGTTATGTTTAGTTGATACAAAATAATAGAAAAAAGAAATGGATAACTCGTACGATTTCAGAAACAATACTGATCTTTTTTATTGTTCGCAAATAACCACATGTGTTTTTATAATATTCTTAATGTTTACTATACTAAATGGTATTAAATCTAATAATAATGGACTCCCGTCCTTAACCTCCTCATATCCCGGCTCGCTGCCTCCTCTCGGCTGCCAATCGACGCTGTTGGCTCCGCCTGCTGCCTCCCTCTCCTCCACTGCCACTACTCGCTGGTTCTTCGCCATCCGTCTCTGAAGTATCTGAAACCTCAGTAGCTTCTTCCGAAGGTCCGCTTCTTCGAGATGGGCCGCTTTTTCTCTTCATTCTCTGCATATTAATTTCCATCGGCTCATCCCGCGATGGTTCTCTTCTCCTGACCATATAGGGACATTGTCTGGCTATGTGTCCCTCGGTTCCACATTCAAAGCATTTAGTTTTGGGACACTGGGCCACTAGATGTCCCTGTTTCCCACAACCATGGCACTTTCTGTCGTCCTTTCGAATCCCGTTCCTTTTTTGAGGATGTCCTGACTTCCTCTCTCCCGCCGTATGTCTGTCTCTGCTTTCGTACATACGTTCTTTCCTTCTCCAATTTGTCTGTGTATTCCGTGGACGTCTATCGGATACCCTACTCCAACCTTCCTCTACTTCCATCCTGGTTTCTTCTTCCCTAGCACTAGCATCGACCATATCCTGGGCACACTCCATAAATGTACGGTCCCGAGGTAGGGACTCTTTCTTCCCAGTCTCCTTGGCCAATTGAACCTTAAGAATCAAAGCTAGGAAAGCCATCCTGGCTTCTACCTCGGCCACATTCATTGTTTCTCTCATTTTCTCCGTTATCTTGTTATACATTCCAAGCAGGATCCCTGCATATTGCCCCGTCGTCTGCCGCGGTGCACGCCTTTCCCGGAACATTTGAAATATATCTTCTTCTGGGGTCCAGCGTCCTCCACCATAAGCCTTCTTCAACCTTTCTTTAACTATTGGCCACGGTGTATCCTCATCAGCTTGGATCTGGTTCAGGATATTCCTCTTAACTCGACAAACCAAGGCGTCCCCCAGGTTAAGAAGATCTTCAACTGTTTTAGCCTCGATCCTCGCCATAAGACGATCCCCGCCCTTTAGAAAGTGATTTAAATCACCTACCTCGCCACCGAAGCGCTCCAGGTCCGAAATTGCTTTTCGCAGATCCTGACATGTCGCTGTTTTTATTCTTATCCAGGCCATTGCATTGGCGTGTGCTTCTGCTAACGTTTCTCTAGGCAACGGAGGGATTTCAATCACAGCCGGTAGCTGAACTTCCGGAACATGTGGGTTCTCTGGTAGGTTCAGTACTGGTGGCCTGAGAATACCATCCATTCTTCTTTCTTATTGGAGAGAAAAAAAAAAAACAGAAGCAATTTTTCTTTAAAATCTAAGGCGAGATGAAAAATAAAACATCAATAATATTGGTAACCTGCCTGCTTTGAGGTTCCCGGGTTTCGGCACCAGTTATGTTTAGTTGATACAAAATAATAGAAAAGGAAATGGATAACTCGTACGATTTCAGAAACAATACTGATCTTTTTTATTGTTCGCAAATAATCACATGTGTTTTTATAATATTCTTAATGTTTACTATACTAAATGGTATTAAATCTAATAATAATGGACTCCCGTCCTTAACTTATATATATATATATATATATATATATATATATATATATATATATATATATATATATATATATATATATTATAATATTCTTATTTTTTATAAAATATTTTCTTTTAAGAAAAATCAATCAACACAAATAACACTTCATTATTATTCAATTTTACTCTCAGGGTATGGTATGGGTTCTTGACAATCAGGCACATTTTTATTATTTAACTTTTTAATTATAATAATAACTTACAAACATAATACAAACAATATGCAGGCAGGCTAAAAATGTTTCTTCATATTCAGACAGCTGCTCATACCTCCCCAGCTCTCCACTCAAAACTCCTGACTATCAGCTCATAACCCCAACTCCTCTCACAAGTCCCCTCTTGAAAACTACTGACTCCTATCAACTCATAACCCCAACTCTGACTCTATCCCCAGGTATCTTTCTTCTACCTGGGTTTTTACCTGGGATGTCCCTTACATCCAAAATGGAGGTTATGTTTACAAACAAACAAATAAGAGCTGTTATTCAAAATTTACCTTTTACCTTATTGTTAGCCTGCCTAACTCAACAACAAATATATAAATTAATAACCACTATAATTATAAAAAATGGGTATATTACATTTCTCCCCAATCCTAGGTTAAAAAAAAAATATTTTGGTAGGAAATATTTTTTTTTTTCTTTTAAATATAACTATTTTAAAATATACACATTATTTCTTTCAATAAACCTTCTTTGTTACAATTTGTTACAAATATTTTCAATAATTTATAAATTAAGTTTATATACAGTATTTTACATTGAAGGATAAATTTAAAAACTAACTAGGGACATAATATACTGTAACTATATACACATAAAAATTACACAAGTAATATATACAATTAAGAACATATAACTAATCACATCTTCAAAATAAACTATATAAATAAATTTTACTTACAAACAGGTCTAGGTGCATAGAAAAAAAATAATTTAGAAAGAAATTATCTACCAAATAACAGAGCAACAAATTAAAAAAAAAAAACTTTTGTGAAGACACCAATAATAAGATACGGTTCCATATTGTTTTAGGCTGACAATTGACAATAAATATTTAGCTAATTAATTTGTGAACTTACGTAAATTTACATATGAAAAAACTTCAGCAAAAATTACATTATTTACAATTTATTAATTAATAATTCCAGTATGGTGCAATCTGAACATTGTTCAGACTGCCCATCTTTTAGCTCATCTAGCGGAGGGAGCGCTAATCATCCCTTTTTATCCTCTGGAAAAGGATAAAGATTGCCGTGTCCAAAAATAATATGGTCTCTGATCTTTCCTAACATGATCCAAGACCATATAGCCTTGGTAGAACTCATAGTCTAAAATAAAAAGGATAATAGTTTTGGTTGGCACATTCCTGTATTGATTAATTAAATTTACAATTGGTGACAAATAATTATAGGAGATGTAGAAACCAATTTTCGGATTATTTAAAATGTTTAACCTATTAAATACCTCCAGTGGTTTATTTTGGGGACTTAAGACACTTATTAAAGTTCTGAAAGTTAAACATTTGCCAATGGGTTTCACATCACAAATCTGATCTTTGATATTGCTATAAAATGATACCTGGGGTTTATTTTGGAGACTTGATGCACTTATTAAAGTTCTGAAAGTTAAGCATTTTTCATTGGATTTCACATCACAAATTTCATCTTCTTTGATGTTAACACTTTCCTTCACATCAATAGAACTAGTTATTACAGTCTTGTCCTGGATCTCTTCAATACCATTGGGATGTGAAGTGCTTGATAGAGCTTCTTCTTTACAAATAGGAGATATTGTTTCTGTTGTAAACTCTTCACTCTCTTGGTCTGTAGGCTCTTTATTCTCGTTTTCTTCATCTTCAGTGGAGGTTCTTTTCTGGGAATCAATTTTTATTTCTTTTGTAATAATTGTACAGGTTTCTAATACTTCTGTTCCAAATTTATCTATCTTTTGTTCCAATTTTTCCATCATCATCATCATTTGCTTCAACAAATCTACCTTATCTAAATAACTATTTGTTCCTTGGTCCTCCATATTGTTTGCTCACAAATTAACACAAATAACACATACAAAACTTATTAAAATATAAATTGTGCACTGATTGTCGTGGTCTTAATATTTAACAAATTAAGCCACACCTAGTTGGGAGCCAAATTATATAATATTCTTATTTTTTATAAAATATTTTCTTTTAAGAAAAATCAATCAACACAAATAAACCTTCATTATTATTCAATTTTACTCTCAGGGTATGGTATGGGTTCTTGACAATCAGGCACATTTTTATTATTTAACTTTTTAATTATAATATAATCTTACAAACATAATACAAACAATATGCAGGCAGGCTAAAAATGTTTCTTCATATTCAGACAGCTGCTCATACCTCCCCAGCTCTCCACTCAAAACTCCTGACTCCTATCAGCTCATAACCCCAACTCCTCTCACAAGTCCCCTCTTGAAAAACTACTGACTCCTATCAACTCATAACCCCAACTCTGACTCTATCCCCAGGTATCTTTCTTCTACCTGGGTTTTTACCTGAGATGTCCCTTACATCCAAAATGGAGGTTATGTTTACAAACAAACAAATAAGAGCTGTTATTCAAAATTTACCTTTTACCTTATTGTTAGCCTGCCTAACTCAACAACAAATATATAAATTAATAACCACTATAATTATAAAAAATGGGTATATTACAATATATATATAATTTAAAAAAATATAAGATTTAAAAAGAAAAAAAAAAAAAAAAATATATATATATACAGACATACATACAACAAACACACACATATATAAATATGCATACATAAGTCAGGAACAAGATCTAACTCCCTGGGATACCAGAGGAATAGTAACTTTTCAGAAGGATTGATGAAGATTCGGAGGTTACCATGCACTCTGATCTTCAGGTCAAGAAATATAGGAACACACTTATTGTGTAGGGATTATTGGACTGGCTAGCACAGATTGTTCAATTCGGTCAATTGTTACACAGACGGATCCCTGAAGGAATTAGGTTCAGGGGCAGGAATATGGAGAATGGACAAACCCTAATTTCAGAAGGGATAAGAGATAGACTTATAACTATCCATACCGATAGTCAAGCTGCTATTAAAGCCTTGGGTAGCTACATGACTCGTCCAAACTAGTGGAGGAGTGTAAAACACACCTCAAAACACCCTCCCTGCTGAATAAGGTCCGAGTTCATTGGGTGCCTGGTCAATCAGGCATTTTAGGCAACGAGAGAGTCGATAGCCTTGCAAGGATTGGTTCTGCTCAGATACTCTCCATGTCCGAGCCTATTTCTGGAATAATCCTCAGTCAAAAAGTCTGATCAAGGCAGCAAAACCAAGGTCTATTGAGAAGCAGTATCATTCAAAGTTCTTCTTCGAGGAATCCTGCAAGGAGAGAAGTCATAATTTCTCAAAAGATGGGGCTAACTCTGAGGAGGGTGGCAGGACTGTATACAGGATACTGTCAGCTTAAAAAGCATCTCCACAATATGAGGTTAGTAGCCCCACAGGTTCGCAGGTTCAGCAAAAGGGAAACTGAACCTGCCTATCATGCCATATGCAGTTGTGAAGAAATTTCTGGGATAAGGTTTTACCACTTTGGCAATGACCATACTTGATCATCAACTGATTTGATGATCAAATCAATCCTCACAGTTTGGTCAGATTTGCAAAGGAAATTAGTACGCATGAACATAATAGAAAATGGCACACAATAAGCACATTTGATCTTTATCCATTGATCTTTTAGGGTTCCCTGAGTTCAAATGCACAAGTGTAAATAGGCAGAGTAAGTCAAGAAGAAAAGCAAAAAATTACAAGAACATATATTTTTTAGGGCATGTAACTGACATGTAACTGATTATCATCTTTTGAGTGTGCCCCCTACACCGTTATAATAGCGACAGACAAATAAATACTTATAATCCATAAGTCATACATGATAATACTCCACTATTAACCTATTTACGATAAATAGATAAAACTGTATTTTGTTTAATTTTTAAGTATTCACATAATGTAACTTGATGCAACAGTAGCTAATCTGACGACGATGATACAGAGTGAGTCCTAAATTTTGCCTGTCCAGGTTTAATTAGGATAGGGATCTTTAACAAGTATTTGACATTGCACTGGCTCAGGACCACCATTTTATGTACCCTCTGAAGGACAGCATAATCAAGGATTTTTGTTTGTTTGTTTGTTTATTCGTTTAACGTCACTTTTATGCAACTATGGCTAATCGGACGATGCTACAGTGGGAGTCCTAAATTTTGCCTATCCAGGTTTTATTAGGATAGGGATCTTTAACGAGTACCTGACATCGCACAGGCTCGGGACCACCTTTTAACGTCCCCTCTGAAGGACGGCGTAACTAAGGATTTTTTACTCCCATTAAAAAATCCTAGGACCACCTGCGGGTTTGAATCAAGGATTTTTTAGTCCCTTTAAAAAATCCCTAGGGTCATTTGCCAGGTTTGAATCTACAACTTAGGGCATAAAGGGCTATTATGCCAGCCATTACACCACATGTGACCCCCAAAACAAAACTTCATTTTGGATATAACCTTATACTTTAGTTTTTTAATTTTTAGAATAAATAACACTTTACTTATTGAAATATTCTTCTATTCTTCCCGGATCCAATCCTTACAATCCAAAATCCTCAACGCTCCTTACTTTGTCACAAATAAACTCATCCATAAAGACCTAATCAGACTCATCCATTTGTTGCTGATCTAGCCCGAAACCAGATATCACTCCTTCCATAACAAACTCCTCTCCCACTCTAACTCACTAGTTTCAATCCTTGCTTCCTATTCCATTCCTGACAATCCTCCGAGGCATCTGAAAAGAACATGACCTCGAGACCTTCTAGTTTAGAAAAGTTACAGGAGTGCTGCCATTGGGTAGTTCTTCTTCAAGTCTGTTTCACGCCATTTATCTTTTATCACATTTACTTGTTGTACTTTGAAGTAAAGTTGTAAATTTCAATAAATGATGTTAACAAATAAAAATAAAATAAAAATATTCTTCTAGATTAAAGATTTTTTTTTTTTTTTAATGACGTGTAAATCTGAACTATTGGGTTGTTTCACATGAAATGTCCGTTTTTATTGTTTCTGAAATACATAAAGGATTTTGCAGGTCTCTGTTGTTTTCTTCCGAATGTTTACATATTTAAAGTAAACAGTTACTAATCCTCTACCTTTGTATTATTAACATTAGCTTCCCAATCAATTGCCCACTTTTTAGTATACCTCCAAATATGAACATGGAAACACGCGATTTTCAAGTAATATTTTTGTACGAGTTTAAACTCGGCCATTCAGCAGCTGAGGCCGCTAGAAATATTTGCGAGGCGTTTGGGGAAGGGAGTGTTAATGAACAGACCATTCGTCTTTGGTTTGCTAAGTTTTCAGCTGGGGATACCGACTTGGAAAAAAAAACTTGCCCCGAGGAATACCTCCGTCCAAAATAGACAACGATGTTCTCAAACATACAGTAGAAGGAAACCCTACCAAACAGTTAAAGGACTCTCAGCACAACTAAATGCAAGTGCATCTACCATTTCCAGACATTTATTGATTGATTAAAAATGAAAGAACTGGGCTACAAAGTTCTTCAGCACCCACCATATTCTCCTGACTTGTCTCCAACAGATTACCTCCTGTTCAGGAATTTAGACAACTTTGTCAAAGGAAAACTTTTTGAAAATGATGATCAAGTGAAAAGTGCGTTTTCATTGGGGAAAATGTGTAGAAAAAGAAGGTAAATACTTCGAATAAAATTATCTTGTTTTCATATCGTATTTTTAATTAAAATCCTTTACCTTGAAAACGGAAATTTCATGTGACACAACCCAATACTTGTTTTAATGTACCTTCAAACCACCTAGTTTTTTTTTATTTTTTATTTAAAATAATATTTCTTGATCTAATATGATTTTATAAGTGTAATACTCCATTTAATTACACACCAAATAAAAATAACTACACCTTTACCCCTATCTCACTTTCTACTATCATAAGAGTAATATGAGAGCTGAAACTATCATCGTGTAGCACACAATATTTAATCTTAAATCTTATTACAATAGTTCTTTAAAAAAATTTCAATATAATTAAATTTATAGCACTTACATCTTGTTTATCGGAAATATAGATGGGGGCGATAGGGTGCAAAACAGCCTTTTGTGCGTAGTAAAACATTTCGCTGATGTTCTTCAATGATTTTGCTGAACACTGCCAAAATAAAATTAAAAGAAGAGAAATAGCATTAAATTATTTTAGAGTTAATATCCATATTTATATAAATTTATAGCTTACTTACTTCAACAAAACTCTCAATCTCCGGATACTCCTCCATGATCTCTTGGGCAGCCTGAAATTTTATTTTATTTTTTTAATGCCTTTTCTTTTATTTTTTTAAATTACAGACAATTTTAAACTATAATAAAAGCTATAAAAAGTAAAAACTGAAATATAAATAAAGATGGAACATTTGATGCATTCCATGCCATATGAACACACACATGTTAAAGTGTTTTTCAAATTTATTTACAACAAAATTAACATTATTATTATTATTAATTATAATTATTAGTTTTGTTAGTTAATACATAAAAATAAATTCATGTCCTCGTGTTTTTTTTTTTTTTGTGTTTTTTATGTTGTACAAAAATTAATAAGAATCATTAGAATAATTTTTCAAACCTTAACATTTTTTAACTTCCTAATTTGATGGTTTTTTATTCAAAAATTCTTAATTAACAAAATTTTAAAATATTTATTCGATTCTTTGATATTCCATTAGATTCTTTAAAAAATATATTTATATATATATCGATATAACAACTGGTATAGTACAATAGTATACAATAGTACATAATATCCATGGTATAGTTGATTGTTAGTGTAATAATAAAAAAATGTCTACCTCTTACATTAATGTTTTGTTTATTCATTTAACGTCACTTTATGCTATGGCTAATCGGACGATGCTACAGTGGGAGTTCTGAATTTTACCTAACCAGGATTAATTAGAATATGGACCTTTAACCCTTTCACTATTCACAAAGGATCATTTTTGCGACAATCACGGTACTAAGAATGACGGCTGCCTCCGTACCTCACCATACTGCATACTTTTTTTTCAAATTTTACATTCACTCGCTCCTTTTTTTATCTCGGCCCTCTCTACTTTCTGCCTCCTATTTAATTTTTTCCATCCTCCTTTCCGATTCAGGCTTTGGACTGACACTGGCGGAGTTAACTTTTATTTTATTTTTTTCTCCCTAGAGTTTGTGTTTTTTAGAAACTTAATTTTGTGTGGTTATCTTCAAAATACTTGTCCAGACATGGTCCGACTTTTTGTTTCACGCCAAATTTTTTTTTTTTTTTTTGAACAAACAACACATCTTCTGTAAGTTTGTTTTTTTCTATTTCTATCTAAAATATAACTTTCTATCTAATAAATAAAACTCACAAAATTAAATAATGATTAAGGGCAGTAAAACAGAGACTTGATTCACGCTGAACGCACAATTAAGAATAAATAGAAAGGGTGGAAATAGCCGGGAAAGGGACGGAACAGGTAGTCGACCCTTACCAGGTATTATCCTCAAGAACGGCTTATGAAAGTGAATTCTTATGACATCAGTCGGGCTGAAGAAGAAGCTTTGGTTTACAGAGGGTTTGGTAGAAAGGGGCAAGATAGCCCCGGGAAGCTTTGACATTGAAAAATAGAGAGGAAAGTGGAGTGTCCTAGTTGGCGCGTCGGCATAAGCCGACATTGGTATTTAAGGGTTAACCAGTACCTGACATCGCACAGGCTCGGGACAAATATTTCCCTCCGAAGAAGGCATAACCAACAATTTTTTCCTCCCTTTAAAAAATCCTTGGACCATCTGCCAGGTTTGAATCCACCTCTTAGGGCATAGGTAGGCTGTTATGAACCCGGAGTCATTTTTAATTTTTTTTTTCTTTCAATGAAAAATTTCTAGAATATTGTTTTACTTCTAGATTAAGTAAAGGAACACATGAATGGTCAATATGATGGCTGATATACATCTGCTGCACAACAGGTGACCCCCTTATAATATTTTGATTTAGCAAGGTATACCAAGGAAGTTAGTAAGCCTAGTAGCAATGTGCATGTTCGAGTACCTGACATTTTACATTCCTTCCAAAGACCAGCATAACAAAGGATTTTTTTCTCTTATTAAAAAATCATAGGGCCACCTGCCAAATTAATTTGACTATACTTTTTTTTTTCTTATTTTAAACTTAAATTAATAACAGTGAGTAATACTGATGTGTTGAGGCGAAACAAAGATTTCCTTTTTTCAAACATTATCTGGTAATGAAAGTGTGGTTAGGATATATTTATTAACTGACACAATATAGTAACGTATTGATAAACTATGTACTTGAGGAATAAATAAAACATTGACTTATGTTCATAACTATTTCAATCGATATAAAATAAGAAATTTATTCAGAAGATGACAGAAAAAAAAAAAAAAAAATATTCACAAGGGATCACTTGTAGCTGGGTGGCTAGCGTAACAGCCTCCCATACTAAAGGTCACGGGTCCAAACCCGCAGGTGGTCCTGGGATTTTTTAATTGGAGTAAAAAATCCTTAGTTACGCCATCCTTCGGAGGGGACGTTAAAAGGTGGTCCCGAGCCTGTGCGATGTCAGGTACTCGTTAAAGATCCCTATCCTAATAAAACCTGGATAGGCAAAATTTAGGACTCCCACTGTAGCATCGTCCGATTAGCCATAGTAGCATAAAGTGACGTTAAATAAATAAACAAACAATATTCACATGAAATGAAATTTCATCACCCATAGTGACTTGCCCTTGTTTTGCATGGGTGTAATTTGAATGTAGGGTCATTTATATTTTTAAAACTCAGGGAAATATTTAGAGTTTATCACTTAAGGATTATAAGTTAAATGTAACGGAAAGTGTACTTAGTAAGAAAATATCATGTTTATTTCATAATGTCTATTCATTATTATATTTAATCATTGGCAGAATGAGAAACATAAATAAACTTAATAATATTCAAGAACACTTAACTTTTTTTTTCTTGTTCAACTAAGAAAGTTCTCCATTGAAAATAATAAAGTAAAATTAAATTATGATTGTAGATATGATTGTTATATCTGATGATAACAACTACCTAACAAACTTTTTTTCTTTTTTTTTATATTAAAGAAACAGTTTCAAATAAATTATAAATTATTACATCAACAGTTGTATCTTCGATAAGATCTTCCTTGTTGCCGACAAGAATGATTGGGCATCGGGAGTGAGGGATGGCGTCCCTGAGGAGCGGGAGCCAATGGGTCGTTATCCTCATCAGGGTCCGCTCATCATCCACGGAGTACACCAAACAGATCACATGCGCTCGTCTGATTTCCTCCAGCAGCTGATCATCGGTCTGTTCCACGGCTAGAATAAAACAGTATATAATCAAATTTAATGATTATAATAAAGTTTAATATGAAATCGATTAAAAGGAATCATAACTATAGACTAAATTTAGACAAAATAATCAGGAGTTTTATTATATTTTGTCAATGGTTTAGCACAAAATTGTGAACTTGCGGGTGAGTTTCTAGAGATCAACATCAGATCCGGTATACTATACTGGGACTTCAGGAGTTGATTTTTAAGAACTTACTTCATCAGTCAAATTATACACTATCCTAATTATAAACTTAACTTAACACACCCATTCCAAGGATCATGATACTATCATTTCAATTTTGGGGATTAAAAACAGTTATTATTCGCTCTCTTAGAGATCTCAAACTTTAAAATAACACAACTTGCTGATCTAGACTGTTGAAATTGTTCCATAATCCGTTTCACAAGAAAGATTTAATTGCTGTTCTACGGTTGTGAAAGACAGTCTTATCCTTCCTTCTTTAGCAACAATTTGTATAAAAACATTTCTCTTAAAACCAGCAGGTAATTAAAAAAAACAATCTAATACAGTGAAATAATCTTCAGACTAGTGAGAACAAAAAGTCTTTAACTTCATAGGGTTGGGGAAAAATTAGACTTTTAACAGAGAGAGAGAGAGGAGAAAAAAGATAATTAGCTAAGAAAAAATAAAGAAACAATAGTCAAGAATGGTCTTCTTTCATTGAATTACTGTAAAATAATGCGAATCTTAACATTGGTGATACTTAAGGTACAAATAATTAAATGAATAAGTATTCATGATAATATTTACTTATCACAATGTCTTAAAATTTAAAATTCTAATAATTATCTGCAGTAACAAATTACAATTGTTATATTTAATTTTGAAACTAACGAGAATAAACTTGGTGAAGATAACATAAATAAAAACATTATACTGTAATGATGTAATAGCTCTTTGGATATATGGTTGAACGGCCCGCTCTCGATGGAGCTGGAGATAATTACAAAGTTAGGACATATGATTAATTATTAATGTCATATAGAGTTCATATTATATATTTACATGAATCCATGCATAAATAATGTTTTCATTCACTAATCCAACATATAATAAATATTGTATACATATTTAAAAGAAAATATTAATACAGAAGTTATTATACACTATTATCATGGACTAAATAAATTGAAATATCTATAGGTATGTTTCCTCACCACTTATAATTTTATTATTTTTATTTTTTACAGTCAAATCATGCTTTTTTCATTTGGCTCAGGACCAGAAAAAATGTATTTCGCCTGATTTGTATGATGAAGATGGGATGAGGGAACATATCTTATATAACATGCATTGGATAACAAATTATAAGAAGTTATATCATTTTTAAAAACATTCGTAGAAATTATTAATAATAAAGCTATGATATGTTTAGTTACCATTAAAAAAAAAAAAAAAAACCTGTACCAGTACAACCCATGGAGGGTCTTGGGCTCAGTACATATAGAGATTTGTATTGTTTATAGGCCAACGGCCTTGCAATGAGGTGATTAGGTCTTAATCACGCTCATCCGCCAGGTTTTTTAAACCAATTTTAGGGTACCCACTTTATAGAGGCTGGATCTACCCCACGAAGTTACCATTAAAAAAAAAAAAATACCTGTACCACTACAACCCATGGAGGGTCTTGGGCTGAGTACAAATAGAGATTTGTACTGTTTATAGGCCAACGGCCGTGCAATGAGGTGATTAGGCCTTGATTAGGCTCATCCGTCAGGTTTTTTAACCAATTTTTGGGTACCCACTTTATAGAGGCTGGGTCTACCCCAGGAAGTTACCATTAAAAAAAAAAAAACCTGTACCACTACAACCCATGGAGGGTCTTGGGCTCAGTACAAATAGAGATTTGTACTGTTTATAGGCCAACGGCCGTGGAATGAGGTGATTAGGCCTTGATCACGCTCAGCCGCCAGGTTTTTTAACCAATTTTTGGGTACCCACTTTATAGAGGCTGGGTCTACTCCAGGAAGGGTCTCCATATCCTAGGGTCACCCTCTGACTAAAAAAACACAATAAATTCAGATATAAATGGCCACAGCTGGGATTCGAACCCAGGACCCGGAGAACTGTAGACTAGTGCTCTATCATTCGCACACCATCCTAAAATGTTAGAGCCTTGCCAAAAAAGTTCAAATATAGTTAAATGCAAGGTAGAGGTATTTATGTCCACCAACTTCATTTCACCACTATTTAATAAATATAAAATCTAAAAAATAACCATCAAAACTAAATACAATCTAAAGATGTTAATGATTTTCTGTAATTTCACAGATCATTAAGCATAATAATTATAAAGATAAGAATAGAATGAAAATTGAAGTGAATAAATCAATGAAATAAATGAAAAGTTATAACTGTAAAGAGAAAATTATTGCAACTCAAATGTAACAGTTAAAATTAACAATTCAAATCTAATGTTAGTTACTTGAGATTAAGACGATAGGAAATAAAAGTTTTATAAATAATTATATTAAGAATACAGAAAATATTGTTTGATCAAACGCAATAAAGATAAAATCGGAAGATTTAACAACACAAAGTACTAAGCACATAATACAAAACTTTAGAAATAAAATGTTGTTTTAAGTAAACTATTTTTAAGGCTCAAAAGTCTGAAATGGTATAAGGAATAAACTTACAAAAATAAAAATGTGAAATACATTATTATAATATAAATTTGTATGACTAAATCTAAACTTTCTCATGATAAAGTGAATGTCATAAAATAAACGAACATTCATAATTGAATATGAAGGTAAAATTGTAAAAAAAAAATTACAATTTATTAATTAATGCAATAAGTAGACTGTATGATATTCACACTTCAAATAAGGCTTAACATAAAGAAAAAAGTACCATTACAATTTTATATATTAAAAACTTACTGAAACTTTTGGGGAATTAACGCTATATTCACATTCATGACGTTTTAAAATTGAAATGATGATAAGGACAGTCTTAGGGATTTTAAGGCTTAAATGAAACATGTAAATATATGAATATGAGACGTTAAGATATGAAACTGAAATAAGAATTTGTATTTTTTACCAAGAAAAGATAATAAAATTGACTTTAATAAAAGAGATATAATTAAGGAACTTTAGAAATATATATAAATTACAAAAGGGATGTGAAGTGAGAATGGTTGACTGTGTGTAAATAGAGAAGTCAGTTGAGGGTGCATTCAGATTAACACACAATTAAGTAGAACAAAACACTTTTAAATTAAGTTTCTACTTAAATGTGTGTTAATCTGAATGCAACCTTTAACTAACTTATCTTTACAAAAGGGATGATAGGGCTTTAGGGCTGAAATCAACCTACCTAATTATCTAAAACATTTAAGGTTATGATTGTAGAAAAATGATTACACTGACCCATAAGAAAAATAAAACTGAGAAGATTCGAGTAGAAGGAAACTCATAAATGCCTCAGACCAGAATAAAAAATTAATTATGCAATAAAAAATATTTCCATTTACCTGAATAATCCACAATGAATGTTGGTACCATTTCTGGAGTAACATCTGCAGGTATTGTGATTTCTTCTGCTTTAGCAGGTACATCATCTGGGAATTCTTCACTTACTAATGACAATATCAATGAAGTTTTTCCTACTCCTCTATCACCCAAAAGAAGGATCCTCACATTTTTTCTAGAAGTTATTCGAACCATTTTAAAGAATGATCACGGGAGAACTACAATACCATGCTCGTTTTAACACAAGAAAGAATATAAGTGAAGAACACTCATTCCTGTCAAAAGTATGATAATAAAAGTTATTAAGCCGTAGACATTACTCCATGACGTCCTTGGTCTCTAAAATGATAATAAAGTGTGATGCGAGAGACGCTATGATTTACAAACTTTAAGTAAATAAATTTCGGCAAAATAACATATTATCAGACAGCCCCCCACAACGCTCAACTGGCCTTATAACTCACCGAATGGCTCTTCGAACCTGAAATAAAGATATATTATTATAAACCTAAATTTTTAAAATATTAAGAATAGACGTGAAATTAAATTGAAAAGTAAACCTTTATT
Organism: Piezodorus guildinii; assembly: GCA_023052935.1. Taxonomy (NCBI): domain Eukaryota; kingdom Metazoa; phylum Arthropoda; class Insecta; order Hemiptera; family Pentatomidae; genus Piezodorus; species Piezodorus guildinii. The sequence continues at coordinate 147,475,771 of CM041296.1, read as the reverse complement.
TTAACCAATTCTATCATTTAAACAACCATCACTTGTTTTTCAAATAGTAAAATCGATATATCAACTAATGTGAGAAAGTTCATAGAGGTATAAAAATATAATGTCGAGTCAGAACATTTCATTCAACAATGGCGACGATCATGGATGAAAATTTAATAAGAAATGCAAAAATATCTCAATACTTTGTTATTTAATAAATGTATTTGATTATTTCTGTATTATAATCTAGAATTGCTGTTTTAAAATATCAATAATCTTTTTATTTTTACTCTATGTATGGATATTTCTTTTTGTACGTCCTTACAAAGAAATTAAACGTGTACGTTGTACCTTTTGGAAATAACTTGAATTTTCAGACGCGTTTCTAAAAGTACTTTTTTGTGTTTTAAGATAGCATTGTATGAACCATTTCGATTGAAATAAAATATTAGAATATGTCAAAACATCAAGTTTGTAAACAATATCCCATAGTCCTTTTTGATATCAGCGTCTCGATTCAAAGCTATAATTGTTTATCACTTAAGCCAACTAACTTTCTGGTTTTGGTCTTGATCTTTTGTCATCGCCCAGAGATGCTAGCAATGTTTGAAACTTAATAATTTAAATAAACAAGGATTCACCACACGCAGTTCACTACAATCTCAATATTAAAATGAGAAAGGCAATAAAGTAAAAAAAGTACTGTAACGAATTTTTATTTGTAAAATACATATTATATTCACGATCGCGATACTTTCTCTTGATTTATATTTCATATAAATTTTATATTTGTGAATTTATCATCATTGTAAATAATAATAGAAATACTGATGGAAGTAGTGTTAAAAGTGTCGACAAGCCCAACTTTAACACAGTTTTGAGTTTATTGGACTATTTTGAATTTATAAGTATCATTTTTTTTCTTGACTCTTCTAAAGTTTGTATTTCTCACGGGTATTTTATTTTTTTTTCTCTCGATTTATACATAAATACATTTTTATTAAATGACACTAATTCAAACCGGGTCTGAATAGGGTGAAATATATTTCATTCCTGTCTCAAGTGTAAGATCTCGAACTGTAGCATTCTGGTTAGTTAAATTGGTGTTAAAATAAAACCTGTACCACTACAACCCATGAAGGGTCTTGGGCTCAGTACATATAGAGATTCGTACTGTTTCTAGGCCAACGGCAGTGCAATTCCGCCACAGCCGGGATTCGAACCCAGGACCCGGAGCACAGCAGACTAGTGCTCTATCCACTAGACCACGCCGCTCCCCTAAGGTGTTAGAATAAAAAATGAAGGAAAATATTTTCATTAGGAACCTTCGTTAAAAAGGCATCCGAATCGACTAAGACGCTCTTGAATGCTCAAGTTCAAAGTGACTGTCTTTGAAGAGAAAGGAAATGTTTTCAAACAATTAAAATGGAAATAGTAACATCACGTATATTTTCATTTTTCCTTACGCTATGATATCTTAACAATTTGTATCCGTCGATTCCAACTAATAGTTTATCTTTACCATAGACATCGGTTCCTTCTTTGTAATTTTCTCGAAGATCTGATGATGCAGGAAAAGTAAATGTGTTCGGTGTGAATTTCTCCACTTGTTCGAAGTATGTAACTAGGATCCTTAGCTATTACAAAAAGTTAAAGATGGTTGTACAGGTAATCCTAAGCAGGAACTGGCCACATTCCTGAGCAGTCCCAGTTGATTTGGCTGTAAATCCTTGGCTATTACTAAATAACTACTACAGTCAAAAAATGAGATTTGATTCAGTATTGTTCCTTATCAGTTTTGTCTCCACTTGGTAAGCTGAGGTGAAGTTGCTCTACCAGAAATCCCGACGGCAATACTTCCTAGGTAACTACCTTACACCTTCATCCCATTCTCCCCTGTCCACTCCATCAACACAAGATCCCAGTCCTTAAACCTACCCATTCCCTCTCATAAAATCACTTCCTTTGTCATTCCTGCATCCTTATTCAGGAATTTCTTACCAAAGTCCATTTGTACATCTCAATCCTTAACTGCCTTTAAACATCAATTTTTCATCTATATCCTAGAATATCAATCTGCCATGCCTTTTTTAAGCTGAACTGTTTAGCCATTATGATCTTCATTCAATTTTTCCCTTATTTTTTTATTGCTTAAGCATATGTTTTTGTTCATTTAAAATTCTTTAAGGTAGCAATATAACCTTTGTACATATTTATACATTTATCATTATTTACTATTCAATAGGTATTTAAATGATGTATATAATATTATATATTTTGTAAAGCCAGAAGAGTTAATTTCAAAAATGTACTTTTATATTATTCTTAGGGGATTGGATGCCGCAGAATAATGTTTATTTTTCATTCATTCAATATGGGAGGCAGTCACTGATACTGGTTAATCCTACAGTGACATGGGGAATGTATTCAGTAAATAAAACATATGTTTCTATTGAAATTTAAAATAATTAATTATTTAACAATTTATTGATTTTAAAAATGGATGTAAGTAAAAGTCGTGTGTTGCCCGCACCAGATTTTTTTTATCTCTGACTGTACTTGAAAATTCTAAAATTGATTTTAACAACGAGGGTAAGTGAAAGTCGTGTGTTGCGCGCACCAGATTTTTACTTACACTTACCTATATATGAAATATATAGTAAGGGTCCAAAACCTGAAGATAGTACAAAGTTGGCACAATAAATTAAGTTAATTTAATTGAAGTGTTTCTACAACTGAAACCATAATCAACTTTTTAAATTCTACCCACAGTAAACTATTTTTCCATTAATTCCATCATGAAAATAAAATTAAGCCTTTTATTAGCTGGATTAGCATAAGACATTTTAAATTTAAAGATTTTTAAAAGTTCTAAAAGATATTGCTACAAGTCAGTCTTTCTCTTATAATCTTCAAGAAAAACATCAAAGGCATATAACAACTTCAAATAAAGATTGTGGTTGGTCCAACTTTCCATTTTTTAACCAAGAATGTTCAAATAATAACATAACGGAGGAATTTCAATGTTGGTTAATTATTTTCAATAATGAACCTTTGTAATCGACCAAACAAATAAAAAAAATATCCCTCCCCTCCTCGAAATTTGAGGGCTTACGTTTCAAGACATGTAGAATCTGAATAAAAAAAAAAAAAAATTCCGCTTGTCCGGTCTAGTTTCTCCAAAACTACTGGACCAATTTTTTTTTTTAATCAACACAAAAATACAAGGGTCTGATACAACCACAGATGATGGATATCATGTGGTTATTTTTAAAATGGCGGCCAATTAAAAGTGATTTAATTCAATAATTTAGTTATTTTTGAAGATAGAGAAAACATGTAGAGTTTTAGAATCAGTAAAGCAAGCTAAATAAAAAAAAAAACAACAAAATAATATCACTAAAAAAAAATTTTTTTTTTTTGATAAATCCAATCAATAATTAAGGGTAACATTAATAAATAGGTAAAATAAAATAAAAAACAGCAACATAACTCAGTCACGTTTAAACAGAATGATATGTGTTTAAGTAAATAGAAAGCATAAATCATTGTTAAAAAACAAAAAAAAATTGCTACATGTAACTTTTGGATGAATATAAATGTTATTATAAAAAGAAATAACTGATCATAACAGAAATATAAAATAAAAATACTGGAGGGTTATAATAAGAAAAAATATGTTAATTATACAATACATATAAGTTTGGTACTTTTTTTATTTATAAAATTACAAAGTACTTTTTATTCTTTTAAATAAAGCAAAAATGCAATGCAACAGAGAGATCAATAGAATTATCCAAGTCAAATAAAAATATGTCTTAGCAAACCGGAAGGTTAAAAAGCCTTTAAGGTTATAAATTCTAATTCCAACAATCGCATAATTGTTTACTATTAAACATTTCATAAAGGATACGGCAAATAAGTTAAAGCTAACTGACAAATGATGTTTATTTCATGTAAAAATATTCTAAAATAAGTCTTACAGTGACTATAAGTTATCATTTTTCACATTTAAAATATATATATATTTAGGGAAATCAAAAAATTATAAGTATATAAATATAAAATAAAAGTAATATGGATCAGTTCATTCAGAGAAATTGGCTAAAAAGTTCTCTGATTCTTCAATAGTCTTTTGAAGTCTTTCTTTAGTTGCTTGTGAATTTCCAGGTACGTTTAGCTTGGATTTAGCAATATGAAGTCTAGTCTTGTAGCCTGTTACGTTATGTAAAACTCGAACGTGCTTCTCTCCACAAGTTAAAATATATTCTCCAGCAGCATCAAATAATACCTTTGTTATAGCACCTAAACATAAAAAATATAATAATATGAATACAACTTTATAACACCAACAAATCCGTTACAAACTCATGTTACACAATATAAACATGGAAATTTTTGATAATAAATCAACCATATAATTAAGAAGCTTTTAGCTCTATATAAACTTATTTACAAATTGATATTTAACTTTATGTTAAAACAATGAAATGTATATTGATATAACTAATTAAAGACTACCAAATGACATGGTTACATGATGATAAAGAAAGGCAAGTGAATGTTGGTAGTGTGTGATAAAGACATTATACTGATGCTACTGTACTATTAACCTATTTATAATAAATATATATTAACCACATTTTAAATAGGACATAAAATTTTTTTTTAAACTTTCTTATTGTAGAATAGAAAAATAACTTCTTTGGACTATTATCGATGTATTAACAATAACATGTGTTGTTAACCATTAATAGTGTTATGATGATAACTATATTGGTAAAAAATAAAGGTTGTTTTCTTCTGTGTTTCTTAGCTTTTAGTGAAAATAATATTTGATGTCATAATAGATATTATTAATACGTTCAGAACTTGAAACTTTCATTGTCTAGCAGAGCCTTTAAGAACATTAGTCATCTTGTAACAATGTTATTACTAATTTTCTTTTGAATAAAATGTTTTGATATCGTTAGATGATGAACTTTTATATGGTAATGAAGTCAAAGTAGTAAATAACCTAACAGCAATGGGGATCATGTGTAGCATAGTGGCTCGCATATCTGCCTTCTATGCCCAAGGTCACAGGTTCAAATCTGCAGGAGGATCTAGGATTTTAATGGGAGTAAAAAATCTTTAGTTATGAAGTCCTACGGAGTGGACATAAAAAGGTGGTCTCAAGACAAAAAGACAAGATATAGTATTTATACGTGAAGAGAAAAACTGTTAGGGGTTTTTACATCAACCCTCTCCATAATATTTTTGCCTATTTGTATTTTTTATTACTTTAATTGTCACTTCATTCATAACTTTTCACTGTCATACTGTATTGGTATGTATCTCTTTTGTTGTTTGCAGCCCTGATGATGCCTCACATACTTGAGCCAAAATGTCGGCAAAATTAAAATATTTTAAACCACTGACTCCCAATTATTTCTACCTATGATAATTTCCATAGCCGACCATACATTCTCAACAAAAGGAATTTAAGGTCATAGCCTTAGCCATAGAGTGCATTACGTCTGACTTGCCAGCAATAAAAATTCTGACATCTTTTACCTCTCAGCTGATGCACCTACCCTAGCAGACAATCAGTTTGATGAACCTAAACCAATGACATCTTGATTGGAGGTGATATATTTCATCAAATAATCATTGGTACATCTATTCCCTTTTATATTGAACATCTTTCTCAGATACCAACTATCTTCAGAGTCATAGTTACTGATATGCTAAATGACACTTCTACAATATCTCACTCTGCGTTTTTCATAAAAGGAAACACAACCACCAGAGGCAAGATGGATATTGAGGAACTGAAACCTGTAAAAAGAACAAATCCTGGAGATGCATCTTTCTCCAAGAGGTCAAATTAAGGAGGTAGGTAGGTAGGTAAGGTGTTTTAGGGCGATAAATTTCTAGATTATTACGCCCGTAAATCGTTTACTCAATATATAATTCCTTAATTTAGAATAATTAACCTGTATAATTTCTTTACAATGCATAGTTGATAATGATAGACTTAAATTAATAATAATTACAATTTTTTTTTTTTTCTTTTGTTTATCGTTTTTGTCTTTTATTTATTTTTAAATGTATGTATATGTATTTTATTATATGTACATATCTTTTCCTTTTACACTGTTTATTTATTTTTTTTTTTTATTTTTTTTTTTTTTTTTTTTTTTTTTTTTAATTTTTTTTTTTTTTTTTTTTTTTTTTTTTTTTTTTTTTTTTAATTTATTTATTTATTTATTTTATTTTTTTTGAACATATATCTTTATACCTTATCGTAAATCTGAATTTCTTTTAGGACTTCTATGACTAAATCGAGCACCTGCTTATTATCACCTAATAATGGTGGCAGTTTCCTAGGCAGGGCTCGAGAAGAAAACGCAGCTGTGTACAGCGGACAGTCTTCTAAGATGTGTTGCATTGTGAGCGGAGTAGAGCATCTTACGCATTTTGTTTCCTCTGATCTATCCATAAGGTAGCCATGGGTGAGTCGCGAGTGGCCGATTCGCAACCTGGTGATTACTACTTCTTCTCTTCTAGTGCCCCTCACGCAGCTTCTCCAGAGTTTTGTCGTGTTCTTGATTCCTCGCAGCTTATTACGAGGGCATACAGATTGCCAGGATGTTTCCCAGTCATTGAAGACCTTATCTCTTAACCATTTTTTCAAGTCTTGGAGCTCGAACATTTTTATCGGTGAAGTAGACAGTTGCGCAGCTTCTTTTGCTGCTTTGTCAGCTGCTTCGTTTCCTGGTATTCCAACATGGGCTGGTGTCCATATGAAGGTGATAGATTTTCCAATCTCTTTTAATGTGGCTAGATAATTTTTAATGGTATTCAAAACATTGTTTTTTGAGTATTGTTTTCCCAGGGACTTAAGGGATGTTAAGGAATCTGTACAGATTATGATATCTCGCCTGTCCGAATTGATAGCTGTAAACAAACCTGAGCTAATAGCTTGTAGCTCTGCGGTGTGTACAGAGGCAAAGGATGGGAGCTTGTACTTTATGGTCTCCTGGGCAGAGATGACTGAGCAGCCTACTTTGTCTCCAGTCTTGGAGCCATCAGTATATATGATATGACTGTCTCGATATGTTTCATTGACTATGGCGTAGAATTCTTTTATCAACATATTTTTTGGTAATTTTCCTTTAAGACCTTGGAGTTTTAGGTTTATGGTTGGTGGAGTATAGGTCCATGGTGGATTTTCCAATCTGATGTTGGTGTTGTCGACTTCGTTTTTGATCATCATAATCGTTGCTCTTTCTCTAACTCCTAGGGGAGCAGGAGAACGAGGTTTAGCATCATAATTTCGACAATGTTTTGGATGGAAAATATGACGATATGCTGGGTTATCGTGTTGCGGGATGAGTTTCGCAAGGTATGATGAGATGATTTGTTGTCTTCTAAATATCAAAGGTGGAATACTGGCCTCAGAGCATAAACTCATTATTGGCGATGTTCGGAAGGCACCAGTTGCCAGGCGGATTCCGGTGTGATGGACGGAGTCTAGAAGGGATAGGTGTGTTCTTTTGGCCGATGAGTAAGATAGACAGCCATAATCGAGCTTTGGTTGAATTAGAGCCTTATATACGATGAGCATACTTTTCCTATCGGCTCCCCAGGATGTTCCTGCAAGAACCTTTAGAATATCAAGCCTTTTCCTGCATACTTCCCTGAGGTTCTTTATGTGGCCGGTCCAATTCAGCTTTTCGTCTATTATTAAGCCAAGAAACCTAACTTCGTTAGTGAACCTAAGCGCATTTGTGCCTAAAGTCAGCACTGGGGTGCATGTAGGTTTCCGTTTCCTTGAAAAAAGGACGCACTTGGTTTTCTCTGGAGAAAATTTAAAATTATTCTTTGTAGCCCAAACTTGTAGTTTATTGAGCGTGTTTTGAAATATTGTTTTCACCCACTCCGCATTCGAGAATCTTAAAAATATCGCGATATCATCAACAAATAAGAAGGTTTTCACAGGTCGGGGTATTATTTCTGTTATAGTATTCATGGCTATGGCAAAAAGAACACAACTAATGACACTCCCTTGTGGAATTCCGCATTCTAATACCTTAGGATTAGAGAGAATATTGCCGATTCTTGTTCTTATCGTTCTATTAAATAGAAAATTTTTATTAAAGATTGGCAGGTTCCCACCGAATCCCCAGTCGTACAATTGCTTGAGAATTACATTTTTGTTGACTGAGTCGTACGCTTTCTCTATATCGAAAAATATCCCAATCGCTTCTTGTTTTGCAATAAATGTATCAAGTATTTCGGCCTCCAATGTGGCAAGGTGGTCGGCGGTAGATCTTCCTTTCCTAAATCCGCATTGCACTGGAGACAGTAACATATGCTGTTCTAGATACCAAAGTAGCCGCTTGTTAACCATTTTTTCCATAAGTTTGCACAAGCAGCTGCTAAGGAAAATTGGCCTGTAGTTATTCATTTGAGATTTATCCTTTCCAGGTTTGGGTATTGGGATAACTAGTGATTCTCGCCATGATACAGGGAATTCTTGGGATGTCCAGATTTTATTATAAAGATGTAGCAGGGCATGTTTACCAGCAATTGGAAGATTTTTCAACATGAGGTTATGGATATCATCAGGTCCAGGTGTGGTTGGCTTCAGTTCAGCTATTGCTTGGTCAAGTTCGATACCCGAGAAAGGAATGTTGTAAAGATCGTTTGTTTTAGTTGGAAAATTTACATCTGCGGTGGGTGATGAATCGTCTTGATTTTTTGGAGTATTGGAAAAGTATTCTACAAAAGATTCGGCTATTGATTCTGGGTTGGATATTATTTGATTATTTATATTAAGAGCAATTGTATGAGAATAGTGGAGCCCTCTAATGGAGTTTATTTTGTTCCATACATTTCTGATGGGAGTGAACGCGTTGATTTGTTCTAAATAGGAGAGCCAAGAAGTTTTCCTTTTTTGTTTAACTATGTTTCTGGCTTTGGCTTTGTATTTTTTGTATTCGATGAAATGGTTGTTAGTGGGATATTTTTGAAACTTCCTAAGGGATCTATTTCTTTCTTTGATAGCTCGACGACATTCGTCATCAAACCAGGGACAATGATTCACTTTAATAGTACCGCAGGACTTTGGAATACTTTCTTCTGCAGCTTCTATTATTCCTTTTGTGAGCTCTGTAGTCATTGCATCAATGTTTTCTGAAAGGTTTTGGAATTTAACGGAAAATTTTTGATGAAAAAGTTGCCAGTTAGCCTTGTCAGTGATCCACCTAGGATATTTCTGGGCAGGAGGAAGCTGACTCGTTAAAGATATGACCAGGGGGAAATGATCGCTACCATGTTGGTCTGGACAAGTATCCCATATGACTTTATTTAGCATACTGGGTGAACAGAAGGTGACATCTATAGATGAGGACGTTCTGTACTGTGGGCTTATATATGTAATGTTTCCATTATTCAGTATAATGCTATCTGTCGCTTCAATAATACGTTTTATAGCATTTCCTCTACTATTATTAGAGGGTGAGCCCCATGATTCGTGTGCACCATTGAGGTCCCCAGTTACTAGGTAAGGGGTGGGAAGATTACTGATCAATTGAATCAAGGCAGATTCATCGATCGCTTGGCTTGGAGAGAGGTAAAGATTGCAAATGGTGAATGAAAACGTATGATGCACTCTAACCGCTATTGCATGTAGTGGCGTGCTTATAGCTAATTCTTCAGAAGGATATTGTTCTTGAATGGCGGTGATTATTCCCCAGCTTCCCGGGCCATCGGATGGTCTATCTTTTCTGAATACTTTGTATTGTTTTAGGGAAAAACTGTTTGCTGGTTGTAATCTGGTTTCTTGAATGCATATAGCCCATGGATTGTATTCTTTCATTAGTATTTTTAATTCCTCAAACTGAGTCCTTACTCCATTGCAGTTCCAGCTGATTAAATTCATTTTTTATTTTATAAGGATATATAAGAGAGTATACATTTAGAATGAATACAACTATGAGATATATGAATGCATGAGAAATTATACAAGTAATGCATAGGAAATAATTTAGAATCATTGTTAATTAAAGTAAATTAAATAGAATTGAACAACATTTTTAGAAAAAAAAACTATTAACATGTCTAAAACGTATTATGAACTTTCCATTTCATCTGTGCTTGCATAACTGTTTTTGTTTTTTTGTTTACGCCGTGGTTCCTTGATTTTAGATTTAGGAGGTGGCGGTTTTTGAAGTTCCTTATTCATATCTAGGCTACAAGAGCTATTAAGATAAGATGGATCTCCAGCAAAGGAGGTGCTGGGTATTGGAAAAGGGGAGTGGGAGGGGAGTGGGGAGGTAGGGATAGAAGAGGAAGGTAAGGGAATAGGGGTAGAGGAGGAGGGTGAAGAAGACGGGATAGAGGAGCCGGGTGAAGAGAAAGAAGCGGAGGATGAGGTAGTGGAAGAGAATGAGGATGGTGAAGCGGAGGATGGGGAAGAGGACGGGAGTGCATTGTTTAGTCCTGAGGGGCTGGCTACGTCAGTAGTTAAAGAGTTATCATTAAAGTCTGTTTGACACGCGATCTCTACACCTTTTTTGTTATTCTTAACTATGTTGGAATAAGTTATATTGCTAACAAGACTAGGACTCTCCTTATACAGTTTTTTTGCAGCGTTGTATGAAATTTTATTTTTGAACTGTAAACTTTTAATTTCCCGTTCTTCTTTTAGCTTGGGACAATTGCTATCCAAACTGGAATGATTTAAATTGCAGTTAACACAATAGAGAACGAAGGTTTCACATGGTTTCCCGTCATGTTTCGACTTTGCACAATTAGCACAGATGGGTTCTTTTTTGCAGTTTACGGTTAGGTGACCAAACCGTAAACACGCCATACATCTGATGGGGTTAGGAATATACATTCTCAATTTAAGTTTGTATATACCTACTATAATGGTCTCTGGTAAAATGGGTAAAGAAAAGGTAAGAATATACATATGTGTTTTCTTTTCCTGACCCATTTTTTTAGTGATAATTCTTTTAACCTCTATAACATTTTGGTCTTTTAACTCCTCTAGAATTTCTGTATTACTTACATGATCTAGATCCGGACAAAAAATTATTCCTTTGCTGGAATTTAATTTGGAATGAGGACTTACTTTAACTTTAATATTAGGGCCAAAATTAGATATATTAAGAATTTTTTCTGATTGCTGTTTGTTGTGAGTTTCTATTAGTAAAGTACCGTTTCTTAATTTTTTGATGCTCTTAGGTTCCGAACATGTATTATTAAGCGTTTTAGCAATTATGAAGGGGGAGACTTTTTGAAAGCTCTCTTCATCTATTCTCTCTACGATTAAAAATTGGTTATAGTTCGTTTCGTCACTCCCTCCTGAATTAAAATTATAATATTTTCTATCATAACATTTCCGTTTGTGCTTTGGAGAAGATAAATCAGGGGGTTCTTTCATTTTAAGAACTCCTAATTAGGTTATCTAAGATCTGAATTAACTATAAATACTAGGTACTTATCGGATAGGGTCCTGTGTTAATTCTATCAGACCGATGTCCAAGCACTCAAATTCCTTGAAAATATTGGTCTTCAATGGGTCTTAAGCACTTGAAATTTCCTTCAAGTTTTTCCAGGAATTTTTAAAGCTTCTATCAACAAATTCTCAAATTAAGGAGCTATGATGATTATATATTTATTATAAATATGTTGATAGAGAAGTCAAATCACAAAAGTAACTTCTCATATACCCTAATGCTATGTAACGTGAATACTGGAAGGAAAAGAAATAATTTTAATCATTGGAAGGATTAGAAATAATAGTATAAAATAGAACTCTTTCAGGGCTAAAAGCGGGAAGGTTTCTTAGAAGGGCTATGGAAAAAATACACCCCTCCACTCCCAGAGCAGGGATAGCCCTCTACCTGGGGAGTCATAGCCCGGACAGAGGATGTCGGGGGTCAAGCCAGGGAACAATTATGCAGTTATGTCCGAATGTACCTTTTTTTATGTTATATTATCTGGAAAATCTGAACAAACCTCAGTATTCTCGATAAAGAACAATGCCTCGCTGTACCATGTTTTTATGTGTGATAGTATTTACTATTTTATACATAAATGTGTATTAAAAGTTAATTACTTTATTCCCCTTTATGCCACCTGATCCCAATAATGAATTGATAAACATGATACCTTAGGAAAAGGAATCTAATAGTTTTATAAAATAAGAACTGAATATTTATATATTAATTATTACAGTTTTGAACTCACCGCTGCCTTAGAAAAGTAGTGGCCGATAAATTGTACTAAGCATTTACTCGTCTGTCTCTATTATTCAAAACATCTTTGTTTGTTTATTTATTTAATGTCCCTTTATGCTGCTGTGGCTGATTGGGCGATGCTACAGTGGGAGTCCTAAATTTTGCCTATCCAGGTTTAATTAGGATAGGAATCTTTAATGAGTACCTGACATGGCTCGGAACCACCTTTTAACATCCCCTCCGAAGGACAGCATAACGAAGGGTTTTTTACTCCCATTTAAAAATCCTAGGGCCACCCACGGGTTTGAACCCGGGACCTTGGGAATAGGAGGCTGTTATACTAACCACCATGCTACAGGTAACAGCATTCAAAACATCTTTTATTACTATGGTCAAACTTTACACAATATGATATGATTAGAATGTTTAAAAACAAAGAATGATAAAAATGTAATAGAAGCTTACCAGTATATACATGTGGAATTGTTAAATCGACTGATCCTTCAAGAGCGTTGATCACTGTAAGGCAAGAACCACTTCCGATAGCGATGACTTGACCGTCGGGAGAAATGGCGACAGTATTCTTCGAATTAGGTTCACAATTATATTTTCCACTTTTTAGAAGATGTGGTTCTTCCCCTTTGGCATACTCAACTAAACAAAAAAGAAATAACAAGTTTGAATAAAAAAAAAAAAAAAAAATGAATCTAATAACTAATAAAAAAAAACCTGTACTTCTACAACCCATGAAGGGCCTTGGGTTCAGTACATATAGAGGTTTGTATTGTTTCACGGCCAACGGCTGTGCAATCAGGTGATTAGGCCTTGATCACGCTCAGGGTACCAACTTTTTAGAGGTTGAGTGTGCCCCAGGGGGGTCTCCATACCAGAAGGGTCACTCCACGGCTGAAATAACAGAATAAATAATTCTGCCTCAGTGGATGTTCGAACCTGGAACCCAGAGAACAGTAGACTAGTGCTCTATCCACTAGAGTGTGGTTATAAACCAGTGGTTGCCAACTAGTGATCAGTCTGCAGATGAAGTTCAGGGGGTCCAAGATTCTATTGGAATATGTTTTTTAAATTACCTTAATGAATAATCCTTAAAATCCTTGGCTTGAAGAAAAAAAATGCTGCAAATTATTACACAATGGTTTATTATTTCCCAATAATTATATTAGGGTATAACTGTTAATAGCTGCTAATTGCTTTACTGGTTCTATAACTCTATACATATTTTTCTCTAGCTTTAAAAATAACATTAAATAAAAAATATTCATGGATAAAATTTCAATTTTTTTTTTTTTTTTTTAAATAAAAATTCGCTTTCTTTTATTTTTTTTTTTTTGGTAAAAAAAATAATTTTTTTCTCTATCTTCAAAAATAACTGAGTTATTAAATTAAATCACTAATAATCGCTATTTTAAAAATAGCCAGCTGATATTGATGTCTAGGTGTTAGGATCATCGTTGCATGCCCTGGTATTTTTATGACAAATTAAAAAGAAATTAGTCGAGTAGTTTTGGAGGAATGCCGTGGATGGCATATGGCGGACGGCGGACATACAGATTTTTTTTTTATTCATTGTTTGGGTTCTATGTATGTTGAAACGTAATCCCTCAAATTTTGAGGGGAGAGGATAATTTTTTATTTTTTTAAAATTTTGTATCTATAAATTTTAGTGATTCACTGAGACTAGTGTTTTGCGGATTGAGGTCAATTCTCAAAGTCAATTCAAGCCGGAGTCTAGCACATACCATTCCATTTTGGGTTATCTTAACAATTTATTTCAACTGCGGTCACTTAATCCTTAATCCATTATTTCATTAACAAAAGGTTTCTGTTAGTCGGATGCTCTTTAAAATTATTACAATAATTTGCAATAGGTACTATACTATTTACAATTTTAGAAAATACTTCGTCTGCGTCAATTTCAGTTATTATGATCGCTATTAAGACGTTTTTAAAAGAATATATTGGGTTGTCCGGAAAGTTCGTAGAAAAATTTGGACAACTATTAAAATTGGACAGCTTAAAATTTGTTTATTTAATCTACAAAATAGTTACCACTGTTAGCGATTACCTTTCCCAACGGCTTGAAAGGTCCATTATCCCTTTTTTCAAAAATCACTGTCCTTCCTCCTGAAGAACAATAAAAGGTCCGTTCTGAGGTCATCTTCTGAAGAGTAGGATTTCCCTTGTAGAAAATTATCGAGGGTACGAAAGAGATGGAAATCCGAAGGAGCAATGTCAGAAAAGTACGGTGGGTAAAACCTTCCATCTGAAGCTTAATAACTTTTGCCGAGTCGTTAAAGACGTATGGGGCCTAGCATTGTCTTAGTGGAATAGCACTCCTTTCCGACTCGCCAACTCTGGCTGTTTCTCTTTAATTGCAGCCTTCAATCGATCTAACTGGGTCCGTATTTATAGTAAAAGTCCGTATTTATAGTTTGGTTTTGTGGAAGGAGCTCAAAATGTATGAGTCCCTTCCAATCCCACCAAAAACTGAGTATCACCTTTCTTGGATGCAAGCCGGCCTTTGGTGTTACAACCAGCGTCGTTCCAGGCAACCCCCAACATTTTTTTCGGCTGGTGTTGATGTAGAGAATCCAGTTTTCGTTCCCAGTAACAACTCGTTTCAAAAATGGATCCTCCACCACATTTTTTTTTCAGCAGCAAATCACAACATGAAATCCTTTCAAAAAGTATTCCTTTCACTGAGCTCATGGGGAATCCAAACGTCGTAACGACAGACATACCCGGCCTTCTTTAGATGAACAAATACGGTCGATTTGCAGGCTCTTAACTCCGCAGCTATCACACGAACAGTAATTCGTGGATTGTTTGTAATGACCATCATAATATCCTCGACGTCAAGAGGTAAATTCCGGCCAGCCCGGGGTTGGTCTTCCAAATTGAAGACCCTCTAAACCAAGGAAACCACTTCTGAACCGTGCTATCAGCAATTGAATCGCTGCCATACACGGAACGAATCTTTCTTGCAGTTTGGGCTACGTTTTTCCCTCTTTTAAAAAAGAACAGCATATTATTTTGAAAATGAACTGAATCGTCACTCATGTTGGATTGCAATAAACTACTCTACTGATCCTTAATAAAGACGATTTCAGTGTGTAAATATAGTTAATTCCATGAGGATTAAAGGCATATAAATAAACATTAGCCTCGTGATTCATTTTAGTAGAAAAAACAGAAGGTAAATTTTATTTTTAAAACCTCTACCAACTTTTCGGATGATCCAATATTTTAAAGTATTTCAGCTTAAATGATATTTTTGGTTTTATTTTCTTGTGGTAGAAGAACATACTGATTTTCTCCACGACCCGATCTTGACGTAAATCGATTCCTACGTGTTTAAATGCTTGCCCATGTGATTTATTAATTGTTATGGCAAAAGATAAATTAACGGGAAATTGAATTATTTTAAAATTAAAAGGTAAATCATTTGGAATCGTTGGGATTCGAGGTCAATTTTCCCTGTTTTTTCCTAGATTTTCCACTGATTGTTCGGTCCTATTGGTCGCAGCGTGATGTTATATAGCCTATAGCCTTCCTCGATAAATGGACTATCCAACACAAAAAGAATTTTTCAATATGAACCAGTAGTTTCTGAGATTAGCGCGTTCAAACAAACAAACTCTCCAGCTTTATAATATTAGTATAGGTTAGGTTTTAACAAATTTACTCGCTTATTTTTAATTAAACTTTATAACTATTTATTATAACTATTTATTTATAACTATTTAAACATTATGAAAGGAGAGATGTTTTAGTATGCTTTGGACTGAAATTAAATATTTACTTAGTATTTTTCAAAAATAATTGCAATTTTCTAACTCTGAGTTGTTTTTTTTATTTAGTGGGTCCTTGCCATTGTGCTGATTGGATGAAGGGGTATGCAAAAATTGTTTGCTGGGAACCACAGCACTAGATCATGCTGCTCTCTTTACTTAGTGTATAGAAACTAATATTAATCAATTAATGAATGGATTTACTTACTTTTAATATTGAAAAGTCTCCAATGGCCGTCTTTAGACACGGTCACCACATGACTGCAGTCAGCACTGAAGTCGAAATCAAATACCCCAGAGGTATGGCCTGTCAGTTCGAACGCTCGGCTAACTTGTTTGAATTCTCCAGATTTGGTAAAGACAACTTCCCAAACTTTGACATCCGGAGCGAATCCTAAGACAAAAAACAAAATAAAAATAGAAGATGAAATGAAATGAAATGAAATGAAAAAACTTCTTTATTATCCTGGGACTAAAGTCCCTTAAGAATAAAATAAAATACATAATTGATGACCGGAACAGTGTGGTCATGATTTAGAATAACAAAATACTAAACTAAAAAATAATTAAGGTAGTAATATATGTACATCTTTACAAGTCAGACTTTCGGAATAAGAAAAACAAAAAAAACAAAACAGAAATAGCTGGTTCATCAATGATAATTTGAGTAATACAAACCTACAAAAAAAAAAATAATAATAAAAATAATTGGTATTTATAGCATCTGCAGTTTGAAGTTATTGTCTGTTTGACTGGGTAAGGAGAAGGTGGTTGAAAAGTAGCGATTTGAAGGAGGAAGCAGTACTTGCATGACGGATCTCAGGAGGAATAGAATTCCAAAGTGTGGTTGCTTTGGCTAGAAAGGACTTGTCAAAGGCAGCAGTACGGTGAGGAGGAGGGTAGAGGTCAGAAAGACGGGATCTAGTAGAACGGGACTGAATTGATGATTTAAATTGAAGGGATTGGAAGATGTAGCTGGGACGATGAGTTCTGATAACCTGGTAGAGGAAGGAGGCTAGGAAATACTGGCATCTGTAACGAGGATAAAGCCACCTTAACTCGGTGTAATACTGGGTTATATGCGTGTCTCTGGTGATTCCGAATACAAACCGTATTGCACAGTTCATAATACGCTTAAGTTTTGCTTCGAGCTCACCTGAAAGTCCGCTGTACACCTCGCATCCGTAGTCAAAGTGGGGAAAGACAAGGAAAGAAACAAGGAGTTTACGAATATTGAATGGTAGGAGGTGATGGAGGCGACGGAATTGCTTTAGAGTTGTTATGGTTCGGCGGGATATTTGGGAGATGTGCGGTTTCCAAGAGAGAGTTTGATCAAGAGTAATACCTAAGTTCTTGACAGATGAATGAAAAGAGATAAGAGTATTGTTTAGGAAAAGGTTGGGGGAACTGGGAAAGGATTTAAGGAGAGCAGGTGATGCTATCAGGATGGCTTTATAACATGATGTTAGAAAAAAGAAATCCTAGATGCTTTCCAATAGGTTTTAAGAAATTTTGGAGGAAAGGAAAAAATCTCTCAATAATTTGCTATTAAGCCAAATAGATCGATTCTCTTTGTATTAAAACAATACATTCTGTGATATAATTTTTAAATTTTAATGTTCTATTCCTGATACCTGGAAGAAATAGAGTAATTTTTGAGGTAGAAAAATTATGGCTGATCACAAATTGATGTTTGGGGATATTTCACCTATCTTCAGGATTCTAGTTTGTAAAAGTCCTTATTTTCATCTGTTTTTTTTCCATTAACTTCGTCAATTTCCATTTTAAAAAAAACTATTAAAAAGAACATAAGTGAGGTACTGGATTAGATCTTTGTCCTCAACATAGTAATTTTTCTGTGCATAACTCACCCCCTTCTCTAATGTAGACAGTTAGACTTATGCTATACAGAACCGATTCTTGCATCGAGAAGAGAGTTGCTATATTAAAAAGTGTCCTTTTTAGTGTGGTAATCCTAGTTATCACTGAATTATTTTGATTCGTAGAATCCTTTTATAAAAAGGGAATCTAGTCAAAGATGGTGGTTCTCTTAATCATATTCTAGTTACAAGATATGTCAGTCGTTATGAATTCTTTCAGTGAGAATGGCGACTTAAACTTGAAATTAAAAATAAATAAATAATTAAAAATGTCCTTAAAATATTAAAATCGAGCATATCCTCCAAAATAGTAAAATTAGTCCTTTTTGTGCATTCCTCAACAGTCGAGGACAAATATCTAAGGCAGTACCTTACTTATGTTTTTCTTAATGTTGTTGACGTTTTTCTAAAGAGAATTGATGAAGTTAGTACAAAAAAACAGATGAAAATAAGGAATTTTACAAACCAGAATCCAGAAAATGTGTGAAATGCCCCGAAACGTCGATTTGTGATGGTACTGTAAATAAAAAGGTCCTTTGGAAGAAATTAAAAATCAGACCTAATTTTTCTACCTCAACCATATTTAAATTTTAGTAGTCCGGCAAACAAGTTTCGATCACTGCACCTTTAACCAACTTCTCCTCAATTTATATAAGAAGTCAACCATTCTAAAATTATAATAACACATTTCAAATTAATCCCGATTATTTTTTCTATGACAACATCAATAGTTTATGACACGCCTTCATGAGAGGCTTTACAATTTAAAATATTTAATTACTTACCGGAAGCAGCGATGAAGGTCCCACAAGGAGATACTTTGGCGGTGTAGTTGTTCATCAGGTAAGTATCGAGCCTTGTTATTTCAGTCCCTTTCAAATCCCAAAGGACCAATTCAGTTCCGCTAGAGGAAGTCATTATAAATTTACCGTTTACAGCAATCCCTAATCCTATCGTTTCTTGATTATGAACCTAAAAATGAAAATAATTTTTAATCAACTATTTGACTGTAGGATCATAAACGAACATTCCTCAAGAAACAACAATAAGCTATTAATATTTTAGATGTATTTATATACTGTACTAGTGATTCGCCCTTGCTTCGCGCGGGTGCAATTTAAATGTGGGTCATTTATGCTTTAAAAGCTTCAGTTTGATCAATTAAGAATTCATTACTTTGGGATTATGAGTTCACCATAAAAAAAAAGTGCATTTAATAAGAAATAATATGTTTATTAAATAACTTTTATAGTATAATGAATATTATATACATACCTTGGGAAAGGATATTGCTTTACTAATAGACGCTATCCAACCGTCAGGCTTTCTGATAAGTTTGCAGACATCTAAGTAGTTGTCAGAATGCCTGTTGTAAACGAATGCCTTTGAATCTGGGCTCCACCTAATAAGAGAAGCATCGTCATAATCAACATTATACCTCATGAATTTATGATCTTTCTCCTTCAAGTCCTTTGTACTCCATACAAAGATAGCCCTATCTAGAAATATAATAACATATTATATTAATATACCTCTAATATCTATTCAATCTAATTCATATAGATATATTTTAATTATTAAACATTTATTTCAATTATAACCTTTCAAATTTTTAAGCATTTTTTGCATTTAACATTTTCTTTTATGTTAGGGATGTATAGTGGACTTGAAATTACCACTCGATACAACAGTTTTGTACAACTGACTCCTCATTACTTCTTTCTATGATTTTCTTTTATGGAAGGGCAAATGATCCTAACTTACAATATTTTGGTCCACATAGAGCCTTTTTAGTTCATTACTTATAACTAGTTTAAGTTTGAAATTTTTAAAAATATATTCAATGTTTAAATTTGCAGCCTAGTTGTTCTTTTATCTTTTCGAGTATGACCATGATTAGAAATGTATCGTAAGGTGTAAAAACAGGACATGAAGACTAACAATATTGCAGCAGAGGGAGACGTTTGTCAGCGAGTCAGACACTTACTGACTATGGGGACACTGTGGTGTAGGGGCTAACATAACAGCCAAGGTCGTGGGCTTAAACCTGGCCACATAGGGCAGTGGCTCTAAGAATTCTTAAAGATAATTAAAAATTCCTTCGTTATGCTGCCCTACGGAGGGGATGTAATATGGTGTTTTTTTTTTTTTTTTTTTCTTTTCCATGAATAGATAGCATTGGCATACACCATACAGCCATTTTATATATTATGTCTTATTAGTGAAAACTATTACAATTACCAAATTACAACTACCAATTAAAATTACCAAATTACAATTACCAATTACTGAACTATTACAATTATCAAATTCTTTTGTTAATCGATTGTAAATATTTATTTATACTGAAAACTTTCTTATTGTTCGTAAATTTTAATAACTAATATTCTGATTATTATTTATTTCAAATATCATCTTTTCTCTTTGAGTTTTATAATATAATATGGTTGTTAGCCTATGCAATGTCGGGTACTCGTTAAAGATCCCTGTCCTAATTAAATCTGAATTTAGTACTCCCACTGCATGATCATATGATAAGCCTCAGTAGCGAAAAGTGATGTTGAGTGAATAAAATAACTTACTAAATTATAGATATTAATGGTTTTTATAACTTTGATAATATCAATAATAAAAAATTGATAACCTTAGTCAATACTGTGCTAATTTGTTATTGTTTCACAGAGTATAGAGGATTAGAGCCCAAAATTTCTGTTTAAGTAAACAACATGCGAATTTTACACAAGTAAAATTAATTTACAACACTTATAAGCCCAGCGAGGTCTTGGGCTCAATACACAAAGAGATTCATACTGTTTCTAGGCCAATGGCTGAGCAATGATAAGATTAGGCTGAAATCACACTCGGCCATAAAGTTTTTTCTCCCCTAATTTTTGGATAACCACTTTATAGAGGCTGGGTATAACCCATGGTGTCTAGCAAATCAGCTCAAAGAGATTCCCTGACTTTTTCATATTGTAAGAAGTCTTTTACCTGGCCATATCTCGGTTAAAATAGACAAAACAAAAAATAAATATAATTAATATGGTATACTATATTGAAAATATATATAATGACTAATGACTTTACAATAAGATTCAACTATATCTACCCGACATCAGCTAAAATTGTAGTTGTTCAAGTTGATTTGCCAATGAATTATGATTAACTTGAATACTGCTGTTAGTAATAATCTATATTTACAAATCTGACTACAAATTTATTTACAATCAATATATCTATATAAACTTTAAGAAATTTTCTTTAATGTTTGAATCTCTGCAGCAAAATCTTCAGCTTTCTGAAGAGCTTCTTAGATCAGTTTTGCTTTTTTTGCCTCCAATTCCATCACCTGAAGGTTGACTTTTCTCTTCTCCACAGCCCTCCTGTCCTTTTATGATATTAAATATTAAACTAGCTTTACGATATTTACAACATCACAACAATTAAGTATATTGGAACTTTTGTCTGAGTGAAGAAGAAACAATGTTATTTAGGGACCATTTTCTCTGACCAAAGAACAAATTTCCTGACTTTTTCATATGTTTTTAAAATCCCTGACTTTTCCCGGTTTTCCCAATTTTCCCTGTTGCTAGACACCCTGACCCCACAGCTGAAATGATAGAATAAATACAGTTCTACCACAGCCAGGAATTGAACCCGGGACCAGAACAGTAGACTAGACTCTATCAACTAGACCACACTGCCCTATTTACAAAACACCAAAAGAACAAAATAAGGAATTTTTTATCTAATAAAATAACTTAAATAATACCCTTAACATTTTATTCAAATTGAAATTTTGATATATTACCGTCAGCGCATGTTGCTAAAAATTTCCCATTGGCACTAAAATCCATATCGAGTATCGTGCCACTGTGACCTTTCAAAGATGTCACAAGCCAATCATGCGTGAAATTTTGTTTTGGATCTTTGGTCCACTTTTCGGGATGCTGTTTCTTCTTGGGCACTTTGTTGGCTGTCGATGTAGTTGGTTTTTTGTTCGGTTTTTGGGTAGGTGATTCATCTGTAAAAAAAAATTTTCTAAATCAAACAATGCAAAAAAAAAGTAAAATAAATAATAATAAAAAACCTTAATGATATGACTACAAAAGCAAATACCATACTAAGTACATTAACCATAAATCCAACTTTCCATAGTTATTAATTATTCAGATGCCTAAAACTGGCTTTATTTTAGCAAAGATAAGAGTTACAGGTTTCTAACAATTAAAAGAGCACGTCCCATATTTATAAATAGTTTTATTTATCCTTTTTAAACATTAACTTCCTAATCAATTACCCACTTTTTAGTATACCTCCAAATATGAACATGGAAACACGCGATTTTCGAGTAATATTTTTGTACAATTTTAAACACCTCTTTCCGTAATAGACAACGATGTCCTCAAACATACAGTAGAAGGAAACCCCTACCAAACAGTTAAAGGACTCTCAACACAACTAAATTCAAGTGCATCTACCGTTTCCAGACATTTAAAGTGTATTGGGAAAGTAAAAAAGCTAGATATATGGGTACCTCATGATCTCACTGAGCGGCAGCAAGACCCCATGTTTAATATACCGTGCAAAAATTGAAAGAACTGGGCTACGAAGTTCTTCCGCACCCACCATATTCTCCCGAATTGTCTCAAACAGATTACCACCTGTTCAGGAATTTAGACAATTTCGTCAAAGGAAAAATTTTTGAAAATGATGATCAAGTGAAAAGTGCGTTTTCAGATTTAGTTTCACTTCAAAGCTCAGAGTTTTTCAGTTTGGGGATAAAAACGTTGGTGTCACGTTGGGAAAAATGTGTAGAAAAAGAAGGTAAATACTTCGAATAAAATTATCTTGTTTTCATATTGTAATTTTAATAAAAATCCTTTACCTTGAAAACGGACATTTCATGTGACACAACCCAATATTATGGAAAAAAAATGTTTTTTATTTTTTATTAGAAATGACTTGAGGAAGTTCTTCTTATTTATCCATATTAAAACAAGCATAATTTTCTTCCATCATATTTATTATTATAATTACTATATAATTTGTCATGTTTCGGGGCTTTGTCCCCTTTATCAAGACTAATAAGGTTTTAAACATTTTGATTTTAGTTACATTTATTAATTTTTTACTATATCTATATATACCAATTTTCATAAAGTTATTAATTGAATAAAATTTTCATATTATACAATTAACTATAAATTATATTTTTTATGATACATATTATTTTTTGTAGCTAACTGCTACATTCACTTCTAAAAGTCGACTATTGGCTCACTGTTCTATTTTGTTTTTACTATTGCATACTTTGTACTTAGCTAGTTCTATTGTTATGTTACTTTTATCTTATTCCTGTAGTCCATATTTATTTTTATTTTGATGTTATTATTTACTTTGTTTTTCAATTTTTTATTGTTCTATTTTTTTATTAAAATTTTACATTATATATCTGTGGCGGTCGTGAATAAGTGGTCAAGTCAAAATCTTTCATTTTACAAATGAGCGACATAAAGTTTTACTTAATACCAAAATAGAGTTATTAATTACAGCTTTCTTTAAACCTAAAATTTCTTCCACTAAGAAATTTCTTAAACCAATTTAACATGATGTAGGAGAAGGTCTGAGAGAGCGATACGTGAAGTTTTTGATATAACTCGAGTTATCTAGTTTTCCACGACCGCCACAGATATAATTTCGGCGTAATATGTACCAAGATTTTTGGTATCTGTTTTATAATTAACTGCTTTATTGTTATTTTTGGTTTTATAAATTACTTCCAGCATTTTTCTATTTCTATTATTTTAATAAGTATCTAATACGTTTATATTTTCAAAATTAAATTTATGTTAATTTTTTTTATGCTATATGTTGGGAAAAAATTATATATATGCATGTTAGCCTCAAAATAAATATAGGTTGAATGAAAAAATAGAGAGACTTGGTTTTAGGGTTCTAAATAATGTAATAATCATTTATAATTTAAGAATCCCCTTCAAATGAGGAAAAAGGACGTTCACAAAATTTAATTTTGATAACAAGTTAAACTTCTTATCTTTAGTGATAAGAGATTGGTTGTAGATGCTGAGAAGTTAATTTGGGGTGCACTTAACTAAGAAACTTAGGGCCCAAATCCTTAATTTGTCATTGTTATGATCTTTTCCTTCAATTACCCTGAAGATGGCCGAAAGTTTAGGGCGAAACATTGGCACAAATAAATTAAGTGCTTTTGATTCCACCCTGAATTAACTTCTTATCTTCAGATTTAGGAAAGAAAAACAAAAAACTTGTATTTTAATATACAAGGACCATACAAGCAGCCGATTCTACCGAGATCTAGCAAAGCCATCTGGTTTTCCAAAAAATGTTTGGTAATCACTTTATAGAGCCTGTGTACCATTCGAGGTTCCCTTATCACAGAGTTGTCCCACAGCTGGGATAATAGAATGACTAATTATTCAGTCACAGTTGGGATTCGAACCCAATATCTAAAGAACAGTATTCAAGAGCTATATCTACTGGAACCACACCATTCCCTCTTATTCATAAAAAAAAATACATAATCGGATTGTTATTATTAAATAGAAAATTTATTTCTTATTTCCATCAATAAAAAAGTACTGTCAAATTAAATTTATGTAACACCATCTCACACTTCTAATCTTATAAGATAACAAGAGCAAAAACATTAATCCTACAAAAATAGGGCTAAAAAGTAAGATTTGTTAAGAAAAAAAGATAAAATGAATATGACCGTTATTGCATTAAAACAAGAAAAATTATCAGGGAAGAAGCAATGTAGGTTTGTTTACCAGTTTATACGATATAACTTATATTCATTGAATTTTAATATCTCATATACTTAAAATACAATTTTTGAGAAAAAAGTAAACAACTATTCAGTCCGTTGTAGCAACACTTAGGCAACAAATCTTTTAAAGGAAATCAAATTGCTTACTTTCTTTTTTGACAGTCTTATCTTCTTTGAAGTATAACTGAGATATAGTGATCCAGGCTACCAAAACAGTTACTATAATGGGCATGTATTTAAGTAAAAGAGGAACTACAGTTTTGTGCAGAACTTCAGAAAAAGGAGTGGACTCCATAGTTTAAACACTAATTGTTTGAAAAATTCAAAATTTATAGCAAAAACAATAATCTTTCATTTGCACAATGGCGGGAAAAAAAACCTCTCCCATTTACAAAACATAATATGACGACTTTTAATATTAACCGCAAGGAGCGCTGTCATGGAAACGTCGTTAGCTGATTGATACAAATTTTAAGAAAACAGAGAGCTATAATTTCATATAAATATAGATAACTTTTTTAAACCAACTTCATGCTACTAAGTATTATTATTATTATATTAGCAACCACTGAGCCTCATGTCAAGAATTCGACAATTTCCATATTTTACTTGGCCTAGAGAACAGGATACATTGCCTACAACTTATCATCAATAAACCTTCTGAACTTTTACGTCTGTATTGTATTGTAGCAGAAAACGAAACAATGGGACAAAAACATAGTTGCTATATTTAGCAAAAAAAAACAACAACAAAAAACATATAGAGCTTATAAGCCCCAAGGTTTAGCTATAGTTCTTTTGCATAGAAACCGAAGAGCCTTTGGAATAATCTTTTGAGTATTCCATTTCAGCAAAGTGCCAATATTTATCAATAGGTTGTTTGGTTCACACCAGGTTAATCTGCATCCCAGTTAAACAGGATGGACTAGTTATTTTGCTTTTACTATTTAGCAAAGATATAAAAATTAGCATTCAGAAGATTGATGGCGTGGCCATTCTGATGAATCATTAAAGCTTTGAGCTATTCAGAGATTTGCTCCCTATAAGCAAAACGAAAAGATAAGATTATTAAAGCGATATAATATATCATTACGGCACATTCAAAAACCTAATACTATGCAGGAGGAGAAAACATCTTGAGCATTTTTTTCTAGGTTTCATCCATAACATAATCAATCTCAATTTCTTGTTGTGTGAGTGATGACCACTAGGTTTTTTTCTTGTTTCTAGGCTCATCTATCAATGGGTCTGAGTTTTTCTTTGCTCTATTTTTATAACTGTTTTAAGACCAAGAACCAATTTAACATTATTTATTCACAGTATCGGATCTACGGATAGTTTTTTATGGGGAGGTATTGTTTTATTGGGGAGGAGGGAAGTAATTAATTCCCATAAAGAGGTTTAGTTTATTTGTTCACTTTGTTACTCCCATTAAAAAATCCTAGAGCCAACTGCCGCGTTCTATTCCGCGACCTTGGGTATAGAAAGCTGTTATGCTACTACACCACAGGTGACTTCTAAACAGGCTTTTTGGTAGTAGTCTTAGCCATCTCAAAGTTACACGTTGTCGGTTCGATTCCAGCCTGGATTGTTTTAATTTTATTTCGTATTGGACCCACAGAATAAACTCGACTGACCCATCCTGGTTAAAATAGGTTGGTTACCTGAACGGTAACCCGTCATTTATACCATTACTAGGGAGGAAAAGACGTAAAACTCCGAAGAAAATGTACACACGAGTATTATTGATAATAATAATTTTTCAGTATTTTGAATTAGCTCTTGTGTGTATTTTTGAAGAGGGTCAATTCCTTCTTTTCTAGCTCCGGGTATACAACAGTTTTTACATAGTGATAAGAAAAGTAAGCCGATGTTTATCTTTCACCTTGTTGACTGACAGGCGGATTATGCTTGATATAATTTATAACAAACATTTAGTCGGAGTATAAACTTTGAACCTCTGTTGGGAGGATAATTTTAGAAGTAAATATTTAAAAATTCGGACAATATTTCATGAGTGATCTAGAAGGCAACACTGCAGGGTCAAATATTACTGGTTACTGCTGATGTGTTGATTTTGCCGCAGTACATTTTAAACAAAAAGGTAGTGATCGCCTCGATTGATCAATGGAAGGGAAACAACACTCTCATTAGATGAATTTGTAATTAAAATTACTGGAATGATCATTCCTAGGGCTCATGCTTCAGTGGATTTCCTTTTTTTGAAGAACATCTGGAGTTGAAAGCAGATAACGCTAGTCACCTTTTTTTTTACATAACAGTTCGAAGCTGCGATGTTCATTAAACATTTATTTAAATCTTTCTTTTGTGTTATCGCTACTACTTTAGCGACTTTGAGTGATGTTGTCAGCATAGGAGAGGTTATTTATGCTATAAACGCCGGTGGTGAAGCTCATACCGATGTTTTCGGTATAAAATATGAAAGAGACCCCTTGTTTGGAAAAGTTGGGACCCCTTCTGATTATGGAAAACAATTACTTATTGGCAGAGTACCTCAGAATGATCATATCTTGTACCAGACAGAGAGGTACCATCACAACACCTTTGGGTATGACATACCCATCAACAAGGATGGTGATTATGTCATGGTTTTGAAATTTTGTGAAGTTTACTTCAACGCTCCGAATATGAAGGTCAGTGAAGGATGTTTTGTTTTATATTTAGTCTTTGAAGCGTTATCAATTCTGTCATTTTAATTTAGGTTTTTGACATAGTATTGAATGGAGATCATACAATAGTTGCGGATTTAGATATATTTGACAAAGTCGGTAGAGGCGTAGCCCACGATGAGTATATAAGCTTCAGCGTCCAAAATGGGCGCCTTTATTACAATGAAGAAGAATCTGATATCAGAGGTGGAAAAATTAGAGTCGAATTTATAAAGGTATCCTTATACATTCCTATTTTCATGTTTTTATGTGTATTCTTATACAAACTAACTCTTAACTGAACTACTCTTAATTTGTTTTAGGGTTATCGTGATAATCCAAAAATTAATGCAATTTATGTAGTCAAAGGAAAAATAGAAGGTAAGTTATTAACTTGTTTCTATGTTAATTGCTTATGAATAAGGAAATAGGGAAAGAATAACCTAATTCTTCTTTAGTTCTTTTCTTTTTGTTTGGAAATATTAAAGCAATCATTTCTTTGAGAGCATTAGAAGTTAAAATAAGAACAAGAGACAGGCAAGTGAAAGCTGATAATGTGTGATAAGCCGGTGATAGTGTATCATCTCATATATTCAACCTACATACATAACTTCATCATATTTTCTTAGGTTTTTTAAATATAAATAATTCGTAATTTCTCAAATTTTGTATATTATTATCTGACTTTATTGAAAATAATTATGCCATCCCACCTATCCGATACTAACGTTAGTGCTTTTACGACTGTGAAAAATTGTCTCTCTCACCAGTATCTAGCACCTTTTTTTGGTAACTAGGTGCTTCAAGCTTGATCACTTTTTAAGGCTGCACTACACTTCGAGGGAACAGGTTGGTAAAAATATGTGAGATTTGGTGATAGTGAATTATCATATAATCTCACATATTGTCAATGAATAAATATTCAATTGCTGTATTTTTTATAAACTTGTTTATTTTTTATAAATCATCATTTATTTTTAAACTTTTTATTTAAAAATAAATCTTAAAACGGAGTTTCTAGATTTAAAAAATCTTTTTTTAATGATGTATATATTACAATTGTTTGTTGTCAAATAACATTATCAATTAGTTTTTCTATCTTTAAAAAAAAAAAAAAAAAAAATACACATATATATATATATATATATATATATATATATATATATATATATATATATATATATATTCAATGATATCATAGGATTTAAAAAAAAATCTGGTTCGGGCAACACACGACTTTCACTTACCTCTGTTTTTAAAATCGATAAGAGAATTTTCAGTTTGAGATAAAAATGAGTGAAACTATTAAACAATTAATTAAATTGAATTTCTGTATGAACATGTGTTTTATTAATAAGTTTATTCTATTATTATCTAAAGTAATCAGTTAGTTTTATCGGCATTTCATTACTGTTTAGTAACTTTTATAAGCTTGTGTATAAGATAATATTTTTTTTTAATCTTTAGCTTTCCAACAGTATATTATATCAGGATTGAAAAAATATGTTAGCAGTTTTCTCCTTTAGTTAGAGATCGAATTCGTTATATTGTTATTTTGTTAGTATCTACAAAATTTGAGGTACTTGAGAGGAAGAAAATTTAAAACATAAGCATTTAAGTCCTGTCAGACTATTTCAATCAGAATGAAATCTACATGATATCAAAGCCCATTAAATTTTACATTGATGTAGCGAGTTTAATCAAAATCGTTTAAGCCGTTTTTGAGAAAATCGTAAAAAGGTGCAAAATACATGTTATAAAGTGGCTCTTCTGGTAAGCTGATTTCGATGAAAAAGGTTTTGTAACGTCTCGGGCGTATTTTTGTCTTAAATATAAAATTTCAGTTTCATAGGACTTTTCGTTTTCGCGCTGGAATTACCACACTCTGACTTTTTTCGGTACTTGTTTATTTGGACTCAGGGGACCCTAAAACTGCCGTTACTCCTATAAACAGTACTAATCTCTATATGTACTTAGCCCAAGACCCTTTATGGGTTGTAGTGGTATAGGTTTTTTTTTTTTTTTTTTTTTTTTTTTTTTTTTTTTTTTTTTTTTTTTATAATTTAGTAATGAGTATAAGTTCTGTGAATCCAATTATAATTTTCTTTTTATTGTGTTAATGACAATTAAATTTCTATGATAAAGATATGCACTACTCTTTTATTTATTGTCGGGTCATTTCAGACCTTTTAAGAATTAATTTTGTCGAAAAATTTATTTTATATTAAAAATTAATAATTTAAAGATTAATAGTTTCATTATTTAACAAATAAATATATTCTTTTCTTTGATTTTTATATTTTCAACACAAGTTTTAGCTTATCAATGGCTGTAATGTTTTATCTTTGCTCAAGTGGTCGAATGTTTGATAGAGGAACTCATGTTGGCTTTATCTCGTTCAATGTCACGATTATCTGTAGTATTACGGACTTATATTTCTATTTTCAGGTTAATGTTCCTAATCTTAATCTGGTTATTTGCACTAGAGTTTGATTATGAATTTATGATCGTCGGTCTTATCTGACTAATATTTTTTGAAAATATTTTATTTGAGATAATTTTAAGCAAATTTTATTTTTTATTTTGTTGTTTGGCTCTCATTGAAGGGTCATTGGTAACTGAAGCTTATTAGATTCTGCTGTAATATTTAATGTCTTTTAAATAGGTTATTTGGTTTTTTTGTTACTTTTATTTATTTTTTTGCCTCTACCCTACGAAAAAACCTTATATTCTTGATATGCTTACCACTTGTTCCTCCATCCATTCAGTAAACACTTGATCCCAACCCATAAACTTGTTTATTCCTTCTCACAGATCTGTCTCCTTAAAAAATCCTTAGTCATTCGTGCTACCCTATTTTGGAATTCCTTGCCTGTATCCATTCGTGAATCTTTATCATTATCCACTTTCAAACACCAACTATTTCTTCATCTCCTAAAGTATCAATCTTCCCAACATATGTAATATTTAAAATCTATAGATGACAACTATTCATTGTCACAAAATCTGTCTTTTATTGTTAAAACGAAGTCTTAAACGACCAGACAATTATTATTTATATTTTACTTTTCTTGTTATTCTTAGGGGACTACTTGTCCCAGAATAAAATTACTTTTCATTTAATTTAATTTACCCTGAAGCTTATTAGATTCTGCTGTAATATTTAATGTCTTTTAAATAGCTTAATAGTTTTTTTTACACTATTTTTAACATCATGAAAGACATCTTTTAGGGTTCCTGCCAATTTGATTTTTCGCCTTGTTGATTCGTATAGGGGGCACTCTAATAATTGATGTTTGACTGTTGATAAAACGTTATCACAATATTCACAGGTGGTTGGATGAAGATTTATAAGAAGGTAACTATGGGTAAATTGGCAGTGTCCAATACGATAACGGCATAAAATTATCTCCTCTTCTGGAAATCCTCGTGCTAGTAATCCATTTTTTACTTTCACTTACTATATATATTAAGGGAAAGTATTGCGATCTTGAAAATTTTCTAATTCCAGTTTTCAATGGAAATACACGTTTTAGGGTCAACTGAGTCCAAAT
This sequence comes from Piezodorus guildinii, assembly GCA_023052935.1. Classification (NCBI taxonomy): domain Eukaryota; kingdom Metazoa; phylum Arthropoda; class Insecta; order Hemiptera; family Pentatomidae; genus Piezodorus; species Piezodorus guildinii. The sequence goes on along the minus strand of CM041296.1, from coordinate 147,444,827 downwards.
AACCTAGTCCTGAAAAAAGGTCTGTTGCTACCACTGATGAAAAACAGGTAAATATATAAATTAAATGAATTTGATACCCAACTAAAGGAGAAAACAGAAGAAATATTTTTTTAATACAATTTTTCGTTTTCGTACATAAGAACAGTAATATATATGTTTGATACACCTTTGGAAAGCTAAAGATTTTAGAAAAAATATTATCTCATACACAAGCTTTTTAAGTAATTATTTTAGATAATAATATAATAGATTTTTAAATAAAACACATGTTTCTATAGAAATTCAATTTAATTAATTCTTCAATTGTTTCACGTATTTTTATCTCTAACTGTATTAAAAAATTCTTTAAACGATTCTAAAAATGGAGGTAAGTGAAAGTCGTGTGTTGCCCGCAGCAGATTTTTTTTTTTTTTTTTTTTATCAACAGTTTAGATTGGCTTGTTGTCCACATTGTTCCCCAGTTCTTGAAGAGATTTTTCTTTGATTGGCTGATCCAATCTTCTGCCGCGAGTCCAATTAGTACCGTGCTTTCAGGTCTGTCTCCTTGCCTGGCCAAGCTGGCGGCTCTGTCTGCTCCTTCGTGGCCTGGAATACCACAAAGTGCTGGAACCCAGATGAAGACTACAGTAATACCATTTTTTTCCACTTCCCACTAAGCATTCAGTTATTTCTCTAATGATGGAATTATTGGGCCACGTATTTTCAAAGGGCTTTCAATATACTCCTGGAGTCTGTGATGATCCATTTTTTTATCGGGCTGATGCGAAATTAATGCAGGTTTCCTCTATTGCAATATCTTAATTCCAATTGTGTAAACAAAGCTAATCCTAACATTGATCATTTTATACCAAAACAAACCTTATCTAATACCCCTCTTTCACCATGAATTTGTTTAGTAAAATCGTTTTGTTCAGTGTGTTCAAAGGTCTTGAATCGAAAATGTCAAAGTGCGATTTTCGTCAAATTTATTTTTACCAATTTAAATTAGGGCGCAGCGCTGCGCAAACGGCTCGTAATATTAATGAAGTGTGGGGTCAGGGGCTATTAATGAGTGCATGGTGCAGCGTTGGTTCCAGAAGTTTCGCAGAGGAGATTTCGACCTCGAAGACAAGGAAGGTCGGGGCCGTCATCTTGCTCTGGACAACGACCAGCTGAGGTCAAAAGTGGAAGAAGACCCAACCAAAACCACACGAGAAATGGCGACGGAACTCGGTGTGAACCAATCCACAGTTGTACGCCACTTGGAAGCAATTGGTAAGGTAAAAAAGTTGGCCAAGTGGGTGCCACACCAATTAAACGACCACCAAAAAAATTGCCGCTTTGAAATCTGCTCCATGCTTGTGACACGCAATAAAAATGATCCATTTCTCGATTGCATTGTGACGTGCGATGAAAAATGGATCTTATACGACAACAGAAGGCTTTCTAGCCAATGGCTGGGCAAAGATGAACAACCAAAACCTTTCCCGAAGCCCAACCTGCACCCAAAAAAGATTATGGTCACAGTTTGGTGGTATAATGCTGGTGTTATTCACTACAGCTTTCTCAATCGAGGTGAGACTATAATTGCTGACAAGTACTGTCAAGAAATTGACAGCATGAATCAAAAATTGCAACGTCTTTGCCCAGCATTGATGAATCGGAAGAGGCCGATCCTGCTCCACGATAACGCCAGACCACACGTTGCACAACCAACGCTTCGACGACTGCACGAGTTGGGCTACGAAGTTCTCCAACATCCACCTTATTCACCTGACCTCTCTCCTACAGACTTCCACTTTTTCAGGCATCTGGACAACTTTTTGAGGGAGAAAATTTTCAAAACCAGGACGACATTGAAAATTCTTTTCGTGATTTCATTGAGTCCAGGGATTCGGATTTTTTTTCTGGTGGAATAAGAAAGCTTGTTGAACGTTGGCAAAAGTGCATTAATTCAGATGGAAATTATTTTGATTAAATATATATGGTTAAAGTAAAGATATGGCGTATTTACAATACCTACTAAAAACCTGCATTAATTTTGCATCAACCCAATAGTTTTGGTTCTAGCAAGGCAATGGAGAGCCTTTAGGATGGCTGTCTCTTCTCCATTGAAAATGGAACATTATTCTGGTAAGCTGAAGAGGAGTTGGTGTTGTTTGATTTTTACAGCACAACCTACACTATTTTCCATTTTCGAGGCGTCACTGTATACAGTGAAGTTGTTATAACGCTTTAATAGCTCCAGGAAACAATTTATTTTCTTCCAGTGGACATTCCTTTTTGTATCTTGACATTGTTTTTTTCAATGATTGGTCTGAAGCTCCGTGTCCAGTGAGGGTCTTTTTCTCATTACTTTCATGTTTAATGTTCTTAGTGATGTGGCACTAGTTTCTACATTTTTCTTGATTTTCTGTAAAATTTGCAGTGTTTATGGCGATGATGCCTTAAGGAGAAAGCACCGTCAGTAAGTAGTTTGCTCGGTTCAGAACGGGAAATTTTGACTTGGAAGACGCAAAGCGCTCGGGTCTTCCAACTGTTCTGGAAGGATGGAATTAAAAAATTACTTCAAAGATGTCAACATGTAATAGATCAAAATGGGTCCTATGTAATTGATAACAAATATTTATTAGAATCTGAAGTTTTTATTTACTTGACCGATTTCGCTAATTCTTTTATTGTTCTGTATATAACAGTCAGGAGAAGGATCTTATGAAAGAAAGAAAGAGAAAAGGTTATATGGTCATCAGGTTTGCATTTTTGCTTGACCTTAACTAAAGGCTTAACCGATTCTCCTGGTCATAGTTGATACACGACATCATCTGTCGGATCAGCTAGTCACCAATAAAAAACACGTTACAAACTTATTTATTTTTTTTAACTTCATATATTTATATTCACACCTGTCATGTAGTTGACAACCAGTGAATGTGATAGTTAAATGAAAGTGATGTGGCGTGATAGGCATGATAAAGAGAGGATGCCCTGCGACACCTCTTCCTGGCGTGTTAATTATCATTTATGTTAGGAGGTCCCTCATTCAACTTCTTTTCTGTCTTCTTCAAGTGTTGTGGGGCATGTTAGTTTTGGCCATGTTTTGTATTAATGAGTTGGTGTGTGCGTGAAAATCTTTGTAGAGGGTCCGAATCTGTTCGTTGACTGTTGGCATGTGAAGGTCTGTATGTAAAGTATTGTTGCTAACGTACCATAGGTAAACTTATTTAAATACATAGTTGAAACGTCAACTGACTGACTGATAAGCAAAGTTGTAAATTGTCAACACAACATGTAATATTCATGAGCTGGTTTTTTTATAATTATCAGTTATGTTAATATGTCACTATTTGTGTTGTAGATGTTCCGAAACTTCCACCTCTTCCGGAAGCGGAGGAATGGAAGAACGAAGAGAGCGAGGAGAGAAATAGCAACAGCAAGTCGCGGAGGCCTAGCGGCCCGAGAACTCCAGATCCTTATTCCGTTGACGACTCTTCTCTCATGTTACCCGTCTTCATAGCCATCGGCGCTTTCTTACCGCTCTTGTTTTGTATGTGTAAGCTGTGATCTTAGGCCTCTTTGTTTTTGTTTTTAATTTATTTTTTCATCGTAATAAACACACTCAATTGTAGGTTGAAACACTTTCAGTTTGGTGATTCTCGTACTTATATATATTCACAGAGGCATGCTTTACAGTACAAATTCGAGTGAAATAATTTATTTTTTAACATATTTTGACTGTCATGATCACTAACATTATTATAGGTTTTTTTTTCTTTGAAACGTCGGTATTGTCATGCGGTATGTATCACACCATTTAGAAGTATTTATAGGTAGTCTTATCGACTGAAATAAGTATCGTTTATTTTAAATTAAATTATTTTATATATATTTTTTTGTTATTTTATGAAGAGTATTCAGTATTGCAAATTAATATCTTTTATTTAAGATTTAGTTGTTTTCGTCTTCATATCTTTATTTATTTATACGTTACCACTTAATATATAAATCCATATATTTATATTAATAAAAATAGGATTTGTATCAGATACATGACTATTAATTATGAAAGTATTTTAATTTAATGATTATTTTAAGTTTAATATCCATTACATAATTCATCCATTCATTATAAAATAATCTCCTGTGTTTATGTTGGGGAATTGGTACGAACATTTATTTTTATTCTTTGTCTTCGTCGACCTGAATTAAAAAGTATTGTTGTATATTTTTATGACTAAAGATACATTGCCCTTGAAATAAGTAAAGTTGATATCAATGCAAATAAATTAAACCTTAAACAGTCGTAGTCATGGAAATTGCATCACCTGTACATTAATTTATTATGGTAATGAATTTAATCCGATCGGATATTTTTGTTTTCCTCTATTTATTTATATCATACGCTTAATGAAATTAAGAAAAAACAAAATAAAAACAACGTTTCTTAGTATTTTTAACTATTAAAGAATACAATTTTTAATGATGTCAAATTTTAAGCATTTTGCTATCAGAAACAATTTACATTATGAAATTACATGAAGTGGAACAATTTTCACGGAAAACAGCGGTGACACAAATCAACAATGGTCCATAGTTTTGAAAATTAATATAAATCATTTTATGAGAGAACTGAAACTTCTATATTTTTTTCATTGATTTTATGCGCCTTTCTTTAATTTTCAATGTATAATATTTTGGTTTATTATTTTCAATAATCAACCTTTGTAATCGACCAAAAAAAAAAAAAAATAAATTAAATGAACCCCCATCAAAATTTGAGAGCTTACGTTTCAAGATGCCTAGTAGAATCCGAATAATGAATAAAAAAAAAAAAAAAAAAAAAAAAAATCCGTTTCTCCTAATAAATAAATACCAACTTTTTTTTTGTTTTTAGTGTTATTTGATAGGGAATCAGTTTTTCGGACCAAATGAAAAAAGAATCATTGAAATTGGTTAACAACTTGGTTAGATATTGCGTTTTGAAATCAGTGGTAGTGTTATAATATGGTACTTTGAATTAGTGCTTTTCATATTACTTAATTGCCTATCAATAGCTATATAAACAGTTATACCCTAATATTGTTATTTGGAAATAATAAACCATTGTGTAATAATTTGCAGTGTTTTTTTTTTTGTGTAATCAGCATTTTTTTAAAACATGCTGCTATGTTTAATTTTGGAAACATTAAAAAAAAAAAAATTATGTATAAATTGCATTCTATGACCACAACTGTAATATTCTAATACAATATAATCTTTAATAAACCTACACTTATGGATAAATTTTGTTAACACTTGATTATAATTTCTGAATTGAGACACTGTTAATTTGTTCTGTTATTTAAATGATTACGATTAAAACAGCTTGATAGCCATAAATCAAATAGTATTCAATAGAATATTTAGTTAAATTACAAATACGGTGCATCTTGAACAAAAATCTTATTTGATAAGAATAATATGATTTCATTTGGAATTATTATAGAATCAAGTAATTTTTTATTAGTGTTTAAAAGTGCATTACGCCAGAAACAAAAAGCTATGTTTTTAACTTCACATTAACACACAAAATCGATGTGACCTGATTTTTTATTTTTAAACTGACGTTCCTTTTTTGAGTACAAGTTCCTTATGTAGGACATCATAGCTGGATAATTCGTATAATATTTTAATGTGCAATATGACATAATATATTTTGGGTTGTGCCTTAGATGAGGTTTTTGAAAGATAAATCCTATTACAACTCATGTTAAATTGGGAATTTGTATGTAAATTTTGTTGTATTTAGTTGTATCAGTTATGTACTGCTACATCTTAACACTAGAAGGAAGGACCAGGTCGAATGATCTGTTTTGAGACTTTTAAACTATTATTATTATTTATTTATTTTTATAACTTTTTGAAAATTAAAAGTCTTACAATTATGAACATTTTCAAAACATTTACCTCTAGCAGTTGTATGTAGAAGGTTGGAGAATGTTCATTTGATTCTTTAAATCATTTCTAATGTAAATAGAAATGATTTAGTTTCTGTGGCTGTATTACGCCAAGTTTAAGTGGCTCTATCTTTAAACTATTGTCAGTATTTCCTAGCTTCCTTTGTGTTGTCAGAAGGTTACATATGACAAGCTCATATGTTGGAACACAGACCTAAGATCCGTGATCAGTCTAAGTTTGAGCATGCACTTATCTGGATTAGTCTGAAAGGGAGAGTGGGAATAAGTATTAAATTATTATCAATATAACTATGTTTATAATTGTTTGATTTCATGTTTAATTATCTAATAAAAATAGATTTTATTAAAAGTTACTTGCTGGAGATTGAAGGGGAGAGGCGTGGTCTAGTCTACTATTCTTCTCTGGATCCTGGCTGACAGAATATTATTTGTTCCGTTAATTCAGCTGTGGAGGGATCCTGGGGTATTGAGACCCTGCTAGGACAAACCCAGCCTTTATAAAGTGGGTACCCAAAATGGGAATTATCCCTGACTGCTTGATCTTGGCCTAATCACCTCCTTGCACGACCGTTGGCCTAGAAACAGTATATGTTCTGATTTCAGACTCTTCATGGGTTGTAGAGGTCCAATTTTTTTTTTTTCAAACAGCTGTATATAGTATCTATGGTATTTTCGTCAGCTGTGAATACCTATATTGCCTGAACGCAGGGCAGGGTTGTAAAGAAATAATAATAGTAAAAAAAGTTATTCTATTTTTTGAAAATAATTCCTACATAAACCATTGATACATATCATTTGTTATATTTCAGCATATGTAAAATTATTATTAAAAAAATAATAAAATTATAAATTAAACAAATCATATGACCTGGTTGCGTCCTGATGTGAACTCTCCCGTCCTAGTACTGAGCTGCAATATGTTTTAAGTTTATTGCGTTATCTTTAATTTTAATCTGATAAAATGTTTACTTTATTAATAAAAGAAAATTGAACAAAGGTACAGAGAATTTCTTAATTTGACAATTAATGTTTATACTGTATTTATTTGAAATATAAGGACCATGGTATACGGTGAGAGTAGAGGAAAATGTGATGGTTTGAGGTGACGTAAACATTAGTGAATTATCATATACTCTCATACACTTTCAAATAATAAATCAACAATTATTTTTTTAAACTTTTATTATAAATAATTTTTAATTTCTTAAAATAGAGTTTCTATTTAAAAAACAAAACAAAAAAACATATTTTCACAATATTATATTTGTTGCTTTTGATATAATTTTATCATTTAGTTTTGTTATCTTGTAAATGATATTGGAATTTTTAAAAAAAAGTAATATTTGATATTATTATCCGAAGTTATTGCAAAAAAAAATTATGCCTTCCTCTCCCGCTACTTTTATGAAACTCTCACTTCCTTTCACCTATCTCTTCTCTCACCTTGTAACATGGTCTTAAAATGTTATAAGTATTGCGCAAATGAGTATTTAGTAAGTTAATATGTTTTTCATGTTATGGAAGAAATATAGTATTTAAAATGAAGAACATTCAATATAACGCAAATTGTGTGCTTTTAAATAATTAATGTTTACATAGAAGGTAAATTGTGCTATGCAGAGTTGTATGTCTTACACTAGAAATTCTTTACTTGTACTGTTTTAATTTATTATTATATAAAATTATAAATAAAGTTTGTTTTTTATGATAAAATATTTAGTTGTTATTTATTAATTTAAAGTATTTTTTATTTTTAGTTTAAACTGTTGATCTTATATATTTAAGATAATGATAAGTATTTTTTTTGTGTAAACATGTAGGGGGATACGTGTAAAGGTTTCTCCTCGAAAGTACATTTGTTAATGGAAAAATATTTTGAAGATGAAGCCGAAATTGCTTAATAATTTAGTCTTGGTCTGTACAAAAAGACTATTTTTTTTGTGTTTAAAGAATTATTTATTTTTTAAATGATTATTTATGTGTAATTAATATTCTGTTATTTATTTAGTATATTAAAAACTTTTATATATGATTATGTATTTTTTATTTGATCGATAATGTTATCAGAAGAACCACAGGATGTCATAACTATAATATGATATACATTTACTGTATGCAAACACTTATATATATATATATATATATATATATATATATATATATATATATATATATATATATATATATATATATATATATATATCCTTTGATAACAGTGCCTGGATGTTTTTCATGAAATAAATTTTAAAAGTAAAAATAATATGAATTTTGAATTATACAGTTTAAATTTAACCCGTCCGTACGAGGTATCAATCCTTCAATGACAAACTCCACTCCCATTTGTTTCAATCCTTGTTTCCTCTTGGATTCCTGACAATCGTCCGAGGGGTCTTAAAAGAAGATGGCCTTCTAGTTTAGATTACCTAGTGGAGTGCTGCCAATGGGCATATTCTCTTCATGTCTTTTCATCTATATTATCTATATATATATTATCCGCCAATTTACTTTATATATTTACTAAAACAGTTGTGAATTTGAAAAAAAAAATAACCTGTAACACCAGGTAAAGATTTTTTAAAGGGATTTCACAGGCCAGGAAATTCTCAGAAGTTACCCCTCTAACTCTGGAACCCATATGTGGTATTAGCTGAATAAGGATGATATAAGATGGAATTTAAACAACTTTGGCTAAACAAAAAACAACACTCACTTAGATTCTTAGATGGTCCCAGTATCAATAGAAGTGCCTACTCAATATGAGTAGGACCTCCTTAAAAACAATAACTGCTATCTATATGGGACACTGTAAACTCAACTATCACATGTTCAAGCTTGGACTTTCAAGCACTCCGCTGTGTAGGCTATGCAGACAAGAAGATGAAACTTATTTTCATATAATCTTTTGGAGCGGTAGGCTCCGGTACAGCCTTTTTGGTGTTGATCGAATGGAGCATCTATTAAGCACATATTAATCTATCGATCTCAACAGCCTCTTTAAGTTTGCAATTGCAACAAAACTGTAATACAAAACTAACTGTACAATTTTTTATACTGTTACACAATAGATCTGTTAGGTTGCAGTGCATTATCTTACTATCCAAAAAAAAAAAATCTGGTGCTGGCAACACCCAACTTACACTTACCTTGACTGTTAAAATCTATTTAAAAACTAATAAATTATACTTCAATTTGAAAAATATTTTAAGTTGATTTTAATAAAGTGTGAATTCAAAATTCGTTTTCGTTGGAAATATATACGATCTAGATTAAATAATATAACTATATTAAATTGTTAATCAGTAATAAGTTTATTCCCTAATCGTCACTTTTTTTTACCTTTTACAACTTTGTGTATGAGATAATATTTTTTTCTAAACTCTTTCTCTTTCCAACTGTATATTATAGGTCTATATTACTGTTCTTATTATAAAAAAAAAAAAAAAAATTACATAAAAAAAACAGTTTTGCAGTTTAATCCTTTAGTTGGTCATAAAATTCGTCCAACTTGTATATTTAGCCGTCCTTCATCAATGTCATTAAGATGATATGGTTAATCTTTTAGAGGAAGAAAATTTAAAATATCGACATTTAAGCCCTGTCAGATTATTTCAATCAGAATGAAACCTACATAATATTGAAGCCCATTAAATTTTACATTAATATTGTGAGTTTAATGAAAATCGTTAGAGCCATTTTAAAAAATCCTGAAAAGGTGCAAAATGCATGGTATAAAATGGCTCTTCTGGTTAGCCGATTTTGATGAAAATGTTGCTGTAACATCTCGGTTGTATAATGAAATTTCAATTTCGTACGACTTTTCGTTTTTGCGCTAGACTTACCACACACAGACCTTTTTTCGGGACTTGGTCATTTGGACTCAAGGTATATTTATTTATACATATATATGCAATGAATGGACAATTTTTTTATATATATATATTTAGTTTTTCATATTAAAATTTATATTCAAATTTTGAGGGCGAGAGTAGTGTTTAATTGGTGTCACCTGTGGTGTTGCTTAGCATAACAACCTTCTATGCTCAAGGCCACAGGTTCAAACCCATATGTCCCCTGCATTTTTTAAAGAGAGTAAAAATCCTTGATTGTGCCATCCTTAATAGCTTTCCACGAGCCTGTGCAATGTCAGGTACACTTTAAAGATCCCTATCATCCTTTTTTTAATTTTTTTAAACATATTTATTGATATCTACAACTGTGTTAAAAAAAAATACATCAAGTAAATGTGATGGTTACATAGAAAATGGTCATGAAATACAAGTAGAGATACTACCCAGTGGCAGCACTCTAAAAATATTCTAAACTAGAAGGTCTCGTGGCCATCTTCTTTTCAGGCGCCTCAGAGGATTATAGTGGGAATGAAGTTTGTCATGGAAGGAACGGTACCTGGTTCAGGCTAAGTCAGCGACATATGGAATATTAAGGTCTTTATGGATGAGTTTATTTGTGACGAAATAAGGAGCATTGAGGATTTTACGAAGGATTTCGGATTGTAAGGATTGGATACGAGATGAGTTCGATGGTTTAGTAGAGCTCCATAGTAACTCCGTAAGTCCATATCGATCTGATGATGGTCATATAAGTAAGTCTTTTATAATTAAGAGGAAGGTTGGAGCGTTTGTCCAGCCTATCATACTTGAACTTGGATAAGCAAAGTTAAAGACTCCCACTGTATGTATCCTCTGATTAGGACACAGTGGCATAAAGTGATGTTAACTGAATAAACAAGGGTTAGAATAACACAAAAGAATATTTTCTTTAATATGATGATGGTGCAGAAATTAATCAAAGAAATGGGAATAAAAATAAACAAAATTTACATAACTATTATTTACTTTATTATTTTTTACTTATTGTTTATTTATTTATTTAATCTCTGCAGATAAATCACACAACTTTCTAGATTTATTAGCATTAGGAAGTTGTATTATTAATTAAATTTTGTACTATCAACTTTTGTAAAATAATGTTATATTTTATTTAATGTAAAACATTACAATGTAACTTCTTGGTATATAATGCTTTAAGAGTTGTGTCCTATGTAAATGTATTTTTAATGATATAGCAAAGTGAAATTATCATACTAAAAATTATAAATAGATATTGTGGATATAATTAGTTCACCGTTGAGAATTACTGAAGGAATTAGTCCGGGTGGTGGTCATTAAATGAAACAACTGAATAGTTTCAACTATTTTATTGTTTGCCAACGTTCATCATTCATTTAACTTTCAAGATTGTTCCATTTTAGATTCTGTTCCCAACCATAAAAAAAGACTCATCGCTGAATCCGTCCACATCCATCTCCAATCTAATCCTGTCAATCATAAAACTGATAAACAATGCATCTCCTCCACCTACAGCCATATATTAAACTCTCTTAAGTAATACAGCTTCCCATGTCCATCCCATTGTATACATTTTGTTTATTTATTGGTTTATTTTTTACTTATTTATGTATACATTTATTTTATATATGTATCTATTTCATTTGTTTCTGCACTTAATAAATTCTTAATGGTTTTACAATTCAATTTATTCCTATTTGTAATTATTTTACTATTTTGTATCAACTATATGATCTGTCAATGATTGTTACTTATTATTATTTTTTGTCATAATATTTTCACTTGGTTAATTTTACTGTCTTAATATATGTACAATAATTATTAAAACGTTGGTTGGGAGGTAGTCAGTTTTACTACATATAGTTTATACATTATTATTCTTACTATTGTATTATATTGTTTTTACTTCAACAATCTTGTTAAAACATCTTCTAATACCGTTATGATGTTATTAATATTGTAGGTTTAATCTGAACACTTCCTTTTATGTTAATATTACAATTTTACTCATTGTTGTCAGATCCCGTCTAGAAATGTGGTACGTATTTTCCATTTTACCCAACCTTTTGTACGTACTTTCCTATCTACCTGCCTATATTCCATATTACCAAATTGTACCTAGTTTCCACTCGCCTACCAGACGGTACGTATCTCCACTCTACTCCATTTTTTAATGTTTTTTATTTCATGTAATTTTTTCTTATATATTTGTACATTATCTATAGCCATTATCTGGTTTGTATAGCTCTCATTAGTATACCTTTATCATTGTAATTTAATTAATTGATTTCTTTACACATCTATTTTCTTTTATGTTATAATATTGACATTCTCTAGCGCAATAGTTAATTTTTTTTTTTAATAGTATTTGTAATCTTATTTTAAATGTATCCTTTTTGTATCTTTTTAGCCCTGATGATGACCCACAAAGGGGGGTTGAAACGTTGGCAAACAATAAATAGTTGAAACTATTTAGCTGTTTTATTTAATAAGTGCCACCCGGACTAATTCCTTCCAGCAACTATAAATAGATATGTTTATATATTGGTAGAAATTCTATAAGATGTAATTTACATAACTGTTTATTCATTAATTTTATCTTAATAATTAAGGCAAAACCCTGGAACGTTGACAAATATATACAGCAATATTTTTGATGAAATAGACCTTTTTTATGGAAGTTAATTGTGCTTAATTTAATTACAGTGAGTGTCAAAAGTATTTGGAATTCACTACCATTCCGTAATTTGCTTGTTTTTAACTTATTTTATACGTTTTTAAAGAGTTCTTATCCACTTTATAATGTTAGAAGGAAGGTAAACAATAGCTCGAACCAAAAATTAGGACAAAAATCATTCTATTTTTAACGTTTTGAACGTTCATTTACGAAAATATTAAAAATAGTGTATGTCAATAGTGTCAAAAGTATTCGAAATTACGTGGTTTCCTAATTATATTAATGTAGTGCTCATAAATAAACATCCAGTTGGTAATACTTTTTGTATAATTATACATTTTAGCTTACTGGGAGTTTATATTAGTAATTAATTGATTGTTTGGTGATAAATATTATCCCAGTCAAGCAATTATTGTTTCATGAGGCATTTTCATTTTCAATATAGTATTTCTTGGTTTTCCTTTCTAGTAGGACCCATAAATACTTAATTAAAATTGAAAGAAATAATGGAAGAGAGTTTCGAGAACTTTGTAGTCATTTTACAGCAACTAAATCTGAATAGATAACGTATATATTTCCAGAGTCATGGTCGCGCGTATGTTAAACATTTAATTTATACGTCATTATTCTTCTACTTTTAATTCTGGCTTTTCATACTATACTTATAAAATACACAAACCTATTAATAATCCTGTCCATGAATCCAATACTATTAAACTTTTTCAAAGAAAAATATACCTTACTATCACTGACCGCTCAAGGTGTTTTACTATCCCATACTAAATTCTTTATTTGGTTTCCTTCAAACCATAATTTTTTCATAAGAACCATGTATTTTAGTATGGGAGTCATCTGTAAACAATTTAATTTATCAACCTTCTCTTAAAAAAATGTTACTAACATTCAGCCTATTCTCTTATTGTCTTGCCTGCTGAAAGACTTTTTCCGTACTTCTTCTACCATGTTTTGCTTTTCGTCCTATTTTTTTAGAACGGGGAGAACAATTGAAACACTTAGTGTGCATCCAGAAGTTCTGAAAAATTCAGAAATAAGCTATTTGAGGTATTGTTTTTTTATTAGATGAATAATAAGTCTTTCAGTTTTAACATTTTTAATATTTAATATTTTTTGGACGCTTAAATTTTTGCTTTTATATTTTATTATTATATTATCTGCACTGTACATAGCCATCCATATATTCTCATCAATATTTTTCAACATCTCAACTATTTCCCTTTACTTTTAACGAGTGAACGTGTTAAACATTATTCGAGGGCGTTGTACGTTTATTGCGTTTTTATTTTAGGGCCTTATTTAAAAAAAATAATCTTTCAATGGTTGGGTATATATTACATGACAGAGGAAAATTTTTTAGAACATAAAATTATGTCGAAGATTAGTGAGAATATTAAAATTTGAAACCATTAAACAGCAGGATATTACGATTTCCGAATACTTTTTAAAGTATTTATTTCCGAAACAATCTTGTAATTTTACATTATTAATCGGATATTTTTAAAAACATTAAACTTTTATGTTATCTGCTCAGTGATTTTCCTTTATAGGAGTCTCTTTTAAAGATTTATGAGTGAAAAAGAATTATATAAATTCATAGCAGTGAAATATACATATTAAATGAAAAGAAATACAAATTCCGAATACTTTTGACACTCACTGTAGATATAACAACTTTCTAGGATAAACACGATGTCATTAATTGCATTAATAAAAATTTGGCTAAACTTCTCTAGATTACCTATATATAGGTATATTTTCAAGTACCGATTATTAAAGTATTTTTTAAATTTGCTAAATTTCTTTTTTCTAATATTGTTGTATTATTTATGAAGGTCAAACTGTATATACATATATTGATACACTCTTTACAGATAAATAAAATAGTTAAAAAGTTTAACTTACACGCAAAATGTTTTAATTATTTAAAAAAAAATTTAAAGTATTATAAATGATAACAAAAGCATCTCGGTACATAATTATGAGAACGAATATAAGGATTCAGAAATTAATATATGATTAAATTGTTAATTAATAGAAAAGGGTAACTAAAAAGAAGATTTATCATAGATTTCTGTCAACTTAGGTAATTCAAATTTAACTGTGTACCTTTCGTTATGTTATCTTTTCTTAAATCTCATCATTTCCTATAACAGTATAATCAGAAAATTGACTTATTTTCAACAACTTCTTTTCTATATAAATTTAATATTTTTATTGTATTTGAATAATTAAAGAATACAACCAACATCTTCAAAAGATCTAGTCTTCTGTTCGTCAAGATTCTACTGATCTTCAAAAATTTTTTTTTATTTTCTACTCCTTTCATTTTATTATCCCTTTGTAATTCAGTCTATTCCCTTCTTTCTTGTTACATCTCTGTGATGAAGAATGTTTTTCATCATCATGAATGTTAGAATTTCACTAAATTAGCCTGCAAAAAAAAAAAACGTCATTTTAAAATATATGTTTGAAAAATCTCAAGCAGAAAATAAACCACTCTTAATGAATTAAAGAGATTTCACAAATCTTGGAGAAGATATATACTAATTGATAGATTAGATAATTTAACCTCTGAATGAAAGGATTTTTCAAACAATACAGCAATCTATGAATTTGTAAATTAAATAGCAAAACAAGGTCACCTGTGGGGTTGTGGCTAGCATAACATATAACAGCCATCTATGCCCAAGGGTTTGGGTTCAAACCTAGCAGGTGATCCTAGGATTTTTTAATAGAAGTAAATAATCATTATGCCTTCCTTCGAAGGGGACGTAAAATGGTGTTCCCGAGCCTGTACGATGTCAGGTACTCCTTAAAAATTCCTATCCGAATAAAATCTGGATGGGCTAAATTTAGGACTCCTGCTGTAACATCGCCTGATTAGCCACAGAAGCATAAAAGTGATATTAAATGAATAAACTAAAAAACAAATGGCAAAAGCAGACCAAACAAAAAATGTAAAATCTATACTAATATTATAAAGCTAAAGAGTTGGTTTTTTTGAACTCGCTAATCTCAGAAAATACTGGTTCAAATTGAAAAATTCTTTTTGTGTTGGATAGTCCATTTATCGAGGATGGCTTTAGACTATATAACGTCACACTGCGACCAATAGGAGTGAAGAATCAGTGGGAAATCTGGAAAAAAAGGAGAAAATTAACTTCCCATCCCAATGATTCCAAATTATTTACCTTTTAATTTTAAAAGAATCTGATTTCCCGTTAATTTATCTTTTGTTGTAACAATTAATAAATACAGGGGCAAACATTTAAACACGTAGGAATCGATTTGCGGTTTAAACATTGAAGATCAGGTTGTGGGGAAAATAACTAGGTTCTTCTGGCACAAGAAAATAAAATGAAAAATATCATTTACCCAGAAGTACTTTAAGATTTCTTTTAAAAACTTCTTATCAGCGATCATAAGAACAGAAATTGACGCAGGCAACAGCTGGTTTAAAATATAGCTCACTTTTCAAAAATAAAAAAATACAACATTTTACTTAAATTTCAATTTTGTGAAAAGTTATCTCTATTAATCTATGAAAATCCTTCATTTACTATTCATAAAGCTGAATAAAATATATTTGTAAAACCCAAATACTTACAAAATATACTTTTTCTTTGTTAAACTTCTTGCAGAATGATAGAAGTTTTTCTTTTCAAATTACTGTTGGAATTGTTGAGAGATACATTTTTGAATGATGGCATTCTCTCCATTGTGACCGGAGGTGAAGTTTTCACAGATAACTTGAACGTCCCTTCCAAGCCAGCTCTGAAATAAAATAGATTTAATGATTATAATAAATATAGATAACGAATGAAGGAAGATAGCTTGGGTAGAAGTAAAAAAAAAAAAAAAAATGATGAAATTGCCCTTAATATTAATACCAATGGTTTGTAAGTCTTCATCAGGACTTAAAAGATACATAAATTCGTAAAATTCAGAAGTCATTAATAGTATTAACTGCTGGTCTTTGGAAAATAAGCTGAGCCTGAACCCAGTGAAAATAAAGGCAATAGTAGAAGATCCGAACTTGAAACGATCTGCACCGAGCTGATAATAGAATGAAACATATTTTATAACAAATTTAGTATATTAGAAAATATGTTAAGAATGGGTTGCCTAAAAAAATCCTGGACAGACTATTTTAACAAAATTATTTTTAATTAAATGTTGCAACTTCATAATGATAAGAAAACTTTTACCCTGTAATTTGGTATTTGTGTAAAAAATGGTCCTGTATTTTATATGGGATATCAAACGTTCATATATTCAATGTCCGATTACCTGAAGTTGCAATGTTGGGTCCTTTATTATTACACGCTATACTCAACTCGGATCTCTCTGTCACGCATTTCCATTCGCATTAAAATTTAATCTATAAAATTCGGCAACCCAGATTAGGACCAAGTTTTTTGCAGGCAACCCTATATCAATGTGTTTGCAATAAAACAACGCTTATATTGGTATAATTTTTTTTTCTATTATCAAGCCAGTGCAGATAACTGATATCGAAATACCCTCTTTTACCTGACAACCGATAGTTTGTCCAGGAAAAGATTAGGCAACCCAACGGCTGCACATTCTATACCTTTGATACTTTAAGTTAGGGTAAAAGTTTTCTTATTATCATGATGTTGCAACATATTATTAAAAATAATTTTTTTTTAAATAATTAAAAATAGTCTGTCCAGGATTTTTTCAGGCAACCCATTCTTAATATATTTTCTAATATACTAAATTTGTTATAAAATATGTTTCATTCTATTATCAGCTCGGTGTAGATCGTTTCAAGTTCGGATCTTAGACTACAATGCTTATTGACTCAAGACTCCATTCACTTTCATATTATCCATTACTTTTCCTTCCATTACTTAAAACTACTACCCAATTCCATAACTCCATAAAAAATCTTTGATCAAAACTTAACGTGTAGTCACCAAATTGCCACAAAATCCATCGCTATCCACAAACAGTCCCTATGTAAGTACCCATCATATTTTAGTGTCTTCTCTCATACTCCCCCACTTGGACTATTAATGCATAGGATATGGAGGACTCTCTGGGAAAAATGAGACGAGACTGAAGGGATTAGTTAATAGATTTATAAGACTTACTTACGGCCCAACAGACGATCACAGGTATTCTGGTCAGTGATGGCTTTATCCTAATTCCCGAGAAAGTACTTACTAGGCATCTTCTTATTCAAATCCTTGAGAGCCATAAAACCTTAAATACAAGACTTCAAGTTACAAATTTATATGTACCCTCTCACAGAACTGCACCCTTCGAAAAGTCCTTCATCATCCGTGTTACCATTCCTTGGAACTCTTTACCCATCTCCCTCTTCGTAAAGTATCATCCTTAACCACATTCAAACACCTGTTATTTCTTCAACTCCTAAAAGATCAACCTTTAGCACAAACATAAACTGTCTCCACTTAATTATGTGCTACTAAATTCATAAAGTTTTCATCTGTTTTATTTATATCTTTTACCTATTTTAATTTTGTATAATTCATATATATTAGCTAGCTAGATAATTATCTATCAAAATGATGCCACACCTTTATTGTTAATTGTTCTTTATTTTTAGGGAACAAAATATCATTGATTTGAATACAACAGGGGTATCAAAACATATATAAGAAGAAACATATATGATCAACATTTACAAAACTTAAATTTAGAGAGGAAAACTCTAGTCTTACTGAGAAATAATAAAAACGTGGAAATTTTACGGAACTAGACCATAGTATGTGAGCTGTGTTTATAATAATTTTGTTATTGGTTTATGGTCGGCATTTAGTGAAAATTATAGCTTCTGATTTACTAGGATTAGTTATTATTTAATTTCTATTTATGACAGTATTATTCATACCATTTTTTTTTTTTTTACCTATTTTATGTATACATTTATTTGTACATTATATATATATATATATATATATATATATATATATATATATATATATATTTATTTTATTTTTCATGTATAAAAAACTTCTTAATGTTTTTACTAATCAATTTATTCCAACTTGTATTTATTTTATTCTTTTTATCAACTTGTATGATCTGTCAATGATTATAATTTTGAAAAAAATTTTCACCATGTTATGTTTATTGTCTTAATATATTTATCATAATTATGAAAAAGTTGGATGCAAGGTAGTCAGTTTTACTCCATATACTTTATCCATTATTGTTCTTACGATTATATAGGTTTTTACTTAACGAATATTGTTAAAACATTTTCTAGTACCATTATGATATTATTACTATTATATATTTAATCTGAGTACTTCTTTTAATTTGGTTGTGTCACATGAAATGTTCGTTTTCAAGGTAAAGGATTTTTATTAAAAATACGATATGAAAACAAGATAATTTTATTCAAAGTATTTACCTTCTTTTTCTACACATTTTTCCCAACGTGACACCAAATTTTTTTATCCCCGAACTGAAAAACTCTGAGCTTTGAAGTGAAACAAAATCTGAAAACGCACTTTTCACTTGTTCATCATTTTCAAAAAGTTTTCTTTTGACGAAGCAGTCTAAATTCCTGAACAGGTGGTAATCTGTTGGAGACAAGTCGGGAGAATATGGTGGGTGGGGAAGAACTTCGTAGCCCAGTTCCTTCAATTTTTGCACGGTATGTTTTGAAACATGGGGTCTAGCGTTGTCGTGTAAGTGTATAGAACCCTTCCGATTTACCAATCCAGGTTGTTTTTTTAATAATTTTGTGTGCATTAGGTCAATTTCATTGCAGTACGTTGTAGAGGTAATGGTTTCACCTCTAGGTAAAAAGGAATAATGAATTATCCCAGCCATGGACCATCATACTGTAACCATCACTTTTTTGGGATGCAAATTCGGTTTTGGCATTTGCCCTGGGGTTTCGTCGATGTTCAACCCTTTTTTTTTCATCACAGGTAATTATTCTTTCAAGGAAAGGCTTGGTTTTTTGCCTCACAAGCAAAGAAACGCATGTCTCAAGGCATTTCAATTGCTGCCGCTCAGTGAGATCATGAGGTACTCATGTATCGAGCTTTTCTACTTTCCCAATACACTTTAAATGTCTGGAAACGGTAGATGCACTTGCATTTACTTGTGCTGAGAGTCCTTTAACTGTTTGGTAGGGGTTTCCTTCTACTGTATGTTTGAGGACATCGTTGTCTATTACGGACGGAGGTCTTCCTCGGGCAAGTTTTCCAAGTCAGTATCCCCAGCTGAAAACTTAGCTAACCAACAGCGAATGGTCTGTTCATTAACACTTCCTTTCCCAAACACCTTTCAAATATTTCTAGCGGCCTCAGCTGCTGAATGGCCGAGTTTAAATTTGTACAAAAATATTACTCGAAAATCGCGTGTTTCCATGTTCATATTTGGAGGTATACTAAAAAGTGGGTAATTGATTGGGAAGCTAATGTTTATAATACAAAGGTAGAGGATTAGTAACTGTTTACTTTAAATATGTAAACATTCGGAAGAAAACAACAGAGACCTGCAAAATCCTTTATGTATTTCAGAACCTATAAAAACGGACATTTCATGTGAAACAACCTAATATGTTAGTATTACAATTTTACTCATTCTTGTCAGATCCTGTCTAAAATGCAGTATGTATTTTCCATTCTATCTACCTCTCATACGTACTTTCCTATCTACTAACTACATTCCATTCTACCGAATTGTACCTAGTTTTCATTCACCTACAATACGGTACGTATCTCCACTCTACTCCTTATTTCAATGTTCAATGTAAAAAAAGGGAGTGATATGGATAGAGCACTAGTCTAGTGTTCTTGAGGTCCTGGGTTCCTTGACAGAGGCAGAATTACTTATTCTGTTGTTCTGAGCATGATCTAGACCTAATCACCTCCTTGCACGTACGTTGGCCTAGAAATAGTAAGAGTCTCTATAAGTAGTGAACCCAAGACTCTTCGTGGGTTTTAGAGGTAACAGGTTTTTATTATTTATCATTTTTTTTTTTTAGTCCATAGTTTTGTCTTAACGGCCACCTGAATCATCTTCCTTCTGAATTTCCAACAGCGAAATATTGATAATAATTAAAAGATTTTTCTAATTTAAAAGAGTTATTTATTAACTTGAAAATTGTACTGAAATTCGGGCTTAATTTAAATTAATTTGATTTACTTAAATGTCGCAGGGATGATAACATAAAGCCCTGGAGTCAGCCTGAAATGCTGTTTCACCTGTCTCCAATTGACGAAGGCCCCTGTGTCTCCCGCTGGTGGCATACAAAGGAAGTATTCTGCACTCAGCCTTTCTTCTTTGCTGTCGGTCTAAATAAAACAAATAAAAATAAATATATTAATAAAATTGAGGAGTTAAAATAAATAAAGAATAAAAAGGAATATATAAATAAAATTGGCTGCTTTTGAAACATCAACATTAAGGAAAAGTCTTAGATCTGATTCTAAAATGTTCACATTTATACAAGATGTATTTGCTATAGTCTAAACAGAGTTTGCATTCTTCTCTAAAAGTCTTTAACTACTTCGCTAATAAAGCACTGGAGGGATCACCTGTAGCAGGGTGGCTTGCATAACAGTATCATATGCCAAAGGTTGCGGATTCGAACCCGCAGGTGGTCCTAGGATTTTTTAATGAGAGTAAAAAATCCTAGTTATGCTGTGCTTCGGAGGGAACAAAGAGATAAAAGGTGGTCCCAAGCCTGTGCAATGTCAGGTACTTGTTAAAGATCCCTATCCTAATTAAACATGGATAGGCAAAATTTAGGACCCACTGTAGCATCGTACGATTAGCCACAGCAGCATAAAGGGACGTTAAATGAATAAACAAACAAACAAACAAAGGTATGGAATTGGAAAGCAGCTGCACAGGTATGAGCCAATTGGTGAGGGCTCAGCGAGGAGGCCAAAGCTCACGTCCGAATTTTTAAAAAACTAAAATAATAATAGTAACACAAGTAATATTTTAAATCAGTTCAACTTACTTTATAAATAAAGAATGCAACATGAAGAGGATGTTCCGATAAGTTGGTCTGAGTGAGACAAACATGAACATTTATGTAATTGTGACTCGGGTCTGGAAGATAGAAATCATCGTTCTTAGGATGTTTGTCAGGAGGTCCGATTGCGATAAGGTATTGAGGGTTCATCGAGAACAGTTCCAGGTCGTTCCTGGATCCTCCGGCGCTCTGGCCCGCCTTCCAGCTGCCAACGGTCTCCAAGCACACTAAATTTTGGGGCTGCAAACAAACATAGGTATTAATATGGCTACAATGCATTAATATAAACATGCATTCAATCATCTATTATTGATAGTTTTCTTTTTTTTATTGTTAATTCTGTTTATTTCTATATTATAATATGCTTATTCTTAAAATAATATTCTTTTAAGAAAAAATCAATTAACACAAATATTTACTTCATTATCACTCAATTTACTCTGAGGGTATAGTATATTATGGGTTCTTGACAATCAGGCACACAATCTTTTATATAACTTTTTTAATCATAATAATAACTTACAAAGTAACACAAACAATATGCAGCCAGGCTAAGAATGATTCTTCATATCCATACAGCAGTTCCTCCTCTTACAAGTTTCCCCTGAAAACTGACTATGCCCAGGTATCTTTCTTCTACCTGGGCTTTTACCTGGGTTGTCCTTTGCATCCAAAATGGAAGTTATGTTTACAAACAAACATTCAAATTGGAGCTGTTAATTTTTATTTTATTCTATTTTGAATCTAATTGTTAGCCTGCCTAACATAATATTTAAATAATAAATAATTGTATACTTTATACAAAAAAATGGGTATATTACAATATAGTGGAGTACATATTCCTTTATACAATTTTACTAGTTAACATTACCAATATTTTTCATCAGTCAAAGGAACCGTATCTGTACCTAATTTATAAATCATAAATCATTAAATAAAATGAAAAAAGAAATTGGCAATTTTTTAAAACTATTTAAGTATGTAATAAAATCAAATTAAATAACAACTACTGCTTTAGTTTTTTTATTATTAATATTTAGCTCTACAGCCCGAGGTAGGTTTTGGTTTCCTTGACAATATTGCACCAATCCTCTCTGCACACCGCTCTTCTTTTCCAGTTCCTTACACCGAGCACTCCCTTGTCCTTTTCCACATCCTGAACCCAGCGTCTCCGAGGTTGTCCTCTTCTTCAGATATTATACATTTTTCCAAACAGAATCCTTTTTTGCATCCTCAAGTCATCCATCCTCAGTACATGAGCCAGCCAGCCATTTGGTTCTCCTTGCTCCTATGAAGCGGACAATATTATCAGATCCATACAGCTCATATAATTTGCTGTTTGGATTCTCCATTCTCCCTCTTCCAACCCAGGTCCATAAATTTTATGAAGAATTTTCCTTTTGCAGATTTTCAATATTGAGAGTGTGGAAAGACTCCTGCTGAGTACATCACTAACGGTCTTACCAACATTTTATATAACCTTATTTTAATCGTTGGTGACAACAGCGATGACGGAAGAGTTTTATATTAGCGTAGCAGGCTCGGTTATTTGCCATAGTCTGTCTATGAACTTCTTCTGTTATTTTATTTTGGATTTAATGTTCTCAAAGGAAAAACCTTCAACGCACAGATCTTATCCAGCTGTTGGATCACAGCCTGATCTTATAAACATGTACTTGTTCTTGAGTTTGTACTTGAGTTCTAAACCAAGCACTTCACCTTCGGCCTTCAACAGTTTGAATATATCAATAAGAGATTGCTTACTCCTAGCAACTAAGCAAATATCATCCGCGCATGCAGGTATTTGAGTGGATGAACGCAGGATATCCCCATTGGAGTTTAGCTTCTCAATCAGTAGTGCAAGGTTAAATAGCATATTAGATAGTGCAATTACTTGTCTAAATCCTGCAGTGACTGGAAAACAATGACTAACTGTGCCATGAATTTACACTATAGCATTACTACCATCAATGGATATTAGTATCAAGTGAATAAGCTTATTCGGAATGTCGAAATCTCCTAGAGCACGTATCTTGTTATTTCCATTGACACTAAGTTAAATAATTAAATAAGTAAAATTAATTTAATCATTTAATGTCACTTTATACTAATTTTGATAATTGATAGAAATCAGGTGTTAGTCTAGTAAACAATTTTTAGTTTTGCCGATGTTTTGACTTAAACATGTGAGTCATCATTAGGATGATAATGAGCTATGCCAATCATAAACCAGTTAAAGACTAAATTAAAAGGTTAATATGTGGTTTCCTGTAGCTGAGTGGCTAGCAAAGGAGCCTCTCATGCTCAAACCCGCAGGTAGCCCTAGGATTTTTTAATGGGAGTAAAAAATCCTTAGTTATATCGTCCTTCTGAGGGGACGTTAAAAATGTGGTCCTGAGGATGTGCGATTTCAGGTATTCTTTAAAGATCCCTATCCTAATTAATTAAGCATCATCCGATTAGCGACTGCAGCATAAAGGGACGTTAAATGAATAAACAATAAACAAGGAAACAAGAGGTTAATATTAAATGATAAACCTTATTAATTCTAATTTTTCGCATCTATAAGATTAAAGATAAATAGATGAATCTTAGCTCAAAAGCTGTTGGTGTAATTATATAACAAATATTAACAACAATAATATACATTTCGTACATATTTACATGTATCTACCATTTTACATACCTGAAAACTGACTGGACCTTCTTCCCAATCGCTAGTTATGACATTGTATTCATCATTAACAAAAACATCTACCTCTTCTTCCTAAAGAAACATTGTAAGATTAATTTTCATCCTCAAGCAACCAAAGAACAACATCTTTAAATCATCTAGAACTAACCTGTATTATTCTAGTGTGTCCTAAATATCTCTTCTTAAATTGAGGCACTACATTATGTTGATTCTCTGAGATGACTGAGCTTGTGCAGCCCATATAGGGCAAAGAAGTAACCTATAGGGACAAAATAATCAGCTTCAGAAAAATAATTTCCATGTATATTAAAGAGATTTAACCTGAATACCCATCCTATTTCCCTCTTACTCATTATGAGCAAACTCCATGAAAAACTTATTCTAATTTCAAAGTTGAACAAGGAACTCCTTCATTGCAACTTCCAGCCTTAGAGAAATGGAGTTTTTGTGTAACAGTGGAGATACAGAAGAGAAATATCACTTCCTAGCAATGTGCTCTATACTAGTAGAACTGTGTTTTTTATAATTAAGACAATTTAATTGTCTAAGAGTGACATCCCTTAGTGAACTAAACAATCCCAGTTGTTTGTTTATTTATTTAATGTCTCTTTATGCTGCTGTGGCTAATCGGATGATGCTACAGTGGGAGTCCTAAATTTTGCCTATCCAGGTTTTATTAGGATAGGGATCTTTAACGAGTACCTGACATCGCACAGGCTCGGAACCACCTTTTAACATCCCCTCCGAAAGACGATATAACTAAGGATTTTTTACTCCCATTAAAAAATCCCAGGACCACCTGCGGGGTTGAACCCATGACCTTTGGCATAGGAGGCTGTTATGCTAACCACCCAGCTACAAGTGATCCCTATTTTTATTAACTTATCCCCAATATGCTTGGAGGGTTAACTATGAATAAATATCAGATCTTTTCTAGTAAATATAATTTGTTAACTAGTTAATTATCTAGGTGATGAGCTTTCTTATCTTTATGTTTCTATCTTCTGGAACAGAGATTCCCCACAAACATTTTTGCTGACCCTTCATACAATCATTTCGATCGCAAGGACCCCTAAATCCTAATATTAGATAAATATTTAGGTTTTTACTAGGCTACACCTTACCATCTACATTGCATGTGAAATACCTCTACTGAAAATCTGTATTCTATAAATTGCCTAGTTGGAGAAATAGAAATGAAGAAAAAAGAACGAGGCACTAGGAGCTTACTTTAATGTATTCATGTTTCACGTGGCAGATGGTCCTAGAATTTTTTAAAGGGATGAAAAATCCTTTGTTATGCCGTCCTTCAGAGGGAACGTAAAATGGTGGTCCAGAGACGGAGCAATGTCAGGTACTCATTTAAGATTTCCATCCTGGATAGGTAAAATTTAAGACTTCCACTTTAATATTGTCTTATAGTCACAGTAGCATAAAATGACCGTAAGTGAATAAAAATACATTTTAAAAAAGCTATATGACAATGCCTCAATGTGTATTAAAATAGGTTATGAACTATCAGATGAAATTAATATCAATTCTGGTCTATTGCAGAGAGATAGTTTGAGCCCGATTCTTTTTATTTGATTTATATCGGACATAATACAATTTTTCGAAAATAACGTTGCCATAGGAATCCCAATCGATAGCTCAAATGAGGTGATAATATTGCTCTTAGCGGATGATACGTGATGCTTAGCACTTCCTGGCATAGTGCCCATAAAAAATTCAAATTATTAGAAAGTTACTGCTACCAAAACTCTCTCATACTTAACCCGAGAAAGTCAAAAACTCTGGTCTTCCATAAATCATCACGGACAAAAAAACTGAAACCCCTTTTCTGGCGTGATAAGGAACTGGGATCTACAAAATCCTATACTTACCTAGAATACCTTTTCTTGGAAAGTTTGTCAAAGCTAGACTAACATAAACTAAGACTTGTTAGCCAACTAAGAATGCCAGATACAGAAAATTTAAAACTTTTTAATAAAAAAACTACTTTCAATATAAAACAGGGGAAAAATGTAGATGGTGTCAAGGACATATCACAAAAAGTTTAGAGCACCTGTTATTAAATTGTCCTATACTCAGTATTGAAAGGGAATATTACCTGGCGAATTACATTGTTCAAAACAACAAGCAATCATCCGTAGAAAATATTTTAAATATCGATAATGTAAATAAGATAAATAACATTTTTTTTTTTTTTTTCTGCTAAAAACTATATACATTCAAGGAGACAACAAATCCACATAATTTGTGTAACAATATTTACTAACATGTCCCAGTAAGCAATCAGAATTTACCTATTCAACTTATTTATGCTATTATCTTTTATGTATTTATTTATAAGTATGCCATATGTATATATGTATATCTATGAGATTATCATTTAACAATAACACCAAACTACATGGCTCATATGTATATAATAGCCAATAAACCAAATATCTATCTATCTAAGTGAATAAAAATAAACTAAAATTGATAACTTATACAAAAAGGTATATATTTAAATACTCATAAAGAATTAAAATATTGTTCGTTATGTTTTGCGATACATCTTCGGCCCTTTAAGCTTATTATTTTTCAAAATGCTAGAAAATGACCAATTTTAAGGTTGCTATTGTACAGTAGTATGGCACCTGTCAGTGAACACAAGCAATTATATAACTTAGAATGTTAAATTTGTCTGTGTAGTTCTTATTAAAAGCCAATGCTTCACAAATATTTTACATTAAGGTAATTTAAAATTATCAATGACCTCTCGTGGACCCCCTAGACATCGTCTGTGGA
Organism: Piezodorus guildinii; assembly: GCA_023052935.1. Classification (NCBI taxonomy): domain Eukaryota; kingdom Metazoa; phylum Arthropoda; class Insecta; order Hemiptera; family Pentatomidae; genus Piezodorus; species Piezodorus guildinii. The sequence continues at coordinate 147,417,844 of CM041296.1, read as the reverse complement.
CTACCGGGCGTCTGCAGATCACTAGTTGAGAACCACTGTTCTAGAACCATGGGAGCAGCGTGGGCTAGTGGATAGAGCACTAGTCTACTGTTCTTCGGGTCCTGGGTTCAAATCCGGGCTGTGGCAGAATATTATTTAATCTATTATTTCAGGCAGGAGGCGATCCTCCAGGGGCACACCCAGCCTCTATATAGTGGCCATCCAAAAATAGGGAAAACTATGGTGGCTGAGTATGATCTTTCATGGCTTGTAGAGGTACAGGATTTTTTTTTCATTCTTCTATACAGCAGAATCAACCTGTGTCAGACATTAGAACAGAAAGAATGTACTTCACTCAAGTCTTTTTCAACATACTACCTCCCTTTTTCGGAATTTCATTCTTACTCATACCTGCCATGCTTCTTCTTTATTTCCTCTTCTTATACACTAACTCAAAAAATTTTCAATACACCGATAAATAAATTCTTAGTTTTGAAAGCTGAGGTTGATTTCCTCAACACTTTTGACCTTTCCTCTAGCAAATATTAAATTTGGATTCCTAATATGACCCGTTTTGTGGGTTTATTTACAAGCTCCCTACCAAATTACAGCCACTTCTTCTGGTTTAACTTATTGAAGAAGGGCTTTCATCTTGCAACTCGATCACTGTATGCTTCCCTTCTTAAACTATAAACTGTTTCTGGGTGGATTTGAATCCCATAGTACCTATTTATTATTGAGGTGTAGGTAATGTGAGGATTTGCATGGACTTCAGCAAGGATGGCTCGCTTCTGGTGATTCTTCAGTCTCCTGTCTTCCAGCACGTTTATCCTCCAAAGAGTTTAACTCTCTGTGTCTTTGTAGTCCATACTGTACAGTAGCATGTGACTTATTCAACAGATATGCAATTTTTCATATAGATAAGCCCTACGAACCTTGAGCACTCTCAAATCACAAGAAACGCGCTTATTGTAAAGAAATCAGTTTCTCAGGCCCAAGTTAAGTTAATACTGAACTAAGATTTGATTATCAAGATAAGATTTATACATATAACACTGGAAAGATGGTCATAGTACAAGAATAAATAGGATTAATATTGAAAGTGTATAATATAGGACACTTTTTTGACCTACCATTAACAAATGACATTCTAATTATATTAATGATTAAATGAAAATAAATAATTTTTTTTTTTTATCTAACATTAGTAATAATAATTTGTTCATTAGGAAATTGTTAAGTTGGAAATAAATAGCTATGGAAAATAAAAGCATGCTGTGTGGGAACTTTTTTGAGTGAGTGTATCTTCTGTCTTTCCAAACAGGCTCAACAATTGTGAAATTTCAGTTTAAATATTAGACTGGATGAAATAAAAATAATTATTTTTATTGCCTAAATTTAAGCTTTATTAATTTATTTTATTTTTATTGAGTTCTCATTATCCAACATTATCTTCCTGGATATTATAATTTTTTAATACTTTTCTCTTCATATCTTTGCAAATTATGATTGATTCTCTTCTTTATTCTTTTGGACAGATATATTGTACATTTCAACAGCATATGCTTGTTATTCTTAAAGGATTTAGTCCTAGAATGAATTTTTATGTATATTTCTAAAGCCAATAGTTGTTTGACATTTGACCTGCCAATGAGGTAAATGAACTTGAAAGGTCAAAGGAATAATAAATATATTATAGAAGAAATATGCATGCTACATTCATTGGATAAATACTTAGTTACAATTAATAATATTTTTATGTATTATCCCATAAAATTATAGGAAAAAAAGAACGTTTACATCTGACAGTACACATTAATGGCAATTATATTATATAAAACATTATATCTAAATAAATATTAAACAGAAATAAATGTGATGAGAAAAATAATACTTATAATAAATAAAAGTTACATATCAAAGAAAAAAAAAGTGTCTTTCATAACTAAGATTAAAAACGACATATGTAGTACAAATTAAAAATGCAGGTTTAAAGACTTTATTTTTTTTAACCAATTCAATATATTCTTTTAAATCTGAACTTTTGTGATTAATCAATGATGTTACATCAATACAATCAGTTTCATCAATTGAATTAATAATAATTTCTAAATAATAAATAAATAATTTCTCAATAATCCTTCTGAATGATGTCTTCATAACATTGTGGGTAGAAATTGAAGTTGGAAGACTTTTTTATGCCTTATTCAGCCCCAACTAAGTGGGTAACGATTTCCTTAATATATTTGGTAAATAAGTAATTTTTAAGCATAACAATTTTTAATACAACCGTTATGAATGGCAGTACAATGTGGTCTCTGTACAAGAAAATTACAGTAAAGAATAAAATATTTGATTAATATCATACATTGAAGTATTGATGAATTGATTTATAGGCGGAGCAAAGTTAAAAATGAAAAGAAATACATTTTTTTAATAATCCAGGCAGTATTACAAAAAAAACCCAATAAAATAGTAATTTATTAAATAAAATTGACCTGAAGATAAGGTAAATGACTTTGAAATGTCAAAGAAGAAAAACATATTTTACACTCAATAGATATGAAAACATTAATGAATATAATAGATACATTTTTTAGAACACAATATTTGATAAAATTAAAGTCGAATTGAATGTTTACATTAGGCCTACTAAAAATACATGTTATAATGAATGCAACATTGTATGGAAATGAAATAAATACTTCTACTAAATAAATGTTAAATTTTAAAGAAAAAAAAGTTAACACTATAAGTGAAATTAAAAACAATACAAGACAAATTAAAAATAATAAATTATATATGCATGCCTAAAAATAACCACATATTCATAATAACAATAAATTCTTATGAAAAGAATAGTTACAGCATTCAGTTAAGAGTAGTTATAGATAATGGAACATAAATGGATTTATTTGTTTACACTTAAAATATAAAATTATTCTTAATTTCAATATTTTATTTATTAAAAAAATCATGAAATAAACTTATAAATATTATATAAAATGAATAGTTATAAAAATCATTGAAAAAAAAGATTATAATAAACAAGAGGTATAAAAGGAAAGATGAATAATGTTAAATTATTGATGTTTACCGGTAGAGTCACCAGATGGAGTTTTCCTTGAAGTACAGTTCCCAAGCTGGGTCACCCTCTTTATGCAAGCAATCTTCGATATCGCGTGCTCCAAGGCAACTAAACTCACAAACTGACCGCTCTACAGTCAATAACAATATTTTAGGGTTTCTCATTTCACAACTTCATGTGCCTTTAGTTGGGTCATAATATCCACGCTTAATAAGAGCACGGAAACGTGAACTTTTATATTTAAGCGTGTAATTTTTAAACAAGGTCGTGAAGCAAGTCCATCAAGCTCATAGAAAGCAAATGTGTTTCCTATTAATTGGTCGACTTATTTTTTTGTTTGTTATTCTTAATGAATGACATATGTGGCCCTCACTTCAATGGGAAAGGAAAGAAGTTAATTCAAGGACTGCTATTGTTGTATTCCTTCTTTGGGCGCTGTTTAAAATAAGAACAAAGATAAGAAAGTAATTAGTACAGTTATAAATTAAGAATCTGATTTTAAAAAAGTACTATATCCATTTTAGGAAGTTTGATAGGAAATGCGAAAATTTCCCATTCATTTATAATAAAACCAATTCATTTGATACGTTAACACATAAAATCTAGATTTTTTTTTTACTATATAATAAAATTATTTTTATGTTATGAAAGGAAATTGCAGGAAAAAAGTATGATAATTCGACATTTAAACCCTGTCTGACTGTTTCAATCAGAATAGAAATTTACATGACATTAAACACCATTTAATTTTGCGAGTATAATTAAGAGCCGTTTTTGAGAAAATCGTAGAAAGGTTGCAGCAAAGTGCATGGTTTAAAATGGTTCTTAGGTCCGTCAATTTCGGTGGATAAGTTGTTGTAACATCCTATCATAATGGTCTTAAATACGAAATTTAAGTTTCGTATGACTTTTTTTGTTTTTCCAATTAGAGTATGTAGCTTACCACTCAGAGCTATCTGCGAGACTTAGTCATTAGAGCTCAAACGTGTAAAAACTGGAATTCGAAATTTTTAACGATCGCATTACTTGATATTTCATGTATAGGTGAAAGTAAAAATCGAACTCACAAAGGAAACTAAGGAAAAATTATGGCGAAACCTTTTTAGAGCTTCTAGGTTGGTTTGAGATAGAGTAACCCATTTTGGATTTAGACAATTGTATTTCCTTTCCCCACAAAATTGGTGAGTTGTCTGAGCCTCTATTCATATTTAATTACTAGACTTGTATATATGCTTGTTATTTCTCAGAAATGGAACTGTTCGTTTTTCTGAGCACTAAATATTTAATTATATTTCTTGCGACTTTTTTTCTTCTTGGTTTTTAATTACGTTTTTCAAACCAGCTTTTATGTAGTGTCCTTAGGCCAAACCGTTGGGCCACATGTGGTGTACTGGCTGGGATAACATACCCAATGTCACGGGTTTAAATCCAGTAGATGGCCTTAGGATCTTTTAAAGGAAGTAAAAAATCCTTGGTTATGTAGTCCTTCGGAGGCGACGTAAAATGATGGTCCCGAGCCTGTGCGATGTCAGGTACTCGTTAAAGATACATATTCTAATTAAACATAGTTCGAAAAAATTTAGATCTTCCAATGTTGCATCGTTCGATTAGCCATAGTGGCATAAAGTGACGTTAAATAAATAAAGAAACAAATATTAGCAAATGATGAAATAAGATTTATTATTTTAAATTTTCTTCAATGAATTCAACGCAGATGACTTCTCCAATGCTCCATGTCAGCTGTCTTTCCATCATTAATTAATGATCAACGGGGAAAACTGTTTAGTACCTGTCTTTAGATATAGAATGCGGTAGTGGCGCTGTTTGTCCGTGGCGTGCTTTGTCAGAACTTTGAAAGTTACAATTAGTTGTAAGTTGATGGATTCGTTCTGGTAAGGTTCGTTCACAGAGAATGATTACTTTCGACCACAATAATTGTATTTCTTTTTCACACATCTCGCTTGAAATTATGTACATATAAAAAGATGGAATTAAAGAACTTTCTTAATTTTACATCTTGCGAAAGCCGTGAAGGTTGACAGTGACGGAAGTCAAATGTGTTCCATTGCATAAGTTATAACCCAGAAGGAAGGATTTGCATAACAAGCCCAACTACTGACCGACTGAGCGAGTAGAAAGCGGCTCGCGTACCGGTCTCTTGGCATTTCATTGTTCCATTATTACATATAGCCGAAAGTCACAGCTCGAGTTTGATTTGTGGGGCGAATGTTGAACATAAGCGGCGTTTAAATCATTAAATGATTTGTGAGAATGTGGTTGGTGGGTTGTTAAGATAGATAACGATTTTAGGAGGAGGGATTTCTCTTCTAGCCGCGTGGATTGGCTCTGTAAAAGAATATGATAAGCTTCCTTTAATCCAACCAGATCTTTTCTGTTCGTTCATGAACATAGAAACGAAAAGGTTAGTTAAAATCTTGTGCGCGTAACACATGACTTTTACTTACCTCCCTCCTTTTTGAAAAATATTATTTAGTGATATTTAAAACTGTATTTGAAAATGCTTCTTCTTTAAACATACGAAAAATAAGTGACACGAAACTAACGTTTAGAGCAGTGGTTCACAACAAATATTTTTCGCTGACCCCTACCTCCAATCATTTCGATGGCAAGAACTCCATAAATTAAATTTTTTTTTTTAAATTCTTTTATTGAAATTTACAACTGTATAGAATAGAATAGAAAAATATATTTATTCTGGGACAAGGTCCCTTAAGAACAATTCATATGTACAATTAAGATATATATAATGTGTCTGGCCACAAGACCAAAGGAATATAATTAATTCTTATTCACAAGATACATTAAGAAAAGAAAGGATATAATAAAACAAAAGAGTAAAATAAATAAATAATAACTTTGGTGTGTTATACTAAACTAAACATTGAAATTGATTCATAATTGATCCATATAACAAATATAAACAATAAAAACAAATTTTCTTTTTGATTTGATATTTGATTTGAAATATCTTATTGAGCGTCTGTTTGGGATGACAGTAGGTACTGGAATAGCTGGGACTTGAATGATGGTAGGGAAGAAGCATGGCGGATATGATTAGGTAAGGAATTCCAGAGAGTAATGGAGCGGACAATAAAGGAATGATCAAAAGTTGTTCTATGGGTAGGAATATAAAGGTCGGAATGGCGCGATCTTGTTTGGAGAGAGTGGACTGACGATTTAAATTGCAGAAGTCTGTGGATATATGGAGGTAGCTGGCAGTTGATTGTTTGTAAAGATATGATCCTAGGAAATATTGTCTTCGAATAGAAGGAAGGAGCCACTTTAACTCATTGTATAAATGGGTCACATTAGGTGAATTATTTAGGATTAACTAATGTCTAGGTGCATCGGAGATTAACATTTACGCCCTGCCTGACTATTTCAATCAGAATAAAAACATTCATTGACACTGAAGGCCCATTTAGTTTTGCTTCAATATTGAGAGTTTCATTCAGAAACGTTTTTGAGAAAATCGTAGAAAGTTGCAAAATGCATGGTATAAAATGGCGCGTTTGTTTCTTCCAAAGTTGGTCATACTTTTACATTTACCGATTTTTTATCAATACTATCAAGATAATGTGGATAATTGTTTTGAAATCTATAAAATTCAAGGTACTTTAGAGGAATAATATTTAAAACAAAATCGGCATTTAAGCCTTGTCAGACTATTTAAATCAGAATGAAACCTACATCATATTAATGAAAGATTTCTAATGATTTAATGGAAATTATTAGAACCGTTTTTGAGAAAATCGTAAAAAGGTGCAAAATGCATTGTATAAAGTAGCTCATCTGGTCGATCGATTTTGATAAAAAAGTTGCAGTAAAATCCCATGCATACAAATTTCCGAATTATGAAATTTTAATTTTGTGAAAAGTTTCCGTTTTGGGCAAAACCTACCACATGCACACGCAGACATTTTTTGGGCACTTGGTCGTTTGCACCCTAAAACTTGTCTTTCCGTTGAAAAATAGTTTTCTAAAATTTTCACAATTACAATACTTTCCCTTACTGTATATTTCATAGCTAGCTAAGTAAAAGTAAAAATATCAATACATAATTTTGATATCAATATCGCCGTGGAAGGAGGGCATCCATCGTAATTACTTTAGTATTCTTTCTTTGTTTTGTAAAGTCATTGTAACTTTGACGATTATAGCTTCCATTGTTATTCAAAACAATGTATTTTACCATTTTAAGATTTCAAGACATGTATAAGGCCTTGTGAGTGTATAAGCATATGCATATTGAAGAGGCATAGGCGCAATGGCTGGCGAGAACTTGTCACGTAGCCTGATGTAACGTAGGAAGTCTTTACTTATGCCTACCTCACTTCCTATTTCAAAAATGTATTCTCTCGGAGAAGTATTATATTGTTTATGTATTTGCTAACGAGGTTTCGTAAAAATATGAGAGTTTAAAAGAGAGCCTTGAATTGCTTTCTTTGTTCATCCCGAGATGGTTGTCTACTAACATATGTTCAGAAAGGTTAGATGTCTGAGATTCATGAAGACACTCAATTAAAAATAATAGGCCTTTTTCATAATAAGAGAACGGTATGGTCTAGTGCAGTGGTCCATAGTAGAGGTGGGTATAATCGAATGACGATCATCAGATCATTCTATTATTTCAATCATTCGAATTAATCGATTATGGTCTGGAGAAACGAATGATCTTTGAACTCAATATTTTAACGATATATATTCAAAGATACATAAAAATATTAGGGGCGAAATCAAATGAATTTTTTATTTTATTATTTTTTTACCATATTGTTTTTCGGGATTACATAATACATGAATCATTCGATTTTAACTCAAAACATAAATCACTTATTATTTCACGGTACTTAGTTGAATACTCATACAGTAATTTCTGGTTACTGGTATAAATAAAAACAATGATTACCAATCATTATAGAATATTATTGGAATTGATAGCCTGTATAAATGGTAATCGATTTTATCTTCTATTTTATTTATCAAGAGTTTGTACTATCAAGTTAGATTTAAATGAAGTTTATACATTGAATTTAGAATATTTATTTTTAATATATTTTTATTTTTGGGAGCTTAAATGTAATATGTAACAATGATTATTTTATTACAAATTTGTTATTTTATGAGGAAATAATATTCAAGTTGAATCACCTCTTCCAGCTATCGATTTGCCTACGCTAGTCTAGAGTTTGAACGCAGCATTAAGAAACGTTTTATCATTCTAATGCTAGTTAACCAGAGCAACACGATCTGTTGCTAAGAAACGCAGGTCTGTCGTTCAGTTATTAGCTAACACTGGCTAGTCCTTCTTTGCTTGGTGATATCGACCATGACAGCAGTCTATTCTAATAAATTTGTTCTATCAATCTAAAAAACTTTCTAAGCAACGATAAGTTGAACAAATTAACTGTAATATAGTTTTTTATTACATGTATGTTACATACTATCATTGATATCCTGATTTCCAAAATATACCAGAGGACATTTTTTACGAATTGATATATTCGTATTCTGATCGTTGAGTATTGTCAAAATCCGTCTCAATTTCATAAAAAAATCACACTATTTCTTAAAAGGCGTCTGAAAATTACTATTTTTATCAAAATGTACTATGTACACATTGTTAAAGAATAAAATAAATACTCATTTACATATTGCTTTCCTTTTGTGAGTTTGGATTTTTTTCCTTAATTTTTTATAAAAATACAACAGGAATCACTTGTAGCAGGGCGGTTAGCATAACAGCCTCCTATGCCAAAGGTCATGGGTTCAAACCCGCAGGTGGTCCTAGGATTTTTTCATGGGAGTAAAAATCCATAGTTATGTCGTCCTTCGGAGGGGACGTTAAAAGGTGGTCCCGAGCCTATGCGATACCAGGTACTCGTTAAAGATCCCTATCCTAATAATACCTGGATAGGAAAAAATAATTACTACCACTGTAGCATCGTCCGATTAGCCATAGTAGCATAAAAGCATAAAACCTCGTCGATTATTTACTAATGATAGAAGGACAGCTGTCGAAAAGCATCGGAGAAGTCATTTGCGTTGCAGTCATTAAAGAAAAATTTAAAATAAGAATTCTTATTTTATCGTTCGCTAATAGATTTTGTTTTTTAAAAATTTATTTAACGTCACTTTATGCCATTGTGGCTAATCGAACGATGCTACAGTGGAAGATCCGAATTTTGCCTGTCCACAAGTTTTGAACACCTTTTTACGTCCGAAGGACGGTATAACTAAGAATTTTTTACTCCTATAAAAAAAATCCAAGGACCACCTGCAGGTTTGAACGATAAGTTATATAAAACTGAAATTTAATATTTTAGAAATGCACATGTCCGAGATGTTACGGTTAAAATTTAATGGACTTCAATATCAAGTAGGGTTTAAATGTAGATATTTTAAATTTTCTTGCTCTAAAGTGCCTTTAATTTTGTAGATTAGGAAAAGCGCTCCAGATTTTTGTTTTTAATAATAAAGTTGAAGATGAGAATCACAGAATGGATGTTGATAGCTGGTAACATGGAGATCTTGGCCTTGAAGATGGTGTTTACTCAGCATTCCTTCCTCTTTGGTCAAACAGTCCTGTCGTCGTAACCTTCCTTTGAAGAATAAATATCAATATTAATGAAAGTAAAAACTATAGTGTAATTATACTTCCATGTATTTTATTAATAATTAGTTATTGTTTCGAGGCATACACTTTAATAGTCAGATCGAATACATCAGTTCGCTATATTAAACAAACATAAATATATTTGTTTATCATATTTAAAAAAAAAAATCTGGTGCTGCTACACACGACTTTCACTTGCCTTCGGTTGTTTAAATCAATTTAAGAACTAATAGATAGATTTCGAAAAGATGTAAAGAAATATATTTAATTTCGTTAAAATATCTATAGGTTTAGGTTAAATATTTACAACAATCAGTTTTATCGGCTTTTCATCACTTTCCATTACATTATACAACTTTGTGTCTAAGATAATTTTTTTCTAAAATCTTTAGCTTATCGGCGGTATACTATACATCTATATTGCTGTTAATATCCTCGAAAAAACTAAGATTACCTTAAAAAATATTTTTGGTCATTCTCCTTTTATTTCATTATCAAATTCGTTCAACTTGTATATTTAGCCGTTTTTTTATCAATGCTTACATGATGATATGGTAATTTTTTCGAATCTATAAAATTAAAGATACTTTGGTATATAAATAAATCACATATGATAAATAATAAATATTTAAATAAATGTTGTAAAATAAGTTCGTAGCGTTTTTTACTGGTAATCTCAATAAAAAATTCGGATTCTTGTAAATATTTTTAGTGTCGTAGAGTTAGGGTTGTCTGTGACCAATGCTTGAATCTACAGTTGAAGTACGACCCGAGCGCTTTGCATCTTCAAGTCAAAATGTCCGGTTCAGAACGAGCAAACCTTCGAGTGCTTAATTAAGCATCATCTCCATACACACTGTAAATTTTATTAACCGTCCGAATTTTCCTTTTCGGAAATAAAAAATCATTAAATGATATTTTTCTCTTCCATTTTGAGCAAGCAAAATACCACATAAACGTAAGAATTCTTGGTTGAAACCGATTCATAAGTAATTTTTATTTAGAATATGCGTAAGATTGTTCAAAAGTGATTTTATTCTTTGTAAGACGATTAAATTACACGTTGTTTAATGAAAACTTTTAAACATAAGTATAACCAATTGTAACCTCCTATAACTTATATAAATAAATGTCTATTAAAACAGCTGATCCTTATCACTGACTGAGAAAGGTTGTTACAGTGTAGGTAAGCTGCTTCCTTACCTCTCCTCTCCCCTCGCAAGAAGGTGGAAGTTGGAGGTGTAAAGTTTGCTGGCTACACTGTAGCAACCTTTCTTAGTCAGTGATAAGGATCAGCTGTTTTAATAGACATTTATTTATATAGTTATAGGAGGTTACAATTAATTATACTTATGTTTAAAAGTGTTAGTTCGTTCAGTTACATTGTTTGTCCTTTTACCATTCATCAAACAACGTGTAGTTTATTCCTTTTACTGAGAATAAAATCACGCTTGAAGAACCTTAAAATTAAATTACACGTTGTTTAATGAACACTTTTAAACATAAGTATAACCAATTGTAACCTCCTATAACTTATATAAATAAATGTCTATTAAAACAGCTGATACTTATCACTGGCTAAGGTAGGTTGTTACAGTGTAGGTAAGCTGCTTCCTTACCCACTTCCCCCCCCCCTCCCGCAAGAAGCGTCCTCCTCAGGGTTGGAGGCTAGGGATGGGCATAATCGAATGATCGAATGATTAGTATGCATTGTGAGAGACGATGTGTCACAAATCCCGTCTTTATAGTGGCTCACCCTAGGTGCAAATATAATATAATTTATGTGATAAAAAAAAAACCACGTTGTTTAATGAACACTTTTAAACATAAGTATATCCAATTGTAAACTCCTATAACTGGTAATCCTTATTTAGAATATGTGTCAGGTTGTTCAAAAGTGATTTTATTTTTTGTAAGACGATTAAATTACGCGTTGTTTAATGAACACTTTTAAACATAAGTATAACCAACTGAAACCTCCTATAACTTATATAAATAAATGTTTATTAAAACAGCTGATCCTTATCACTGACTAAGAAAGGTTGTTACAATGTAGGTAAGCTGCTTCCTTACCCCTCCCCAAATTAAATTACACGTTGTTTATATAAATGTTAAAAGGAAAAACAATATAACTGAACGAAACTAATCTTTTTAAACAGATGTATAACCAATCGTAACCTCTTATAACGTATATAAATAAATGTCTATAAAAACAGCTGATCCTTATTGCTGACTAAAAAGGTTGCTACAGTGTAGCAAAACTTTACATATGTAAACATTGACCAAGTAAACATGATTTTATAAACACAGAGACGATTAAACTGAAATGTGATTAATATGAACTCATTATTAATCAAGTATTTCATTTCGGAGTCAATGTTCTTATTTATTTTCGGCTTTTAAAAAATATCATTTTCCCCTTGACAAGCCAATATTTTCGATCAACTACTTCTCTTTGATTCCCCTTAACGTAAATCCTGCATACGTTCTTGACCCTCTGAGATAATATTTACTGAGGAAGAGATAGAACCTTCTAGATTGCATGCGTGCCTTGACCTCAACTATTTTGGTAAGGTTGGAGCCGACAAGAGGTGCAGCGTACAAGGATTGCAATATGATGACCTTCACCTTGGCAGGGGGAGGTCGAAGAACTCCGATCTGCTGAGGCAACAGTTGAGGGCTCTGGGTTCTGATCTTGTGTTGACCTAGTTCTGGAGGTCACTACATCTAGTCTGAGGTCTAGGATCACGGTGGAACCATTGTGTTCCTGGTCGTGAGGTCGAAGTAAACATTGAAAGATGGGGGCGAAAAAAAAAAAGTTTGTACCTTTACAACCCATGAAGGGTCTGGAGTTCAGTACGTACTAAAGATCAGTTTATAGGTCAATAGTTATGTCTCCAGACCCTAAGGTCGACCCACGGCTAAAATAACATAATTAAATAATCATCCACCACAAGCGGGTTCGAACCTGAAAAATGCATATTAGTAGGACTCTGTCATTGAGTAGTTTTCTATTTATAATAGACGAATAACACTCAAGTGAGGGGCCACCTGTGGTGCAATGGCTAGCATAACAGCCTTATACCCCCAAGATCAAGAATTCAAATCTGGTAGAGTTTTATATCATAACTATGCATCTTTACTCCCATTAAAAGATCCTTAGTTACTATTATTAGCCTAGAAATAGTAGGAATAACTATATGTACTGAACCCTTCATGGGTTGTAAAGGTACAGTTTTTTTTTTTATTTAGATGTTCAAAATGTCACTTGATGTTATCTTAGCCTGTACCCCTTAAAAACTAAAAATTAAATGAATAAACTAATTTTACTTGTTTAATTATTTAACTTGATTTAAAATTACACTTAAAAATTGTATATTGCTAATTTATTTTTCTTCTTATTTAATGATTTATGCACTGAAGATTGGATAAGGTCCCCAAAATCTTGACTGATGAAAAACATATGTAATGTTAAGTATTAAAATTTTACAAACGAAGAAGTAATCCAAAACATCTAATAAAATAAATAAAATGATAACTATTAATAGTGGATGATTGAATGAATGTTTATCTTGATAAATGTGTTAATACCTAGGATAAGATCTCTATTTAACCTGAATTTAGGACTCTCACAGTAGCCTCGTCCGATGGACCTAAGTTGCAAAAAGTTACATTAAATAAATGAACAAACTCAAAGATCAATTGAGGAGTGTACAGAACTATTTATATACAGATCCAAGGTTTGAATTAGGCCGTAATAGAGCGAGCATTCATAAAGGGGGTACCCAAAAATCAAGAGAAAAACCTGGCAATTGTTAGTAGCATAAAGTGACCTTAAATAAATAAACAAACAAACAACCTGGCAATTGGTTGTAATTTCGGACAAATCACCTCCTTGCACGCTGGTTTGGCCTCTATACAGTTACCACTCTTATACAGAGAAAACTAACTATGGAAATGTTTACTAATTTTATTGATTCTTGTGATAGAAATATATCCAATGTATATATATGCACAAACATTTATATAATAATAAATGATAACTAAAACCAACTTAGATAACAAAAAATAAGCCAAACATAAATATAGCCTGACAGTCTAAGCGGATTGATAACAAACACTATTAAAACAAAATGTCTGGTAGTATCCAAAGAGGTTATATTGTTCTATTTGTTATTATTGAAAATAAAGTTTCTTCATTTTTTCAAAATTACCTCTATGTCTTGGATGCTTGGGAACTCAAAGCCTTTGTCAAACGGCACAGGAAACATAGGAAGCAAAGAAACAAGGAAACTAGCGTATTTTTCCGAAACTGTCTCGTGTTACAATTCGCCTGACAGTTAAACGAAAATCGCTTCCTTCCGGAAAACGTAACGGTCTGGTAGGAATGACCGTTTGTTTCCAGCTACTAGAAATTACAAGGTATTACCATTTGATAAGGTATCTCTGAAGATTCTTTATTTGAACAATCACTGAAAAAAAAAAGTAATATAAAACGATTTCAATTTGATAATTTTATACAAGCGAAAGACGTAACATTTTATTGGCAGAGTTACCTGTGGTGTAATGGCTAGCATAACAGCTTTCTATGCTCAAGGTAGCGTGTTTAAACCTGCTAGATGGCCCTAAGATTTTTTGAAGGGAGTAAAAAATCCTTAGTTATGCCGTCCTTCGGAGGGGGCGTAAAATGGTAGTCCCGAGACAGTAGGATGTCAGGTACTCGTTAAAGATCCCTAACCTAATTAAACCTGGATAGGCTAAATTTATAATTCTTACTGCACCTTGTCCGATTCGCCATAACAGCATTAAGTGACGTTAAGTAAATAAACAACAAACATTTTATTAGTTAATTATTTTCTTCACTTGAGGCCCATTCCTTTGTGCTACTGTCACAATGTGTCTCGGATATGAAACAGGCTGTGGCAAGATAATTATTTATTATAATTTAGCTAAACTACAAGAGAGAGGTCATCTTGGGGTTCACCAAGTTTGTCTGAGCTAGGTTTATCTGAACTGCCTAAAAATCAGAATAATAACCAGACTGATTTCAACCAGATCACCTTGCACAACCGTTGGCCTTGAAACAATAAAATGAGTGAAAGCCCTTCATAAGCAGCACGATCAAGAAGAGAATGATTTTATGAAAATCATGATTATTTTAACTTTTACTTATCTCTGTATGAAATATACAGTAAGGGAAGGTATCGCGATCGTGAAAATTTTATTTTTTTATTTATTTATAGTAATTTACAACTGTATTAAAGAACACAATAAGTAAACATGAGGAATGAAAAAAAAAAAGTCATGAAAATGTCTTGAGAAAGAACTCTCCAGTGGTAGCACTTCACTAACTATTTTAAGGCATTAGGTCCCGAGGCCACCTTCTTTTCAGTCGCCTTGGAGGGTTATCAGGGATATCTAAGGAAGATAAATTACGGACAAGTGGGTTTGTATTTGCAGGGTGTTTAGAATGAAAAGAGGATTATCTATCACGGGCTATGTCTGCAACAAATGGGATGTTTAGGACATTATGGAGGAGTTAAATCGTGACAAAATAAGGAGCGTTAGGGATTTTGCGAAGGATTGTAAGGACTGGATGCGGGAGGAATTAGATGGTTTCTTATAGCCCCAAAGCTCGATTCCATATGTACAAATAGGTCTGATAATTGTGATGAAAATGAGTCTTTTGTAACATACTGGAAGTTTTCAACGTTTCTCAAGTAAGTGTTGTAGTAATCGATATCTTCTAGCAGTTTCTTGTCTTTTCAGTCTTGTGTGAGGATGTGAAAATTTTAAAATTCAATTTTCACATGAAACTCCCCTGAGTCTATATAAGCAAGTCCCACAAAAAAGTCTGTGTGTGGTTAGTCTAGCTCGGCCAACCAGAAGAGCCACTTTATACCATGCTTTTTACACCTTTTTACGATTTTCTGAAATATAAAACGGCTTTAACGATTTTGATTTAGCTCGCTATCTCTATATCGATGTAAAATTTAATGGGTTTTAATATCATATAGGTTTTATTCTTATTGCAATAGTCGGACAGTGCTTAAATGACGAATTTTTGACTTTTCTTCCTCTAAAGTATCCTTGATTTTGTAGATTCCAAAAAATCAGCCATATATTCTTGATCTTGATAATTAACCAAAGGATAATAGAGAAAATATATTTTTTATGTAATTTTTTTTTTCTGAGTAAAAGTGTAAAGGGTTGTGTCACATGAAATGTCCGTTTTCAAGGTAAAGGATTTTTATTAAAAACACGATATGAAAACAAGATAATTTTATTCGAAGTATTTATCTTCTTTTTCTACACATTTTTCCCAACGTGACACCAACTTTTTTATCCCCGAACCGAAAAACTCTGAGCTTTGAAGTGAAACAAAATCTGAAAACGCACTTTTCACTTGAACATCATTTTCAAAAAGTTTTCCTTTGTCGAAGTTGTCTAAATTCCTGAACAGGTGGTAACCTGTTGGAGACAAGTCGGGAGAATATGGTGGGTGCGGAAGAACTTCGTAGCCCAGTTCTTTCAATTTTCGTACGGTATTTCTTGAAACATGCCGCTCAGTGAGATCATGAGGTAATCAAGTATTGAGCTTTTTTACTTTCCCAATACACTTTAAATGTCTGAAAACGGTAGATGCACTTGCATTTAGTTGTGCTGAGAGTCCTTTAACTGTTTGGTAGGGGTTTCCTTCTATTGTATGTTGGAGGACATCGTTGTCTATTACGGACGGAGGTCTTCCTCGGGACAGGTTTTCCAAGTTGATATCCCCAGCAGAAAACTTAGCAAACCAACGGCGAATGGTCCGTTCATTAACACTCCTTTCCCCAAAGGCCTTGCAAATATTTCTAGCGGCCTCAGCTGCTGAAAGGCCGAGTTTTAACTCGTACAAAAATATTACTCGAAAATCGCGTGTTTTCATGTTCATATTTGGAGGTATACTAAAAAGTGGGTAATTAATTGGGAAGCTAATGTTTATAATACAAAGGTAGAGGATTAGTAACTGTTTACTTTAAATATGTGAACATTCGGAAGAAAACAACAGAGACCTGCAAAATACTTTATGTATTTCAGAAACTATAAAAACGGACATTTCATGTGAAACAAACCAATATATTAATATAGATGTATAATATACCGTTGAAAAAATGTTATCTTACACAGAAAGCTGTAAAACATAATGAATGAAGACGTTCAGGGCATAAAAATAAGTGATTAATGTAAATAATAATTTATATTGTTTAGTATATAACATTTGTTTTTTAACGAAATTTAAAAAGAATCTTTAAACTTTTCAACTTTACAAGTTGTTGAATTAATTTTAACAACGCAGTCATTAGAACTTTCGTGTGTTTCTCCCGCACCATATTTTTTTATATATATAAAAACTAATAATTTTGATTGTAGAAATATAACTCGATTTTTAATAATTTGCGTAATTGTTTAATAGTATTTATCCATGTTAATTAAGAAATATCTCTTTAATAGGGCACCAAGCGATTTAAAAAAAGACGCATTGCAGTACAATGAAGGTCATATGCTGTGCCGGGTTTTATACTGGGACAGCAACCACTATCAATACCATGTAAACTGCTGTAAAATGACTGAATTTTCTATCGCGATATTATCGGAAACTGTACTTACTGTTTGAAAGGACAGTGACAACTACTGTCATGTAAACTGTCTCATGTATTCTCCCGGACAGATATTTAAAAAGACGATTTTCAAAAAGGTAGTAAGTCCATTCTAGAAATTTCTTAAAGATAGCTCTTATTAATTTATTATTAAACCAATTTATTTGATTATTAATTTCATTTACCTTTCATTATATGAAATATATAGTAAGGGAAAGAATAAAATCGAATTTCAGTTTTTAACGAAAGTCCCAAAAGTCCAAATAACCAAATCCCGAAAAAAGGTCTGTGTGTTTGTGATAAGTCTTGTGCGAAAACGAAAAGACGTACAAAACTGAAATTTCATATTTAAGAAAACTTTACGACCGAGATGTTACAGAAATTTTTTACATCGGCTGACCGAAAGTGCTAATTTACGGTTTTCTCAAAAACGGCTTTAACAATTTTAATTAAACTCTCTATATGAATGTAAAATTTAATCGGCTTTAATATGATGTAGGTTTTATTCTGATTGAAATAGTCTGACAGGGCTTAAATGCCGATATTTTAAATTTTCTTCCTCTAAAGTACCTTTAATTTTATAGATTAAAAATAAATTGACATATCAACTTATTAGAATTGATTAATAACGGCTAAATATGTATGATCTGCCAATTTGATAAACAAACAACTAAAGAAGAACTAAAAAATAAAACTGCAAACATATTTTTTAATGCAATTTTTTGTTTTTGAACTTAAGAACAGTAATATACATGTATGATATATCGTTGGAATGCTAAAAATTTTCCTCGCGCGGATCTCATTACCGCGTATGGGGAGCGTCCCACGGGTGGCGGATGTGGGGATGGTCGGTGGAATTTCCTCGGAAGCTCCTCCCGGCTAAGTCCGATGGACTCGCTGACCAACAATGAGAGCGGCCCTCCAGGCTTGCTGGAGGGTGTGACGTAGGTTCGAACGCCCTACTCACATATTTTAGTTCACAAAATACCACAAACAGTCATGGATTCCTCTGAGGTAAAACGCCCATTATCCGGAAGCAAACTAGTCCCCCGTTCGGGTCTCCGGGTGGGGACTGCTTCAGAGGAATCTAGGCGCAAGATGAAAAGTAGAGATCTAACAATAGGGACGTGGAACGTTAGAAGTTTAAATACGGCAGGTGGGTTAAAGTCGGTCGTGAATGAAGTTAAGGGGTACCGTTTAGATATCGTTGCATTACAAGAGGTTCGCTGGCCAGGGGAGGGTTCGTTAACAGAAGGAAAGTATACTATTTGGTACGGGGGGAGCGGTAATTATTGTTTAGGTACCGGGTTTCTGATTAGGAATAAATTTCTTTCCGCATTACGGGATGTACAGTTCTTTAGTGAAAGAATATCGGATGCTATATTTCAGGGTCGTTGGTATAAAATCGCGTTTATAAACATTCATTCTCCCACCGAAGATCTGATCATGAATTAGTAATCGCGAAACTTCGACAAAAACTAAATACAAAAAAGAGAACACCGAACTATATTCATCCCGAGAATTTTGATGTTGTTAAATTGAACAACCCCGAAATTAGAAAACAATTCGCGATAGAAGTAAAAAATAGGTTCGATGCTTTGGAATCTTCAGACGAGGAAAACGAAGATGTAAACAAATTGTGGGAAGGGATCAGAGATAATATTAAAGAGGTCGGTAACTTATGTCTTGGGAAAATCGAAAATAAAAAGAACAAACCTTGGTTCGACAGGGATTGTCAAAATATGTGTGAAAAAAGAAAAACCGCTAAGCTGAATTCCTTAAATAATCCAAGCGATAATAATGTGGCTTACTTTCGGTTAGTAAAAAACGAAACTTCAAAATTCTTAAAAAATAAGAAAAGAGAGTATCTTAAAGGCAAAATAATAGAAATAGAAAAACACAGAAGCGAAAATAACGTAAGAGAGATGTACAAAGGTATAAACAAATCGCGTAAAAGATTTGAACCTCTATTGAATGGGGTTAAAGATGCGAATAACAACATAATTGCGGATCCGACTGAGATATTAAATACATTTAAACAACACTTTGACGGCATTCTAAATACGGAAAATAATAATCAATCTCCTCCCTCTGAATACCAGAGCGCTGAACCATGGGTAGACGCACCGAGTAAAGAGGAAGTTGAAATGGCGATAGGAAAATTAAAACGGTATAAAGCTGCAGGAAATGATAATATCACGAGTGAATTAATCAAAGCGTGTGGAGAAGCGGGCGTTTCCAAATTACATGTTTTAGTCAAAAAGATCTGGGAAAATGAAAAAATACCCGAAGAATGGAAAGAATCAATACTTATTCCGATTCACAAAAAAGGACCGAGGACGGATTGTAACAACTATCGTGGGATCTCTCTTCTCCCAGGATGCTATAAAATATTCTCGTCAATACTAACTAGCCGAATCACGGAATACGCTAAGGAAATTATCGGAGACTACCAATGTGGTTTTAGGCGGAATCGCTCGACTATTGATCAAATATTTTCCTTACGTCAAATATTAGAGAAGAAACTGGAATACAACGGTGTAGTCCATCAACTTTATATAGATTTTAAAAAGGCTTATGATTCCATAGACCGTCAGAAGCTATATAACATCATGATTGAACAGGGGATACCTAAAAAGTTAGTAAACCTAGTAGAGATGTGTTTGTCGGAAACATTTCATAAAGTTAGAATCGGTCATAATTACTCCGAGAGATTTGAGGTGCGATCGGGTTTGAAACAGGGTGACTCCCTTTCACCTGTTTTGTTTAATATAGCCTTAGAATATGTTATAGAAAAGGTGATGAGTTTGGAGAAAGGCTTACATATGGGTGACAAGATTCCGGTTTTGGGGTATGCCGATGATTTGGTACTACTAGGTGAAGACACGGAAACTATACAACTAAATACAAGTGTGTTAATAAAAACCGGTAAACAAATAGGTCTCGAATTAAATACCGATAAGACGAAATATATGATTAGTTGCAGAAATGGTGGCGATCTTGATGATATTAATATTTCAGGTCATACTTTTGAACACGTAGAGAAATTCAAGTATTTAGGTTCAATGATAACAAGAAGAAATGAAATCCAGGAAGAAATAAAGTCCCGGTTAAAGGTGGGAAATGCGTGTTATTATTCGGTTGCTAAATTGCTTAGCTCGCGGCTTCTGTCTAAAAACTTAAAGGTTAGAACTTATAAAACTATTATTCTTCCAACGGTTCTTTACGGATGCGAAACGTGGCCGCTTACTTTGAAGGATGAACAGCGGCTTAAGGTTTTCGAGAATAAGGTACTGCGTAAAATATTTGGTCCGAAGAGAGATGAGGCCACTGGGGAGTTTAGAAGGTTGCACAACGCGGAATTGCGGAGTTTGTACCCTGTGAATATAATTGAGTTGATAGCATCGCGGAGACTCAAATGGGCGCGTAAAGTTGTTGGGCTTAGTGAGGAACGGATTCCGAGAAAGTTGGTATTCGCTGAACCGACTGGTAGGCGTCCGAAAGGTAGGCCGAAGCGTCGATGGGAGGATTGCATTAAGGCTGATCTCGGGAACTTGGGCTTGACGGGTGAACATTGGACGAGTCTGTGCAGGCGAAGTTTAGTGGTATCGGCATCGAACCTTCGGGTTCGGTAAGCATATTATTATTATTATTATGCTAAAGATTTTAGAAAAAATAATATCTTATACACATTTTAAAGGTTAATGGAGAGTAATGAAAAGCCGATAAAACTAACTGATTGTCGTAGATAATAATATAATCGATTATTTAATAAAACACATGTTTCTTTTAAAATCCAATGTAAATAATTCTTTAACAATTTATTTTCGTTTCTAAAGGGTATAGCCGGTTAAGTATGGCAAATCTTCCCTCGTGTTTTTTTTTACTCAAACTTGGGGGATCAGTTTGGTGTCAAATAAAAATAATTCACCTAGATTTTTAGCTTTTTAAATCTCGTATATTATGTATAATGTTTGTATTGTGTTTTATTTTTAATCATGTATGTATTATTATCAGTATATATGTATGTATTATTACTATTATTATATTTTATCTGTATTATTAATTTAGGGCTAAAATAACCTTTATGGTTGAAAGCCTTTATGTTATGAAATAAATAAATAAATCAAACGGTTTTCGGTAAATTTCAAAAACCTCTTTTTTCGATTTTATTATTTTTTTTATAGTAAAATTTGGAATTAATTTATGATATTTTTTTCCCTAATTCTTAGGAGGAAAATACATGAAAAAATGATATGATGATGATTCTTATAAAAAAAAGCCGATTTTTAGCGGAAAAAAGAAAATCAAAATACGTGTATATATTTTTACTTTCACTTACTATATATAGTAAGGGGAAGTATTGCGATCGTGAAAATTTTCGAATTCCAGTTTTCAACGGAAATACACGTTTTAGGGTCCCCTGAGTCCAAATAACCAAGTCCCGCAAAAAGGTCTGTGTGTCTGTGGTAACTCCCGGGCGGAAACGGTAAGTCCTATGAAACTGAAATTTCATATTTAAGACAACTATACGCCCGAGACGTGACAAAACTTTTTTCATCAAAATGAGCTTACCAGAAGAGGCACTTTATACCATGCATTTTGCAACTTTTTTCGATTTTCTCAAAAACGGTTCCGACGATTTTGATTAAACTCGCTATATCGATGTAAAATTAAATGGGCTTTAATATCATGTAGGTTTTATTTGGATAAAAATGGTCTGACAGGGCTTAAATGCCGATATTTTAAATTTTCTTCCTCTAAAGTACCTTTAATTTTTTAGATTCAATAATAATAACTAGATTATCTTGTTAGCGCTGATGAAAAACAGGTAAATATATAAATTGAATAAATTCGATACCCAACTAAAGGAGAAAACAGAAAAAATATATTTTTAATGAAATTTTTCGTTTTTGAACATAAGAGCAGTAATATACATGTATGATATACCGTTGGAAAGCTAAAGATTTTAGAAAAAATATCATCTCATACACAAGCTTTTAGAAGTTAATAGAGAGTGATGAGAAGAAGATAAAACTAACTGATTATTTTAGATAATAATATAATAGATTTTTTAATAAAACACATGTTTATATATAAATTCAATTTGATTAATTCCTTAATAGTTTCACGTATTTTTATCTCTAACTGTATTTGAAAATTCTTTCATTGATTTTAAAAATCGAGGTAAGTGAAAGTCGTGTGTTGCCCGCACCAGATTTTTAAACCTTTTGGAAAGGTGTCAATCGCGATTTTTTTTTCTGAAAATGTCTTTTATACTCCTCTATAAACATGATTTTTTTTTAAAAATTAGTGAAACAATATGAGGGAGGAGCCCGTGGCTGAGTGGCTAGCCCGCTAGTATAAATAACGGAGGTAAGTGAAAGTCGTGTGTTGCGCGCACCAGATTTTTTTAATCATCCATAAGAAGTATTGAATTCCCACTCAACCATAATTTCCATTGAATTAGTTCGTTAAACTCAAAAAAATTTGAAAATTTAATATATACCTTCTAAGTGAATAGGCTCGTTCTAGTATAAACTAGGCCTTGATATCCAAACACCACTATTCCATACAACACTATCATGTCCTCAAAAGTAAGGCGTCGTTTAAAAAACCAAAAAAAAAACGCTAAAAAGTAGACCAAGGTAAAACTAAGTTAGAGGTGAAATCTCCACTTTATAGTTCTCCCCTTCCGAATCCTCTTAGAGGAGATAAAAAAATATAAAAAGCTTTGCATAAGGCTCTTAGATAAAAAGCTTTACAATGCGGGATCCTCTCTTGCCAAACTCCCTTTATCGGGAATGGTTCCCATGGCGTAACAGGCGAGAGACAAACAAAAAGAAACAAGAAAAAAAAAATAAAAAAGAAGCGCTTATTGTATTGGGGACGTGTGACAGTGCGGGGGAAACATTTAACCTTTGTATTAAATACCTAAATACATTTCATCGTCAAGAGGATTAGCTAACATTTCATATGGTATGTTATACAATCTTGTATAACCGAGTGGCATATCGTTCTCAAAGGATCTCAACAATTTACATAAGTCGGACAAGTATATAGCATTCTCGTAACATGATACAATTGGAAACAATTGAGACCATAATTTATAAAAGCTGCTATACCCACTTCAGGCAATTCTACAGAAAACACAACAATCTATCATTTATTACTTACTTACCTATATATGAAAAATACAGTAAGGGAAAGTATTGCGATCGAGAAAATTTTCTAATTCCAGTTTTCAAAGGAAATGTGTTAGGGTCCCCTGGAATCAAATGACGAAGTCCCGCAAAAAGGTCTGTGTGTTTGTGGTAAGTCCAGTACAAAAACGATAATAATAATAATACCACCAAATTTCGCCTGCGCAGACTCGTCCAATGTTCGCCGGTCAAGCTCAAGCCCCCGAGATCAACCTTAATGCAATCCTCCCATCGACGCTTCGGCCTACCTTTCGGACGCCTACCAGTCGGTTCAGCGAATACCAACTTTCTCGGAAACCGTTCCTCACCGAGCCCAACAACTTTACGCGCCCATTTGAGTCTCCGCGATGCTATCAACTCAATTACATTCACAGGGTACTAACTCCACAATTCCGCGTTGTTCAACCTTCTGAACTCTCCAGTGGCCTCATCTCTCTTCGGATCAAATATTTTACGCAGTACCTTATTTTCGAAAACCTTAAACCGTTGTTCATCCTTCAAAGTAAGTAGCCACGTTTCACATCCGTAAAGAACCGTCGGAAGAATAATAGTTTTATAAATTCTAACCTTTAAGTTTTTAGACAGAAGCCGCGAGCTAAGTAATTTAGCAACTGAATAATAACACGTATTTCCCACCTTTAACCGGGACTTTATTTCTTCCTGGATTTTATTTTTTCTAGTTATCATTGAACCTAAATACTTGAATTTCTCTACGTGTTCAAAAGTATGACCTGAAATATTAATATCATCAAGATCGCCACCATTTCTGCAACTAATCATATATTTCGTCTTATCGGTATTTAATTCGAGACCTATTTCTTTACAGGTTTTTATTAACACACTTGTATTTAGTTGTATGGTTTCCGTGTGTTCACCTAGCAGTACAAAATCATCGGCATAACCCAAAACCGGAATCTTGTCACCCATATTTGAGCCTTTGACGGTGTTACGTGGAAAAAAAAAAAAAAAAATTAAATTATTATGAATTTGAGTTAAATAATAGTTAAGATGTTTTTTTTTAATGCCTCGAAGAGGGTTACTCAAAATATAAAAATGTTAAAAAAAACACCTCTTAATAGACTTTTATTTTTTTCGAGAGTGTTATGTAGAATGTTTTTGGGAACCGCGAGAGCGAGGCTCCATTGTAAGTGAATGAAAAAAACATTTTGCAGCGAAAGATTTTGAAGAGTAGTTCGAAAAGTAAGGTTGTGGCGAGTGACACTCGACGGACCAGGTGGACGAAGTCTGATCCAATTGGAAAAGGAGCGACCAGAAAAGGAGTTCGTTTCTCGAGGCAAACAAACAAAGAAACAAGGTGATTTATTTTTGTAAATATGCTTATAACCTGATTGGTTAAGGTTCCGAAAGATAGAAGGACCGGGGATCACTTGTAGCTGGGTGGTTAGCGTAACAGCCTCCTATGCAAAAGGTCACGGGTTCAAACCCGCAGGTGGTCCTAGGATTTTTTAATGGGAGTAAAAAATCCTTAGTTATTCCGTCCTTCGGAGGGGACGTTAAGAGGTGGTGCGATATCAGGTACTCGTTAAAGATCCCTTTCCTAATAAAACCTGGATAGGCAAAATTTAGGACTCCCACTGTAGCATCGTCCGATTAGCCATTGTAGGATAAAGTGACGTTAAATAAATAAACAACAAACACACAAACAAAGCTATATTAAACAAAAACGATAAAATAAAATTTTATATTTAAGACAATTATGTTGTAACCGGGATGTTAGAAGAGCCACCATGCATATTGCACATTTTTATGATTTTCTCAAAAACGGCCATAACGATTTTGATTAAAATCGCTATATCGATGTAAAATTTAATGGGCTTTAACATAATGTAGTTTTCATTCTGATTGAAATAGTCAGACAGGGCTTAAATGCCGATATTTCAAAATTTCTTCTTCTAAACTACCTTTAATTTTATACATTCCAAATGATTAATCATATCACCTTAATGACATAGATAAAGGACGGCTAAATATACAAGTTGGACGAATTCGATGACCAACGAAAGGATAAAAGAGCAAAACTATTTTTTTTATGTAATTTTTGTTTTTTTATAATGAGAACAGTAATATAGACGTATAATATACCGTTGGAAAGAGAAAGATTTTAGAAAAAGATTATCTGGTACAAAAAGTTGTAAAGTGTAATACAAAATGACTAATGGGAAATAAACTTATTACTGATTAACAATTTAATAGGGGTCACCCCATAGCGTAGTGGCTAGCATAACAGCCTTCTATGCCAAAGGTCACGGGTTCAAACCTGCGGGTGGTCCTAGAATGTTTTAATGGGAGTAAAAAATCCTTGGTTATGGCGTCATCCACAAGTGTGTTAATAAAAACAGATAAAGAAATAGGACTCGAATTAAATACCGATAAGACGAAATATATTATTAGTAGCAGACACGGTGGCGATCTTGGTGATATTGATATATCAGGGTATACTTTTGAGCTCGTAGAGAAATTCAAGTATTTAGGTTCAATGATAAGAAGAAAAAATGAAATCCAGGAAGAAATAAAGTCCCGATTAAAGGTGGGAAATGCGTGTTATTATTCAGTTGCTAAGTTACTTAGCTGCTCACGGCTTCTATCTAAAAACTTAAAGGTTAGAATTTATAAAACTATTATTCTTCCAACGGTTCTTTACGGATGTGAAACGAGGCCGCTTACTTTGAGGGATGAACAACGGCTTAAGGTTTTCGAAAATAAGGTACTGCGTTAAATATTTGGTCCGAAGAGAGATGAGGGCACTGGGGAGTTTAGAAGGTTGCACAACGCGGAATTGCGGAACTTGTATCCTGTGAATATAATTGAGTTAATAGCGTCGCGGAGACTCAAATGGGCGGGTAAAATTGTTGAGCTCGTTGAGAAACGGATTCCAAGAAAGTTGGTATTTGCTGATTCAACTGGTAGGCGTCCGAAAGGTAGGCCGAAGCGGCGATGGGCGGATTGCGTTAAAGCTGAACTTGGGAGCTTGGGCTTGACCGGCGAACATTGGACGAGTCTGTACAGGAGAAGTTTGGTGGTATCGGCATCGAACCTTCGGGTTCGGTAATCCTATTATTATTATTATTATGGCGTCATTTGGAGGGGACGTTAAAAGGTGGTCCCGAGCCTGTGTGATGTCAGGTACTCGTCAAAGATCCCTTATCCTAATTAAACCTGGATAGGCAAAATTTAGTACTCCCACTGTCGCATCGTCTGATTAGCCATAGTAGCATAAAGTGACGTAAAACGAATAAACAAACAAAGTTACGTCCTTATTATGTTAATTACTAAGTTATGTTGATTACTCTATTCTTCCTCTGGGAAATATCTTTCCTTGTTGATTATGCGGATTTTATTGTCTATTCTTCATAAAGGAAGCCAATATCCAAACGACCTTTAACTTATTTATAGAACTATAATAAGAAAGGATGTAATTTTGAAATTTGTTTTGAACTCTTATTTTCTATTTCTGTGAAAGGGATCACTCGCAGCAGGGTGGTTAGCATAACAGCCTCTTATGCCAAAGGTCACGGGTTCAAACCCGCAAGAGGTCCTAGGATTTTTTAATGGGAGTAAAAAATCCTTAGTTATTCCGTCCTTCGGAGGGGACGTTAAGAGGTGGTGCGATATCAGGTACTCGTTAAAGATCCCTATCCTAATTAAACCTGGATAGGCAAAATTTAGGACTTCCACTGTAGCATCGTCCGAGTAGCCATAGTAGCATAAAGTGACGTTAAATGAATAAACAAACAATATTTCTGTGAATTAAGCAAATGTATTTATATTATTAACTTAGTGTAAATGATATTTAACTATAGAGGCTGATAAATAAATAACTTTTAAACTTTTATTTTGGTCTTTTTGAAGTTAAAAAAACAATCTGTTGCGAGCAACACACGACTTTCACTCACCTCCATTTTTAAAATCAATGAAACAATTTTCAAAAACAGTTAGAGATAAAAATACGTGAAACTATTAAAGAATTATTTAAATTGAATTTATATTGAAATAAGTGTTTTATTAAAAAATCTATTATATTATTATCTAAAATAATCACTTAGTTTTATCTTCTTTTCATCACTCTCTATTAACTTTTAAAAGCTTCTGTTTGAGATATTATTTTTTCTAAAATCGTTAGCTTTCCAACGATATATCATACATGTATATTACTGCTCTTATGTTCAAAAACGAAAAATTGCATTAAAAAATATTTTCTCTGTTTTCTCATTTAGTTGGGTATCGAATTTATTCAATTTATATATTTACCTGTTTTTCATCAACGTTAACAAGATAATATGATTATTTTTATAGAATTAACAAAATTAACAATTAACAAAAACAAAACAGTCATACGTTACATCGTCTCTCAGATTTTTGCTTTTTTCAGTAGGAATTCGCTAGAATTCAGTCTGGAGAACATCACTAGACCTCAGGAATATTACGGCAGTGAATATTGGAGAAGTTTCGGTAAGCAAAGTTATAATTTACTTTGTACAATCACGAAAAAGTGAAAGAAGGGTCACTGATCAGCTGATTGCCGCTAGCTCGGCAAGCTCGGGCTTGCTTTTCTTTTAATTATCTTTCTTTTATCTTTAATTCTTATCTCATTATTTATTTATTATTATTATTTTCTTAATCAATGAGATATTTTCATCAAGTCATGTCCTCAAAGTCTGCAAGTAAAAGATCTAGATCTGCAGGTCTAACTCGTCTCCCACAAAACAGAGACCCCGCCGTGAACAAAATAAAAAAATGATTCCACCAGCGACCGCGTCAGCTACCTCATTAGGTTCTGAACCACAGCCCAGCACATCATCACAAGGAATAACTGATGAATCTCCGTTTTTTACACCGAATCCATTTCAGATCCTCCAAAATGAAAAAGAAACCATGGAATCTTCTCCTATACCCAGAGAACCACTACCTCCACCAATATTTGTTAAAAATATTAAAAATTTTAAACTGATGTGTGCGCATTTAAACAAAGTAACAGATCCTAATAGTTATTATTGTATAAGTAGAACCAATGATACTAAAATATCTCCGACTACTGCTGAAACCTACAGAAAGATTGTAAAATATCTGACTGAGACCAAAGCTGACTTTCATACTTATCAGCTGCGCCAAGAGAGAGCATTAAGGGTCGTAATCAGAAACCTACATTCCTCAACACCCGTTGAAGCAATCAAAGAAGAACTGACAGAATTAGGATTCCAAGTGAGGCAAGTCACCAACGTTCTAAAAGATAAAAGTCCACTGCCTCTATTCTTCGTGGACTTGGAACCATCAGCAGGAGTCGAAAAAATCTATGACCTCAGCAGACTGTACTATACCCGTGTAAAAGTTGAAAAACCTTACACAAAGAAAGAAATAGTCCAGTGCCATAACTGTCAGGCATATGGTCATACCAAAAGTTATTGCCATCACATACCACGCTGTGTGAAATGCGGTGAACAGCATAAAACAGAAGAATGTACAAGATCAAGATCAGCACCCGCTGTATGTGCTCTGTGCCTCAAGGACCACCCGGCTAACTACAAGGGATGTGAAATCTACAAGAAACTCAGAACCAGATACCAAAAACCTCAGGATCCGAATGAAACAGCTGTACCAACCAGAAGCAGAAGAGAACCATCAAAACTTGTAAATTCTAACGTGTCATTTGCCCATTTGCTTGGAGGTGGTAACCAGAATCATGAAGTCGAGGCACTGCCGGAACAACATTTTCCTCAACATTCTCAATCTATTGTACAAGAATCTATCCCTCAAAGTTTACCTAATCTTCAAAAAACTCCTCAACATCAAATTTCTCATATCCCTCCACCATCAAACGTCACAGATCTTACCAGTCTAATGACATCGTTCATCTCCGAAATCAAATCTCTTGTTATGCCGCTTATATCACTCCTTACAAATCTAGTATCGAATCTAATCCCTGCCTTGAAAAATCCTTAAATGACTTCACCTAACTCCTTATCCATTCTCCTTTGGAATGCGAATGGTGTTAGAAATCATACTGACGAACTGACAGCGTTGTTGCAAGACAAAACAATCGATGTTGCACTTATAACTGAAACAAGACTAACGACTAAACAGTACTTCAAAATACCGCAATACATGACATACCGTACTGACCACCCAGACGGTAAAGCCCATGCCGGTTCTGCTGTCATTGTCCACCAAATTTCCACGAATTCTCGGGGACGAAATTTGCTGTCTGCACTCAACTCCCGAAATTTTAATATCCTGCCTCCTGACTCCCCTACCTACTGGCCAACCGATCCTAACCGCAATCCTGACATCCTCGACTTCTTTATCCACAGCGGATTAGGCTCTCTCAACTTGTCTTTAACTCGCCTTGATGAACTATCCTCAGACCATAGTCCACTGATCCTAAAAGTATCTCTCACTCCAATTCCAAAACCCATTCCACCATCATTCATCCGAGGCCCTGTCAACTGGAACCTTTTCCGCCAAATCCTGACCGATAATATTGACCTCAGAGTAACCCTCAAAACCCAAGATGACCTAGATAATTCCGTCTATTCATTTACCACCGCCATCCAACAAGCTGTCTGGACTGCTTCCTCTCCTAAACACTCCAATATAAATCCAGACCAAAATCATTTTACACAACCTATTATAGACCTTATCCACACCAAACGCCGAGCAAGATCATTATGGCAGCGCACCCGACACCCAACAGATCGCCGCTCCTATAACTTCTATTGTAGACAATTGAAGAGGGAGTTGGCGAACTTCCGTTCCCAGTCCTTTAATTCCTACCTCTCCTCTCTATCAGCTCGTGATAATTCCCTGTGGAATGTCACGAAAAAGATCCTAAAATACCATCATGTTTCCCATCCTCTCCGACGTGGTGATGACTCCTGGGCTGCATCTGATGAAGATAAAGCCGAGGAATTCGCCACACACCTCTCCAAAGTATTCACTCCTCACCCGGAATCCCACATCAATCACACCGCAAAAGTGCAAGACTTTCTTATGTCACCGATTCCACTTTCCCTACCTCCTAAAGCTATTAATCCCTCTGAGGTCAAATATCTTCTCCAAAAACTGACTCTCCGTAAATCTCCTGGACACGATCTCCTTACTTCCCAGATCCTCCGACAACTTCCGCAGAAAGCTATTATATTCCTTACTTATATTTATAACTGCATCCTCCGCACCACCTATTTTCCTCTGTTATGGAAACATTCCACCATCATCCTTTTTTTAAAACCAGGTAAACCTTCCAACAACACTTCATCCTACAGGCCTATTAGTCTACTCCCCATCCTCTCAAAAATCTTCGAAAGGCTTCTTCTTAAACGTATCCTACCCATATTAGAATCTCAAAATCTTCCTTCCCATCAGTTTGGATTCCGTCCTCAGCATTCCACAGTTCAACAGGGGCTCCGAGTTATAGACCATATTTCCTCAGCTCTTGAATGCAAAGAGTATTGTTCTGGTGCGTTTCTGGACATTGCGCAAGCTTTTGACCGGGTATGGCACACTGGATTACTCTTCAAGCTGAAAACCCATTTACCCCAGTCCCTATACCTCATTATCCGATCCTATCTCTCGAACCGTTCCTTCCGAGTTCGCTGTGGTGAAGAATTTTCTAACCTTTATCCCGTTGAGGCCGGTGTTCCTCAAGGCAGCGTCTTGGGACCCATCCTCTACATTCTTTACACTGCTGATATTCCTACACATCCTGATACCTTTCTGGCAACTTTTGCAGACGACACCGCCATCCTATCATCCAGTTCCAATCCTGAAACAGCATCCTTAAACCTTCAGAGACACCTTTTCCTTATCGAACACTGGTGTAATAACTGGCGTGTAAAGGTGAACGAAGGTGTGTTTACATTTAACACATAACCTTTACTCTTAGACGAAAATCCTGTCCGCCAGTTTATTTCAACTCATTACCGATTCCTCTCTCAGATACAGTCCGGTATCTTAGCTTACTGTTAGACAAAAGATTGACTTGGAACCCACATACAAGACTTAAAAGACAAGAACTCAACCGACGATTCGGACAGTTATACCGACTACTCAACAGAAAATCTGAACTTACAGTTGAAAACAAATTATTAATCTACAAGACAATACTGAAGCCCATCTGGACCTACGGACTTGAACTGTGGGGGACAGCTAAACGTTCTAACATCAAACGCATTCAATCCTTTCAATCCAAAGTCCTCCGTACAATAGTAAATGCTCCTTATTATGTCTCCAATTATACCTTGCACCACGACCTTAATGTTCCATTTATTTCAGACCTAATTCCATCCAAATTTTCCAAATTCCACCAGAACCTCATTCATCATCCTAATCCTTTAGCTCAATCCCTATACAGCTCCAGTCATCCATACAACCCACCTAGAAGGTTGAAACGGCAGTGGCCCCGCGACCTTTTGTAAATATATTGGAGTTCTAGCACTGGCTAGATTCTCCACTCAATGTGATGTATGTATGAGTGTGTGTATGTGTATATAGGTATAAGTGAATTATTGACTTTTGTATTGATTCATTATTGTGTATATATTTTATTGTAATTTTATGTTGTGTAAATATTGTATGAATGTAGTATGTTTGATATCATTCAGCAATACTACTAATGTCC
The DNA here is from genome assembly GCA_023052935.1 of Piezodorus guildinii. Lineage (NCBI taxonomy): Eukaryota > Metazoa > Arthropoda > Insecta > Hemiptera > Pentatomidae > Piezodorus > Piezodorus guildinii. The sequence continues at coordinate 147,385,665 of CM041296.1, read as the reverse complement.
AAATTGGGACAGATTGTAAAATTTTCTCAATAAAAATTGTTATTACTAGAAAAAAAAAAAAAAAAAATTAAAGGTAGTTTAGAGAAAGAAAATTAATTAATTAAATTAATTAAAATATCGACATTTAAGCCCTGCCAGACCATTTTAATCAGAATGAAACCTACATGATATTAAAGCCTATTAAATTTTACATCGATATAGCGAGTTTAATCAAAATCGTCGGAACCGTTTGTATAAAGTGGCTCTTCTGGTAAGCACATTTTGATGAAAAAGATTTTGTAACGTCTCTGGCGTATATTTGTTTTAAATATGAAATTTCTGTTTTATAGGTCTTATCGTTTCCGCCCGGGAGTTACCACACACACACACACACAGACCTTTTTGCGGGACTTGGTTATTTGGACTCAGGGGACCCTAAAACGTATATTATCGTTGAAAACTGGAATTCAAACATTTTCACGATCGCAATACTTTCCCTTACTTTATATAGTAAATGAAAGTAAAATTCTATTAGGTTAGATCAGACACGGTTTTTCTTCTCATTTTTAGTGAAGTCAGGGGATTCTAATTCCGACCATTGGTGGATCTAATGCCATTATTCTATTATGGACATTAAAATGTGGGTTTCTGAAAAAAAAATATATCTAATTTTCAAAGTTTTTTGCGGGTCTTGCTCATTTGGACTCAGGGAACCCTAAAAACTGGAATTTGAATATTTTCACGTTCGCAATACTTACCCTTACTAAAAAAAAAAAACTTGCTTTTCTTCTCATATTGTAGCATCTTTAAAACGAATTGAGTGGTACCTTTGGTTTTGGGACGTATCATGCCTCAACTAGTAAATTTGGTTTGCAATGCTAACACCAGCGAGCCCTTCAGAAGCGTGTACCCCGAGATCTTCCAGGAGACTAAGCTTGCACATACCATCTCCTTGAGTCCTTATCGTCGCTGACTCAGCGAACCTACATCTGCTTGGCGGTGAGGAACGGTTGCTCAACCTGAGGGAGGAAGGAGATGGTATCTCCTTATCGGTGAGTCAGCTCTGTCCTGACCATCGAGGTAGTTGTAGACCTCTTTGTAATTACTGCAAGATACCATCTCTATCTCTCACAGCTGAAGAAATATCTTCGCCTCTCAAGATTGGGAATCAGTTCCATATGGTCTTCAGTGATCGGCCTCGTCCTCCATATTGTTGGCTTACAAGAAACCGTAAAACTAGAAACTGCCATAGGTTATAATATTAAGAGTAACCTTTAAGAGGTTATGATATAATATATATATATATATATATATATATATATATATTGGGTTGCAAAACAAGTTTGTAGCGTTTTTTAATATATCAATTTAATCCTCTTTGGTTCTACCTACGCTGATGACACTTGTGTGTTATCAGTCAATACTGATCCAACTATTGCCTCTCAAACTCTCCAATCCCACATCAGCAACCTTCAAGTATGGTGCCAGAAATGGAGAATTAAAATAAATGCCAACATATCCAACCAAATTACCTTTACCCTTCGTCGTAAACCTATGTCATCCTGCCCTACTGTCTCCTTCAATTGTACTCCTCTTGTCCCGGTTGAACAGATCCGATATCTAGGACTGCACCTTGACAAACGCCTTACTTGGAACCCTCACACAAGACTGAAACGATAAGAAACTGCACGACATTTTCGACTACTTCAACACTTACTAGACAAACGTTCTAATCTTCCACTTAACTACAAAAGACTCATCTACATGGCTATCATAAGGCCGATCAGTACTTACGGAGTAGAGCTTTGGGGCTTACTAAAACATCGAATTCTTCCCGTATCCAATCCCTACAATCAAAAAACCATCGTAAAATCCTCAATGCTCTTTACTTTGTCACGAACAAACTTATCCATAAAGACCTCAACGTTCCCTATGTTGCTGATTGTCCCGATCTAGATACCATTCATTTCATGACAAACTCCATTCCCACCCAAAGCCTCTTGTTTCAATCCTTTCTTCCTCTTCAATTCCTGACAATCCTCCGAGGCGTCTGAAAAGAAGATGCACCGAGACCTTCTAATTTAGGATATTTTTAGAGTGCTTCCATTGGGAAGCTTCTCTACATGTTGTATTCCAATCCCATTATACAGTTATAAATTCCAATAAATAAAAAAAAAAAAAAAAAAAAAATCCTCTTTGTGTTTATAAAATCATGCTTACTTGGACAATAATGTTTACATATTCTAAAAAAAAAACAGTTAAGGAGCTTTATGCATCCGTATTAACTGAGTATCCTTATCTTTAAGTGGTATTTTGCTTGCTCAAAATGAACGAGAAAAAAAAAATATGTTTTCGTCATTTAATGATTTTTACACTTACACTTACTATATATAGTAAGAGAAAGTATTGCGATCGTGAACATTTTCAAAATTCCAGTTTTCAACGGAAACTCACATTTTAGGGTACCCCGAGTTCAAATAACCAAGTCCCGCAAAAAGGTCTGTGTGTGTGTGTGTGTGTGGGGTAACTCCCGGGCGGAAATGGTAAGTCCTATGAAACTGAAATTTCATATTTAAGACAAATATACGCCCGAGACGTTACAAAACCTTTTTCATCAAATGAGCTTATTAGAAGAGCCACTTTATCCATGCATTTTGCACCTTTTTTCGATTTTCTCAAAAATGGTTCCGACGATTTTGATTAAACTCGCTATATCGATGTAATTTAATGGGCTTTAATATCGTGTAGTTTTCATTCTGATTAAAATGGTCTGACAGAGCTTAAATGCCGATATTTTAAATTTTCTTTCTCCAAAGTACCTTTAATTTTGTAGATTCTATCAAAATAACCATATTATCTTGTTAGCATTGATAAATAACAGCTAAATATGTAAGTTGTGCGAATTTGAAAAACAACTAAAGGAGAAAACTGAAAAAAAATATATTTTTAATGAAATTACTTGTTTTTGAACATAAGAGCAGTAATATACATGCATGATATACTGTTGGAAAGCTAAAGATTTTAGAAAAAATATTATGTTATACTTAAGCTTTTAAAAGTTAATAGAGAGTGATGAAAATCCGTTAAAAGTAACTGATTATTTTAGATAAAAATATAATAGATTTTTTAATAAAACACATGTTTCTATAGAAATTCCATTTAAATAATTATTTAATGTTTTCACTCATATTTGAAAATTCTCTAATCGATTTTGAAAGCGGAGGTAAGTGAAAGTCGCGTGTTGCCCGCACCAGATTTTTTTATTACTAAAGAGGAAAATCGGCAGCGCGGACCGTTAAGTTGGAAGAAAGTACCCTCCATAAGTGGTTTCCTCTGTTCCGGGGATGAGATAAAAAAAATTCCCTGAAAGATGGCGACATGTAATTGATCAAAATAGGTCTTATATATTTGATTAAAACTATATATAAGAATTTAAAGTTTTTATTTAAATCGCCTGGAAAATACGCTGGAACTTTTACAATCCAATACGTTAAAACTTCTCCCTCTACTCCACAACCAAAGGTACCTATCTTCACCTACAAAAACTAGTTCTGGATCCATCACTATTGCTTCTTTTCAGACTATATGTATATGCAAGACTCTTAAGATTTATGACTTGCAGTATATGTTTTCCATATGAATAAGTTCAAGACGCTTACATATTACTTATTAATCTCACAGAAAGTCTAAAAAATGTATACATGAGACAGGAAATGCAACAAGTGTGTTTGTTATCGAGGAGGCGGTGGGAAAGTGAATCGAGGAGGCTGATGAGAGCGGAAGTAATAAATCTCTGCTCTTCTGGGAACGAACAATATCAAATATATTATGCTTCTATAACAATGGCATTGATTAACGCGCATATCTTTCAAGTGTTGTAAGACCTACCGTTTTCTTAGTAAGCTGTTATTTATTGTTTTAAGGTTATCAACCACTTTACCCCTGCGCGATAGTTTTAACTAAAATGATGTAAAATAGTAATTTAAATATAAAAAAACGACTTTCACTTACCTCCATTTTTAAAATCAATCAAAGAACTGTTAAAGAATTAATTAAATTGAATTTCTTTAGAATCATGTGTTTTATTAAAACATCTATTATATTATTATCTGAAATAATTAGTTAGTTTTATCTTCTTTTCATCACTCTCTATTAACTTGCTCTTATGTTCAAAAACAAAAAAATTGCAATAATTTTTTTTTTTTCAGTTTTCATCTTTTTTTTTTTTTTTTTTTTTTTTTTTTTTTTTTTTTTTTTTTTTTTTTAATTCGCATATTTATTTACTTACATATTTACCTGTTTTTTTATCAGTGGTAACAAGATAATATAGTTATTTTTATAGAATCAACAAAATTAAAGGTACTTTAGTGAAAGAAAATTTAAAATATCGGCATTTAAGCCTGTCGAACTGTTTCAATCAGAATAAAACCTACATGATATTAAAGCCCATTAAATTTTACATCGATATAACGGGTTTAATCAAAATTGTCGGAACCGATTTTGAGAAAATCGAAAAAAGGTGCAAAATTCATGGTATAAAGTGCCTCTTCTGGTAAGCTCATTTTGATGAAAAAGGTTTTGTAACGTCTCGGGCGTATATTTGTCTTAAATATGAAATTTCAGTTTCATAGGACTTACCGTTTCCGCCCGAGAGTTACACACACACACAGACCTTTTTGCGGGACTTGTTTATTTGGACTCAGGGTACCCTAAAATGTGTATTTCTGTTGAAATCTGGAATTCGAAAATTTATATATAGTAAGTGAAAGTAAAAATCTGGTGCGCGCAGCACATGACTTTTACTAACCTCCGGTGTTATGATAAATTTAAGAATATTTAAAATTAAAGGTACTTTAAAGAAGAAAATTTAAAATATCGGCATTTAAGCTCTGTCGAACTGTTTCAATCAGAATAAAACCTACATAATATTAAAGCCCATTAAATTTTCATTAATATAGGGAGTTTAATCCTCGCGCGGATCTCATTACCGCGTATGGGGAGCGTCCCACGGGTGGCGGATGTGGGGATGGTCGGTGGAATTTCCTAGGAAGCTCCTCCCGGCTAAGTCCGATGGACTCGCTGACCAACAATGAGAGCGGCCCTCCAGGCTTGCTGGAGGGTGTGACGTAGGTTCGAACGCCCTACTCACATATTTTAGTTCACAAAATACCACAAACAGTCATGGATTCCTCTGAGGTAAAACGCCCATTATCCGGAAGCAAACTAGTCCCCCGTTCGGGTCTCCGGGTGGGGACTGCTTCAGAGGAATCTAGGCGCAAGATGAAAAGTAGAGATCTAACAATAGGGACGTGGAACGTTAGAAGTTTAAATACGGCAGGTGGGTTAAAGTCGGTCACGAATGAAGTTAAGGGGTACCACTTAGATATCGTTGCATTACAAGAGGTTCGCTGGCCAGGGGAGGGTTCGTTAACAGAAGAAAAGTACACTATTTGGTACGGGGGGAGCGTTAATTATTTTTTAGGTACCGGGTTTCTGATTAGGAATAGATTTCTTTCCGCATTACGGGATGTACAGTTCTTTAGTGAAAGAATATCGGTTGCTATATTTCAAGGGCGTTGGTATAAAATCGCGTTTATAAACATTCATTCTCCCACCGAAGATAGTGATGATGAAGTAAAATGCGAATTTTATGATAAACTAGAGTCGGTTTACGATAAGTTACCGCGAAATTACATTAATGTAATACTAGGTGACGCGAACGCAAAGGTTGGAAGGGAAGAAGTATATCGTCCTACAATCGGTAAAGAAAGTTTGCACGAATATAGTAATGATAATGGGACCCGACTAATAAACTTTGCCATTTCGAAAAACCTAATAATCAAAAGTACTACGTTTAAACATAAGGACATTCATAAGTATACGTGGACATCGCCGGATGGACAAACTCGGAATCAAATAGATCATATTTTAGTACAAAACGGATGGCAAAGTAGCATAATTAACGTGAGATCGTATCGTGGTGCAGAATGCGGATCTGATCATGAATTAGTAATCGCGAAACTTCGACAAAAACTAAGTACAAAAAAGAGAACACCGAACTATATTCATTCCGAGAATTGATGTTGTTAAATTGAACAACCCCGAAATTAGAAAACAATTCGCGATAGAAGTAAAAAATAGGTTCGATGCTTTGGAATCTTCAGACGAGAAACACGAAGATGTAAACAAATTATGGGAAGGGATCAGGGATAATATTAAAGAGGTCGGTAACTTATGTCTTGGGAAAATCGAAAATAAAAAGAACAAACCTTGGTTCGACAGGGATTGTCAAAATATGTGTGAAAAAAGAAAAACCGCTAAACTGAATTCCTTAAATAATCCAAGCGATGATAATAATGTGGCTTACTTTCGGTTAGTAAAAAACGAAACTTCAAAATTCTTAAAAAATAAGAAAAGAGAGTATCTTAAAGGCAAAATAATAGAAATAGAAAAACACAGAAGCGAAAATAACGTAAGAGAGATGTACAAAGGTATAAACAAATCGCGTAAAATATTTGAATCTCTATTGAATGGGGTTAAAGATGCGAATAACAACATAATTGCGGATCCGACTGAGATATTAAATAAATTTAAACAACACTTTGATGGCATTCTAAATACGGAAAATAATAATCAATCTCCTCCCCTGAATACCAGAGCGCTGAACCATGGGTAGACGCACCGAGTAAAGAGGAAGTTGAAATGGCTATAGGAAAATTAAAACGGTATAAAGCTGCAGGAAATGATAATATCACGAGTGAATTAATCAAAGCGTGTGGAGAAGCGGGCGTTTCCAAATTACATGTTTTAGTTAAAAAGATCTGGGAAAATGAAAAAATACCCGAAGAATGGAAAGAATCAATACTTATTCCGATTCACAAAAAAGGACCGAGGACGGATTGTAACAACTATCGTGGGATCTCTCTTCTCCCAGGATGCTATAAAATATTCTCGTCAATACTAACTAGCCGAATCACGGAATACGCTGAGGAAATTATCGGAGACAACCAATGTGGTTTTAGGCGGAATCGCTCGACTATTGATCAAATATTTTCCTTACGTCAAATATTAGAGAAGAAGCTGGAATACAACGGTGTAGTCCATCAACTTTATATAGATTTTAAAAAGGCTTATGATTCCATAGACCGTCAGAAGCTATATAACATCATGATTGAACAGGGGATACCTAAAAAGTTAGTAAACCTAGTAGAGATGTGTTTGTCGGAAACATTTCATAAAGTTAGAATCGGTCATAATTACTCCGAGAGATTTGAGGTGCGATCGGGTTTGAAACAGGGTGACTCCCTTTCACCTGTTTTGTTTAATATAGCCTTAGAGTATGTCATAGAAAAGGTGATGTGTACCGAGAAAGGCTTAAATATGGGTGACAAGATTCCGGTTTTGGGGTATGCCGATGATTTGGTACTACTAGGTGAAGACACGGAAACTATACAACATAAATACAAGTGTGTTAATAAAAGCCGGTAAACAAATTGGTCTCGAATTAAATACCGATAAGACGAAATATATGATTAGTTGCAGAAATGGTGGCGATCTTGATGATATTAATATTTCAGGTCATAATTTTGAACACGTAGAGAAATTCAAGTATTTAGGTTCAATGATAACAAGAAAAAATGAAATCCAAGAAGAAATAAAGTCCCGGTTAAAAGTGGGAAATGCGTGTTATTATTCGGTTGCTAAATTGCTTAGCTCGCGGCTTCTGTCTAAAAACTTAAAGGTTAGAACTTATAAAACTATTATTATTCCAACGGTTCTTTACGGATGCGAAACATGGCCGCTTACTTTGAAGGATGAACAACGGCTTAAGGTTTTCGAGAATAAGGTACTGCGTAAAATATTTGGTCCGAAGAGAGATGAGGCCACTGGGGAGTTTAGAAGGTTGCACAACGCGGAATTGCGGAGTTTGTACCCTGTGAATATAATTGAGTTGATAGCATCGCGGAGACTCAAATGGGCGCGTTAAGTTGTTGGGCTTAGTGAGGAACGGATTCCGAGAAAGTTGGTATTCGCTGAACCGACTGGTAGGCGTCCGAAAGGTAGGCCGAAGCGTCGATGGGAGGATTGCATTAAGGCTGATCTCGGGGGCTTGGGCTTGACCGGTGAACATTGGACGAGTCTGTGCAGGCGAAGTTCGGTGGTATCGGCATCGAACCTTCGGGTTCGGTAAGCCTATTATTATTATTATTATTATTATTATAGGGAGTTTAATCAAAATCGTTAGAGTCGTTTTCGAGAAAATCGTAAAAAGGTGCAAAATGCATGATATAAAGTGGCTCTTCTGGTTTGCCGATTTTGATAAAAACATTCCCAATCTAACCCACTAGTTTCAATCCTTGCTTCCTCTTCCATTCCTGATAATCCTCGAGACCTTCTGGTTTGAAATATGTATTCTATGACATTTGTCTTTTAGCTTGTTACGTAATACAGTTGTAAATTTCAACAAAGAATAAATAAAAAACTATTATTATATTAACCTAAATCAAATGATTATCTTTAGAAGATTAATCTACCCCAAGCGATCAACTTCATTACCACCATAAGATTAATGAGTGTCGTTCACGAACGATCAAGATACTTTAAGAAACCTCTTTTGATGAGAAGCACGGAGACAGCCGCCATCAAACAATATTTAATCACTCATTGCGACCTTTCGCAACCTCTTTCACCGCGCACCGTCAGACACAATGTGCGCTACGCAACGCGCAACCTTTGGACAGGTGCCTGTACGTTGCGTAGGCTCGTAACAATAAAGATTGTCCTTAGTGGGAAGTGTCTATTTAGCGCCATCTTAATGCCATCTCATCTTTCAATCTCCTTTGTTCTTCATTCAGTAATAAACCTTTGGAATCGAAAAAATCTGGTACGGGCAACACACGACTTTCACTTACCGGCGCACAGTGGGCAGTATGACCGATTTATGTGGACAAAATCCTGAAACTTGTCTATATTTAACCTTTGGGGTCCCAGGTTACGGAAAAATATTTAAAAAAATTATAAGAAACAATTATAAAAACTAATATTTTGACACGATTGGCGAGCGCACAGTGGTCAAACATCGAATTTATTAGCTAAAATCTAAAACTTCCCTATATTTTTACGTTTGAAGTCCCAGAATACGGAAAAAATAATACAAAAAATCAAATTATGGCTCGGAGTTGCTAAAATCTGCTAATAGATGTATTTTATATGATTTAGGAAATGCTTGAAATTATAGATTGTAAAACTTTTGATTTGGAGTGTTGTGTCTGAAAAAATTATATATCACCCAAAACGCAAAAAAATCGCAGAAATGTTTTTTAATATCTAAAGACTAGAAGGATTGGTAAAACAAATCCTTGGGGTAACTTGGGGGTTATATAGTTTTTCGTTATTGAATAAGAGCAAACATTTACAAATTGCTAAATTAACTCTACAGGTGAGATTGCAATGTATATTCAATAACGAGTTTGGAAATATAATGTCTTACCTGTCTCAGCGATGTCCATTGTTAAATAAAAGCAAAAAGACTGCTATAAATCAACCTTGAACACAATAAATGACCATCGAATAGAAATAATCCCACTGCCGGTTATTAGGCACTTGTGTGAACAGGAATGATTCATTCATTTACTATTTATTTGTAAACACGATATGACGGAAAATATTAGTATTAAGGGTCTTGCCAACTAATAATAAAAAGGTGAAGCACTGGAAAATTCCAAACTTTTGATTTGACTTTTGTCCACCTAAATTGGTAATTTGGCCCACTGTGCGGTGTTTTTAAAATGGATTAAAGAATTTTCAAATACAGTTAGAGATAAAAATGAGTGAAAATAATAATCTACTAATATTATAAAGCTGAAGAGTTTGTTTGTTTGAACTAATCTCAAAAACTACTGGTTCGAATTGAAAAATTATTTTTGTGTTGGATAGTCCATTTATCGAGGAAGGCTTTAGAATATATAGCATCACGCTGCGATCACTAGGAGTGAAGAATCAGTGGAAAATGTGGAAAAACGGATGGAAAATTATTCCAAATGATTTACCTTTAAATTTTAAAATAATATAATTTCCCGTTGAATTATATTTTGTCGTAACAATTAATAAATCACAGGGGATAGGAATCGATTTACGTCAAGAATGCTTTTCACACTACCTTTTCAAAACTATTCGGAATTTCTATTTCCTTTCATTTAATAATTATATTTCACAACTGTTAATTTATATAAAAAAAAAAAAAAAAAAAAAAAAAAAAACCTGTACCACTACAACCCATGAAGGGTCTTGGGCTCAGTACATATAGAGATTCGAACTGTTTCTAGGCCAACGGCAGTGCAATGAGGTGATTAGGCCTTAATCACGCTCAGCCGCCAGGTTTTTCCCCAATTAATTTGGGTACCCACTTTATAGAGGCTGGGTCTGCCCCAGGAGGGTCTCCATACCCTAGGGTCGCCCCCCATTAATTTATATAATCCTTTTTAATTCATAAATCTTAAAAGAGACTTCCATAAAGTAAAATCACGAACCAGATAACCGAAATGTTTATTTTTTTTCAAGATTAAACAATTAATTTTGCAAATTTACCAGATCATTCAGTGTCAAAAGTATTCGGAAATCGTTTTGTTGTTTAAATCGGAAATCCTATTGTTTAATGGTTTCAAATGTTCAAATTCTCACTAAATTCCAAATCAGAAACCACTTAATTCCGAATACTTTTGACACTTATATTTTTATATTTTTAGTAAATTAACGTTGAAACAGTTAAATAAATAAATAATATAGAATGACTATTGTGATTTTTGGGTTCGTCTAATGTATACCTTCCTCTTAACATTATAAAGTGAGTAACAAATCTTTAAAAACAGAAATAATAATTCCAAAGCAAGTAAATTACATATTGATAGTGAATTCCGAATACTTTTGACACTCCTATTTTTCGTAAATTAACGTTGAAACCGTTAAATTAATAAATAATATAAAATGAGTATTGTGATTTTTGGGTTCGTCTAATGTATACCTTCTTCTTAACATTATAAATTGAGTAACAAATCTTTAAAAACAGAAATAATAACTCCAAAGCAAGTAAATTACATATTGATAGTGAATTCCGAATACTTTTGACACTCCTATTTTTCGTAAATTAACGTTGAAACCGTTAAATTAATAAATAATATAGAATGACTATTGTGATTTTTGGGTTCGTCTAATGTATACCTTCCTCTTTTTATTATAAAGTGAGAAACAAATCTTTAAAAACAGAAATAATAACTCCAAAGCAAGTAAATTACATATTGATAGTGAATTCCGAATACTTTTGACACTCCTATTTTTCGTAAATTAACGTTGAAACCGTTAAATTAATAAATAATATAGAATGACTATTGTGATTTTTGGGTTCGTCTAATGTATAACCTTCCTCTTTTTATTATAAAGTGGAAACAAATCTTTAAAAATAGAAATAATAACTCAAAATCAAGTAAATTACATAATGATAGTGAATTCCGAATACTTTCAAAGCTCACTGTATATTTCGCATTGTCAAGATCGGGTTGCGGAGAAAATAAGTAGGTTCTTCTGCCACAAGAGAATAAAACTATAAATATGATTTACGAAGAAGTTGTTTAAAATATATTCTTTTAAAAACTGCTAAATCCCGATCATAATAACAGAAATTTGCGCGGACGAAGTCGCTGGTACAAGCTAGTAATTAATTAAATTAAATTTTTATAGAAATTAAAAAAAAAAAATTTTCTTTTCGTTTATTCCCCTTTAAGAGAGAACTTGACACTTTATGATGTTTTCTTCTTGTTTTTTGCTCTTCCCAAATTCTTTTCATACGTTCACTATGTTCTTTTTTGCGTTCTTCCGACCATTTATAATTAGTTCTTTTCAGTGAAGAGATCTACTAGTCTGTGAGCTTTAATGATTTTTCAAAAAAGTTCTCTATTGTTGATGCCATCTTTTGTGATTCCCACTTCTTCAAGATCCTGTTCTGTTTCATTGATCCATTTTGATTTGTTTTTACTTAAATTTCTTACTTCAAAGATTTTTCTTGTGAGCCTATCTCTTTCCATCCTACAAATATGTCTATAAAATCTCATTCTTCTTTTTATTGAGTTGTGTCACATGAAATGTCCGTTTTCAAGGTAAAGTATTTATATTAAAAATAGGATATGAAAACAAGATAATTTTATTCCAAGTATTTACCTTCTTTTTCTACACATTTTTCCCAACGTGACCAAACTTTTTTATCCCCGACCTGAAAAACTCTGAGCTTTGAAGTGAAGTGCGAAAGAACTTTGTAGCCCAGTTCTTTCAATTTTTGTACGGTATGCTTTGAAACATGGGGTCTAGTGTGAGATCATGAGGCACCCATGTATCGAGCTTTTTTACTTTCCCAATACACTTTAAATGTCTGGAAACGGTAGATGCACTTGCATTTAGTTGTGCTGAGAGTCCTTTAACTGTTTGGTAGGGGTTTCCTTCTACTATATGTTTGAGGAGATCATTGTCTATTACGGACGGAGGTCTTCCTCGGGGCAAGTTTTCCAAGTCGGTATCCCCAGCTGAAAACTTAGCAAACCAACGGCGAATGGTTCGTTCATTAACACTCCCTTCCCCAAACGCCTTGCAAATATTTCTAGCGGCCTCAGCTGCTGAATGGCCGAGTTTAAAACTGCTCCTAATCATGTCACCAACTATACCTTGCATCACGACCTTAATGTTTCATTTATTTTAAAACTGATTCCATCCAAATTTTCCAAATTCCACATGAACCTCATTCATCATCCTAATCCTCTAGCGCAATCCCTATCCAGCTCCGATTCATCCATAGAACTCTCCTGCAAGGTTGAAATGGCAGTGGTCTAGAGGCGTTTTGTTAATATCTATTCTGGAGTTCAGAATTTGGTCTGATTATCCTCTCATGTGAGGTGTGTTTGTGGCTGTGGCCCTCACTCAGCTTCCGCTGGCTCTGACCAAATGTCTGGAAACGGTAGATGCACTTGCATTTAGTTGTGCTGAAAGTCCTTTAACTGTTTGGTAGGGGTTTCCTTCTACTATATCTTTGAGGACATCGTTGTCTACGGACGGAGGTCTTCCTCGGGGCAAGTTTTCCAAGTCGGTATCCCCAGCTGAAAACTTAGCAAACCAACGGCGAATGGTCCGTTCATTAACACTCCCTTCCCCAAACGCCTCGCAAATATTTCTAGAGGCCACAGCTGCTGAATGGCCGAGTTTAAACTCGTACAAAAATATTATTCGAAAATCGCGTGTTTCCATGTTCATATTTGGAGGTATACTAAAAAGTGGGTAATTGATTGGGAAGCTAATGTTTATAATAAAAAGGTAGAGGATTAGTAACTGTTTACTTTAAATATGTAAACATTCGGAAGAAAACAACAGAGACCTGTAAAATCCTTTATGTATTTCAGAAACTATAAAAACGGACATTTTATGTGAAACAACCCAATATTCCGTATATAGGTAAGTGAAAGTAAAAAAAAAAAAAAAAAAAGTAAAATTCCAAAGTGAATACTTGAGTAGTTACAGAAGTAGATGTGTGCGAGAAGTAATATCTTTAAATAGCGATCCATTTAGGTAGCTCCCTTGTGTCTATTTAGAGTGTCAAAGATCAATTGTCCAATTGTTAGAAGGTTATCTCTCGACTTACTCAATGCATTTATAATGCACTCTATAACACATTACATTATGCAATGATAAAAATAAATAGTTTGTAACCGAAAATCGTATTATCATACAGGAATATTTAAATTTGGATGATAATCACGTGGTACCTGACACAGCTGATACATTGCTGATAAAAAATAAATCATATGTTTTTATTCTTGATTTAACCTTCTCTAATTTAAGTGATTAAAGAATTTGATAACAAATAAAAAAAATCTGTTGCGCGCAACACACAACTTTTACTTACCTCCGCTGTTAAAATCAATTCAAGAATTTTCAAATAAAAAAATGAAAAAAATATTTAAGAATTAATTACGTAGTGTTTCGATAGAAATATGTGTTTTATTATAGTCTACAGGAATCAAATATTGTATCGGCTTTTCATCACTCTTAACTTTTTCAATACATCTATATTACATTATCGTATGTTCAAAACACACAAAAAATAAAATTAAAGGTACTTTAGAAGAAGAAATTTTGAAATATCGGCATTTAAGCCCTGTCAGACTATTTCAATCAAAATTAAATCTACATAATATTAAAGCTAATTCAATTTTACATCGATATAGCGAGGCTTAATGAAATTCATCAAAGCTTTTTTGGATAAAATCAATAAAGGTGCCAAATGCATAGTATAAAGTGGCACTTTGTTGCCAAATGTTGCTGTAACATATCGGGCGTATTGTTGTATTAAATATGAAATTTCATTTTTGTACGATTTTTCATTCATCTGTTCGAAAACACCAAAACTTTCATATTTTTTTATTTTAGTTTGATATCGTACTCGTTCAAATTATATATTCATGCGTTTTTTATCAGTATTAAATAGATGATATAGTTATTTTTATATATTTTACAAAATTAAATTTACTTTAGAGAAAGAAAATTGAAAATATTAACATTTCAGCACTGTCAGACTATTTCAATCATAATGAAGCCTACATGATATTAAAGCCCATTAAAGTTTACATCGATATACCGAATTTGAGCAACTTTATTAAAGCTATTTTTTATAAAATCGATAAAGGTGCAAAATGAACAGTTTGAAGTGGCTCTTTTGGTTCACCGATTTTGATGAAAAAGTAGCTGTAACATCTCGGGCATATAGTTTTCTTAAATATGAAATTTCAGTATCATAGAATTTTTCGTTTTTGCGCTGGAGTTGTTTGTTTATTTATTTAACGTCATTTTATGCTACTATGGCTAATCGGACGATGCTCCCACTGTAGCATGTTCCTAAATTTTACCTATCCAGGTTTTAATAGGATAGGGTCTTTAACGAGTACCTGACATCGCACAGGCTCGGGACCACCTTTTAAGGTCCCCTCCGAAGAACGGCATAACTAAGGATTTTTTACTCGCATTAAAAAATCCTAGGACCACCTGCTGGTTTGAACCCGTGACCTTTGGCATAGGAGGCTGTTATGCTAGCCACCCAGCTAAAAGTGATCCCTTTGCGTTAGAGTTACCATACACACATAGAGAGAGGCCTTATGGGGTGACTTGGTTATTTAGACTCAGGGGACAATAAAACTTGTATTTCGGTTGAGAACTGGAATTAAAAAATTTTCGCGATCACAATACTTTCCATTTCTATATATTTTATATACAGATAAGTTAAAGTAATACTGATTTAAAAAAGTCTTTGGTTAGTGAAGGAATTTAAATAACAAAATAAATCGTAAATTACAAAAGTGGCTTAAGAAATTATTTAAAATAAACTAACTTAAGAGGGAATAATGGGTTTCAAACGTGATTTTTTACTTTCACTTACTATATATAATATTGCGATCGTAAAAATTTTCGAATTCCAGTTTTCAACAGAAATACACATTTTAGGGTCCCTTGAGTCCAAATAACCAGTCCCGCAAAAAGGTCTGTGTGTGTGTATGGTAACTCCCGGGCGGAAACGGAATGTCCTATGAGACTGAAATTTCATATTTAAGACAAATATACGTCCGAGACGTTACAAAACCTTTTCCATCAAAATGGGCTTACCAGACGAGCCACTTTATACTATGCATTTTGCACCTTTTTACGATTTTTTCGAAAACGGTTTCGACGATTTTGAATAAACTCGCTATATCGATGTAAAATTTAATGGACTTTAATATAATTTAGGTTTCATTCGGATTAAAATGGTCTGACAGGGCTTAAATGCCAATATTTTAAATTTTCTGTCTCTAAAGTATCTTTAATTTTGTTGATTCTATTAAAATAACTATATTGTCTTGTTACCACTGATAAAAAACAGGTAAATATATAAATTGAATGAATTCGATATCCAAGTAAACGAGAAAACAGAAAAAATATGTTTTTAATGCAATTTTTTGTTTTTGAACATAAAAGCAATAATATACATGTATGATATACCGTTGGAGAGCTAAAGATTTTAGAAAAAATATTAGTTTATACACAAGCATTTAAAAGTTAATAGAGAGTGATGAAAATAAGAGAAAACTGAACTGATTATTTTAAATAATAATATAATAGATTTTTTAATAAAACACATGTTTCTATATAAATTCGATTTAATTAATTCTTTTTTATCTCTAACTGTATTTGAAAATTCTTTCATTTATTTTAAAAATGGAGGTAAGTGAAAGTCGTGTGTTTGCCCGCACCAATTTTTTTCGTTTAAAGCTTAGTTCCAAAACGGTAGTTCCTAGTGGCAAATGTTAAATAACAAAAAATATTCTCATTAAATTTCTGATTTGGAAACTGTCGGCATATTTTCTACCCGATCAACACCAACAGAGATATAGCCTGTCTAACTATCCTTCCTCTTCCTATATTCTCTTCAAGATACATCCCTTCCAATGCAGAACAACAGATGACACACGATGGCGCCAGGAGAGAAGCTGGACTCGACGAAGAACCAGTTCAAGGAGGCGAGGGACTTTCACAACAAAAGTTGAGATCGCATTCGCACTCCATCGCTGGGAGAAAGTCGTCCAATTATATCTTCACTTCAATTCTCTTATTTTAGAAGCCAAATATTTATTAACAATAAATACAAACATCTGGTGCGGGCAACACACGACTTTCAGTTACCTCCATTTTTAAAATCAATGAAAGAATTTTCAAATACCGTTAGAGCTAAAAATACGTGATACTATTAAATAATTAATTTATATAGAAAAAAAGTGTCTTATTAAAAAATCCATTATATTATTATCTAAAATAATCAGTCAGTTTTATCTTCTTTTCATTACTCTCTATTAACTTTTAAAAGCTTGTGTATCAGATAATATTTTTTCTACAATCTTTAGCTTTCCAACGGTATATCATACATGTATATTGCTGTTCTTATGTTCAAAAACGAAAAATTGCATTAAAAAAATATTTTTTTTTCAGTTTTCTCCTTTAGTTGTTTTTAAAATTCGCACAACTTACATATTTACCTGTTTTTCATCAGTGGTAACAAGATAATATAGTTATTTTTATAGAATCTACAAAATTAAAGACACTTTAGAGAAAGAAAATTTAAAATATCGGCATTTAAGCCCTGTAAGACCATTTTTATCAGAATGAAAACTACATAATATTAAAACCCATTAAATTTTACATCGATATAGCGAGTTTAATCAAAATCGTCGGAACCATTTTTGAGAAAATCGAAAACATGTGCAAAATGCACGGTATAAAATGGGTCTTCTGGTGAGCTCATTTTGATGAAAAAGGTTTTGTAACGTCTCGGGCGTATATTTGTCTTAAATATGAAATTTCAGTTTCATAGGACTTACCGTCTCTGCCCGGGAGTTACCACACACACACACAGACCTTTTTGCGGGACTTGGTAAAATGGACTTAGGGGACCCTAAAATGTGTATTTCCGTTGAAAACTGGAATTCGAAAATTTTCACGATCGCAATACTTTCCCTAACTATATATAGTAAGCGAAAGTAAAAATCAACTTCAAATATTTTTCAAATTGAACTATTTAAATTGGTAACTCCAGGGCAAAAATGATAAGTCCTATAAAACTGAAATTTTATTTTTGAGACGCTCGAAGTGTTACAAAAACCATGTTATCAAAATTATCTGAGCAGAAAATTATCTAACTTGGTCATTAGGACTGAGGGGACCCTAAAACATGTATTTCCGTCTGCAAATGTTCACCATTGCAATGCTTTCCATTACTACATATTCCATATACATAAGTAATGTAGCTAGGTGGAAGTAAAATACGTGCATGCACACATGCAACTATCCGATACCATATGGTGGTAGAAGATACCCTCGGAGTCGAGAAGAGACATTATGGTGGCATTGAACACACAATATTAAGCTGATTTTCCACTGTATGTTTTTATAATTACTAGACAAATAACACAACCAAACGATATATCGATTAAATAAATGATTGCCCTAATTTACCTAATTACCTTTACTGCTGACAAATCAGACAAATGGAGACACTCTTAAACTATTGTGCAGTGACATAAGACATCCAGGTATGTGGGTCAGAGGGATAATAAAAACAAAGTTATGTTATCAAATGTTAAAGTGTAAAAGGCGACCTTTAGTTGCAAACCGCAGAGGCATGCAACAGCTATAACACGCCTATCTCAAAATCACTTACAGTATTCGATTCACCGTCTTAACTTCCAAATCATAAAACCTCAAAATTAAGTCTCCTTGTTCCAAACCAGAACGAACCTCAAACCTCTCAGAATAAATACTGCATATTCTAAATTTATTGAATGTTTCGAACATGCACATTCCTACTAAGTTTACTTGTATACGCTATAAAATCAAAAGGGCTGCCCAGTGGTGTAGTGGCTAGCATAACAGCCTTCTATGCCCAAGGTCATAGGTTCAGACTAGGCAGATGGATTTAGGATTTTTGAACGAAGTAAAATATCCTTACTTACACTGTCCTTCGGAGGTAGTTTGTGTGATGTCAGGTACTCGTTAAAGATCTTTAAAGAGACATGGATTCTTAAGAAAATTCAAAATATCGGCTTTTAAGCTCTGTTAAAATATTTCAATCAGAATGAAACCTTATTTTTACTTTCACTTACCTATAAATGAAATATATAGTAAGGGAAAGTATTGTGGTAGTGAAAATTTTCTAATTCCAGTTATCAACGGATATACACGTTTTAGGGACTCCTGAGCCCAAATGATCAAGTCCCGAAAAAAGGTCTCTTGTGTGTCCGTATTTGTGTGTGTGTCGTAAGTCCAGCGCGAAAAAGAAAAAGCCCTATGAAACTGAAATTTCATATTTAAGACAAATATACGCCCGAGATGCTACAGAAACTTTTTCATCAAAATCGACTGACCGGAAGTGCTACTTTATACCATGCATTTTGCACCTTTTTACGGTTTTCTCAAAAAACGGCTCTAACGATTTTGATTAAACTCGCAATATTGATGTGAAATTTAATGGGTTCTAATATGATGTAGGTTTCGTTCTGAATAAAATAGTCTGACATGGCTTAAATGTGCATATTTTCTTCCTCTAAAGTACCTTTAATTTTGTAGATCTTACCGTAACAACGGAGGGAAGTCGTGTGTCGGGCTCACCAGATATTTTAAATATTTATATTGTACCTTGTACATCTTTTAGCACTAATTGTCATTACCATTGATTTTGGAAGATTATATTAATTCTAAATAAATTGATAATTTAAAAAAGAAGTTATAATCAGATATTTGTAAATATGAAAGATTTTGATAATTTACTAAATAGGAAAAACGAAAATTATTTTTCCAGATTAAATTTTATTTTCATGAACAATCTTGAAAGTTTTCATAAAAGAGAAAATCTCTCTTCAAGACCTCCAACGGCTACGCTCCAATTGTAACTACTCATTTTGCAGATTCTAATCCGGCCTTCGATTGGATCTGTTCAAGGTGACCATTACTTGCTCTTCTCGAAGGACTTTTAACATCCAAGTCAAGATCCTACATTTTTTTGGTAGGAAAAGTTAGTAAACACAATATTTAAACAAATGCAGTAAAATACGTTGAATAAAAACACTCTATGGTATCTTGAGCAATATAACAAGTTAATTTTTTATCTCAATTAATTGATCGATACATCAGATATTAGGTCCACATCCCATCTATTACATATTTAATGGATATGTTTTTGAATAGTAGTTTTTGTAATATATATATATATATATATATATATATATATATATATATATATATATATATATATATATATATATATATACTGTTCCCATTGTAGAAAAAAATATTATCTAATACACAAGAGCTTTTAAAAGTTAATAGAGAGTGATGAAAAGCCGATAAAACTAAATAATTATTACTTTCACTTACAATATATATAATAGTAAGGGAAAGTATTGCGATCGTGAAAATTTTCGAATTCCAGTTTTCAACGGAAATACACATTTTAGAGTCCCCTGATTCCAAATAACCAAGTCCCGCAAAAAGGTCTGTGTGTGTGTGTGTGTGGTAACTCCAAGGCGGAAACGGTAAATCCTATGAAACTGAAATTTCATATTTAAGACAAACACACGTCCGAGAGGTTATAAAACCTTTTTCATCAAAATAAGCTTACCAGAAGAGCCACTTTATACCATCCATTTTGCACCTTTTTTCGATTTTCTCGAAAACGGTTCCGACGATTTTGATTAAACTCGCTGTATAGATGTATAATTTAATGGGCTTTAATATCATGTAGGTTTCATTTGGATAAAAATGGACTGACAGGGCTTAAATGCCGATATTTTACATTTTCTTTCTCTAAAGTACCTTTAATTTTGTTGATTCTATAAAAATAACTATATTATCTTGTTACCACTGATGAAAAACAGTTAAATATATAAATTGAATGAATTCGATACCCAACTAAAGGAGAAAACAGAAAATATATTTTTTAAATGCAATTTTTCGTTTTTGAACATAAGAGCAGTAATATACATGTATGATATACCGTTGGAAAGCTAAAGATTTTAGAAAAAATATCATCTCATACACAAGCTTCTAAAAGTTAATAGAGAGTGATGAAAAGAAGATAAAACTAACTGATTATTTTACATAACAATATAATAGATTTTTTAATAAAACACATGTTTCTATATAAATTCAATTTAATTAATTCTTTAATAGTTTCACGTATTTTTATCTTTAACTGGTTTTGAAAATTCTTTCATTGATTTTAAAAATGGAGGTAAGTGAAAGCCGTGTGTTGCCCTCACCAGATTTTTTTCATTTCTGCTGATGATTAAATATAATAATTGCAGTTTTCGTTACTATAAACTAAAACTCCTTAATTTCCTTTACAGACTGACATATCTATGACCTATTGTTTTTCCCATTTAGGGAGAAATACGAAAGCAATTTTTTTTTTTTTTAGCAAATATCTTGCGTAGACGATTTCTCAGTTCTGAATGAATGACTCAAACTGATGATTTAAACATTTTAAAAGACAAAAATCAGCTGTTTTAGATATAGCAAACAGCTGACCAACAGAACGGACAGTTACCCGGAAACGGTAACAATGGACATTGAGCATTGTAGGATAGGAAGAGAAGGCTGGGAGCTGTTGCTAAAATAATGTCTCTCCCACCGATAATGGCTTTGTCCATTCTTAATGGAGGATCTTAAAATACAATTGCCGTTTATTTAGCAAATTAGTTTTGCAAAGGATAATGATTGTAAAACGTGAGAAATATATTTCACTTCAATACAAACACTATTTAATTTAATATCTTTACACAAGGGCCGCCAACTGAACAAATGAATAGGTAGCCATTTTGAAAAAATATATGTTACTAAGTTTATGGGCTTATAACAAATTTTTATTAATTTATATGATTGTTTTAATTGCAATATAACTTTACTAAAATCCTGCTCTTTCCGCAATATTTATATGTATATTATACGTCTATATTATTGGGTTGTTTCACATGAAATGTCCGTTTTTATAGTTTCTGAAATACATGAAGGATTTTGCAGGTCTCTGTTGTTTTCTTCCGTATGTTTACACATTTAAAGTAAACAGTTACTAATCCTCTACCTTTGTATTATAAACATTAGCTTCCCAATAAATTACCCAATTTTTAGTATACTTCCAAATATGAACATGGAAACACGCGATTTTAGAGTAATATTTTTGTACGAGTTTAATCTCGGCCATTCAGCAGCTGAGGCCGCTAGAAATATTTGCAAGGCGTTTGGGGAAGGGAGTGCAAAAATTGAAAGAACTGGGCTACGAAGTTCTTCCGCACAGATTACCACCTGTTCAGGAATCCAGACAACTTTGTCAAAGGAAAACTTTTTGAAAATTATGATCAAGTGAAAAGTGCGTTTTCAGATTTTGTCGCATTTCAAAGCTCAGAGTTTTTCAGTTCGGGATAATAAAGTTGGTGTCACGTTGGGGAAAATGTGTAGAAAAAGAAGGTAAATACTTTTTATTTACAAGAAGGTAAATTATCTTGGTTTCATATCGTATTTTTAATAAAAATCCTTTACCTTGAAAACGGACATTTCATGTGACACAACCCAATAATACTATTCGTATTTGTATGAATAATGTTTTAATGACTCGATCACAGAAAATTCTCTTCCAAAGAGGAAATTAATTGCAATGTATTTTACATATAAACTTTCAGAATAGAATCCCCTAAATAACAGTAAGAACCTTATTAAAATCCGTTCAGTGGTTTAGGAGTAGTTTGCAGAAACCAAGAATCATGTTATCATTATATATATATATATATATATATATATATATATATTCAGTTTATTTGTTTGTTGTGTTAAACTTTCCATTAATTTAATACTTACTATACGGAATAATATAACTTGTATGATACCGTACGGCGGCAACACTGAATGCCATTAACTCCCTCATTACAGGTTAACGGAGAATGATGGAAAGCGGATAAAACAAGCTGATTGTCGTAGATAATAATATAACAGATTATTTAATAAAACACATGTTTCTATTATAATCCAATTTAAATAATTCTTTAACATTTTATTTTCGTTTATAAATTTGTTTAAAAATTCTTGTTGATTGATATAAATAATGGAGGTAAGTGAAAGTCGTGTGTTGCGCGCACCAGATTTTTTAATAATATTAGCATACAATTATTTAATAAGGTTTAAAATAATTAATTCCACAAAGTTCTATTTATCAGTCGTATTTATTCTTTCTTTGAGTTTTACATTATGCACATATTGATGTAAGATGTGCTGACTCCTTTTTAAAAGCCTGATGGTTCTAGTTGTCAGCACAGTTTGGAAGTAGTGTTGGAACAAAGTTCTTTTCAGAACCTGTTAGACAGTTGGGGTCACCTGTAGCATAGTGGTTAGCATAACAGCCTTCTATGCCCAAGGTAACGGGTTCAAAGCCACATGTTTCCATAGGATATTATAAATAATCTTTAGTTATGCCGTCCTTCGGAGGGGACGTAAAAAGGTGGTCCCGAGCCTGTGCGATGCCAGGTACTCGTTAAAGATCCATGTCCTAATTAAACCTGGATGGTAAAAATTTAAGAATCTCGCTGTAGCATCGTCCAATTAGCCACAGTAGCGCAACGAACGCTCTAAGGACATTAAAGAACGTAATGCGCATGTCTCGCCTAATCTCTAAACAAGGAGGGAACATACCTTTCAAATAGCTCTTCGATCTTAATATTCAACAATCAGCTAATTCTGTATCTCTTTAAATGCCAATTGTAATTTGAGTCTGATGTAATGACACATGCATATGACAATCGATTAATTTCCATTAGATTCGATTAAATCTACCCTTTTAAGAATTGGGAAACTAATTTATAATTTAATTCTCTTATAGAGATATTTCGTTAATATTAAGTTAAGACGCAAGGGGGCTGTGTTTATTAAGTAGGGATTAAGTGACAGTGACCGCTCGGGAATCAGAGTGCTCTGAGTTACGGGAGAGACTGGACGCCTTCTCTGCTGTCGCCTTCGTCGCTCGCCATCATCACCTTGCAATCGTCCTCGTGACCCTAAGTACTCTTTACGTTTCTCAGAAAGTTAATTTTATTTGTTTCATTTGTATTTTTTTTCTCTCAATATATGTATTTTACAAAGTTAGTTACATTATTAAACCCATAACGAAACCTAAATAAGTATCAAGAATTCGGCGACTCATATTCAACGTTCGGGTTGAGGCTGCGAGCGAGTGTGCTGTCGCCCCTCTCCCCAACAAGACGCTATTATCGTTCTTTTAATATCGTTCATTTCAGTTAATATCACATAGTTAAACTGTTAGCTCTGTTATGAGGACTATGCTTCATCAGTACAAGCGATTAAAGTGAAAATAACAAGCCTTTTATTGGATTGGTTTACAAGATGGTGTCTCCATTAAGGTTCTGTTCCGACGAGATCAATCTCCATGAGGTTGCGCCATAGACGCACAGCCCACGCACCCGACATACCTACGCACAAATCTTCTTACAGTGACGACATAGTTGTAGCTTAAGGACACCACAATCCTACACAGGCCTTGTCGACATCACCGAAAGAATGACTCGAACAAACTGTAAGAAATAATCATCAAAGCAGCCAAGGGCGTGCGCAGGATTTTCATTTAATCGGCCAAGTAGGTTGAAAATGGTTAGGAGAACGGCCAAAGAGGTTGAAAATATCAGAATTCTTTTTCCAAACAACGTCCATATAAACATCATTTTAATGCTATATATCTATATTTACAAAGTGATAATGCGATTTTGATTTCCGCGAAAAACTTCTAAACCACAGGAAGGAATTTTATACGGTTTTCACCATCTTTAGGGGAATTATTTCCTGAAGGTTTATGAGTAAAATACATTGCAATTTAGCTTTTGTTTAGAAGGGAAAAATACATTTTACCATAGATTTAATACCTTTTTTTGCAATTTTCTCAAATAGAACTATGACTATAGTTTTGATTAAACTCCCTATATCGATGTAAATTATTTTTTTTATTTTTTAGAATATATATTTCCTTATTCGGATAATTTACAATTTGTCATAATGGACAATAATAATATTGCTACTGGAATACATTCATACAATATTTACAAAAGGAAAGTCAAACTACACAAAATGAAACTAAAATTAATAAAGGTATATAATAACAAAATTTATAAATTGAATAAATACTAGGTTAACAAATAAATAAACAAAATATAAACACACTCATAATTATATAGAATATTTACAATTTGCAGGGGAACTCCGAACGGAGCCCGCCTCCTCCCCACTTGTGGAAGGACAAGCAGAATCCGAGGGATCCCAGCGCTTCTCTTTCATCTGCGTTACTGGTGGGTGGTTAGCTGGAGCTGAGTGAGGGCGCCATAGCCGCAAACACACCGCACATGAGAGGAGAATCTGACCAGTGTCAGAACTCCACAATAGATATTTACAAAACGTCTTGGGGCCTAGGATTAGGATGATGAATGAGGTTGTGATGGAATTTGGAAATTTTGGATGGAATCAGGTCTAAAATAAATGGAACATTAAGGCCGTGGTGCAAGGTATAGTTGGAGACATAATAAAGAGCATTTACTATTGGGTCGTTTCACATGAAATGTCCGTTTTTATAGTTTCTGAAATACATAAAGGATTTTGCAGGTCTCAGTTGTTTTCTTCCGAGTGTTTACATATTTAAAGTAAACAGTTACTAATCCTCTACCTTTGTATTATAATCATTAGCTTCCCAATCAATTACCCACTTTTTAGTATGCCTCCAAATATGAACATGGAAACACGCGATTTTTGAGTAATATTTTTGTACGAGTTTAAACTCGGCCATTCAGCAGCTGAGGCCGCAAGAAATATTTGCAAGGCGTTTGGGGAAGGGAGTGTTAATGAACGGACCATTCGCCGTTGGTTTGCTAAGTTTTCAGCTGGGGATACCGACTTGGAAAACTGGCCCCGAGGAAGACCTCCGTCCGTAATAGACAACGATGTCCTCATACATACAGTAGAAGGAAACCCCTAAACTGAACAAATGAATAGGTAGCCATTTTGAACAAAAATAATATATGTTACTAAGTTTATGGGCTTATAACAAATTTTTATTAATTTATATGATTGTTTTAATTGCAATATAACTTTACTAAAATCTTGCACTTTCTGCAATATTTATATGTATATTATACGTCTATATTATTGGGTTGTTTCACATGAAATGTCCGTTTTTATAGTTTCTGAAATACATAAAGGATTTTGCAGGTCTCTGTTGTTTTCTTCCGAATGTTTACATATTTAAAGTTAACAGTTACTAATCTTCTACCTTTGTATTATAATCATTAGCTTCCCAATCAATTACCCACTTTTTAGTATACCTCCAAATATGAACATGGAAACACGCGATTTTCGAGTAATATTTTTGTACGAGTTTAAACTCGGCCATTCAGCAGCTGAGGCCGCTAGAAATATTTGCAAGGCGTTTGGGGAAGGGAGTGTTAATAAACGGACCATTCGCCGTTGGTTTGCTTAGTTTTCAGCTGGGGATACCGACTTGGAAAACTTGCCCCGAGGAAGACCCCTACCAAACAGTTAAAGGACTCTCAGCACAACTAAATGCAAGTGCATCTATCGTTCCCAGACATTTAAAGTTTATTGGGAAAGTAAAAAAGCTCGATACATGGGTGCCTCATGATCTCACTGAGCGGCAGCAAGACCCCATCTTTCAAAACATACCGTGAAAAAATTGAAAGAACTGGGCTACAAAGCTCTTCCACACCCAACATATTCTCCCGACTTGTCTCCAACAGATTGCCACCCGTCCAGAAATTTAGACTTTTTGAAAACGATGAAAAGTGCGTTTTCAGATTTTGTTTCACTTCAAAGCTCAGAGTTTTTCAGTTTGGAGATAAAAAAGTTGGTTTCACATTGGGAAAAATGTGTAGAATGAGAAGGTAAATCCAAATACTTCGAATAAAATTATCTTGTTTTCATATCGTATTTTTAATAAAAATCCTTTATCTCGAAAACGGACATTTCATGTGACACAAACCAATATTATTCGGAGGACTTGACTTGAAGTGTGTGTGGAAGTGTGTGTCAGGTGATATCACGTAGGTTTCATTTTGGTTTAAATAGTCTGACTGGGCTTAAATGCCAATATTTTAAATTTTCTTCCTATAATTTTGTAGATTTCATAAAATTACCCATATCATCTTATTAGCGTTGATAAAAAGTGGCTGAATATCTAAGTTGATCAAATTTGATAACCAACAAAGAAGAAAAGAGAAAAAAATATATTTTAAAAATAATTTTTGTTTTTTTGGACCTAATAACAGAAACATAGATGTATAATATACCGTTGGAAAACTACAGATTAAAAAAAAAGGTTATATATAAGTTGAAAAAGGCTAAGTGAAGTGAAAAATAAGGAATACAATTATTTCTGATAATTAAACTTAAGAATGTGATACTCTTATTTTATGTAATCTAAATAATATTTTTTCACCGAAATAAACTTTTTATTTAAATTAACATTAATCTTTTTTAAACTTTAAGTTAGTTTAATAGTTGTTAAATTTATTTTAAGAGCGTAAAGTAAATAATTCGTAAGTTAAAGTCGTGTGTTGCCCCTACCATTTTTTTTTTTTTTTTCATTTCAAATATACAATAAACAGAGTTTCGTACGATATTTTATAGAGACTTGGTCATTTGGATTCAATGATCTTGGAACTGTATATTTTTGTATATAGGTATGGAAAAGGAAAAACAATGTGCTTTCTTTTTATATATTATGGTCAACCCATAAAAAAGCTCACTCACTTGGAATTTACAACGCTCCTGCAGAAATTGATGGAGATGACACTGCCTAGGGCCTTAAAAGGCGGACAAGGCTAGTGATGAATACATCCACCTCATCATCTATCCTCCCATAGACACCTTGGCCTTGATCGGTCCTCATTGTGTCCCTTCAAGCGCGCCTTAATCCAAGCACCTTCCGTTAACGTCCCCATTTTTCCGACTAATCATGCAATCTCGTATAGAAGTGTCTTCAACTTTGAAATATATACTATGAAATATAAATATATATAATACATATATAATATATAATATATAATACATTTTTTTGGACGTTCAGCCACCAAGTTTTTTTTTTCTCTGAGTAGATTTTGAGAAAAAACAAGAAGATAAAAATGCATGGTTTAAAGTAGCTCTTCTGATGCGTCGATCTTCGTGAAGAAGTTGCTTTGTCATATATACATAATCCGTTTTGCATCCCTATGGAACTCCATTCCTTCCGATATCCGGGACTCCGAAACTCATTCAACATTTAAATCCCTTCTATTCAGCAGTTTCCTGTCAATTCAATTTTTATTTTCATTGGTAAATTAAACAGTAAATGTTATTTGAAATGATTCAAAGATGTAAGATTAAATTATATATTATTTTACAAACATTCATATGAATCGTAATTTCCTTATTTCTTTTTTTAAGTTTTATATTTTTACTTTTTTGTTTTTAATCATTTATATGTTCCTTTTATTATTTTAATTTTATTGTTTCCAATTATTTTACTTTAAGACTCCAATCTTATCGCATCCATACAGAGGCAGACCATTTTTGGTGTCAGTCTTTGGACCTTGAATTTCGCATTTCTGTTGATAACTTGAATTCGAATACATTTCACGATCGCAATTATTCCCCATTACATATACAGATGAGTACTGAGTAAGATTCAGCTCCAGGTTCCGAGTTTGAATCCTGGCTGTGGCAGAATATTGTTTATTCTGTTATTTCAGTCGTGGATGTGGAGACCTTTCTGGAGCAGACCCAGCTTCTATAAAGTGGGTAAAAAAAAAAAAAACCCTTGCGGCTGAGTTTGATCTCTGCCTAATCACTTCATTGCACGGCCGTTGACATAAGGACAGTAAGAATCTCTGTATGTTCAGGCGACAGCACTGTCAACATGAATTTCCCTTTTCAGAAACCAGAAATAGTTAGTTTTATAGGTTTTTCATCACTCTCAATTACCCTTTACTACAATTCCGTGTGTCAGATAATATTTTTTCTAAAATCTTTAGCTATCCAACGGTTTATTATACATTACTGACTATTCCTCCTGTTGGGAAGAGGAGCGACTAACGCGTTTGCTCGCAGCCTCAACCCGGTCGTTGTGTGAATCGCCGAATTTTCAGTCGACCCGTGTAACCTTGTTGAGGGTAAATAAATGATATAATAAAGGAGAGAACATGAACAATCTTATATTAATTAAAATAAAACAAATACTGTTTATAATGTGCAAGCGGTGATTCTTTCAATCCTTGATCACTTCCTTCCCCCTCTCGTCTGCGATGTTCCTTCTTTCCTTTAGCGACTCCTACTCCATGCGACAATTCTCTACCATTTTTTATGACATTTGATTTTCCTCGACCACCAACTTAATTAAACATCGTCTACACTCGCGAATGACTCTATTAACTCTCTCTCACAATCCCAGAATGCACCCTGCCCAGCGGTCACTTAACAGCTGATTCAAATAGAATAAAACAAATGCATGTCACGCTAGCACATAATAAATCACAAAATAAAACAAATAAAATTACAAATGGAGAGATATAAACATAAGACTATTTCAATTCTTAACACCACATATAATACAAAATTAAAGGTAATTTAGAGGAAACCATTTTAAAATATCCACATCTATTTCAATCAGAATTAAACATGATATTAAAGCCCATTAAATTTTACATCGATATGGGAGTTTAATCAAAATCGTTAGAGTCGTTTTTGAGAAAATCGTAAAAAGGTGCTAAATGCATGGTATAGAGTAGATCTTCCGGTCAGTTGATTTGGATGAAAAATATTATGTAATATCTCGGGCGTATAGTTGTCCTAAATATGAAATTTCAGTATCATAGGACATTTCGTTTTCGCCCGGGAGTTACCACACAGACATACACACACAGACCTTTTTTCAAGACTTGGTTATTTGGACTCAGGCAGCCTCAAAACGTGTAATTCCGTTGAAAACTAGAATTGGAAAATTTTCACGATCGCAATACTTTCCCTTACTATATATTTCATAAATATAACACAATATTGTGTATAAGATAATATTTTTTCTAAAATCTTTAGCATTCCAACGGTATATTATACATGTTATGTACTGTTTTTAGGCTCAAGAACAATAAATTAGATAACAAAAATATTTTCGCGATTTTCTCCTTTAATTGTATATCAAATTCGTTCAACTTAAATATTTATCCGTTTTTTATCAATGCAAAAAAGATAATATGATTATTTTGATAAAATATACAAAATTGAGGGGACTTTAGAGGAAGAAAATTTAAAATATCGGCATTTAAGCCCTGTCAGACTATTTCAATCAGAATTAAACTCATGTGATATTAAAGCCCATTAAATTTTACATCGATATAGCGAGTTTAATCAAGATCGTTAAATTCTAAAAAGTTGCAAAATGCATGATATAAAGTGGCTCTTCTCGTTAGCTGATTTTGATGGAAAAGATTCAGTAACATCTCAGGCATAGACAACGAAAATTTTTAGGATCGCAATACTTTTCCTTAGGCACTATTTATTTCATTTATAGGTAAGTGAAAGTAAAATGGGATAAATTATTTAGCAGTCTTATTTTAATAAATATTATCTAATGTTAAACTTTAACGGCCATCGCCAAGATGATATAACAGTTTTGCTTTATGTCTGGAACGAAATAACTCATTTATCTAAGTATTCGAAATAGTACATAAATATTTCAAAAACTACCTCATAAATTATTTCAGATTGAATCATGCAATGAAGAAACGAGCTGCCGAAAAGATATATTGTTTGCAACTAGTTTGTAGTGTTGTCGTGGTTGGATGTAATAATTTAAGGAGTTGATATCGATTCGGTAAAACTTTGAGATGATAGTAAGCGGCGACCAATGGGAGGGGATGTTGATGTCAAAGTCAGGCGGTGTGAAGTCAGCCGGGCTAAATAATACATCCCGGTGTATATCTTCTAAGAAACATCTCACCGGGAATATTTTTACTTCTTCATGCTCTCTTCTATGTTTTATTTAAAGGGTTAGGGTGATAGTGACATGAAAGTGAATGGTGATAGTGTGTGATATATCAATATCTTCATGGTAATCTACTGTCAACATATTTATTATATAGTCTATATTATTATTCAAAATTTAGCGCTCCCTCGGGGATTTATTCTTAAATATTTTTTATTTATTTATATTTTAATGAATTTTAAAACTGAATATAACATAAATACAACAAGTAAAAGTGTTGAATTAGAATAAAGGGCGTGAAAAGACTTGTAAAGAAACCCAGCGGTAGAAAATCTTCTTTCTCTTCGACCCATTTGCCTTTCAGCGTGGGCGGGCTCCCAGCAATTGGTACTAACCGTCTCAGTTCCTGGCAAGGTTTCTTATATCGCCCAGAGTTTTACCTCTACGCATCCCTATTCGCTCCATGTGGGATGATATGTGGCCTTGGGCATTCTCCAGGTCTTCTTCCTAAGGGTGGTCCATTCGGCAGATATGCCCGTACCATCCTAATTGCCTCTTGTCTAGGACTTCCAGAACAGAGTATACATCAAGCTCTTTCCTGATCCTTTAATTCCGGACACAGTCTCTCTGTGTCTTCCCCACAATTCTTCTAAGAAACTTCATTTCCGAGGCAGTGATGCGACTTTGTAGCCTTTCATCCAGCTCTCTGCTCCATAGAGAAGCACTGGTAGAAAGATGGACTTGAATAGGTGTATCTTCACGTTCCGAACTACTTCCCTTTTTCCGATAACCGTGTTGCAGATATGGTAATAGACGGAATCAGCTTTGGAAATTCTGCTAGAGATTTCAGAATCCAATCACCGTGCCTAAATACGTGAAATCTGTGACCACCTCCATCAATTCTCCACCACAGGAGATCTGTACATCTTCTTGAGCTCTACCAACTTGAAGAACCTTGCTTTTTCTGGAATTGATAGTCATTCCCTTTCTCTTAAGTTCCTCATTCCACTCCGCCACTGCCTGCTGAACCCTGCTCTGGGGATTCCGCTATAAGGACTATATCGTCACCAAACAAGAGAAACTGTATAACAACAGAATAAACATCCAGGTAGAACTTGGATGTTTGTTTTAGTAAGTAGATCCCGAGGCGATCTTCTTTTCAATCACCTCGGAGGGTTATCAGGAATATATGCGGTTGATAGGTTTCGGACAAGAGGGTTTATGTGGACAGAGAGTTCGGAATTAAAAGTGGTATATCTGGATGATTTTATTTGTGACGAAGTAAGGAGCATTTAGGATTTTGGATTGTAAGGATTGGATGCGGAAGGAATTAAATGGTTTAATAGAGCCCCAAAGCTCGATCCCAGATGGGTCTGATAATGGTAACATATATGAGCTTTTTGTAATATAGTTTGTAAGTTCTGAACGTTTGTCAAGTAAGTGTTGTAGTGACCGGTATCTACGAGCAGTTTGTGTTGTTGTTTAAGTCTTGTATGAGGATTCCAAGTTAGACGTTTGTCAAGACGGAGTCCTAGGTATTGGGTTAGTTCTGCAGGAGTGAGTGGGGTGTTATTAAAGGAAACAGTGGGGCAGGAGATCATCGATTTGCGACGAAGGTAATTTGATAGGATATCATCCGCGACAGGTATTGAGGACAGTGCTAGGATGGAGTGGAATATCAGCTTTATAAAGGATTGGACCTAAGATACTACCCTGAGGTACACCTGCAGATACGGAAGAGTAGGAAAAATTATGGTTTACTTTAAAGGTTCTATTTGTGAGGTAGGAATGAAATTAAACGAAAATATGTAGAAGGAAGGGATTGACGAAGTTCGTAAAGGAGCTGTTCATTTAAATCTACTACAAATTTACTTTTTGTACAGAGAAAAAACAAGGTGGAAAGGTGGAAAATGCGTGTTATTATTCAGTTGCTAAGTTACTTAGCTCACGGCTTCTATCTAAAAACTTAAAGGTTAGAATTTATAAAACTATTATTCTTCCGACGATTCTTTACGGATGTGAAACGTGGCCGCTTACTTTGAAGGATGAACAACGGCTTAAGGTTTTCGAAAATAAGGTACTGCGTAAAATATTTGGTCCGAAGAGAGATAAGGCCACTGGGGAGTTTAGAAGGTTGCACAATGCGGAATTGCGGAACTTGTATCCTGTGAATATAATTGAGGTGATAGCGTCGCGGAGACTCAAATGGGCGAGTAAAATTGTTGGTCTCGGTGAGGAACGGATTCCGAGAAAGTTAGTATTTGCTGATCCGACTGGTAGGCGTCCGAAAGGTAGGCCGAAGCGGCGATGGGAGGATTGCGTTAAAGCTGATCTCGGGAGTTTGGGCTTGACCGGCGAACATTGGACGTGTCTGTGCAGGCGAAGTTTGGTGGTTATAGGTTCGGTAAGCCTATTATTATTATTGCAAATTTACTTTTGGGTTTATTATTTTCAATAATGAAACTTTGTAATCGAATAAAAAAAAAAATACTTCCTTCAAAATTTTAGAGCTTACGTTTCAAGATGTGTGGTATCCGAATAATGAATAAAAATAATTTCGTTTGTCTTCCGCCCGCCGCTCGCGGTATTTCTCCATAACTACTAGACCATTTTTTTTTTTAATTCGCTACAAAAATACTAGTCCGTGCAATAAGTGTTGATAACACCTAGGCGTTGATATTGAAATAGAAATTTCACACATAAATACGCTCATAACGCAGTTATTTTTGACAATAGAGAAAAGTATTTATAGAGTTTTAGAAACAGTAAAGCACGATGAACAAAAAAAAAAAGAAAAAAAAAGAGGAAAATAAAAAAAATTGAAATCTCGCCTATATATAATAATAATAATAATAATAATAAATTCTTTATTTATTCTGGGAAAAGTCCCTTCAGAATAATGTTACAGACAAATCAAATTGGAACTTCAGTATCTTAGAGTAATAAAAAAAAAAAATAATAATAAAATAAACAAAAAACAACAGAAATAACAAAGAGAATGAATAATAGTAATAAATTAACTGGTAGCTTCTAATAATAATAATTTTAAAAAACAAATAAAACAAATTAGACAAAAAATAAAATATTTACATATTCATATATACAGGGCTAATTAAAATAAATTTACAATATTGCTGAGATATTGCGTTTTGAAATCAGTGGTAGTGATATGATATGATGCTTTGAATTAGTGCTTTTCATATTAGTTAATTGCCTATCAACAGTCATAGAAACAGTTATACCCTAATATTGCTATTTGGAAATAATAAACCATTGTGTAATAATTTGCAACTTTTTTATATACTAAATCATAAGATGGTTAATCGGACTGCCTTAACTAGTCGAGAATTGAACCCGAGACAAAGAAGGAAGTGGAATGCGGACACGAAGACCACTGCCAAGGAGGGCTGTTATCGAACCGATAGTGCGTGTGGTTCGGGCGTCTGGCCCACGTCCAGCGGTGCGTATGGTGCGTAGTACCATCACGTTCCAGGGTGATACCTCTACACGGTCGGCATGTCTTGTAGGAAACACTTCTTGTAGGAAGTGATCATGTGAATCGAGGGAGTATGGAGGATTTTCTTAAGGAAGGAAGAGGAAGTGTTAAAGACTATTCGAAGAGGGCACCTGCAAAGTTGAAAGTATAGATCATTTTCCATGTTTTCCAACCCAAAACAAGATGGTTTGCAGAAAACCGAAGGATAGCTGCCCCACTGGGAGTCAGATACAAAAGATATGTAGACGAAATCCAAGACATCGAAACAACGATCTTTGAAAATAATTTCGCTCCATGGACCTTACAACTACCCACTATAGATCTAAAGCTTCTAAAATTTAAGAAAAAAAACACCTCAGAATTCACCTATGCAACTGAATATCAAAACGTTAAGGACAAATATGAAAATAGGACCCATATTTATACAGATGGATCAAAAACAGAAAATAGCGTTGGATGTTTCGTTGTAATCGAACCCAATATTGTTAAGCACAGACTTTCACACACTGCTAGCAACTTCACAGCAGAAAGTTACGCAATTAGTTCAGCACTATACGAAATCCTACAGTGTGAAGAGGAAGAATTCGTAATATTTACGGACTCTTTATTTTTCTTAATGGCTTTTACAAATATTTATTCCAATGATGCTGTCCCAAGCCAATGCCACGATGATAAAATGTATAAACAAAAGCGTGCTTCATGTTTGGACACCATCGCATGTAGGGATAAAAGGCAACGAAAAAGCAGACCAAGCAGCCAAAGAAGCAACATTATCCTGTACAGAAATCACCCCGATATTTACAAAATCTGATATATGCGCTTATCTAAAAAAACAAGCGACAATGACATGGGCCGGGCTTTGGGAAAATACAGAAGAGTCGAACAAGTTAAGAAGTATCAAATCCGATGTTCAACCGCTTAAGAATAGGGCACACGCGACTGACCCATGGATACCTTATAGAGAAAAGCACACCTCCGAGCTGCGAGAACTGCAACCAGCGACTGACCATCTGCCACATCTTTGAGGACTGCCCACTCTACCACAACTATTTTCAGACAGAAAATATTCAAAGAAACCTCAAGAGGATACTAGGTGACAACACTACAACGATTAGAAAAACGATTGAGTTTTTAAAAACATTTGATTTGTTTAAAAAAATCTAATGTAATTTTTATGTAAACAGAAAAGGGCGCTAAAGACCCCAGATGCTTTGTGCCCATAAATAAAATAACCTAACCTAACCTAGATCATTTTCCAAACACTGTCTATGCACATATCAATACTGATAAGAGAGGGGAGGTGGGCTAAAGCGGTTTAGCTCTCGTAGCCAAGCAACCAGATGACCATGAACCTAGAATAAAATAATTATGTATTCGCATCTCGCATTTTGATAAAAAAAAAAATAAATAAATAATCTGTACCTCTACTACCCATGAAGCGTCTTGGGCTCAGAACATATAGAAATTGAAACTGTTTCTAGGTCAACGGCCGTGCAATGAGGTGATCAGACTGAGATCACACTCAACCGTCAGGTTTTTTCCACATTAATTCGGGTACCCACTTTATAGAGGTTGGGTTCTGCCCCTACCATAGAATGGCCCCCTGGCCGAAATAACATAATAAATAATATTCTGTCATAGATGAGATTCGAACCCAGGATCTTGAGAACAGTCTATCTACTAGGCCAAGCTGCTCCCATAAATTTGATAAACCCCCTCGCATTTTGATAAACCCAGCCCTTCTTTTTTTCATTAATTTTCTTGTTTGTTCCCAAAAAGATGACTAGTCTTCATTTATTCATTGATTTTTCATCTCAAAAGAATGGTAACACATCTGCACAAATGAAATAACAAGGACCAATGACGTCGACAAAATTTGTTGTGCGGGTTTTCAGATCAAAACCTCTCTCTTTATAAACACCCTTGGATAACAACAAACATTGCTGAACAAAAAAGAAAATGGCAGACCGTCTCTGAAGAAGTTATATAGCTTCAGATACAGTCACTTAGGATGGCTCTAACCAGAGGAAAGGATAGCCGAATTGTCGAATCAAACAATAATATTAAATGAAAAAAATATAATATCAATAGAATAGAATAGAATAGAATAGAATTTATTTGTTTAAGATTTACATTCTTGTACAAATCAGTTCAAATTATAAATCTCTTCAATTGCCAACATGAGTCTAGTTAATAATAAATGTCCATTTATTCGGCTCTTGAGAAAAACTTACAAATAATAATTGTAAACTATTTAAATAATACATTTTATCATTTAATTGATACATAATAGAAAAACGACACTGAAATAAAACATAAAAAAACAATTAACAACTTGAAAAACAAACTGAAAACATTCGGCGTACAATGAAAAATAATCAACAGTTAACCTTAGATAACTAGACACTTAATTGGTGTGTGGACCTTCACAGTTCAAATTATCCAGGGTATTACATGCTGACTTAGTGAACCAGAAAATGTTGTTCAGTTTTTCAATATTGTCTATTTGAAGAATTTTTTGAATTTTTTTGTCATCACTGGATCCTGATAAAAATGGTTGTAAATATGTTTCTCTGTCTTTCATGAGCTTTTCACAGTAGAGAAGGACATGAAGCTGGCTGTTCAAGATAAACTGACCACAGAAAGTGCAGGTTTCTGGTGCTTTGAAGATGAACATTTTGGTTTTTCCATAAAGTGTAGTACGTTCGAAATTCTTGGGCTCGAAATTCTTAACTGGCTCAATGGTCTTATTTTTTTGAAGTTGGCTGTATATGTCAGATAGGTCTCTGGGCTGGAGATAGTTCTATATATGGGGTTATGGTTAGAACTGAGAGATCAGTGGATGTCTATTGAAAGGTTTTGATTTTTTTTCTTTTCCATTATTGCATCTCTGCACTTTAATAATCCATTCGGGTACAATACACTGAATTCTTCTTCACAGCCATATTGAGCAGCCATCGATCTAACTTGTGAGACCCAGTTAAACTTTATATCAGGGTTCCTTGCATGCAGCGAAATCAGTCTGTTGAAACAAAGTCCCGGCAGCCTCTCCTCCGGCATGATTGACAATCTGGACCAGTAGTTCACAGCTCTCTTCAAAACCCTGACGCTCAATGGGTTATAATATCAATAATAATATTTAAAAACTGAGTTATTGAATTAAATCACTTTTAATATTCCGCCATTTAAAAAATAACCAGCTGATATCAATGTCTAGTTGTTAGGATCATCTTTGCATGCCCCAGTAATTTTGTTTCGAATTAAAAAAAAAAATGGCCCAGTAGTTTCGGAGAAATGCCGCGGACGGCGGACAAACGGATTTTTTTTTATTATTCGTTATTTGGATTCTACGTATCTAGAAATGTATTTTTTTTTTTTTTTTTGGATCGATTACCAAAGGTTCATTATTGAAAATAATAAACTAAGATAAGAATGGGGCTCTACTAAACCATCAAATTCTTCCCGTATCCAATTCCTACAATACAAAATCCTCAACGCTTCTTACTTTGTTACAAACAAAATCATTCATAAAGGCCCTCCATGTTCCGTATGTAGCTGATTTGGCCCGTACCTGGTATTATTCCTTCCATAATAAACTCCATTCCCACTCTAATCTATTAGTTTCAATCCTTGTTTCCTCTTCAATTCCTGATAATCCACCGAGGCGTCTGAAGAGAAGAAGGCCTCGAGACCTTCTTGTTTAGATTGATTACTAGAGTGCTGCCAATGGGCAGTATCTCTTCACGCTTTTCATGTATACTATCTTTGAATCGCATATTTATTTGATGTATTGTATTATAATTTACAGTTGTAAATTTCAATACATATAATTTTCTTTTCTTCAAATTTATATGCATACATACAATGCTTAGACAAAATATCTTAGATTTTTGACCAAATTACGAAAATCCTGCGTACGTCCTTCCCCAATCAACTTATTTATTATGTTATATATGTAATTACAAACTGCTAGTAGAAGATAATATTATGGCGGTCAGGAGAGTGGAGTACCGTATAGCGGCTAACAGTGCGACCTACTGCCCCACACTGGTTCACAATCTTTGTATGCTCTCCTCAATGCTCGTCGGTCCGGTCTGTCTTATAGTTCTTGTTTACACTGGAAGCGATTCGCTAGGAGGGTAGAGGATAGAGGGTTATTTAGCGGAAATCTGGCAATCATACAGTGATACTTATAGGGGATGTTTACGGTGCGAGAGGTTACCGGTTTAATAACCAAAGTGGTTGAAAGTCTAGCACAAAAACAAAAAGTAATACTGAATTGAAATTTCACATTTAAGACAACTATACGCCCGAAATGTTACAGCAGCTTTTTCACTAAAATCGGCTAACCGGAAGAGCCACTTTATACCATGCATTTTGCACCTTTTAACGATTTTCTCAAAAATAGCTTTGATTAAACTTGCTATACCAAATGTAAAAATTAATGGGCTTTAATAAGTTTTAGTTTTTGTTTTAATTGAAATAGTCTGAAAGGGCTTAAATGCCATTATTGTAACTTTTTTTTCTCTAAAGTACTTTTTACTTTCACTTACTATATGTCGTAAAAATTTTCGAATTCCAGTTTTCAACGGAAATACACGTTTTAGGGTCCCTTGAGTCCAAATAACCAAGTCCCGCAAAAAGGTCTGTGTGTGTGTGTGTGGTAACTCCCGGGCGGGAACGATAAGTCCTGTGAAACTGAAATCTCATATTTAAGACAACTATACGCCCGAGACGTGACAAAACTTTTTTCATCAAAATGAGCTTACCAGAAGAGGCACTTTAAAATACCATGCATTTTGCACCTTATTTCGATTTTGTCAAAAACGGTTCCGACGATTTTGATTAAATTCGCTATATCGATGTAAAATTTAATAGGCTTTAATATCATGTAGGTTTTATTTGGATAAAAATGGTCTGACAGGGCTTAAATGCCGATATTTTAAATTTTCTTCCCCTAAAGTACCTTTAATTTTTTAGATTCAATAATAATAACTAGATTATCTTGTTAACGCTGATGAAAAACAGGTAAATATATAAATTGAATAAATTCGATACCCAACTAAAGGAGAAAACAGAAAAAATATTTTTTTAATGCAATTTTTCGTTTTTGAACATAAGAGCAGTAATATACATGTATGATATACCGTTGGAAAGCTAAAGATTTTAGAAAAAATGTCATCTCATACACAAGCTTTTAAAAGTTAATATAGAGTGATGAAATGAACATAAAACTAACTGATTATTTTAGATAATAATATAATAGATTTTTTAATAAAACACGTGTTCCTATATAAATTCAATTTGATTAATTCCTTAATAGTTTCACGTATTTTTATCTCTAACTGTATTTGAAAATTCTTTCATTGATTTTAAAAATGGAGGTAAGTGAAAGTCGTGTGCTGCCCGCACCAGATTTTTATTTTATAGATTCAGGAAAATTACCTGTATCGTCTTATTAGGATTTATAAAAAGTATCTAAATATAAAATTTGAAAGAATTTGTTAACCAACTAAAGGAGAAAAGAGCTAATGCATTTTTAATGTAATTTTTGATTTTCTGAATCTACGAACAGTAACATAGATGTATAATAGGGGTACTCACTACGTTTGCTATAGCATGCTATTAGTGCTATTGTGCTAAACCCATCAATTTTATACAGGAAATAACTGTAGAAACTCGACGGGTTTAGCAAAATAACACAAATAGAATGCATGCTATAGCAAACGTAGTGAGTACCCCTAATATACCGTTGGAAAGCTACAGATTTAAAAAACGGAATTGAAAAGTTGATGGAGAGTGATGAAAAGCCGATAAAACAAACTAATTGTAGACAAAAATATTATAGATAGTTTAAAATCAAACTCTATCGAAACTTTATGTAATAAATTCTTTGATCTTTTTTCATATCTAAGTTTATTTAAAAATTCTTCATTTTATTTTAACAACGAAAGTAAGTGAAAGTCGTGTGTTTCGAGCACCTGATTTTGAAATTTGTCTCCTTCGAGTACAAATAACAACAGAGAACTAGCATGATAAACACCCTTGTTTGCTATGCCCAAGATCGTAGGCTCAAACCTGGCAGCTGGCCTTAAGAATTTTTAATGGAGTAAAAAATCCATGTGATATGCCGTCCTGCGGAGGAGACGTAAAATGGTTCCGAGCCTGTGCGGATAAGCAATATTTAGGACTCTCAATATAGCATCTTCACAGCTTTATAACACATAATATTGTCTATTTAATTTCTAATTAGGAAATTGAACAGATTTAAAAAAAAATAGGTTTTGACATATCCATGTCAATTAAGAATGCAATGGGATAAATAAATTAATATATATTAGTGTATGTGTGTGAGTATGGTCTGATTAAGATACGAAAGTTTCACATAAAAACACCTAACACGTGTTCACCAAAACATTCAAAAATAATAAAAGGCACGTCATTTCGAAGGGACAGATGTTCTAGTATGGCAGATGGTACACCGTACCACAAAGAGGTCAACGACTGGAGGTCAACGAGGAGGTTATCCTGGTGGAGTCTTGGTAACAATCTGGAGAATGGGTGCGGCTGGAATGGAGTTCTCGATCCTAAGGAAGAGGCGCGCGATACAGCATGAAAAGGTGAAACTTGATAGTGTGACCCTATAACGAAGTTTATGAGTATAATTACTGTCATCATAAACGCATACACATCTATGAGTCAATCTTCTTAAAATCGTACAATTTTAATTAATTTAGCCGCTCGACATTTTTGATAAAGTTTAATGGCTGGGACTCAGTTTTTTACTTTCACTTACCTATATATGAAATATGTAGTAAGGGAAAGTATTGCGATCGTGAAAATTTTAGAATTCCAGTTTTCTATGGAAATACACGTTTTAGAATCCCTTGAGTCTAAATAAATAAGTCCCACAAAAAGTGTGTGTGTGTGTGTGTGTGTGTGGTAACTCCAGCGCGTAAACGAAAAGTCCTATGAAACTGTAATTTGATATTTGGGGCAACTATACACCAGAAATGTTTCAACAACTTTTTCATCCAATTCAGCTAACCAGAAGAACCACTTAACAACTTAACAATTTTGATTAAACTTATATCGACGTGAAATTTAATAGGCTTTGACATCATGCAGGTTTCATTCGGATTGAAGTAGTCTGTCAGGGCTTGAATGACAATGTTTTAAAAGTTCTTCCTCTAAACTATCTTTAATTTTGTAGACATTTAGTAAATAACAGCTAAATATGTAAGTTGAGCGAATTTGAAAAAAATCTGAAGGAGAAAACTAAAACAAATATTTTTTCAATGCAATTTTATATTTTTGAACATAAGAACAGTAATATACATGTATGATATACCGTTGGAAAGCTAAAGATTTTAGAAGAAATATTATCTCATACAAAAGCTTTTAAAAGTTAATAGAGAGTGATGAAAAACCGATGAAACTAAGTGATTATTTTAGATGATAATATAATAGATTTTTTTTGTAAAACACATGTTTCTATAGAAATTCTATTTAATTTATTCTTTAATGATTCCCACTCATTTTTATTACTTTCACTTACTATATATAGTAAGGGGAAGTATTGCGATCGTGAAAATTTTCGAATTCCAGTTTTCAACAGAAATACACGTTTTAGGGTCCCCTGAGTCCAAATAACCAAGTCCCGCAAAAAGGTCTGTGTGTGTGTGTGTGTGTGTGTGTGGTAACTCCCGGGCGGAAACGGTAAGTCCTATGAAACTGAAATTTCATATTTAAGACAACTATACGCCCGAGACGTGACAAAACTTTTTTCATCAAACTGAGCTTACCAGAAGAGGCACTTGCATTTTGCACCTTTTTTCGATTTTCTCGAAAACAGTTCCGACGATTTTGATTAAACTCGCTATATCGATGTAAAATTTAATGGACTTTAATATCATGTAGGTTTTATTTGGATAAAAATGGTCTGACAGAACTTAAATGCCGATATTTTAAGTTTTCTTCCCCTAAAGTACCTTTAATTTTGTAGATTCAATAATAATAACTAGATTATCTTGTTAACGCTGATGAAAAACAGATAAATATATAAATTGAATAAATTCGATACCCGACTAAAGGAGAAAACTGAAAAAAACATTTTTTCAATGCAATTTTTCGTTTTTGAACATAAGAGCAGTAATATACATGTATGACATACCGTTGGAAAGCTTGAGATTTTAGAAAAAATATTATCTCATACACAATCAATTGATACAAGTGATTATTTTAGATAATAAGGTAATCGATTTTTTAATAAAACACGTTTTTTATAGAAATCCCATTTAATTAATTCTTTAATGATTTCACTTAATTTTATCTCTAACTGTATTTGAAAATTCTTTAATTTATTATAAAAATAGAGGTAAGTGAAAGTCGTGTATTGCTCGCACCAGATTTTCTCTAACTGTATTTGTAAATATTTTTATCGATTTTGAAAACGGAAGTAAGTGAAAGTCGTGTGTTGCGCGAACCAGATTTGTCTACTTTCACTTACCTATATATGAAATATGTAGTATGGAAAAGTATTGGGATCGTGACAATTTTAGAATTCCAGTTTTCAACGGAAATACACGTTTTATGGGTCCCTTAATCCGAATAACCAAGTCCCATGAAAAGGCGTGGGTGTGGTAAAGTCCATTAAGGAAACGATAAGTCGCCCGAAACTGATTTTTCATATTTAATACAAATATATACACGAGATATTACAGCAACTTTTTTAATCATTGGCCAACCAGAAGAGCCACCAACCACTTTACAATTTTCTTAAAAATGGCTCCAACGTTTTTGATGAAACTAGCTATTTCGATGTAAAATTTAAAGGACTTAGAAAGAGAAAGAAATTATTAAGTTTTATGATTGGCTATAAAGATATGTAAATAATAAAATAAAAATCTGGTGCGGGCAACACACGACTTTCACTTACCTCGATTTCTAAAATCAATGAATGAATTTTCAAATACAGTTAGAGATAAAATAACTTGAAACTATTAAGGAATTAATCAAATTAAATTTCTATAGAAACATGTGTTTCATTAAAAAATCTGATATATTATTATCTAAAATAATCAGTTAGTTTTATGTTCATTTCATCTCTCTCTATTAACTTTTAAAAGCTTGTGTATGAGATGACATTTTTTCTAAAATCTTTAGCTTTCCAACGGTATATCATACATGTATATTACTGCTCTTATGTTCAAAAACGAAAAATTGCATTAAAAAAATATTTTTTCAGTTTTCTCCTTTAGTCGGGTATCGAATTTATTCAATTTATATATTTACCTGTTTTTCATCAGCGTTAACAAGATAATCTAGTTATTATTATTGAATCTACAAAATTAAAGG
This sequence comes from Piezodorus guildinii, assembly GCA_023052935.1. NCBI lineage: Eukaryota > Metazoa > Arthropoda > Insecta > Hemiptera > Pentatomidae > Piezodorus > Piezodorus guildinii. The sequence continues at coordinate 147,342,205 of CM041296.1, read as the reverse complement.
TACTTTAGGGGAAGAAAACTTAAAATATCGGCATTTAAGTTCTGTCAGACCATTTTTATCCAAATAAAACCTACATGATATTAAAGCCCATTAAATTTTACATCGATATAGCGAGTTTAATCAAAATCGTCGGAACTGTTTTCGAGAAAATCGAAAAAAGGTGCAAAATGCATGGTATAAAGTGCCTCTTCTGGTAAGCTCAGTTTGATGAAAAAAGTTTTGTCACGTCTCGGGCGTATAGTTGTCTTAAATATGAAATTTCAGTTTCATAGGACTTACCGTTTCCACCCGGGAGTTACCACACACACACACACACACAGTCCTTTTAGCAGGACTTGGTTATTTGGACTCAGGGACCCTAAAACTTGTATTTCCGTTGAAAACTGGAATTCGAAAATTTTCACGATCGCAATACTTCCCCTTACTATATATAGTAAGTGAAAGTAAAAAATTGTAAACAAATTTTTTAGGATTGAAGAATCTTAATTTGAGCACGGATTTTATGAAAGGTACTGTTTTGACGAGATAATTTATATTTTCAGGGTTAAAACCAATCATAAAACTTAAATATTTTAATGATTATTATTTTTCATTATTCTGCTTTGAAATACGGTAATTTATATACGAAATTTATTTCTGCCTTCACTAGAACCAGAGATATAAATAAAATGTGTTTTTCACGCACAAACTTTCCGATTTTTTCACGTGACTCCTGGGGGGCCTAGGCCCCTAATATTTTGCAGGGTCTAATCATTTAATGTATAGTTTCATCTTAAAACAAAATCGGTGAGACACATTTGGGATCTTCTCCTGGTAAGTGAATCCTAATCAAACGAACACAATACAGCCGGCGGTAGTATTTTTTGCATTAACCACTTTAAGATAAATCACTTCTCCATCACATTTTTCCAATATTAACAGACTTCTCGTTCTGTCACAGACACTCTTATACTGTAAATGGATAACGATACAGCAGATGATTAAGTTAGATAATGTATTTATCAATGCTCGGCGCTTGGTTCAAAGAGATACTTTTTCCAGTAATAGCTCCAGTCTAGACAACTGCTCCATTATATTATTTAGAGTTTAAAATTATTTTTATTTCTTCCTGATTTACGTAAGGTACTTCTAGATTATTCAACAAGTCTGATAAAGGACCGTTTAGCTCGAAAGAACCGCTAAGTGTAATATTCCAATTACACCTAATAACTGAGTATAATATACTGACAAGAATAGGATCCCAAATTTGACTCACCGATTTTGATGAAATTATTTTAGGTGAAACTAGACATTAAACTATTATACTCTGCAAAATAGTGAAGGCCCAACGCTGCCCAGGAGACGCGTAAAAAAATAGGAAAGTTTGTGAGCGAAAAACACATTTAATTTAATATTTCTAGTCCTAGTGAATGTAGAAAAATCTGGTGGTGGAACACACGAATTTCACTTACCTCCATTTTTTAAATCAATGAAATAATTATCAAATACAGTTAGAGATAAAAATACGTGAGACTATTAAAGAATTAATTAAATTGAATTTATATAGAAACATGTGTTTTATTAAAAAATATATTACATTATTATCTAAAATAATCAGTTAGTTTTATCTCCTTTTCATCACTTTCGATTAACTTTTAAAAGCTTATGTATGATAATATTTTTTCTAAAATCTTTAGCTTTCCAACGGTATATCATACATGTATATTACTGTTATGTTCAAAAACAAAAAATTGCATTAAAAAAATATTTTTTCAGTTTTCTCTTTTAGTTGGGTATCGAATTCATTCAATTTATATATTTACATGTTTTTCATCAGTGGTAACAAGATAATATAGTTATTTTTATAGAATCTACAAAATTAAAGGTACTTTACAGAAAGGAAATTTAAAATATCGGCATTTAAGCCCTGTCAAACCATTTTTCACAGAATGAAACCTACATGATATTAAAGCCCAATAAATTTTACATCGATCTGGTGAGTTTAATGAAAACCGTCGGAACCGTTTTCGAGAAAATCGAAAAAAAGGTGCAACATGCATGGTATAAAGTGGCTCTTCTGGTAAGCTCATTTTGATGAAAAAGGTTTTGTCACGTCTCAGGCGTATATTTGTCTTAAATATGAAATTTCAGTTTCATAGGACTTACCGTTTCAGCCCGGGAGTTACACACACACACACACACACACACACAGACCTTTTAGCAGGACTTGGTTATTTGGACTCAGGACCCTAAAACGTGTATTTCCGTTGAAAACTGGAATTCGAAAATTTTCACGATTGCAATACTTTCCCTTACTATATATAGTAAGTGAAAGTAATATGTTTAGATTAAGATTCCTTTTCAGGAGTGAGGATCACAGATATTTCTTTCAGATTAAAAAAAAAAAAGAAATATACAGCTTTTATAAAGAAAACTGTATGAACTAGTTAGTAGTTAGGTAGTTTACAAAGAAGCCTGATTACTTTTTTCTTTAATCTCTGAAGATACGAATCGTCTATTGAGAACTGTGATCAAAACAACTTTTTCTACAAATATATTCTGACCTCGAAATGATATTTGATTTATGTTTTTTAAGCATTGTTGGTTGTTGGTAACCAATAGTAATAATAAAAACAGGTGTAATAATGCAGCAGACAATGCCTTTGCAATCTAAACTGGTGCGTCCTTGATTATGAGAAGAGAGGACGATGGCGGGACGAATGCTAACCTTCATGGCGGTTATCTTCTACAAATCCAAGAGAAGAGAAACATAATCACTTCTTAATGCTTCACTCTTCTTCCTTTTATTTTGAAGAAAATATTTTCAATAAAAGTTTCTTCAAGTAACAACCGAAATATAATAATAACTGGCAATATACCAATAATATACAATAATACCATTAATATACATATGTCACTGCCTTCTACATAACCTCTTAAAATATAGCCACCATAACTAAACTTCTAAATATAGAAAATAATAGGATAAATGTTTATTGTGTTTTTATAAATTTTATTATTGTATTTTATTAATGTTTATTGAGAGCTTATACAATTGATTTAGACAATGTTATTAACATATAACTATAAAATTTGAAAAAAACAAAACAAACAAATAGTTCCATAATTTTCACTAAAAATTATAATAATAATAATACTAGGCTTACCGAACCCGAAGGTTCGATGCCGATACCACCAAACTTCGCCTGCACAGACTCGTCCAATGTTCACCGGTAAAGCCCAAGCCCCCGAGATCAGCCTTAATGCAATCCTTCCATCGACGCTTCGGCCTACCTTTCGGACGCCTACCAGTCCGGTTCAGCGAATACCAACTTTCTCGGAATCCGTTCCTCACTAAGCCCAACAACTTTACGCGCCCATTTGAGTCTCCGCGATGCTATCAATCACTAAAAATTATATAAAATAAAAATATAAAAATCCAGATAGTAATATAAAAACCTTAAAATCATGTTTCTAATAAACTTGAAATAGAAATAAGTATAATGTTATGATGAAAACATTTCTTTTAAATTAAATAACATAAAAAGTTTGTGCGTTATACGACTTTCACTTACTTCTGTTGTTAAAATCAATTTAAGGGGATCACTTGTAGCTGGGTGGCTAGCGTAACAGCCTCCCATGCTAAAGGTCACGGGTTCAAACCCGCAGGTGGTCCTAGGATTTTTTAATGGGAGTAAAAAATCCTTAGTTACGCCGTCCTTCGGAGGGGACGTTAAAAGGTGGTCCCGAGCCTGTGCGATGTCAGATACTCGTTAAAGATCCCTATCCTAATAAAACCTGGATAGGCAAAATTTTGGACTCCCACTGTAGCATCGTCCGATTAGCCATAGTAGCATAAAGTGACGTTAAATAAATAAACAAACAAAATCAATTTAAGAATTTTTAAATAAAGTTAGGGATGAAAACATCTGTGTTTCGATAGAAACATCTGTTATATTATTTAACAGATAATATGTAATATTATTATCTACAACAATCACTAAGTTTCTGCCATTTTCTTCTTTCCGCGTAATATTTTACAGCTTGGAAAACATGATTAAATTTTTTTCTAAACTCTTTTGGTATTAAAATATATACATTTATATTACTACTCTTGTGCTCGAAAAAAAAAAAAAAAAAAAAAAATCACCAAAAAATATGTTTGCAAAGTCAGTTCTGAAATTCATTCAACTTATATATCTGCTCGTTTATTATCATCATAAGATGATACATTTCAATTAGAAATTCAGAAAGTTAAAGGTACATTAGAGGAAGACAGATTAAAATATCGGCATTTAAGCCCTGTCAGACTATTTCAATCACAATGAAACCTACATGATATTAAAGCCCATTAACTTTTACATCGATATAGGGAGTTTAGTCAAAATCGTACGAGACTTTTTTGAGAAAATCGTAAAAAGGTGCGAAATGCGTGGTGTAAAGTAGCACTTCCAGACAGCCTATTTTAATATTTTTTCGTGTTAGACTTACCACACACACACACACACACTCTCGGTTATTTGGACCAGGGTGTATATTCGTTGAAAACCGGAATCGAAAATTTTTTAGATAACATTACAAACTTTCCTTACTATATGTTTCAAGTGAAACTTAAAAGTGGGAAAAACTGTGACTCCAAAACTCATAGCGTATTAATAAAAATGATGGATTTTAGTTGACCGTTAAGAATATTAGATGAGTTAGATGGTTGGGGGTGCGGTCATTAGAAAGGTAGGAAACCTAGAGGTAGGTTGCTATAGTGTTATGTGTTATAGGCACATAATTAAAATAGGTACTACTTTTTAATATGTGTTTCTTTCTCATGACCGCATCCCAACCATCTTCCTTAGCTTATTTAGGGTTCAGTACATTTAGAAAGTTGTAGTGTTTTTAGGCCAACGGCAGTGCAAGGAAGTGATTAGGTCTAGATCACACTCAGGATTTTCCCCAAATTTCGGGTATCCACGATGAGGCCACTGGGGAGTTTAGAAGGTTGCACAACGCGGAATTGCGGAACTTGCATCCCGTGAATATAATTGAGCTGATTGCATCGCGGAGACTCAAATGGGCGAGTAAAGTTGTTGGACTCGATGACGAGCGGATTCCGAGAAAGTTGGTATTTGCTGATCCGACTGGTAGGCGTCCGAAAGGTAGGCCGAAGCGGAGGTGGGAGGATTGCGTTAAGGCTGATCTCGGGAGCTTGGGCTTGAATGGTGAACATTGGACGAGTCTGTGTAAGCGGAATTTGGTGGTATCGGCATCGAACCTTCGGGTTCGCTAAGCCTATTATTATTATTATTATTCGAGTATCCACTTTTAAAAGCTGGGAAGGCGCATGAGGGTCTCCCTATCCCAAGGTCGCCTCTAGCTTAAATAACAAAAAACAAAATCAGTGTAGCCTTCAGCCGGGTTCGGACCCGGGGACACGCAGTGTTCTTGTATTGGTCTCTATCTAATAGATCAGTAGTATCTTTTGTAAAAAAAATCTGAAATTTAGGGTTTCATCTTCGATTTAGCTTTTATACACGGTCTAGAGAAACTGTTAGTTTAATGTTGGTTGATCGATGTTTTAAATGAGAGCTAAATACAAATATTTTGGAATCCTCGGTCCTGTTTTTATACTGTTTGATCTCATTTTTAAAAATATCGAACGTCAAGAACCAGTCTACACATAAATCCTCTGAAAATAAACAATAAACTGGCTGGACGAAAACAAATAAACGTGTCCTATATTAAGAATGTTTATTAACTGAAGATGGGCAAAATCGTTTGTAGATATTGCGTTTTAAACTATTTTTTGATTTAGGTTTCTTAAATTAAAAAAAAAAAAAATACCATGAAGGGCACAGGATTAACTACATAGTTAAGAGAAATGTACAGGGTTGACCTGTCGTAAAGTGGCCTGCATAGTAGCCTTCTAACCTCAAGGTTGGAGGTTCAAACCTGACTGCTAGTCCCAGGTTTTTTTTTTTTTTTTTTTTTTTAACATTTCTTTATTGAGCAATATTACAATCTGTACAATTTAGGACATTTTTAATAGTGATGAAGTACAACATTCATACTACATTCACAGGATATATACAAAACAATAAATTTATATAATAATAATACAATACACATATATACAAAACAAAATCAATAAAATATATACAAAAGTCACTCATACCTATATACAATTCACAAGCATACAGCACGTGAGTGGAGAATCTAGCCAGTGCTAGAACTCCAATATATTTACAAAAGGTCGCGGGGCCACTGCCGTTTCAACCTTCTAGGTGGGTTGTATGGATGAGTGGAGCTGGATACGGATTGAGCTAGAGGATTAGGATGATGAAATAGGTTCTGGTGGAATTTGGAAAATTTGGATGGAATTAGGTCTGAAATAAATGGAATATTTAGGTCGCGGTGTAAGGTATGGTTGGATACATAATAAGGAGCATTAACTATTGTTCGGAGGACTTTTGATTGGAAGGATTGAATGCGTTTGATGTTAGAAAATTTGGCTATCCCCCACAGTTCAAGTCCGTAGGTCCAGATAGGTTTCAGTACTGTCTTGTATATTAGCAGTTTGTTCTCGATAGATAATTTTGAATTTCTGTTCAGTAGTCTGCATAATTGTCCAAATCGTCGATTAAGTTCTTGTCGTTTATGTCTAGTATGCGGGTTCCAAGTTAGTCTTTTGTCCAGAAGGAAGCCAAGATACCGGACTGTGTCGGAGAAAGGAAGCGGAACGGAGTTAAAGAGAACTGGAGGGCAGGATTGTCTTCGAAGGGTAAAGGTGACATGTCTGCATTTGGATTGATTGACTTTGATTCTCCAGTTGTTGCACCAGTCTTCAATTTGAGAAAGGTGCGTTTGGAGGCCTATAGATGCAATTTCGGGATCTAAGTGAGAGGGTTTTTTAAATGGGAAGTAAAAATCCTTTCTAATGCCGTACATCAGAGGATTTATAAAAATAAGGTCCTGAGTTCGTGCGATGTCAGGTAATCGTTAAAGATCCCTATCCTAATAAAACCTGGATACGCAAAATTTAGGACTCCCACTGTAGCATCGTCCCATTAGCCTCAGTAGCATAAAGTGACGTTAAATGAATAAACAAACAAGTATCTGTACTGCTTCTAAGCCTACGAAAGTTGCTAGTTAAAAGGTCTTCCAACTATCCTGCGCTCCACCTATTAATTTAACGTCGCTTAATGTTCGTGTGGCTAATCGGACGATGCTACAGTGGGAGTCCTAAATTTTGCCTATCCAGGTTTTATTAGGATAGGGATCTTTAACGAGTACCTCACATCGAACAGGCTCGGGACCAACATTTTACGTCGCCTCCAAAGGATGGTATAACCAAGAATTTTTTACTCCCATTAGAAATACAGTAAATCCTCGTTTTGACGAACTCCAAGTGACCAAAAAATTCTCTGTTCGTTATAAAAGAATTTGTTGTATCCGAAAAATATATTGTAATTTCAATGTTATGAATGTAGTAGTAGGAACAATCTCTTCTCTTAGTTTATATTTTTATTTATCAGAACATAAATTTTTTTTGTTTTTACTTTATTTATTGATTTGCACCTGTCAGCAGTATGTGACAATCAGCAAATAGGATAGAATAATAGACAAAATAATGACATGTCAGGCATGAGGAAGGTCAGTACCCAGCAGCACGTCTTCTCGTCAGGTTTTTTTTTTATGTATGGTTTCCATCATTTTTTAAATTTTATGGTCTTTATTTTACGTCGGAGTGTTAATAAGGCTATCATTATTATACGATTAGGGACCATTTGGAGTGTTCATAGCTTGAGTGAAGTAAGCAAGCTCTTGGAGAAGGCTCAAAAGGGGCTGAATAAGATTATTCACCCTCTAATTATGTGTGTTATTTGGGATGAATTTTCACCTGAAGACAGCTGCTGTAAATAAAACTTGATTTCGAGGTATAACGTTTCGAGGTACTTTCTATGCCTCATCTTCAGATTATTAAAAAATCATCTGTATATGTCTTGGTATAAATTCAGGTGGTTAAAAAGAAATATTTTCAATACAGCATTCGTTTTCAGGCACATGTTTATTTAGAAACTACAAAAGCAATTAAAACTATGCACTATGTACGTATATTTATCTTGTTTCAAATTTTACAAAATACTTTAAGATCAACATAAACCATCATTCAAAATGCAAAACATAAAAAGGAACTTACACTGTCAGAATCACAGCAATTCATATAAAGTTGAAGTAATAAAAAATGTTGTTTTTTTTTTTTTTTTTGCACATCCCGATGAAGACGCATCGGAGGCATCGATTTTATCTTTATTAGCGATAATCGTTGATAGAGGAGACTTTGATATCCCGTATTTTTCCACAATTTTCGATTTCGACTTAATTTTTTTCTCCACTTCTTGTAGAATCGCCAACCTTGTATTTAAATCAATGGAATCTCTCTTTGACATACTGTGCGGAGCGGAAGTGCACTTAGAACGGAAAGCAATAATGACTTGACCTCGTAGGAAACTCGAATTAAAGCAAGTAATAAAAGCAATAAAAACAGAAAAACTAGCTGGTACTCTAGAAACCAGTAGCTGTCACTGACTGTGAATCACAGAATTGAGCTGAATAGAGATAAGAGGTAAGAAGGATTTGGACAGACTGGGAATTAAGACGTATCGTAATTTTTTTCTTCTTTATTTTTCGTAATAACCGAACAAATCTAATTCTGAGGTCCACAAAAGTAGTTCGTTAATTCGTTATAAGAGAATTTTTCGTTATAAACGAGGAGAAAGCATAGTTTTCTATTCATATTTGAAGGGACCGCAAAAATAGTTCGTTATAAACGGGTGTTCGTTATAGCCGTGTCGGTAAAAAGAGGGTTTACTGTACTTTGAAAATTATAACACAATGGTTTGTTATTTCCAAATGACTATATTGGGATATAACTGTTTATATATCTGTTATATAACCAATTAAATAATATAAAAAATAATAAATTATTAAAAAGAAAATGGAAAATCACCGCTTCTAATTTCAAAACGCTGTATCTCCGCTAGTTCTTAACCGATTGCAATGTTTTTTTTTCCATTTTTGTAGGAATATATGTAGTTCATTTTTTTTTTTTTTTTTTTTTTTTTTTTTTTTTGTTTTTGTTTTTTGTTTATCGTAATTTAGTGATTTTAAAACTCTTTACACATTCTTCTCTATCTTCAAAAATAACTGAGTTATTAGCGTGTTTATGGATAAAATCCCTTTTTTTTTTCTTCTTTATAATTATTCGCGGTTATTTGGTTAAAAACACTAATAAATTTTGCCTCTACCTTAAAAAAAATAACTGATTTATTGAATTAAACCACTTTTAATGGCCGACATTTTAAAAATACCCAGCTGATATCAAAGTGTAGGTGTTAGGATCATAGTTGCATTCCCTAGTATTTTTTTGGCGAATTTTTAAAAAAATGGTTCAGTAGTTTTGTAGAAATGCCGCTGACGGCGGACTGCGGACAAACGGATTTTTTTTTTATTCCTTATTTGGGTTCCACGCTACTTGAAACGTAATGAGCCCTCAGATTGTGAGGGAGGATAATTATTTTTTTTTGGTTATTGAAAATAATAATACGAAATTCTAGAACCACCTACCAGTTTTGAAACCTCGACTTTGGGCATAGAAGGCTGTTATGTCACGACACAACAGGTGATCCCAACTAATAGTTATTATAATAAAAGTTTTTGATATTGCTAAAATTTCACTCAAAGCCCTGTTCGTGACTATATAAGTTCTCTCGATCATAAAATAATGATCTCGACTTAATGATGTCAAGGATAATTTTCCACCGTAAGCAGGTCACTACGGCTTCACTGATTACCGTCTCAATATCAGCCAAGAGGCTTAGACAATGTTCATAATAAGATGATTAATTTTGTATCTTTTTAGAGATCTTACTCACCTGCTCTCCTTCTCCAAACACAAAAATTCGGTTTCATGGTTCATAATAGCAATGTGTTCTACTGGATATAGCACAGGAATGCCGTTCTACGGGTCTCGGGTTCATACCGGGCCAGTGGCAAGGTAATCATTTACTATGTTATTTCAGACGAGTAAGGTTCATCCAGCCTCTATAAAGTGGGTATTAAAAAAACGGCTGAACGTGATCTTAAACGTGTATTTCCGTTGAAAACTGGAATCGAATAAAAACTAAAAAGAGGGAAAAAAACTGTGACTCCAAAACTCATAGCGTATTTTTAATAATGATGTAGTTTAATTAACCGTTGAGAATATTAGATGACAAAGATGGTTGGGGGTGCGGTCATCAGAAAGAAACACTCATTAAAACGTAGTACTTATTTTAATTATGCCTGGAAGTTGGTTGCTATCTGTTATATGTTATAGGCACACAATTCAAATAACTACTAATTTTTAATGAGTGTTTCTTTCTGATGACCTCATCCCCAACCATCTTCCTCATAGCGTATTTTGGGTTCAGTACATATAGAAAGTTGTAGTGTTTTTAGGCCAAAGTTGTAGTGTTTTTTTTTATATATATAGATATCCTTCAGCCGAGTGAGGTTCATCCAGCCTCTATAAAGTGGGTATTAGAAAAACGGCTGAACTTGATCTTAGCAAAATCATCTTCTTGCACAGACGAAGGCCTAAAAATAATAAGGAGCCTTATTATGTATTTAATTAAAAATCCCTATGTACAGATATGTATAAATGTACAGATATTTTTAATGTGATTAATTTTGAAAAAAAATTAATTTGATATTTAGATTCTACGTATCTTGAAACGTGAGATCTCAAATTTAAAGGGCGGTTTTTTTCTTCTAATATAAAAGTTTATTAGTGAAAATAAACCAAAAGCTTATGTTTAGCTTATTATATCAGCTGATTGCAATGTTTTACAACAATATTTCTTATTACTTTCACTTAATTAAATATGAAATATATAGTAAGATAAAGTATTGCGATCGTGAAAATTTTACAATATGAGTTTTAACTGGAAATACGCGTGTATGGTCGGTCCCTTGAGTTCAAATGACCAAATCCCCCAAAATGGTCTATGCGTGGTTTGTGCAAAACTGAAATTTCATATTTTAGAAGCGTATATGCCAGAGATTAAAATAGTCTAACAAGGCTTAAATTCCGATATTTTGAATTGTCTTCCTCTAAAGTATTCAATTTTTTTTATTTGGAAAAAATAATCATGTGATTGATAAAAAACGGTTGAATATACAAGTTGAACGAATTCTATAACCGACTGAAAGAAGAAAATTGCGAGAAAAAAAAATTAGGTAAATTTTTTCCGAACATAAGTATAGTAATATAGATGTATAATATACCGTTGGAAAGCTTAATATTTAAAAATATATTATCTTATACTTAAAGTTGTATAAGATAATGGAGAGTGATGAAAAGTGGATAAAACTAATTGATTTTTAAAGGTAAAAATAAAATAGATTATTTAATTTAAAATAGATAATTTAATATGTTTCCATCTTAACTATTGGGTTGATGCAAAATTAATGCAGGTTTCCTCTATTGCAATATCTTAATTCCAATTGTGTAAACAAAGCTAATCCTAACATTGATCATTATTATACCAAAACAAACCTTATCTAATACCCTCTCTTTCACCATGAATTTGTTTAGTAAAATCATTTTGTTCAGTGTGTTCAAAGGTCTTGAATCTAAAATGTCAAAGTGCGATTTTCGTCAAATTTATTTTTACGAATTTAAATTAGGGCGCAGCGCTGCGCAAACGGCTTGTAATATTAATGAAGTGTGGGGTCAGGGGGCTATTAATGAGTGCACGGTGCAGCGTTGGTTCCAGAAGTTTCGCAGAGGAGATTTCGACCTCGAAGACAAGGAAGGTCGGGGCCGTCATCTTGCTCTGGACAACGACCAGCTGAGGTCAAAAGTGGAAGAAGACCCAACCAAAACCACATGAGAAATGGCGGCGGAACTCGGAACTCAAAAATTGCAACGTCTTTGCCCAGCATTGATGAATCGGAAGGGGCCGATCCTGCTCCACGATAACGCCAGACCACACGTTGCACAACCAACGCTTCGACGACTGCACGAGTTGGGCTACGAAGTTCTCCAACATCCGCCTTATTCACCTGACCTCTCTCCTACAGACTTCCACTTTTTCAGGCATCTGGACAACTTTTTGAGGGAGAAAAATTTTCAAAACCAGGACGACATTGAAAATTCTTTTCGTGATTTCATTGAGTCCAGGGATTCGGATTTTTTTTCTGGTGGAATAAGAAAGCTTGTTGAACGTTGGCAAAAGTGCATTGATTCAGATGGAAATTATTTTGATTAAATATATATGGTTAAAGTAAAGATATGGCGTATTTACAATACCTACTAAAAACCTGCATTAATTTTGCATCAACCCAATAAATGTATATCTTTAACCTTTTTCAATTCTAAATTTTCAATTCTAATTTCAAATTTTAGGAATTAAAGATATCGCAATAATTTAATTTTTCATGAAAGCCTGTACCTTAATCTACTTTTCTACATAATTTCCATGAATTTTGAGGCACTTGTCATAACGCGGCACCTCATAAGTTTTTGAATACCTCCTCAAAAAATTCTGCCGCCTGACTTGTGCATTAAAATCTGCGTCGTGCAATCCAGAACAAAAGACGTGGCAAGTTAAGTAAGGGTACCGTTAAAGCCCTGATCTGGCGGCCAGCGACTACCATTTGTTCCTGCATTTGAAGAAACCCCTAGGCGGTCGGCGTCTTCAAGACGATAACGAAGCCAAAACATTTGTGATGCAGTGGTTAACAAGTCAGGCGGCAGAATTTTTTGAGGAGGGTATTCAAAAACTGGTGCCGCGTTATGACAAGTGTCTCAAAATTCATGGCAATTATGTAGAAAAGTAGATTAAGGTACAGACTTTCATGTAAAAACAAAATTATTGCGATATCTTTGCACGTCTTTTTTTAATTATAAAACGGTACTTACTTAAAAAAACATGCCTGGTATATAAATAAATAAATCCCTTTTTCCTTTGGTGATCGCATCACGCGTGATCGACTTGACCGAATTCGCTTATTCTATTTTTGTTTGTTTTTCTTTATTTATTTTAATTTTCTATGGTAATCATTATCTCTCAATCTGTATATATTAAAATGAATCCCCTTCCCTCTTGGTGATCGCATCACGCGTGAACGGCCCGACCGATTTCGCTAAGACATAGTTAAGATAAGGCATAGTCCGTCGGTTCAGATAGTTTGAATTAAAAGTCATTTAGAAATAAACAATTTCATTACCTAGAAAGTAATTTAAGTCAGAAATAAAGCCTTGGATTGGTTTCTAATAACTGTCAAAAGTAAAAAAGAAAGCCATCACACAAGTCATCGGAATACGAAAGTATTATTTCGCTTTCATTCTTATCCGCGAGATCGCTCGACTTTTCGAAATTCGCTTCCTTTATACGCCTCCCCCTTAGTTCACAATAGAGACACAACGATGCGGCAGAGCGAAACTGCGATAATTTCTCCCATTATGTAGAAACTCATTCCATACCGGAGGACTTGGACCCGGGAGACGAAGCGAGAGACAGACACAATTGATGGGATGAATTGTCCGATCCGGAGAATGGAGTCGAGTCTCGAAGGAGAGAAGAAAGTGGATCAGTAGGTCTTCTCTTCTCAACGCAGCGAAAGTCGGCTGTGCTCCGCCATCTTGGCTGCCTTCATAACTACCTCTGCCTCCTTGATAACTGATATACTTATTTATTTGTTCATAATACTAAAAATCTGGTGCGGGCAACACACGACTTTCACTTACCTCCGTTTTTAAAGTCTATTAAAGAATTTTCAAATACAGTTAGAGATAAAAATGAATGAAACCATTAAAGAATTAATTAAATTAAATTTCTATAGAAACATGTGTTCTATTAAAAAATCTATTATATTATTATCTAAAATAATCAGTTAGTTTTATTGGCTTTTCAACACTCTCCATTAACTTTTACTAGCTTGTGTAAAAGATAATATTTTTTCTAAAATCTTCAGCTTTCCAACGGTATATCATACATTTATATTACTGCTCTTATGTTCGAAAACAAAAAATTGCATTAAAAAATATGTTTTCATTTTTCTCCTTTAGTTGTTTTTCAAACTCTCTTATTTATCAATACTAACAAGATAATATGGTTATTTAAATATAATTTACAAAATTAAAGGTACTTAAAATATCGGCATTTAAGCCCTGTCAGACCATTTTAATCTGAATAAAACTTACACGATGTTAAAGCCTATTAAATTTTACATTGATATAGCGAGTTTAATCAAAATCGTCGGAACCGTTTTCGAGAAAATCGAAAAAAGGTGCAAAATGCATGGTATAAAGTGGCTCTTCTGGTAAGCTCATTTTGATGAAAAAGGTTTAGTATCGTCTCGGGCGTAAAATTTCAGTTTCATAGGACTTACCGTTTTCGCCCGGGAGTTACCACACACACACACACAGACCTTGTTGCGGGACTTGGTTATTTGAACTCAGGGGACCCTAAAACGTGTATTTCCGTTGAAAACTGGAATTAGAAAATTTTAACGATCGCAATACTTTCCCTTACTATATATAGTAAGTGAAAGTAAAAATTTATAAATTAATTTTAACAACGAAGGTAAGTGAAAGTCGTGCGCTACGGGCACCAGATTTTTTTAATTTATTTTAGGTAAAAAGTAATATAGACTTCCATTATTATTATACTTTAGATGAGATTTATTTGTATATGATTTTTATAAGGCATAGTCGTCTTTAAGGCGAAATATATGATTAGTAGCAGAAACGTGGCGATCTTGGTGATATTGATATATCAGGGCACTTTTGAACACGTAGAGAAATTCAAGTATTTAGGTTCAATGATAACAAGAAAAAATGAAATCCAGGAAGAAATAAAGTCCGGTTAAAGGTGGGAAATGCTTGTTATTATTCAGTTGCTAAGTTACTTAGTTCGCGGCTTCTATCTAAAAACTTAAAGGTTAGAATTTATAAAACTATTATTCTTCCAAAGGTTCTTTACGGATGTGAAACGTGGCCGCTTACTTTGAAGGGTGAAACAACGGCTTAAGGTTTTCGAAAATAAGGTTTGCGTAAAATATTTGTCGAAGAGAGACGAGGGCACTGGGGAGTTTAGAAGGTTGTATAACGCGGAATTGCGGAACTTGCATCCGTGAATATAATTGAGTTGATTAGCGTCGCGGAAACTCAAATAGACGAGTAAAATTGTTGGGATCGGTGAGGAACGGATTCCGAGAAAGTTAGTATTTGCCGATCCGATTGGTAGGCGTCCAAAAGGTAGGCCGAGCGTAGATGGGAGGATTGCTTTCAAGGCTGATGGGGAGCTTGGGCTTGAATGGTGAACATTGGACGAGTCTGTGTAGGCGGAATTTGGTGGTATCGGCATCGAACCTTCGGGTTCGCTAAGCCTATTATTATTATTATTATTATAGTCGTTTTTCAAATAATGATATATTCTATTAATTTTATTTAAAAAATATTAAATTAACATTTATTATTAGCTGAATAAGTTGTATTAATAAGTAGGAGATCACACTGCGAGGCCCATGGGCCTGCACGGCCTGTCGCGCCACTGAAAAAAAAAATAATAAGTAAAAAAAATAGTCTGACAGGGCATAAATTTCAATATTTTAAATTTTCCTTATCTAAAGTACCTTTTATTTTATAGATTTGGTAAAAATTAACCAATCAATCATAGTAGTATTGATAGAAAATGTGTAAATATGCAAGTTGAACTCCGACAACTAAGAAAATAGTAAAAATAATGTTTCTAATGTAATTTTTGAACATAAGAGCTGTAATATAGTTGAATTATATACCGTTGGAAAGCTAAAGATTTTAAAAAAAATATTATCTTTTACAAAAATTGTAAAATTTAATGAAGAGTGATTGGAAGCCGATGAAACTAACTGATTGTCGTCGATAATAATATAATATACTAGCTGTGACACGCAGCTTCGCTCGCGAATATTGCATTTCGTATTAATTTATGTGCGTTTATGGTAAAATTGGCTATAATAAATATCAACTATCAGCTACTCTTTGTTATTATTTAAAGCCCGATCAAGACTTCTTCCTGTCAAATTTACAATAGCGAACCAGTATAAGTAGTTATTCCCATGATCACTTAATATGTAAAAATAATCGTCACAAAATGTTGGCAACCTAAATGTGAAGTCGCAAGCCAAATAATTTCGCAACTAAATAATAACACGCAGTTCCCGCCTTTGACCGGGACTTTATTTCCTCCTGGATTTAATTTTTTCTCGTCATCATTGAACATAAATACTTAAATTTCTCAACGTGTTCATAAGTATTTCTGATATATCAATATCACCAAGATCGCCACCGTTTCTGCTACTAATCATATATTTCGTCTCATTGGTATTTATTTCGATTCCTATTTTTTTAACGTTTTATTAACACACTTGTATTTAGTTGTATAGTTTCCGTGTCTTCACCTAGCAGTACCAATCATCGGCATACCCAAACCGGAATCTTGTCACCCATATTTAAGCCTTTCTCGGTACACGTCACTTCTTCTTTGACATATTCTGAATCGACTTAGTCTGCGTCAATTTCTGTTATTATGATCGCTATTAAGAAGTTTTTAAAAGAATATATTTTATAGTATTCCGCGTAAATGACATTTTTAGTATTATTTTCTAGTAGCAGATGAATACTGATTTGCTCCGCAACCCGATCTTGACGTAAATCGATTTCTACGTGTTTAAATGTTTACACCTGTGATTTAGTAATTGTTACGACAAAATATAAATTAACGGGAAATTGTATTATTTTAAAATTAAATGGTAAATCATTCGGAATCATTGGGATGCGAGGCATTTTTTCCTCTAATTTTCCCCGTTTTCCCCCACATTTTCCTCTGATTCTTCATTCCTATTGGTCGCAGCGTGATGTTATATATCCTATAACCTTCCTCGATAAATGGACTATCCAACACAAAAAGAATTTTTTAATTCGAACCAGTAGATTCTGAGATTAGCGCGTTCAAACAAACAAACAAACAAACAAACAAACTCTTCAGCTTTATAATATTAGTATAGATTATTTAATAAAACACATATTTCTATCGAAACTCAATTTAATTCTTCAAATATTTTTGAAATCTAAGTATATACAAAAGTTTTGAAATTGATTTTAACACTGGACGAGAAGAGATTTTTTTTTATATTATTTTTTAAAGCAAGTTTGTATGGAAGAGAAATAAAATGATGAGGTTATTTGAGTATGCAGTCATGAACGATGGTGCTCGGCCGTGACGGTGAGACTGAGTAAAGGCCAACTTTCTCGATAATACTGACTCAGGAGAAAAAGAGGAAAACCAAACTTACAGCTCCGTCATGAATACTACTTTACAATTCAGGGATTTCAATTTCATATTTGTATGTCTCCTTGTCCCAACCCTTCCTAACACATTCCTTTCTACCAAAGCCGATGGCACTTGCGTGTTATCAGTTAATAATGGCCCTAGTATTAGTCTCAAACTCTCCAATCAATCCCACCAAATTTCCTGTACCCTTCGTCGTAAACCAACGACATCCTACCCTACAGTGTGTCCTTTGATGATATCCTGCTTGTCACGGTTCAACAGACTCCTACTTGACAAACGTCTAACTTATAATCCGCACACAAGACTGAAACGACAAGAAATTGCCCCCCGCTTTCCCTTACTTCAGCACTTACGGGACAGAAGCTGTAACCTTCCACTTAAATATAAAAGGCTCATTTAAATCACCATCATAAGATCTATCTGAACTTACGGAGTTGAGCTATGGGGCTCTACTAAACCATTAAATTCTTCCCGTATCCAATCCCTACAATCCAAAATCCTTCGTAAAATCCTCAATGCACCATACTTTGTCACCAACAAACTCATCCACAAATGTTGCTGATTTGGCCCGTACGAGGTATCAATCCTTCCATTACAAACTCCACTAGTTTCAATCTTGCTTCCTGATAATCCCTCAAGGAGCCTGAAAACATGGTCTCGAGACCTTTTTTGTTTAGATTGACTACTTGAGTGATGCCAAAGGGCAGTTTAATCAACTTAAGAACTATTAAATAAACTTAAAGTTAAAAATTTTTACGTTAAACGTATATTCAGTTATAAGTTTGTGCACTATTTGTCCCTTACATAACCTTTTACAACTTTGTCCATGAGATAATATTTTTTCGCAAATGTTTCTCTTTCCAACGGTATATTATACATATATATTACTGTTCTTAATATCAAACAGCGAAAAATTACAATAAAAAGATAGTTTTCTCTAATCTCCATTAGTTGGTTATCAAATTCGTTCAACTTTTATATTTTACTGTTTTTAAGACAACGTTAATAAGACGATATGTTTTATTTTTTCGAATCTACAAAGTAGAGGGTACTTTAGAGGAAGATAATTTAAACTATCGGCATTTAAGACCTGTCAGACTATTTCAATCAGAATGAAACCTACATGATATTAAAGCCCATTAAATTTCCCATCGATATGGAGGGCTTAGTCAAAATCGTTAGAGCCGTTTTTAAGAAAATCTTAAAAACGTGCAAAATGCATGGTATAAGGCCTACATCTTGACAAACGCCTTACTTGGAACCCTCATACAAGACTGAAACGACAAGAAACTGCATGACGCTTTCGCTTACTTCAACACTTACAGACAAACGTTCTAATCTTCCACTTAACTACAAAAGGCTCATCTACATGACTATCATACGGCCTATATGGACTTACGGAGTTGAGCTTTGGGGCTCTACTAAACCATCAAATTCTTCTCGTATTCAATCCTTACAATTCAGATCCTTCGAAAAATCCTCAATGCTCCTTACTTTGTCACTAACAAATTCATCCATAAATACCTTGATGTCTCAATGTTGCTGATTTGGCCCTTAAGAGGTATCAATCCTTCCACGACAAACTCCACTCCCACTCTAACCCACTAGTTTCAATCCTTGCTTCCTCTTCAATTCCTGACAATCCGCCGAGGCGTCTGAAAAGAAGATGGTCTCGAGACCTTCTAGTTAAGATTACCCAGTGTATTGCTCCTAATGGGAGTTTCACTTCATGTTATTTTTACATATATCTTATCATTAGTAGAAATTTATTTGTTGTATGAAAATATACAGTTGTAAATTTCAATAAAAAATAAATAAATAAAAAAATATGTCTCCTTATTAAATATATATTATAGTAAATAGAAACAATATATTATTGGAAGTAAATCTGAATGGGGTCATCTGTGGTATTGCGGCTAGCATAACAGCATTCAATGCCCAAGGTTGCGGGATCAACCCTACAGATAGGTGGCCCTAGGATTTTTCAACGGTAGTAAAAATCCTTTTTTATGCCGTCCTTCGGAGAGGACGTACAAAGAAGGTCCTGAGCCTGAGCGTGCCAGGTACTCGTTAAAGATCCCTATAATAATTAAATCTAGTTAAAATTTAGGACTCCCACAGTAACATCGTCCGATTGGCCACAGCAGCATTAAGTGACGTTAAATAAATAAACAAAACGATAACACCTTCTTGGCTCTTATAACGCTCAATTTTTAGTAATTTTAAACTAGCAGCTGTGTAATTCACATGAAGAAAACAAAAGAAGAAAGAACTGTTTGTTTGTTTATTTTGTTTAACGTCCCTTTATGCTATTGTGGCTAATCGGACGATGCTACAGTGGTAGTCCTAAATTTTGCCTATCCTGGTTTTATTAAGATAGGGATCTTTAACGAGTACCTGACATCGCACAGGCTCGGGACCACCTTTTAACATCCCGTCTGAAAGACGGCATAACTAAAGATTTTTTATTCCCATTAAAAAATCCTAGGACCACCTTGGGGTTTGAACCAGCGACCTTTGGCATAGAAAGCTGTTACTACGTTAACTTGGTACGGATTCAACATTTTACTCTTTAATGCTTACTTCCTAAGCAGTGACGATGAAACCTTTCCTTACTCCGGATCCAGTAGCCTTGCGACAGAGCCGTTCAATAAGGACTAAAACAAAATAATAAAGCGGAGAACTAATTAAGACAGACAAAAAGGCAATCAATAAAGTCCTTGATAACAAACAATGAAGCTGCTTCCTATCCAGGAGGCAGTGAATACACACGCAACCTCACATTAGAGCCAGCCACATCTCCCATAATAAGGTCCGACCTTCGGGAGCCACATCATTTTATTATCCTTCGTTCGAGAAGATTACCTTCAATTAGTCTTTATTTACATGTATTAGAGTTATCTTACAAGTGTTTCGTAATTCGTAATTGCCATTTTTTTCTACTCTTTTTTACTGGTTCGTCTTGCCTTACAAGGAACATTAATATCAAATATTCTATAATAAATGACATTTAAAGTAATTTCCATTCTTTGAAGTTTCGTCCCCTAAATAATAACGTAGAATGAACAGAGGAAGTACAATTTGTCTCACTTCAATTATTATTGGTTGACCCTTCAAACGTTGTTCTACCATATAAATTACTTCTACTGAATATTTTGGTTGATTAATAAAAAATAATTAGGGGAGCCCGTGGCTGAGTGGCTAGCGCACTAGTCTCTCATGATCAAGGTTCTGAGTTCGAATCCTAGTCCCGGTGGGGCTTTTATAAGGATGTAAAAAAATGGGGATTCACTCACAGCCTCTTCCCCGGGTATGTGAGACCCGTCAGCCAAAGGGTGGCCACTCACAAAATTAGTCGTAGGGAGTGATGACCCTACACTAGAAATTGCATCGTGAAACGTGAGTGTAAACTCGTAGGAGTTTACATCACGAGGCCCAGGGCCTACACGGCCTGTCGCGCCACTGGAAGAATAAAAAATAATGAATGCATTGTAAGTGCTACTTCATACCATGCAGTTTGTACCTTTTTATGATTTTATAAAAACCGGCTCTAACGATTTTTATTAAACTCGCTATATCGATGTAAACTTTAATGGGCTTTAAGATCATCTAGGTTTCATTCTGATTAATATTTATTGTATTAATATATTTAGTGTGTAATAGCCCACTGGTTTCAATCATTGAGATCTCTACATATCCGGAGTGTCCTCCGAGATGAGTATGAAAAGAAAATGGCCACGAAACCTTCTGGTTTAGAATATTTATTGGGGTCCTGCCAGTGGTTACTTTCCAAAAATTTATGTAGTGTATTATAGCATTGTTTGATTGGGCATTCTTCATATTTATTAGAAATATTTTATTTCCTCATTTATCTTAATACAGTTGTAAAGTTAGGTTTTTGAATGTATCGGAAATCTTCTTCTTTATCTTCCTCTTGGAGCCATTATTGGCGTAGAGACGCCTCGATCCAGCGCTGCCAGTTATCCCGGTCTCCGCTGAGTCGTTTCATTTCTACAAGGGTCTTGCCCCTGTTACTCCCAATCCTCTGGACTAAGACTGTCCCCCTGTCTGACTCCTCTATCAAGAGGAAATGATTTGGATTCTCTACCATTGATTCTGACGACTCCTTTTGCATTTCTGTATGTTGATTGGATTGCCTGCATCAAATCTGATGGTACATTCTTTGCAGCAAGAGCATTCCATATTTCATATCTAGGCACAGAATCGAACGCAGCTTTGAGATCCAGGAAAGCCACATAGATACTTTTATTTCTGTCCCAAACCTTTTCAGAAATGTTTCTAAGCACAAAAATATGATCCTGGGTCTGCCTTCCCGGACGGAAGCCCGCCTGCTCCTCTTCGAGTTGGTTTTCCACAATACTTCTCAATCTTCTCTCGAGGATAGAGGTGTACATTTTATAGGCTACGGACAGCAAGCTAATTGGTCTATAATTCTCACATACGGTTGAGGAGCCTTTCTTATGTATGGGGACTATAGCGCTAAATTCCCAATCTAAAGGAATTATCTTGTTATCCCATACAGTTTGGAACAGTCCTTGGAGTGCTTTTTTGAGCTCTTCACCACCAAATTTCAGGAATTCAGGTGAAATTCCATCTCTACCCGCTGCTTTATTTGTTTTTATCTTTTCGAGAGCATATTCCACCTTTTCTTCTTCTATAGGCTCTAGATTCTCCAGTGTTGCAGGTTGTGCATGCAGCCCTGGTGTACCATATTCTTCAGAGAAGAGATCTTGGTAGTGGCGCCTCCACCGTTCTAAGATATCATCTGGGGCAGTCATTACGTTGCCACTTTCATCCTTTATATTCCGAATTGGCTTTTTGTGTTTTCCTTTCAGGGACTTGATTGTCTGCCAAAACTATTTGGAATTTTCTCGGTGGTTTCCATCAAGACTTTTGCCGAACTCCTCCCAAGTTTGCCTTTTCGCTGAACGTATTGCTGTTTTAGCTTCATTTCTTAGACGGCGGTATTCAATTAGGTTAGCATGTATTTTATCTCGGAGATATGCTTTCCAAGCTATTTTTTTCCCCTTAACTATTTCCCTAATGGTATCACTCCACCATTTGGTATGCTTTTTTCTCCCACCGACCTTTTTAATGCCACAGACCTCTTTAGCGACATTCAATGTATCGGAAATCAAATTATTTAATTATATATATTTCAAAATGACTATTGATTGACAAAATGGTCTTGGGCTTCAAGATATAGAACTCTAATCACACAAAAAAAAATTGCAAAGCAGTGGGCAGTGTTGCTGGTTTGTCCTTCATAAGCTCAATGATCAATTGCTGTACATATAAGTTCATGTACCAAACAGCTATATGAATTAAATTACCATAATTGTAATAATTTGAAGATGCGTGAAAAAGTATGTGTGGTAAGCCTAGCACGTAAATTGAAATTTCATATTTAAGACCGATAGACGCCAAACATGTAAAACCAAAATCGGCCATTCAGAAGAAACATTTCATACCATAGAATTCGCACCTTTTTACAATTTTCTCGGGATCACTTGTAGCTGGGTGGCTAGCGTAACAGCCTCTCAGGCTAAAGGTCACGGGTTCTAACCAGCAGGTGGTCCTAGGATTTTTTAATGGGTGTAAATAATCCTTAGTTACGTCGTCCTTCGAAGGGGACGTTAAAAGGTGGTCCCGAGCCTGTGCGATGTCAGGTACTCGTTAAAGATCCCTATCTTAATAAAACCTGGATAGGCAAAATTTAGAACTCCCACTGTAGCATCGTCCGATTAGCCATAGTAGCATAAAGTGACGTTAAATAAATAAACAAACAATTTTCTCAAAAACAGTTGTAACGATTTTGATCAAACTCGCTGTATCGATGTAAACTTTAATGGGTTTTAACATCATCTAGGTCACCGTCCTGTAAAATATTTATTGTCTTAATATATTTAGTGTATTAATATTTATGGTATAAATGACTATTGCCTGGCGTGGCATAAATGCCGATATTTGAAAATTTTGTAGATTTTGAAAAAAATAGGCACATCATCCTGTTAGAATTGATAAATAAGAGATAAATTTGCAAACTGAGCGAATTCGTTAAACAACTTAAGGAGAAAAGTAAAAACATATTTATTTATTCAATTTTTGTGTTTTTGAACACAAGAATAGTAATATAGATGTATAATATACCATTGGGTAGCTAAAGAATTTAGAAAAAATATTATCTAGTACACAGAATTGGAAAAGTTAATAGAGAGTGATGAATATCAGATAAACATGTCGTATAAAAAAAGTCGTGTGTTGCCCGCACCAGATTTTTTTTTTTTTTTTTTTTTTTTTTGTAAAGATTGTATGCTTTTGAATAAGTTTAGTTTTTATGAACATGATAATATTTATTTCTGAAATATAGAAACACGTTCTTATTTAGGAGAAAAACTTCACCCAAGAATAGGATTAATTATAATTTAAGTTCAAAACCTTCGAAAGTGTTCGAAAAAAAATAGTAATTTAAAAAACATAGTGAAAAAAATAACTCAAAAACTGGAAATCTATTGAAAAATCATTAGTGAAAGAAAGTTACAAAACTTTTTAGAAAAAAAAAAAAAAAAAAAAAGACCAGTATTAGGGAAGATTCTACATGTAGAACATGTCCAATGGTATCCATGTTTTTTTGGGCTGGTTGTCATAGAAACACATTAAATTTTAATCTTAAACGTTTTATTTAAAAAATAATTTGTTATAATTAATTAAAAAATAATTAATCTAATTATAAACATCAAAAAGCACCAACGTTCATTGGCAAGTCTACTTTATCAATAAAGGCATATTGACAACATAAATTGTATTATAAATTATCCTGAACTTGAATTATAATGGTAATTGCTTAAAAGCATTTAAATTGAAATTTAAGTTGAAAGCAGTGTTCGATATTGTTATTAAATCGATTGTTACATAATACCACTTTACAACGAGGTAGGAGAATGTTGATTGTTGCTAACCCAATTCCTCTGCTTATTGACTTCATTGACCGGTAGGATATTTTGATAATGGACTGCCATTGCTTGATAGCTATCTCACCTTAGGCTGCGTTACTGTCACGTAGCCGATAGTTCCTGATAGTCAGCTATCAGAGGAGTGTAGAATTTTAACGCCTCCAAGTGACAGGGCATCCATTATCCCAAATTGGATCGAACCATTCTTTGCCAAACCTTCGAGTGCCGAATCAATTCGCTGTGTTGCTAAGGAAAACATTATGCTTTTAGGGAAATTATAGTCCATCTATTCCAATGATGTTATAGAATATACAAAAAATCTTAAGGATAAAGACGTTTATAGTGGTCATGCCTAGAGACCGGATTTTCATGCCGTAAAAAAATCGAAAAACTTGCACTAAAAAAATAAATATCAAAATGTACAATAAAAATAAAAGACAGAGTTCTGAACTTTCTTAAATCCGATCAGTTTTGGCAGGAGTACTGCAAGGATCGAAACTAGCTCTTCTCTTATACATTTTATAAAATCACGATATACCAACTAAATCCGCCACATTGACTACTCCTTACGAGGACGATACTGAAATTTAACATCAAACGACAATCCCAAACTAACCTCCCTGACTCTTTGGAGAATTCGATAAAATCATGACAAGTCAAAAAATAACGTTCACACAACAACTAAACATTTCTCTAAAAATTTTATTATGGACAACCAAATTCCTCAGACCAACTCTGTATCTTACCTAGGACTAACACTGGATCGAAGTATGACTTGTGGGCCACATGTCAAGATGAAAAAAATTACTCTTAACCAGCGACTGAAAGTACTATAATCTCTTCTGTTTAAATCATCAAAATTAATAATTTGACAGAAACTGAAAACATACAGATACCTACTTAAACCAATATGGACTTACGTTTCTCAGATTTATGGCTTAGCAAAAAATAGTCACATACAAAAACTTCAATCATTATAATAAAAAATTTAAAGACTCATAACGGCAGCTCTTTGGTACAACTGACATATACGAACTCTCTATTCTCGTTTTCACAGTAAACTGCACGGACACGACAATCGACTTATAAACGACAAGTCAATAGCTACAATGCCTGTAAGAAGAAGGCTGAAGAGAAGCTGGATGAGAGACCTCCTCTATCTAATCAAAGTCTACGAAGGTGTGTTGCTGGGCACTTTCCTTCCCCATGCCTACCATGACTGCTGCTGAAGTTTTATAGAACATTTTCTGATTGTCTGATGGCTGCGAAGAGAGAAAAAACCGAAAAGAGTAATATTCAGTTTAAAAAACTTTGAAAGAAGGTGAAGACGAAATAAATAAACAGCCTGTTACTGCTCAATAATAACAAAAATATTCTTTATTCGCCTGCAGCACAATTGTCAAATAATAAAATGATAATAAATTAAATTAATAACGGAGAGACAAAACTTGGGAGCGCACACACCCTAAAAGGACTAATTTACTATTTAAAAGGATATGCCGATTTTCATATTTTAAGGACTGTTTTAATTTTTGTTTTCTATTCTAAGTTAAAGTCTCCATTCTCGTTGAAAGGATTATTAACAATTGACATTTATTGTAACCAGGATACGGTAAGTAACACACAGACAAAAGACAACAGCTGTGAGATGTTACAATGGATTTGCCACTGTAAAATAAAATAATCTTTCTACAATAATAAAATACAGAAAATGAAATAAGAAATAAAAATTAACTTGTGAACAAAAATGTAAACACGTTTGAAGCAGTGACAAATCAATTTCACATAACTGGAAGGAATTAGTCCGGGTGGCGGTCATAAATGAAATAGCTAAATAGTTTCAACTATTTTATTGTTTGCCAACGTTTCGACCCCCATTGTGGGTCATCATCAGGGCGTGTTGTAGGCGAATGGAAACAGAATTCCTTCCAGTAATTCTCAACGATCAACTAATTATATCCCCATATTAATAATATCTACAAAACGCCCTGATGATGACCCACAAAGGGGGTCCAAACGTTTGCAAACAATAAAATAGTTGAAACTATTTAGTTGTTTCATTTATGACCGCCACCCGGATTAATTCCTTCCAATAATTCTCAACGGTCAACTATTTATATCCACAATTTCACATAGCCTCTTTGCTCCCACCAGCTGTGTGCTTGTAACCTCACATATCAAGACCGTCACAAACACCTAAAAAGGCAAGAATAATTGCTATTTCTAGATTTATATAAATCAATTATAGAAACCTTGAGTTAAATTAGATTAATAAAAAATAATTGTTTGCATCGAAACTTAGTCTATGACATTCTGCCCTTCATTTAATGATACTCAATTTGTCTCTGTTTAACAGTAACAGATCCTCTATGGTGACAAACGTCTCACATTGAATCCGTATACAAGACTGAAACACTAAGAAACTGTTCGCTGATTCGGTTACTTCAACATTTCCTTGACAGACGCTCTAACCTTCCACTAAACTACAAAAGGCTCACCTATATTACCATCATAAGGCCCTATCTGGACTTACGGAGTTGAGCTTTGGGGCTCTACTAAACCATCAAATTCTTCTCGTATTCAATCCTTACAATTCAAATCCTTCGAAAAATCCTCATTGCTCCGTACTTTGTCACCAACAAACTCATCCACAAAGACCTTAATGTTCCGTATGTTGCTGATTTGGCCCGTACGAGGTATCATTCCTTCCATGACAAACTCCACTAGTTTTAATCCTTTCTTCCTGATAATCCCTCAAGGAGTCTGAAAACATGGCCTCGAGACCTTTTTTGTCTAGATTGACTACTTGAGTGATGCCAATGGGCAGTTTAATCAACTTAAGAACTATTAAATAAACTTTTTTTTTTTTTTTAAATTCTTTTATTGATATTTACAACTGTACAATAAGTAAATGTGCTAAAAACAGACAATTGGCTTGAAAAGACATGAGAAGAATCTACCCAGCGGTAGCAATGTTTATTTGTTCAGCAGGTCTCGAGGCCACCGTCTTTTCAGACACCTCGGAGGATTATCGGGAATATATGTCGATGAGAGGATACGGACAAGCGGGTTTGTATGGGCGGGTAATTTGGAATGAAAGGAGGTATATCTTTTCTGAGCTATTTCTGTAACTAGTGGGATATTCAGGTCTCTATGGATGAGTTTATTGGTAACAAAGTAAGGAGCGTCTTGGATTTGTCGAAGGATTTTGGATTGCAAGGATTGGATGCGGGAGGAATTCGATGGTTTAGTGGAGCCCCATAGCTTAATGCCATAAGTCCAGATAGGTCTAATAATGGTTGTGTAAATGAGTTTTTTGAAGTAAAGAGGGAGTTTTGATCGTTTGTCAATTAAGTGTTTTAATAGTCGATATCTACGAGCAGTTTCTTGTCGTTTAAGTCTTGTATAAGGATTAAATAAACTTAAAGTTGAAAATTTTTTTAAGTTAATTCTAATAAAATATGTATTAGTTACATTACAATCATAAGATTTAATTTAAGTTTTATAACAATATTAAATTGCTACGTATAATAATATAATAATAATCAGTTATAAATTTCTGCACTATTCGTCGCTTACATAACATTTTACAACTTTGTCCATAAGATAATATTTTTTTGCAAATCTTTCTCTTTCTAACGGTATATTATACATATATATTACTTTTCTTAATATCAAACAGCGAAAACTTACAATAAAAAAATAGTTTTCTCTTATCTCCATTAGTTGCTTATCAAATTCCTTCAACTTTTTTTTTAACTGTTATTAAGACGACGTTAATAAGATGATATGTTTTATTTTTTCGAATCTACAAAGTTGAGGGTACTTTAGAGGAAGAGAATTTAAACTATCGGCATTTAAGATCTGTCAGACTATTTCAATCAGAATGAAACCTACATGATATTAAAACCCATTAAATTTCCCATCGATATGGCGAGTTTAATCAAAATCGTTAGAGCCGTTTATGAAAAAATCTTAAAAACGTGCAAAATGCATGGTATAAAGCAGCACTTTCGGTCAGCAGGTTTTAGAGAAAAAGTTGCTGGCACATATTGGGCTTATAGTTAGTATAGTATAGTTTTAGTAGGTAGTCTTAGGGGCAGTATAGTATAGTCTTCAGTATGAAATTTCAGTTACGTACGACTTTAACGTTTTTGTGCTAGACTTACCACACACACACACACACATACAGTAAACCCTCTTTTTAACGAACACGGTTATAACGAACACCCGTTTATAACGAACTATCGTTGCGGTCCCCTGGAAAATGAATAGAAAACAATGCTTTCTCCTCGTTTATAACGAAATATTCTCTTATAACGAACTATTTTTGTGGACCTCAGAATTGAATTTGTTCGGTTATTACGAAAAATGAAGAAGTAAAAAAATACGATACCTCTTAATTGAGACGTTGATTTCCAAAAGGTACTAAATAGGGATTGCATTCCGGCGTCATTTTCAATCCGGCCGGATCCGAATGGCTTGTCAAAATCAGGTTGATTTTCACTTTTCGGTCCAAGATGAACTGTTAGTGTGTTATTCGAATATAATTGTACTCATAATAGGAAGTTTATAAAATAAAAGTTATGTTAGGATCAGATATGGAGCAAAAAATTAAAGTTTAGTATTTCAGGTAACTAGTAAAATTTTAATGGCTATTAAAACAGTCGGCTATTGATTACTATTTGCTTGAAATAAAGACTTTTTGAAAAAAAAATATTGTCAGAAGAAAAATTTAAAGATTTTTACATATAATACAAACTTATTATTGTGATAATTAGACAGATTCATCAAAATATGATGATTTCTATAATTAATATAAGACTTGTTTGTTAGCATTCTAAAATAATTTAATTTTCTTGTTATCAAAATTTCCATCTGAGTTAATTACGTAAGGATAATTATATACGATTTTACAAAGTAGCTTAATAAATTAATTGAGCTATCTGAGAAAGTGAAGTATGGGAAGATGTGAGCAGTAACGTAGCTCAGTCTTCCTAGATTTCAATAGATTTGTAACCAGTTTATCATATTTTTCTCGGTTTTTTATTTTAATTTTTTTTATTAAACTGCACTATTTTTGGCCGAAAATTGCTATAATCGGATCCGGTATTATTGCTCCGGTATAAAATTGCTATATTATTGCCGGATCCGATTAACGTATAATGATGCCGGATCCGCCGGATTACCGGATCCGGTTTTCCGGATTGCAATCCCTAGTACTAAAGGACATTTTTTACAAAATTGATAATTTAGTTTTATCAAAATCTTCTATTTGATTTTATCTAATGTACACCTAAGTCCTTTATAAACGGAATTTAGAAATATAATTATTTTCTAAAGGAACTAATTACACATTTAATTTCGTTCTAAATTATACCAAAACATCTCATTTCATAACTTTAATATTTTAATTCTGGATTTTTATGTGAAAACAATCAAATTAAATTATTTAATAATATGATAATTAGTGATTTTCGCGTCTCCTGTAAAATTTCCTAGAATGGATATAGTACCTTTTGGAAATCAACGTCTCAATTCCCGGTAAAGTGGGTTAATCCCGACACCTTTCCGTCCAAATCCTTCTTACTCCTCCTCCCATCTATTCTGTGATTCACAGTCTGGTGACAGCTTCTGGCTTCTAGTGTTTCAGTTTGTTATTGCTTTTATTACCTGCGTTTATTCGAGGTCAAGTCTTTCTCGCTTTTCGAAGGAAGTAGGCTTCTCCTCCGTGCACTATGTCAAAGAGAAAATACACTGATTTAAATACAAAGTTGGCTATTCTCCAAGAATTGGATAAAAAAATTGAGTCGAAATCGTAAATTGTGGAAAAATACGGGATATCAAAATATACTCTATAAAAAATTATCGCTAATAAAGATAAAACCGATGCCTCTATGCCTTTTCATCGGGATGTGCAAAAAAAAATTTCATCGCCATGTTCTCCTATGGTTCCGAGAAATAAGGGCCTCAAGAATACCCATTTCAGCATCTATCGTCCAGGAGAAATTGCGTCGAAAAGCTAATAAATCGGGCATCTCAGACTTTCAGTGCTCATCCGGCAGGCTTTGGCGCTTTTAGAAACGTCGTGGAATCACATAACTGGTAGTTAGCGGCGAAGAAAATAAAGTAAACCAAAGCGACGTTCATAGTTGGCTGGAAAGGTTTTTTTCAGAGTACGCAAAAAATGATGCAAGAAATATTTTTAATATAGACAAAGCTGGTGAGTAGTTTTAAATGCTTTCGTAGTTTAAAATAAACATGTGCCTGAAAGCGAATGCCGTATTGAAAATAACTCTTTTTAACCTGAATTTACATCAAGACATGTATGTAATAATAATAATAATAATAATAGGCTTACCGAACCCGAAGGTTCGATGCCGATACCACCATATTCCGTCTACACAAACTCGTCCAATGTTCTCCGTTCAAGCCCAAGCCCCCAAGATCAGGCTTAACGCAATCCTCCCATTGACGCTTCGGCCTACTTTTCGGACGCCTACCAGTCGGATCAGCAAATACCAACTTTCTCGGAATCCGTTCCTCACCGAGCCCAACAATTTTACTCGCCCATTTGAGTCTCCGCGACGCTATCAACTCAATTATATTCACAGGATACAAGTTCCGCAATTCCGCGTTGTGCAACCTTCTAAACTCCCCAGTGCCCTCATCTCTCTTCGGACCAAATATTTTGCGCAGTACCTTATTTTCGAAAATCTTAAGCCGTTGTTCATCCTTCAAAGTAAGCGGCCACGTTTCACATCCGTAAAGAACCGTTGGAAGAATAATAGTTTTATAAATTCTAATCTTTAAGTTTTTAGATAGAAGACGTGAGCTAAGTAACTTAGCAACTGAATAATAACACGCATTTCCCACCTTTAACCGGGACCCAAGACATATATGTACAGACAATATATTTTTTCGGACATAACGAACTTTTTTATAACGAACAGAGAATTTTTCAGTCCCTTGGAGTTCGTTATAGCGAGGGTTTCTGTACCTTTTTGCGGGACTTGGTTATTCGGACTCAGGTGACCCTAAAACGTGCATTTCCGTTGGAAAAAAAGAATTCGAAATTTTCACGATCGCAATAGTTTAAACTACTTAAAATGATTATAACAGAGGAAAGTGAAAGTCGTGTGTTGCGCTTTTTCGATTTTTTACTTTCGAGAAAGTTCTAAATTTGAAGAAAATCCCCCCGACTAACTAGATTACTCTACCCGACATTACACGAAGAACGTGGAAGGACAATACGAGCTACTCCAAGGTAAGACACCTACCTCCCATTGTTGATATTTCTTTCGTTACAAAAACCTCAAGAGGTGACAAAGAACTGGCTGTCGGCTTTACATAACCTGTCTCCAAGTTCCTAACTTACGGTCGAGAGCTCATGTCACTTGTTAATCCACCTTAATCTTTTTTCATAATACCGATTTCGTCCTAATCACGACTTCTAAGCTTTGCACGCGGTTCTGTTGAGGCAATCCATGATCCACATAGAAAAAAACTAACAAAGAAAAAAATTGTGGTGCGTGCAACACAAGACTACCACTCACCTCGGATGTTAAAAATAATTTAAGAAATATTAAATAAAGTTAGACTTGAAAAAATTATAATGAATTACAATAATTAGTTTAGATCACTTACTTTTATTCCATATTCATCACTTTTCATTACCTTCCACAATTTAGCACAATTTAGCTTTCTAATGGTATATTATACAATTATTCTTCCCGAGCCTGTGCGATGTCAGGTACTCGTTAAAGATCCCTATCCTAATAAAACCTGGATAGGCAAAATTTAGGACTCCCACTGTAGCATCGTCCGATTAGCCACAGCAGCAAAAAGTGACGTTAAATAAATAAACAAATTCTTATGTAAAAAAAAAAAAAAAAAAAAAACTTGGGATTACCTGTAGCAAGATGGCTAGCATAACAGCCTCCTTTAGCCAAGGTCCCCTGTTCAAACCGCAGGTGGTCCTGGGATTTTTTAATGGGAGTAAAATATACTTAGTTATACCGTCCTTCGGAGGAGAAGTAAAAAGGAGGTCCCGATTCTGTGCGGTTTCAGGTTCTCGTTAAAGATCCCTATTCTAATTAAACCTGGACCGGCAAAATTTAGGTCTCCTACTGTTGCATCGTCCGATTTTATTTGCCAACTGTATTAAGATAAAATTAATTCTCCTTATTTTGTCACAAACAAACTCATTCATAAAGACCTTAATATTCCATTTGTTGCTGACTTAGTCCGAACCAAGTACCGTTCCTTCCACGACAAACTCCATTCCCATTCCAATCCATCAGTTTCAATCCTTGCTTCCTCTTCGATCCCTGACAATCCTCCGAGGCGTCTGAAAAGAAGATGGCCACGAGACCTTCTAGTTTAGAATATTTTTAGAGTGCTGCCACTGGGTAGTGGCTCTACACGTATTTCATGGCCATTCTATGTAACCATCACATTTAGTTGATGTATTTTTTTTAAATACAGTTGTAGATATCAATAAATATGTTTGAAAAAAATATTAAAAATAAAAAAAATGTCAGGATGTTCCTTATCCAACTTCTTTTCAGCCTTCTGCGAGTGTTGTTAGGCATGTTGGTAGTTGCCATGTTTTGTATTTTGTTGGTATGTCCGTTTAAGTTGTGAAAACGTTTGTATTGGGTCAGAATATGTTCGTTTACTAAGGTTATCTGTAATGTTGTGGCTTGCATAACATACCTGAAGGTGGCCCAATGATTTTTTAATGGGATTAATAAATGCCTTAGAAATGCGTTTTGCGGAGGGGACGTAAAAAGGCGGTCTCGAGCCTGTGCGATGTCAGGTACTCGTTAAAGATCTCTATCCTAATTAAACCTGAATTGGAAAAATTTAGAACTTCCACTGTAGCATCGTCCGATTAGTCACAGCAGCATAAAGGGATGCTACATGAACAAACAAACTGTTTTTTTTACTGTTGGCATGTGAAGTTCTTTATGTACTTTGTGGCTTACGTACCGAGGTGAATTTGTTACGGTTCTAATGCTCCATAAAACTAAAAAAAAAAAAAAAAATGATTTGATGATATTTTGATTTTTGATAAATATTGAACTCAATCAGAATTAATCCAACCATTTTTATTTCTGGATATAGCCTGCTTGAGTAAGTGTTCTACCCACCTTTTGGCCTCCAGATATTGCAATAATTTCGTGTCAGATGAGGTCAAATAGTTCCTATCACTCAATATCAGCAGAAGTTCTGGAAGCAATTGAGGTTAAGGGACCTGCGATGCAACTGCAGTTTCTTAATGTCCAGGGATGGTTGAGAGAATGATTTCTGGAAGGAACTTTGTCCGTTTTAGGAAATTTTACTAGATAAGCGAAAATGTCTCATTACTTTTTATCGCATCAATTATTAGTGCATTATAGGTGGAAATAATCGGGAGTCAGTCTTTTTTTTTATTATTTTAATTCTGCCTACGTTTTGGCTCAAGCTTGTGAGCCATCATCAGGGCATTACTAAGCCATGTTGTTATGTATTGAGAATACTGAGAAGAGGAATTCATTATTGGACAACAATTATATTAATTAAATACATATTGATATGCCTTTATAAGCCTAGGTAGGCAAAAGTTCAAAAGGTGTTTACCTAGCCCCCTAGATTTCCCATCGGTATGGGCCCCCTCGCGGTAACAGAGGCCCCTAGTAGTTTCCCCCAGCGACGGCTGACAAGAATATTTAGAGTGGTGAAAAGATAAAAATAATATCACAAAGGTTTACAACGCCGCCTTAAATAAATTAGAAATGTTTCTTAAAAGTAGTTTCTACAAAGGCTATACCGCCAGCCGTGGCACTTCCCATATCGGCCCAGGTGACGAGTGAGTCTTATTCCACCCTCAAGAAGATGTGAGTCGGGTTCCATCTAGAAGAAGAGATTTTCGCCTGGGGGTTAGAGAGAGCAGCTGGAGATCTGAGAGCCTAGAACGAACGCCTGAGACAATTTCCACCTCCGCCATCCGATAAAGTGTCAGAAGATAATCTTTTATAGCAATATTGTTTGGAAAGATCAACTATAAGAAATCCCTCAGTATTCTCAACCATTGTGTAAATATATTATATATGTTTAAGTTAATATAAATAATAATGTCATTAATTAAAATGTGTTTAATTTAATCTAACCCTGCATGCCACCTATTGGATTGGTAAACACGATACCTTTGGAAAGGAGATCCAATGGTATCATTAAATATAGTTAATATATGGATTAAATATATCAAGTAAGCTAGTTTTTGAAGGTACCGCTGCCTTAGAAAAGCCTTAGGTCAAAAACATAGCAATGTCCACGCATAAACTTAGTATGTTACACTTAGTGTATTAAAATCTAGAATTCATCTTTACTATATTATTATTGGAAATATTTACAAATGTTTAGGAAGTGATATCAAACGTGTAGTAGTTTTATATAAAAATAATAAATTGAAAATCCAGCAATATGTTTTTGAGTGTATTTATTTTGCAAGACTAGCTCGGAACGACAAGTTATATAAGAGCCTCTATGCCCGAGATGTAACAGCAACTTTGCCATCAAAATCGGCCAATCAGAAGTGCCACTTTATACCATGAATTTTTCATCTTTTGACGATTTTCTCAAAAACGGTTCTAGCGATATGATTATGATGTATCATTCTTACTGAAATAGACCGGCAGGGCTTAAATGCTGATATTTAAAATTTCATTCTTCTTAAGTACCTTTTATTTTATGAATTTAGAAAAATTACCCATATCGTCTTATTAGGATTGCTAAAAAACAGCTAAATATAAAATTTGAACGAATTTGATATACAACTAAAAGAGAACAGAACAAACATATTTTTTAAAAGTAATTTTTGGTTTTCTGAATCTAAGAACAGTAACATAGATATATAATATACATTTTTCAACGGAAATACACTTTTTTACTTTCATTTACTATATATAGTAAGGGAAAGATTGCGATCGTGAAAATTTTCGAATTCCAGTTTTCAACGGAAATACACATTTTTGGGTCCCCTGAGTCCAAATAACCAAGTCCCGCAAAAAGTTTTGTGTGTGGTAACTCCCGGGTGAAACGGTAAGTCCTATGAATCTGAAATTTCATATTTAAGACAAATATACGCCTGAGACGTCACAAAACCTTTTTCATCAAAATGAGCTTACCAGAAGAACCACTTCATACCATGCATTTTGCACCTTTGTTCGATTTTCTCGCTATATCGATGTAAAATTTAATGGGCTTTAATATCATTTAGGTTTCATTCGGATTAAAATGGTCCGACAGGGCTTGAAGGCATATAAATTGAATGAATGCGATACCTAACTAAAGGAGAAAACAGAAAAAATATGTTTTAATGAAATTTTTTGTTTAAAAAAAAAAACAAAACAAAAAAAAAACAGTAATTTACATGTATGATATACCGTTGGAAAGCTAAAGATTTTAGAAAAAATATTATCTTATACTCAAGCTTTTAAAAGTTAATAGAGAGTGATGAAAAGAAGATAAAACTAACTGATTATGTTAGATAATAATATAATAGATTTATTAATAAAACACATGTTTCTATATAATTTCAATTTGATTAATTCCTTAATAGTTTCATGTATTTTTATCTCTAACTGTATTTGAAAATTCTTTAATTGATTATAAAAACGGAGGCAAGTGAAAGTCGTGTGTTGCCCGCACCAGATTTTTTATGATGTATATAGTACGCTCTCAGTTGCTGGTTGAGAGTCTTTCTTTTCTTCTTGAATTGTAGACCCCAAGTCATCCTTCGGTCGACTTTCAGCCATAATTTATATTTTACACGTAGTTCCTTGTTGTGGACTCTTTACATCTAGGCCATTCTAGATGTTCTTGAATAACATTTTTTTCCTTTTCCTTTTTACGAACCTCGAAAGATAGCCGTAGACTCGGATATATCTAAGAGGACAGAGGTAGTACGGAAACATGTTCGAGTGAGGACATCATTACAAGGTCTTGAGTTCTTATGTCGGCTCAATGTCACTCACAACCTTTGTCTCTCAGTTCTTCAAGAGTCTAGCCTCTGTCTCAACAATAGTCTGTAATATAACAATGCCTATATTACAACAAAACGACTTTCGATGGCCATGTACGGGACAGAAAGCATCAAAATCCTAATAAAGACATAACTAACGATTTTTTACTCTCATAAAAAATGTAAGTGTCATCTGCCAGGTTTGAACCAGTGACCTTTGACATAGAAGGCTGTTATGCTAACCACTACACCATAGGTGATCCTAATTAATTAAGCAAAATCCCTCCTGAAATTAAAACTCCTTAAACATTTTACATATATATGGATAGAGCATTTGTTCTACAGGTCCCAGGTTCGAACCCTGTCTAAGGCAGAATTAATTATTACCGAGCGTGATTTATGACTAATCACCTCATTGCGCAGTCGTTGGCCGTGAAACAGTATTGGTCTCTGCAAGAACTGAACCAAGGTTGGGGGGCCGGGGGCGATTTGGCTGAGTGGGTTTGCGCGCGTCGCCTAGCAACCATAAAATTTGAAACCAAATAATTCCGAGTTCGAGTCTCGGTCCTAGGAGGCTTTTATCTCAGGTAGGAGTGAAAAAAAAGAAAGAGAAGAAAAAAGTACTGAACCAATAACCCTTCATGGGTTGTAGAGGTACAGTTTTTTTTCTTTTTTTTTTTAACATTCTACATGTACCCGCCATTAATATGTGGGGTCACCTGTGGTGTAGTAGCTATCAAGCCAGCCTTCTATGCCTAAGGTCGTGAATTCAAACGGTGCAGTTGGCCTTTGGATTTTAATTGGGAGTGAAAAATACTTAGTTATGCTGTACGGAGGTTTTTCAATACAATAAAAAGGTGGTCCAAAGCCAGTGCGATGCCAGGTACTCGTTAAAGATCCCTATCCTAATAAAACCTGGATAGGCAAAATTTAGGACTCATATCAATCGATTTAAATAATAAATACATTAATTAAATTATTATTCTTATATTAACTGTAAAATTATTTGTCGTTAAATTCAGGTTGTCTTTAAAAAAGTCGATCAATATTATGTAACATATTGAAAATAAATAAATAACTTTTGTTGAGCATTTATTTTACATAAAAAAATCTATTATTAAGATAGATCAGGCACGGTTTTTCTCTCATATTTAGCAAGTTCGTGGAATGCTAATTCCAACTATTTGCTGCATCAAATACAATTATTCTATTGAAATGTGAGTCTCCGAAATTGTTTAAGCTAAATTTATGTTGCTGCAAGAAGAAATACTATAAAAAAACTTAACTTAATAGATAACCTACAAGAACCAAAGCGACGCAACTAAGTTTTTGAAAACAATCTAAAAACTGATTACTGGGTTAAAACCACTGAACAAAATAATAACGGCGATTCAAGACGTGCTAAATGAACCAATAAAAATGCACAAAATGAAGAAAACAATAAATTATTGGTAATATATTACGGGATTCGTTGATTCTGCCGTATATTAGGAAATATAGTACCTTTTGGAAGGAAATGAAAGGAAAGGTTATATCTGTTTACAGAGGATGTAGTACCTTTTGGTAGGAAATGTTTTTAATAACTTGTGGAATGAAATAAAATGTGGATTTTGTACCTTTTGGAATGAAATACAATTTTCAAATACGTTTTTAAAGAATTTTTATGTTTTTTAGATATGGATTTAGATAAAACTAAACCATTAGAATGCAAATAGGTCAAAACATCAATTTCGAAAAAAATGTCCTTTAGTACCTTTTGGAAATCAACGTCTCAATTGTGTCTTGGTGCACACTGTCATATTGGGTTTATTTTAAATACTATCTTCAAAAATACAAGTTACAGATCCGGAGAAATGTATCTATTCTCCGACCCAGACAGGGAGCCAAGATATATCTGCGATGAGGAAGCGACACCAGGAGCTGATCCCTTGGCTAGCTTCCAGGCATGTGGAGGTGGCTATAAACAGTTCCTCCTCTAGCACCTTGCTATGTCTCCCACGTAGTGCACCACAGCTGTCTTCCTAACTGACTTCATTAGAATGCGCTGTGTACTTTCTGCCGTCCTATTGTTCCATCTTCAGGAAGATCAGGCTTTATTGGAGACCTCCAAACCCTAGAAATAGAAAACAAAATCAGGCGCGGGCAACACACGATTTTCACATACCTCCGTTGATGAAATAAATTTAGGAATTAGATAGATACTTATGATTCAATAGACCGTCAGAAGCTATATAACATCATGATTGAACAGGGAATAACTAGAGAGTTAGTAAACCTAGTAGAGATGTGTTTGTCGGAAACATTTCATAAAGTTAGAATCGGTCATAATTACTCCGAGAGATTTGAGGTGCGGTCGGGTTTGAAACAGGGTGACTCCCTTTTACCTGTTTTGTTTAATATAGTCTTAGAATATGTCATAGAAAAGGTGATGTGTACCGAGAAAGGCTTAAATATGGGTGACAAGATTCCGGTTTTGGGGTATGCCGATGATTTGGTACTGCTAGGTGAAGACACGTAAAACATACAACTAAATACAAGTGTGTTAATAAAAACCGGTAAAGAAATAGGACTCGTGTTATTATTCAGCTGCTAAGTTACTTAGCTCACGGCTTCTATCTAAAAACTTAAAGGTTAGAATTTATAAAACTATTATTCTTCCGACGGTTCTTTACGGATGTGAAACGTGGCCGCTTACTTTGAAGGATGAACAACGGCTTAAGGTTTTCGAAAATAATGTAATGCGCAAAATATTTGGTCCGAAGAGAGATGAGGGCACTGGGGAGTTTAGAAGGTTGCACAACGCGGAATTGCGGAACTTGTATCCTGTGAATATAATTGAGTTTATAGACTCAAATGGGCGAGTAAAATTGTTGGGCTCGGTGAGGAACGGATTCCGAGAAAGTTGGTATTTGCTGATCCGGAGGATCGCGATAAGGCTGATCTTGGGGGCTTGGGCTTGAACGGAGAACATTGGACGAATTTGTGTAGACGGAATATGGTGGTATCGGCATCGAACCTTCGGGTTCGGTAAGCCTATTATTATTATAGATAGATTGGGAAAAAAATCTGGTGCGCGCAATTCAAGACTTTCACTTACCTTCGTTGTTCAAATCAATTTGAGATTTTTTACATTTGTGTTACAATCATCAGACCCACATGGACATATGGAATCGTTTGGGAGCTTTGGGGCTCTACTAAACCATGTAATTCCGCCCGTATCCAATCCAAAATCCGTAATGCTCCTTATTTCGTTAGAAAAATCATCCAAAATTACCTAAATATCCCATTTGTCGCAGAACTACCCACACGAATCCTCTAGTTCGTAACTTATCATCCCAATCTATTCCTGACAACCCTCCGAGGCGATTGAAAAGACGATGGCCTCGTGACCTACTAAAAGTAAATTGACATTGAAGTG
Organism: Piezodorus guildinii; assembly: GCA_023052935.1. NCBI lineage: Eukaryota > Metazoa > Arthropoda > Insecta > Hemiptera > Pentatomidae > Piezodorus > Piezodorus guildinii. The sequence goes on along the minus strand of CM041296.1, from coordinate 147,302,452 downwards.
CTACCACTGGGTAGTTCTTCACTAGACATTTTCAAGCTCATAATTGTAAATTAGCCCATTTACCTATTGTATTTATTTTAAGTACAGTTGTTAAATATTTATTTATTGAGAATCATTACAATCTGTTTCAGAATGAATAATAGTAATACTGATACGAGACCACATTCATACAATATATACAGAAAATAATAATATTAGTCAAATTACATAAAATAGAAAATAAATAAATTCATATATATACAATAAAAAAACAAAACAAATCAAAACAACAACCTATAATTGAGATAAATAAATAGTTGGCAAATAAATAAACATCATACAAACAATGGTAACTATATACAATATATACAACTGCTAAAGGGGACCCAGATTGGGCTTTTCCCTCCACTTGTGGAGGAAAAAAGCGGAATCCAAGAGATCCCAGCGCCTCTCTCTCAGCAGCAAAGTACAGTTGTAACTATCAATAAAATTATTAAAAAAATATTTGTAAATACATTTAGAGTTTATTTATTTAACGTCCCTTTATGCTGCTGTGGCTAATCGGACGATGCTTCAGTAGGAGTCCTAAATTTTGCCTATCCAGATTTATTTAGTATAAGGATTTTTGCAGAAAATCTCTCATCGCACAGACTGGGGAGTACCATTTTACGTACCACCTGAAGGGTGGCATAAGGATTTTTTACTCCCTTTAAAAAATCCTCGGGCCATCATCCAGGTTTGAACTCTTGACCTTTGGCATAGAAGGTTGTTATGCTAGTCATTACACTGCTTTCTCCTACCTTACTATGTACAATATTTATTATTTTATATAATATTAAATAATTTATATAATTAACGAATACAATATTTCAATAATTTAAATGTTGTGATCATTTATTTAAATTAATTTACAAAACCACAAATACTATTCCATGGCAATATAATATTCAATCGGACGGATAAGCAGGTTCTTTGTGGTGCTCCGAGGCCGGATAAAAGCTTCCATTGAAGCATTTTAAAAATATGTTTTCAACTTATTTATCTTTATATGTTAGTTACATTAATTTTATCTTAAACCTGTAATTTCATTTCTTTTGGATAATATGAAACATAAAATTACTAAAAAAAACTATGGAGGGTCTTCAAATAGGAATTCGTGCTATTTCAAGACCAACGAAAGTGCAAGTTATTTTGGTCAAGATCTAGATTAGATTATTCGCCAAATTTTTGTTTAGGAGTGTTTACTGATACTATATGAACCAAAGGTTACTAGAAAGATATGGCTTTCCTGGTGAATAATTAATACAATGGATGCCTCAGAGATGGACGGCAGAATGCACATAGCACATCCAAATGAAGGCATCACGGAAGAGAGACAGATCTAGGAAGCTGACGTGAGATGCATACTGAGGTTCAACATGGAATAAGGAACAACAAAAAAGTAAACTACCACAGCTGGACTCAAACAAAACCTGGATATCGGTATGTCAGTACTCTACCTAATGATAGGAATTCTGTTTTTTCTATGGAAATATTGAATTTTAATTGGGTCATTTAACAATCCATATAATAATAGTCTTTATTTATATGTAAATACAAAGTTAATAATCTCCATTTTGTATAAAAAAACAAAACAATAAATGAATATTTACATGAAATATTTACATATAGACCTTCCCAAAGAATGGGAGATTAGTGTCTCTTGGGCGGAGACTAGCCGAACCTAAAACTTGAGTTGCTGGCACTTAGTTTTCCACAACTTCCTGTCTTGTGCATATCTCATCCATAATGAACCTTCCTTTTTCCTCAATTCGTCGGCCCAGCGCTTGCATTGTCGGCCTCTGCGTCTTTTCTTATCAATAGGGATCCATTCTGCAGCTCGCTTTGCCCAGCTATCTTCTGTTTTCCGCATGAGATGTCCTGCCCATGTCCACTTCATTTTTCTAGCATAAGCAATAGCGTCTGAGACATTTGTTAATTTTCTTATTTTATTTGCGTTAATTTTGTCCCGCAGGAAGATTCCTAACATTCCTATGTTAGGAACAATACATATATCTTTACATAAAAAATGATAATGCGATTTTGGTTTTCGCTAACTCCCTCTAAAGCACAAGTCGGATTTTGATACGGTTTCCACCATCATTTAGGATATTCTTTCCTCAAGGTCTGTAAGTAAAATAAATTGAAATTTAGCTTTTCTTTAAACGGGAAAAATTAATTTTCTGAAACCAAGTCATCAAAAAATTATTTCTGACATATAAGTAGTACCATAGGCGTATAATATAACGTTGCATAATATACCCCAGCTGTTTTTGGTGATATAAGGTTATAAAAGTGATATATTTTTTACTAGGATTTTTATAACTTATTCTATGTTTTAAGTGGTAAATTTCGTGTTTCTCTGTTAGTTTTTAATTGTTCACCACTCATCAAAGTAGAACAATCAAGGGCGCCCCGATCGGGGGCCAAGCACGAACTATGGCAGAACAGATACCAGGTACTTCAACCAAACGTAAAAGAGGTGAGTTCAATATTGAAACCTCCAATAGTTATGATTTACTTTCAGATTTAGATGAAGAAGATACGGAGATCTTAAAAAACATTGTAAATCATAAACAGAAGAAAAGCCAATACCCCCAATAATCGTTAACTCATCTTACAACAATATCAGTGGTACTGTCAATGATTTAAAAGTAAAAGTAAAAGACTTAAATATAAAATATAACATGAATAAAACTACAATCTACGTCCAAAACAGCGAAGACTTCGAACTTGTAAAAAGTGCTTTTAAAGATCTCAACCTCGGTTTTCACACTTTCACCCCGAAAAGTGAAACAAAACCAAAAATTATTCTAAAAGGTATGCCTCCTGAGTTTCCTATAGAAGAAATTTCGTCCGACCTAAAAAATCAAGGCCTGGCCATTCACAAAATCTATCAAATGGAAAAAAAATCCGAAAACGGGGTAATAAAGCTTCCGATATTAATAATAATTTTGGACAATAAAGAACAGCTAGCCAAAGTAAATAACCTTCACTACTGTTGTAACATAGTAATAAAATGGGAGAAATACAGGTCAAACAAAACTTTAATTCAATGTTACAAATGCCAGGAATTTAACCACGTGGCACGTAATTGCTTCAAAAATCCAAGATGTCTGAAATGTGCCGGAGAACATCTTTCAAAGAATTGCCCAAATACATTAATTGACGATTTCAAACGCAAATGCTGCAATTGCTCTGATGAACATTTTTCAAACTCCACGCAATGCTCCAAATACCAAAGAAATCTCGAACTACAGCTAAGCAAAAAAAACCAGCACTACGAGCGATTCCACGAAAAACATTTACACAAAGCGATCAAGAATTTCCAGTACTACCAACCCCGAAATCACCGTGGCCTAAAAACACGTTCTCTCCGAAAACCGTCAACAACAACCCTAATGAACCTACGATGTCTGACTGTTTTAAAGAAATAAAAGGTATGTTTAATCTATTTAATGTAAGTAAATTAATTACAAACTTCAAAAAAATTTTATCACAACTAAAAAGCACCGAAGACGGTATGTCAAAAATCTTTATTCTAGTAGAAGGCATACTTTCTATGTTTGATTAATGGTCATCCTATTGTGCAAATATATTCATAATAATTATCTATTCAAATCTCTTATGAGTGTTAGCGTTGTAAAGTTGTTTATATACACTGTCTTGTTAAATTACAATTGTAAAAGCGGCGATATAAACAACTTTTGCCTTGGCCTTAATTCAACAAAACTTAAAATCAGCGATTATATCCCGTACTCTACCACAACAAGCTTTCTCCTTAACGTTATAATAGATGCCACAACTCATTCAAAAATTTCTAATGACTAGTGACAATAGTAAAATTAAATTTATGATATGGAACGCACAAACTATTCGCGGAAACGACGTAGAATTTAAATTATTTTTAAATCATAATCAACCCCATTTAGTCTCTGTTTGTGAAACACGTCTTTCTGAAACTGATCGTTTCTCGCTTCCGGGATATGTCATTTATAGACGAGATCGTAGCAGAGCAGGTGGGGGTGTCATGCTCTTAGTCCGTTCCGATGTCCAGCACCATTTTATACAAGCTCCTGACTTAATGTCTACCGAAGCCGTTGCGATTAATACAATTATTAACAATAAATCAACCACTGTAATATCTGTGTACATCCCGCCAAATAAAATAAACATGCCAGACATGACTAAACTATTCAAATTAAATAAACAAGTGATCATCTTTGGAGACCTAAACGCTAAGCACACACAGTGGAACTGTAACAGAACAAATAAAAACGGTAAATTCGTTCTAAACTTCATAGTAAAAAACCTCATTCAACTACACAGTCCGCCTGAACCAACCCATATACCGACTCAACGTAATTACAAACCTAGTATTATCGATTTGGCTCTAACGAAAAATATTTACAATTTATCACCTCTTATCTCTTTACCATTTCTAAATTCAGACCATAATCCCGTGATTTTTCGTATTCAATCTCCCCTACCTACAGTTTCAAAAATACTCAAATTTTCGCTCAAAGACGCTGACTGGCAAAAGTTCAGGAAAGAGCTAGATTCCCGAATCAACATAAATCCGACCATAAATGATTCGAAAGAAATCGACACTACTCTAATTGATTTTTATAAACATATCAAATTATCCATGTCGTTATCCATTCCACAACATTATCACCATCCACATTATCATAATGATTTACCCTACCGACCCAGAGCCCTAATATACATTAAAAATAGATTAAAAAGATACTTCCAACGTAATAATAACCCAAAAACCAAATTAGTCTATAATAAACTAAATAGTTATATTAAAACACGTCTTAATAATTGGAAAAACGAAAACTGGGCTACGGTTTTGAAATCCTGTCAGCCAGGGGATAATAAAATGTGGAAAATTCACAAGAATTTAACTAAGCAGTCTCTGAAAATTCCTCCTTTAAAAAATAATGACGGCTATGCATATCTGGACAGAGATAAAGCTCAACTATTAGCTAAGCATTTCCAAACAACTCCCTCAATTACTTCTCTCTTTGGATCAAATCACCACAACCGAAAAATTCAGAAATCCGTCCGCGATTATTTAAAATCACCTCTTACTGTTAATTTCTCATCTATCTCTCCAAAAGAAACCGGAAAAATCATTAAAGGTCTAAAACCTAAAAAAGCCCCAGGCGATGATAGCATTCCCTCCCTAGTAATAAAAAATTTAAGCCGAAAATCTATTTATTTTTTAACCAAAACATTTAATTCCATATTAAGATTTAGTTACTTCCCCATAGTCTGGAAAACTTCCAAAACTATAGTTATAAAAAAACCAAATAAAGACCATAGTAATGTTTCGAACTACAGACCTATAAGTCTACTAAATATACTATCAAAAATTCTAGAAAAACTAATACTCAAACGAATTAACAAGCATATTAGACTAAATAATTTACTAATAGATGAACAATTTGGTTTTAGGGAACATCACTCCACCGTTGACCAATTGGCACGACTCACTGACTTCATCACTAAAGCCTTTAACGAACGCAAACATACCGGTATGCTCCTTCTGGACCTAGAAAAAGCATTTGATACTGTGTGGCACTCCGGACTCATATACAAATTAATCTCATATAATTTTCCCCCATACCTGATTCACATTATTCACTCATATTTATCAAATAGACAGTTTTATATTCAAGTTGGCAAATCTACTTCCGATACTCTCCCTATCTCGGTGGGTCTTCCCCAAGGCTCTTGCTTATCTCCAATTCTTTTTAATTTGTTCATTTCCGACCTACCGACCAACCCATTTGTGACGAGGTCTTTATACGCCGATGACACTGCATTGTATACTTCATCATATCGTATTGATACTGTAGTAAATCGCTTACAACAATACTTTAAACAATTTAACAAGTATTGCAACAAATGGAAATTGAAAATTAATCCCACCAAATCTGAAGCAATCCTGTTCACTAAACGTCGCTCAAAAATAAACCACCAAATTAAGTTAAATTCAGCTCTCATCCCATGGTCAAAATCTGTACAGTACTTAGGCCTTACTTTAGACAAATCACTTACTTTCACCGACCATATCAACAGAAAAATTGACAAGGCGAAAAAAATAATATACAAAATGTTTCCTTACTTTAATAGAAAATCCCGTTTGAGTACTCAAAACAAATTAACAATATATAAATCAGTCATCCGTCCGTTAATCACATATGCCTCTCCAGTCTGGAGCTCATCCTGCTCGACTAACTTCCATAAACTCGAGAGAATTCAAAACTTGTCAATGCGGATAATTAATAATTTCCCCCGATACACGAAAATATCATCAATGCTCCAAGACTTGCAGCTTCCTACAATCAAACAACTTGTCCATTCACAAACAGCTTCTTACTTCAGTAAAACTCCAGTCTCTAAAAACCCATTAATAAAAGAAATCGGTAATTACAATAAATTTTCACTAAAACGATATACTCATAAGAGAACAAAACATGTATTATTAAATTAACTTACTTTCTTATGTTATAAATTTTATAATCTTCAATCATATTATGTATTTTCTATTAATTTATGTATTTTCAATTATTTCATGTATTTTCAATTATTTTATGTATTTTCAATTATTTCATGTATCTTTAAATATTTTATGTATTCTCAATTATTTTATGTGTAGTTTTTATGCGTAGGTTTTTTGTATAATTTTTCCTACAATCGCAAAGTAACCTCAATTTTTCACCATATGTTTGCCATTAGGCTAATGTACTATAATCACAAAAAAACAAAAATATTTTCTGATTGTAAGGATGACTCATCCAAAATCATTGTTAACATTTTGTCAAAATGTAAATATGTGAATAAAGTTTATTTTTTTTTTTTTTTTAACGTTGCAAATCACAAAATTTTAGAAAAGCTAATATATAGTTGTAAGCCGATAAACTTATGAATTTATGTTATTTGTAATGAATTTATGGTGAACGTACAGAATATATTCTTTCATACATTGTTTAAGTTTTTAGAAAAAAAGATCTGGTACTCGCAACACACAACCTTCACTTACCTCCTTTGTTATAGAATAGAATAGAATATACTTTTATTGCAATCGGGAATATACTTTTAAAAGTTAATAGAGAGTGATGAAAAGAAGATAAAACTAACTGATTATTTTAGATAATAATATAATAGATTTTTTAATAAAACACATGTTTCTTTATAAATTCAATTTAATTAATTCTTTAATAGTTTCACGTATTTCTATCTCTAACTGTATTTGTAAATTCTATCATTGATTCTAAAAACGGAGGTAAGTGAAAGTTGTGTGTTGCCCGCACCAGATTTTTGATTAATGTTTTTCAAAAATTAACAATTGGAATCGAACTAAATAAAAACAAAATGAAGTTTTAAGTTTCAAGATAAGTAAGATCTTTGTATCGAATAAAGTATTACCTATTTACCTATTTGTAGAATATAATATGATAGAATATACTTTTATTGCAATCGGGGATGTCCCCATACAATAGGAGTGTGTATATAAATCATATTTTTATAAACAATTTTCTTCTTTTTGGTGTAACAAACTAAAGAAAAAAAAAAAAAAATATATATATATATATATATATATATATATATATATATATATATATATATATATATATACATATATATATATATATATAATACATATATGTACATAGTCATATATGAGCACAATAAAAAATAAATTTAGCCACAATAAAAAGAAATAAAATAAAATAAACAATAATAATTAGCAATAAATATATATCCATTTCTTATGACTTCAAAAAGAAAACAAAATGATAATAAATAAATTAAGATACATTTTTTGAGTTAGTGATCTATCACATAACCTATTAAATTTATACTTGCTCTGGTGTAAAAGTACAATTTTTTAGAGTTTTCAGAAGATATATTTTTGAGATATAGTCTGAAGTTTGAAGGTGCTAACTGGGCTATGGCTGGTATGATGGTTGAGCGGTAGGAGGAGTAGGCTGGGCATGATGTGAAGGTATGGTCAATATTGTCAGCTTCTTTCTTATTACAGGTGGTGCAGTTTTCTATTGGATTGAATCTCTGCGTTATGTTTTTCATTGTGATTTGCTGAAATTTATTGTTAGCAGTCCGGATTTGAGCCATAAGTTTTTAATGCGTAAAGGGCAGGACCTTTGTTATAATCTATTGAAGAATTTTTTAAATACATTTAGAGATGAAAATAAATTGTTAAAGAATTGAATTTAATTTTAATAGAAACATGTGTTTTATTAAATGATCTATTATATTATCATCTAAGACAATCAGTTAGTTTTATCGGCTTTTCATCACTCTCTGTTAAATTTTAAAATTTTGTGTATAAGAAAATATTTTTTCTAAAATCTTCAGCTTTCCAACGGTGTATTATACACCTATATTACTGTTCTTGTGTTCAAAAACACAAAAATTGCATTAAAAAATATTTTTCCTATTTTATCTATTTATATGGTATTCGTTCAAATTATACATTGCTTCGTTTATTATCAATACTAACAACATCATATGGCATTTAAGTCCTGTCAGACTATTTCAATCATGAAATAGTAGAATGAGAACTACATCATCTTAAAGTCCATTAAATTTACAAACGAAAAAAAAATTGTCAAAGAATTATATAAATTAGATTTTAATAGAAACATGTGTTTTATTAAATAATCTATTATATTATTATCTACCTCAATCAGTTTGTTCTATCGGCTTTTCGCCACTCTCCGTTAACTTTTACAATAGAATGTATAAGGTAATATTTTTTCTAAAACATTTAGCTATCCAACGGTATATTATACATATATATTACTACTCTTGTGTAAAAAAAACATACAAATTGGATTAAAAAATATTTTTGCAGTTTTCTCGTTTAGTTGGATATCAAATTCGTTCATCTTATATATTTACCTGTTTTTTAGCAATGCTAATCAGATGATAAGGCCAATTATATAAAAACTACAAAATTCATTCAGTCAGACTATTTCAATCAGAATGAAACCTACATGATACTAAAGCCCTCCAAATTTTACATAGATATAGCGAGTTTAATCAAAACCGTTTGAGACGTTTTTGAGAAAATCATAAAAAGGTGCAAAATGCAAGGTAAAGAGTGGCTCTTCTGGTTAGTAGATTTTGATGAAAAATGTTTTGTAACATCATGGGCGTATAGTTGTCTCAAATGTGAAATTTCAGTTTCATAGGACTTTTCGTTTACACACGAAATCAACACACACACGAATTCGATAACCAGCTAAAGGAGAAAAAATAAAAAATATTTTTAATGTATTCCTTTGTTTTTTGAACATAAGAACATTAATAGAGATGTATAATATACCGTTGGAAAACTAAAGATTTTAGAAAAATTCTTAAATTGATTTTAACCATGGATGTAAGCTAAAGCCGTGTGTTGCCCGCACCAGATTTGTTTTAAAACAAAGAAAAACATCAAACAATTTATTTAGTTAGTCAACAATTAAGGATTATAATAACTAGCCTAACTGACAGACACTAACATCAATCATATTGTCTATTACGTCATGTTGTATCTGTCACACTATCAACCATTAATCTATGACATCATAGGCTATCAAAGGACCATTGTCTGTATCAGCAGTGTATTCATTAATATTTAATGCAAGTCTATATATAATCATAGGTCGTGATAATTCATTAAATATACAATTATTTAAAGGTATGCAACATGGAAACTTACAATGTAAATATTAAAAAGAATAGTTTACAAAGTGTTCGTTACATTTATTGATTGCTAGGTTTTAGTCATATTACCTTGTACAACTTTGTACATACGATATCATTGTATGTAAAAGCTTTAGTTTTCCAACGGTATATTAAATATCTTGTGGGGGGCCTGATGTGTGTGAGGTAGGGGCGGGCATAATCGAATGACGATTATCGGACAATTCGAATATTTCAATCATTCGAATTAATCGGTTCGGAGAAACGAATGATCATTCGAACTGAATTGTTTAACGATGATCGAGGGATCATAAAGAGCAGAGGGGATCATAAGGGGTCATCTTTTTTTTTTTTTTTTTTTTTTTTTTTTTTTTTTTTTTTTTTTTTTTTTTTTTTTTTTTCTCATCACATAATTGTATGCACGGCTCAGCCACCTTAGCCATCATAGAGACGAAAATTGTGGTATATCGTCTCTTAAAATGCATATTAATCATTCCATCATAAGGTTATGTAATCATTCGATTATTTAAATCATCGAAGTCCGATTATCCGATTATGACGATCATTCGATTGTGCCCACCCCTAGTGTGAGGGAGTGAGGTTATAACACACAGCTGGTGGGAGCAAAGAGGTTATCTGAAATGGAATTGTCACTGCCTCAAACATGTTTATATTTTAGTTATCTTTATATTTAATTGAAGTTATCTTTATATTTTTATTTCTTATTTTATTTTCTGTATCTTACTATAATAGAAAGATTTGTATACGCTGGGCTATCCGTGAAAGAATAGTACTTCCAAGTGAAAACTCAAAATTGAGGGTGGTTCTATTGAAATAAATTAGTGGACTGTATAGATTTAAAATAAATAAAAATAATGAAAGCAAACGACGAATCACAATACATTTTATACAATGAAATACATATAAACAAGATAAGAAACAAATTAACCTAATAAATTTATATAAGAAAAAATTAACCTAATTATAATTAAACAGCTGTAAGAAAATGTAGGAAACAAAATAAACCTAATTAAAATATTGTAAAAATAGATGAAACAAACTTAACTTAATTAATGCTTAAAGATGTAAAAAAAAAAAATAGTTATCAAATTAAACAGTTTCTTGAATAAGAATTAAGAAATTAAATGTTCCATTAATGGATAAAGATAGGTTATATTCACGTAAAGATGTCCAGTTGAGTGTTGAAGAAAACGAACGCAGGGCGGCTTGAACGAAGTCGTCTTGAGTATTGAAGAAAATTACCGCAGGGCGGCTTGGACGAAGTTCTCTTGGGTGTTGAAAATGACCGCAAGGCGGCTCTTACAAGTTCCAAGGGGAACGACGAGAAGATGAAGACATTCGTTTCCAAAAGTTCAAACGTTGAGAGGAATCTTGGGTCTATATACGGCACATCTTCACCGCTCAGACGCTAGATTAAGACTCGACTGGCCCGAGGCAGTCAAAAAACAATTGAAGTACGATCGTCTTCTGTCTTTCTTTTCTACTGCTCTCGTTTAAAAACTTTTAATTATATTTAAAATAACTATTTTAAAAAGAAATTAAAAAATAAAGATTTAAACAAAAAAAAAATGATCTTATTATATATATCATAAAAATTATGAACTTATCATTTTTCGATTGAAAAACTATAAAAACCTTATCAGGCCGTAACATATGGCGTGAACAGATTATTTTATTTTACAGTGCCAAATCCATTGCAACCTCTCACCAGCTGTTGTCATCTATCTCTATTATTATTGTTGTGCGCTCCTCATTTTGTCTCTCTTCTGGGTTAATGTATTCTTCTTCATTTCCTATCAAGTGTACCTACAGGACAATAAAAAGAATATTTTTGATAACATTGTGCAACTATTATTCATTTCACCCTCAACTCCTCTAAAATGGTGACACCCGACGGTGAGTTTTAAAATTTTTTTTGTCTTCTTTTTCTCCTTTTTTCTATTATTTTGTCCATCAAGATTATCATTATACCGTTCGATTACGATTTATTGACGCTGGACATGGAGGAAAAGAAAGTGGAGGTGAAGTCAGCATCAATCCTTATACCTAGTCCTCCGATCCTATCTATCAAACCGCTTCTTCCGAGTTCGCTGTGGTGCAGAATATTGAAATTATTATCCAGTCGAATCCGGTGTTCCTCAGGGAAGTGTCCTTGGTCCTATCCTCTACAATATATACACGGCTGATATTCCTGTTTGCCCTAATACCTTCCTAGCAACGTACGCTGATGACACAGCTATCCTATCCTCTCACTTAGATCCCGAAATTGCATCTATAGGTCTCCAAACGCACCTTTCTCAAATTGAAGACTGGTGTAACAATTGGAGAATCAAAGTCAATCAATCCAAATGCAAACATGTCACCTTTACCCTTCGAAGACAATCCTGCCCTCCAGTTCTCTTTAACTCCGTTCCGCTTCCTTTCTCCGACACAGTCCGGTATCTTGACTTCCTTCTGGACAAAAGACTAACTTGGAACCCGCATACTAGACATAAACGACAAGAACTTAATCGACGATTTGGACAATTATACAGACTACTGAACAGAAATTCTAAATTATCTATCGAGAACAAACTGCTAATATACAAGACAGTACTGAAACCTATCTGGACCTACGGACTTGAACTGTGGGGAACAGCCAAATTTTCTAACATCAAACGCATTCAATCCTTCCAATCTAAAGTCCTCCGAACAATAGTTAATGCCACTTATTATGTATCCAACCATACCTTACACCACGACCTAAATATTCCATTTATTTTAAACCTTAAACCATTAAAATTCTCTAAATTTCATCAGATATACATGTTACAAGAGGTCACGAGGCCACTGCCATTTCTAGGAGGATGGTAAGGATGTGTGGAGCTGGATAAGGATTGAGCTAGCGGATTAGGGTGATGGATAAGGTTCTGATGAAATTTAGAGAATTTTAATGGTTTAAGGTTTAAAATAAATGGAATATTTAGGTCGTGGTGTAACGTATGGTTGGATACATAATAAGGGGCATTAACTATTGTTCGGAGGACTTTAGATTGGAAGGATTGAATGCGTTTGATGTTAGAAAATTTGGCTGTTCCCCACAGTTCAAGTCCGTAGGTCCAGATAGGTTTCAGTACTGTCTTGTATATTAGCAGTTTGTTCTCGATAGATAATTTAGAATTTCTGTTCAGTAGTCTGTATAATTGTCCAAATCGTCGATTAAGTTCTTGTCGTTTATGTCTAGTATGCGGGTTCCAAGTTAGTCTTTTGTCCAGAAGGAAGTCAAGATACCGGACTGTGTCGGAGAAAGGAAGCGGAACGGAGTTAAAGAGAACTGGAGGGCAGGATTGTCTTCGAAGGGTAAAGGTGACATGTTTGCATTTGGATTGATTGACTTTGATTCTCCAATTGTTACACCAGTCTTCAATTTGAGAAAGGTGCGTTTGGAGACCTATAGATGCAATTTCGGGATCTAAGTGAGAGGATAGGATAGCTGTGTCATCAGCGTACGTTGCTAGGAAGGTATTAGGGCAAACAGGAATATCAGCCGTGTATATATTGTAGAGGATAGGACCAAGGACACTTCCCTGAGGAACACCGGATTCGACTGGATAATAATTTCAATATTCTGCACCACAGCGAACTCGGAAGAAGCGGTTTGATAGATAGGATCGGAGGACTAGGTATAAGGATTGATGCTGACTTCACCTCCACTTTCTTTTCCTCCATGTCCAGCGTCAATAAATCGTAATCGAACGGTATAATGATAATCTTGATGGACAAAATAATAGAAAAAAGGAGAAAAAGAAGACAAAAAAAATTTTAAAACTCACCGTCGGGTGTCACCATTTTAGAGGAGTTGAGGGTGAAATGAATAATAGTTGCACAATGTTATCAAAAATATTCTTTTATTGTCCTGTAGGTACACTTGATAGGAAATGAAGAAGAATACATTAACCCAGAAGAGAGACAAAATGAGGAGCGCACAACAATAATAATAGAGATAGATGACAACAGCTGGTGAGAGGTTGCAATGGATTTGGCACTGTAAAATAAAATAATCTGTTCACGCCATATGTTACGGCCTGATAAGGTTTTTATAGTTTTTCAATCAGTTATAGAATGAGACTTAACTTATAAATAATATATAGTAATTATTAATAACTTCCTTTTCTATACCTGAGGGTGTCACCCATAAACCTAGAAAGGACAGACCAAGTACCGACAAAGAACACATACCTGTACTTAGGACACAGAACCCAACATCTGGAAGCACTTCCTTTATGGTGCCGCCTTCCTCATCCCCTCTACAAAACCTTGCTATATATATACCTTTTGATCCTCAAAACTCATCACTCTAGTTGTAACATTTACTTGTGTCACACTCATAGAAGGAGACCTCGGAATGTACACTTGTAGTCACCCTAACTCCTCAGCACAGTTTATTGTATTCTGAATATATATTGTATTCTGATAATAAAAGCAGTATTTTAATATCTCCACTGTGTGTGATTCATTAACTGGCGCCCGAGACAGGCACTGCAAGCATCAAATTAGATTTTGAATGACTTCGCAGTTTCCGAGAGGACGAAGATACTTCTGAAGAAGGATCTACAAGAAGATAGACACCAAGTAAGAAGATCATCTCGCACCCTCCTTCAGTCAAGACGATACTCACCCGAGATGTCCTGCTGAACCTCACTGGACTTCACTGCTCAACAGGTATCCAGGAGGAATGTTAAGAACTAACGCAGTAAGATTTTAAAATTATTTATTTTATATGTTTGTTTATGTGCTGTATAATTGTGATAACATTTAAAATGTATGACATTTTATTAATACTAATATAAGCTGTATAAAAATCACATCAAATTTTTTTATAATCAGATAATGATTGTTACTGAGCACAATTTAAGTAAAATTTAAATTATAGTAGACATAAGTAAGATTTTAATATCTAAAAAAAAAAAAAAAAATAAAAATAAAAATAAAAAATATGGAATCGTTACTTTTTCGAAACTCAGACTTTGAGCATATGCCTATGCCGTACTTTGATGGTAAACCGCATACTTTGTTTAATTTCATAAATAACGTAAAAGAAATTAAAGACACTTTTTGTGCAGAAAATAATCCATTTAGAATCGTTAATGAATTCAGGATATGTAAGATGGCCAAATGTCACATTCCTAAAACAGTCGCGGATGAAATTAAGTTTTATGATTTAAACAATATTGACGATTTGTTAAATATTCTAATACGTAAATTTAAAGATCATAACCCAACCGAGACAAATTTTAATAAACCTTTTCCACCAGAACATTTGTTGTCCAAAGACGCTGACGAACAGCCAAAAATAAAATCCGGAATTCCAAATAATAAATTTGAACAATTACCTAAAATTAATATTCAAGAAAAGAAAATAGCCTTTGAAACATTACCGCTAAAACCAGATTTAAACTTATTAAAACCGGCTGATGTAAATAAAAAATTATTTGTGGTCGAATCCAGTAGTTTAAAACAGTTTATAATGAAAAATACGGAGTCCATGAAATCTTATCAAGAAAATAGTTCAATAACCACAATTGAAACTCATTTAGTTCCAAATACAGACTTAATAAATATTTCCCAATCTGAAGATAAACTTAATTATAAAACAGAATCTATTTTAAATGATAAATCACTTGAAAGCCCGAATTTCAAACAAAATTCATCTAATGTTAGTAAACTTCAAACACAAAAACTAAAAATAAAGAAATTTACAAAACCTGAGGAACCCGGGAGTATTAGTGAGATTAATGTTAGAGAAATTAGGCCATTAAATAATAATAAAATAAAAGATGTATCATTTATTATAGTAAATCAAAAAAAGAACTATTTTAAAGTTAATCCGGAGCAGTTGTTAAAATATTCTTTGTTTAGGGAAAAAACTAAACTAACAGAAAAAAAAGTTACCTTTGGTGATATTGACAAAATTTTAAAAGGTAGAGTAAAAGATGAAATTCAAAATATTTCTAGATGGCCCAAGGGCAAGGATGAAATTTGCCTCTGGATGCTTAAACCTGATGAAAATTCTACTACCTATCTGGCGGGTCGAGGTGTGAAAAAAAAAAAAATATAATAATAATAAAGTAAAATAAATAAATAAAAAAAAAAAAAAAAAAAAAAAAAAAACAAGAGAAAAAAAAAGGAATTCGAAAAAAATATATTAAAAAAGTAAATCAATTTGGTGCTAAATCGAAAGTTAAATTAAACAAATCGTCAAATCAAAACTTTAAACATAACAAACAATCTATGTATGATGACAGGACAAGCCAGTCTAAGGAGCCTCCGGCTATCCATACAGATGTATTTGAATTTAAAAATAATAAATCTCTCGATTATAATAACAAAATATCAACTTATACTGCGAGTTTACATAAACAAAATGTTATAATTAAAACGAAAGAGGTAATGAAATCCCCTCAATTAAATAAGAATTCCAGAAAAAAGGTTTCCTCAGGAAATATTCCCAAAATGGTAAAACCCATTAGAAAAGATTTAATATATCTCTGGACGTTGAGACCAGATGAAAATCTCAACAGTGATAGCGGTCCGAGATGTATGTAGTTTTAAAATTATTAAAAAAAAAAAAAAAAAAAAAAAAAAAAAAAAAAAAAAAAAAAAAAAGGGGGGATAAATAATAGTAACAATAATCAGGTACTGTTAATAAATTAAATACAAATATTTATAATAGAGTATTGTTTATTATATTGATGGTTGCACTTAATGTTAGTATTCATTGTCAATTGTTTACACTAATTTGAAATGTTATTTTTAGAACTATATATAGGTAATAATACCTGTATAAGATAAACAGAAAAAAAGAAAAAAAAAATGTTTATATAAAAATTGAGAAAACGTTTTATAGATTGTAATAAAAAACAACATAGTTCATGCTTTTGTTTAATTTAGTGTTATGGTTATGTTTTTAATTATTTATAAATAATAATGAGAAATTTTAGTTTTATATAATTGTACCTATAAGTTTCAAGACTATTAACAATGTATAAATTTCCACAGGAATAATGTAATGACGATTGGTAAAACTAATTAATTATTGTATATAATCTCAATTATTGTAATTAAGTTTCTTTTTAAAAAGTTTTGATTGTATACATTTATATTCTTAAGAATTATTGTAAACTTTGGAAAAATGTAACTGTTCCCATTCCTGTAGTATCCTTTCCTACAATACACTTTCCTATCCAGAACCTCCATCTGAAGGACTACTATATCATAACAATATAAACTGACAAACTTAAACATTGCACTCAAGGGGCTTCGTGCTTAAGGGGGAGAGTAGTTATAGAATGAGACTTAACTTATAAATAATATATAGTAATTATTAATAACTTCCTTTTCTATACCTGAGGGTGTCACCCATAAACCTAGAAAGGACAGACCAAGTACCGACAAAGAACACATACCTGTACTTAGGACACAGAACCCAACATCTGGAAGCACTTCCTTTATGGTGCCGCCTTCCTCATCCCCTCTACAAAACCTTGCTATATATACCTTTTGATCCTCAAAACTCATCACTCTAGTTGTAACATTTACTTGTGTCACACTCATAGAAGGAGACCTCGGAATGTACACTTGTAGTCACCCTAACTCCTCAGCACAGTTTATTGTATTCTGAATATATATTGTATTCTGATAATAAAAGCAGTATTTTAATATCTCCACTGTGTGTGATTCATTAACTAATCGAAAAATGATAAGTTCATAATTTTTATGATATATAATAAGATCATTTTTTTTTTGTTTAAATCTTTATTTTTTAATTTCTTTTTAAAATAGTTATTTTAAATATAATTAAAAGTTTTTAAACGAGAGCAGTAGAAAAGAAAGACAGAAGACGATCGTACTTCAATTGTTTTTTGACTGCCTCGGGCCAGTCGAGTCTTAATCTAGCGTCTGAGCGGTGAAGATGTGCCGTATATAGACCCAAGATTCCTCTCAACGTTTGAACTTTTGGAAACGAATGTCTTCATCTTCTCGTCGTTCCCCTTGGAACTTGTAAGAGCCGCCTTGCGGTCATTTTCAACACCCAAGAGAACTTCGTCCAAGCCGCCCTGCGGTAATTTTCTTCAATACTCAAGACGACTTCGTTCAAGCCGCCCTGCGTTCGTTTTCTTCAACACTCAACTGGACATCTTTACGTGAATATAACCTATCTTTATCCATTAATGGAACATTTAATTTCTTAATTCTTATTCAAGAAACTGTTTAATTTGATAACTATTTTTTTTTTTTACATCTTTAAGCATTAATTACCTTCTCTCCTGCCAGCTGCTGCATCTCTCGCAGAAATTTGCATCGCCCAATTTCTGCTCTTACAGAAGTTTCTTCATCTTCAAGCTATCTGACTGCCCGAAGCTGGAGAGTAGCCGCTCTTTTAACCTTTCGTAGGGCTCTATTACGGGCGAATTCCGAGCCAGATCTGCGACACTCTTCTCTATAGAAAATTGGTAATCTCGCCAGCGCATTGGGGGCCGATGCTGACTTCTTATTGAGAAACAATTCTTTATTGAGCAATATTACAATCTGTCCAACTAAGGACATTTTTAATAGTGATAACGTACAACATTCATACTACATTCACACGATATATACAAAACAATATATTTATATAATAATAATAATACAATATACATATATACAAAACAAAATCAATAAAAATATATACAAAAGTCACTCATACCTATATATATATGTATATTGTATTATTATTATTATATAAATATATTGTTTTGTATATATCGTGTGAATGTAGTATGAATGTTGTACGTTATCACTATTAAAAATGTCCTTAGTTGGACAGATTGTAATATTGCTCAATAAAGAATTGTTTCTCAATAAGAAGTCAGCATCGGCCCCCAATGCGCTGGCGAGATTACCAATTTTCTATAGAGAAGAGTGTCGCAGATCTGGCTCGGAATTCGCCCGTAATAGAGCCCTACGAAAGGTTAAAAGAGCGGCTACTCTCCAGCTTCGGCAGTCAGATAGCTTGAAGATGAAGAAACTTCTGTAAGAGCAGAAATTGGGCGATGCAAATTTCTGCGAGAGATGCAGCAGCTGGCAGGAGAGAAGGTCCCGGAGGGTATGCTTAGTACTTATTATTATTTTTATGTTCGGAAAAAACAAATTTACTTAACCAACTATTTTTGCACATTACTTCTTCACTTGGTTATCAAAATCGTTGAACTTGTATATAATTTTTACTTTCACTTACCTATACATGAAATACACGTTTTATACAAGTCCATATAACCAAGTCCCGGAAAAAGGTAAATCCAAAGCAAAACGAACAGTCCGATATTACAGCAACTTTTTTAGTAAAGAAAATGACCAGAAGAGCCACTTTATACCATGCATTTTGCTCCTTCTTACGATGTCCACAAAACCGGCTCTAACTATTTTGAATAAACTCGTAATTACAAATGTAAACTTTATTGGGCTTTAATTCGATGTAGATCTCATTCTGATTGAAATAGTCTGAGAGGGATTAAATGCCGATATTTTAGTTGTTTTTTTCCCTTTTAGAAGAACTTTTAATTTTGCAGATTTAAAAAAAATTAGGCACATCATTTTATTAGCATTCATAAATAACGGCTAAATATGTAAGTTGAGCGAATTTGATAAACAACTAAAGGAGAAAAGTGAAGAAATATTTGTTTTTGAAATTTTCGTGATTGTTTTAGATAAAAATATAATAGAGGGGGCCACCCCTAGCGTAGTGGTTAGCATAGCAGCTTTCTATGCCAAAGGTCGCGGGTTCAAACCCGCGGGTGGCCCTAGAATTTTTTAATGGGAGTAAAAAATCCTTATTATGCCGTCTTTCGGAGGGGACGTTAAAAGGTGGTCCCGGGCCTGTGCGATGTCTGGTACTCGTTTAAAGATCCCTATCCTAATAAAACCTGGATAGGCAAAATTTAGGACTACCACTGTAGCATCGTCCGATTAGCCATAGTAGCATAATGTGACGTTAAATGAATAAACAAACAAAACATAATATAATAGATTATTTAATAAAACATATGTTTCAATCGAAACTTTTTGTAATTGGGATCTTTTTCGTCTGAAAATTTATTTAAAAAATCTTAAATTGATTTTAACAACGGAGGTAAGTGAAAGTCGTGTGTTGCGCGCACCAGATCTTTCCTTTACACGTATCACAAAAATCTGTTAAAACTATAGTAACAAACCAACTTATTTGATTCTGATCGCATTAAAATCTAGAATTTCTTTTTTACTTTATTAATAAAATTATATGAAATGTTTTACACCTACTCAGTTTATGCTTGGACATGGCTCAGTAATGCCCTGATGATTTCTCACAAGCTTGAGCCGAAACGTTGGCATTATTCCACCTATAATTGTTTCTACAGTCGACTATACTTTCTCAATACAGTTCTTTAGTAACTTATAGTTATCAACTTCTCAATTGGTGTTAAAACAGCAGTGACGCGGGAGGACCTCCTATTGCTATAAGAACCTCCCGTTGTGAACACTTCTTTTCCTAAATGTAAATCCTGGATCCACTGATGGTCCTGGAAGCCTTTGGCAATGAGAAGCGACGCGTCACGACTTCCTCCGAGACGTGGAAAGGTGAGAAGAGAAGATTAGAAGCGCGAGCAGGTGATGACGCCATCAGCACGCCATTGTCAACAGGGCACGGTTTGGATTGAATCCACCTCCGAGATCTAATCTCTTTGGCAGAGTTGTTTGTTCTCGATTGAAGGAACAAATTCCTTTCAACTCTCACTTCCATCACTCTTCTTACCAGCTGGATATACATATCAATACAGGCTTGACACAGTTCTATGACTCTTCTCATGACGAAGAGTAATGTGCGTGCGTAAGTAGAACCAAAAAAAAATCTTGTGCGGCTTAGAGATGAAAAATGGTTAAAGAATTATTTACGTTGAGTTTTATTGTGAGAAACATGTGTTTTATTATATAATCTATTATATTGGGTTGTGTCACATGAAATGTCCGTTTTCAAGGTAAAGGATTTTTATTAAAAATATGATAAGAAAGTTAGATAATTTTATTCGAAGTATTTACCTTCTTTTTCTACAACTTTTTCATCCCCGAACTGAAAAACTCTGAGCTTTGAAGTGAAACAATGCGTACTTTTCTATATAAGAAAATATTTTTTCTAAAATCTTCAGCTTTCCAACGGTGTATTATACACCTAAATTACTGTTCTTGTGTTCAAAAACACAAAAATTGCATTAAAAAATATTTTTCCTTTCTTTATCCTTTTATCTGGTATTCGTTCAAATTATACATTTCTTCGTTTATTATCAATACTAACAAGATCATATGTTTAATTAATTGAAATCTTCAAGGGTACTTAGTAATAGTAAGTAATAATAGGCCTAGCGAACCCGAAGGTTCGATGCCGATGCCACCAAATTCCGCCTACACAGACTCGTCCAATGTTCACCGTTCAAGCCCTTAACGCAATCCTCCCATCGACGCTTCGGCCTGCCTTTCGGACGTCTACCAGTCGGATCAGCGAATACCAACTTTCTCGGAATCCGCTGCTCATCGAGCCTAACAACTTTACTCGCCCATTTGAGTCTCCGCGATGCTATCAAATCAATTATATTCACAGGATACAAGTCCCGCAATTCCGCGTTGTGCAACCTTCTAAACCCCCAGTGGCCTCATCTCTCTTCGGACCAAATATTTTACGCAGTACCTTACTTCGAAAACCTTAAGCCGTTGTTCATCCTTCAAAGTAAGCGGCCACGTTTCACATCCGTCAAGGACCGTCGGAAGAATAATAGTTTTATAAATTCTAACTTTTAAGTTTTTAGATATAAGCCGTGAACTAAGCAACTTAGCAACTGAATAATAACACGCATTTCCCACCTTTAACCGGGACTTTATTTCTTCCAAGGGTACTTTAGAGGAAGAAAATTTAAAATATCTGCTTTTAAGCCCCGTCAGACTATTTCAATCAGAATAAAACCCACTGATATTAAAGCCCATTAAATTTTACATCGATATAGCGAGTTTAATCAAAACCGTTTGAGCCGTTTCTAAGAAAATCGTAAAAAGGTGCTAAATGCATGTGATATAGTAGGACTTCCGGTCAGCAGATTTTAGTGAAAAAGTTGCTGTAACATCTCGTTCTTATAGTAGCCTTAAATATGAAATTCAGTTTCATAGGAGTTTACACGTAACTTCGTTCCGTACGACTAATGGTTTTTGCGCTAGACTTACCACACACACACAGACCTTTTTTCGGGACTTGGTCATTTGGACTCAGGAGAAGCTAAAAAGTATATTTCCGTCGAAAAATGGAATTCGAAAATTTTCACGATCGCAACACTTTTCCTTATAGTAAGTGAAAGTAAACAGGATTAGTTAAGGTGATTTTATGCACTAGTTTCTACCGAGATTCCTTATCTTTAAGTGGTATTTTGCTGCCTCAAAATGTATAGGAAAAAAAAATCAATTTAATCATTTAATGGTTTTTTTATTTCCAAAAAAAAAAGAAAATCAAATGCACAGATGGTTAACAAAATTTGCAGTGTATATGGCGATGATAACTTAGGAGAAAGCACTGTCCGTAAGTGGTTTGCTCGGTTCTTCTTCTTCCAGTGGTCATCACTCCCTACGCCTAATTTTATGAGTGGCCACCCTTTGACTGACGGGTCTCACATACCCGGGAGAGAGGTTGTGAGTGAATCCACATTTTTTTACATCCTCATAAAAGCCCCGCCGGGACTGAAATTCGAACTCAGAACCTGTAGCATGAGAGACTAGCGTCCTAGCCACTCAGCCACGGGCCCCCCTTAGGTTTACTCGGTTCAAACCCAGAAATGTTGACTTGAACTGTTGATGACCATTAAACATTGAAAAATTGTTATTTTAATAATTTAGTTAAGAAATAGACTCGAATTAAATACCGATAAGACGAAATATATGATTAGTAGCAGAGACGGTGGCGATCTTGGTGATATTGATGTATCAGGGCATAATTTTGAACACGTAGAGAAATTCAAGTATTTAGGTTCAATGATAACAAAAAAAAAAAAATGAAATCCAGGAAGAAATAAAGTCCCGGTTAAAGGTGGAAAATGCGTGTTATTATTCAGTTGCTAAGTTACTTAGTTCGCGATTTCTATCTAAAAACTTAAAGGTTAGAATTTATAAAACTATTATTCTTCCAATGGTTCTCTACGGGTGTGAAACGTGGCCGCTTACTCTGAAGGATGAACAACGGCTTAAGTTTTCGAAAATAAGGTATTGCGTAAAATATTTGATCCGAAGAGAGATGAGGCCACTGGGGAGTTTAGAAGGTTTCACAACGCGGAATTGCGGAACTTGTATCCTGTGAATATAATTGAGCTGATTGCATCGCAGAGACTCAAATGGGCGAGTAAAGTTGTTGGGCTCGATGACTAGCGGATTCCGAGAAAGTTGGTATTCACTGATCCGACTGGTAAGCGTACGAAAGGTAGACCGAAGCGTAGATGGGAGGATTGCGTTAAGGCTGATCTCGGGAGCTTGGGCTTGAATGGTGAACATTGGACGAGTCTGTGTAGGAGGAATTTGGTGGTATCGGCATCGAACCTTCGGGTTCGCTAAGCCTATTATTATTATAATAATTTAGTTAGAATAAAGACATATACCATCAGATAACCCACAAAGTATGGCTTAATTTGGTAAATACAAAAAGAATCTAACTTTTTAGAGTTTGCAAGAACATTAAATTCTCACATATATCCCAAGAAAAATAAACTCTGGACATGCCCCTCTTGCTTATATTAACTTTCAATAAAAACATTTGCCTTTTCTATTCTAGAAAATTGTCTTAAAATATCCATATTCTAATTATAGATCGTATAACTGTACCATCGGCCGATTAGTCACATTAGTAAAGTAGTACCTGAATCAATAATAGATTATATGTTATATAAATACCAAAACTGACGTCAACTGTTGATGACCGAATTCAAGCATTGTTCAAAACCCTACTCTACGACATGGTATATAGAAGAAACGATATTGTAAAATATTTAAAAAAATTGAAGTTATTTTGGAAATCACCAGTAAAAAAACGCTACGCATTTATTTTACAACCCAATATCTGTATTAGCTTTTTATTGCACGCAAAAACTGCGTAAATATTTGCTTAAGTGAATATAATAGTAGCTAATACGCAATAAACAAATTAATCGTGTTGTTAACATTTGTCAAATATACGTTCAAGGCTGGGTTCTTATTCGATTAGCATATTATCAGCAAATATAGCGATATATTTTCGAAACACGTTGCATATTAATGAAAAGGTGTATCCTCCTCGTAAACTTTCTTGTAGAGGGATCACCTCTTGCATGGTGACTAGCATAACTGGCTTCCATGCCAAAGGTCACGGGTTCAAATCCGCAGATGGTTCTAGGATTTTTTAGTGGGAGTAATAAATCCTTAGTTATGCCGTCTTCCGGAGGGGACGTGAAAAGGTGGTCCCCAGCCTGTGCGATGTACTCGTTAAAGATATCTTTCCTAATTAAAGCTGGATAGGCAAAATTTAGGACTCCCACTATAGCATCGTCCGATTAGCCACAGTAGCATAAAGGGACGTTTAATAAATAAATAAATGTAGATGGATGAAGTATACTATGTAAAATTAAGCGATCCAATGTATTTGGACAGTATAATGTTTAGTTATTTATTTAATAAAGCATTTTTACTTTCACTTACTATATATATAGTGGCTCTATAACTGCTGACAGGTACATTAGGGAGGTACTTGAGCCACATGTAATACCTTTCGCCAGAAATTTCAGAGGTAACTTTATTTTTATGCACGATAAGGCACGACCTCACGTTGCTCGATCAGTGCAAAATTTTCTCAGGCAAGAAGAAATTGACGTTATGGTTTGGCCACCAGAAGTCCAGATGATGAACCCAATAGATCATGTATGGGACATGCTTGGAAGACGTGTCCGCGCCCGAGACCCACATAATTTGGCAGATTTGAGGGAAATGTTAGTGAAAGAGTGGAACAACATCCCAGAACAACATGTAAGACCCCTGGTCGCTGGAATGGGCAGGAGAATGGAAGCAATTATCAGAGCTAGAGGTGGGAATACCAATTATTGATCGTTTTCCTCGAATTCTTCCTTTTTATTCAGTTTTGTTATTTCATTTCATTTCAAATATTTACTTTTTCATTTTGAGACTGTAGGACATTTTTATTTTTTGATTTGTTTTCCTATTAAAAATTTCTATAAAAGAATTTTTTATTACCCTTACCCTTAGGGGGAGCGGCGTGGTCTAGTGGATAGAGCACTAGTCTGCTGTGCTCCGGGTCCTGGGTTCGAATCCCGGCTGTGGCAGAAATATTATTTATTCTGTTAATTCAGTCGGGGGGCGATCCTAGGGTATGGAGACCCTCCTGGGGCAGACCCAGCCTCTATAAAGTGGGTACCCAAATTAATTGGGGAAAAACCTGGCGGCTGAGCGCGATTAAGGCCTAATCACCTCATTGAACTGCCGTTGGCCTTGAAACAGTACGAATCTCTATATGTACTGAGCCCAAGACCCTTCATGGGTTGTAGTGGTACAGGTTTTTTTTTTTTTTTTTTTTACCCTTAGAAAAAAGAATATTTTCAAAAATACCCTATACAGTTCAGTAATTTCAAAATATTTACGTGATCCTTTAATTTTGTCCGGCAGTGTAGTTACATAATGATAATCAAAACAGTAGATTTTTAGTGCGCATGTCCTACTTTTTTACAATTACGTAATTAGCGTGCAATATTAGCTCTTTTTAGTTAGCTCAACTCTTGTAACCAACGCGTGTTTGGTTAAGTGACTATAATAGAAGCTAATACGCAATAAATAAATAAATCATGTTAACACTAGTCAAACACCAGCTCAAGGCCTTCGACAAAATACGCGATTAGCATACGCTCAAGCAAATATGACCGTATATTTTCGAAATAGCCTGCCCGAGGTTCGACATCACAACCTGTTGGCCCTCTAACAGCCGGATAACCTTGCGTACTTGTGTTCACGTCAGCGGAGTGGGCCGTTCGTGAATGGGCTTCGGGCCACGTGGTCCGGAGCAGTCAATGGTTTGTAGTAATTCGTAGCGACACGCGTGAATCATCTCTTAGTATAATATTACATCACGGGATTATAAGTCATCGGGTTGACGATGGAGTCATTTCATTCTAAATATTTACAGATATGATCTCATTATATGAATCATTTGCATTAAGTCATAAGGTTTGAATGAGCAATATCAGGATTCAGAAGTTTTTACTTTCACTTAACTAGAGAGAAAAATCTGGTGCGGCAACACACGACATTCACTTACCTCCGTTTTTAAAATCAATTAAAGAATTTTCAAATACAGTAAGAGATAAAAATGAGTGAAACTAATAAAGAATTAATTAAATGGAATTTCTATAGAAACATGTGTTTTATTAAAAAATCTATTATATTATTATCTGAAATAATCAGTTAGTTTTATCGGCTTTTCATCACTCTTTATTAATTGTTAAAAGCTTGTGTATAAGATAATAATTTTTCTGAAATCTTTAGCTTTCAAACGGTATATCATACATGTATATTACTGTTCTTGTTAAAAAACAAAACATTGCATTTAAAATTTTTTTTCAGTTTTCTCCTTTAGTTGTTTTTCAAACTGCACTACTTACATATTTAGCTATTATTTATCAATGCTAAGAAGATAATATGGTTATTTTTATGGAATCTACAAAATTAAAGGTACTTAAGAGGAAGAAATTTGAAAATGTCGGCATTTAAGCCCTGTCAGACTATTTTAATAAGAATGAAACCTACATGATGTTAAAGCCTATTAAATTATACATTGATGTAGCGAGTTTAATCAAAATCGTCGGAACCGTTTTCAAGAAAATCGAAAAAAGGTGAAAAATGCATGGTATAAAGTGGCTCTTCTGGTAAGCCCTTTTAATGAAAAAGGTTTTGAAACGTCTAGGGCGTATATTTGTCTTAAATATGAAATTTCAGGAGGAGTTGTCATTGAAGGAGTTGTATATCACACACACACAGAACTTTTTGCGGGACTTGGTTATTTCGACTCAGGGGACCCTAAAACGTGTATTTACGTTCAAAACTAGAATTCGAACATTTTCACGATCGCAATACTTTCCCTTACTATATATAGTAATTGAAAGTAAAAATGTTTTATTAAATAAATAAATAAACATTATACTGTCAAAATACATAGGGTTGCTTAATTTTACATTGTATACCTCATCCACCTACATTTATTTATTTATTAAACGTCTCTTTATGCTACTGTGGCTAATCGGACGATGCTACAATGGGAGTCCTAAATTTTGTCTATCCAGGTTTAATTAGGATAGGGATCTTTAACGAGTACCTGACATCGCACAGGCGCGGGACCAATTTTTAACGTCCCCTCCGGAAGACGGCATAACTAAGGATTTTTTAGTCCCATTAAAAAAACCTAGGACCACCTGGGGGTTTGAACCGGTCACCTTTGGCATAGGGGCCTGTTATGCTAACCAACTTTCTACAAGTGATCCCCATCCATCTACATCAGACAATTTTTAATAGATATTTTTTTTTTTCACATTTCACATTATTTCAAACGTTAAACAATGCCTAATCAACCTTATTTGTGGTTATTTAAAGTATATTTCACACTCCACATCTCACTTCAGAAAAAAAGTTATACTATTAAGGAAAATATATAGACATTATATATAAAAAAAAAAACCCTGTACAACTACAATCCATAAAGGTCTTGGGCTTAGTACATATAGAGATTCGTACTGTTTATAGTTAAACGGCCGTGCAATGAGGCGATTAGGCCTTGATCACGCTCAGCCGTCAGGTTTTTCCCCAGTTTGGGTGCCCACGTTAAAGAGGCTGGGTGTGCCCCAGGAGGGTCTCAATATCCTAGGGTCGCCCCCGACTGAAGTAACAGAATAAATAATATTCTACCACTGCCGGGATTCGAACCCAGTGCCCAGAGAACAGTAGACTAGTGCTATGTAGTTATTATGTGTAAAATATTATTAAAATATATAGTAATGGAAAGTATTGCGATTTTTTCAAATTCCAGTTTTCACTAGAAATACACGCTTTAGGTCCTCTGAGTCCAAAAGACCCAAGTCCCGGAAAAAGCTTTCAGTGTCTGTGTGTGTGGTTGGTCTAGCACGGAAACGAAATGTTCCAGAAAAATTTTCATACAATTTATCATTAAATTTCATATTCATTTAAGAAAACTATACGTCCGAGACGTTATAGCAACTTTTTCATAAAAATTGGTAAAGTTCATTTAATTTTGCCGATTCAGAAGAAATTACCCTTATCATATTTATATAAATTTCTACGCAAAGTTGTCAAATATAATAGAAAGAGATAGAACTAAAAATAACTCAATGTAAACTATAAAACTAAAAATATTTTATAAAACTCTACCAAATTAAGTTAAATTCAGCTCTCATCCCATGGTCAAAATCTGTACAGTTCTTAGGCCTAACTTTAGATAAATCACTTACTTTCACAGACCACATCAACAGAAAAATTGATAAAGCGAAAAAAATAATATACAAAATGTTTCCTTACTTTAATAGAAAATCCCGTTTGAGTCCTCAAAACAAATTAACAATATATAAATCAGTGATCCGCCCGTTAATCACATACGCCTCTTCAGTCTGGAGCTCATCCTGCTCGACTAATTTCCAAAAACTCGAGAGAATTCAAAACTTGTCAATGCGGATAATTAATAATTTCCCCCGATACACGAAAATATCATCAATGCTCCAAGACTTGCAGCTTCCTACAAACAACTTGTCCATTCACAAACAGCTTCTTACTTCAGTAAACCTCCAGTCTCCAAAAACCCATTAATAAAAGAAATTGGTAATTACAATAAATTTTCCATAAAACGATATACCAATAAGAGAACAAAACATGTATTATTAAATTAACTTACTTTCTTATGTTATAAATTTCTTAATTTAATAATATCAAATATGTGTATGTATTTTCTATTAATTTTTGTATTTTCAATTATTTCATGTATTTTCAATTATTTTATGTATTTTCAATTATTTTATGTATTTTCAATTATTTTATGTATTTTCAATTATTTTATGTGTAGTTTTTATGCGTAGGTTTTTTGTATAATTTTTCCTACAATCGCAATATAACCTCAATTTTATTTCACCATATGTTTGCCATTTAGACTAATGTATTATAATCACAAAAAAACAAAAATATTTTCTGATTGTAAGGATGACTCATCTAAAATCATTGTTAACATTTTTTCAAAATGTAAATGTTCACGCCATATGTTACGGCCTGATAAGGTTTTTATAGTTTTTCAATCGAAAAATGATAAGTTCATAATTTTTATGATATTTATAATAAGATCATTTTTTTGTTTAAATCTTTATTTTTTAATTTCTTTTTAAAATAGTTATTTAAATATAATTAAAAGTTTTTAAACGAGAGCAGTAGAAGAGAAAGACAGAAGACGATCGTACTTCAATTGTTCTTTGACTGCCTCGTGGCCAGTCGAGTCTTAAGCTAGCGTCTGAGCGGTGAAGATGTGCCGTATATAGACCCAAGATTCCTCTCAACGTTTGAACGTTTGGAAACGAATTTCTTCATCCTCTCATCGTTCCCCTTGGAACTTGGAAGAGCCGCCCTGCGGTCATTCAACATACCTGAGAACTTCGTCCAAGCCGCCCTGCGGTAATTTTCTTCAATACTTAAGACGACTTCGTTCAAGCCGCCCTGCGGTCGTTTTCTTCAACACTCAACTGGACATCTTTACGTGAATATAACCTATCTTTATCCATTAATGGAACATTTAATTTCTTAATTCTTATTCAAGAAACTGTTTAATTTGATAACTATTTTTTTTACATCTTTGAGCATTAATTAAGTTAAGTTTGTTTCTTCTATTTTTACAATATTTTAATTAGGTTTATTTTGTTTCCTACATTTTCTTACAGCTGTTTAATTATGATTAGGTTAATTTTTCTTATATAAATTTATTAGGTTAATTTGTTTCTTATCATCTTTATATGTATTTCAGTGTATTAAATGTATTGTGATTCGTCGTTTGCTTTCATTATTTTTATTTATTTTAAATCTATACAGTCCACTTATTTATTTCAATAGAACCACCCTCAATTTTGAGTTGTCACTTGGAAGTACTATTCTTTCACGGATAGCCCAGCGTATACAGTAAATATGTGAATAAAGTTTATTTATTTTTTTTTTATAAAACTAACTGTGATATATAATTTATTTGTTTTACCCATTTAAAAGTTTTCAAATTGTTTTTTTTTTTTTTACAATGGAGCTAAGTAATAGTCGTCTGTTACGCGCACAAGATTTTTTCATTCTTATATTAAGTTCTCACGTTCTATGAGATTAAATATTAAATTGAAACAAAGTATTATATACGAAACGACGAATGCTATTGAGTGGCAACAACAAAGCCGGCCGGTCTCGAAGCGAAGGTTGGTGCTCCGAGGCCGGATAAGAAGGTGATGAAGCACACGTGCTATGACAAAGAGGTACAATGAGCCTGTACAGCGAGGTAGAGAGGCAGTGACACACTTAGACCCTAGCAGCTCGTGACATTGCGACTATATAGATATCCATCATGAGCAGACGAAGTAGATGCTATCGCCGTGTAGACGTTCCCCCCACTCTCGCACCGCACATCGCACGCCGAGGTCGAACGGATTGTCAAGGTGCTCCTGTAGGCAAATAGCCACCGCTTCTCTTTGTCTCCAGGGTCTGCGGCCAGCTTTTATCATTCTATCTGTCGATGTTAATCTATCAAATATACAAAAATCTGGTGCGGGCAGCACACGACTTTCACTTACCTCCATTTTTAAAATCAATGAAAGAATTTACAAAAACAGTTAGAGATATAAATACGTGAAACTATTAAGGAATTAAATAAATTGAATTTATATAGAAACATGTGTTTCATTAAAAAATCTATTATATTATTATCTAAAATAATCAGTTAGTTTTATGTTCATTTCATCACTCTGTATTAACTTTTAAAAGCTTTTGTATGAGATAATATTTTTTCTAAAATCCTAAGCTTTCCAACGGTATATCATACATATATAATTACTGCTCTTATGTTCGAAAACGAAAAATTCATTAAAAAAATATGTTTTTCTGTTTTCTCCTTTAGTTGGGTATAGAATTTATTCAATTTATATATTTACCTGTTTTTCATCAGCGTTAACAAGATAATATAGTTATTTTTGTTGAATCTACAAAATTAAAGGTACTTTAGAGAGAAGAAAAATATCGGAATTTAAGCCATGTCAAACCATTTTAATCAGAATAAAACCTACATGATATTAAAGCCCATTAAATTTACATCGATATAGCGAGTTTATCGAAAATCGTCGACCATTTTCGAGAAAATCGAAAAAAGGTGCAAAATGCTTGTATTAAGTGCATCTTCTGTAAGCTCATTTTGATGAAAAAAGTTTTGTCACGTCTCGGGCGTATAGTTGTTTTAAATATGAAATTTAGTTTTCGTTTACTTGACTTACCACTATCACACACATACTTTACAGACTTTTTTGGACTTGGATTTATTCGTACTAGGTGTTACCCTACAAGTGAATTTTTCGTTATAACTGAATTTGGAAAATTTTCGAATACTTCCCCTTACTATATATATAGTAAGTGAAAGTAAGAAAATTTAAAAGTCATATTATTTTTGATAGAATCATTTTATTTATAAATGTTTAGTATATATTTATATAATATTATATATTATTTACGAATCACTTATCGTTTTTTTTACTCTCTCTATTACTTATAACATTGTATCGAAAGATATACATTTTTTATATAAATCATTATAGTTTCAACGGTAATTATACATCTATGTTATATATACATTTATTCTTATCA
The DNA here is from genome assembly GCA_023052935.1 of Piezodorus guildinii. Classification (NCBI taxonomy): domain Eukaryota; kingdom Metazoa; phylum Arthropoda; class Insecta; order Hemiptera; family Pentatomidae; genus Piezodorus; species Piezodorus guildinii. Next base: position 147,270,703 of record CM041296.1, on the reverse strand, counting down.
AAAAAAAAAAAAAATATCTAAAAAATATTCATGGACATTTATCCTTTAGTTGAATACCGAATTATCAACTATATATTTCTTGTTTTTACTATGCTAACACGATGATTCTTAACTGTAATCGAAAATAATTAAAATATCGGCACTTAAGCAGTCAGGAAATCCAATCAAAAATGAGCATACTCACATTGGGTTGTATGGTGGTACTTTAAAGTGGTTACTAGTAGCATATGGTTATATAAACAGTTCCTATGCTATAGTTTCCCAATTCGTGTGAATGTCAGGTACCCGTTTAAAGATCCCTTTTCCTAATAAAACATGGATAAGCAAAATTTAGGACTCCACTGTAACATCGTCCATTAGCCATAGTAGCATTTAGTTACGTTAAAAAATAAACAACCAAAAACTTCGTTTTTACTAATGCAAACAGATGATATAGTTTATGTTTTATAGAACTTACAAAATTAAAGGTACATTAAACGAAAATAAATTTAAGATATCGGTACTTAAGCCCAGTCAGACAATTCCAATTCAGAATGAATCCTACATCATATTGGGGTTACCTGTAGCATGGTGCTAGCATAACAGTCTCCTATGCTCCAAGTCCATTCAACCGAGGTGGCCCTAGATTTATAATTGGGAGTAAAAAAACCTTAGTTATGCCGTCCTTGGAGGGAACGTAAAAAGGTGGTCTGGAGCCTGTGCGATATCAGGCACTCGTTAAAGATCCCTATCCTAATAAAAACTGGATAGGCAAAATTTAGGACTACCCACTGTAGCATCGTCCGATTAGTCACAGTAGCATAAAGTGACGTTAAATAAAAATAAACAACAACAAATCGTTTTTTACTAATGCTCACAAGATGATATAGTTATTTTTATAGAATCTACAAATTTAAAGGTTACTTTAGAGGAAGAAAATTTAAAATATTAAATTTAAGCCCTGTCAGACTATTTTAATTCAAAATCAAACCCACATCATATTCAAGCACATTAAACTTTTAAATCGATTTTAATCATAAACGTTCAATCCGTTTTGAGAAAATCTCAAAAAGGTGCAAAATACATTACAACATTACTATGTAATTTAACATCTTATTTTGATTTTTTTTTTTTTAATCTTGTTTTAAATATGAAATTTAGTTTTCGAGCTTGACTTACCACACACACCCACAAACAAACATATTTTTTTACGGGACTTGGTTATTTGTATTCAGAGGACCATGAAATGTGTATATCCGTTGAAAACTTGAATTTGAAAATCATCACGATCGCAATACTTTTTCTTATTATATATTTCATGAATAGATGAAAGGGTTTACACACTAATTGTTTGTTTATTTAAACGTCACTTTATTGCTGTGGCTAATTGGACAATGCAACGGTGGAAGTCCTAAATTTGCCTATTCTGGTTTAATTAGGATAGGGATCTTTAACGAGTACCTGACATCACAAAGGCTTGGTACTATCTTTTTACATCCCCTTCGAAGGTCGGGATAACTGAGAGTTTAAAAAAGGCCTTTACCAGTTTGAACTGGGCATAGAAGGCTGTCATCCCTACGAGTACGATTTATTATAGCTACTGTAGTGTGGTTAGATTTAATCCAACACTATACTTATTCTTTATACAGCAACTGCCTTATGTAGTGTCAAACTAACACTGAACAAAAATTAAACGTTCTTTCAGAAAAATTAAATAGGCCATTGTAGTTTTTAATATCGGAAGTTATGAACTAGGAATATAGGAATAGGTTGGACCGAAATCGAGCGACCGTGACCACAGTATGGCATCATGCTGATCCAACCTGAAAAAGATCGAAATAACCTTATCCACATCACAATAGTTCTGTGCCAACACGACGTTTTAACGAACATCAAGCTCTCAGGAGCATGCGCAGGTCTTCGCATAAAAAACCGTCCGTAAGTGTGCTATTGTCGGAACAAACTCTCTTTTTTATACATTTATTTCAGATAAGCCTCTAAAGCATCAATTATATAATTTTTAGATATGGTAGTTAATTTACTGTGTAATGTATCACGGGATTATAAATCATCTGGAGATCTTACAGTGACAAGAAAATCATTAAAAAAATCAGGGGTGTATATATATATGTATATATATATATATGTATATATATATAAAATATATATATATATATATATATATATATATATATATATATATATAATTGTAACAAGATAAATAATAAAATAAAATAATAATAAAATGTTTATAGATAGTAAAAATGGTGAGAAATAAAAAATATATGGAAGAAAAGATTGAAGAATCATAAGATCTGTTATTAACAAAAGTTTTTTTATTTTTTATACATATTAATTGATATTTACAACTGTATTATATACATCAAGTAAATGTGATTGACATAGTAAACTGACTTGATATACATGTAGAGACGCTATCCATTGGTAGCACTCTAAAAATATTCTAAACTAGAAGGTCTCGGACTTAAAGGTTAGAATTTATAAAACTATTATTCTTCAGACGGTTCTTTGCGGATGTGAAACGTGGCCGCTTACTTGGAAGGATGAACAACGGCTTAAGGTTAAATCGTGGTAATTGATTGGGAAGCTAATGTTTATATTACAAAGGTAGAGGATTAGTAACTGTTTACTTTAAATATGTAAACATTCGGAAGAAAACAACAGAGACCTGCAAAATCCTTTATGTATTTCAGAACTATAAAAAAGGACATTTCAAGTGAAACAACCCACTATATTTTTATGTTAGCTTGAATGAAGAAGTTTTCTAATCGGACTGATGGGATGGTGAGAATCGATTGATGACTCCAATACTCTTCGTGCCGAGCCTAATAATGTCACTTTTCCCACGATATGTAATTATTTCTGTTCCGATTCCAGTTTTAATTGACACGATATTATTGTTATTATTATAATCATTGGTTGATGATGATTATGTAAATATTTACTCTGAGTCTTTAAACACTTAATTCATATAACAAATATTTATTTAAGATTCTTTCGAGTTAACTCCAATAATCGATTATTTCATTCTCCTTTTGTTATGCTATCAAATGATTATCTATATGATTACCAAATGAAAAACGGTGCAAATTATTACACAATGGTTTATTATTTCCAAATAACTATATTAGGGTTTACATAGCTGTAAATAGGCAATTAACTAATTTAAAAAGCAATAAATAATTCATAGCAAAATGGCATAACACCGCTGCTAATTTCAAAACGCCATATCTCAACTAGTTCTGAACCAAAAATTTTAATTTCTATTTTGTTTTAATTACTAGCGGCGTTTTTACTTTCACTTACTATATATAGTTATTAGTTATTATATCTTCGAAAATAACGTAGTTTACACGTTATGATTTCAATTGTTTTAGTTTTTATTTATTCTAAAACGCTATACTTATTTTTCTCTATATTCAAAAATAACTGCGTTATGGGCGTATTTATGTGTAAATTTTAAGGTTCCTCTTTTATTTCGTTTTTTTTTTTTGTTCAAAAGCACTGGTAAATTTTTTTTCTATCTTTAAAGATAACTGAGTTATTGAATTGAATCACATTTATTTATTTATTTGTAACATAAAGGCTTTTCAACCATAGAGGTTATTTTAGCCCTAAACTAATAATGCAGATACAATATAATAAAAGTAATAATACATACATATATACTAATAATACATAGATATATTAATAATAATACATACATGATAAATAATAAAATACAATACAAACATTATACATAATATACGAAATAATACATACAATAAGAAAATATTACATACAAATATACTAATCACAAAATACATAATAAAATAAAATACATAATACACTAAAACATAAATAATACTAATAATACAGATATAATATTTTAAGTTAAATACAAACAATTATATAAGATAACTACATATAAGAAAAGAATAAAATAAAATAAAATAAATTAAATAAATAAATAATAATAATAATAAAATAAAAAATAAATAAAATAAAAATAAAACGAACTTCAGGTAGCCGTGGTCAGCCTTGTGACTTCCTCCTCTCTGCACAGCCGTAGGTCTGCTCGGTTGGGTTTCACTGAAGGCTCGACTACTCTAAGTTTATTCTCCCTCATAAAAACCATACTTTTTGCCAATGTTCTGTGGCCTTTTCTTTTATGAGGGCGATTACTTCCCGCGTTGACGCACCCGGAACAAACAGATCTTCTGTTACAGCTAATTTCGCTTTGGTATCAGCTAGCTCGTTTCCTTTTATGCCACAGTGACCAGGTAACCATATAAATTCTATTCTACTACCAACCCTCTCCAATGCCTTTAATTGTGTTAATGTATCTACCACAAGCGATTTATTGCAAGCAACTCAGCGTGATATGATGAACAAAAAGGTGGTAACGAATATATTTTTACGTCCTCCGAGATTACAGCGGAGCCCACTCCATCTGTTGTTTTGGATCCATCCGTATAAATATAGGTCTACCCGCTATGTTTCCGCTGAAATTGCAATTTCTGTTCTAATTGGCTGATTATATCTTTGCCCCTTTTGCAGTTCATACGGTGTGTTTTAGGTATTGAATGTAGCCACGGTTCTGATTGCAATAGTCGAAAGACCAGAGGCGTCGGTAAGGAATGAAGGTCAAGTTTGGATCTGTGTACAGAGCATCTTTCTGGTAGTGAAAGTTTCAATTGGTTAATTTGTTGGTTCATTTCTGACTGGCCGAACAAATTATTTAATGGGTGATTTGGTCGAGATAGAACTTTAACGTAATACGCTAAGTCTAGAATCTGTCTCCGTATACTCAGAGGCATTACACCAGCTTCAACTTCAAGACTCGCGGTGGGACTTGAGCGGAAAGCGCCCGTGGCTATGCGAAGAGCTGTGTTTTGAACCGGCTCAAGCATCTCTAGCGTTCTTTTGCTCGCGGAGCCGTATGCTGTACAAGCATATTCCAATTTGGGACGTATAAGAGTCAAATATAATCGGATTAAGCTGATTCTGTCCGCTCCCCAGTTATAATTATTAGCAATTTTCAAAACATTTAAAGCCTGAAAACAATTTGACCTAACTTGTTTAATATGAGAGGTCCACCTAAGAGAGCGGTCTAAAATTACACCGAGATATTTTACGCTTGTCCGATATGGTATTTCTTCCCCCTTGATTTTAACGTTTTCGACAGTAAAATTTCGCTTTCTTGTAAATAGTATCGCCTGAGATTTGGGGACAGATATTCTAAAGCCGTGGTTGTCTAGCCAAGAAGTAATGTTTAATAAAGACTCCTTCAAAATATTGCGTATATGAGTTGGATCCTTACCCTTCACATACACCACAACATCGTCAGCATACATCAAGGCTGTAGCTGGTAGCTTTAGGGCTGTAGCAACTCCATCTATGACCAGGCTGAATAAGATTGGGCTTAGCACGCTTCCTTGTGGGACGCCGCTAGACTGCTCAAATATCCTTGATAGAACACTGCCGGATTTTATGTAAAACGTTCTATTACTTAGGAAGTTCGAAATGAATTGAAATAGTTGACCATAAATCCCAATTTCCGATAATTTTCCCAAAATATTAGTTTTGTTAACTGAGTTAAACGCATTTTCGATATCCAAGAAAACGGCTAGAAGGGATTGTTTTGATCTACCAGACCGAAAGCCACTTTGCCAAACGTTTAGTAAATTGTTCCTTTCGATAAACCATTTTAAACGATTCGCGACCATTCGTTCCAATAGCTTAAAAAGGCAACTAGTGAGTGCGATCGGACGGTAACTAGAAGTTAATTCTTTAGGCTTACCTTTTTTAAGGATTGGTATAATTTCCGACTTGTGCCAATCGTCGGGGAAGAAACAAGCAGTAAACCTTGTTTAGAAATTTATGAATTTGAATTTTGTTGTAATATGAAAGATTTTTCAACATACTGTACGTTATTTTATCAGTCCCGGAGAGCATTCCTTACATGATTTTAAGGCTCGGCTGAATTCTAAGTATGAAAAAGGAAGGTTCAAAGTCTCAACTTGGACGCCCACCCGAACTGAATCATTTGTCGATGCCGCTAAGTGTTCATCAGGTGGTGATGAAAATGTCAAGCTGAAATATTCTCCAATGGCATTGACTATAGCCACAGGATCCGTGATCAAAGCATTATTTTTTTTAGCACGTTTAGGGAGACAGGTGGTTTTCGTCCCATTATTTTCCGTACTATATCCCAAACTTCGGTAACCGGAGTGTTAATATTTATTTTTGATACGAACTCCCGCCAGCAGATTTTTTTATTTTGTTTTACAACATAACGTGCATGTTTTCGAGCTGTGACATATTTTTCAAATTTTCAGAACTCGGTTTATTTTTAAATTTTCGTAGCGCTCTTTTTCTATTGTTTATAGCTATAGAGCAATCTTTAGTCCACCAAGGGACAGAGATCCTCCTATTATTTGGCCTACTTTTGGGAATTGAGCAATCAGCTGCGTAAATAATGGTTTGCTTGATCATATCGTATTGTGTTACTAAATCGTTTTCATGAAACTGCAGGGAGGAAAAGTCTGCCAAAGATCGATAGTGATCCCAGTCGGCACGCTTTATAAGCCATCGCGAGGGGGCAACATGGTTGGAACTCTATCAAGGTAGTCAATTTTAATAGGGTAATGATCACTACCATATGTATCATTCATTGTGCGCCATCCTAATTTTGAAGATATATTTGGGGTTGTTAAAGATAGATCAATACTGGATAATGTGCCAGTCCGAGGACATATATAAGTGTGGGATAAGTCATTTAAAATAATTAAATTTTTGGCATCTATGAATGCCTCTACAAGCTTCCCTCCATTATCAGATTGTGAGGCACCCCAGAGAGGGCTGTGACAGTTGAAGTCACCAAGCCAAAGCACTGGTGCTGGAAGTTCGTCGCTTAGGTCATATAATGCGCTGGTCGGAAAATTATTAGCAGGGGGTATATATATACAACATATAGTAATAGGAAGAGGCGCCAAGATCCGTACGGCTACAGCTTGTAGGGTAGATCTTAATGGGAGATGGAAGCAGGGGACATCAGGAGCCGCCAATATAGCAACTCCACCGCATGCTTTTTTCCCTTCTGTGTAGTCTTTTCGGAAGATTTGAAAATTTCTAAATTTCGCACTATGTTTGGGCAGTAAGTGTGTTTCTTGCAAACAAATTATGTTGGTTTTACATTCCCGCAACTACGATTTCCAAATCATCTTTGTGATGAAGAAACCCTCGTATATTCCATTGGAGTACATTCATAAGTAGGCGAGGAGAAATATGCACAACTTGTTAACTTATTGTTTACTGAGCTGTAGTTAATTTTTTGTTTGGTCTTCCCTCGTGTCCGATGTTGTTGCGGGGGCGAGGCTTTGTTTACCTGAGCTGATTTAGAAATTTCTTTTGTAATTGAGTTGGATATCAAACTTTGTAACGAAGAATCTTTATTAATTTCATTTAATGGATGCCCGTTATGTATTATTTTTTCGAGATTAGATGTTTCGGGAGATATATTTTTTATTTTATCATCTGATGTAGTAGCCGAGTTGGTCTTATTAGTGTTTGTTTGGTTAGTATTTAGTGAAATCGGATTAAAACATGTGTTTTTTGTTTCGAGCGTTGTTGAGGAACTACTTTTTTGTTGATTTGCGTTGCTTGGCAATGGGTTGTTTTGTACATAAGTATCTCGCGTACTGATTTTTGATTCTACGGCTTGGATTTTTACCATTAATGATTCAATTTGGGTTGCAAGTTTTTCCAATTGTTTATTTAAATCTATACTTGGAGACGGAGTAGATACAATAGTAGAGTAGCTCCCCGTAGAGGGAACTCTGGGTGTTCTATTTTCTATAATTTTTTTAGCTACGAGATAAGGTATTCTATCGGTTACTTTTAATTTTTGAATTTCTTTTTCTTTTAAAAATACGGGACACAAATGTGACCATGCTGGATGCGAGTCAGAACAGTTAATACATTTTATGGGGTTGCTACATCCCTCACCGTGTTTGGGCCGACTGCAATTACCACAAATATTTCGTTGGCAGTTACGGGAATTGTGATTAAAAGAAAAACAATTAAAACATTGGAGAGGGTTTGGAATGTAAGGCCTAACCTTAATGTTAATAAAATCTAATTTAAGGTTACCTGGCAACTCTGGTTTCTCAAAGGTTATGATGAGCAGAGAGGTGGGGACCTTAGTTTCTCCTGATCTTCTGTAAATTCTTCTTACTTCTATCACACCTTCATGTCGTAATTCTTCCTTAAGCTCTTGTTCAGTACACCTATTAAATTCAGGGCAGTAAATAACAACTTTTGTATAATTCAAAAATGGGTGCAGTGTAAAGTTGACTTCCGAGTTATCATATTGTTTTATATTTTTTAAATTTAGAAAATCTTTCTCATTATTTACTTCTAGTAACAGGTTCCCATTTCTTAATAATTTTACTTTTATTTGTGGTGCAAAGCTTTTGAAGAATCTAAATAACTTGAATGGGCTAGAGGTTCGGAATGTCTTACCCTCTTCTGTGAAAGATACAACTATGTATTTCTTGATCCAAGGAAATCCAGTCCGTTTTGAGTGGCAAGCGAATATATCCGGCGGTTTTGGGTCCTGATTTCCAACCATTTTGGTCATCGTATCCATAAGGGCTTATCTACTACTGGATTGCATCCGTTGTCGGCACGGCTTTTGAAGAGTACTGCCTTACTATCAAAGGTGCCGAAACTTCAAAGGCCTGCACACCGCGATGTTAACACAGTTGGCACAAGACTCTCCTGTGATCTATTAATAAAATAAGATATTCTTGATAATAAGTAATCCACAAGGGCTTATCTGGTGCTGGGTAGCATCCGCTGCCGGCGCGGCTTCTGAGAAGAGTATTGTCACACAGTCAAAGATGCCGAAACTTCAAAGAACGCACACCGCGATGTGAACTCCTCGACGGTTCACAGAAGACTCCTTTTGTCATTTAATCACATTTAATCGACTGTAATTTTAAAAATAACCAGCTGATATCAACGGCTAGGTGTTAGGATCATCTTTGCATGCCCTAGTATTTTTGTGGCGAATTTTAAGAAAAATGGTCCAGTATTTTCGGAAAATGTTTTTTTTCATTCGTCATTCGGATTCTTGAAATGTAGGCCATTAAATTTAAAGGGGGATTGAGGGGAATTTTTTTTAGGTCGATTACAAAGTTTATAACAGAAAATAATAAATCAATACATAGTAAGGAAAAGCTGTGTAATTCCAGGGTACATAAAACAACACCACAACTTAAAATCAACTTACCTCGCTTGTTAAAATAATATTTCAGGTTTTTAATTAAATTGAAAAAAATATATTAATTGTATATTCATTTCAAGTCCCTTTATGCAACTGTAACTGATCGGACGATGCTACAGTGGGAGTCCTAAATTTTGCCGATCCAGGTTTTATTAGGATAGGGATCTTTAACAAGTACCTGATTTCACATAGGCTCGGGAATTCAACTCTTAGTTCAGTATCACCTTTATTTGTGCCTGGAAAACTGCAATTGCTTATCTTCACTTCTATTGTAATTGTAAAATTGCACATCTATTGAATAAGTCAAATACTGCTGTACATTATCTACTGAAAAGACATCGACAAGGATAGACCACGTGATGAAAGACATAGGATACTGTAGAATCAACACAGGCGAGCCATCCTTGCTGAAATCTATACAAATCCTCACACTAACCGCTTCCTAAATGGTCATCAGAATAAATAAGGACTATGCGATTCAAGTCCACCGAGGAAAAGTCAGAGATATTTTAAGAATAGTAGGATAGGTCGAGTCGCAAGAAAGCCCTGCATCAGTAAAATAAACAGGAAGAAGCGGCCGAAAATTGCCAGGGAGTTTGTAAATAAAAGTAAATATATTTATTTTATTTGAATGAAAATCGGAAGCAGTTATATCTTAATGTATTGGGTTATTTCACATGAAATGTCCGTTTTTATAGTTTCTGAAATACGTAAAGGATTTTGCAGGTCTCTGTTGTTTTCTTCCGAATGTTTACATATTTAAAGTAAACAGTTACTAATCCTATACCTTTGTATTATAGGTATTAGCTTCCCAGTCCACTTTTTAGTATACCTCCAAATATTAACATGGAAACACGCGATTTTCGAGTAATATTTTTGTACGAGTTTAAACTTGGCCATCCAGCAGCTGAGGTCGCTAGAAATATTTGCAAGGCGTTTGGGGAAGGGAGTGTTAATGAACGGTTGGTTTGCTAAGTTTTCAACTGGGGATACCGAATTGGAAAACTTGCCTCGAGGAAGACCTCCGTCCGTAATTGACAACGATGTCCTCAAACATACAGTAGAAGGAAACCCCTACCAAACAGTTAAAGGATTCTCAGCACAAATAAATGCTTCAAAAAATACCGTGCGAAAATTGAAAGAACTGGGCTACGAAGTTCTTCCGCACCCACCATATTCTCCCGACTTGTCTCCAATAGATTACCACCTGTTCAGAAATTTAGACAACTTCGTCAAAGGAAAACTTTTTGAAAATGATGATCAAGTGAAAAGTGCGTTTTCAGATTTTGTTTCACTTCAAAGCTCAGAGATTTTTCAGTTCGGGGATAGAAAAGTTGGTGTCACGTTGGGAATAATGTGTAGAAAAAGAAGGTAAATACTTCGAATAAAATTGTCTTGTTTTCATATCGTATTTTAAATAATAATCCTTTACCTTGAAAACGGACATTTCATGTGACAAAACCCAATAGTATATAACAGTTTTAAAATAGGAAATAATAAACCATGTGTAATAATTTTTACGTCACTTAATTTTGCTGTGGGTAATCGGACGTTGAAAATTCCTAAATTTTGCCTAACCAGGTTTTATTAGGAGAGGGATCTTTAACGAGTACCTGACATCACACAGGCAAGGATCCACCTTTTCACGTTCCCTAGAGAGGACGGCATAACTACGGATTTTCGCTTCTATTAAAAAATTTTAGGCCAGCATCCAGGTTTGAACCCGTGACCTTAGACACATAAAGCTGTTTATACTAGCCACTACACCACATGTGACTCTTAATGGTGAAAACTCGGCGGTACCGATTTTTCGGGTTCTTTAAGCCTATTATTACAATGACAAAACTAAATGAATATTTTTAAATTTGTTCCATCTAGAGTAGGAAAGTGAATGTGTTGTGCCTGATTAGATTTCAGCGTTTCCTGTAATTAATTAATTTATATTATCGGTGAAAGCTAAAAAAAAAAGTTCATATTATTAGGCTATTTTAAATTAATTTCAAATTAAAAACAGAAACGAGGAAGTGAGATATGGAAATCTAAAGCTATTTACGGATGGAAAAACAACGGTTACTCGGTGCTTGGAGATCAGGAAACGAGAAACTTACAGGAACCGCTTTTATCTGGAGAGTCAGTTATACGAACTTGAACTGGCTACTAAAGCCTTGTTTACGTCTCAACCTGGATTTCCTTCTCGGTGTCTACTTTCGCTGCGAATGTTAGGTCTAGTCGATTCTATTCTCACATAGACATACGTCCATCGTCCATGATGGTTAGGTGAGCATAATCATATGTTCATGATATCTTTTCCGGTTTGTCTTTGGTATTTATAAAAGGAAGTTAACATTCGCTGAGTTGTGTGGTCAACGCAGTATCTAAAAATCTGGTGCGGGTAACAGCTTTCACTACCTCCGTTTTTAAAATCGATTAAAGAATTTCTAAATACAGATACACAAGGTTTGACTGGAAAACAAACGTTTTCCAAATCATTACACCGCAGAAAAAATAGTTGAGCATAAGTTAGATAAATAATCTGGTGCGCACATAAATGAATTTTACTCACATGTGTTGTTAAAATCAATTTTTTTTTATTTATTTAAATTTACAACTGTATGTTCATACATCAAGTAAATATGCTACAATGTATACAATATAATACACTTGAAAATAAAAAACATGAAGAGAAAATGCCCATTGGCAGCACTCTAGTAGTGAATCTACACAAGAAGGTTGAAGGACACTGAAGGGCAGGATGTCATAGGTTTACGGCAAAGGGTAAAGGTGATTTGGATTGATTTATTTTAATTCTCCAGTTATGACACTACACCTCAAGGTCTCTGATGTGGGATTGGAGAGTTTGAGAGGCAATAGTTGGATCAGTATTGACTGATAACAAACATGTGTCATCAGCATAGTTAAAAAAGAAATTGTTAGCATGGGGCGGGATATCAGCTGTATAGACTGTGTAAAGAATGGGTCTTAGGATACTGCCTTGAGGAACACCAGCAGCCTGAGTAAAAGTGGATGAATCGGAACTATTGTAGTTGATTTTAAAGGTTCTATCAGAGAGGTAGGACTGGAGGATGAGGAAGTATGTTGGAGGGAGAAATTTACGGAGTTTGTACAGCAGTCCTGCGTGCCATAAATAAACTTAGAGTCGAAAAAAGTAAAAAAATCACACTGAGTTTCAGATTACATAATCTAACAGATTAAACTATTATCTACGAGAATCACTTACAAGAAGAGGTATCAAATGTGTCTTAGGGAATTTAATGAAATATTTTTAGGTAAAACTAAACATCTAACCATTAGACTCTGCAAAATACGCTTCCCAGGAGTTGCGTAAAAAAATCGAAACGTTTGTGCGCGAAAAACACTTTTTATTTAATATCTCTCGTTCTAGTAAAGCTAGAAAAAAAAATATGGTCAAAATTAGCCTATAGCTAATTAATTAAAGAAAAATCTAGTGGGCACTTCACTTACCTCCGTTTTTAGAATCGATTAAATAATTTCCCAAATACAGTTAGAGATAAAAATGAGGGAAACCATTAAAGAATTAACTAATATAGAAACATGTGTTTTATTAAAAACTTAATTATATTATTATCTAAAATAATCTGTTAGTTTTATCGGCTTTTTACCATCTTTATTTAATTTTACAAGCTTGTGTATAAGATAATATATGTTCTAAAGTTTTTTTCTTTCAAACGGTTTATTATACCTCTATATTACTGTTCTTATGTTCAAAAACAAAATTGGCGCTCTGTGCTTCATTGACAAGTCGCCAGGCTGCAGCACCGTCAAAATGAATTTTCCTTTTTGGGAACCCAAACAACAGTTAGTTTTATCGGCTATTCATCACTCTCCATTACCCTTTAGAATTCCGTGAATCAGATAATATTTTTTTCAAAAATCTGTAGCTATCCAACGGTATATTATACATCTATATTACTATTGTAGTGTCCAAAAACACAAAAAAATATTTGTTTAGTTTTCTCCTACAGTTGTTAATTGAATTCGCCCAGCTTTCATATTTAGATATTATTTATCTATAATAATAAGATGATGTACCTTTTTTTTTGAAATATACAAAATTAAAGTTACTTTAGAGGAAGAAAATTTTAAATATCGGTATAAACGGCGATTTTGATTAAACTCGCTATATCGATGTAAAACTTAATAGGCTTTAATATCTTGTAGGTTTCATTCAATGCCGATATTTTGAATTTTCATCCCCTAAAGTACCTTTAATTTTTTTAGATTTTATAAAAATAACCAAATTATCTTGTTAGTATTGATAAATAACAGCTAAATATGTAAATTGTGCGAATTCAAAAAACAACTAAAGGAGAAAACTGAAAACATATTTTTTTAATGCAATTTTTTTATTTTGAACATAGTAACAGTAATATACACTTATAATATACCGTTGGAAAGCTAACAATTTTAGAAAAAAAATATTATCTAATACACAAGAGCTTGTAAAAGTTAATAAAGAGTGATTCTATAAAAATAACTATATTATCTTGTTACCACTGACGAAAAACAAGTAAATATATAAATTGAATGAATTCGATACCCAACTAAAGGAGAAAACAGAAAAAATATTTTTTTAATGCAATTTTTCGTTTTCGAACATAAGAACTGTAATATAAAGACATGTATTGGGTTGATGCAAAATTAATGCAGGTTTTTAGTAGGTATTGTAAATACGCCATATCTTTACTTTAACCATATATATTTAATCAAAATAATTTCCATCTGAATCAATGCACTTTTGCCAACGTTCAACAAGCTTTCTTATTCCACCAGAAAAAAAATCCGAATCCCTGGACTCAATGAAATCACGAAAAGAATTTTCAATGTCGTCCTAACTTAATCCCTTCCTTAAAAAATCCTTAAATGGCTTCACCTAACTCCTTATCCATTCTCCTATGGAATGCGAATGGTGTTAGAAATCATACTGACGAACTTACAGCTTTATTGCAAGACAAAACCGTTGACGTAGCACTTATTACTGAAACTAGACTAACCACTAAACAGTACTTTAAAATACCTCAATACGTAACATACCGTACGGACCACCCAGACGGCAAAGCCCATGGCGGTACTGCTGTCATTGTGCACCAGTCCCTCTCTCATCACTTACTCCCACTTCCTACCTATGATTTCCTACAAACCACAGCCATAGTAATCAAGACTTTTTCCTTTCCGGTAACCCTTACATCAGCATATTGCCCTCCCAAACATTCCATTTCCAACACCGAATTTGTATCCTTTCTAAATTCCTTAGGAAATCATTTCATTCTGGGTGCAGACTTAAATGCCAAGCATCAACAGTGGGGTTCGAGAACCACGAATTCTCGTGGACGAAATTTGCTGTCTGCACTCAACTCCCGTCATTTCAATCTCCTGCCTCCTGATTCCCCTACCTACTGGCCAACCGATCCCAACCGTAATCCTGACATCCTTGACTTCTTCATTCACAGCGGATTAGGCTCCCTCAACTATTCCGTAACTCGCCTTGATGAACTATCCTCTGACCATAGTCCACTGATCCTTAAAGTATCCCTAACTCCTATTCCGAAACCCATTCCACCTTCATTTATCCGAGGCCCTGTCAACTGGAACCTCTTCCGCCAAATCCTTACCGATAATATTGACCTCAGTGTGACCCTCAAAACACCGGATGACCTTGATGATTCCGTCTACTCCTTTACTACCGCCATTCAGCAAGCTGTCTGGACTGCCTCCTCTCCTAAGCACTCCAATAGAACTCCTCAGCAAAACCATTTACCTCAACACCTAGCTGACCTCATCCATGCAAAACGCCGAGCCAGATCATTATGGCAAAGAACCCGACACCCAACAGATCGCCGCTCCTATAACTTTTATTGTAGGCAATTAAAGCGGGAGTTGGCGACCTTCCGTTCTCAGTCCTTTAATTCCTACCTCTCCTCTCTATCAGCTCGAGATAATTCCCTGTGGAATGTGACCAAAAAGATCCTAAAATACCACAAAGTTTCCCATCCTCTCCGGCGTGGTGATGACTCCTGGGCTGCGTCTGATGAAGATAAAGCCGAGGAATTCGCCACACACCCTCTCCAAAGTATTCACTCCTCACCCGGAATCCAACAGAAATCATACCACAACAGTTGAAGAATTCCTTTTCTCACCAATACCTCTTTCCCTACCTCCTAAAGCTATTAATCCCTCTGAGGTGAAATATCTTCTTCAAAAACTGACCCTTCGTAAATCTCCTGGACACGATCTCCTTACCCCCCAGATCCTGCGACAACTTCCCCAGAAAGCCATTATTTTTCTTACATACATCTACAACTGCATCCTTCGCACCACCTATTTTCCTCTCTTATGGAAACATTCCACAATCATTCTATTCCTAAAACCAGGTAAACCTTCCAGTAACACTTCGTCCTACAGACCTATTAGTCTACTCCCCATCCTCTCAAAAGTCTTTGAAAAACTCCTTCTAAAACGAATCCTGCCTATATTTGAATCACAAAATCTTCCTTCCCATCAGTTTGGTTTCCGTGCTCATCATTCTACTGTTCAACAAGGACTCCGAGTTGTAGACCATATTTCCTCAGCCCTTGAATGCAAAGAGTATTGTTCTGGTGCGTTTCTGGACATAGCGCAAGCTTTTGACCGGGTATGGCACACCGGATTACTCTTCAAGCTTAAAACGCATTTACCCCAGTCTCTATACCTCATTCTACGATCCTATCTCTCAAACCGCTCCTTCCGAGTTCGCTGTGGTGTAGAATTTTCTAACTTTTATCCCATTGAGGCCGGTGTTCCTCAAGGCAGCGTCTTGGGACCCGTCCTTTACATCCTTCACACTGCTGATATTCCTATTCATCCTGACACCTTTCTGGCAACATTTGCAGATGACACCGCCATCCTATCATCCAATTCCGATCCTGAAATAGCATCCTTAATCCTGCAAAGACACCTTTGTCTTATCGAGGACTGGTGTAATGCTTGGCGTATTAAGGTTAATGAAAGCAAATGCACCCACGTCACCTTCACCCTTCGACGCAAATCCTGTCCAATGGTTCATTTCAATTCCATACCGCTTCCTTCCTCAGACACAGTCCGGTATCTTGGCTTACTACTAGACAAAAGATTGACCTGGAACCCACATACAAGACTTAAACGAAAAGAACTCAACAGACGATTCGGACAGTTATACAGACTACTAAACAGAAAATCTAAGCTTACAGTTGACAACAAATTATTACTTTACAAGACAATACTGAAACCAATGTGGACCTACGGACTTGAACTATGGGGGACAGCCAAACGTTCTAACATCAAACGCATTCAATCCTTTCAATCCAAAGTCCTCCGAACAATAGTAAATGCTCCTTATTATGTCTCCAACTATACCTTACACCACGACCTTAATGTTCCATTTATTTCAGACCTGATTCCATCTAAATTTTCCAAATTCCACCAGAACCTCATTCATCATCCTAATCCTCTAGCACAATCCCTATCCAGCTCCACTCATCCATACAACCCTCCTAGAAGGTTGAAACGGCAGTGGCCCCGAGACATATTGTAAACATCTATTCTGGAGTTCTGACACTGGTCAGATTCTCCTCTCATGTGCGGTGTGATTGTGGCTGTGGCGCCCTCACTTAGCTTCCGCTGGCTCTCACCAGTGATGCGGCTGAGAGGGAGGCGCTGGGATCCTTTTGACTCTGCTTGTCCTTCCACAAGTGGGGGGGACAAGCCCCGTCTGGGGTTCCCGAGCTGATTGTAAATATTGTACATAGGTATGAATGTGACATGTTTTGTTTATTTATTTGTTAACTTCATTTATTTGTATTTATTTTGTCTATAAATTTTGTTATTGTATACGTTTATTTATTTTGATTTTATTTTATGTAATTTGACTTTCCTTTTGTTTATATTGTAAATATTGTATGAATGAGATCCTGTAGCACTATTATTATTGTCTATTATGACAAATTGTAATATATACGAATAAAAAAAAAAAAAAAAAAAAAAAAAAACAATGTCGTCCTGGTTTTGAAAATTTTTCTCCCTCAAAAAGTTGTCCAGATGCCTGAAAAAGTGGAAGTCGGTAGGAGAGAGGTCAGGTGAATAAGGCGGATGTTGGAGAACTTCGTAGCCCAACTCGTGCAGTCGTCGAAGCGTTGGTTGTGCAACGTGTGGTCTGGCGTTATCGTGGAGCAGGATCGGCCCCTTCCGATTCATCAATGCTGGGCAAAGACGTTGCAATTTTTGAGTTCCGAGTTCCGCCGCCATTTCTCGTGTGGTTTTGGTTGGGTTTCTTCCACTTTTGACCTCAGCTGGTCGTTGTCCAGAGCAAGATGACGGCCCCGACCTTCCTTGTCTTCGAGATCGAAATCTCCTCTGCGAAACTTCTGGAACCAACGCTGCACCGTGCACTCATTAATAGCCCCCTGACCCCACACTTCATTAATATTACGAGCCGTTTGCGCAGCGCTGCGCCCTAATTTAAATTCGTAAAAATAAATTTGACGAAAATCGCACTTTGACATTTTCGATTCAAGACCTTTGAACACACTGAACAAAACGATTTTACTAAACAAATTCATGGTGAAAGAGAGGGTATTAGATAAGGTTTGTTTTGGTATAATAATGATAAATGTTAGGATTAGCTTTGTTTACACAATTGGAATTAAGATATTGCAATAGAGGAAACCTGCATTAATTTTGCATCAACCCAATATGATACACCGTTGGAAAGCTAAAGATTTTAGAAAAAAATATTATCTTATACTCAAGCTTTTAAAAGTTAATAGAGAGTGATGAAAAGAAGATAAAACTAACTGATTATTTTAGATAATAATATAATCGATTTTCTAATAAAACACACGATTCTATAGAAATTCAATTTAACTAATTCTTTAATAGTTTCACGTATTTTTTATCTCTAACTGTATTTGAAAATTCTTTCATCGATTTCAAAAATGGAGGTAAGTGAAAGTCGTGTGTTGCTCGCACCAGATTTTTATTTATGTTTAATTGGTTTATTTTTCATTAATTCTTGCCCCAGTTTAAGTTCCTTTATTATTTCAAAGCTTATGTTATTCTTAAAAGACTAAGTACCAGAATAATGTAAATATTTATTATTTTTCTTCTTATTTTATATTTAAAAAAAAAATAAAATGCCTTCTGCCTCTCCGGCTACTTTCACGAACTCTCACAAGACCTCGCTCTCATGAATTTTCACTTACCTATTCTCTCATTGTGTGCACCAAACTTAAATAAGAAAAGAAAGATAAAAAATAAAACCTCTTTGAATGCTTTATATGCCCCCGTCGCAACGATACACCTAGCAAAGAGGTAAGGTATGTGCTTTCGCCGGACTAAATAAGGACTCAGCAGCTCTAATGGCAGAAAGTTAATTCAACTTTTATTTTTAGAAGCGAAATAAAGTTAATTGGTTAATTTACATGACAATCTACCCTGCAATAGGCACTGTTAAACGCACAGACCATTTACACACTGACGTAACTCACTTCGAAGTCTCAAGAATCGATAAAAGTTAATTAAATGTCAACAGCCATTGCTACAGCTAAGCTGTGTTTAAATTAACCAAGTGATAGTTGTAAAATACAAGGCCACTAGAATTCGTTTGCGTCTTTTCAAAGCAGATAGTCGGCTTTAAGCTACTTCGTTTTGAGTTTTGTCTGCCTATATGTAAAGTATATAGCAAGGGAAAGTATTGCTATAGAGTGCAACAACATATTATATTTAATATCAGGCACATATTCGAAGAATACTCTTATTATCACACAGTAGGGGTGGACATGATCGAATGGTCGAATGATTAGTATGCATTGCGATAGACGATTTATGTGATGACCAAAAAAAAAAAAATAAAAAAATGAGATTATCCGAGCTCCTCATAATCCCCCTCGATTTTCGTTAAACAGTTCAGTTCGAATGATCATTCGCTTATCCAAACCGATTAATCCGATAATCGATTAATCCGAATGATTGTAATAATCGAATGATCCGATAATCGTAATTCGATTATGCCCACCCCTATCGCACAGTATTATACCAACTGGGTATACCGCCCGACATATCAATGGCTCTGCGGGATGATGAGCCCGTAATAAATGCAGTAATTTGTTTTTAATAGATTTATTGCTATTTACAACTGTATAATGATATACATCTAGTTTGTTTATTTATTTAACGTCATTTTATGCTACTATGGCTAATCGGACGATGCTACAGTGGGAGTCCTAAATTTTGCCTATCCAGGTTTTATTAGGATAGGGATCTTTAACGAGTACCTGTCATAGCACAGGCTCGGGACCACCTTTTAACGTCCCCTCCGAAGGACGGCGTAACTAAGGATTTTTTACTCCCATTAAAAAATCCTAGGACCACCTGCGGGTTCGAACCCGTGACCTTCAACATGGGAGGCTGTTACGCTAGCCACCCAGCTACAAGTGATGCCATATATACATCTAGTGAATGAGATACAAGATACAAATTTCATCAATAAAAATATATTTATTGATATTTACATAAAGATATACATCTAGTAAATGCCATACAAAATATACTAGCATTATTCACATATAGGGATACTATCCATTGGCAGCTCTCCAAACACTATGTTAAACTAGAAGTTCTCGGGGCCATCTTCTTTTCAGACGCCTCGGAGGATTATCAGGGATTGTAGAGGAAGCAAGGATTGAAAACAGTGGATTAGAGTGGGAATGGAGTTTGTCATGAAAGGAGTGGTACCTGGTTCGCGCCAAGTCAGCAACATAGGGAACGTTAGGGCCTTTATGGATGAGTTTATTTGTGACAAAATAAGGAGCAATGATGATTTTTCAATCGCACAAAATTTTCGATTTTTTTACATGACTCCTTGGAAGTGTTTTGCAGAGTCTTATGGCTAAATGTTTAGTTTTACCTAAAAATATTTCATTAAATTCCCTAAGACACATTTGAGATCCTCTTCTTGTAAGTGATTCTTCTAGACAATAGTTTAATCTGTTAGATTATGTAATCTGAAACTCAGTGTGATTTTTTTACTTTTTTCGACTCCAAGTTTATTTATCTGGTACCCAGGACTGCTGTACAAACTCCGTAAATTCCTCCCTCCAACATACTTCCTCATCCTCCAGTCCTACCTCACTGGCAAATCCTTCAAAGTAAATCATAATAATTCCTATTCGTCTTTTTTTAGTCAGTTTTCTGGTGTTCCTCAGGGCAGTATCCTAAGACCCGTTCTTTACACAGTATATACAGCTGATATCTTGCCCCATCCTAACAATTTCTTCTCTAACTATGCTGATGAGACATGTGTGTTATCTGTCAATACTGATCCAACTATTGCCTCTCAAACTCTCCAATCCCACATCAGAGACCTTGAGGTATCGTGTCAGAACTGGAGAATTAAAATAAATCAATCCAAATCACCTTTACCCTTTGTCGTAAACCTATGACATCCTGCCATTCAGTGTCAGTGAAGATTCACTACTAGAGTGCTGCCAATGGGCAGTTTCTCTTCATGTTTTTTTTTTTTTTTCAAGTGTATTATCATTGTAACATATTTACTTGATGTATGAACA
Source organism: Piezodorus guildinii (assembly GCA_023052935.1). Taxonomy (NCBI): domain Eukaryota; kingdom Metazoa; phylum Arthropoda; class Insecta; order Hemiptera; family Pentatomidae; genus Piezodorus; species Piezodorus guildinii. The sequence continues at coordinate 147,249,814 of CM041296.1, read as the reverse complement.
TACAGTTGTAAATTTAAATAAATAAAAAAAATTGATTTTAACAACACATGTGAGTAAAATTTATTTATGTGCGCACCAGATTATTTATCTACCTTATATTCAACATTTTTCTCTGCGGTATAATGATTTGGAAAACGTTTGTTTTCCAGTCAAACCTAGTGTGTCTACGGTGATAGTAATGATAGATACTGCCATGATAGTGCCCGAGATGGCAGTGTTCCAATAGTCCCTGCCATCCATCTTTATTAGTCCCAGTTGACCCTGCCAACACCTCAATATTTATAGGAGGCCTGTCTCTCTCTCTCAACTTATTTTATTATATTGAGTTTAGCTCATTCATTTTTTTCTATTATTTATTATTTTTAAATAATTAACTGTAGTAATTGAACGAGAAATATAAAATATTACTCTCAAAAGTAGAGGTACCATCACATTTCAAAATAGGTTGAATCTAAATATTGAATAAAAAAAAATCCGCTGCGCTCAACACAATGCACACGGCAATTAACTTGTATTTGGTTGTATAAATTAACCAAAGCAGCCACACTGTCAATTTATATTCAAGAAAAATGGCCAATAACAGCTGCTAAGTTTAAAACGACATTCAAACCGAATTAAATGATTTTTATTTATTACTTTCACTTACTATATACAGTAAGGGGAAGTATTGCGATCGTGAAAATTTTCGAATTCTAGAGTCCAAATACCAAGTCCCGCAAAAAGGTCTGTGTGTGTGGTAACTCCCGGGCGGAAATGGTAAGTCCTATGAAACTGAAATTTCATATTTAAGACAACTATACGCCCGAGACGTGACAACACTTTTTTCATCAAAATGAGCTTACCAGAAGAGGCACTTTATACCATGCATTTTGCACCTTTTTACGATTTTCTCGAAAACGGTTCCGACGATTTTGATTAAACTCGTTATATCGATGTAAATTTAATGGGCTTTAATATCATGTAGGTTTTATTCTGATTAGGGCTTGGTCTGTTATGGTCTAACAGGGCTTAAATGCCGATATTTTAAATTTTTCTTCCCCTAAAGTACCTTTAATTTTGTAGATTCAATAATAATAACTAGATTATCTTGTTACCACTGATGTAAAACAGGTAAATATATAAATTGCATAAATTCGATACCCAACTAAAGGAGAAAACAGAAAAAATATTTTTTAATGCCATTTTTCGTTTTTGAACATAAGAGCAGTAATATACATGTATGATATACCGTTGGAAAGCTAAAGATTTTAGAAAAAAATTTTATCTCATACACAAGCTTTTAAAAGTTAATGAAGAGTGATGAAATGAACATAAAACTAACTGATTATTTTAGATAATAATATAATAGATTTTTTAATAAAACACATGTTTCTATATAAATTCAATTTAATTAATTCCTTCATAGGTTGACGTGTTTTTATCTCTAACTGTTTTTGAAAATCCTTTCATTGATTTTAAAAATGGAGGTAAGTGAAAGTCGTGTGTTGCCCGCACCAGATTTTTTTTTATTGGGAATTCAATACTAGAATTTTCGGTATTTATAAATAACAATATTTTGTTCGATGGATGGACGTATATTTTTGGCTTTAAAAATAACCAAGCTATAAGTAAAATTTCATTTTTTTTTCTGTTTCATAATTAACCACGGTGTACTAATTACAAATATTTACACGATATTTCCTCTAGTCTGACAGGGTTTAAATGCTGATATTGTAAATTCTCTTCTTCTAAATTATCATTAATTTTGGAGATTCGAATAAAAAAACCATACCATCTTGTTAGCATTGGTAAACAACGGCTAAATATATAAGTTAATTGGATCCACAGCTAAACTATTTTCATACAATTTTTATGTTTTTGAAAATAAAACAAACAAATGTCGTCAATAAAAATATATTTATTGATATTTACATAATTATATACATCTAGTTATTGCGATACAAAATATACTATCATTATTCACATGTAGGGATACTACCCATTGGCAGCTCTCCAAACACTATTTTAAACTACAAGGTCTCGGGGCCATCTTATTTTCAGACGCCTCGGAGGATTATCAGGGATTGTAGAGTAAGCAAGGATTGAAACTAGTAGGTTAGGAATGGAGTTTGTCATGAAAGGAGTGATACCTGGTTCGGTCTAATTCAGCAACATAGGGTTCTTAATGGATGAGTTTATTTGTGACAAAATATGAGGATTTTTCGAAGGATTTTGGATTGTAAGGATTGGATTCTGGAAGAATTCGATGATTTAGTAGAGCCCCAAAGCACTGCTAGGCATATATCACAGGTTTACGACGAAGGGTAAAGGTAATTTGGTGGGATTTGTTGGAATTTATTTTAATTCTACAATTCTGACACCATACCTCAAGGTCTTAGATGTGGGATTGGAGAGTTTGAGAGGCAATAAGTGGATCATTATTGACTGATAACACACAAGCATCATCAGCATAGGTAGAAAAGAAATTGTTAGGATGGGGCGGGATATCAGCTGTATAAACTGTGTAAAGAAGGCGTCCTAGGATACTGCCTTAAGAAACACCAGCAGACTGAGTAAAAGTGGATGAATAGGAACTATTTTGGTTGATTTTAAAGGTTCTATCAGAGAGGTAGGATTGGAGGATGAGGAAGTATGTTGGAGGGAGGAATTTACGGAGTTTGTACAGCAGTCCTGGGTGCCAGATAAATAAACTTGGAGTCGAAAAAAGTAAAAAAATCACACTGAGTTTCAGATTACATAATCTAACAGATTAAACTATTTTCTAGAAGAATCACTTACAAGAAGAGGATCTCAAATGTGTCTTAGGGAATTTAATGAAATATTTTTAGGTAAAACTAAACATTTAAACATTGGACAAAATACGCTTTCCAGGAGTCGCGTAAAAAAATCGAATCTTTTGTGCGCAAAAAAACACTTTTTATTTAATATATGTGGTTCTAGTAAAGTTAGAAAAAAATATGGTCAAAATTAGCCTATTTCAAAGCGAAATAATAAAAAAAATAAGTCATGAAACGGTCATTGGATACTGCCTTGAGGAAGAACAGAAAACTGACTAAAAATAGATGAATAGTATATAGATGAATTATGATTTACTTTGAAGGATCTGCCAGTGAGGTAGGACTGGATGATAAGGAAGTATGTAAGAGGGAGGAATTTGCGGAGTTTGTACAGCAATCCCGGGTGCTAGACTTGGTCAAAGGCCTATAATAAGAACATTAATGTAGATATATAATATACCGTTGAAAAGCTAAAGACTTTATAAAATATATCATCTTATACACATAATCGTAAAAGCTTATGGAGAGTGATGAAAATCCCCAAAACTAACTGATTGTTATAGATAGTAATATAATAGATTATTTAATAGAACTCATGTTTCTATCAAAACTCAAAATTAATCAATTCGTTCACAATTTTTCAGCTCGAATTTCGATTTTAAAATCCTTCAAGCCGTTTTCGGCTACTTCAACACATACTGGACAAACGATCAAAGCTTCCTTTAACTACAAAAGACTCATCTACATGACTATTATAAGACCAATCTGGACTTACGGAGTAGAGCTATGGGGGTCGAACCATCGAATTCCTCTCGTATCTAATTCTTACAATCCAAAATCCTTCGTAAAATCATCAACGCTCCTTACTTTGTAACTAATAAACTTATCCATAAAGACCTTAATGTTCCATATGTTACTGATTTAACCCGAACGAGGTATCATTCATCAAAAACTCTATATCCACTCTAATCCACTGGTTTCGATTATATTTTCACCTTTCAGTTCCTGATAATCCTCCGAGACGTCTGAAAAGAAGATGGCTCCGAGACCTAGTTAAGAATTTTTTGAAATTTGAGTGCTGCCAATGGGTGGTGTCTCTACATGTATTTCATGTCAATTTACCATATGTCCATCACATTTACTTGATGTATCTTGTATACAGTTGCAAATATCAATAAATATGTTTAGATAAAAAAAAAATTCTTCAATTGTCTTTAACGACAGAGGTAAGTAGAAGGCATGTGTTACTCGCATCAGAATTTTTTTTGTTGGAATTTTCGTATTTATTACCTTGAGTTTTAATATCCTATGCAGATGACACCTGCGTGTTATCAGTTCATAAAGATCCATTTGTTGCTTCAAGCCCACATCAAAGACCTAGAAGTATGGTGTCAGAACTGGAGAATAAAAATAAATTCCAACAAGTCCCATCAAATAAGCTTTACCCTTCGCCGTAAACCTTTGACTTCCTGCCCTAAAGTATCCTTTAATAACACTCAACTAGTTCCTGTTGAACAGATCCAATACCTAGGACTTCTTCTTGACAAACGCCTAACTTGGAATCCACATACACGACTAAAACGACAAGAAACTGCTCGCCGCTTTAGGCTGCTTCAACACTTACTAGACAAACGATCAAACCTTCCTCTGAACTACAAAAGGCTCATCTACATGACTATTATAAGACCAATCTGGACTTACGGAGTAGAGCTTTGGGGCTCTACTAAACCATCAAATTCTTACCGCATCCAATCCTTACAATCCAAAATCCTTCGTAAAATCCTCAACGCTCCTTACTTTGTCACGAATAAAATTATCCATAAAGACCTTAATGTTTCCTATGTTACTGATTTGGCCTGGACCAGGTATCAATCCTTTCATGACAAACTCCATTCTCACTCTAACCCACTCGTTTCAATCCTTTCTTCCTCTTCAATTCCGGATAATCCTCCGAGGCGCCTGAAAAGGAAATGGCCCCGGGACCTTCTAGTTTAAAATATTTTTAGAGTGCTGCCAGTGGGTAGTGTCTCTACATGTTTTTCATGACAGTTTTGTATATTACCATCACATTTACTAGATGGATTTTTATTTAATACAGTTGTAAATATCAATAAATATGTTAAAAAAAAAAAAAAAAAAATTAATATAGTATCTAATCTTTTAACTGAGATTTCTTAAAGATGATAAGAGTTTTGAAAATAATTTCACAAATAATACAAAGACTCTTTGCATATTTCAAAGGAAAACTTACGGCGATGAATATTCACGAGGATCAACAGAGGCGGTACAAGGATTTGTTAAGGTCGATAAGAAGTTTTTTAATAAATGAATAATTCAATTTTTATTTTTAAAATATTAGGAAAGAGGTTTTAGATCCATTGTCATAAGTTTTTGTAAGATTCCTAAGTAAATAACCAGATAATTCAACTTGTAAATCCTGAACCGGGGCTATTAAATTTTTTTGGGTTTAGAAAAACATTGGCTAAAATAGTAAAATAAAAAATCTCGTGCCGGCAACACACGACTTTCACTTACCTCCGTTTTAAAAATCGATTAAAGAATTTCTAATGCTGTTCTAATTAAATGGAATTGTAACGTGTTGATTGTAAATCTATTACATAAAATAATCAATTAGTTTTATTTGATTTTCATCATTCTTTATTAACTTTTACAAGCTTGTGTATAAGATAATATTTTTTTTTTAAATCTTTAGCTTTCCAACGGTATATTATACATGTATATTACTGTTCTCTTTTTCAGTTTTCTCCTTTAGTTGGATATCGAATTCGTTCAACTTATATATTTACTTGTTTTTCATCGGTGGTAACAAGATAATAATAATAATAATAATATGCTTAGAGAACCTGAAGGTTCGATGATGATACCACCAAATTCCACCTACACAGACTGGTCCAATGTTCACCACTCAAGCCCAAGTCTCCGAGATCAGACTTAATGCAATCCTCCCATCGACGCTTTGGCCTACCAAGATAATATGGGAAACGAGATAATATGGTCATTATTACAGAATCAACCAAATTAAAGGTAGTTTAGAGGAAGAAAATTTTAAATATCGCCATTTAAGCCCTGCCAGACTATTTCAATCAAAATGAGACCAACATGATATTAAAGCCCATTAAATTTTACATCCATGAATAGTGTTTAATCAAAATCGTTATAGCCGTTTTTGAGAAAATCGTAAAAAGGTGCAAAATGCATAGTATAAAGTGGCTCTTCTGCTTAGCTGATTTTAATGAAAAAGTTTTTGTAACATCTCGGGCGTATAGTTGTGCTAAATATGACATTTGAATTTCATAGGACTTTTCGTTTTCGTCGAGTTAACACACACAGACCTTTGCGGGACTTGGTCATTTGGACTCAGGGGACTCTAAAACGTGTATTTCTGTTAAAAACTGGAATTCGAAAATTTTCACGATCGCAATACTTTCCCTTACTATATATTTCATATATACATCAGTGAAAGTAAAAGTTAATTTAAAACAAAAAAAAAATAACGAAATAAAAATTGGGTAATGAAGAAAGGATTATATAATTATTTCCTACCCATATATTTAACTTGCTTTGAGATACAGATATAAAAACAAAATTAAGCCAAACCTCACAGAGCGTTTTCATCTGTTCATGAAATGATTAATTTTTAAAAATTAGAAAAGTCCTGAAATTTTATATTTCAACTATACGTCCCAGATGTTACAGCTACTTTTTCATCAAATAAGCTATTTTCTCCTAAACGGTTTCATCGATTTTGATTGAACTCATATATCGATGTGACATTGGACGGGCTTTAATATGATGTAGGTTTTATTCAGATTGAAATAGTCTGACATGTCTTAGATGCCGATATTTTAAATTTCTTTCAGCTAAAGTTCCTTTTATTTTGTAGGTTCCATAAAAATAACCATATTATCTGTTATTGCTGATGAAAAATAGGTAAATATAACGAATCCAATACCCAACTAAAAGAGAAAACTGAAAACAATATTTTTTTCATGCAATTTTTTGTTTTTGAACACAAGGACAGTAATATACATATATAATATACCGTTGAAAGCTAAAGATTTTAGAAAAAATATTATCTTATACCCAAGATTATTATAGTTAATAAAAAGTGATGAAAAGCTGATAAAACACAATTTAATGGACTTTAACATCATTTAGGTTTCATTCGGATTAAAATGGTCTGACAGGGCTTAAATGCTGATATTTTAAATTTTCTTTCCCTAAACTACTTTTAATTTTCTTGATTCTATAAAAATGACTTTATTATCTTGTTATCACTGGTGGAAACAGGTAAACATATAAATTGAATGAATTCGATACCCAACTAAAGGAGAAAACTCAAAAATATTTTTTAAATGCAATTTTCCGTTTTTGAACATAAAATCAGTAATATACATGTATAATATACCGTTGGAAAGCTAAAGATTTTAGAAAAATATTATCTTATACCCAAGATTATTTATAGTTATAAAAAGTGATGAAAAGCTGATAAAACTAACTGATCATTTTAGATAATAATATAATAGATTTTTTAATAAAACACATGTTTCTATTGAAATTCAATCTAATAAATTATTTCACGGTTTTTATCTCTACGTATATTTAAAAATTCATAAATTAATTTTTAGCAACGAAGGTAAGTGAAACGTCGTGTGTTACGGGCACCAGATTTTTTAAAATTTATTTTAGGTAAAAAGTAATATAGACTTCCATTATTATTATTCTTTGGATGAGATTTATTTGTATATAATTTTTACAAGGCATAGTCGTTTTTCAAATAATGATATATTCTATTTATTTTATTTAAAAAACATTAAATTAACATTTATTTTTAAAACTCAGTGATAACCGACTCCCAAAAATATGCTTCAATACACTAAAGAAAATGCATAAGCCAACAAATAAAGAACAAAAATACAACTGGTTTCACCAATTATACTGTATATTAAAACGAATAAACTAACAGTCTATATTAGAAATAGAAAACCCAGCTATTTTTCAGTTAGAGATGCAAAAACATTGATACTGTTTACAAATCATATGGAGACAATAGATAAACAGAAGTTAATCACCCCCGGTAAATACAACCCACTCTATCCGTCCATTCATAACAATAGACATAAAGCCTCAAGCTTACTTATTATTAAACGCACCGTTCCCTGTCATAAAAATATTTGCGCAACTAAGACTTTCTGGAAACTACAATATCAAATTAACATTTAACAATATATATTACCATTTCAAACTCAAGGAGAACTGCACCCTATGTAATCTAAACGAAAGAGAGGACTTATTCCACATTTTCATTCGATGTCCCATATACGCACCGTACCGAACTTATTACATCCCTAGGGCCTTAAATATGAACAGTACAAATTTTATCGCCCTTTTTACCACCGATGATATTGATGAATTAAAAAATATTTATTATTATGCAGGCATGTTGCCAATCAGATCATTAATAATTAATGAATAAACGTATTTGTTAACTTTATTAGATTATTTATCGTGTCTCGCCGTATTATGTAAAATAATATATTTATGTATTTATTGTATTAGAAAATGTTATATCATTCAGGACATTTGTCTGACAAGGTATTATATAATAAGAAATCGGGTTTTTATCGAAGTTGTGGCTAATTCGTAAGGCATTGTTACTATCACTAACTTAAATGTGAAAATATAGCAAGGGAAATTATGCGATATTGATAATTTTCGACTCAAGTTTTCACTGGAAATACACGTTTTAGTGGTGCCCTGAGTCCAATAACAAAGGTCCGCAAAAGGGCCTGTGTGAGTGTGTTGTGTTTTGATAGTCTTGCACGAAACAAAAAGTCGTAAAATACTGAAATTTCATGTTTAAGAGAAATAAACGCCCGAAAAGTGGCAGAACTTTTTCATCAAAATCAGCTAATTCTAAACATTCAAAAATGCAACTCGAAATTTTACCCTGAAAAGACCATCAGATCCACCTGAATTATCTTCAACTTATCCCCCATATACGCAACGTACACGAACCCATTAATCCCTAGAGCCTTAATATATGAACAGCACAAATTTTATCGCCCTTTTTACCACCATTGATATTGATGAATTGAAAAATATTATTATTATGCCAGGCAATGTTGACAAATCAGATAATTTATAATTAATGAATAAACGTATTTGTTTAACTTTATTAGATTATTTATGTGTTCTCGCCGTATTATGTAATATTTACTGTATTGGAAAATGTTTTCATACATATATTGTCTTTGAGTTATTTTGTTATAGGTTTTATTGTAATTTATCATTGTTTATTGTACCTAGAGTCTTATAATGTAATGAATTAGTATCTTGCTAACTCCTTATTGAAGTGTTATTTTGTATAATATATTTTTTATGTAGCCAGCTCTATTTGTATGGGGATTACCCCGAAAGCAAAAAAGTTATTCATTCATTCATTTAATTAACATTTATTATTAGCAAAATATTGTGTTAATAAGTAGTAACATAGCTAGCTAAAAGCCAAGACAACAATGGACTCCTTCGTCAGAGCAATTAGAGCCCCTTTGAGAGGGACTTCGCACGCTCTCCTTTCCAATATTTATTAACTTTCTTTTCCGCAACATTTGTTTAAAACGTTCGGGACATTTTAATTAAGGACATTTGTCTGACAAGGTATTATATAATAAGAAAATCAGGATTTTATCGAAGTTGTGACTAATTCATAAGGCATTGTTACTATCACATACTTATTTATGAAATGGTAAGGGAAAGTATTGCGATCGAGAAAATTTTCGCATTCTAGTTTTGCCATAAAAATGTTTTGAAGTAATAAAAATTATATATTTAAAAAAATTAAAACAAATCTGGTACAAATGATACAATAAACACGCTACTTTTACTTACCTCTGTGTTAAAAATCAATGTAAGAACAACCATCCAACTTTTTTTTTCTCTTTTTTTTTTCTCTGGCGCGACAGGCCGTGCAGGCCCTTGGTTACAATCTCCTGGGAGAATATACTCATGATTCACGATGTGATGTAACAGGGTAGGTACATAACTCCTTACGCCTATTTTTTGTTAGTTGCCACCAGTAGGCGGACGGGTCTCACATACTCGGGGAAGAGGCTGTGAGTGAATCCTACTTATTTACTACTTATAAAAGCCCCGCCGAGACTGGGATTCGAACTCGGGACCTCGAGCATGAGAGACTAGCGCGCTAGCCACTCAGCCACGGGCTCCCCACCATTCAACTCTACCTGTATCCAATCCTTACTATCCTAAATCATTTGCAAAATCCTCAACGCTCTTTACTTTGTCACGAATAAAATTATCCACAATGACCTTAATGCTCCATATGTTGCTGATTTCCATATGTTGTACCAGGTATCACTCCTTCCATAAAAAACTTGACTTCCAATATAATCCTCTTGCTTCCTCTCCGATTCCTGATAATCCACTGAGGCGTCTGAAAAGATGGCCTCGAGACCTTCTTGTTTAGACTCTCTACTGAAAGAGTGCTGCCAATGGGCAGTTTCTCTTCATGTTTGTTTCATGTGTTTTATCATCCATCAGCATATTTACCAGTTGTATCTTATAATAATAATAATAATAGGCTTACCGAACCCGAAGGTTCGATGCCGATACCACCAAACTTCGCCTGTCCAATATTCGCCGGTCAAGCCCAAGCGCCTGAGATCAGCCTCAATGCAATCCTCCCATCGACGCTTCGGCCTACTTTCGGACGCCTACCAGTCGGTTTAGCGAATACCAACTTTCTCGGGAATCCGATCCTCACCGAACCCAACAACTTTACGCGCCCATTTGAGTCTCCGAGATCTATCAACTCAATTATATTCATAGGGTACGATCTGCGATTCCGCGTTGTGCAACCTTCTAAAACTCCCAGTGGCCTCATCTCTCTTCGACCAAATATTTTACGCAGTACCTTATTTTCGAAAACCTTAAGCCTTGTTCATCCTTCAAAGTAAGCGGCCACGTTTCACATCCGTAAGAACCGTCGGAAGAATATTAGAGTTGTATCTTATACAGTTGTAAATTTGAAGAAAAAAAAAATTAAGAACTAAAATAATATTAGAGTTGCAAATTATTGAGTAATATGAAAACCAATCAATAATTTAAAGAAAAATGGCCTATCACCACTGCTGATTTTCAAATGCTTTCTCTCTGCTAGTTCTGAACCTATTTTAATGATTATTTAGTCGTTTTGTAAAAAAATTAACCCCTATTGAATAGCATGCACAACTAAAAATTCAACTTGTAATTTTGGAATTTATTTATTTGAACAGTACAAACGGATTTTTTATTTATTCGTTATTCGGATTCTATGTCTCTTGAAACGTAAGCTCTCAAATTTTATATTACACTTATTTACTATATCATTTTTACTTTCACTTACTATATATATAGTAAGGGGAAGTATTGCGATCGTGAAAATTTTCGAATTCCAGTTTTCAACGGAAATACACGTTTTAGGGTCCCCTGAGTCCAAATAACCAAGTCCCGCAAAAAGGTGTGTGTGTGTCTGCGTGTGTGTGGTAACTCCCGGGTGGAAACGGTAAGTCCTATGAAACTGCAATTTCATATTCAAGACAACTATACGCCCGAGACGTGACAAAACTTTTTTCATCAAAATGAGCTTACCAGAAGAGGCACTTTATACCATGCATTTTGCACCTTTTTTCGATTTTCTCGAAAACGGTTCCGACGATTTTGATTAAACTCGCTATATCGATGTAAAATTTAATGGGCTTTAATATCATGTAGGTTTTATTTTATACAAATGGTCTGACAGGGCTTAAATACCGATATTTTAAATTTTCTTCCCCTAAAGTACCTTTAATTTTATAGATTCAATAATAATAACTATATTATCTTGTTAACGATGATGAAAAACAGGTAAATATATAAATTGAATAAAATCGATACCCAACTAAAGGAGAAAACAGAAAAAAATATTTTTTTAATGCAATTTTTCGTTTTGCAAGAGCAGTAATATACATGCATGATATACCGTTGGAAAGCTAAAGATTTTATAAAAAATATCATCTCATACACAAGCTTTTAGAAGTTAATAGAGAGTGATGAGAAGAAGACAAAACTAACTGATTATTTTAGATAATAAAATAAAAGATTTTTTAATAAAACACATATTTCTATATAAATTAAATTTATTTAATTCTTTAATAGTTTCACGTATTTTTAACTCTAACTCTATTTGAAAATTCTTTCATTGATTTTTCAAATTGATGTAAGTGAAAGTCGTGTGTTGCCCGCACCAGATTTTTTTTTCTTCCATCTTTACTCAAATAAATCTTACTGATTCCAGAACACCTTACCGATTTGAATTATTCTTATTTCCAGCAACAGCAGAAAATAAATAATTAAATATATAACTCTACACATATTTATTTTCTCTACCATCAAAAATAACTGAGTTATAGTGGTACTTATAGGTAAAATTAAAATAGTTTTATTTTATTTTTTATCTTTTTTTTTTATAATTATTCGTGATTTTTTGGTTAAAAACATTATTAATTTTTGATGAGGAAGATGGTTGGGGGTGCGGTCATAAATTAGAAACACACATTTAAAATAAGTGCTATTTTAATTATGTGCCGACGTTTCGGCCTACAATGTGGGCCTTCATCAGGGCTAAAAGAAACAAGATAACAACCAATGTAATTATAGACTTAATAATGCGTTAGGTATATAATAATAATATGACAGTAATAAATTATGGGAACATAAATAATATTAAATGTAAAATGATAATAAGATGACAATTATAAAGTATGGAAATAAGGTGACAGTTATAAAGTATGGAAATAAACAAAATTAAGATGATAGTTATAAATTATGGAAGTAAACATAATTGAGATGATAATATTGTAATGAGAATATATAAATAGAGACTAAGTAAATGAAAATCCTTTATCATTTTTTTCATTTACTTAGTCTCTATTTATATATTCTCATTACAATATTATCATCTCAATTATGTCTACTTCCATACTTTATAACTATCATCTTAATTTTGTTTATTTCCATACTTTATAACTGTCACCTTATTTCCATACTTTATAATTGTCATCTTATTATCATTTTACATTTAATATTATTTATGTTCCCATAATTTATTACTGTCATATTATTATTATACACCTAACGCATTATTAAGTCTATAATTACATTGGTTGTTATCTTGTTTCTTTTAGCCCTGATGAAGGCCCACATTGTAGGCCGAAACGTCGGCACATAATTAAAATAAAACTTATTTTAAATGTGTGTTTTTAATTTATGACCGCACCCCCAACCATCTTCCTCATCTAATTTCTCAACGGTCAACAAAACTCCATCATTATTAATTTTTGTCTCTATTATCGAAAATAAGAGTTAACAGTTACAAGCGTATGTAATATATGGTCAAGATTTTAAAAACATTTTTTGTTGTCTTATTTATGGGTAAATTTTCAATTTCCAGAAGAAGTAAAAATACGTGATTTAAGCTATGTCAGACTATTTCAATTATAATGAAACCTACGTCATATTAATGGCCCATTAAATTTTCCATCGTTATAACGGGTTTAATCAAAATCGTTAGAAACGTTTTGGAGAAAATCATAAAAAAATGTATGCAAAACAAAAAAAAAAAAAGATTAATTGAATCGGTTAAGAAATATCAGAAATATAGCATATTATATTAGCAGTGGTGATAGGTCATTTTCCTTTGAATTATTTATTGCTTTTCATATTAATTAATTGTCTTTAAACAGGTATATAAACTAATATAGTTGTTTAAAAAATAATAAACTTTTGTGTAACAATTGCAGGTTTTTTGTTTTATAATTAATTTATGTTAAACATTAATTTAAATTATATAACATTCTCTCAACGTAAAGTTTTTTTTCTTACCAAGTTTGCACTTCTTGAAAACCGGAGCACTCTTTCACTAATATGCATACAGCATGTATTCTTTTTTCCCTTGCTTCTTGTATACACGCTGAATTTAAATTTCAAATTCAGGCCCACCAGAATAAGAATATGGTGAAAGTAGAAATATTCTGTATTTTCTCTCTTAAAAAATAAATATGTACGATATATATATATATATATATATATATATATATATATATATATATATATATATATATATATATACTCACACACACAGGGAAAAAAAATTGGTGCGGGCAACACACGACTTCCACTTACATCCATTTCTAAAATCAATAAAAGAATTTTCAAATACGTGAAACTATTAAAGAATTAATTTAATTGAATTTATATAGAAACATGTAATTATTAAAAAATCTATTATATTATTATCTAAAATAATCAGTTACTTTAATTTCTTTTCATCACTTTTTATTAACTTTTACGAGCTCTTGTGTATTAGATAATATTTTTTTTCTAAAGTCTTAAGCTTTCCAACGGTATATTATAAGTGTATATTATGTACATACATGTATATTACATTTCTTATGTTCAAAAACGAAAAATTGCACTAAAAAAATATTTTTTCAGTTTTCTCCTTTAGTTGGGTATCTAATTCATTCAATTAGTTGTTTTTTAAATTCGCAGAACTTACATATTAGCTGTTATTTATCAATGCTAACAAAATAATTTGGTTATTTTTATAGAATATACAAAATTAAAGGTACTTTAGAGGAAGAAAAGATGCTTATGATTGGATTAATTATTATTTAATTTATTATAACCAGTAATTTTTCAATAAAAATCTGGTGACGGGCTTTCAGTTACTCAATCAACTTTCAGTTACCTCCATTTTTAAAATCAATGAAAGAATTTTTAAATACAGTTAAAGATAAAAATACGTGTATATTATGTACATACATGTATATTACTGCTCTTATGTTCAAAAATGAAAAATTGCACTAAAAAAATATTTTTTCTTTTTTCTCCTTTAGTTGGGTATCGAATGTATTCAATTTATATATTTACCTGTTTTTCATCAGCGTTAACAAGATAATATAGTTATTTTTATAGAATCAACAAAATTAAAGGTTCTTTAGAGAAAGAAAATTTAAAATATCGGCATTTAAGCCATGTCAGACCATGTTAATCAGAATGAAACCTACATGACGTTTAAGCCTATTAATTTTACATCGATATAGCAAGTTTAATCAAAATCGTCTGAACCGTTTTTGAGAAAATCTTCTGGTAAGCTCATTTTGATGAAAAAGGTTTCGTAACGTCTCGGGCGTATATTTGTTTTAAATATGAAATTTCAGTTTCATAGGATTTACCGTTTCCGCCCGGGAGTTACCACAAACACACACACACACACAACAGACCTTTTTGCGGGACTTGGTTATTTGGACTCAGGGGACCCTAAAATGTGTATTTCCGTTAAAAACTGGAATTCGAAAATTTTCACGATCGTAATACTTGAAAGTAATAAGTGAAAGTAATGTGTGACATTTAATGAATACTAGGTTAAATATGGGAGGAATGGGGTGGTTTATTGGATGCCCAAAGCTCTATTTCTTATAAACGAATATGCCTGATATTGGTAATGTAAATGAGATTTTCCTAGCGAATTGAAAGTTTAGAGCATTTGTCTAGTAAGTGTTATAGTAATCACTACCTACAAGCAGTTTCTTTTCGTGTGAGGGTTCTATGTTAGGCTTTTGTATTGATCAAGTCCTAGATTGTTTCTAGTTGTGATTATAAGTTGTGTGACGCTCGCACCGTACCTGATTTTTCTCTTTAATGAAAATAATACCACAACCCACGACCTAAGAACGAACTGACCCCTAACCACCCTTAACCCCACAGATACCCCACGACCCTAACACAATATTCATGCAATCGTCATCAGATTACTCCCGTCCTATTCCCGTGCACGTTTCGACAAAGCTTTTTCCTTCAACTGGTTGACCTAGTATTACCTAGCTCGTTGGAGGAGAATTGCTATAAGTATAACAAAGGATGGATCCCAAGGTAGCTTTTATAGGGATAGACGCTGATTAAGGTTAGTGTAGAAAGAGTATTTGTAAAGTGCACATATTTTTACTTTCACTTACTATATATAGTAAGGGAAAGTATTGCGATCGTGAAAATTTTCGAATTCCAGTTTTCAACGGAGATACACGTTTTTAAAACCTTTTAAACCCTTTTCATCAAAATGAGCTTACCAGAAGAGCCACTTTATAACATGCATTTTGCACCTTTTTCATTCGATTTCGCGTTTTGATTCTATCAAACACGGTTCCGACGATTTTGATTAAACCGAATCAATGTAAAATTTAATGGGCTTTAATATCATGTAGGTTTTGTTCTGATTAAAATGGTCTGACAGGGCTTAAATGCCGATATTTTAAATTTTCTTTCTCTAAAGAACCTTTAATTTTGTTGATTCTATAAAAATAACTATATTACAACGAGCTAGGTAATACTAGGTCAACCAGTTGAAGGAAAAAGCTTTGTCGAAACGTGCACGGGAATAGGACGGGAGTAATCTGATGACGATTGCATGAATATTGTGTTAGGGTCGTGGGGTATCTGTGGGGTTAAGGGTGGTTAGGGGTCAGTTCGTTCTTAGGTCGTGGGTTGTGGTATTATTTTCATTAAAGAGAAAAATCAGGTACGGTGCGAGCGTCACACAACTTATAATCACAACTAGAAACAATCTAGGACTTGATCAATACAAAAGCCTAACATAGAACCCTCACACGAAAAGAAACTGCTTGTAGGTAGTGATTACTATAACACTTACTAGACAAATGCTCTAAACTTTCAATTCGCTAGGAAAATCTCATTTACATTACCAATATCAGGCATATTCGTTTATAAGAAATAGAGCTTTGGGCATCCAATAAACCACCCCATTCCTCCCATATTTAACCTAGTATTCATTAAATGTCACACATTACTTTCACTTATTACTTTCAAGTATTACGATCGTGAAAATTTTCGAATTCCAGTTTTTAACGGAAATACACATTTTAGGGTCCCCTGAGTCCAAATAACCAAGTCCCGCAAAAAGGTCTGTGTGTGTGTGTGTGTGTGTTTGTGGTAACTCCCGGGCGGAAACGGTAAATCCTATGAAACTGAAATTTCATATTTAAAACAAATATACGCCCGAGACGTTACGAAACCTTTTTCATCAAAATGAGCTTACCAGAAGATTTTCTCAAAAACGGTTCAGACGATTTTGATTAAACTTGCTATATCGATGTAAAATTAATAGGCTTAAACGTCATGTAGGTTTCATTCTGATTAACATGGTCTGACATGGCTTAAATGCCGATATTTTAAATTTTCTTTCTCTAAAGAACCTTTAATTTTGTTGATTCTATAAAAATAACTATATTATCTTGTTAACGCTGATGAAAAACAGGTAAATATATAAATTGAATACATTCGATACCCAACTAAAGGAGAAAAAAGAAAAAATATTTTTTTAGTGCAATTTTTCATTTTTGAACATAAGAGCAGTAATATACATGTATGTACATAATATACACGTATTTTTATCTTTAACTGTATTTAAAAATTCTTTCATTGATTTTAAAAATGGAGGTAACTGAAAGTTGATTGAGTAACTGAAAGCCCGTCACCAGATTTTTATTGAAAAATTACTGGTTATAATAAATTAAATAATAATTAATCCAATCATAAGCATCTTTTCTTCCTCTAAAGTACCTTTAATTTTGTATATTCTATAAAAATAACCAAATTATTTTGTTAGCATTGATAAATAACAGCTAATATGTAAGTTCTGCGAATTTAAAAAACAACTAATTGAATGAATTAGATACCCAACTAAAGGAGAAAACTGAAAAAATATTTTTTTAGTGCAATTTTTCGTTTTTGAACATAAGAAATGTAATATACATGTATGTACATAATATACACTTATAATATACCGTTGGAAAGCTTAAGACTTTAGAAAAAAAATATTATCTAATACACAAGAGCTCGTAAAAGTTAATAAAAAGTGATGAAAAGAAATTAAAGTAACTGATTATTTTAGATAATAATATAATAGATTTTTTAATAATTACATGTTTCTATATAAATTCAATTAAATTAATTCTTTAATAGTTTCACGTATTTGAAAATTCTTTTATTGATTTTAGAAATGGATGTAAGTGGAAGTCGTGTGTTGCCCGCACCAATTTTTTTTTCCCTGTGTGTGTGAGTATATATATATATATATATATATATATATATATATATATATATATATATATATATATATATATATATATCGTACATATTTATTTTTTAAGAGAGAAAATACAGAATATTTCTACTTTCACCATATTCTTATTCTGGTGGGCCTGAATTTGAAATTTAAATTCAGCGTGTATACAAGAAGCAAGGGAAAAAAGAATACATGCTGTATGCATATTAGTGAAAGAGTGCTCCGGTTTTCAAGAAGTGCAAACTTGGTAAGAAAAAAAACTTTACGTTGAGAGAATGTTATATAATTTAAATTAATGTTTAACATAAATTAATTATTAAACAAAATACCTGCAAATGTTACACACAAGTTTATTATTTTTTAAACAACTATATTAGTTTATATACCTGTTTAAAGACAATTAATTAATATGAAAAGCAATAAATAATTCAAATGAAAATGACCTATCACCACTGCTAATATCAATGTGTTATATTTCTGATATTTCTTAACCGATTCGATTAATTTTTTTTTTTTTTTTGTTTTACATACATTTTTTTATGATTTTCTCCAAAACGTTTCTAACGATTTTGATTAAACCCGTTATAACGATGGAAAATTTAATGGGCATTAATATGACGTAGGTTTCATTCTAATTGAAATAGTCTGACATAGCTTAAATTCCCTTAAAGTACCTTAAATTTTGTGGGTTCTATAAAAATAACCAAATTATCTTGTTAGTATTGATAAATAACATCTAAATATGTAAGTTTTGCGAATTCAAAAAACAACTAAAGGAGAAAACTGAAAAAATATATTTTTAATGCAATTTTTTTATTTTGAACATAGAAACAGTAATGTACACTTACAATATACCGTTAGAAAGCTAAAGATTTTAGAAAAAAAAAAACATTATCTAATACACAAGAGCTTGTAAAAGTTAATAAAGAGTGATGAAAAGCCGATAAAACTAACTGATTCTTTAATAGTTTCAAGTTTAATAGTTTTTATTTTTAAGTGTATTTGAAAATTCTTTCATTGATTTTAAAAATGGAGGTAATTGAAAGTCGCGTGTTGCCCGCATCAGTTTTTTACAACTACTTTAATCAGACGATGGTACAGTGGGAGTCCTAAATTTTGCCTATCCAGGTTCTATTAGGATAGGATCTTTAACGAGTACCTGACATCGCAAAGGCTTGGGACCACCATTTTACAATTTTTCTGTTCTCTTCTAAGGACAGAATTAGAAATGATCTTTTACTTTTAAAGATATCTGCCGGGTTTGAACACGCGACCTTGGGCATACAAGACTGTTAAGCTAACCATTACACCATAGACGACCCCTCAAAAGGTCCTATAACTCAAATGTCAAATTTATGGTAAGAGGTCTCTTGGCCATTTCCTTTTAAGTCTTTTAAGTCGCCTCGATGGATTGTCAGGAATAGATGTTGAGGAGAGGTCAGGGATAAGTGGGTTTGAGTGGGCAGGAAGTTTGGAGTGGAAGGATGTATATCTGGATCGGGCCAAGTCTTCAACTAAAGGGATATTTATTATAGGTGGAATAGTCAGGAATCAGCCATGTCCAAGCATAAACCACAGTTTATGCTTGGACATGGCTCAGTAATGTCCTGATGATGGCTCACAAGCTTGAGCCGAAACGTTGGCAAAATTAAAAACTTTTCAATAAATGTCTGACTCCTGATTATTCCACCTATAATAGTTTCCGCAGTCGACTATACATCCTCAATATAAAGGGATATTTAGTTCTTTATGGATAATTTTATTTGTAACAAAGTATGGAGTGTTGAGGATTCTTCGAAGGATTTTGGATTGCAGGGATTGGATGCGAGAGGAATTTGATGGTTTAGTGGACCTCCTTAGCTCAAAGCCGTAAGTTCAAATAGGCCTTATAATGGTTATATAAATGAGTTTTTTGTAGTTAATAGGAAGTTTTGATCGTTTGTCGAGTAAGTGTTGTAGTAATCGGTATCTACGAGCAGTTTCCTGTCGTTTCAGTCTAGTATGATCGTTCCATGTGAGGCGTTTGTCTAGGTATAGTCCTAAGTACCGAATCTGTTTAACAGGAGTAAGATATTGCTAAAGGATACGGTGGGCCAGGAAGTCATAGGTTCCTTAAGACGTTGAGTGAAGGTTATTTGATAGGATTTATTTTAATTTTCCAGTTCTGACACCATCAAGTGATTTTAAAGATCATCTTTTAAAGTTTATGATCTGTCATACGTTGGCTAGATACTTTAAACAACATGTACGTAAAAGTAAACTGTAAAAAATGAAATGAAAATATAAAATACTAACATAAATTTCAATAAAACCTTGATCGCAATAAGCTATTGACTTAGTCATTAGCGAGCGCACTTAGAATCGATTAGCGAGCCATTCGATATTAATTTCAATAGCTGCTATTGTGATTATTGATAAGAGGAGGTGTCCTTTCTATTGTTTGGAGAATCAATTCAAACACTTCCTACATTCAACTCGTTGACATTAATTTGTTAATCGATATCGGAAGGTTTTTCCTGTTTTAAAAGTCGTTTAGCCATTAGTGCTAGGGTATATGGTATGAGAGCCAATTTGTTTCCTTGTTAATAAAACAATTATAGAAGGGAATTGCATTGCGGAATATATTTATTTAATTTAAATAATACAGGCAAAACCTATTGAAGAAGTTTCAAATTTAAATATTCAAAATTTTACACTACTTTCATTCTTTCAAATTTACTTGTTGTATTACTTGTTATACAGTTGTAAATTCCAATAAATAAATATATATATAAAATGTACAAATTAACTTATGTTACAATTTAATTTATAAAATATTGGGTTGTCGGGAAAGTTCATAGAGAAATTTAGACAAATTATCAGCAAATCACAACATTAAATCCTTTCAATAAGCTCATGGGGAACCCAAACGTCGTAACGACAGATGTACCCGGCCTTCTTTAGATGATAGAATTGATATAAAACGGTTGATTTGCAGGGTCTTAACTCCGTAGCTATCTCAAGAACAGTAATTCGTGAATTGTTTTTGATGATCGTCATAACATTCTCGATGTCAAGAGTTGAACTCTGGCCAGCCCGGGGTTGGTCTTCCAAATTGAAATCTCCTGATCTAAACCGCGAAAACCACTTCTGAACTGTGATATCAGCAATTGAATCGCTGCCATACACGGCACGAATCTTTTTTGCAGTTTGGGCTGCGTTTTTCCCTTTTTTAAAAAAAGAATAGCATAATATGCCGAAAATGAACTTAATCGTGTCTCAGGTTGATTTGCTATAAACTACACTACTGAGCCTTAACAAAGACAAATTCAGTGTGTAAACATTGTTAATTTCATGAGGATTAAAGGCAGGATTAGCTTTGTGATTCATTTTTAGTAGAAAAAATAGAGTTCCATTCGCTTAATTTTTTTCCCCTTCTATACTATTCAATTATTTTGTTGTTGTTTCTTAGTAAAACTAATTAATTTCGATGTTATAAAGTAAATCTTCTGTTAACGTCATTTTGGGGAAAAATATTTGTTTATTTAACGTCACTTTATGCTACTATGGCTAATCGGACGATGCTACAGTGGGAGTCCTAAATCTAGCCTATCCAGGTTTAATTAGGATAGGGATCATTAACGAGTACCTGACATCGCACAGGCTCGGGACCACATTTTTACGTCCCCTCCGAAAGACGGCATAACTAAGGATTTTTTACACCCATTAAAATATCCTAGGGACACCTGTGGGTTTGAACTAGTTACTTTGGGCATAGAAGGCTGTTTTGCTAGCCGCTATGTTACAGATGATCCCGGAAAAAAGTTCGAGTACTTCTTAGGGTTCATATCTATCTATTTAACATCCATACTTGGTTGTGCGAATTGGTTTTTTGGACCCAGAAGACCTTAAACATGCGCATTATTTGAAAACTGAGTATTATATGCAAAAATGTTACTTTCACGAATTAGTTTCTCTAATATTATATCTTACATATAGCTAAGCGAAGCTATAAAAAAAGGGACTAATTTGTAGACAATGTTGTAAGGAAGACGTTAGATAGAAGATTATCCTGGTTGGCTTCGACCCAAATGGCAGAGCTGATCATTGATGAGGAAGTTCGGGGATCTTGCCAGCTTTATCACCTCAGCAGGTCTTTGTTAGGGTCTCAACGGATGTGCAGTCTGTCATCGACATCCAAAAAACATATTGACTCTTTATTCACCAAGATTATGGGCGTAGCAGGAAGCAAGGTGGAGTTCTGCATATCGTATTTTTTCAACAAGAACTAGCGGAATGTTATGGAAGGACAATGTGGGGCATTATGTTATAGGTATACGACAAAGGGTAAAAGTAATTTGGTGGGATATGTTGGAATTTATTTTAATTCTCTAATTCTGACACCATACCTCAATGTATAACACACAAGTGTCGTCAGCATAGTTAGAAAAGAAAATGTTAGGATGGGACGGGATATCAGCTGTATAAACTGCGTAAAGAATACATGGAAGGAATTAGTCCGGGTGGTGGTCATTAAATGAAACAACTGAACAGTTTCAACTATTTTATTGTTTGTCAATGTTTCGACCCCCATCAACTATTTTATTGTTTGCCAACGTTTCGACCCCCATTAACAATAGTAATTCTCAACGGTCAACTAATTATATCCACAACACTGTATAAAATGGGTCCTAGGGTACTGCCTTGAGGAACACCAGAAAAGTGACTAAAGATGGATGAATAGGAATTATTATGATTGACTTTGAAAGATCTGTCAGTGAGGTAGGACTGGATGATAAGAAAGTATGTAGGGGGAGTATTTTGCGGAGATTGTAAAGCAGTCCCGGCTACCAAAAAAAACTTATAATTTAATTTTCTTCCCTAACCGTTGATAATCGACCTATGGATGATATGAATTTTTTTGGTTCTGTTGCGGTCTAGTATTTTCTCTCACAATATGGCGGGGCATTTATGAGCCCCCCTCTCGAAAACGAAAAGTTGTATTAATGATGGAGTTTTGTTAACCGTTGAGAAATTAGACGAGGAAGATGGTTGGGGGTGCGGTCATAAATTAGAAACACACATTTAAAATAAGTGCTATTTTAATTATGTGCCGACGTTTCGGCCTACAATGTGGGCCTTCATCAGGGCTAAAAGAAACAAGATAACAACAAATGTGATTATAGACTTAATAATGCGTTAGGTATATAATAATAATATGACAGTAATAAATTATGGGAACATAAATAAAATTAAATGTAAAATGATAATAAGATGACAATTATAAAGTATGGAAACAAGATGACAGTTATAAAGTATGGAAATAAACAAAATTAAGATGATAGTTATAAAGTATGGAAGTAAACATAATTGAGATGATAATATTGTAATGAGAATATATAAAGAGAGACTAAGCAAATGAAAAAAATGACAAAGGAAAAATATGTGAACAATTAAAATTTTAAATATTAACAATTTTGAAGTGATATATGACGGTAATATATTAAAAACATAGTGAAGAGTATAGGTAATATATAAAAAAGAACATAGTCATTACAAAAGAGAAACAGTATGAATAAAAAATAATTTTAAATTTTAAAATAATGTAACATTAAACTAATAATTATATGTCAGGATATGCAACGGAGAAAGATATGAGTATGGAAAGGGGGAGAAAGAAATGGGCGATGAAAAAGTTGTATAAGACTAATATTTCATATTTTAGAAGTGTATAGGGGCCTGAGATGCCTATCTTTATGCCTCTCAAGTCTAATGTGGGTCCTCCATGTATGTAAGTATGGTCCCAAATATCGCACTCCTTCTGAATATGGAATAGGTATATCATGTAAATATACTGTTGAACATTCGACATGTTTGAGCATTAATAACACGCAAACGTTGGAACACAATCCAAAGATCCTTGATCAGTCAAAGTTCGAGCATGCGCAGAAATGTAATCAGGATCGGCCGTTTAGTTGTCATCGTTTAACTATCAGGATTGGAGGGTCGCATTGCACAATTTAAACTGAGATTTAACTGAATTTATAAATTTTAAAGTTTATGTTCTGCCATACGTTGGCTAGATGCTATAAACAACAAGTATGTGTTTGGTAAACTGTAAAAAATTAAATGAAAAAATATAATACTGACATGACTTTCAATAAAACCTTGAGTGTATATGCCCAAGATGTTACAGCAACTTTTTTTAAACAAAATCGGCCAACCATAAGAGCAACTTTATACTATGCATTAATTAGCATTTTAGGATTTTCTCATAAGCGGTTCTAACGATTTTATAATCTATTATATTTCAAATAATATTATATTTCAAATCGCTTTCTCGATGTAAAATATAATTTTTTACTTTTACTTACTATATATAGTAAGGGAAAGTATTGCTATCGTGAAAATTTTCGATTTCCAGTTTTCAACGGAAATACACGTTTTAGGGTCCCCTGAGTCCAAATAACCAAGTCCCGCAAAAAGGTGTGTGTGTGTGTGTGTGTGTGTGTGTGTGTGTGTGTGTGTGTGTGTGTGTGTGTGGGTGTGTCTGTGTGTGTGTGTGTGTGTGTGTGTGTGTGTGTGTGGTAACTCCCGGGCGAAAACGGTAAGTCCTATGAAACTGAAATTTCATATTTAAGACAACTATACGCCCGAGACGTGACAAAACTTTTTTCATCAAAATGAACCTACCAGAAGAGGCACTTTATACTATGCATTTTGCACCTTTTTTCGATTTTCTCAAAAATGGTTCCGACGATTTTGATTAAACTCGCTATATCGATGTAAAATTTAATGGGCTTTAATATCATGTAGGTTTTATTTAGATAAAAATGGTCTGACAGGGCTTAAATGCCGATATTACCTTTAATTTTGTAGATTCAATAATAATAACTAGATTATCTTGTTAACGCTGATGAAAAACTGGTAAATATATAAATTGAATCAATTCGATACCCAACTAAAGGAGAAAACAGAAAAAATATTTTTTTAATGCAATTTTTCGTTTTTGAACATAAGAGCAGTGATATACATGTATGATATACCGTTGGAAAGCTAAAGATTTTAGAAAAATTATCATCTCATACACAAGCTTTTAAAAGTTAATAGAGAGTGATGAAATGAACATAAAACTAACTGATTATTTTAGATAATAATATAATAGATTTTTGAATCAAACACATGTTTCTATAGAAATTTAATTTGATTAATTCCTTGATAATTTCACGTATTTTTATCTCTAACTGTATTTGAAAATTCTTTCATTGATTTTAAAAATGGAGGTAAGTGAAAGTCGTGTGTTGCCCGCACCAGATTTTTTAAATATCGTGAAGGTTTCATTCTGCCTGGGCTTAAATACCGATGATTTGAATTTTATTTTCTTAAGTACACTATTTAATAACAATTTATTTACAATTGTTTTTTGTTTGTTCTTCATTGCTATTTTTTATCTGCAAAAAAAAATTGCAATAAGCAAATATGATAACTTCCGAAAGTCGGTTAATTCAAGGCATCTCTAGGCCACCGCCTCAAAAGTCGTCGGGGTGGGTTGTACGGGTTCGTGTAGGATTTAAGTGTTTGGGGTCGATGGGTTCATGTTGTAAGTCAGTCTGTCATGAAATTTTTTTTAATATTCTGTGGCTGTGTCTAAAAACTGTATGTCCAAGACCTTGAGAAGTAATTCGTTGGTTACACAAAACGGTGCATCCACGATTTTTCGTAATATTTTCGATTGAAGAGACTGAATTATTTGGATGTTCGAGGTTTTCGCAGATCCCTATAGCTCTATCCCGTATGTCCATAAAGGTTTGATCAGTACTTTGTAAATAGTATTTTGGTGTTCACTGATAATTTAGATCGTTTGTCAAGTAGACGGGATAATATTCCAAATCGTCTGTTCAGCTGTTTTCTTTTAAGTCTATTGAGGGTCCTCCATGTCAGTCTTTTGCCTAATTACAGTCCCAAATATCGTACTTCTTCTGATTTTGAAATAAGATTATCTTTGAAATAGACTGCTGGAAATTCCCCATGATTAAGCGTGAAAACGATAAATAAACTCTTTGATTGATTCATTTTCACTTTCCATCTTTTAGCCCAACTGGATAAATCATCAACGTGGTTTTAAAACATGATAAATGCCATTATTTGGTTTTGATGGGATGCAAAAAGAGCTGTGTCGTCTGTAAAAATGGCTAGTAAGATGTGATCATTATCTGGTAGGTGTGAGGTGTAGATATTAAATAGTAACGGTCCCAGTACACAGCCTTGTGGGACCCCTGCTTGAACACGTTTTATTTCAGAAAATGCGTCTCCTACTTTTACAGTAAAGTGTCGGTCTGTCAAGTAAGAGAGTAATAATATATATTTTTTTAATATCATGTAGTTTTTATTCCGACAGAAATAGTCTGCCTGGGCTTAAATGCCGATAATTAAAAAAAAAAATTATTAATTTATTGAAATTTACAACTATATTAGTAAATACATCAAGTAAATTGGCTCATAATATAGATAATATACATGAAAAGACATGAAGAGAATATGCCCATTGGCAACACTCCACTAGGTAATCTACACTAGAAGGTCTAGAGGCCATCTTCTTTTCAGACGCCTCGGAGGATTGTCTGGAATGGAAGAGGAAGCAAGGATTGAAACTAGTGGGTTAATGTGGGAGTGGAGTTTGTCATGGAAGGAATGATACCTCGTACGGGCCAAATCAGCAACATATGAGACATAAAGGCCTATATGGATGAGTTTGTTTGTGACAAAGTAAGGAGCATTGAGGATTTTTCGAAGGATTTTGGATTGTAAGGATGAATACGGGAAGAATTTGATGGTTTAGTAGAGCCCCAAAGCTCAACTCCGTACGTCCAGATAGGACTAATGATAGTAATATAGATGAGACTTTTGTAGTTAAGTGGAAGGTTAGAGCGTCTGTCCAGTAAGTGTTGAAGTAAGCGAAAGCGTCGGGTAGTTTCTTGTCGTTTCAGTCTTGCGTGCGGATTCCAAGTTAGTCGTTTGGCAAGTAGGAGTCCTAGATAGCGAATCTGTTCAACTGAGACAAGCGGGATATTATTAAAGGACACTGTAGGGCAGGATGTCATAGGTTTACGACGAAGGGTAATTTGGTGGGATTTGTTGGAATTAATTAACGATAATTTAAATGTTATTTTTTCAAGTTCGGTATTTAATAACAAAATTAAGTATTATCTTTTCTATTTATTTAAAAAAAAATCGGAATGCAAAAATATTTGTGTTATAATATCACAGCTTTATTTAGAACTGAATCCATAAAAAATAACAGAGAACTGTACGAGAATAAACTTTAATACAAAACGTAATGAGTTGGATTCTTTCCAAAGTCTAAACATTTTTCTTATTTCCCTCGGGGAAGCGGATAGAACCATCTTATAATTTGTCCAAGTTTATCAAACAAAAATCATGTTTAAATTATGTAAAAGTTTAAATCCATTACATAGATTTCACAGCTTTCATTTATTGTTTATTCGTTTTAGGTGGAATACTCAGGATTCAATCTTTTTCTAAATTTTTTAATTTTTCCGACGTTTCGGCTCATGCTTGTGAGCCATCACAGGGCATTATTGACCCATGTCCAAGCATAAACAGACTTGAGTTTGAGGAGCTTGGAGCAGCTAGTTACCAAAAAAGGCGTTAGATAAAGTTCTTGAATGCGACAATTGAGACGTTGATTTCCAAAAGATACTATATTCACTTTAGAAAATTTTATAGTAAACGCAAAAATCTATCATTTATTGATTATTGGATTTTTTTAAAATTAAAACTAGCTGTGACCCGCATTTTTGCTCGCGAATAATGCATTTCGTATTAATTTATGTGTGTTTATGGTAAGAGTGGCTATAATAAATATCAACTATCAGCTACACTTAGTTATAATTTGAAGCCCGATCTAGACTTCTTCCTGTCAAATTTACAATAGCGACCAGTAGAAGTAGTTATACCCATAATTACTAAATATGTAAAAATAATCGTCACAAACCGTTGGCAACCTGTGTCCGTTGACAAATGTCAATTATTGATATTTGTCGGCAAAACCTTACACCTGAATCACTCCCTTTTTTTTTAGAATACAAAAATAATGTTCTATTGTGTTCTTGAATTTAATATTTTTCTAGCCAATTGAAATATATAAAAAACAAAAACAAAAAACAATTGAATATATTTTCATAGGAACCTACACACGAAACAGATATCAAATACAATATGCTTAAAAGGGTCGGTCACCTGTATGTAGTGGTCAGCCTGGTGCCCTTAAGATTTTTAATGGGAGTAAAAAAAAAACATTTTACGAAGGGGACGTAAAATGGTGGTCCCAAGCCTTTGCTATGTCATGAAATCGTTAAACATCTCTACCCTAACTAAACTTGGATAGGCAAAAATTAGTCATCATACGATTAGCCATAGTAGTATAAAAGTGACGTTTAACGAATAGATAACAACAGCAATATGCTTAAAAATATTTGTTATAAAATCTTTGTGCCTTTGCTTATACATATCAGATTAAGACGATTTTACTTCCAAGTTGTTAGAAATTTGATATTTTAAATGAGTACTGATAATTTTTTAGGAGACGTTTACTTTTTGTGTTATTCAAAAACCAATTTTTTAAAAGGTTTTAGACCTTTCAACCTGAAAGTCGAAGATTTCCAAACCCAGACATATTCTGAAGCGACTTCGTCTGCGTCAATTTCTGTTATTATGATCGCTATAAAGAAGTTTTTAAATATTTACACCTGTGTTTTATTAATTTTTACGGCAAAAGATAAATTAACGGGAAATTAAATTATTTTAAAATTAAAAGGTAAATAATTTCTAATCATTGGGATGAGAGGTTTTTTTCCTCCTAATTTTCCCCGTTTTTCCCCAAATTTTCCACTGATTCTTCATTCCTATTGGTCGCAGCGTGATGCTATATAGCCTATAACCTTCCTCGATAAATGGACTATCCAACGCAAAAAGGATTTGTCAATCCGAACCAGTAGTTTCTGAGATTAGCGCGTTCAAACAAACAAACTCTTTTACAGCTTTATAATATTAGTATAGATAATAAAAGTTGATTTTTAAGTGTGTTGCCAACTCGTTTTTCCAAATTATTGAACTTTTCCGATGATTTTAAACAATATAATATGGATATAGTACTTTTGGGGATGAAACATAGATATAGTACTTTTTGGAAAGAATTAAAAGGGATATAGTACTTTTTGAAAGAATATAACGTGCGATAAGTTGGTAACAGTCACTATAACCTTCCTCATACAACAAAACCGATAACTAAAGTCTTTATATAGTTAATTACTAAGTTTTGTAAATTTCCTTATTCTCCCTCTGAGAAATATCTTTCTTTGTTGGTTAATTACATTGATTATCTATTCTTCATAAAGAAAGTGAATATTCAAAGGACAATTTATCTATTTATGGCATTATAATGAGAAAGTATGTAATTATAAAGTTTATTTTGAACTTGTATTTACTATTTGTGTGAATGTAGCAAATTTAATTATATTATTAGCGACGTAAAAACAATATTTAACCATAGATACTGATAAATAATAACTTTTGAGCTATTATTTTACATAAAAAAATCGACTACTAAGTTCGTGGAGTGCTACTTCCAACTATTTGCTGCATCAAATACCATTATTCTATTGAAATGTGAGTTTCTGAAAATTTTTAAACCAAGAAGGAATACTATGAAAAAACTTAATTTAATTGACGACCTAAAAGAACCAAAGCGACGCAACTAAGTTGTTTCAAATAGCTTAAGTACTGATTATTAGGTTAAAACCAGTGATCAAAATAATAGCGGTGATTCAAGACGTGCTAAATGAACCAATAAAAATGCATAAAATGATGAAAACAATAAATTAATGGTGATATATTACGAGATTAGGTGCTCTGCCGTATAGTAGGAAATATAGTATCTTTTGGAAGGAAATGAAAGGAAAGGTTATATCTGTTTACATAGGATATAGTACCTTTAGGAACGAAACATGGATATAGTACCTTTTGGAACGAAACATAGATATAGTACCTTTTGGAATGAAATGTAATGTGGATTTAGTACCTTTTGGAATGAAATGTAATGTGGATTTAGTACCTTTTGGAATGAAATGCAATTTTTTATATGCAGTTTTTTAGATAAAATTTGATGACGGATTTAAATAAAACTAAGCCATTAGAATACAAATATGTGAAAATATCAACTTTTAAAAAAATGTCCTTTAGTACGTTTTTGAAATCAACGTCTCAATTCTCACAGGTTTTAGGCGCTAGTAGTCTTGTTGACTTCTGTGGAGGTGAACTGTTATGGAAAATATTTTTTTCCAGAAACAATTCTTTATTGAATAATATTACAATCAGTCCAATTTAGGATATTTTTAATATTGATAAAGTACAACATTCATACTAAATCCACACGATATATACAAAACAATAAATCTATATAATAATAATACAATATACATATATACAAAACAAAATCGATAAAAATATATACAAAAGTCACTCATACCTATATACAATTCTCAAGCATACAGCACGTGAGTGGAGAATCTAGCCAATGCTAGAACTCCAATATACATGTTACAAGAGATCTCAAGGCCACTGCCGTTTCAACCTTCTAGGAGGATGGTAAGGATGTGTGGAGCTGGATAGGGATTGAGCGATTGACAGGATCACTTGCAGCTGGGTGGCTAGCGTAACAGCCTCCCATGCTAAAGGTCACGGGTTCAAACCCGCAGGTGGTTCTAGGATTTTTTAATGGGAGTAAAAAATCCTTAGTTACGCCGTCCTTTGGAGGGGACGTTAAAAGGTGATCCCGAGCCTGTGCGCTGTCAGGTACTCGTTAAAGATCCTATCCTAATAAACCTGGATAGACAAAATTTAGGACTCCCACTGTAGCATCGTCCGATTAGCCATAGTAGCATAAAGTGACGTTAAATAAATAAACAAACAAAGGGATTGAGCTAGAGGATTAGGATAATGGATAAGGTTCTGATGTAATTTATGGTATAAGATTTAAAAGAAATGGAATATTTAGGTCGCGGTGTAAGGTATGGCTGGATACATAATAAGGAGCCTTAACTATTGTTCAGAGGACTTTGGATTGGAAGTATTGAATGTGTTTGATGTAAGTAAATTTGGCGGTCCCCACAGTTCAAGTCCGTAGGTCCAAATAGGTTTCGGTACTGTCTTTTATATTAGCAGTTTGCTCTCGATAGATAATTTAGAATATCTGTCCAGTAGTCTGTATAATTGTCCAAATCGTCGATTAAGTTCTTGTCGTTTAAATGAAGTATGCGGGTTCCAAGTTAGTCTTTTGTCCAGAAGGAAGCCAAGATACGGAATGTGTCGGAGAAAGGAAGATATTAGTAATATCGGTATCGAACATTCGGTTTCGCTGAGCCTATTGTTTACTCATTAAAAATATCAAATATTGATGTTTTAGTCAGAATTTAATATCATACTGATAACTATATGTTCAAAGAACTATGAGTACGTAACAAAGACATCCTTGATGTCACAGGAAACGATAAAAAAAAAAAAAAGTTAATAAACGTCTATAGAAGAATACGAAACGGAAATCTTTTTGGCAAATGCGTTATAAATATTCAATAAGCTAGATCGTCGAATTGCGTAGGTACCATAATCTATTCCTGCGTGCATCCGAAGAATAGAAATCGTCATTATGCAAAAGAAATAAAAAAATCTGGTGCGGGCAACACACGACTTTCACTTACCGTTGTTAAAATCCATTAAAGAATTTTCAAATACAGTTAGTTAGAGATAAAAATAAGTGAAAATATTAAAGAATTAATTAAAATGAATTTCTATAGAAACATGTGTTTTATTAAAAAATCTATTACATTGTTATCTAAAATAATCAGTTAATTTTATCTTCTTCACTCTCTATTAAGTTTTAAAATCTTGAGTATAAGATAATTTTTTTTTTTAATCTTTAGCTTTCCAACGGTATATCATATATGTATATTACTGCTCTTATGTTAAAACAAAATCATTAAAAAAATATTTTTTCTGTTTTCTTCTTTGGTTGGGTGTCGAATTCATTAAATTTATATATTTACCTGATTTTCATCAGTGGTAACAAGATGATATAGTTCTTTTTATAGAATCAACAAAATTAAAGATACTTTAGAGAAAGAAAATTTAAAATATCGGCATTTAAGCACTTTCAGACCATTTTAATCAGAATGAAACCTAAATGATATTAAAGCTCATTAAATTATTCATCGATATAGCAGCGAGTTTAATCAAAATCGTCGGAACCGTTTTCGATAAAATCGAAAAAAAGTGCAAAATGCATTGTATAAAGTGGTTCTTCTGGTAAGCTCATTTTGATGAAAAAGGTTTTGTAACGTCTCGGGCGGATTTTTGTCTTAAATATGAAATTTCAGTTTCATAGGACTTACCGTTTCCGCCCGGGAGTTACCACACACACACACACACCTTTTTGGTTAATTATATTAAAAATCTGGTGCGGGCAACACACGACTTTCACTTACCTCCATTTTTAAAATCAATGAAAGAATTTTCAAAAAATACAGTTAGAGATAAAAATACGTGAAATTATTAAGGAATTAATCAAATTGAATTTATATAGAAACATGTGTTTTATTAAAAAATCTATGATATTATTATCTAAAATAAACAGTTAATTTTATCTTCTTTACATCACTCTCTATTAAGTTTTAAAATCTTGAGTATAAGATAATTTTTTTTTTTAATCTTTAGCTTGCCAACGATATATCATACATGTATATTACTGCTCTTATGTTAAAACAAAATCATTAAAAAAATATTTTTTCTGTTTTCTCCTTTAGTTGGGTGTCGAATTCATTCAATTTATATATTTACCTGTTTTTCATCAGTGGTAACAAGATAATATAGCTACTTTTATAGAATCAACAAAATTAAAGGTATTTTAGGGGAAAGACAATTTAAAATATCGGCATTTAAGCACTTTAAGACCATTTTAATCAAAATTAAAACCTACATGGTATTAAAGCCTATTATTTTTACATCGATATAGCGAGTTTAATCAAAATCGTCGGAACCGTTTTCGAGAAAATCGAAAAAAAGTGCAAAATGCATAGTATAAAGTGGCTCTTCTGGTGAGCTCATTTTGATGAAAAAGGTTTTGTAACGTCTCGGGCGTATATTTTTCTTAAATATGAAATTTCAGTTTCATAGGACTTACCGTTTCCGCCCGGGAGTTACCACACACAGACCTTTTTGCGGGACTTGGTTATTTGGACTCAGGAGACCCTAAAACGTGTATTTCCGTTGAAAACTGGAATTCGAAAATTTTCACGATCGCAATACTTTCCCTTACTATATATAGTAAGTGAAAGTAAAATCAGATCCCCGCAAAACACCACCTTCACTTACCTTGATTGTTTTAAAAAAACATTTTTATTAATATTTACAACTATATTAAAAAAACACATCAAGTAAATGTGATGTGTTATATAATACAATGACATTATATACATGTAGAGAAGCTTCCCATTGGAAGCACTCTAAATATATTCTAATCTAGAAGGCGCTGGGGTCATCTCCTTTTCAGGCGCATCAGAGGATTATCAGGAATTGAAGATGAAGAAAAGGTTGAAACTAGTGGATTAAAATAGAGTTTTTCATGAAAGGATTAATATCTGGTCCGGACCTTTATTGTTAAAATATATTTACGAACTTTTAAGTAAAATAATGTTGAGAAAAAAAAAGGTCAAAGTATTCAATTGAGTTGCGATAAAAACCTATTATTAGATACAATAATATAACAATTTGAATTATTATATACACTAATAGTTGTATCTCTCTTTCATCGCTCCCAATTACCTTATACAACTACATACATGGGTCACCTGTGGTGAATTGGCTGGCATAACCTTATATGCGTAAGATTGCAGATTTAAACCCGGCTAATAGTCCTAAGGACGGAAAATGACATTTCCGATCCTGTGCTATGTCAGGTACTCGTTATAGATAACTATCCTAATAAAACCTAGATAGGCAAAATTTAGGACTCCCACTGTAGCATCCTCCGATTAGCCACAACAGCATAAAGCGGCGTCAAATGAACAAACAAACAAATTTTTTTCTCAAAATAACGTTAACGGAAGATTTACTTTATAACATCGAAATTAATTAGTTTTACTAAGAAACAACAAAAAAAAATTTTTTTTTTTTTTTTTTTTTTTTTTTCGAACAAAATACAAATACAAATGTAATATGTATAGCTGTCAGATTTGTCCTTCTGTTACCCGGAGGTATTCTAAAGAGGATTGCTATATGCGCTGGATGCACTAGTAATCTTTCAAGGGCTTCTTCTAAGCCTTTATTTATCCACACAAAAAAAAAAAAAATAATAATAGAATAGTATAGTATATAAAACAATTTTTTTTTCTGGGAATGGATCCCTTAAGAATAAAAGTGATGCAAAGTGACAAATGAATGAACAAACTATAAAATCTATAATAAAAGAAACAAGAAAAATATGAAACAAAAAAAAATTCTGAACTCAAATTAGTGAAAACTGGATTATTGAAACTAATAGACCAAAATCATTTATATAGTTCTTGTAGTATATTCTTATTTTTTGATTCATTGGTAAGCTGATTCACAAAAATATTTATTTATTGGTGTAAATATATAGAGGATCTTTAACGAGTACCTGACATCGCCCAGGCTTGAGACCACGATGTTATGTCCCCTCCGAAGGAAGGCAAAACCAAGGTTTTTTACTCCATTTAAAAACGCCTGTGCCATTTTCCGGGTTTGAATCTCCGATCTTGGTTATATTAGTCTGTTGTGCTAGGCACTAAACTACTGGTGACTCTGCGTCACATCTTTTTTATACGTTAGTATTTTACTCTGTGTCAATTAATATCTTGAGGACACATTCAGCCTCTATAAAGTGGGTACCCAAACTTTGGGGAAAACACTGGCAACTGAGGATTTTATAAGGTTGCACTAAAAGGAATTGCTTCTTCTTACATTGGTGCGACAGGCCTTGTAGGCCCTTGGCCTCGCGGTGTAACCTGTTGGGAGATTACACTCACGTTTCTCGATGTATTTTATAGGGTAGGGTCATCACTCCCACGCCTAATTTGGTGAGTGATCTCCAATTAGAATGACATACGCTGGGGAGAGGTTGCGGGTGAATCCTCATGCTTGAAAAAGCCCCTCCGGGACTGGTATTCGTCGAACTCACAACCTTTAGCGTGAGAGACTAGCGCGTCAGCCACTCAGCCACGGGATCTAAACGGAATTGCTAATCAGTATAATTGAGGTGATATCATCACGGTTGTTTATATCGGCGTGTATAATTTTTGGGATTTACGGAGAATGATTTTCTAAAATATATAATTTCCGAGAGGATTATAGTTTATGGCAATATTAAGCTCAGAAGAATCATTTTGGTGCCTAAACTTATAATCATTTAATTTTTTTGGTTCTTCTCTTAAAATGTCAAAGTCTTACAGGATTTTATATTATATGTAATAATAAACGAAAACAAGTAGAAAAACGACAACTATTTCTTTAGTGACATTCCGTGAAAAAGAAAACCTATAATTATTTTAGTGGAAGGCCGTTGGAAGCGAGTGTTTTCTTTGGGATTACAGGAATTATCGGTAATTGAGGGAGAAAACGTCGCTTTTCACAACTTTCCAACCTCATAACTTATCCTAGCAGGGCGCCTCTTTTGCAAAAAAATTAAATTCTGAGACAAACATTTACACATTAAAAATAAAGGATAAATAAATGAAATAAGTTGTTTGTATGTTTATTTAACGTCCGTTTATGCTACTCTGGCTAATCGGACGATGCTACAGTGGGAATCCTAAATTTTTCCTATCCAGATTTTATTAACGAGTACCTGACATCGCACAGGCTCGGGACCACATTTTAACGTCCCCTCCGAAGGACCTCATTAAAAAATCCTAGGACCACCTGCGGGTTTGAACCCGTGACTTTTGGCATAGGAGGCTGTTATGCTAGCCACCTAGCTACAGGAACATTAAATAAAGAAAGCACAATCAAACAAACAGTTTTCAATTATATATCCAAGCACTGGCTGATCGAATATGAAGAATCTAATCCTGTACTAATGATATATTGGTTTATTCAAAACAGACTCATAATGTCATAATTTATTGTTAAAACAGGCATTAGACTAATTATATAGTTAGTGTTGAGTAAATATACATTAACAAAGCCTCCATAATAGTGTTGTAAATAATTAAATAGAATTGACACTCATCAGCTGGCTGAATAATTGAATGGCGATCGGGATGGCAGTGGTGTGGGATCGAATCTCTATACATATTTAGTAACCATATCACCTGTTTATTACCTGTTGATGTTAATGTTTCGTTAGGAGTTTAATACAGGTGGTGTATTGGGTTGTACGTCAAATAAAAAGATATTTTAGTTTTATTTAAAATACGCCCCCAAATAAAAAACTGTTTAAGTTTACTGGATTTTTTATTTGTATCAATGTTAACACTTATTTATCCTCTTTCAAACGAAAATATTTGTTTATCTCAACAAAAATTGTTGGGTTGTGTCACATGAAATGTCAAGGTAAAGGATTTTTATTAATACTATATAAAAACAATATAATTTTATTCAAAGTATTTACCTTCTTTTTCTACATATTTTTTCCAACGTGACACCAACATTTTTATCCCCGAACTGAAAAACTCTGAGCTTTGCAGTGAAACAAAATCTAAAAACGCACTTTTCACTTGATCATCATTTTCAAAAAGTTTTCCTTTGACGAAGTTGTCTAAATTCCTGAACAGGTGGTAATCTGTTGGAGACAAGTCGGGAGAATATGGTGGGTGCGGAAGAACTTCGTAGCCCAATATTTTATAAGAAATGTTGGAAATTATGCCAAAAAATCTGGTGCGTGCAACACACGACTTTCAATTACCTCCGTTGTTAAAATCAATTTCAGAATTTTCAAATACAGTTAGAGATGAAATATATACATAAGTAAATCGTTTAAATGATTAATTAATTTTTTTTCTCGATAGAACAAGTCTTTTGTCAAATAATGTCTTATATTATTATCTACAAAAATCAATTATTTTTATCGGCTTTTCATCACTGTCAGTTAGGTTTTACAACTTCGTGTATAAGATAATATTTTTTTCCATATTACTGTTCTTATATTCGAAAACTCATTTGCATTAAAATAAAATACATTTCTGCTATTTTGACTTTTAGTTAGATATTGAATTCGTTCAACTTATATATTTACCCGATTTTTATCAATGCTAACAAGAAGATATGGTTAATTTCTTTGAATCTATAAAATTTAAAGGTACTTTAGAAGAAAGAAAGAAAATTTACAATATTAGCATTTAAGCCTGTGACAGAATGAAAGCTATACGATAAGAAATATCAATAAATTTTACATTCATATAGCGAGTTTAATTAAAATAACTACAGTCGTTTTTTTAAAAAACTGTGAAAAGATAAAAAATGCCTGGTTTAAAATTGCTCTCCTATTTATCCGATTTTGATGAAAAAGTTGATGGAACGTTTCAGATGTATAATTGTATAAAATAAGAAATCTCAGATTCTTGCGACTTTATTTTTTCGGGCTAGCCTCACCACACACACACACACACACACACACACCTTGGTTTTTGGACTCAGGGAACCCTAAAATGTTCGTATTTTCGTTGAAAACTGAAATTAAAAAAATTTTCACGATCGTAATACTCTCCCTTACTACACATTTTATCTATAGGCAAGTGAAAGTAGAATAGTACATGATATTGAACAATTATCTACACAAAGTGAAGATAGTTTCGTGAGTTAGGAGGGAGACTAATGCAAGGAAGTGATTCCGCTGACCAAGATTTCTTATCAGCAATCTCTTCCGATATAATTTCATAATATAGGGTTGTAAAATAATTTCGTTTTTAAATATCTCAATTTAATCCTTTATAAAATCATGTTTACTTGGTCAAAAATGTTTACATATTCTCAAAATCTGGTGCGAACAACACATGACTTTCACTTACCTCGGCTGTTAAAATCAGTTTAAGAACTATTAAATAAAAATTAAAAATAAATAAAAAAATCAAATAAACAGTTTATTCAGTTTCGTTGAAAACTTATGATTTAGATTAAATAATATAGTAATATAATATTACTTTCACTTACTTATATATGAAATATATAGTAAGGGAAAGTATTGCGATCCTGAAAATTTTCGAATCCAAGTTTTCAATGGAAATAAACGTTTTAGGTCCCCTGTGTACAAATGACCAAGTCCTGTAAAAAGGTGTGTGTGTGAGTGTGTCGTAACTCCCTGGCGATAACGAAAATCCCTATGAAACTGAAATTACATATTTAAGACAAACATACGCCCTAGATGTTTCAGTAATTTTTTCATCAAAATCAGCTAACCAGACGAACCACTTTATACCATGCATTTTTTACCTTTTTACGATTTCCTCGAAAACGGCTCCAACGATTTTTATTAATCTCGCTATATTGATGTAAAATTTAATGAGCTTTAATATCATCATGTAAGTTTCATTCTGATTGAAATAGTCTGACAGGGCTTAAATGCCAATATTTTAAATTTGCTTCTTCTAAACTACCTAAAGGAAAAAAGTGCAAATATATTTTTTAATGCAATTTTTGTGTTTTTGATATAAGCGCAGTAATGTAGACGTATAATATACTGATGAGAGGAGAATCTGACCAGTGTCAAAACTCCAGAAAAGATGTTTTACAATATGTCTCGGGGCCACTGCCGGTTCAACCTTCTAGGTGGGTTGTATGGATGAGTGGAGCTGGATAGGGATCGTGCTAGAGGAAAATTTGGATGGAATTACGTCTGAAATAAATGGAACATTAAGGTCGTGGTGCAAGGTATAGTTGGATACATAATAGGGAGCATTTACTATTATTCGAAGGACTTTGGATTGAAAGGATTGAATGCGTTTGATGTTAGAACGTTTAGCTGTCCCCCACAGTTCAAGTCCGTAGGTCCAGATTGGCTTCAGTATTGTCTTATAAATTAATAATTTGTTGTCAACTGTAAGTTCAGATTTTCTGTTTAGTAGTCTGTATAACTGTCCGAATCGTCTGTTGAGTTCTTTTCGTTTAAGTCTTGTATGTGGGTTCCACGTCAGTCTTTTGTCAAGTAGTAAGCCAAGATAGCGGACTGTATCAGGAGGAATTGGGATGGAATTGAAGTAAACTGGCGGGCAGGAGTTTCGTCGAAGAGTGAAGGTTACGTGTCTGCATTTGGCCTCTTTCACCTTTATGCGCCAAGCATTATTTCAAATATAAGTAACTGAATGTAAAAAAATTGTGGTTATTTATCAAAATATTTTATTACTATAAGCCTATTATGCTTACTTATTTATATATATTTTACTGTATATAACTTTATTTTGTAAATTAATTGAATAAGTTATTAATGTATGCTGGCAATATATCTAATTATGTGTGCTGTGCCAGCTATTTTTTTTTTTTCTGTTTGTATAGGAAATACCCTAAAAACAATTAAATAAATTATTATTATTATTATTATTATTGTTATCCAGAATATATCTGATAATTGGTCGCAAAAAAAAAAAAAAAAATGGTGTGAATAGAAATGTCTTTGATATACACATAATTATTTAAAATTATGGTGTAATACTTTGTTACGTTTTCATATAGTTAAATAATTTATATTAACAACTTCGCCTACAGCCATAATATCAATAGTGTTCTGTTTCATAGTAAAATTATGTGCGTCTGCAAATATTTAAATAGGTTAAAGCTAACCG
This sequence comes from Piezodorus guildinii, assembly GCA_023052935.1. Lineage (NCBI taxonomy): Eukaryota > Metazoa > Arthropoda > Insecta > Hemiptera > Pentatomidae > Piezodorus > Piezodorus guildinii. The sequence goes on along the minus strand of CM041296.1, from coordinate 147,209,993 downwards.
TTGTTTATTGTTCCTGATTTTGTTTTTCTTCCATTACGTGCTTGGTAAGAAAGGATTGTTAAGAACAATAAATTATTAGCCTATCAACGATCTTATGAATAATTATTTTGTTGTTTTTTTTTGTTGGAAAATATTCATTGTCGTCATTTTTCTTATTTGACGCAAATTTAATCAGAAAGCTTTCGTATTGCCCTTATATGGACTTATTATGCCCTATTATAAATTTATTATGTAATTTAAGAACATCATATTAAAGTTTTAATATTAATCATCATATTAAGTATTGTTCTTTATATACATATATTATATATAATAATAATAATAATAATAGGCTTACCGAACCCGAAGGTTCGATGCCGATACCACCAAACTTCGCCTGCACAGACTCGTCCAATGTTCCCCGGTCAAGCCCAAGCCCCCGAGATGAGCCTTAATGCAATCCTCCCATCGACGCTTTGGCCTACCTTTCGGACGCCTACCAGTCGGTTCAGCGAATACCAACTTTCTCGGAATCCATTTCTCACTAAGCCCAACAACTTTACGCGCCCATTTGAGTCTCCGCGATGCTATCAACTCAATTATATTCACCGGGTACAAACTCCGCAATTCCGCGTTGGGCAACCTTCTAAACTCCCCAGTGGCCTCATCTCTCTTCAGACCAAATATTTTATGCAGTACCTTATTCTCGAAAACCTTAAGCCGTTGTTCATCCTTCAAAGTAAGCGGCCACGTTTCGTATCCGTAAAGAACCGTTGGAAGGATAATAGTTTTATAAATTCTAACCTTTAAGTTTTTAGACAGAAGCCGCGAGCTAAGTAATTTAGCAACTTAATAATAACAGGCATTTCCCACCTTTAACCGGGACTTTATTTCTTCCTGGATTTCATTTTTTCTTGTTATCATTGAACCTAAATACTTGAATTTCTCTACGTGTTCAAAAGTATGACCTGAAATATTAATATCATCAAGATCGACACCGTTTCTGCTACTAATCATATACTTCGTCTTATCGGTATTAATTCGAGTCCTATTTCTTTACACACACAATTAAGTACAAACTTAATTTAATGGTGCCGACGTTTCGGCCTACATTATAGGCCTTCTTCAGGGTGATTGAAGGAGTGAGCCAGAACAATGTGACTCATGCGACAACAACGAACTCCTTTAGCTTGTATATTTATCAGTTTATAGTTTATAGCCTATAGTTTGTACAATATATCGCTAAGTTGTAGTTAATACGGAAAATTGTCTGTCGGGTCAGCTAGTCTATTATATTATCATCGACTAGTTATTTTTATATGGTTTTCATCACTCTCCATTAACTTTTACAATGTTTTATATAATATCAATTTTCGTTTAAATCTGTTGCTTTCCAACAGTATGCAATATACATCTATTTTACTGTTTTTATTTTGAAAAAAAAAAAAACAAAATTGAGTAAACAAATAATTTTTCTCTTTTCTTTTTTAGTTGTGCAACGAACTCCTTTATCTAGTATATTTATCCGCTTTCAATCTATGCTAACAAGTTGATCAAGTTTTTCGAATTTGCAAAATTGGAGGTAATTATATAGAAGACAATTTAAAATACCGGCATTTAGGCACTATCAGACTATTTCAATTAGATTAAAACGTATCTAATATAATAGCTCATTAATTTTTTTTTTCAGATGAGAAGATGGTTGGGGGTGCGGTCATAAATTTATTTATTTTTTCGGTATAGAGAGTATAATGAAACTCGTATCGAAAAAATCGTAATAAGATGAAAAAATGCAAAGTATAAAATATTTATTTCGGTCACCTGATTTTAAGAAAACGTTTCTGTAACATCTCTATAGCTATATTTGACACATTCTTCGTCGCAAACCTATTACATCCTGCCCTACAGTGTTCTTAAATGATATTCCGCGTTTCTCTGTTGAAGAGATTCGCTATCTAAAACTCCTGCTTGACAAGAAACTGCTCGCCGTTTTCGGTTACTTCAACACTTACTAAACAGACGCTTTGACTTCGCACTTAACTTCAAAAGATTCATCTACATGAGACCTATCTGGACTTACGGGGTTGAGCTCTGGGGCTCTACTAAGCCATCGAGTCCTTTCCATATCTAATCCTTAAGACCCGGCCACACTTGACGAAGTGGATAGGAAAGACAAATTTTCCGATCGAATCCAAATGACGTCATTTACGTAGGAATCCCATTAGATTGCCGGAGATTGGCCACACTCAGCGGAGAAGAAAAGCAATTGCTGGTCGACTTCGATGGTAATTGTAGGAGAGAGGATACCATAGACGAATTGCCTTACCCCGCCTTTCCACTCCGCCTAGTGTGGCCTGGGAAACGGAGGTTAATGTCCGGTAGTTTTCGGTGGACTTCGGCCGCACTCGTGCGTGATCTGTTTGTTTGTTTATTATTTAGGGATCTTTAACGAGTACCTGACATCGCACAGGCTCGGGACCACCTTTTAACGTACCCTCCGAAGGACGGCGTAACTAAGGATTTTTTACTCCCATTAAAAAATCCTACGACCATCTGCGGGTTTGAACCCGTGACCTTTAGCATGGGAGGCTGTTACGCTAGCCACCCAGCTACAAGTGATCCCCGTGCGTGATCTGTTCTTCTACATCTCAATCCGTGCCTCCTAATAATTGTTGTCGTTTTCCGCTGTTACTATTGTTTTAACCTGTCCCAAGATATAAGAATATCTTATGTTTAATTATTATGCAATTTTTGTGTTTTTTAACACAAGAATAGTAGTATAGAAGTATAATATACCGTTGGAAAGCTAAACAAACTAATTGCTGTTGATAAAAATATAATAGATTATTAAATAAAACACATGTTTCTATTGAAATTCAATTTAACTAATTCTTAAAAAAAATATTTTTATCTCTCTATGTATTTAACAATTCTTAATGCTGGGAGAAATTAGTCCGGTGGCGGTCATTAAATGAAACAACTGAATAGTTTCAACTATTTATTGTTTGCCAACGTTCGACCCCATTGTGGGTATCATCAGGGCGTCTGGTAGGCGAGTGAAGCTAGTTTCCACTCGCCTACCAGACCCTGATGATGACCCACAATGGGGGTCGAAACGTTGGCAAACAATAAAATAGTTGAAACTATTCAGTTGTTTCATTTAATGACCGCCACTCGGACTAATTCCTTCCAGTAATTCTCAACGGTCAACTAAGTATATCCACAATTCTTAAATTGATTTTAACCACTGAGGTAAGTGAAAGTCGTGTGTTGCGCTCAACAGATTTTTTCAAATAGAATCAAGTGAAAATTTTGTGATACGCACACCAGATTTTACTTCTTCATTTTATCACCTTTTTTTTTTCTTTACGTGTGAGTCCTCAATGCGATACATGGCACTGCGGAGATAATAAGATGTTCCTGTATTGACGCCTGCTTTATCAGTTACAACAGGATCAAATGGCCCATTTCTGTGAAAGTGAAATGATGACTGTTATACAGGATAGTGTGGGATATAGCTCCGACTACGTGCCCTAACTCCTACAAATACTCTCGAATTACGTGCTGTGATACACGCTCTGAATTTTATTGTTGACTCAATAGTATTGTCTGGCGGAGGGGAAATATAATTTTGAATCGATGACTAATTCCAGATTAAATAATCTTTAATAACAGTTCGGGAATCACGTAATTTCCTATAGTTTGTTATTGAAAGGCGGACGGTAAACATTTTAAATATAAACAAAACAATAAAAGAAAAATTATCCGTGCTCTCTTTCTCAAAATAGCATGTTGTTGATTTAAAACTCTGGTAGTACTCGCTTCGGCGGTACATATACTAAAATTGGAACGAACCAGAGAAGATTAGCATGGCCCCTGCGCAAGGATGACGCGCGAAAACGTGAAGCGTTCCACATTTTTGCACACAAGACTGAAATGACAAGAAACTGCTCGCCGATTTCGATTACTTCAACACTTACTTGACAAACGCTCTAACCTTCCACTTAACTACAAAAGACTCCTCTACATGACTATCATCAGGCCTATATGGACTTACGGAGTTGAGCTTTGGGGCTCGACTAAACCATCGAATTCTTCTCGTATCCAATCCTTACAATCCCAAATCCTTCGTAAAATCCTCAACGCTCCTTACTTCGTCACAAATAAAATCATCCATAAAGACCTAAATGTTCCATATGTTACTGATTTGGCCCGAACTAGATATCAATCCTTCTATGACAAACTCCATTCCCACCCCAACCCACTAGTTTCAACCCTTGCTTCCACTTCGATTCCTGATAATCCTCCGAGGCGTCTGAAAATAAGATGGCCTCGAGACCTTCTTGTTTAAAATAGTTACTGGAGTGCTTCCATTGGGTTGCTCCTCTACAAGTCTGTCTCATGTGATTTTCCATTTAGCATATTTACGTGTTGTAATATAAATTACAGTTGTAAATTTCAAAAAATAAATATTAAAAAAAAATCTGGTGCACGCAACACACGACTTTCATCTACCTCGGTTGCTGAAATAAATTTTCAAACATTTAAATAAGATTAGAGTTTTAAACAGTTTAAAGATTTACATTCAGACTCGTTGGAAACATATTTTTCAGATTTAATAATACAACAGTGTCATATTATTACGTATAACAATCACATAATATCTGCTCTATTCCTCACTTTATCTTACCAACGATTTGTTCTAAAATTTGTAGCTTCCCAGCGGTATATTATACGGCTATATTACTATTGTTGTGTTAGGAAAAAAAAAAAATCTATATTTAAAAGAATACATTTTTTTTTTTACTTTCACTTACTATATATAGTAAGGGAAAGTATTGCTATCGTGAAAATTTTCGAATTCCAGTTTTCAACGGAAATACACATTTTAGGGTCCGCCGAGTCCAATAAACCAAGTCCCGCAAAAAGGTCTGTGTGTGTGGCAACTCCCAGGCGGAAACGAAAAGTCCTAAGAAACTGAAATTTCATTTTTAAAACAAATATACGCCCGAGACGTTGCAAAACCTTTTTCATCAAAATGAGCTTACCAGAAGAGGCACTTTATACCATGAATTTTACATCTTTTTTTGATTTTCTCGAAAATGGTTCCGACGATTTTTATTAAACTCACTATATCGATGTAAAATTTAATAGGCTAAAACGTCATATAGTTTTCATTCTGATTAAAAAGGTCTGACAGGGCTTAAATGCCGATATTTTGAATTTTTTTCCTGTAAAGTACCTTTAATTTCGTAGATTTTATAAAAATAAATATATTATCTTGTTACCACCGATGAAAAACACATAAATATATAAGTTGAACGAATTCGATATCTAACCAAAGGAGAAAACTGAAAAATATATTTTTTAATGAAAATTTTTGTTTTTGAACATAAGAGCAGTAATATACATGTATAATATACCGTTTGAAAGCTAAGGTTTTTAGAAAAAATATTATCTCATACAGAAGCTTGTAAAAGTTAATAGAGAGTGATGAAATGGACATAAAACTAACTGATTATTTTAGATAATAATATAATAGATTTTTTAATACAACACATCTTTCTTATTAATTTGATTTAATTAATTATTTAATGGTTTCACTCATATTTGAAAATTCTCTAATAGATTTTAAAAACGGAGGTAAGTGAAAGTCGTGTGTTGTCCGCACCAGATATTTTTATTTAATTTATTTGTATTTGAACATGGAAGCAATGATATAGAGGTACAATATACCGTTGGAAAGCTAAAGATTTTAGAAAAAATATTATCTTATATACAAAATTGTAAAAGTTAATAGAGAGTGATGAAATGGACATAAAACTAACTGATTATTTTAGATAATAATATAATAGATTTTTTAATACAACACATCTTTCTTATTAATTCGATTTAATTAATTATTTAATGGTTTCACTCATATTTGAAAATTCTCTAATCGATTTTAAAAACGGAGGTAAGTGAAAGTCGTGTGTTGTCCGCACCAGATATTTTTATTTAATTTATTTGTATTTGAACATGGAAGCAATGATATAGAGGTACAATATACCGTTGGAAAGCTAAAGATTTTAGAAAAAATATTATCTTATATACAAAATTGTAAAAGTTAATAGAGAGTGATGAAATGGACATAAAACTAACTGATTATTTTAGATAATAATATAATAGATTTTTTAATACAACACATCTTTCTTATTAATTCGATTTAATTAATTATTTAATGGTTTCACTCATATTTGAAAATTCTCTAATCGATTTTAAAAACGGAGGTAAGTGAAAGTCGTGTGTTGTCCGCACCAGATATTTTTATTTAATTTATTTGTATTTGAACATGGAAGCAATGATATAGAGGTACAATATACCGTTGGAAAGCTAAAGATTTTAGAAAAAATATTATCTTATATACAAAATTGTAAAAGTTAATAGAGAGTGATGAAATGGACATAAAACTAACTGATTATTTTAGATAATAATATAATAGATTTTTTAATACAACACATCTTTCTTATTAATTCGATTTAATTAATTATTTAATGGTTTCACTCATATTTGAAAATTCTCTAATCGATTTTAAAAACGGAGGTAAGTGAAAGTCGTGTGTTGTCCGCACCAGATATTTTTATTTAATTTATTTGTATTTGAACATGGAAGCAATGATATAGAGGTACAATATACCGTTGGAAAGCTAAAGATTTTAGAAAAAATATTATCTTATATACAAAATTGTAAAAGTTAATAGAGAGTGATGAAATGGACATAAAACTAACTGATTATTTTAGATAATAATATAATAGATTTTTTAATACAACACATCTTTCTTATTAATTTGATTTAATTAATTATTTAATGGTTTCACTCATATTTGAAAATTCTCTAATAGATTTTAAAAACGGAGGTAAGTGAAAGTCGTGTGTTGTCCGCACCAGATATTTTTATTTAATTTATTTGTATTTGAACATGGAAGCAATGATATAGAGGTACAATATACCGTTGGAAAGCTAAAGATTTTAGAAAAAATATTATCTTATATACAAAATTGTAAAAGTTAATAGAGAGTGATGAAATGGACATAAAACTAACTGATTATTTTAGATAATAATATAATAGATTTTTTAATACAACACATCTTTCTTATTAATTCGATTTAATTAATTATTTAATGGTTTCACTCATATTTGAAAATTCTCTAATCGATTTTAAAAACGGAGGTAAGTGAAAGTCGTGTGTTGTCCGCACCAGATATTTTTATTTAATTTATTTGTATTTGAACATGGAAGCAATGATATAGAGGTACAATATACCGTTGGAAAGCTAAAGATTTTAGAAAAAATATTATCTTATATACAAAATTGTAAAAGTTAATAGAGAGTGATGAAATGGACATAAAACTAACTGATTATTTTAGATAATAATATAATAGATTTTTTAATACAACACATCTTTCTTATTAATTTGATTTAATTAATTATTTAATGGTTTCACTCATATTTGAAAATTCTCTAATAGATTTTAAAAACGGAGGTAAGTGAAAGTCGTGTGTTGTCCGCACCAGTATATTTTTATTTAATTTATTTGTATTTGAACATGGAAGCAATGATATAGAGGTACAATATACCGTTGGAAAGCTAAAGATTTTAGAAAAAATATTATCTTATATACAAAATTGTAAAAGTTAATAGAGAGTGATGAAATGGACATAAAACTAACTGATTATTTTAGATAATAATATAATAGATTTTTTAATACAACACATCTTTCTTATTAATTTGATTTAATTAATTATTTAATGGTTTCACTCATATTTGAAAATTCTCTAATAGATTTTAAAAACGGAGGTAAGTGAAAGTCGTGTGTTGTCCGCACCAGATATTTTTATTTAATTTATTTGTATTTGAACATGGAAGCAATGATATAGAGGTACAATATACCGTTGGAAAGCTAAAGATTTTAGAAAAAATATTATCTTATATACAAAATTGTAAAAGTTAATAGAGAGTGATGAAATGGACATAAAACTAACTGATTATTTTAGATAATAATATAATAGATTTTTTAATACAACACATCTTTCTTATTAATTTGATTTAATTAATTATTTAATGGTTTCACTCATATTTGAAAATTCTCTAATAGATTTTAAAAACGGAGGTAAGTGAAAGTCGTGTGTTGTCCGCACCAGATATTTTTATTTAATTTATTTGTATTTGAACATGGAAGCAATGATATAGAGGTACAATATACCGTTGGAAAGCTAAAGATTTTAGAAAAAATATTATCTTATATACAAAATTGTAAAAGTTAATAGAGAGTGATGAAATGGACATAAAACTAACTGATTATTTTAGATAATAATATAATAGATTTTTTAATACAACACATCTTTCTTATTAATTTGATTTAATTAATTATTTAATGGTTTCACTCATATTTGAAAATTCTCTAATAGATTTTAAAAACGGAGGTAAGTGAAAGTCGTGTGTTGTCCGCACCAGATATTTTTATTTAATTTATTTGTATTTGAACATGGAAGCAATGATATAGAGGTACAATATACCGTTGGAAAGCTAAAGATTTTAGAAAAAATATTATCTTATATACAAAATTGTAAAAGTTAATACCAATATCATATCCTCATAAGAGGATTATTAAAAATCAGCTAAATAAAAAAATTTACATTAATACAGCACCATATAAAGCTAAAGATTAAAAAAACTTACAAAGTTGTAAAACGCAATGTTAAGTGACAAATATGGCATACAATTATGACTGATAATTATACTAACAATTTAATATTGCTATATTATTAAATCTGAATCATATGTTTCTAACATAAACTGAATAAACGTTTTATTTAAGTTATCTTCAAAATTTTTAAATAAAAAGTTCTTAAATTGACTTTAAAAGTCGAAGTAAGTGAAAGTCGTGTGTTGCCCGCACTTGATTTTTAAAAAAATAAAGTGTTACTTTAAATTTTTACTTTCACTTACTTATGTATGAAATATATAGGTTGATAAGGTATTGCGACCGTGGAAATTTTCGAATTCGAGTTTTCAACAGAAATTCACGTTTTAGGGTCCTCTGAGTCCAAATAACTAAGTCCCGCAAAAAGGTCTGTGTGTGTGGTGAGTCTGGCAAAAACGATAAGTCGGACAAAAGTGAAATTTCATATTTAAGACAGCTATACGTCTGAGATGTTACAGCAACTATTTAAGACAGCTATACGTCTGAGATGTTACAGCAACTATTTAAGACAGCTATACGTCTGAGATGTTACAGCAACTATTTAAGACAGCTATACGTCTGAGATGTTACAGCAACTATTTAAGACAGCTATACGTCTGAGATGTTACAGCAACTATTTAAGACAGCTATACGTCTGAGATGTTACAGCAACTATTTAAGACAGCTATACGTCTGAGATGTTACAGCAACTATTTAAGACAGCTATACGTCTGAGATGTTACAGCAACTATTTAAGACAGCTATACGTCTGAGATGTTACAGCAACTATTTAAGACAGCTATACGTCTGAGATGTTACAGCAACTATTTAAGACAGCTATACGTCTGAGATGTTACAGCAACTATTTAAGACAGCTATACGTCTGAGATGTTACAGCAACTATTTAAGACAGCTATACGTCTGAGATGTTACAGCAACTATTTAAGACAGCTATACGTCTGAGATGTTACAGCAACTATTTAAGACAGCTATACGTCTGAGATGTTACAGCAACTATTTAAGACAGCTATACGTCTGAGATGTTACAGCAACTATTTAAGACAGCTATACGTCTGAGATGTTACAGCAACTATTTATTTTAAATGAGCTTACCAGAAGAGGCACTTCATACCATGTATTTTGCACCCTTTTACGATTTTCTTAAAAACTGCTCAAACGATTTTGATTAAACTCGCTATATCGATGTCAAACTCAAAAAGTGTCTATATCATGTAGGATTTATTCTGATTGATACAGTTCGACAGGACTTAAATGCCAATATTTTAAATTTTCTTCCTCTAAAGTACCTCTAATGAAAAGCCGATAAAAATAATTGATTTTTGTAGATAATAATATAAGACATTATTTGATAAAAGACTTGTTCTATCGAGAAAAGAAAATTAATCATTTAAACGAATTACTTATGTATATATTTCATCTCTAACTGTATTTGAAAATTCTGAGATTGATTTTAACAACGTAGGTAAGAGAAAGTGCTGCGCGCACCAGATATTTTGGTATAATTTCCAACATTTCTTATAAAATATTGGGCTACGAAGTTCTTCCGCATCCACCATATTCTCCCGACTTGTCTCCAACAGATTACCACTTGTTCAGGAATTTAGACAACTTCGTCAAAGGAAAACTTTTTGAAAATGATGATCAAGTGAAAAGTGCGTTTTCAGATTTTGTTTTACTTCAAAGCTCAGAGTTTTTCAGTTCGGGGATAAAAAAGTTGGTGTCACATTGGGAATAATGTGTAGAAAAAGAAGGTAAATACTTGGAATAAAATTATCTTGTTTTCATATCGTATTTTTAATAAAAATCCTTTACCTTGAAAACGTACATTTCATGTGACACAACCCAATAAAATTAACTCAAACTATTTTTCAAAATGAACTATATTTAATAGTTTTTAAATTGATTTTAACAGTCAAAATAAATGAAAGTCGTGTGTTGCCAGCACAAGATTTTATTATCTTAAATTATTAAGCTCATTTGGGATACCTTGCAATGAAAGATAATTTGAAGATATTTTTGGATCTGCAATCCTCGTTGACTTGATTAACCTCATTGCTTATCATGTAATTATGTCGAAGGAAGGCTAAACGAAATAAACATTTATCTGAGTCAATGTTAATTAATACTTTTAATCAATTGATTACAATGGTAATGTTGTATTAACCTACCGTTTGGTATAGAATTAACATCTGTTGAAATCTGTTAAATCTGAAAATAACATTTTTTTTTTTATCAGTTGATTTTAGTGTATAATCAACGTTGCCAGGTGTTTAGAGTTACCTTGAAAAGGATTTAGGATTTCCTTAAAAATAAATAAAAAACTAATTATATCAATATATTCTAAACCACTCGTATAATTATTAAAGTAGACTTTATAACCACAATAAATTACAAAAATTCCTCACCAGTACAAAAGACCCTATAAGAAAAATTAAATGTTGTATACAAAATAAATTGTCTGGACTGTGAAAAATATTATATAGGGGAGACGTCCAAAAAAGTTAGTACTAGAACTAAACAGCATAAAAGTAATTGTAACAACAGTAAAAATATAAATACAACTGCTTTATCACAACATAGCATACATTTAAAACATAAGTTTGATCTCAATAGACCACAAATTTTGGAAATAGTCAATACAGGCCATATACATCAATAACAATATAGATAACACCATGAATTTTAAAACTGACTCTAGACAGTTAAGTTACCACTATTCTGATTTGATTAAAAAATTAAAAATATAATATAAATAAATTAATAATAAAATGTTTTTAAGAATTTCACAATATGAAATAACAATAATCATATACAAGTTAAAAATTGGTCTAATCCTTAATCCAGTTGAGGACAAAGATCTCAGCAATACTGTTGCTCAGGTCTGATGTTTTTAAATATTGACTTCATTTTTACTAGTTTACCTAGCTGAATGTGAATTTCTGAATATATAACAAGGTAATTTTATAATATTTATTTATTTATTTAACTAAGTACTATGTAAAATTGGTACTACTATGTAACATGCAAATGAAATCCAGGAAGAAATAAAGTCCCGGTTAAAGGTGGGAAATACGTGTTATTATTCAGTTGCTAAGTTACTTAGTTCGCGGCTTCTATCTAAAAACTTAAAGGTTAGAATTTATAAAACTATTATTCTTCCGACGGTTCTTTACGGACGTGAAACGTGGCCGCTTACTTTGAAGGATGAACAACGGTTTAAGGTTTTCGAAAATAAGGTAATGCGTAAAATATTTGGTTCGAAGAGAGGTGAGGCCACTGGGGAGTTTAGAAGGTTGCACGCCGCGGAATTGCGAGACTTGTATCCTGTGAATATAATTGATTTGATAGCATCTCGGAGACTCAAATGGGCGAGTAGAGTTGTTGGGCTCGATGAAGAGCGGATTCCGAGAAAGTTGATATTTGCTGAACCGACTGGTAGGCGTCCGAAAGGTAGACCGAAGCGTCGATGGGAGGATTGCGTTAAGGCTGATCTCTGGGGCTTGGGCTTGAACGGTGAACATTGGACGAGTCTGTGTAGGCGGAATTTGGTGGTATCGGCATCGAACCTTCGGGTTCGCTAAGCCTATTATTATTATGTAACATTGGTAATTTTTGCTTTTAATGGCTCCTTCTGATTTTAAATTTATCAATAGACACCTAATTTATAATATTTTTTCATAACGTTTTAAACCATTCAATTCAGTATAGTATTTTTTAATGTATGGAAATTGCTTATTTTACTTTGTAGACTTCTGAAGATGGGAGAATATCCCGAATGATGAAATAAAAAATTGAGTATTTATGGAAGAATTTATTCTGCCCGAAATCTACCTTAATAAAAAACTAATTATATATTATTGTTAATAATAATTGCTTGTTTAATCATGATAAATATTAATATAACTTAACACATTAGTTCTAAGATGTTTTCAATTAATTATAGTAATGTGTAATATTGTATTCGTGAAACTTGTAAAAAGTTTGCAACGGAAATACATATTTTAAGGTTTCCTAAGTACAAAAAAGTATCACAAAATTGTTAAATGGACCAATTGTAACCAATTTCAATATGGCAAGTCTAGTGCGAAGAATAAACTAAAATAAAATCAAGTGCACACCACACACGACTTTCACTCACCTTCGATATTAAAGATCAATTAATAAACTTATAAATCAAAAAGTTAAATTAATTATATTTAATTAAGATGGAAGCTTGAATTACGTATTAAATAATATATTATATTATTATCTGCAAGAGTAAGTTTTATCCTTTGTTCGTTACTCTCCATTACCTCATGTGCAAAAAACAAAAAAAAAATGTTTTTTTAATAAAATCGTTACCTTTTCAACGATATATAATGCATTTTATATTAATATTCTTATGCTAAAAAAACAAAAAAAAAGTCCTCCATTTTCTCCTCAAGTTATAAAATTCGTTGAACTTTATTTTTTCGTTTTTTGAAAAAAAATAATCCTAACAATATTACATTTTATTAATATTTTCAAGAATAAAAAATCATAGATACTTTTAATAATAATAATAGACTTGCCGAACCCGAAGGTTCGATACCGATACCACCAAATTCCGCCTACACAGACTCGTCTAATGTTCACCGTTCAAGCCCACGCCCCCGAGATCAGCCTTAACACAATCCTCCCATCGACGCTTCGGCCTACCTTTCGGATCAGCGAATACCAACTTTTTCAGAATCCGTTCCTCACCGAGCCCAACAACTTTACTCACCCATTTGAGTCTCAGCGATGCTAATAACTCAATTATATTCACACTATACAGGCTCCGAAATTCCGCGTTTTGCAACCTTAGATACTTTTAAGAAAGAAAATTTAAAATTCCCGTTTTTAAGCTCTGTCACACAATTATAATCAGAATGAAAACTAGTTTATATGAAAGACCATTAAGAGTTATATTTACTTACTGAGTTTAATGAAATTTCAGTTTGTATAACATAATGTTTTTGAGCTAGGCTTAACACACAGACCTTTTGCGGGACTTTATCATTTTGGACTCAGGGATTCTAATACGTGCATTTCCGGATAAAAATGGAATTCCAAAATTTGAAGATCGCAATACTTTCCCTTACTGCATATTTGATATATAGTTAAGTGAAAGTAGTAAATATTCAATGTTAATTGTCAAACGAAAGAATATAAACTTTAATTTTATTTAAATGTTGATTTTATAGGGTTAATGTTGTGTCCTGCGCACCAAAGTTTCTTATATTTTATTGTAATTATCACTACATTCTAAGAGTTTCTCTTTAAGGAAAACAGTAAATTTCTTAAACTGCTACTCTGTTAAGATAGTTGGTGACTATTAATAAACATTACCATCACTTGTTACATAAATAACAAACGATTACAAACAATAGTATTTTCTGTTTGTAAAACGTCATTAGGACAATCGAAGAGGAACGTTTTGTAATGGCAAAATAATACGACAGTTATCAAGAAGGCCAGTGTTGTCGTTGTTTGGAGGTCGTTCGATGAAGGTTACGTTCGATCTGTGATTCGAGTATTGTCATGTCTTGGTTCATACGAAATATTCAGCGAATGAAACGTTCATTTCCAAAGTATATTTATTTACTAAATCGATATTTTGACATAATCTGTATTATACATTATTGCTATATGTTTGTCTTTACATCGTGAAGGTCTTAGGACTTCCTTATAAGTGAATAAACAAACTAATTATAATGGATATTTTGGATAATTCTAGCACGCCAACAGAAAGTCGTAGGAAACTGAAATTTCATATTTAGGACAACTGTATGCCCAAGATATAACAGTAACCTTTTCATCGAAATCGGTGAACCAGAAAAGCCACTTTATACTAGGCATTTAGCACCTTTTCACCATTATCTCAAAAACGCCTCAAACGATTTTGATTGAACTCGCTATATCGATGTAAAATTTAATGGGTTTTAATATCATTTAAGTTTCATTCTGATTGAAGTAGTCTGATGGGGCTATAATGCGGATATTTAAATTTTCTTTCCTCTAAAATACCTTTAATTTTGCAGATTCAAAAAAAAAAAAAAAAAAAAAGGGTAAATATATAAGTTCGGTATTTAACTAAAGAAAAAGAGAGCAGAAAATTTCGAACATCAGAACGGTAGGGATCACCTGTAGCACAGTGGTTAGCATAACAGCCTCCTATGCCAAAGGTCATGGGTTTAAACCCGCAAGGGGTCCTAGCATTTTTTAATGGAAGTAAACAAATCCTTAGTTATGCCGTCCTTCGGAGGGGACGTTATAACGTGGTCCGAAGCCTGTGCGACGTTAGGTACTCGTTAAAGATCCCTATCTTAATTAAACATGGATAGATAAAATTTATGACTCCCACTGTAGCGTCGTCCGATTAGCCATAGTAGCATAAAGTGACCTTAAATGAATAAACAGACATAAGAACGGTAGCATAGATGTATAATATACCATTGGATGGCTAAATATTTTAGAAACAAATATTATCTTACTCACGAAAATGTAGAGCTGATAAACCTAACTGACTGGTGTAGATAATAATATAATAGATTATCTAATATAACACATTTTTCTATCGAATCAAAATTTAATTTGTCATAGGACCTTTTTACTTTCACTACATGTATATTTCTTCTCTAACTGTATATGCAGGTTACCCGTAGCATGGTGACTATTATAACAGCTTCCTATGCCAAAAATCCCAAGTTCAAACCCACAGGTAGCCCAATTATTTTTTAATGGGAGTAAAAACTCCTGAGTTATGTCTTCCTTCGGTGGGGACGTTAATAGGTGGTCCCGTGCCTGTGCGATGTCAGGTACTCGTTAAAGATCCCTATCCTAATAAAACCTGGATAGGCACAATTTATGAATCCCACTGTAGCATCGTCCGATTAGCCACAGCGGTATAAAGTGACGTTAAATAAATAAACCAACTGTATTTGAAAATTCTCAGGTTGATTTTAACAATGGGGGTAAGTGTTGCGCGCACCAGATATTTTGATAACCTAATTAAAACTAGTAAAAACTTAGCATATTCTTAAATCTACTAATTTAAAGAATAAAATTATATAAAATACCAAAGCGCTGGAATTGGAATCTCTTAAAATAATTATTTGTTATTTTAGGAAAAAGTATTTTTGGATGTGCTTTACCTTCGTGATATTATTTTTATCTGACATCACATTTGTAGATTTTAATAATGATAATATAAAGTATCGATTAATATAGCTTTTTTTCAGTCAAATTCATAATTTTTTCAGTCAAATTCATAATTTTTTCAGTCAAATTCATAATTTTTTCAGTCGATTTCATAATTTCTTGTATCCACTTTATACAGTCAATTTAATGAGGTTTTGCTACCAAGAACTTAACATTTTTATTAAATCTTGTTGTTGTTTATCCATTTAACGTCACTTTATGTTACTGTGCTTAATCCGACGGTGCAGCGGGTGTCTTAAGTTTTGCCTATCCAGGTTTACTTAAGATAGGGATCTTTTACGTGTTCCACTTTTTAAATCTTTTAAGAGACACCTGCGGTGCACAAATATAGGGCGATCTGCTGGTTTTGGACTTGCGACCTTAAGCATAGAAGGCTGTTATGCTAGCCACTAATCCACAGGTGACCCTCAATGCATTCAACAAGGTGCTTGAATCTGCCGGGTTTGAACCCGTGACCTTGGGCACATTAATCTTTAACACCTTGCTGAATGCATCCAGGGTCACCTGTGGAGTAGTGGCTAGCATAACAGCCTCTTTTAAAGGACGAAATACCCAAGGTGTTTTACTCCCTAGAAGCAAATATAGGGCCATCTGCTGGTTTTGAACTTACGACCTTAAGGATAGAGAGCTGTTATGGCTAGCCACTACTCCACAGGTGAACCTTTATGAATTCTAAAAGGTGTTAAGGACTAAGACGTCTAAGGTCACTGTTTCAAACCCGGCAGATTCAAACACCTTGTTGAATACATCGAGGGTCACCTGTAGTGCAGGGGCTAGCCATAACATCATTTTATCTACTAGATAGCAAGTTCATACCTGGCAGAAGGCCCTATATTTACTTTTAGGGTGTAAAAATCCTTGGTTATTTCGTCCTTTAAAAGAGGCTGTTATGCTAGCCACTACTCCACAGGTGACCCTGGATGCATTCAGCAAGGTGCTATGCTTAATGCCGCAAGTCCAAAACCAGCAGATCGCCCTATATTTGTGCACCACAGGTGACTCTTAAAAGATTTAAAAAGTGGAACTCGTAAAAGATCCCTATCTTAAGTAAACCTGGGTAGGCACAACTTAAAACTCCCGCTGCACCGTCGGATTAAGCACAGTAACATAAAGTGACATTAAATGGATAAACAACAAGATTTAATAAAAATGTTAAGTTCTTCGTAGCAAAGCCTCATTAAATTGACTGTATAAAGTGGATACAAGAAATTATGAAATCGACTGAAAAAATTATGAATTTGATTGAAAAAATTATGAATTTGATTGAAAAAATTATGAATTTGATTGAAAAAATTATGAATTTGACTGAAAAAAGCTATATAATAAAGATAATTGAAGTATCCATGGAAACCAAATCAGACTCTAACAGCTGTCATTTTTTATTTTATTTTTTAACAAAATAACAGTTATACATAACCAAAATATCGGTGAATAGCATGCCACCTCGATTCGGGACACTCTTTTGTGTTGCTGAAGTGTAAATATTGTCAGTATTCACTCGGCATTGGGATAAACAGTTAATCGTATTTATTTATTCTGCTACGTGCCATTGAATGACCCAAATTCAGATGTTTTGAATTAATATTTCGCTCTTAGAGGCTGGTGTTTTAAGGATTTTTTGTTAATATCAAATGAAAAAAATATTTTTGTTCGCTTATTTATTAAACGTCCCTATTACGTTATTCTTGTTAATCGGAGGATGATACATTGGGAGTCTTAATTTATGCTTATTCAGTTTTAATTTAGGATAGGGATTTTGTTACGAGTACAAGACATCACACAGGCTCGGGACCACAATGAAATTAGGGCCGTTTTACATCCCCTCCGAAGTACGGCACGACCAATGATATTTTACTCCCTTTAGACCCAACAGACGGGTTTGAACACGCAACTTGGGGTATAAAAGGCTGTTATGCTAACCACTACACCACTACACAATCCACAAACATATTAATTATTGACACCTTCACGAACGTTGTATTTATTAGATCACTGATAATCATGTGATAGTAGGAATTTAAATTCAAATAAAATTACTTAACTAATTTAAACGCCTCTTACTTTGTCACCAATAAAATAATCAATAAAGACCTAAATATCCCATTAGTCGCAGATCTAGCCCGAACTAGATATTCCTCCTTTTATTCCAAATTACCCGTCCACTCCAACCCACTCGTCCGCAAACTCTCATTACCATCTATTCCTGATAATCCCCCGAGACGATGGCCTCACGACCTACTACATTAAATAAACACTGAAGTGCTACCACTGGGTAGTTTCCTCACATGTCTGTATCACGCCCACTTGATCTATTAGCATATTTACTTAATAAATTTTCTTGTATAATACAGTTGTAAATTTATATTAAATAAAAAAAATTAAAAAAATTGCTTCTTTTTTTTTGTTTTTGTTTATTTAAAGAAATTTACAACTGTACTAAATAAATACAACAAGTAAATAGGCTTTATATATGATTAGTACACATGGTAGTCCTGAGAAGAAACTACCCATTGGTAGCACTCCTATGTCTTATGTTAGGAGGTCTCTTGGCCATCTTCTTTTAAAGCGCCTCGGTGGGTGTTCGGGAATAGATATGGAGGAGAGGTCACGGATATTGTGGGTTTGAGTGGGCAGGGAGTTTGGAATGAAAAGAGGTATATCTGTAACGGGCCATGTCTTCAACAAATGGGATATTTAGGTCTTTATGGATGATTTTATTAGTAACAAAGTAAGGAGCATTGAGGATTTTACGAAGGATTTTGGACTGCAAGGATTGGATACGAGAGGAATTCGATGGTTTAGTAGACCCCCATAGCTCAATGCCATAGGTCCAAATAGGCCTGATAATTGTGATATAAATGACTTTTTTGTAGTAAGTAGGAAGTTTTGAGCGTTTGTCAAGTAAGTGTTGTAGTAATCTGCATCTACGAGCAGTTTCCTGTCGTTTCAGTCTGGTATGAGGATTCCATGTTAGGCGTTTGTCGAGGTGGAGTCCTAAGTACCGAATCTGTTCAACAGGAGTAAGTAGGATATTGTTACAGGATACGGTGGGGCAGGAAGTCATAGGCTTACGACGTAGAGTGAAGGTGATTTGATGGGATTTATTAGGATTTATTTTGATTCTCCAGTTTTGACACCATTCTTCAATGGCTGATAGATGTTTCTGTAGGATTTGAGATGCAGTAACAGGACCATTATTCACAGATAACAAACATGTGTCATCGGCGTAGGAAGTAAGGATAGTGCTAGGATGGGAGGGAATATCAGCTGTATACACCGTGTAAAGGATCGGACCCAGGATACTACCTTGCGGTACACCGGCTGATTGAGTGAATATGGATGAGTAACAAAGGTTATGGTTAACTTTGAAGGTTCTATCAGAGAGATAGGAACGAATTAATAGGAAGTACGCTGGAGAGAGGAATTGACGGAGCTTGTATAGCAGACCTGGATGCCAAACTCGATAAAAAAAATTGCTTCTAAAAAGAAGAAATACCGTTTTTAATAATAATACTGATATCGTATGGTGTAAATTTATTTAAGAAAGAAAATATTTTCCTATAAAAAGAAAGATAAAGTCGATGATCCACCCAAGTCTGTCATCAAGTATAGTCTAAAGTCCACCACATGCCACACAAAAATAGTCGAAATGGGGGAAAAATAAGCGAGGAAACGAATAGTCTACGGATGGAAGGTGGGGAGAAATTGACGAGAGCGGTGAAAATACTTAAAGAGTATTTATAGTTCGTCTGGAAATTTGGACAATGTGGGGTTTCCAGGAAAGGATTTGGCCTATGGCAATACTCAGGTTTTTGGCACAGGAACTGAAGGTGATTGGGTGATCATTTAGGATTAGACAAGGAAATATAGTAATTGATCTGAGAAAGGAATTGGAACCTATAAGAAAGGCCTGATATTTCTTAGCATTAAGCCTCAGTTTATTCAGGTATCCTTTAGCAATATCCCACTTACTCCTGTTGAACAGATTCGGTACTTAGGACTCCACCTCGACAAAAGCTTATCATGGAATCCTCATACAAGACTGAAACGACAGGAAACTGCTCGTAGATACCGATTACTACAACACTTACTCGACAAACGCTCAAAACTTCCTAGTTACTAAAAAAAAACTCATTTATATAACAATTATCAGGCCTATTTGGACCTATGGCATTGAGCTATGGGGGTCTACACCATCGAATTCCTCTCGCATCCAATCGTTGCACTCCAAAATCCTTCGTAAAATCCTCAATGCTTCTTACTTTGTTACTAATAAAATCATCCATAAAGACCTAAATATCCCATTTGTTGAAGACTTGGCCCGTTACAGATATACCTCTTATCATTCCAAACTCCCTGCCCACTAAACCCACCGAGGAACCTTAAAAGAAGATGGCCAAGAGACCTCCTAACATAAATTAGACATTGGATTGCTACCAATGGGTAGTTTCTTCTCAGGACTACCATGTGTACTAATCATATATAAAGCCTATTTACTTGTTGTATTTATTTAATACAGTTGTAAATTTCTTTAAATAAAAAAAAAAAGTATACTCAGGGTTGCTTAGGCACAGCTTCTATCGAGGTCTTTCTGACATTGGCAATTGCTACCAATAACTCAGAAAGAGGGGAATATTTTGATTATATTATTATAATTTTGTATCCCCTCAAATAATTAAGAAAAAATCACATAGTTTAAAAACATTTTCAATCTGATGGAAACGTATAGATAAAAATTTTAATTAATTAAAAAAAAAATTGAATTGATATTTACAACTGTATTAACAAAACCAAAATACATCAAGTAAATGTGATCGTTATATGTAACACAAGGGCATGATATACATGTAAAGAAGCTTCCCATTGGAAGCACTCTAAAAATAATCTAAACTAGAAGGTCTCGGTCATCTCCTTTACTAGCACCTCGGAGGATTATCAGTAATTGAAGAGGAAGAAAGGATAGAAATTAGCGGGTTAGATTGAGAATGGAGTTTGTCATGGAAGGAGTGACACCTAGTACGGGTCAAATCAGCTACATACGGAACATGGAGGTCTTTATAAATGATTTTATTCGTGACAAAGTAAGGAGCGTTGAGGATTTTACGAAGGATTGGATACGGGAAGAATTTGATGGTTTAGTAGAGCCCCAAAGCTCTACTCCGTAATTCTAGATTGGTCTTATAATAGTCATGTAGACGAGCCTTTTACTTTCACTTACTATATATAGTAAGGGAAAGTATTGCGATCGTGAAAATTTTCGAATTCCGGTTTTCAACAGAAATACATGTTTTAGGTCCCCTGACTCCAAATAACCAAGTCCCGCATAAAGGTCTGTGTGTGTGTGTGTCCGTGTGTGGTAACTCCCGGGCGGAAATGGCAAGTCCTATGAAACTGAAATTTCATATTTAAGAGAAATATACGCTTGAGACGTTACAAAACCTTTTTCATCAAAATGAGTTTACCAGAAAAGGCACTTTATACCATGCATTTCGCACCTTTTTTCGATTTTCTCAAAAACGGTTCCGACTTTTAATTAAACTCGCTCTATATAATGTAATGTAAAATGTAATAGGCTTAAACGTCATGTAGGTTTCATTTTGGTTAAAATGGTATGACAGGGCTTAAATGCCGATATTTTAAATTTTCTTGCCCTAAAAAGTACCTTTAATTTTGTAGATTCTATAAAAATAACAATATTATCTTGTGACCATTGATAATTAACAGCTAAGTATGCAAGTTGAGCGAATTTGAAAAACAACTAAAGAAGAAAACTGAAAAAAATATTTTTTTAATGCAATTTTTTGTTTTTGAACACTAATATAGACATATAATATACCGTTGGAAAGAGAAACATTTTAGAAAATATATTATCTTATACAAAAGCTTGTAAAAGTTAATAAATATTGATAAAAAGCCGATAAAACTAAGTGATTGTTTTAGATAATAATATAATTGATTTTTTAATAAAACCCATGTTTCTATAGACATTTAATTAAATTAATTGTTTAATAGTTTCACTATTTTTTATCTCTAACTGTATTTGAAAATTCTTTAATTGATATCAACAACGGAGGTAAGTGAAAGTCGTGTGTTGCCCGCACCAGATTTTTTTAGATAAGAGGAAGGTTTGACCGTTTGTATAGTAAGTGTTGAAGTAGCCTAAAACGGAGAGAAATTTATTATTTAAATCGTTATAACTGTGATGATAAAAAAATTCGGAGTTTGTCATGGAAGGAATGCTAGATACCATCCAGGAATGGTATCTAATTCAGGAAAATTTGGCAAAATATGAAACAGTAAGGTCATTATAGGCGAGTTTATTCTTGAAAAACTGGATTCGGGATTCTTAACTCCAAGATATGATACAGCATATTTTTTATTCATTTAACTTTTTGCTACTGTGGCTAATCGGCCGATGTTACAGCGTGAGACCTAAATTTTACCTATCCATATTTAATAAGGATAGGGATCATTAACGAATACCTGGCATCGCACGGGCTCAGGACCACCTTTTTACGTTCATTCCGAAGAACGGCATGACCAAGGAATTTATACTCCTTCTAAAATATCCTATAGCAAACTGCAGGGCTTGAACCTACGACGTTAGGCAAAGAAGGCTGTTATGCTAGCCATGAAGGTTCTTGTGTTCATTACATCTAGAGACTAATGTTCCACCTTCAATGGCCTTGCAATAAAGTGATTAATCCTAGATCACACTCAGCCGCTAGATTTTCCACCAATTTTCGGGCACCCACTTTATAGAGGCTGGGTGTGCCCCAGCAAATAACTAATTATTTCTCATCCGGGGTTCGAATCCAGGACCCGGAGGACTGTTGAATAGTTAGATGTGAAACAATCTTAATTTATAAATAAATATATAAATGAATTGTTTGTAGAATATATAATATAGAATCGGACAATGCTACAGTGGGAGTCCTAAATTTTGCCTATCCCGGTTTTATTAGGATAGGGATCTTTAACGAGTACTTGACATCGCACAGGCTAGGGACCACCTTCTTATGCCCCTTGTAAAGGACAGTAGAAATAAGGATTTTTTACTCCCATTAAAAAATCCTCCCACCTGTTTGAAACCGTGGCCTTGGGTTAGAAATGAATTACTGAAATGTAATTTCAAGAAACGTATAAATCGAGAATCTAATAAAAAAAAATTCGCTATAAAACAGTTTATAGGTAATAAAAGTGTCTAGAAAAATAACAACACTATCGAAATCGAACGCGGAAAAAACTGCCATTTATGTATTTTCTAAATATTTTAAAATAATAAACCATTGTGTAATGATTCGCACCGTTTTATAATATTATAATTTTAAATATTGTTTACTTGAGTAAGTTGTTTATTTAATAGTCACGTTCAGTTTTTTATAATTTTTTTTTGTAAGACACTTTATATATTTTTCAAGGACGTGATGTTTTCCATCTTGATTAGAATAATAGAGGTAGGGATCAGGTGACAATTATAAATCTTTGAGCTATTGGAACATCTGATATATTCTCTAATATATTGTGTTTATGTATATATATATATATATATATATAATAAGTACAATCAATTAAAACAAATATATAGTAAAACAGCCATGCCAAAGTTTAATGTTTCAAGGTGAAGCAAAACGACTGATATTAAAAATTTGTCTGAACTTTTATCTATCATGTTTACAATTTAGAAAATAAGAGTTGAAATAGTGTTTTTTTTTTTTTTTTTAACTTCTTTATTTAAATCAAATTGCACACATTTTTACAGTGCAAGTAAAAGTCCCTATTGCACTAAGGTAAGCCCGTTTGTGGGAAAAAAGTTAACCTGCGGTAATTCAATAGAAGTAACAATGTACTCAGTAAGAGACAATATAATACTTAATTAAAAAAACAAAAACAATTATAAAGAAACAGTAACACAGTATACTGTAAGAAACAACATAATACTTAAATAATATTGAAAAAACAATTATAAAGAGGGATCACTTGTAGTTGGGTGGCTAAAGCCTAACAGCCTCCCATGCTAAAGGTCACGGGTTCAAACCCGCAGGTGGTCCTAGGATTTTTAATGGGAGTAAAAAATCCTTAGTTACGGCGTCCTTCGGAGGGGACGTTAAAAGGTGGTCACGAGGCTGTGCGATGTCAGGTACTCGTTAAAGATCCCTATCCTAATAAAACCTGGATAGGCAAAATTTAGGACTCCCACTGTAGCATCGTCCGATTAGCTTAGTAGTACAAAGTGACGTTAAATAAATAAACAATGAACAAACACTTATAAAGAACCAGCAACACAGTATACAGCAATTGCAAAGCAATAAGGAATACATATACAATTATACAAGATATAAAAATCTGGTGCGGGCAACACAAGACATTCACTTACCGCCGTTGTTAAAATCGATTAAAGAATTTTAAAACACAGTTACAGATAAAAATGAGTGAAACTATTAAAGGACTAATTAAATTGATTTTCGGGATGACTTGTAGCTGGATGGCTAGCGTAACAGCCTCCCATGCCAAAGGTCACGGGTTCAAATCCGCAGGTTGTCCTAGGATTTTTTAATGGGAGTAAAAAATCCTTAGTTACGCCGTCCTTCGGAGAGGACGTTAAAAGGTGGTCCCGAGGCTGTGCGATGTCAGGTACTCGTTAAAGATCCCTATCCTAATAAAACCTGGATAGGCAAAATTTAGGACTCCCACTGTAGCATCGTCCGATTAGCCAAAGCAGCAAAAAGTGACGTTAAATAAATAAACAAACAAACAAATTGATTTTCTATAGAAACATGTGTTTTATTAAAAAACCTATTATATTATTATCTAAAATAATCAGTTAGTTTTATCTTATTTTTATCATTCTCTATTAACATTTATAAGCTTGAGTATAATATAATATTTTTTCTAAAATCTTTAGCTTTCCAACGGTATATCATACATGTATATTACTGTTCTTATGTTCAAAAACAAAAAAATTGAATTAAAAAAATATTTTTTTTTCTGTTTTCTCCTTTAGTTGCGTATCGAATTAATTCAATTTATATATTTATTGTTTTTCATCAGTGGTAACAAGATATTATAGTTATTTTTATAGAATCAACACAATTAAAGGTACTTTAGAGAAAGAAAATTTAAAATATCGGCATTTAAGCCCTGTCAGACCATTTTAATCCGAATGAAACCTTAACAATATTAAAGCCCATTAAATTTTACATCGATATAGCGAGTTTAATCAAAATCATCTTAACCGTATTCGAGAAAATCAAAAAAAGATGCAAAATGCATAGTATAAAGTGCCTCTTTTGGTAAGCTCATTTCGATGAAAAAGGTTTTGTAACGTCTCGGGCGTATATTTGTCTTAAATATGAAATTTCAGTTTCTTAGGACTTACCGTTTCCGCCAAGGAGTTACCACCCACACACACACAGACCTCTTTGCGGGACTTGGTTATTTGAACTCAGGGGACCCTAAAATGTGTATTTCCGTTGAAAACTGGAATTCGAAAATTTTCACGATCGTAATACTTCCCCTTACCATATATAATAAGTGAAAGTAATAAAGGCACGTAAATATAAAATTAAATTATATAATACAAAAAAAACAATCATAAAGCAACAATAAGACAGTACCGAGTAAGAAACAGTAATTGACTAAACCAAAAATCAAAAAGGAATACATATAAATTATACAGGATATAAAAATAAAGGCACGTAAATATAAAATTAAATTATATAATACCCAAATAATAAAAAAAAAAAAATTTATAAAGAAACAATAAGACAGTACAGAGTAAGAAAAAGTAATTGATTAAACAAAAAAATCAATAAGGAATACATATACATACATATATACAGGAAAAAAAGAAAGCAGCTAAATATAAAATTGAATTATATACAATAATACCAAATAATATTAAAAAAAAAAGAAACAATTAAGAAATTACAACAATAATTATTTAATTAAGTAAAACAATCATTTAAACTATAAATTTTAATAACTTAAGTTAGTGGTTTCTCAAACGTGACAACTTTATGGAAATTATTATTTAGCGAATTACCATGTTTTTCCATTAACTTACACCACGACCTAAATATTCAATTTATTTTGGACATTATTCCATCAAAATTCTCCAGAGAACCTCATTCATCACCTCAATCCTCCAGTTCAATCCCTTTCCAGGTTAAAACGGCAGTGGCCTCGAGACCTCTTGTAAACATGTATACTGGAGTTCTACCACTGGCCAGATTCTCCACTCAATGTGCTGTATGTATGAGGTTTGTATGACTTCTAGACTTTGTAAATATTTTATTAATTCTTTATTTTGAATTATTTTATAGTTTTCTAAATATTGTATAAATGTTGTACTTGATCACTATTATAAATGCCCTAATAAGAACAGATTGTAATATCATATTGAGGATGTATAGTCGACTGTAGAAACTATTATAGGTGGAATAGTCAGGAATCAGTCATTTTATGAAAGGTTTTTAATGTTGGGCTCAGTTCTTGGGACCTCAACTTCATTATCGCAAACTTCAGAAACCATCACATCTGAGATATGTACTCTTCATCTTATAAACCTATCACCATATTCATCACCAGTGTCACCTTCACGACATCCGGACGCCGATTCATCACTTACTGCTACTTCATCTCCAGCAACAATCACAGCGACATCAGAAAATAACACTAGAACTGAGCCCTGATGATGGCTCACAAGCTTGGGCCGAAACGTTGGCAAAATTAAAAACTTTTCATAAAATGACTGATTCCTGACTATTCCACCTATATTAAAGATTGTAATATCATTCAATAAAAAAAGATTCTTGAAAAAAAAAGTTTACAACACATATTATGGAGCAACGTCGTCAATTGCACTTTACAAGGTTTGCTGTTCTTCGGGTCCCGGGTTCGAACTCTGGCTATGGCACGATTGTTTTGCAACCAGCCTTCTTTTTTCTGGCCTTTTTACCTCAAAATTGAGGGAGAAGGGACTTTTTACTTTCACTTACTATATATAGTAATTTACTATATACATATATAGAAAATTTTCGAATTCCAGTTTTCAAGGGAAATACACATTTTAGAGTCCCCTGAGTCTAAATAACCAAGTCCCGCAAAAAGGTGTGTGTGTGGTAACTCCCGGGCGGAAACGGCAAGTCCTATGAAACTGAAATTTCATATTTAAGACAACTATACGCCTGAGACGTTACAAAATCTTTTTCATCAAAATGAGCTTACCAGAAGAGGCACTTTATACCTTGCATTTTGCACCTTTTTTGGATTTTCTCGAAAACGGTTTTGACGATTTTGATTAAACTCGCTATATCGATGTTAAGTTTGATGGGCTTTAATATCGTTTAGGTTTTATTCTGATTAAAATAGTCTGACAGGGCTTAAATGCCGATATTTTAATTTTTTTTTTCCTCTAAAGTACCTTTAATTTTGTTGATTCTATAAAAATAACTATATTATCTTGTTACCACTGATGAAAAACAGCTAAATATATAAATTGAATGAATTCGACACCCAACTAATGGAGAAAACTGAAAAAAAAAAATATTTTGTACGCAATTTTTTGTTTTTGTACATAAGAACAGTAATATACATGTATGATATACCGTTGGAAAGCTAAAGATTTTAGAAAAAATATTATTTCATACACAAGCTTTTAAAATTTAGTAGAGAGTGATGAAATGAACATAAAACTAACTGATTGTTTTAGATAATAATATAATACATTTTTTAATAAAACACATGTTTCTATCGAAAAACAATTTAATTAATTCTTTAAACTATTGTCATCTCTAACGGTATTAAAAAAATTCTTAAATTGATTTTAACAAGGGTGGTAAGTGAAAGTCGTGTGTTGCGCCCACCAGATTTTTTGTGATTGTGAGTGTGATCTCGACCTAATCATCTCATTGCACAGCAGTTGACCCAGAAATGGTACTATATATATCTATTGAATCCAAGACCTTTCATGGGTTGTAGAAGTAAAGTTTTCATTATTGTTTTGTTTATTAGAAACAATTGATCGTTTCTGAACGCATAAGTCCTACATAACTACACCGAGTAGTTAATAAAATACATTTCAAATCATTATAACTTTCTAACAGTCATAAAAGTTATAACCACAAATTCCATTATTACAACTCCTACCAATTATAACCAGAAGAAAACCTTTATTTTCACAACCTGAGGTTTCATCAGATATGAATTTTTATTATAGCAGCTGATGCAATCATACGAATATACAAGTCCTAAAACAGAGACCACAAATTAGTTAAATATGGAAAGGAAATATCGAATCGAAACCATTTATGGTTTTGTTATCGATTTGTTTATCGCCACGCTGTTCCTAAGTTGTTAACATGTATCTTAATGGTTTTGGTATAAGGTCAAATTTTACTAGCGTGTAATTCCTGACCCGTTTTAATTATTATTTTCTCATTATAATTATGAAAATATTGTATAATTATAAAATCGGTGCGCGCAATACAACTTTCACTAACCTCCCATATTGAAACTCAAGATTTCAATAAACATAAAGTTCATAAAATAATTATATCGATTCAATGCAATTCCGCACTCCTCCGAAACGACTCGATCGATTTTTAAATGTATGTTTCCTAACTCGGAATCCTCATACACGAATGAAGCTGCTCGCCGTTATAGGTTACTTCAACACTTACTTGACAAACGGTTAAACCTTTCTCTTAACTACAAAAAGCTCATCTACAGCTAGCTATGGGGCTCTACTAAACCATCAAATTCATCTCGCATCCAATCCTTACAATCCACAATCCTTCGTAAAATCCTCAACGCTCCTTACTTTGTCACGAAGATCTTTGTCAAGACCTTAATGTTCCTGATTTGGCCCGGACCAGGTTTCGTGACGAACACCATTCTCACTATAATCCTAACAACAATTGTTGTGACGCCTGCTCAGCTCACCCAATCACCCTGAAGAATGCCTATAATTTAGGCCGAAACGTCGGCACCAATAAATTAAGTTTATACTTAGTTGTGTGTTCTATTGACTGCATCCTCAACTAACTTCTCTCATATATACACACAGTCAACCATTTTCACTTCATAAAAATGTTTTTACTTTTATCTACTATATATAGTAAGGGAAAGTATTGCGATCTTTCAACGTAAATACACGTTTTAGGGTCCCCTGAGTGCAAATAACCATGTCCCGCAAAAAGGTCTGTGTATGTGTGGTAACTCCCGCGCGTAAACGAAACGTCCTATGAAACTGAAACTACATATTTAAGATTACTCCCGACATGTTACAGCAACTTTTTCATGAAAATCAGCTAACTAGAAGAGCCACTATATACCATGTATTTTGCACCTTTTTACGATTTTCTCAAAAACTGCTCTAACGATTTTGATTAAACTCCCTATATCGTTGTAAAATTTAATGGGCTTTAGTATCATGTAGGTTTCATTTTGATTTGACTGAGTTTGACAGGGATTTAATGCCAATATTCTTCCTCTAAAGTACTTTTAATTTTAATTTGTAGATACTTAGAAAATAAAAATATAATCTTGTTATCAACGATGAAAAACAGGTAAATATAAAAGTTGAACGAATTCGATCTCTAACTAAAGGAGAAAACTGCAAAAATATCTTTTTAATGTAATTTATCTTTTTTGAACATAAGAACAGTGATAAAGATGTGTAATATACCGTTGGAAAGCTAGAGAATGTAGAAACAATATTTCTTATACAAAAGCTTGTAAAAGTTAATAAAGAGTGAAGAAAAGCCGATAAAACTAACTGATTATTATTTCAGATAATAATATAATAGGTTTTTTAATAAAACACATGTTTCCATAGAAATTCAATTTAATTCTTATTAGTTTCGTTCATTTTTATCTTTAACTGTATTTGAAAATTCTTTAATCGATTTTAACAACTGCGGTAAGTAAAAGTCGTGTGATGCCTACACCAGATTTTTTAATTTAGTATTTTTACTTTCACTTACTATATATAGTAAGGGGAAGTATTGCGATCGTGAAAATTTTCGAATTCCAGTTTTCAACGGAAATACACGTTTTAGGGTCCCCTGAGTCCCAATAACCAAGTCTCGCAAAAAGGTCTGTGTCTGTGTGTGTGTGGTAACTCCCGGGCGGAAACGTTAAGCCCTATGAAACTGAAATTTCATATTTAAGACAAATATGCGCCCGAGACGTTACAAAACCTTTTTCATCAAAATGAGCTTACTGGAAGAGGCACTTTATACCATGCATTTTGCATCTTTTTTCGATTTTCTTGAAAACGGTGAAGACTATTTTGATTAAACTCGCTATATCGATGTAAAATTTAATGGACCTTAATATTGTTCAGTTGTGCGAATTTAAAAAACAAATAAAGGAGAAAACAGAAAACATATTTTTTTAATGTAATTTTTTTTATTTTGAACATAGCAACAGTAATATACACTTGTAATATACCGTTGGAAAGCTAAAGATTTTAGAAAAAATATTATCTTATGCACAAGCTTGTAAAAGTAAATAAAGAGTGATGAAAATCCGATAAAACTGATTATTTTAGATAATAATATAATAGATTTTTTAATAAAACACATGTTTCTATAGAAATTCAATTTAACTAATTCTTTAATGATTTCACTCACTGAACTGAAATTTCATATTTAAGACAACTATACGTCCGGGACGTGACAAAACTTTTTTCATCAAAATGAGCTTACCAGAAGAGGCACTTTATACCATGCATTTTGCACCTTTTTTCGATTTTCTCGAAAACGGTTCCGACGATTTTAATTAAACTCGCCATATCGATGTAAAATTTAATGGGCTTTAATATAATGTAGGTTTTATTCTGATTAAAATGGTCTTACGCGGCTTAAATGCCGATATTTTACATTTTCTTCAATAAAAGTACCTTTAATTTTGTAGATTCAATAAAAATAACTATATTATCTTGTTAACGCTGATGAAAAACAGGTAAATATGTAAATTGCATAAAATCGATACCCAACTAAAGGAGAAAACAGAAAAAATATTTGTTTAATGCAATTTTTCGTTTTTGAACATAAGAGCAGTAATATACATGTATGATATACCGTTGGAAAGCTAAAGATTTTAGAAAAAATATTATCTCATACACAAACTTTTCAAAGTTAATAGAGAGTGATGAAATGACATAAAACTAACTTATTATTTTAGATAATAATATAATAGATTTTTTAATGAAACACACGTTTCTATAGAAATTTAATTTAATTAATTCCTTTTTAGTTTCACGTATTTTTTATCTCTAACTGTTTTTGAAAATTCTTTCATTGATTTTAAAAATGGAGGTAAGTGAATGTCGTGTGTTGCCCGCACAGATTTTTTTCCTTGGTATCAGATAATACCTATTACCTGAAATTTTCACACTCCTCTTACCATCGCATTTTTTGTTCGCGATTTTAGAATTTTTATATGAACAATATCCAAATAATTTAACCATCCATCTCATTTAAAAAAGAACGAAATTATGTTGTTAAATGACAGATGACACTATGCCAACTCAAGTGGCTCCTTGTATTACAAAATATATCTAAATAAGAAACTCTCAATTATTTCCAATGAGTTATTAAATCTTCTCTCTTTATCATACTGAATAAAACCGAAAAAAGTATTAAGAAATGACTTAAAAGTGAGATAATGAAAGTAAAATGAGCGCTTCACGAAGCGTAAGGCAACTTTCTGATGACTTGGAATAATTATCTGCAGAAGGAAAAAAAAGATTAAATTTCACTTTCAACAATTTTCTTTCTCATTAAGTAGTTTCTCTTTCACAGCTTACCAGAAAAAAAAAAAATATATGAGACATGGTTCATTACATGGGGAGCGGCGTGGTCTAATGGATAGAGCACTAGTCTTCTGTGCTCCGGGTCCTGGGTTCGAATCCCGGCTGTGGCGGAATATTATTTATTCTGTTAATTCAGCCGTAGAGCGAGGAAACAGGCTATACAATACAATTATGTATGTATATATGACAATAACAATAGGGATCATCTGCACCAGGCTAGTATAACATCCTTTTATGCCAAAGGTCATGGGTTCAAACCCTCAGGTGGTCCTAGGATTTTTTAATAGCAGTAAAAAATCGTTAGTTATGCCGTCATTCGGAGGGGACTTAAAAAAGTGCCCCCGAGCCTGTGCGATGTCAGGTACTCGTTAAAGATCCCTATCCTAATAAAACCGGGATAGGCAAAATTTAGGACTCCCACTGTAGCATCGTCCGATTAGCCATAGTAGCATAAAGTGACGTTGAATAAATAAATAAAATAATACAATAACAATATGTCTAATAGAATTATAGTAACAAAATATTGGGTTGTTTCACATGAAATGTCCGTTTTTATAGTTTCTGAAATACCTAAAGGATTTTGCAAATCTCTATTGTTTTCTTCCGAATGTTTACATATTTTAAGTAAACAGTTACTAATCCTCTACCTTTGTATTATAAACATTAGCTTCCCAATCAATTACCCACTTTTTAGTATACCTCCAAATATGAACATGGAAACACGCGGTTTTCGAGTAATATTTTTGTACGAGTTTAAACTCGGCCATTCAGCAGCTTAAGCCGCTAGAAATATTTGCAAGGAAGGGAGTGTTAATGAACGGACCATTCGCCGTTGGTTTGCTAAGTTTTCAGCTGGGGATACCGACTTGAAAAACTTGCCCCGAGGAAGACCTCCGTCCGTAATAGACAACGATGTCCTCAAACATACAATAGAAGGAAACCCCTACCAAACTGTTAAAGGAATCTAAACACAACTAAATGCAAGTGCATCTACCGTTTCCATACATTTAAAGTGTATTGGGAAAGTAAAAAAGCTCGATACATGGGTACCTCATGATCTCACTGAGCGGCAGCAAGACCCCATGTTTCAAAACATTCGTGCAAAAATTGAAAGAACTGGGCTACAAGTTCTTCCGCACCCACCATATTCTCCGACTTGTCTCCAACAGATTACCACCCGTTCAGGAATTTAGACAACTTCGTCAAAGGAAAACTTTTTGAAAATGATGATCAAGTGAACAGTTCGTTTTCAGATTTTGTTTCACTTCAAAGCTCAGAGTTTTTCAGTTCGGGGATAAAAAAGTTGGTGTCACGGTAGAAAAAGAAGGTAAATACTTCGAATAAAATTATCTTGTTTTCATATCGTATTTTTAATAAAAATCCTTTACCTTGAAAACGGACATTTCATGTGACACAACCCAATATGTTGATATATAACCACAGTTGTTTTTAAATTTATAAATAAAAAATAATAAAATAAACAACAACAATAAAAAGGCAGTAAATTTTATTGAATATGCTACCAACGGCTTTACGACGCGACCATGTGGACCAGATTATTAGATTTCCCGCTACTAGAACATGTAATAATTTTAAGTTTACTACCAGAGAATCCCCCAGGAAATCATAAAAGGCTCTCAGAGAAATATTATTAAGTACGTGCATATAAAGAACTCTAAAAGACATGTTTCATTGCATAGGAGCGCCCATGGACAGAACATTAGTCTACTGATCTCCAGGGCCTAGGTTCGAATCCCGGCTGTGGCGGAATATTATTTATTTATCTAGGGCATGGAGACCCTCCGGGAAGACCCAGCCGCTATGATGTGAGGATCCAACATGGGTAAGCCAGAATTTGATTTTCCTCTCTAACCGCTAAGAATCGGACTATGGGCCATAATTTTTTGTTACTTAAGGTGTAGTATCTTCTCTCACCCCTCTCTCTCTCTCTCTCTCTCTCTCTCTCTCATATATATATATATATATATATATATATATATATATATATATATATATATATAAACATATACATACCGTCTAGACTATAAACCGGTACAACGAACCCGTTCCGTTGGATGGATAGGCCCGTCTCGGTCGACTCACCGGCTCCAGGGATAGTCAGCTTTATCTTGAGGTTACTAATCTCACTGTCGTGATAGTTCTCCTATCTTAAGGTCACTACTTCAACTGTCACGATAGTTCGGTTCAACGGTCGGATTATCTTCCAGTATAAGCTGGAGTGTTGTCTAATTGCTTCCTCCAAAGGCAGGGGCTTTTAAAGGCCATTCTAAATGGGTGTTTACACGTTAAAAGTGGACGTGAAATCTGTAACCGTGACTTCAATAATCATGTTCAATAAAGAATTAAAACCTTCTGTCGGGTTGGAACCTTTGACCTTGGAGATAGAGGGCTGTTATGCAAGCTACTACACCACAGAAGATCGTTAATTTATGTTTTCGATACTCATCGTGTGTGACGCGTGGTAATAATGAATGATTTCTTATAGCTTTAATATATTTTTATTATTTCTGAATAAATAAATGACAATTATATTAAAACAGATAAATCACATAATAAACTCAGAGCATATTTTAAGCTTTATTAGACGCTTTCAATTCGTAACACTTTTCCATGTTGGTTGTTTGTTTATTCGTTTAACGCCACTTTATGCTACTATGGCTAATCGGACGATGCTACAGTAGGAGTCCTAAATTTTGCCTATCTAGGTTTTTTTAGGATAGGGATCTTTAACGAGTACCTGACATCGTACAGCCTCGGGACCACCTTTTAACGTCCCCTCCGAAGGACGGCATAACTAAGGATTTTTTACTCCCATTGACAAATCCTAGGGCCACCCTTAGGTTTGAACCCGCGACCTTCAGTATAGAAAGCTGTTATGCTAGCAACTACGCTATGGATGACCTCCCACAGTTTTCCTTTAGGACGAAAAGATCTAATACATTTTAAATCATAATTATTTCCTTAAACATATTAATTTAGATTTGCAAATTTTTTCGTCTTAATTTAGACGTAGATTCGGTCCATTATGTGTTTACGTTATGGTCTCGTTTGATAAACACATATATATATATTTTGTATCAAAGATTTAACAAACAGGTTTCGGACTGGAAGATATAAAAGTAACGGAATCAGAACTGATATCAAACCCAAGAATGTGGCTAATCTTTGGTTCCTGTTCCAAATGCCTAAATATATATATATATATATATATATATATATATATATATATATATATATATATATTATTATATATATAATAATTTATTAGAAAGATCTATTTTTTATAAATTTATATATTATTACATAAATAAATCAATCCATATACCTCAACGTTTCGAGACCCATGACAGCCACATCTTTAGAAAAACTAATTTAAAAATCTGGTGTGGGCAACACACGACTTTCACTTACTTCCGTTTTTAAGATCGATACATTAAGACGGCTTCTAAAGATGTTTTGTGAGAAATCATTTGTAAGTATGTAAATAAAGTTTATTTTTTTTTTTCTTCTTCCATTGAAAAAATTGAATTTGAACATTTTTACTTTCACTTACTATATATAGTAAGGGAAAGTATTGCGATCGTGAAAATGTTCGAATTCCAGTTTTCAACGGAAATTCACGTTTTAGGGTCACCTGAGTATAAATAACCAAGTCCGCAAAAAGGTTTGTGTGTGTGTGTGGTAACTCAGCGTAAAAATGAAAAGTCCAACGGAACTGAAACTTCATATTTAAGACAATTTTACGCCCGAAATGTTACAGCAACTTTTTCTCTAAAATCGGCTGACCGGAAGTCCTATTTTATGCCAAGTATTTTTCACCTTTTTACTATTTTCTCAAAAACGGTTCCGACGATTTTGATTAAACTCGCTATATCGATGTAAAATTTAATGACCTTTAATATCATGTAGGTTTCATTCTGATTGAAATAGTTTGACAGGGCTTAAATGCAGATATTTTAAATTTTCTTCATCTAAATTACCTTTAAATATAAAAATAAGCATATCATCTTATTAACATTGATAAAAAACAAGTAAATATATAAGTTGAACGAATTAGATATTCAACAAAAAGAGAAAACTGGAAAAATATGTTTTTAATCCTATTGTTTCACCGCTTGGTCACTGGATGGAGCTTTCATCGCCAAGTCAAGTAGTTCTGACACTGAAAGATGAAAAAAAAAACTTACTGAATCTCATAGATAATATTATAACATATTATTTAATAAAACACATCTTTATATAAAAATCAAATGTAAATAATTCTTTAACAGTTTATTTTCGTTTCTAAATTTGTTTAAAAATTCTTAAATTGATATTAATTAAACAGGTAAGTGAAAGTTGTATGTTGCGCGGAACCAGATTTTCAAGACCAATATGCTTAACCTTAGTATATATTTCGTATTAAACTAAGTGAAAGTGAATAATGAAAACAGAAAAAATCGTCTGCTCATTTCACCGTCAGTACATTATCGAATTCTTTCATATTTCCTGATTTATTATGAATACGGATCCAGTAAACAAATTTATGAGCCTTTACTAAAATGAATGATCACAAGATATAGTTATAAGTATTATTAATTACTTGATGAAATCTATAATAATGCTTTTCTCTTCTTTTTCCCTAAAATGTTACCCGTAAGACTCCTTCACTAACGGTTAATCATCAAATATAAAACTTTTACTTGATACATTATTTTGGCTTTCGTGTCTTAAGTATTACAATTGCGTGTCTGCAGAAATCAAGTCCTTGAAGTTTTTCATTTGTTTTCTTATAAGTTATTTTTTATTTAAAGATAATTTAATGCAAGTCATCTAGAGCCAAATTTTGAAAACGTGGGTGTGCCATTTCGACCTCGCTGGGTCATGTTTACAGTCAGAAACTGGTTTCAACGGCTCTAATTTATTTCTTCAATTACAGATTTTGACTAATCATTTGCTATAATGAGATATCATTTAGCTTTTAAAAGGAATATATTGTATCAATCGTAAGACATCAATTTTATAAATCTAAGCCCGTTTTAAAAAAATTAATTGTTATCATTAACCATGTATATATATATATATATATATATATATATATATATATATATATATATATGTATGATATTATAATAAACGGTCCTTATGTGAGGTTACCATGTAAGGAAAAAAAAAAAAAAATTAAATATATATATACATGAATGAATGAATGAAAAAAGAACTTTATTCTGGGACTAACTCCCTTGAGAATACTACACATGTACAAAAAAAAATAATGATTACAACTGGCCAAAAAAAAACTAATAATATTAATGATTGCAAAAATTGTTTACAATTATTTTAATTGATGAAAAGAGAGAGAAATGAAAAATATAAATTAAAAAAGTACTGTAATATCTAAATGTAATATAGAACTAACAAAAAAAAAAAAAAAGACAAGAAACATTAGAATAATTGAAAATAGAAATGAAAATAAACTTTACTATCTTTATGGTATGAAGTGTAGACATTTCTCACATCACTTTAATCGCTGTACTGAAATTAGTTGGCATCTCATTGGGAAGCAAGAAGGTGTTTAAAAAGAAGAGATTTGAAAGAAGATTGGGAAGGAGCATGACGGATGTGTGATGGGAGAGTATTCCAGAAGAAAGTGGCTAAGAAGGAAAATTCATATTTTTTGGTTCTATGGGATGGCGTATAGGGGTCGGAAAGACGGGATCTGGTTTCCTGAGTATGGATTGTGGATTTAAGGGGACTTTAGATGTAGGAGGGACCGGGTGAGCGGATGACTTGATAGAGAAAGGAACCGAGGAAATATTGCCTTCGAATCGAGGGAAATAGCCAATTTGACTCATCATAGAGGTGGGACACATGTGACCGTCTAGAGGTACCGAAGACAAATCTTAAGAAACAGTTCATGACTCGTTTCAATCTGCCCTCAAGCAACCTCGAGAGGCCACCATATACCGCACAACTATAGTCAAAATGGGGGGAAATAAGAGAGGATACAAGGAGCTTCCGGGAGGATTGTGGGAG
The DNA here is from genome assembly GCA_023052935.1 of Piezodorus guildinii. Classification (NCBI taxonomy): domain Eukaryota; kingdom Metazoa; phylum Arthropoda; class Insecta; order Hemiptera; family Pentatomidae; genus Piezodorus; species Piezodorus guildinii. Next base: position 147,172,192 of record CM041296.1, on the reverse strand, counting down.
AAGGTGACGGGACCGCTGAAATAGTTTTATTGTGCTGATCGATATTTTGGAAATTTGGGCAATATGGGGTTTCCAGGATAAGTTTTGGTATCGACTCCACATAAGGACCGTTTATTATAATATCATATATATATATATATATATATATATATATATATATATATATATATATATATATATATATATATATATATATATGGTTAATGATAACAAGTAAAAGTAACGTTTTTCAATATTTAATCCTCTCTATGTTCATTATACCATGTTTACTTGGTCAATAATATTTACAATATTCTAAAAAAGGATTAGTTGAGGTGCTTTTATGCATCAGTTTCAACCGAGATTCCCCTATCTTTAAGTGGTATTTCGCTTGCTCAAAATAGAGGATCGAGATATTTATTTTCCTCATTTGATGATTTTTTTATAACATTAAATCCGATGAAATAATTTAATGAAAAGGGAAATCCGCACACAGACAGTTAAGAAAATATACAGTGTGTATATAAGGAACAACTAGAGATAGGAACCATTTGACCTCCTGCGGGTTTGACCTCGTGACCATCGTCATAAAAGCCACTTTGCTACAGGTGATCCCGATTATTGCCGCGGGAAAGAGGTATGGAACCATTTTGTTAGCTCTTTTATTCCTGTTGATTCCGAACGAACGACTACACACCCATCCCGCGCCGACTAGACTACACTAATTGCAAATGCTATACTAATCATTAGAGATAAAAATAGTTGAGGCTGTGTGATTGACCAGCTGATTACTACCTATCTTCCGGCTAACGGGTAGCATCCGGTTTACGGTTTGTTCAACATCAGCTCTTTGTGAGCTCTTCAAACCGTATCTATTTTACTTTTCCTGTCCCACGGAAAATTTGCATCTAATCCAACACGGGTCAAAGAACTAAATTCAATCAATGGTGAATACCGGGGAAAGTTATGTTGACTTGAAGTTTTGATGTCCAAGAGAGTTTCCGTCTAACAAAAAAAAAATCTGGTGCGCGCAAAACACTAATGGAGCCTAATGGGCATTTTCTCTTATGTTTTTTCATGTATTTTATCATTACCAGAATATTTACATGTTGTATTACAAAATAAAGTTGTAAATTTTAATTAAAAATCTGGTGCGGGCAACACACGACTTTCACTTACCTCCATTTTTAAAATCAATGAAAGAATTTTCAAATACAGTTAGAGATAAAAATACGTGAAATTATTAAGGAATTAATCAAATTGAATTTATGTAGAAACATGGGTTTTATTAAAAAATCTATTATAATATATCTTAAATAATCAGTTAGTTTTAATCTTCTTTTCATCACTCTCTATTAACTTTTAAAAGTTTTGTATGAGATGATATTTTTTCTAAAAATCTTTAGCTTTCCAACGGTATATCATACATGTATATTACTGCTCTTATGTTCAAAAACGAAAAATTGCATTAAAAAAATATTATTTCTGTTTTCTCCTTTAGTGGGTATCGAATTCATTCAATTTATATATTTACTTGTTTTTCATCAGCGTTAACAAGATAATCTAGTTATTAATTACTGAATCTACAAAATTAAAGGTACTTTAGGGAGAAAGAAATTTAAAAATCGGCATTTAAGCCCTGTCAGACCATTTTTATCCAAATAAAACCTACATGGTATTAAAGCCCATTAAATTTTACATCGATATAGACGAGTTTAATCAAAATCGTCGGAACCGTTTTCGAGAAAATCGAAAAAAGGTGCAAAATGCATAGTATAAAGTGCCTCTTCTGGTAAGCTCATTTTGATGAAAAAAGTTTTGTCACGTCTCGGGCGTATAGTTGTCTTAAATATGAAATTTCAGTTTCATAGGACTTACCGTTTCCGCCGGGAGTTACCACACACACACACACACAGACCTTTTTCCGGGACTTGGTTATTTGGACTCAGGGGACCCTAGAACGTGTATTTCCGTTGAAAACTGGAATTCGAAAATTTTCATGATCGCAATACTTCCCCTTACTATATATAGTAAGTGAAAGTAAAAAAAAAGCACATGTGTTTTATCCTGCTGCCATGGTGACCATCATATGAATAAACTATTTCTATGTCAATGGAAAGAAACAACCCAATTAGTGAATGAATGAGTAATATTTTCTTCAGCCTTCTTTTAATTAAGACCATTTAAGAGTTAATTATTTCTTAGTCGTAAAAAGAAAAGAGTTGCAGAATAGACTAGTTAATTCCGGTTGTTGGTTAGGAGTGAGTGATCTTTTAATTAAACTGACAGCTCAAGAAACTGAAATGTGTATAAGGCTTCTTCCCACATTGATCTTTGGCAATGGGAAATCTATCCGATCATGCGCAGTACATTTGTGTAGAGTAAAAACCTATTACGCATGCGCAAATAAATTTTCTTAGACTGATACTATAGTTTGAAGGTTTTGTTTATTTTATTTAACGTCACTTTATGCTACTACGGCTAATCGGACGATGCTACAGTGGGAGTCCTAAATTTTGCCTAACCAGGTTTTATTAGGATAGGGATCTTTAACGAGTACCTGACATCGCACAGGCTCGGGACCACCTTTTAACGTCCCATCCGAAGGACGGCGTAACTAAGGATTTTTTACTCCCATTAAAAAATCCTAGGACCACCTGCGGGTTTGAACCCGTGACCTTTTGCATAGGAGGCTGTTACGCTTACCACCCAGCTACAAGTGATCCCACAGTTTGAAGGTTTAACATATTTTATAAACCCCTAATTCGTTAATTTTATAAAATAAACAATTGAACTTAAGTTCAAACGCAGACCGAAGAACTCATTCACTAAGGATTTATTATCCACTTAAATACTTTATTTATTTTTAAATGAAATAAATGCTGACTACATGATATGGTAAATTTTTTCGAATCTACAATACATTTTTCTTAATAGATTTATTGCTATTTACAATTGTACATCTAGTAAAAGAGATAAAAGATACAAATGTCATGTTTCACATGTAGAGATACTTCCCATTGGAAGATCTCCAAAAACTATGCTAAACCAGAAGGTCTCAGGGCCATCTTCTTTTCAGACTATATATAGACTCGGAGGATCATCAGGGATTGTTGAGTTGGCAAGGTTTGAAACTAATGGATTAAAGTGGGAATGGAGTTTGTCATGAAAGGAGTCGTCCCTGTTTCGGGCCAAGTCAGCAACATAGGGAACAATTAGGTCTTTATGGATGAGTTTATTCGTGACTAAATAAGGAGCATTGAGGATTTTTCGAAAGATTTTTAAAAATTCCCAAACCTCTACTTCGTAAGTCCATATCGGTCTTATGATAGTAATGTAGATGAGTTTTTTGTAGTTAAGCGGAAAGTTTGAGCGTTTGTCCAGTAAGTGTTGCAGCAGTCGAATACGTCGGTCAGTTTCTTGTCGTTTTAGTCTTGCGTGCGGATTCCAAGTAAGACGTTTGTCCAGATGGAGTCCTAGATAACGGATCTGTTGGACTGGGACAAGCGGAGTGTTATTGAAGGAAACAGTAGGGCAGGATGTCATCGGTTTACGACGCAGTGTGATAGTTATTTGGTGGGATCTATTGGAATTTATTTTTATCCTCCAATTCTGACACCATACTTCAAGTTCTCTGATGTGGGATTGAAGAGTTTGAGAGGCAATAGTAGGATCATTATTGACTGACAATACACAGGTGTCATCGGCATAGGTAGAAAGGAAAGTGGAAGAATGTGTTGGGATATCAGCTGTAAAGAATGGGTCCAAGAATACTACCCTGAGGAAAATTTGACTCAAGTTCAAACATAGACCCCAAAACTCTGTCACTAAGGATTTATTATCCACTTAAATACTTTATTTATTTTTAAATGAAATAAATGCTGTTTTTTCGAATCTACAATAATTAAATTACTTTAGAAGAAGACAATTTGAAATATCTTCACTTAAACCCTGTCATAGTATCAGAGTGAAAACTACTTGATATAAAAGCCTATTTAATATTACATCGATGTAGCGAGTTTAAAAATTATTATAGACGTTTTTTATAGAACCGTAAAAAATTGTAAATAACTTTTAACAAATTTCTTACATTCACTGAAAATACCAATAGAAAAATTTATAAAACGAAAAAATAGTAATGAAAATGTTTTCGAATTTCATAAATAATACGATTTGAGTCCTTATAACAAATTAACAATATATATATAATTTATCCACCGACTTATTACCAGTCTGGAGCTCAACCTGCTTAACTAATTATCACTTTTAAATATCGGCACTTAAACCATGTTAAGAGTATTTCAATCAGAATGAAAACTACCTGATGTCAAAGCCTATTTAATTATTTCATCGATATCGGAAGTTTAATCAAAATTCTTATAGCCGTTTTTTGATAAAATCGTAAAAATGGAAAAAGGCATGGTATAAAGTAGTAGGGGTGGGCATAATCGAATGACGATTATCAGATTATTCGATTATTTGAATCATTCGAATTAATCGATTATAGGAATAATCGGTTTGGAGAAACGAATACTCATTCGAACTGAATTTTTTAATCATAATCTCGAGGGATTATAAAAGAATGACCTTTATATATTTTTTTCTTTGCTTTTCACATAAATTATATGGGTATTTGTACTTAGGCTCAGGCAGCTGGGCAATCATAGAGAGGGGAATTGTGCCTTGTCTTTCAGAATGCATATTAATCATTCGATCATTCGATTATGACGATCATTCGATATTTAAAGTCCTATCATTCCGATTATGACGATCATTCGATTATGCCCATCCCTATAAAGTAGCTATTCTGGTCAGTACTCAGAGGACCCTAAAACGTTCCGTTTTAAAACTGAAATCCGAAAATTTTTACGATCGGAATACTGTTCTTTATTTTATATTTCTTATATAGGTAGGCAAAGGTAAAATTATTAAAGAATTAATTAAATTGAATTTCAATAGAAAAATGTGTTTTATTAAATAATCTATTATATTTTTATCTACAACAATCAGTTAGTGTTTGGGGTAATCACCTCCAACTCAAATGTCAAGATGATCACAACTAGGCGATCTGCTTCTTTGACATGCCGCCAGGTGGCAGCACGGCTAAAATGAATTTCCCTTTTCAGGAACCAGAAACTGTTAGTATTATCGTTTTTTTTTTTTTTTTTTTTCACTCTCCATAGCCCTTACAATTCCGTGTATCAGGTAATATTTTTTCTGAAATAATCAACTTTCACACGGTATATTATACATCTATATTGCTATTCTTGTCTTCATAAACAAAAAAATTGCAAAAAAAAATATGTTTGCACTTTTCTGCATTAGTTGTTTATAAAATTCGCTCAACTTTGATATTTAGCCGTCCTTCATCAGCGGCATTAAGATGATATGCTTAATGTTTTGGAATGTACAAAATTAAAGGCAGTTTAGAGAAAGAAAATTTAATATATCGGCATTTAAGCCCTGTCAGATTATATTTAAAATGTATAACTATATTTTAGGTGAAAACTGGAATTCGAAACTTTTCACGATCGCAATATTTTTCTTTACTATACATGATATATGTTATGTAAATGAGAGAAAAATTAACGAACCTAACTTTCTACTCCTTTGAAAATGAAAACAAAATATAAAATTGCTGTACTTGACTAGTATGAAGTTCCACACCATTCCTACAAAATGTTGAACTGAATTCTACAAACATTCTCTCAAATTTTATATATGTAGTAAACTTAGTAACGTTCCTATGAAACTGAAATTTCATATTTAAGACAACTTTACGCCTGGGACGTGACAAAACTTTTTTCATCAAAATGAGCTTACCAGAAGAGGCACTTTACACCATGCATTTTGCACCTTTTTTCGATTTTCTCTAAAACGGTTCCGACGATTTTGATTAAACTCGCTATATCGATGTAAAATTTAATGGGCTTTAATATCATGTAGGTTTTATTCTGATTAAAGTGGTCTGACAAGGCTTAAATGCCAATATTTTAAATTTTCTTTCCCTAAAGTAACTTTAATTTTGTAGATTATAAAAGAAAATTTAATATATCGGCATTTAAGCCCTGTCAGATTATTTCAATCAGAATTGAACCTACATGATATTAAAGCCTATTAAATTTTACATCGATATAGCGAGTTTAATCAAAATTGTTATAGCCGTTTTTGATAAAATCGTAAAAATGGAAAAATGCATGGTATAAAATGGCTATTCTGGTTAGCTAATTTTGACGAAAAAGTTTGTTAACCGTTAAATGTTAATTGTTTTTGACCAAGACACACGCACACACATACTTTTTTGCCGTTTTTTTTAAATGGCCTTTTAGACTCAGAGGACCCTAAATAATCCGTTTTTAAAATGGAATTCGAATCTTTTCAGGATCGGAATACTTTCCTTTACTGTATATTTCATATATAGGTAGGTAAAGGTAAAATTAACGAACCTACTATTCAACGTATTTGAATATGAAAGCAAAATATTCTATATTCTATATATTATATTATATATAGAAATATATAGCAAAATATATTAAAATATTCTACTTGACGTAGTATGAAGTGCCATACCATTCCTACCAAATGTTGAACTGAACAAAAATACTTTCAAATTGGAGATGTCTGGTAAAAATAAATCAGTTCAATTACAGATTTCTAAAATGGCATCTCAAACAAAGAGTTATTTTACAAAGGCTGAAGGTTTTGGCAAACGTTTGTCTTCCAATAGCCTGTCAATTTACTGCCGCCCACTAATTATTGAAGACAATAGAAAAATTCCTTACCACGTTTAAACTATTAGCCCAGTTTAAACTATGGTCTATGGTCTATGGTCTATGGTCTATGGTCTATGGTCTATGGTCTATGGTCTATGGTCTATCAATATGGGTAAATCGATGTTGATTGTACTCTCATCATCATTCTGATATTTGTTTCGTTTTGAAATATGCAAAATTACCGGATTAATAATTTTTAAAGACAATATTTTTTTTTTAACTTCGAAGAGACTGTTAAAACACCCTATATATTTATAAACTGGGATCACTTGTAGCTAGATGGTTAGCATAACAGCCTCCTATACCAAAGCTCACGAGTTGAAACCCGCAAGTGGTCCTAGGTTTTTTTAATGGGAGTAAAATATCCTTAGTTATGCCGTCCTTCGGAGGGGACGTTAAAAGGTGGTCCCGAGCCTGTGCGATGTCAGGTACTCGTTAAAGATCCCTATCCTAATAAAATTTAGGACTCCCACAGTAGCATCGTCCGATTAGCCATAGTACCATAAAGTGACGTTAAATAAATAAACAAACAAACTATGTATAAACTTTTATAATATATGACATAAATTAGTTTTATTCAGTCCTAAAAGTTTTAGGGTCCTCTCAGTACAAAAGATCATATCTCATAAAAATATCTGTTCTTGTGAGTGTACGTGTTGTTTGTCTAGCACGAAAATCGTACGAAACGGAAATTTCGTATTTAGGATAACTATCTGCCCGAGATGCTACAGCAATTTTTTCATCAAAATCTGCAAAACACAGGAGCCTCTTTATACCATGCATTACGCATGTTTTCACGATTTTCTAAAATAAAAACGTTTTTTACGATTTTGATTAAATTCACTATAACGATGAAAAATCGAATGTGCTTTAATTCTGATTGAAATGGTGTTGATGGGCTTAAATACCAATATTTTAATTTTGTTTTCTTTAAAATACCTTTTAGAATAGAAATAGAATAGATTAGAAAAAAAAATTTTATTCTGGGACTAGGTCCCCTAAGAATAATAGTTATGTACAATAGAAATATTTAATATGTCTGGCCAACAGACAAAATAAATCTGAGTACTTATTAATTACTACGATTATTTACAAATACAATTATTAACAATGAGGAGAAAAGCTATACATAAAAAACAAATTACTTCAAAAAAAAAAAAAATATATATATATATATACATATATAATATCTTCTAAATATTGTCTTCTGAGAAAATAAGATCTAACTTTAACAAAATCAAATTAAAATTTGGGCGGTAAACAAAAATCGTCTTTCATTCAATGTAGACTTCTAGATGAAATTGACATATCATATTTGCTGATCGTCTATTTGGGATGACAGTAGGTAAAGGAAAAGTTGGGATTTGAATGAGGATAAAGAAGTGGCATGGCGGATATGGTTCGGTAGAGAATTCCAGAGTGCAGTAGAGCGAACAATAAAGGAACGATCAAAAGTTTTGGTTCTGTGGGTAGGAGCATAAAGGTCAGAATGTCGGGATCTAGTTTCGAATAAGTGGACTGGGGATTTAAATTGAAGGAGATTTTATTTTGTAAATTCGAAAAAATGAATCATATCATCTGATTAGCATAGACAAATAACGGTAAAACATACAAGCTGAACGATTTTGACAACTATAAAAAAGAAAAAGAACAAAAATATTTTTCGTATGCAATTTTTGTGGTTTTGAAGAAAGGAACAGTAATATAGATGTCTATTATATTATCCGTTGGGAAGCTAAAGATTCTAGAAAAAACTAGGGTTAGGGTATTGGAGAAGGTGCTCAACCTCTTGGTTATTAGCAACGAATAAATTTGTAGTAACAGATTTGTTTTACTCTTTTTTCTTCTTTTTATTTATTTTTCCTTCTATTTTTTTTATTTATTTATTTTTTTTAAATTTATTTATTTATTTCTATTTATTGTTTATTTTATTTATTTTTTATTATTATTTTGTTGACACATTCTGAATTAGTGAATTTATTCCAATTTTTCTTTCTTTCTTTATTTTTTTTTATATATTTTTTTATTATTACTATTATTTTTTTTTTCTTTCTTTATTTTTTTTTTTTCTTATAGTTCCGGGAGCAGAGAACATTCTTTGACGAACCTAATCAGTGAACTAACTGTTTCACTAGAGCCCTTCAAGCTCTCACTCAACGATCTAGCTAGATTAAGTTTATCCATTTGTACATGGAATTTGGGGCAGTTCTCAATTATGTGTTTTATTGAGAGAGGCATTCTACACAAGTCACACATTGGTACGGGCTGCCTGAGGATGAGATGGAGATGTGTGAGTCTGCTATGTCCGATGCCAAGTCTCGCCAAAGCAGTTTCCTCGCGGCGATTACTTCGCAATGATGTATTCCATGGATCAGGCGATTGCTTGATATTTCTTAATTTATTGGTGTTGTCAAGTTCCGACCACATCTGTTCCCATGCCTGATATATTTTGACCTTAAGGTAATTTTTTACGTCTTCCTTGATGTAAGTTGGGTGGATTTGGACGTTTGACAATGCAGCTTCTTTCGCAGCCCGATCCGCTTCTTCATTGCCATCAATGCCTACGTGGGATGGAATCCACAAGAACACAAGTTAGAAAAAACTATTATCTTATGTGCGACATTATAAAAGTTAACGGAGAGTAATGGAAATCCGATAAAACTAAATGATTGTTGTGGATAATAATATAATAGACTATTTAATAAAACACATGTTTCCATTGTAACTCAATGTAATTAATTCTTTAACAATTTATTATCACCTCTAAATATATTTCAAAAAAATTGATTTTAATAACCGAGGTAAATGGAAGTCACCAGATTTTATATTTAATCATCGGCAAATAAGTGATACGAAAACGCGAAGATTCAAATGGGCGTGTCTAAGGTTGTCGGGCTCTCTGGAGGTGTTTTTATCGAAACTGTATGCAATTAATTCTTTTACCTTTAATTCTTTTTACATCTCCGTTTCTTTGTTTATTTAACGTCACTTTATGCTACTTTAGCTAATAGGACGATGCTACAGAGGGAGTCCTAAATTTTGCCAATCCAGGTTAAATTAGGATAGGGATCTTTAACGTTTACCTGCCATCGCACAGGCTCGGGACCAACTTATTATGTCCCCTCCGAAGGACGGGATCTCTGTATTTGAAAATTCTTAAATTGATTTCGACAATGGAGGTAATTGAGAGTTGTGTGCTCCACGCACCGATTTTTTTTTTAAATTTAACTTATGAGTATTTAAAAACTCACGAACATTTTTGGAACTTGTGCTTTCTTTCCAAGAGAGAAATCCCAATTGATTCAGCTACCTCAACTTTGTTGAGTTTTCAAAATCCAGAAGACAATTTTAAAGGAACAAAAATGGAGAAACTGCCAAAAAAAATGTATATTGCCATATTACTTATATTAAAATTAATCTAGGAAATTCACAAAGCCATTCTAGTTCTACATTAGTCTTAACTATTCTTTCTTCAAAAGGGTTTCATTTTTCAAACCTTACATTAATTTAAATTATAAAACGTTTTAGCTGAATGTTGGTATTAGAAACATTGTAAGGCCATGCATATTTGTTAAGTATGAGACTCAGGATGTTTTCTCAATATGAATGCAAAAGGTCAGTTATAACTCATTAATTATGTTAATTTTGTTTTCACATAGCTACACCAACTATAAAAATTCTTCCTTGTTCTATTTTTTTGGTTAGGTGTGGTTCCGTATTTGAAGACTTGAAAACAAATTTCACTCTTTCCCCTTTCCCTCAGAATCGAAACTTAGTAGTTAAGTGGGAGGTTTAAGCATTAGTTTAGTAAATGCTTAAGTATTATGGAGTAAAAAATCAAGTGCGGGCAGCACACGACTTCACTTACCTCGGTTGATGAAAATCAATTTAAGAAATATTAAATAAAGTTAGAGTTGAAACAAATTTTTTATTGAGTAATATTATAATCTCGCCTAATTTGGACATTAATATAGTGGTGAAAGATAACATTAATTAATATTTACACAGCATTAAAATTATAACAAAATATATATACAATAATGAATCAATACAATTTATAAAAGGTCCAGAAATCACTCATAATTATGTACACGTCATACAGCACATTGAGTGGTCAGTGGAGGCTGAGTGAGGGCTCCATAAAAGCTTTGAGTTAAAAAACAAAAAAAATACATTTTACGACGATACTGCAGTGGGAGTCCTAATCCAGTTTTAATTAGGATAGATATCTTAGGGTAGCACGAATAACAAAGGATTTTTTGAAGGAGACGGATCTGTGAGAAGGTATATACAAGTTTATGGGTTGGGATCTAATGTTTACTGAATGGACGGAGGAACAAGTGGTAAGCATATCAAGAATATAAGGAGGTTTTTTGTGTTGAAAAATCGGAAGAGACAGACACCAAGGAGGTACTGCCGACGGAAAGAGGAATAGAGCTAATTCAACTCGGTATACCTACCAACGAGAAACATGGGAGCGTCTGGTTATTCCACATGTGAATCTAATGAAACAATTCATAAGTCTTTTGAGTCTCATATCGAATTTCTCAGACAGCCCGCCATATACGAGGCAACCGTAGTCAAACTGAGTGAAGAGACGAGTAGCATACGGGTTTTAAGTGGGATAGAGTCACGAAATCTTAGAAATATTTTTAGGGTAGGGATGGATTTTAGGGTTATTTGAGAAATACGATTACTCCAAGATAGGTTCTGATCAATAATAACTCCAAGATTTCTGACAGATGTGTGGAAGTGGGTAGGTATGTTATTGAGGTAAAGGAGTGGATAATATGGAAGCGAATTTACAAGGTTCTTGGAACCGATGTGAATGGCTTTGGTTTTTCCAGTGTTCAACTTCAAATCATTTGTCGTAGCCCATGTATTGATGTCAATATCTTGTTGTAGTTTTTGGATAGCCTTTAGCATTTCGGAAGGACGGAAAGAAAGATAGATTTGCAGATCATCTGCATATAGGTGGTATTGTGTGTGGCGGATGCAGTCAGGGAGATCATTAATATAGATGAAAAAAAGAGTTGGTGAGAGTGAGGATCCCTGAGGAACACCACGTGTTAAGGTAATGGAGGAGGAAGGAAGTTGGTTCATTTGGTATGATGGCAATTTGAGATCGATAGGGTAAATTAAAATAATTAGATCCAAAGTATAATAATGTGAGTCTACAAAACAATAAAAATCAATAACTTAGAATAATAAAATTTCTATAAATATAAAATGATAACCCGATTTTGGTTTCGCTAACTCCGCCTAAACCATTAGACGAATTTTTATACCGTTTTCACCATAATTTAGGACATTCTTTTCTGAAGGTTTATTGTTTTAAAACATATTGGAATTTTCTTCAAAATGGAAAAATAAGTTTTCTATAACCAATTATAAAAATAAAATAGTCATTTAAATATAAGTATTAACATAGACGTATAACATACCGTTGGAAAGCGCAAGATTTTAATAACGTTAATATGCAATAAAATAAAGGTTAATATAAAGTTTTTGAAAGCCGGTAAAATTATGAACACATGTTATTTGTAAAGAGTGAGGTTGTTATGGTTAAATCGAATGTACAACGTTTCCTGGACAAGCCGTGGTTTTATGACATGCGCCTATCAAAAGACATTTAAATTGTCCAAAATTTCTCCCGACTTAGATCGGGTCCTTACCTCGTCCAATTGTGATAAGTGTGGTAAGAATGAGATATAAGAACGAGAGAAAGAAATTTCTGGATTTTTTAAACAACTAAAATAAATTAAATAGGTATGGAAATTTATTGACGTCTAAAAAATCTGATGAAAACGTAAGTTTGACCCAGTTCCTAAACACAATAAAGAAATATTAATAGGAAAAAATTAACAATGCTGATGTTCTGGCTGTAAAAAAAGATAAAGAAAAAAAATTGATTTTGAGAACGGAAGTAAGTAAAATTCGTAAGTAGCGCGCACCAGATTTTTCCTTGGTCTGTCCTAGAAAAACATTTTCTCGAAATGCTTAGAACGTTGTTTATATACTGACCTCCACTAACTCTGGAGACCAGCGGACATCGAAATGTCAACAAGAAACCGTCAACGGGTCAGGAGGTTTTAAAACCATGTTTATTAATGCATCAACTAGAGAATAATTTGCATCGACTAAACTCTATAAAGAACAATGAAGGACGGTTTTACTAAACCAAGTTTGCATATTTTCAAGGTTTCCGTTGTCAATTTGTCCGCTGTCTGCAAGAACAGATTTGCTCGAATAGTTTTTCATATTCTAGACTCTTAAAACAATGCCTGAATATTATATATATATATATATATATATATATATATATATATATATATATATATATATATATATATATATATATAGATAGATAGATAGATAGATAGAAAATAATTTTTATTCTGGGACTGGGTCCCTTTAGAATAATAGCTTTGTACAGTTTAAATATACAATATGTCTGGCCAACAGGCAAGATGAACATGATTAACTACTATTTACAATAATTGATGAATTTGTATACAACGCAAAATAAATAAAATAAAAACAATCTTCAGGAGCTAATTTATGTTAGAAAAAAATGAGAAATATATGAGTTGATTACAGAATCCAAATTAAAAAAGAAACAAGAAAAAAATTAAATAAAACAAAAATAATTAGTAACATTGTACTAATACTTAGTATTCTTAAAATAACATTAACTCTGAAATAATAAAGGATCTATATTAGACCAAGAATTAATGAAAGATAATACAATTAAAACATAAATAAAAATAAAAAATACAAATATAAGAAATGAAATCTTCTAGTAACAAAAATAACGATATAAAAAACTAAACTAATACTGTAAAGATTGAACCAAAGGAAAAAAAATATATAAAAATATATTTCACATTTAAAATATATGTCAGGCAGCGTCATTTTGGGATGTTAGAAGGTGCTGGAAAAGAAGGAATTTAAATGTAGAAAGGGAAGGAGCATGGCGGATGTTAGATGGAAGGGAATTCCAGAAACTAGGAGAACGGGCCAGAAAGGAGCATTCGTATTTTTTTGCTCTGTGGGAAGTGATATAAAGGTTGGAAAAACGGGATCTAGTCTCTAATGGGTGAATTGAGGGTTTGAAAAAAAAAAAAATATATATATATTTATATATATATATATATATATATATATATATGTTTATTTGTGTGTGTGTGTGTCTATTAAGAAAGGCAAGATGTAGAATGGCATGGAATGAGGTATTAAGCGCAAGACAATTATTTGTGAGGTTTTAGAGCAAGAAGTTTATTTATTGTTAGATATGTTTCATTAAGTATCTGTCTAAATAGAAATAGAATAGAAATGGAAAAAAAAAACTAAATAGAAAAAAACAATTATGAACAAAATAATAAATTATAACTGGCCAAAAACAATAAACAAATACAATTAAATAACAAAATAATGAAAACAAGAAAAAAGAGTCATATTACCATCTCTATTTACAAATTCAAGAAATAAATAAATAAGAATAAACATAAAATGTAACTTTTACATCTCATTAAAGTAAGTGCATTAGAGTAGAATTCACCTTACATAAGTTTGCATAATAAAAATTAGCTAACATATGTCTGAAGAGAAAGGAAGTATTGAAAGAGGAGGGATTTAAAAGATGATAGGGAAGGAGCATGACGGATGTTTGAAGGGAGAGTATTCCATAAGGCAGTGGAACGGGCTAAAAAGGAGCAGTCATATCTATCTACTAAAAAAAGAAATTTACTAAATACTGTTGAAACTCAATGTAGTTCTTTTACATTTTTTCATCTATCACTTTAAATGTTTCTTAAATTGATTATAAAAAACATGGTAAGTAAAAGTCGTGTTGCGCACAAGGTTTTTTTGTTTATACAATTAATTTTAATTTATGCAGCTGATGCTAATCGGACGAAGCTACAGGGGGAGTCCTAAATTTTAAAAGATGAGGAAGATGGTTGGGGGTGCGGTCATAAATTAAAACCACACAATTAAAAATAAGAGTTATTTTTATTATGTGCCGACGTTTCGGCCTACAATGTGGGCCTTCATCAGGGCTAAAAGAAACAAGATAACAACCAATGTAATTAGACTTAATAATGCGTTAGGTATATAATAATAATATGACAGTAATAAATTATGGGAACATAAATAATATTAAATGTAAAATGATAATAAGATGACAATTATAAAGTATGGAAATAAGGTGACAGTTATAAAGTATGGAAATAAACAAAATTAAGATGATAGTTATAAAGTATGGAAGTAGACATAATTGAGATGATAATATTGTAATGAGAATATATAAATAGAGACTCAGTAAATGAAAAAAATGATAAAGGAAAAATATGTGAACAATTAAAATTTTAAATATTAACAATTATGAGTTGATATATGACGGTAATATATTAAAAACATAGTTAAGAGTATAGGTAATATATAAAAAAAAAATTATAGTCATTACAAATTTTTTTTTTTTTTTTTTTTTTATTTTTTATTTTTTTTTTTTTTTTTTTTTTTTTTTTTTTTTTTTTTTTTTTTTTTTTTTTATATACCTATACTCTTAACTATGTTTTTAATATATTACCGTCATATATCAACTCATAATTGTTAATATTTAAAATTTTAATTGTTCACATATTTTTCCTTTATCATTTTTTTTCATTTACTTAGTCTCTATTTATATATTCTCATTACAATATTATCATCTCAATTATGTCTACTTCCATACTTTATAACTATCATCTTAATTTTGTTTATTTCCATACTTTATAACTGTCATCTTATTTCCATACTTTATAATTGTCATCTTATTATCATTTTACATTTAATATTATTTATGTTCCCATAATTTATTACTGTCATATTATTATTATATACCTAACGCATTATTAAGTCTAATTACATTGGTTGTTATCTTGTTTCTTTTAGCCCTGATGAAGGCCCACATTGTAGGCCGAAACGTCGGCACATAATAAAAATAACTCTTATTTTTAATTGTGTGGTTTTAATTTATGACCGCACCCCCAACCATCTTCCTCATCTAATTTCTCTACGGTCAACAAAACTCCATCATTATAAATTTTAAAAGCTGTGGCTAAAAAATGATTATTATAAGAAGAAAATTTTCAATGTAATTTTCACATTCTGACCAACTTATACAACATTTTTTTTTGTCTGCCACCTCAAACAGTTCGGAATTAAAAATGGCAGTCATCCAAAACGTTCCAAATCCAGGAATCGGCCTCATTTTAACATTATAATGTAAATATCACAGATACCTAGAATTCTACGAAAATACTCATTATCAAATAAATTATTGGACATTAAATAGTCTTCGATCCGAGAGCTGATAGACGTCTAAAGGTATTGAAATATCTTTGACTATATAATAAATTGTTTTCCAACTTCGAAAATAGATCTAATTATAACGTTATGAAGGTAAATACGAGGCATGTTTTTTAAGTAAGTAACGTTTTGAAAAAAAAAATACGTGCAAAGATATCGCAATAATTTTATTTTAACATGAAAGCCTGTACCTTAATCTACTTTTCTACATCATTTACATGAATTTTGAGGCACTTGTCATAACGCGGCACTAGTTGAAGGCGCCGACCGCCCAGGTGTTTCTTCAAGTGCAGGAACAAATGGTAGTCGCTGGGCGCCAGATCAGGGCTGTATGGAGGATGATCTAGAGTTTCCCATTTAAATGATTTGATGAGATCTTTGGTCCGATTAGCCACATGTGGACGGGCATTGTCATGCAGCAAAACGATACCCATACTTCCACCTCTTTTTAAGACGATAACGAAGTCAAAACATATGTGATGCAGTGGTTAACAAGTCAGACGGTAGAATTTTTTGAGGAGGGTATTCAAAAACTGGTGCCGCGTTATGACAAGTGCCTCAAAATTCATGTAAATTATGTAGAAAAGTAGATTAAGGTACAGGCTTTCATGTAAAAAAAAAAAAATATTGCGATATCTTTGCACGTCTTTTTTTAATGCCAAAACGGTACTTACTTAAAAAATATGCCTCGTATTAAAGAAACCAAGCATTATGCAAAAATATTCATACAAAATAAATTAATGGGCATTAAATAAGCTTTCATTTCAGACCTGATAGACTTCTTTAGGTTTTATAGGTATCGAGATATCTTTGTCCATATAATACTTTGTGTCTTAAACAGAGGAATTGATCGACGTTTAACAGTGTTCAGCCCCATATCATAGAAACTGCCAATTTTACTAAACTACTCATAATAATAAAAATTAGCAAGCCTCTAATTAGCTTATTAGACGATTATTAATTTAATCCATTGATTTATATTATAATGAGTTATTTTTGTATAATGCTTGTTATCTGTAATATTTAACTTCATAGGATAAATTAAAATTTGATTACTTTTCGTAGTTAGAAGGGTTGTTTCACATGAAATGTAGTTTCTGAAATACATAAAGTATTTTGCAGGTCTCTGTTGTTTTCTTCCGAATGTTTACATGTTTAAAGTAAACAGTTACTAATCCTCTACCTTTGTATTATCAACATTAGCTTCCCAATCAATTACCCACTTTTTAGTATACCTCCAAATATGAACATGGAAACACGCGATTTTCGAGTAATATTTTTGTACGAGTTTGAACTCGGCCATTCAGCAGCTGAGGCCGCTAGAAATATTTGCAAGGTGTTTGGGGAAGGGAGTGTTAATGAACGGACCATTCGCCGTTGGTTTGCTAAGAAAGACCTCCGTCCGAATAGACAACGATGTCCTCAAACATACAGTAGAAGGAAACCCCTACCAAACAGTTAAAGGACTCTCAGCACAACTAAATGCAAGTGCATCTACCGTTTCCAGACATTTAAAGTGTATTGGGAAAGTAAAAAACGCTCGATATATGGGTACCTCATGATCTCACTGAGCGGCAGCAAGACCCCATGTTTCAAAACATACCGTGCAAAAATTGAAAGAACTGGACTACGAAGTTCTTCCGCACCCACTATATTCTCCCGACTTGTCTTCAACAGATTACAACCTGTTCAGAAATTTAGGCAATTTCGTCAAAGGAAAACTTTTTGAAAATGATGATCAAGTGAAAAGTGCGTTTTCAAATTTTGTTTCACTTCAAAGCTCAGAGTTTTTCAGTTTGGGAATAAAAAAGTTGATGTCACGTTGGGAAAAATGTGTAGAAAAAGAAGGTAAATACTTCGAATAAAATTACCTTGTTTTCATATCGTATTTTTAATAAAAATCCTTTACCTTGAAAACGGACATTTCATGTGACACAACCCAATATTACCATAAAGGAAAAAAAATAAAATATTCGCGAGCAAAGTCTCGGATAACAACTGGCTTGAATATAATCCGAAACTTGCGTTCTGCGATGACATTATTACCCTTATCGTACAAGAACAATGACCTCCTTTGAACTACAAAAGCGTAAATACAGCGTTTAAGAAACATCTGCTGAGGAAGAGCCAGCACCTGGGGACAGATGTCGAAGAACACAGCTCCAGGGGCCAGGTGTGTGTTTCATTCTTACACAGGTAAACGTTCTCTCGAGGCGACGACCTCCTTCAAGGGAAACTAATTCAAATAAGCTACTGATTATATTTTCACTTACCTGTATATGAAATATATAGTAAAGGAAAGTATTGAGATCTTGAACATTTTCGAATTCCAGTTACCAACGGAAATAAACGATTTAGTTCGCCCTGTGAGTCCAAATTACCAAGTCCCGCTAAAAGGGGTGTTTGTGTGTGTCCGTCCGTCCGTGTTTGGTAACTCCCGGGCGAAAACTAAAAGTCCTATGAAACTGAAATTTTATATTTAAGAAAACTATACGCCCGAGATGTTACAGCAACTTTTTCTAACAAATCAGCTAACCAGAAGCATCACTTTATACCATACATTTTGAACCTTTTTGCGATTTCCTTAAAAACAGCTCTAACGATTTTGATTAAACTCTATATATCGATGTAAAATTTAATGGGCTTTGATATGATGTAAGTTTCATTCTGATTGAAATATTCTTACAGGGCTTAAATGCAGATATTTTAAAATTTCTTCCTCTAAACTACATTTAATTTTGTTTATTTCAAAAAAATAGCTCCATCACCTTATTAGTATAGATAAATAATAGCTAAATATGAAGACTAGGCGAATTTGATAAACAACTAAAGGAGAAAAGTGCAAACATATTTTTTTATGCAATTTTTGTGTTTTCGAACACAAGAATAGTAATACAGATGTATAATATACCGTTGGATAGCTAAAAAATTTAGAAAAAATATTATCTTATACACGGAATTGTAAAGGATAATGGACAGTGATGAAAAGCCGATAAAATCAACTGATTTTGTAGATAAAAACACAATAGATTATTTAATAAAACACAAGTTTCTATTGAAATTCAATTTAATTAATTCTTTAACAATTTATTTTTATCTCTACATGTATTTAAAAATTCTTCAATTGATTTTAACAACGGAGGTAAGTGAAAGTCGTGTGTTGCGCGCACCAGATGTTTTTTAATTATATCCGTACGATCCACTAGTTTAACCTAAAAAGTTTCGTTCTACTTTTCGTTTATGAATTTCAATTTATGTGTGACCAGACCATTTTGCTGAGGGTCTTCTGTGGTGTAGTAGCTAGTATAACAGCCTTATATGCCTAAGGTCGTAAGGTTCAAAACCGGCAGATGGCTCTAGTAAAACTCCTGGGTTATACCGTCCTTCGGAGGAGACGTAAAATGGTTGCTTGAGCAATTTGGGGAAAGTCTTTAAGAAACAAATTCAAACTATCAAGAAAACTTGCTGATTAATCTTCCCAAGAAAACATTTTTTAGAAACTTATGATGTTTCCAATGATGTATTAAGAATTTTTTTTTTTGCACTTTGCTCATCGCTTTGTATTGATCACGAAAATCTTTTCGATTTTTCTCTATCTTCAAAAATAACCGATTTTTGGTGTAATTACATCTATTATAATCTGTTACTTGATTATAGATATGATTTTTTTTTTAATTTTATTTTATTTATTGCGCTTTTCTGATTCTAAAACTCTGTACAAACTTTTCTCTATCTTTAAAAATAACTGAGTTATAAGCGTATTTGTGTGAAAAATTACAATTTTGGGTTTATTTTCTTCTTTTTTTCTGTTTTATATAATTATTCGCGGTTTCTTGGTTAATAAACAATTATGATTTTTTTTTTTTTTTTTTTCGTTTCTGCTTGACAAACGATCCAAATTATCCGTGAACACCAAACTTACTATTTACAAAATACTGATCAAACCATTATAGACATATGGGATAGAGCTATGGGGATCTGCCAAATATTCTAACATCCAAATAATTCAAACCCTTCAATCGAAAATATTGCGAAAAATCGTGGATGCATTGTTTTATGTAACCAACGAATTACTTCACAAGGACTTGGAAATAATCACAGTTTCAAGACACAGCCACAGAATATTATAAAAGATTTCATGACAGACTGACTCACAACATGAACCCATCGACCCCAAACACTTAAATCCTACACGAACCCGTACAACCCATCCAGACGACTTTTGAGGCGGTGGCCTAGAGATGCCTTGCTTTAACCGACTTTCGGAAGTCATCATATTTGCTTATTGCAATTTTTTTTTTTTTTTTTTGCAGATAGCAAATAACATTAAAGCTCAAACAAAAACGATTGTAAATAAATACATATTTTTTTTTTAAGAATCTAAAGTAAAGTACTATTTTTGTTTTAAGATAAGTGTTTTCTACGAGGGGAAATTAATGGTACACTAGTTTTTGTTTTATTTTTTATTCATTGTAATATAATTATAATTATAATATAAGGTTTAGTAGAGCCCCATAGGTTTACTCCGTAAGTCCATATCGACATTATGATAGTCATGTAGTTAAGTGGAAGGTTTGAGCGTTTGTCTAGTAAGTGTTGGAGTAAGCGAAATAGGCGAGCAGTTTCTAGTCGTTTCAGTCTTGTATGAGGGTTCCAAGTAAGACATTTGTCAAGGTGCAGTCCTAGGTATCGGATCTGTTCAACAGGGACAAGAGGAGTATTATTGAAAAATTAAAACTAAAGAAAGATTCAGTATAATACTTCCAAACTCATTTTAGAGTTGTTTTTTGGGGAGTTATTACTTGATTTGATTTTTTCAATGTCAGAAAGTCAGAAGATATATTAAAGATAAGCTGTCAGCCATTAACAGCCGTCGATGCGGTAAGTGCAATCCGTGCCAGGGTTAGGTCTCGCTTCAGCAGAACACAATGCCACTGCAATCAGCGAGGTGGCATGCCACTTCTTGAAGTGGCAAGTGGCTAAGTTCTACTTATGTTCATGATCTCATAAGAATCTTCAAACATGATCTGAATATTATGCGAAGAGATATTTTATAGAATAGAATAATTTGAAATTATTTTATAGATATGCATGAAATAAATTTACTCCACTATTTATTCCAAAACGACACCAAATCTATTAATTATTATAATAGGGTTAGGGTTAGGGTAATGGAATAGGTGCTTAACCTCTTGGTTGTTGGATTTTTTTACTCTTTTTTCTTCTTTTTATTTATTTATTTTTCCTTCTATTTTTGTTTATTGTTTATTTTTTGACACATTCTGAGTTAGTGAATTTATTCCTATTTTTTATATTTTTTTATTATTTTTATTTTTTTTTCTTATAGTTCGGGGAGCAACTAACTGTTTCACCAGAGTCCTTCAAGCTCTCACTCAACGATTTTGCTAGATTAAGTTTATCCATTAGTACATGGAATTTGGGGCAGTTCCCAATTATATGTTTTATCGAGAGAGGCACTCTGCACATATCACACATTGGTACGGGCTGCCTGAGGATGAGATGGAGATGTGTGAGCCTGCCATGTCCGATGCCAAGTCTCGCCAAAGCAGTTTCCTCGCGGCGATTACTTCGCAATGATGTATTCCATGGATCAGGCGATTGCTTGATATTTCTTAATTTATTGGTGTTGTCAAGTTCTGACCACACCTGTTCCCAAGCCTGATATATTTTTACCTTAAGGTAATTTTTTTACGTCTTCCTTGATGTAAGTTGGGTGGATTTGGACGTTTGACAATGCAGCTTCTTTCGCAGCCCGATCCGCTTCTTCATTACCATCAATGCCTATCATTATTATAATATAAATATATGTTAAAATATCTCCTTTTACAATATACATCTCTTTAAACATCTCATTTTATAAAAACTTTACATTTTCACTACATATGCATGTATATATAAACTATAATATATATGGATATATATATATATATATATATATATATATATATATATATATATATATATATATATATATATATATATACATACATAGAGAGAGAGAGAGAGAGAGAGAGAGAGAGAGAGAGAGAGATTAGATTAGATTAGATTTTTATTGTCTTAGGGCCTGAGGCCCTTTCTTACTGACAAAGTAATAATTTTTACAATAATTAATGTGCCAAAAAAAAAAAGAAAAAAAAGAAGACAGTTTTAAACAATACATATATAAACCTTTTTTAAATAAACATAAAACAGTAAATATTTTAAACAATACAAAAAGAAAATAATAATAAACAATATTTATGTAGACTATTTAAAATAAAAATATTTAAAAAATAAAATAAAATAAATATTAAGAGAGAGAGAGAGAGAGAGAGAGAGAGAGAGAGAGAGGGGAGAGAGAGAGAGAGAGAGAGAGAGAGAGAGAGAGAGAGAGAGAGAGAGAGAGAGAGAGAGAGAGAGAGAGAGAGAGAGAGAGAGAGAGAGAGATTGATTGATTGATTGATTTTTATTGTCTTAGGGCCAGAGGCCCTTTCTTACAGACAAAATTATAAACTTTTTACGTACAAATGTGCCATTTAAAATATAGTTGAATTACTTATCTACTAAGTTTACAATGTTTATGTTTATAATTAACAGACAAAATTTTTACATATTATCTTTTCCAAATTTTTGAAAAATATGAAAAAATATATAGGCAATATGCTGAAGGAAGATAAAAAAAAGGAATGATGCTAATAATAAAGGATAATGAATAGGAATAATAAAGAAGAAGGAATATCAGGAAAGGGATAGGAAATGACAACTGGTTTACAGAGAGCATAAGGCTTCAAGGCGCACTCGTCGAGTCTCCGTCTAGAAATTGTCGAATGCATGCCCTGCGGAAGGAGGATGCAAACCTGATCTCCACCGGAAGCATGTTGAGTTCTCTCGCGGCCGCAGCGTGGAAAGCATTTCTAAAGGTCTCGGTTCTGCAGGCAGGTAATTGGAATAGACCCTGCATTCTCTCGCTCCGCACCTCCACGAATTCACTTCTTAGTGCCTCCGGAATCCCTGTATCTAGTATTTTACGTGCTAGGCACATTAGGTTGATTCGGCGATATTCTTTGACACGCAGCCAGCCTAATTCTTTCATTAATGGAGTTATATGCTCGTCCCATTTGGCGTTAAAGATAAATCGGATTGCGGTGTTTAGGGCTCTCTGAATCCTGCTGTCCTCCGCGTCAGTAATGTCCAAGTAAACCGAATCGCAATACCATACTAGAGGGCATATAAGAGCTGATACTATCCTTCTTTTTACCTCGACTGGCAACAAACGTTTCCATCGTGAGAGGGAATGCATCACACCATGGACTCTGCTCACGACTTGACTTGCGTGGTCTCGCCAAGACAAGGTACTGTTGATAATTACACCTAAGACCCTCATCTTGACACAACGCGGAATAATTTGGTCAAGTATCGTCAGTGGAGGCAGCAATGCACCCTTTTCAGCTTTCACCACCAGTTTAGGGCTGCCGATCAGCATCCAGCTTGATTTCTTGCTGTTGAGGTAAAGCCTGTTTTTAGTTGCCCAGAGCCGAACTTCTTCTAAATCATTGTTCACTCGCTGCAAGGTCGAGACTACGTCTTCAGGAAACGCAGAAGCCCAAATAAATACGTCATCTGCAAACATATGTACTCTGCAGTTTTTGAGTGTATTTGCTAAGTCGTTGATGTAACACAGGAACAATAATGGTCCCAAAACTGAACCCTGTGGTACACCTGCACTGCACTCCAACCATCCCGACGCGTCACTTAGAGTCCTTACTTGTTGTGGCCGCTTGCTAAGATACGACTTGAGCCATTGCAAGACCGGCTCCCCAACACCAAAGCTTCCGAATTTGCGTAACAGCGTAACATGGTCGACCGAATCAAATGCCCTTGTAAAGTCTAACGAGACAAATATTGTTACCATTCGATCGTCCGTAGCTTTCCTTATATCCTTCAGAATAGTGTGGAGCGCCGTACATGTGCTACGACCCTGTCTAAAGCCCGATTGATGTGGAGACAGAAGGTGGTTGTCTTCTAAGTATTTCCTTAGGTCCCTCTCAACCAATCTCTCAAGAACCTTCGACAAAACCGGCAATACAGCGATCGGTCGATAATCCGATAGTTCACTAGGCTTTGTTTTCTTGGGAATTGGTCTAATAATTGCACGTTTCCACGCATCTGGGAACCTATATTGCTGAAGAGATGCATTTAGTATGTTGACAAGCACATTGTTATTCTCCATTAATCCGATCATTACCTTCGAGATACCATCATCTCCCGCCACACCGGACCTGACCGTACTGATACTCCAAGCTACATCTTCTTCGCAGATCTCTTCAAAAATGAGGTCGTCTACTTCTTCGTTAGTAGGTAGCATGTTGTTTGTATCTTGTGTCTTGACTAATGGATGGGAAGAGAAGAACTGATTGAGTTCATCAAGATCACAATGGACATCTGCTTCACTTCTCTTTGTCTTGACGATTCTGTGGTCCCTCAACTGTTTCCACATTACGCCAGGGGCACAATCACTAAGATCTCTAGCTAAAATCCTTCTCTTGGCGTCTCTAACAGCAGTTTTTACCTTATTTTTGTAGCGCCTGTATTGCAATGAATCTTCAACAGAACCGCCTCGTGTCATCATCCAGAAGAAGAAGTCTCTCCTTGCCATCAGTAACTTGATATTCTCGGACATCCAGGGAGAGGGCCTTGTTTTTCGCCTCTTGTAGGTCCTAAGTGGAGCGTGCTTATCAAACACCTCTTTTAACTTCTTGCTGTATATTTTAACTTTGTCGTTAACATGATAGGAGTTATATAACTCAGACCAATCGATCATCATCACTTCCAATTTAAAGGCCTCTTTATCTATGTTCTTTAGATTTCGACTATAGGAAGGAGAAACTTTACATAATTCAGGTCCCCTTTTATAAAGTACAAAAATAAGTTCATGGGTAGAAATTCCTGGAACCTGAACCTGCCCGTGATGCTTCACTTTTGAAGGATTCGACACCACAATGTGGTCAATCCAAGTATCAGAGTCAATGGTTGCCGTATGGGTATGATTCGTGGCCTGGAAAGGAAGAATGCTTGGATTAAGCTCCCTAAACAGAGAGATCATTTGGCAGGAATTAAATGAGTCACCCGATGGGTCGGCATTGAAATCTCCGAGCAGTATAACGTTAAGAAACTTGTGTTTGTAACACTGTAATATTTCTTCAATATCAGTAAGATATCCACCCTTAGGCGGGCGGTAGACAACTCCTATGCAAATACTCCCGCCTGGTGCACGAATTTCAAGGAATAAATATTCAGGATGATTTTGTTGGTATGTGGAGGCCTCCAACTCGACTACCGGGTAATCTACCCTAACGTATACTGCAACACCACCTCTTGGTTTTCCTATTCTATCATTCCTGAATAATTTGAAGCCTTCGATGCCGACGCTGTATGAGGAAAGTGTCGGGACAAGCCAGGACTCACTTACGGCTAAAACGTCAAACTTCGCCTGCTGAAGAATCAGTCTCACTTCGTCTATGTGTGCAGGCAGGGATTCCGCATTAATATGTGCCACCTTCAGCACCCCACCATCATTTCCCACAATCCTCGATAGGTCGGAGAATGGACCAACCACAGGTGTCATATCCTGCGCCAAATCAAGCTCCTCCTCCCACAGGCCCATGCCGATGTCAAGAAAAGAAACCATAGATAACAGTGTGACGGAGACCAGTGCGAGTGCAAACCTCTAAAGAAACAAATGACCAGGAAGTTATAATAAAGTTTAGGAAGTGGAAGTCTAGGACATATTTAAAGTAAATGAAAATAGGAAATAAGATAATGGGAAGGTATAGATGTAAGGAAAACAATAGAAAATGATTATCAATTAGGAAAATCATAAATAGAAACATGAGAGAGAAAGAAAAGTGGGGTGTGTGACCCAGGTCATGCCTTCAAAACCAGTACATAAACTTATATGCTATATTAAAATGTAAAATAAAATATACTTTAATTATATAAAGCTAAATAGCTAGATTACAATTGTGTGAGCTATAAATAATAAAATGAATAAAAATTAAAATAAAAATATTTGATGGGTTTGTTTACCAACAAATAACAAAGAATATTATAGAGTTGTGCTAATTATATGAAGATGAAATAAGTATGACGAAACATAATAGGTAGGAACAGAAAATATGGCAAATGAATGTACCATAGAGAATATACGAATTAATATCAGGGTGCAGTTATTAGAATAGCTTTATGAACTGTCCTTGGTAGTTCTCAACAACTCAGGCCAATGGCTTTTTAAATTACATTATTAAATCACCTGTTAATTGCAAAAATAAATTAAAGGACAGATTAATTATGAAAATAGTCACAAGTATCATCTCTATTATTTTTCATTTTCCAGTTATTTATCTTTCTTTAAGACATACAAATATACAGAAATCAATAAAAACTAAATCAATATTTCATAGTTGAAGTGGTATAACGTATAACGTAACGTAAAACGTATTCACTATATAAGAATATTTAGCAGTTAGATACTTATATTATAATACAGTTTTTGTGAATAGTCCGTTACACTATTCAATCACCCAGGCCAATGATTATGCAGTGTTTTAGGGCTAAGTTAATTGAGAATAAAATAGACACATAATCCCCATACTTTCCTCACATTCCCTAAATTTATCTTATAACATTGGAAAGATCTAAAACTGTTTAAATAGTGCAGTTTATCACATACCATATGATTATATTAAAAAAAAAAATAATAATAATAATGAAAATGATAAAATAAAAATTGATATAATTCGATTTGAAAGAAAAAATATTTGATTTAAAAATTATATCTATACGAATTTTAGCTCTACGTCCATTATAGGGTTGAGCAGAATAGAAAGAGAAAGGGAAATTAAACAATAATAATAATTGTAATCATAAATAAAATTAAGTAAATATTCTTTTATGATGGTATGTTGATTTGTAGGACAATACATGTTGTCAGACTCTCTCGAAAAACCTGAGAGTTTAAACCATGAAATTAAATGAATTAGTAAGATTATAAACAGATAACAAAATGTAATAACTTAAAGTTACATAATAATAATAAAAATTTTTTGAATTATAATTCCTTCAAAATCATTGTAATCATTGACTTGGTAAAGAATAACATAGATCTTGAAAAGTCTATTCGATCTAATATTTTCAGATGCACATACATAGAAATAAAACGAAACAATATTGAGATTCTAATAATTATATAAAAGTAATTAAAAAGAAGGATACATGAGTAAGTAATAAAAAAATTTAAAAAAATGATAATAAAATAAATAAAAATATTTACAGCTTTCGTGAATGAGTTACGTAAATATTTATGCTATTAAGAAAGTAGTGATTGCCAATCTATTGAAACAATAATATAAACAGATTTATCAGTGACTTAGTAAACAAGATTTTAATAACAGACCTTTATGTGTTCATATCTCTGAAACCTAAAGTTAGTTGTGTTGACCCCTTCATATGAGCTGTTCGTTTTTGTTTTGTTTTTTCTCCTGTTATATGGTGCATGATGAATAGATCGGTGCTTGATGCTATGGTTTATATTGCGAATTTAGGGCTTACGGCACTTCATTTTCTTAACTGCATTACTGGTGATCCTATGAGGTAAGTCTTCATTTTATTTGTTTTAATCGAGACCTTGTTTATTTCAGTATTTGAGTCAGTTCAGGCAGTAAATGTGTTACTATTGCATCATTTATGTGTTTTATAAATAGTTAACTTGCATAGCGGGTAGTAATACGATAATGGCAAACAGGGCCTAGTGTGGTTATAATTTGAGAAGGTTTGCGAGGTCTCGTGCCGTACGTATTTTTCGTTTTTCTCCGTTCTGGTTTACTAAAATGTTGCCATTATTTGTCCAGACCTCCTTGTAACCAAAAGCCTCCTTTGCCCGTTTATACAATAAACGTCGCGTGGGCGTTAAGTCTTCGTGGATTGATATGCCAGTGCCTTTTAGTTTAGATTTAGCAAAATAAACTAGGTTTCTTTGGTATCTGTTTTTGAATTCAAGTATTACAGAATTTGCATTACTCTTTTTACGACCAATAGTTTGCAACTCGAAGTCTGCGATTGTTATGTCGAGTCCCATTTTTTCAGATGTAAGCTGGACTATATTTTCTTTTTTCGAAATATCTATTTCACTATTTTTATGAATTACCAAACAACCTGCCCTTCTGATTTGATTTTGTTGGTCTATTTCATCTTTTAATTTTTGTATTTCATCATTTAAAGAAATAGTTTTCTTTTCTACCTCAATTTTGATGAGGTTAGAAACTTCTCCACGAATGACTGTCATCACTTTTGTAGTTAGAGAAGTAATAAATTCCGGCGATAATAACTTTTGACCAATTTCTTCTCTTATAATAACCTGTATCGCCTCATCTTGGTCACGTGATATTGCAGCCATATCTTTGTTAGTTTCACCTGAGACCTGTTCATTTTCATTAGCACGACGAGTTTTAGGCGGCATTTTAATGAAATAAATTTTATTTGAATTTTAACTAAATAATAATAATAATCCTTGATGTTATAATTTAAGTTATATAACAGATACTAGGCACTATTAAAAACTATAACTTGAAGGCTGACACTGGGTAGGGATTAGGAGATAGTTACACTACCATGGCACACACACAACTGGAGAGAGAGAGAGAGAGAGAGAGAGAGAGAGAGAGAGAGAGAGAGAGAGAGAGAGAGAGAGAGAGAGAGAGAGAGAGAGAGAGAGAGAGAGAGAGAGAGAGAGAGAGAGAGAGAGAGAGAGAGAGAGTGGGTGGAAGGGAGAGGATAAAAGTTTTGGCTAGGTCAGAAACTTCACAACATGTGATTGTATTAAAAAATCTGGTGTGCTTAACATTCGACTTTCACGTACGATAGTATCATAATCTATTATAATATTATCTAAAACAATCAATAAAATTTGTTCATGAGATATCATTTTTTTCTAAAATCTTTAGCTTTTCAACGGTATATTATAAATCTACATTACTGTTCCTATGTTCAAAAAGATGAAAATTGCATATATATATATATATATATATATATATATATATATATATATATATATATATATATATATATAATTTTAATTTTCTCTTTCAATTGGATATAGAATTCGTTCAACTTGTATCTTTACCCGTTTTTTATCAAGGTCAACAAGATGATATGGGTAATTCTTTCGAATAAATAAAACTAAAGATACTTTATATTTAACAAATCTGCATTAAAGCTTTGTCTGGGTATATGCATATGTTATTAAAGTCCATTAAATTTGACGTCGATATAGCTAGTTTAATTAAAATAGTTTGAGCCATTTTTGAGAAACTTTCTAAAATGTGCAACATGCATGGTATAAAGTGGCTCTTCTGGTTAGATGATTTTGATGAAAAAAGACATTGACGCACAAAGACCCTTTTGTTGGGTCATTTGGACTCAGGGGACCCTAAAAATCGTGAAAACTCAAATCAAAATATTTTACAATCCCAATAATTTCCTTTCCTCTTTACTTCCGATATATGTAAAAGAAAGTAAAAAAGATTAGAATACGAATATATTAAAATATACATTTAATAAAAATAACTTTCAGTGTCTTTTGGAAATTATCGGGTTCAATTTAGGATTGGCAAAAAATACGTAGCTTTTTTAAAAAAAATTAAATCCTTTAAGTCACATTGTTTCGGAAAATTCATCGATATAAAATCGTATAAAAATTAGATTTTTGTTCACAAAAACTTCATTGAAATATAAAAATTGAGAATAGACAGACGGATTAGGCTCGCATAAAGGTTAGATCTTAGCAACCTGCCATTGAATTAAAAAATCGCCCAATCATTGAAAAGGTTAAGACCCGTATTATGAATGGAGTCAGGGAAAGGGATCTATCCCATTCATAAATCTATCCAAATTAGGGCAGGATGATAATTGAAAAAGTACAATTAACATTCGGAAGAAAGTCTTGAGTAATCTATTGTTCTCTCGCATTTTCATTCATAATTCAGCTTCATTTCATTGACAATACCGGCCTTATTGTATGTACAATATTTACAATCAGCTAGGGGCCACCGGACGGGACTTGTCCCCCCACTTGTGGAAGGACAATCAGAGCCCAAAGGATCCCAGCGCCTCCCTCTCAGCCGCATCACTGGTGAGAGCCAGCGGAAGCTAAGTGAGGGTGCCACAGCCACAATTACACAGCACTTGAGAAGAGAATCTGACCAGTGTCAAAACTCCAGCATACGTATTTACAAAATATCTCGGGGCCACTGCCGTTTCAACCTTCTAGGTGGGTTGTATGGATGAGTGGAGGTTCTGGTGGAATTTGGAAATGTTTGATGGAATTAGGTCTGAAATAAATGGAACATTAAGGTCGTGGTGCAAGGTATAGTTGGAGACATAATAAGGAGCATTTACTATTATTTGCAGGACTTTGGATTGAAAGGATTGAATGCGTTTGATTTTAGCTGTCCCCCACAGTTCAAGTCCGTAGGTCCAGATGGGCTTCAGTATTGTCTTATAAATTAATAATTTGTTGTCGACTGTAAGTTCGGATTTTCTGTTTAATAGTCTGTACAACTGCCCGAATCGTCGATTGAGTTCTTTTCTTTTAAGTGTTGTATGTGGGTTTCCACGTCAGTCTTTTGTCAAGTAGTAAGCCAAAATAAGGGACTATATCTGAAGGAGGAATAGGAGTGGAATTGAAGTAAACTGGCGGACAGGAGTTTCGTCGAAGAGTGAAGGTTACGTGTTTGCATTTGGCTTCGTCTTCGATAAGAGAAAGGTGTCTTTGTAGGATTAAGGTTGCTGTTTCAGGATCGGAACTGAATGATAGGATGGCGGTATCGTCTGCAAATGTTGCCAGAAAGGTGTCAGGATGATTAGGAATATCAGCAGTGTAAAGGATGTAGAGAACGCGTCCCAAGACACTGCCTTGAGGAACACCGTCCACTTTTTAAACATTTAAAAAAATATAATTTATTTATCCAGATATATTAAAATTTGTCACAATGGACAATAATAATATTGTTACAAGATCACATTCATACAATCTAAACATTAACGAATGACACACCTAGAATGTAAAAAAACTCATATTTTTAGAAAAAAATGACAACATTTATCAATTTAAGCACAGAAATATAGGTTATATTAATAATAATATAAATATTCAAGTCTGATTTTAAGCAAAAAGATGAATCTGAAAATAAAGGTGTTTTAGAAGAAGGTACAACGTTTTGTACAACAAATATTTAGGTTGAACGATAGGGGAGCCCGTGCCTGAGTGCTAGCGCGCTAGTCTCTCATGCTAAAGGTTGCGAGATCGAATCCCAGTCCTTTAATTAATGGGGATTCACTCACAGCCTCTCCCCGGGGTACGTGAGACCGTCAGTCAAATGGTGGCCACTCACTAAAATTAGGCGTGGGAAGTGATGACCCTACACTATAAAATACATCAAAAAACGTGATTGTAATCTTCCAGGATACTACACGCGAGCCCAAAGGCCTACACGGCATGTCGCGCCACTGGAAGAAGAGAATAAGATTAAATGATAACAAGAAAAAACTACATCCAGGAGGAAATATAGTCCACGTTGAAGGCGGGAAATGCGTGTTTTATTCAGAAGCAAAATTATTTAGCTCGCGGCTTCTATCTAGAAACTTAAAAGTTAGAATTTATAAAACTATTACTCTTCCGAGGGTTCTAAACTGATGTGAAACGTGGCCGCTTATTTAGAAGGATAAACAACGCCTTAAGGTTTTCGAAAATAAGGTACTGCTTTTATATATTTTGTCCAAAGGGATAAGGCCACTGTGGAATTCAAAAAGTTAAACAATGTGGGATACAAAGTTTGTACCTCGTCATTATATTGAGTTGATAGTGGCGACTCTTACGTGCGTGTAATGTTGCTAAGCTAAGTAAAGAACGAATTCTTCAAAATTAAACATGCGCTAAGCCGTGGTAGGCCGAAAGCGTCGGTGAGAGGATTGTGTAGTCTGATCTTGGGGTGTAGTTTTGGACGGTAATTTGGACTGTGGAAGTAATATTTTGGGGCCTCGGCGTCCAACGTCATTAAGAAGGTATTAGTATATTTTATGACTAACGCATCAACATTTTTTCTTTCTTTTGTTTAATTATTTTAATTATACACATTTTCTCAGTTGTAATAGTTAACAAAATAAATAAGATAGTATCGGTAAGAAGGAAAGATATGAATTTTATCCGTCGTTCATTTAACAATCGTTCACTTTCCCAACACGAAGCAGACAATAGCTTACTAAATTGATGTAAACAAAGAGATAAAAATCTAAATTATTTATTCAGAACCTTAATTACCGACTAGGAAATACTTTTGCGCATTCGACAAATAGGAATATTACCCGAGGGATCTGCGATTGTATCAATATTGTAATTAGTGTAACCCTGATAGCACTAACTGTTTGAACAAGTGCGTATTTTGGAGAATAAAAAGATGGCTTCCAAAAAGTACCTACGTCTATTTAAGAAAATTTTACAGGAAACGTTCAATTAGTTATTGAGCTTCTTTATTTGATTATTTTATGTTAAAATTAACTCGCCGCTTTAAGCTACTTCAACACTTACTAGCACAAACGGTCAAACCTTCCTCTGAACTACAAAAGGCTCATCTACATGACTATTATAAGACCAATCTGGACACTTGAGCTTTGGGGCTCTACTAAACCATCAAATTCTTCCCGCATCCAATCCTTACAATCCAAAATCCTTCGTAAAATCTCAACGCTCCTTACTTTGTCACGAATAAACTTATCCAAAGACCTTAATGTTCCCTATGTTACTGATTCTGGCCCGGACCAGGTATCAATCCTTTCATGACAAACTCCATTTTTCACTCTAATCCACTAGTTTCAATCCTTTCGTCCTCTTTAATTCCGGATAATCCTCCGAGGCGCCTGAAAAGGAAATGGCCCCGGACCTTCTAGTTTAGAATATCTTTAGAGTGCTGCCACTGGGTAGTGTCTCTACAGTTATTCATGACAGTTTTGTATATTACCATCACATTTACTAATGTATTTTTATTTAATACAGTTGTAAATATCAATAAATATGTTTAAAAACAAAAAAAAAAAAACTTGATTTGGTTTTTTCACTTCAGGGGATCCTAAAACGTGCATGCGTATTTATTGAAATTTTAAACTGTATTTCACATTACTTTCACTTACCAGTATATGAGATATATAGTAAGCGAAAGTATTGCAATCTTGAAAATTCTCAAATTCCAGTTTTCAACGGAAATACACGTTTTAGGTCCCTGAGTCCAAATAACCAAGTTAAGCGAAAAGGTCTGTGTCCGTCCGTCGTGTGTGTCTAGCAAGTCTAACACGAAATCGAAAGTCGTACGAAACTTAAATTTCATATTTAAACAACTATACGCTCGAGATGTTACAGCAACTTTTTCGTCAAAATTAGTTAACCAGAAGAGCTATTTCTATACCATGCATTTGGCACCTGTTCACGATTTAGGGAAAAAACGGACACTAACTATTTTGAATAACCTCACTATATTGTTGTCAAATTCAATAGGCTTTAATATGATGCTTGTTTATTTATTTAATGCCCTTTATGCTACTATGGTTAATCGGACGATGCTACAGTGGGCGTCCTAAATTTTGCCTACCAGGTTTTATTAGGATAGGGATCTTAACGAGTACCTGACATCGCACCGATACTTTAACGTCCCCTACGAAGGACGGCATAACTAAGAATTTTTTACTCCCATTAAAAATTCTAGGCCATCTGCGGGTTTGAACTCGTGACCTTTTGCATAGGAGGCTTTATGCTATTCACTATGCTACAGGTAACTCCTGTTTAATATGATTTAAATTTCATTATTATATGAAATAGACCAACGGGACTTAAATGACGATAGTTACAGACAAAAAGTATCTTAAATTTTGTAGATTTGAATAAATTAACAGAACAATTTTAAACATTGATAAAAAAACGGATTAATACATAAGCTGAAATCGGCGAACCAGAAGAGGTATTTTTCCATCCATCTTCCACTTACTCAAAAACGGATCCCAGCGTTTTCATTAAACTCACTATATCAATGTAAAATTTTATGGGCTTTAATATCATGTATGTTTCATTCTGATTGAAATAGTCTGACAGGGCTTAAATATCAATATTTTATATTTTCTTCCTATTTAAGTCTTAAATATTGGTGATAATATTCCGGTTTTGGGGTATGCCGATGATTTGGTACTGCAAGGTGAAGACACGGAAACCATTCAACTACACTGCCGGACGAAATTAAAGGATCACTTCAATATTTTGAAATTACTGAACTGTGTAGGGTATTTTTGAAAATATTCTTTTTTCTTTGGAAGTCACACTTTATTATAAGGGTAATAAAAAATAAAAAAAAAAATTTCTCGAAATTTTTAATAGGGAAACAAATCAAAAAAATAAAAATGTCCTACAGTCTTAAAATGAAAAAGTAAATCTTTGAAATGAAATGAAATAACAAAACTGAATAAGAAGAGAGAATTCGAGAAAAACGTTCAATAATTGGTATTCCCACCTCTAGCTCTGATAATTGCTTCCATTCTCTTACATGTTGTTCTGGGATGTTGTTCCACTCTTCCACTAACATTTCCGTCAAATCTGCCAACTTGTGTGGGTCTCGGGCGCGGACACGTCCCCCAAGCATGTATTGGGTTCATATCTGGACTTCTGGGTGGCCAAACCATAACGTCAATTTCTTCTTGTCTGAGGTAATTTTGCACTGATCGAGCAACATGAGGTCGGGCATTATCGTGCATAAAAATAAAGTTCATCATAATCATTCCCCTTCTACGCTGTTCGGTGTGAGGGTCCTGCTTATAGAGCCTGGTCCAGTTGTCTCTCTCCTGCACCAGCTCTGCTCTCCTGTCCCAATTTATTCTGCGTTTCCTGCATGCTTCCTTTACACTATCCTCCCAGGAGATGCGCGGCCTTCCTCTGGGTCTTTTTCCTTCCGTGCGGGTCTCGAAGGTCTTCCTGGCACTTCTGTCTGGATCCATCTTAAGAAGATGTCCTAAACCACCTCAGTTTTTGCTCCTCCAGCATGGTCTCTGCCGGCTTGTCATCGAGATTAGCCCGTATGGTGGCGTTCCTTATTCTATCTCTTCTTGTTTTTCTTTCTATTTTCCGTAGATACCTCATTTCCATCGCTTGTATCTGACTTCTGTGTTTTGTGGTGGGGTCCACGATTCTCAGGAGTACGATAGAATAGGGAGGAATATCGATTTATAGACTGCCAGCTTGGTCCGCTTTGTCACTTCTCTTCTCCCTAGGAAACCTCGTCTGACTATACAGAACATCTCGCCAGCTGCTCCAATTCTTTGGGCCACATTCTCATCTATGTAGCCACTCTCATTGAGATGAGATCCCAGATATTTAAAACTGTCAAACTGCTCTAATCTCTCTCCTCCAACCCTTAGTACTCTCATTATCCTTCGAGGTTTCTTTCCAATACGCATGCATTTCGTCTTTCCCGGATTGATCTTCATATTTATTGCGGATAATTCCTCTTGGAGGACATTTATGTTGTGTTGGAGGTCTCGATCGTTGGCAGCTAGTAAAACGATGTCGTCAGCGAAGGCCATCAGGGAATATCTGGTAGGGTGCAGGTTCCTGTGCCCTAGCTGGAATTTCCTCATTATAGGCTTGGTTCTCCTTAGTGCCAAGTCCAGAACCATGATGAAGAGCAAATGACTCAGGCTACAGCCCTGTCGGATACCCAGTGTTGTCTCAAATTCTTTTGAAATGTGATTTCTGGTCCTAATCACATTCCTCATCTTTTTATAGAGATTCATCACTGCCAAGGTTGTTCTACGGTCTGCACCCCGCTCAGACAGTGCCCTCTCTATATGTTCTTTCTTCACTCTGTCAAAAGCCTTCTGGAGATCAACGAAGTTAAAAAATAAAGTTACCTGCGATATTTCTGGCGAAAGGTATTACATGTGGCTCAAGTACCTCCCTAATGTACCTGTCAGCTGTTATATAGCCCCGGTTCACAAGAACCAACTCTTTAGGGAGTTTAAATTTATGCCATCCCCACACCATCACTGACCCACCACCTCTCTCCCCGCCTTCTTCATACCTTTTCCCGTCCATCTGGAGATCGGAGACAGAATCTTGACTCATCGCTGAATAATAGGTTTCCAACTAAACTGAATAAACATTTTCTTTAATTTAATTAATTTTTTTTTAAACTTTAGATATTTGATATAATAGACAGTTGTAATAGTTCTTAAATCGATTTTGATAACAGAGGTAAATGAAAGTTGCGTGTTTCCGCACCAGATTATTAGAATATTTTCTTGATCTCCATCACGATGTTTTCTTTTCTAAATTTTTATTTCAACAGTATTTGTATTGTAATAATTATTTGATAGTTTTTCTTCTTCACCCATGCCGACTTTCTTCCTCCAAATTTCATTAAAATCTAAACAATTTCCAACGTTAATTACGAACTAGGAAATAATCGTTTGCTCTGGACAAACAAAGACGTTACTCACGAGATCTGCGGTTATTTAAATATATTA
Organism: Piezodorus guildinii; assembly: GCA_023052935.1. Taxonomy (NCBI): domain Eukaryota; kingdom Metazoa; phylum Arthropoda; class Insecta; order Hemiptera; family Pentatomidae; genus Piezodorus; species Piezodorus guildinii. The sequence continues at coordinate 147,135,479 of CM041296.1, read as the reverse complement.
ATTAACGGATAGCTCAGAAAGCAGAAATTATTTGAACAAGTGCGTGCTGTTGAGATAGACGACACTCGTAGACTAGGGACTGAAGTGCTGGCAGGCCAGGAAACTAGTCCCTTATTGACAAAGCGAACTCCGTCTAAAAATGGATGCTAAAAACAACCCAAATAATATTTTTCTTCAATACGCCTCGACCTGCCAAAACTATTTTCTGAATGTCAAAAATATATTCAGGAAAAAGGGGGCTCGTCTGCTTGATATTCACACCTCTTATATAGTTATTATAATATTCTGAGCATCTTATTATCAATATGTAATGTTTTTTATTTTCACTTATATATATTCAATACATAAGCCTTTCTTGATGTGTACCGAGAAAGGCTTAAATATGGGTGACAATATTCCGGTTTTGGGGTATGGCGATGATCTGGTACTGCTAGGTGAAGACACGGAAACCATACAACTAAATACAAGTGTGTTAATAAAAACCGGTAAAGAAAAAGGACTCGAATTAAATACCGATAAGACGAAGTATATGATTAGTAGCAGAAACGGTGTCGATCTTGGTGATTTTGATGTATCAGGTCATACTTTTGAACACGTAGAGAAATTCAAGCATTTAGGTTCGATTATAACTAGAAAAAATGAAATCCAGGAAGAAATAAAGATCCGGTTAAAGGTGGGAAATGCGTGTTATTATTCATTTGCTAAGTTACTTAGTTCGCGGCTTCTGTCTACAAACTTAAAGGTTAGAATTTATAAAACTATTATTCATCCGACGGTTCTTTACGGATGTGAAACGTGGCCGCTTACTTTGAAGGGTGAACAACGGCTTAAGGTGTTCGAAAATAAGGTATTGCGGAACTTGCATCCTGTGAATAATTAGGTAAGCTAAGGCGTGGGCTCGAAAGCGTAGGCGCGAAGCGGAGAGGTGGGAGGATTGCGTTAAGGCTGATCCCGGGAGCTTGGGCTTGAATGGTGAACATTGGACGAGTCTGTGTAAGCGAAATTTGGTGGTATCGGCATCGAACCTTCGGGTTCGCTAAGCTTATTATTATTATTATTATTATATTCAATATATAATATATAATAGTATTCTAATTCCAGTTTTCACGTAAATACTCGTTTTAGGGTCACCTAAGTCGAATTAACCAAGTCCCGCAAAAAGGTCTGTGTGTCCGTGTGTTGGTGGTAAGTCAAGCATGAAAACGAAAAGGTGTACGAAAATGTAATTTAATATTTGAGACAACTATGCGCCTGAGATTTTACAGCAACTTTTTCATCAAAATCAGCTTACCAGAAGAGCCACTTTATATTATACATTTTGCTCTTTTTTACGATTTTCATAAAAACGGCTTTAGTGAATTTGTTAAAACTCGCTATATAAATGTAAAATTTGATGGTCTTTAATATAATGTAGGTTTCATTCTGATTGAAATAGTATAAAAGGGCTTAAATGCCTATATTTTAAATTTTCTTCTTCTAAACTACTTTTAATTTTATATATTCAGAAAAATTACTCACATCGTCTTATTAGAGTTGATAAGAAACGGTTAAATACAAAAGTTGAACGAACGTGATAAACAGCTAAAGGAGAAAAGAGTGAAAATATTTATTGATACAGTTTTTAGGTTTTTTGAACAGCAACATAGAAGTATAATATACCGTTAGAAAGCTAAACATTTTAGAAAAAATATTATGTTCTTTACTAAGTTTTAAAAGGTAATGTTAAGTTATAAGTGTGGCATAAAACTATAACTGATAATTATGCACAACAATGTGATATTTCTATATTATTTAATTTGAATAATATGTTTTCAACGAACTGAATAAATTTTTTATGTAAATTAACTTCAAAATTTAAGTTTATTTAATATTTATTAAATTTTTTTAAACAGCCGACGTTAATGAAAGTCGTGTGTTGCCCGCACCAGATTTTTTAACTTCTGGGACGAAAAATCTATTTCTTTAACTCCTACTAAAACACCCATACGAGCATATAAGCACAATAATTAGTTATGCCCACAATAATTCCTGTTGCAAAAAGTACAAACATAAAAGATTAACACAAGTGTTAGTTTAAGTTTAAGTATATATATATAAAATGGGGAGCTGCATGATCGATTGGATAGAGTGCTAGTCTGCTGTGTGTTTGAATCTCGGCTGTGGCAGAATATTATTTATTCTGTTATTTCATCCGTGAGGCGACCATGGGGGGTATGGAGACCCTCCTGGGGCACCCCAGCCTCTATAAAGTTGGTACCAAAAATTTGGGAAAAAATTTTTTAGCGTGATCAAGGCCTAATCACCTCCTTGCACGGCCGTTGGCCTAGAAACCTAAAAATAGTTCGAATCTCTATATGTACTGAGCCGAAGACCCTTCATGGGTTGTAGAGGTACAAGTTATGTATATATATATATATATATATATATATATATATATATATATATATATATATATATATATAGGTGAAAGTAATATATTAAACTAAATTATTAATTGATTAAACTAAGGAGTTGAGGAACAGCGTCAGGATCAGGACCAATAATTTATTTATTTATTTTTTAAATTAATATTTTTTTTTTTTTTTTATTTGTTTATCCGCCTCTACCCTTGAGGGTCATTGGCGTGATCGAAATAATTATATTCTATGGTAGAATCCTATCATTTTAGTGAATTCTATCAATTTGTTAACACTTTCTTCCTCATCCTTAAGTCACCTCTTTAATGTCTTTCTTTAGATTCAACTCTTTTCTTGACTGCTCATAAAGCGGGCACTCAATCAGCAAGTGTTCTACAGTTAGAGGGGAATTGAAATTAATATTTATTTATTCCTAATAATATTCGTAGAGTCTCTATAAATAAAACAGACACAAACAGAAAATTCTAAAAATAAAATCTACATCACCATAAAAGTCGATCTTCCGCCAGGCTGACCCCAGAAGTTCGCCTTGGACCACCCACACCACACACACACACACTCACATTCACTCACCAACATACACCACTACTCATCACAATCGCTCTACACTCCATTCACGGAAATAACTCCTCATTCATAAAGTTCAATGAACTAAAAATTTCGAAGACAACACGGAAAACTATTTATGAATCACCTTCCGTAAGCCTAGACTACTATAGCCAAGGAACGACGAACGCTTCTGTAAATTACTAATTCCCATCTAAAGGCAGGATTTTCGTTAAGGGAATATGAAAGTTGAAAATGTTAGTATGTGGAGAGGGGGGGCTATGAGAAAATTCATTATTTAAATTTATTTAAAGAAATTTACAACTGTATTGATTCATTGAGTTAAATTGGATTAATAAATGGTTAAAACACATGATAGTCCTGTGAAGAAACTACCCATTTGTAGCACTGTTGTGAATCTTGGCCATCTTCTTTTAAGTCGCATCGGTGGAATGTAAGGAATAGATATGGAGGAGTGATCACTGATATTGTGGGCTTAAGTGGGCAAGGAGTTTGGAATGAAAAGAAGTGTATCGGGCTAGGTCTTCACAACTAATGGAATATTTAGGTCTTTGAGGATAATTTTATTGGTTAAAAAGTTTTATTGTTTTTTCGAAGGATTGCAGGGATTGGATGGGGGAGGAATTTTATGGTTTTTTGGACCCCCATAGCTCAATGCCGTAGGTCCAAATTTTCCTAATAATGGCTATATAATTTTTTTTTTTTGTAGTAAATAGTAAGTTGTAATCGTTTCTCGAGTAAGTGGTGTACTAATTAAAACTATATATTTAAGTTAATTTTTTTAAATAATTTGCATCTTTTTTACAATTTTTTCTAATCACACCTGCAATGCAGATAATGATGAGTAAATGTAATGGGCTGAAGGGTACTTAATATTATATATATATATCATATACTGGAAGTTAAAAAGAATGAATTAAGGAAGTAATGAAAAACAAAACAAAACACGTCTTTAAGTATTGCGATCGTGAAAATTGTTGAATTTTAGTTTTCACAAAAAATACGCGTTTTTTAGGTCTTCTGAGTCCAAAAGGTCTGTTTGGTCAGTCTAGCGATAAGTTTAAAAAAAAAGAAATTTCTTATTTTAGAAGTGTACATGTCCGAGATGTTACAGCAACTTTTTAATCGAAATCGGCGAACTATTAGTGCAAGCCCCTTTATACCATGTATTTTACATCTTTGTAAGATTGTTTACAAAACGGCCTTTAAGGATTTTGATTAAACACGGTATATCGATGTAAAATTTAATAATCGTTAATATCATCTAGATTTCATTTTGATTGAAACAGTCTGACAGCGCTTAAATGCCAAATTTTTATTCTGTGAAATGCTTTAATTGTGCAAATTCCCCAAAAAATAACCATATCGTCCTGCTTTAATATCTTCTAGGTTTCGTTTTGATTGAAACAGTCTGACAGAGCTTAACTTCCGATTTTGTTTTTTTCTTTCTCCTAAGTAAGTTTAACTTTTTATAAAACCAAAAATTAACCATATTATTATATCAGCATTTAAAAAAATAAACGGTTAAATATACAAGTTTAAAGTTCATTCCAACGAATTTGATAACCAACTAAAGGAGAAAAACAAGAAATTTTTTATTTCTAAACATAAAAATAGTAATATAAGTATATAATATACCGTTGGAAAGATAAAGAATTTAGAAGAACTATTATCTTATAAACAAAATTGTAAAATGTAATGGAAAGTAATGACAAGGGCATAAACATAAGTGATTATTGTAGATGGTGATTTCTATTTGAAATACATGTTTACATCAAAAGTCAATTTAATTCTTAATCTATTTTTACTTTCACTTGCAATATAAAGTAAGTGAAAGTATTGCGATCGTGAAAATTTTCGGATTCCAGTTTTCAACGGAAATACACATGTTAGGGTCCCCTGAGTCCAAATAACCAAGTCCCGCAAAAAGTTGTGTGTGTGTGTGTGTGTGTGGTAACTCCCGGGCGGAAATGTCAAGTCCTATGAAACTGAAATTTCATATTTAAGACAAATATACGCCCGAGACGTTACAAATGCTTTTTCATCAAATTGAACTTAACCAGAAGAGCCACTTTATACGATACATTTTGCATATTTTTTCGATTTTATCGAAAACGGTTCCTACGATTTTGATCAAACTCGCTATATCGATGTAAAATTTAATGGGCTTTAATATCATTTAGGTTTCATTCGGATAAAATGATCTGAATGGCTTAAATGCCGATATTTTAAATTTTCTTTCTCTAAAGTACCTTTATTTTGTAGATTCAATAAAAATAACTATATTATCTTGTTACCACTGATGAAAAACAGCTAAATATACAAGTTGAGCGAATTTTGAAAAGCAACTAAACGAGAAAACAGAAAAAATATTTTTTTTTTGTAATTTTTCGTTTTTGAACATAAGAGCAAATATACATGTATGGTATACCGTTGGAAAGCTAAAGATTTTAGAAAAATATTAACTCATACTTTAAAAGTTGCTTTTAAAAGTTAATAAAGAAAGATGAAATGAAGATAAAACTAACTGATTATTTTAGATAATGATATAATGGATTTTTTGATAAAACACATGTTTCTATATAAATTCAATTTGATTAATTCTTTAATAGTTTCACGTATTTATATCTTTAACTGTATTTGAAAATCCTTTCATTGATTTTAAAAATGGTGGTAAGTGAAAGCCGTGTGTTGCCCGCACCAGATTTTTTTAGTATGATTTGGTAAGAAATCAGAAGAGTAATCAGCACTTTTTGAAAATGATTACATTTCTGAATTTCGTTTTCAAAGGACCTGAATGTTCTCAAGATTGAATATAATGCCGAATTGAGATAAAACCAAACGATTAGAATAAAAATATATCAATATATATATTTCGTAAAACATTTTCTCTATTACCTTTTTGAAATCAAACGTCTCGATTCCTGCATAATTACCAAAATACGTAATGTGCCTACTCAAGAGCAGACATACCGCCCTTTTAAGGATAGAAGTTACAATTAAAAAATGATTATTAAATTAATGGTTTACCTCAAGGACCAATAATGTAAACATCTTAATCGGTTTTCGATAACCATCAAGATATAGGTCGGAAGGCTATAGGGTAAAAAAAAAAAAAATGTTTTGATGCTATATTGTATTCCATTTCATATCTGAAAACATTGGGCATTTTTTTGTTTTTTTTTATTTAATAATTTTATTATCCTAAAAGATGAGATTATATATCTAAGAAGGAATTAAGAGTGCTCTCGAAAAGATATGATAACTAATCTCGCAAAAAAATTGCATAATAGTGAAGGCTTCAATGTCCAATCTTTTTTTTTTTTTATTTTTTTTATAAATTATTTTCTTCAAATTTACAACTGTATTAATTAATGACTATCTTTAAAATATGGTAAGCGCCACACACGACTTTAATTTACCGTAGTTGATAAAATAATGTACGAATTTTTAAATTTATTTATCAGATGAAAATAAATTATTAAAAAATTAATAAAATTGAGTTTCGATAGAAACATGTGTTTTATTAATTAATCTATTATATTTTTGCAACAATAATCAGTTAGTTCTATCGGCTTTTCATCACTCTCCATTTCATTTTACAACTTTGTGTATCATTACTATTATCTATATTACTATTCTGTGTTCATAAAAACAAAAAATTATATAAAAAAATATTATTCCTCTTTTAGTTGGTTATTTACCCGTTTTTTTTTTTCTGAATGTTGATAAGATGATATGGTTATTTTTTTTCAAATCTACAAAATTAAAGATACTTTAGGGAATAAATATTGACATTTAAACCCTGTCAGACTATTATAATCAGAATTGATATAGAGACGTTAATCGAAATCCTGACTTCCTGTAAACATATTTTGGTGAAAAAGTTGGACGTATTTTTTGCCTTAAATAAAAATTTTCATTTTTTATGACTTTTCGTTTCCGTATTAGACTTATCACACACTCAAAAACTCTTTCACGCAATTTGTTTTGTTATAAACTGTGAATCGAAAATTTACGATTGTGATGCCTTCTCTTACTGTAATAATAATAATAGGCTTACCGAACCCGAAGGTCCGATGCCGATACCACTAAACTTCGCCTGCACATACTCGTCCAATGTTCGTCGGTCAAGCCCAAGCCCCCGGGATCAGTCTTAACGCAATCCTCCCATCGACGTTTCGGCCTACCTTTCGGACGCCTACCAGTCGGTTCAGCGAATACCTACTTTCTCGGATCCCGTTCCTCACCGAGCCCAACAACTTTACGCGCCCATTTGAAAATGTAAAGATACGCAAATATAGAAATGAATAAATTCTATATTTACATAATATACAAACCAGTAATACCATATATATATATATATATATATATATATATATATATATATATATATATATATATATATATATATATTTACATTTTGTTTTTGAAATCAAAGCCCACAAGACAATCGCGATAAGCCGTCTGTCGAGTTGCCCTTTTTTCTGTTTTGATGATAACAATTTTGATTTTTAGCAAGGTTATGATCTATTTTGTTTGTTTTTATGTTTGAGGCGCAAAACATCTAGGTCATTAGCGCCCGATCCAGAAAATAATTCTATGGTCATAAGATCTATTTTTATTTATTGTAAAAAATTAATAATCAAAATGCTGGACCAAAAGTTTCTGTATTTGAAATATTTATTTAAGTATGCTGCAAGTTTAACCAAATCTAGCCCATTTAATCCATCTATTGCTTCTTCTAGAGTTGACTTATCTTTCCCTAAGTATTTCATCCTGAACTCCTTTAAGACAGGACATATTGCTAAAAAGTGGTAGGTATCCTCTGGCATATTAAGGTTGAACATAGCACAGGTAGGTACCCTATTCCTCCTCCATGGCTGACAATCAAGTTCCATCAGTTCTCCTCTTGCTTTAAATATCAGAGATTCATTGTAGAGACTAAGTTTGTTGTCATTTGTCATGTAAGAGGCTTTCCTGGTACGGGCCAAATCAGGAACATATGGGATATTAAGGTCTTTGTGGATGAGTTTATACGTGACCAAGTAGGGAGCATTGAGGATTTCACGAAAGATATTGGATTGTAAGGATTGGATAAAAGAAGAATTTTATTGTTTATTAGAGCCACGAAATTTCTTTAGTCCAAATTGTCCGTATATTGTATTTTTTATATGAATGACTCTTTTGTAGCTAAGTGGACGGTTTCAGCAATTGGCTAGTAGATGTTGAAGTAGACCAAAACGATGATTTCATCAAGTACAAAAAATATCACACATATCAATTACAGCCAATAATAAAAAAATCTCTGATTTTTATCAATACCAATTAATCTATCTTTCTGATTCAAACGGTTAAAATAATTAACAGAGAAAAAAATGTAAGTACTATGATAGATTAATAAAAAAAATTGTCATTTACAACTCTACTTCATAATACAAATATGCTAGTATAAAGTAAATATGCTATAAGAAAAATTACACGGAACAGACCTGTAAAGGAACTACCGATTTGTAGCATTACAGTAACTATTATTAACAATAAGGTCTTGATGCCATCTTCTTTTCGCCTCTGAGAATAATCAGGAATTGAAGAGGAAGTAAGGATTGAAACTTTTCGTTAGAGTGGGAATGGAGTTTGTCATGAAAGGAGTGGTATCTGGTTCGGGCCAAGTCAGCAACATAGGGAACATTAAGGTCTTTTTGGATGAGTTTATTCTTGACAAAATAAGGAACATTTAGGATTCCTTATTCGAATGATTTTGAATTAGATTGATACGGGAAGATTTTGAGGGTTTAGTAGAGCCCCAAAGCTCAACTCCGTACGTCCAGATAGACCTTATAATGGTGATATAGATGAGCATTTGAAGTTAAGTGGAAGGTTAGAGCGTCTGTCCAGTAAGTGTTGAAGTAAGCGAAAACGGCGGGCAGTTTCTTGTCATTTCAGTCTTGTGTGCGGACGTATAATGTGAACGCAGTCTTTATGTAATTTAACCTCCAACTAACTGGTGAGCGTTTTAAGATGTTTGAACTCAATTTTGTTAGTGTCTCCTATGAGTTATTTGAACGGTAGCCCAAGATGTGGGACAAAGGCTTTGATGACGGAGTGTGGAGCGTGGATTTCGGAGTGTGGAGTGCGGATTGTGGAGTGTGGAGTGCAGATTGTAGCACTGAGCCTTCCAGATAAGCTATAAGACGAGGGCTATCGAAACCTCTTGAAACATTTTGGGGGTCACATTCATTATCTTATCCAACTCTAGATTTATCTCAATGTGCCAAATAACATATTTAAAAAAAACGCTGCAAATGATTAAACAAATGGTTTATTATTTCCAAATAATTAAATGTATAACAATATATAAATAGATATAGTAAGGGAAGTGGTGCAATTGTGAAAAATTTTTGATTTCCAGTTTTCAACGAAATACCGTTTTAGGATCCGGGTCCAAATAACCAAGCCTGAAAAAAAGTCCGTGGTTCGTATGTCTGTGCGTGTGTTTATTTTAGCGCAAAATCGAAAAGTAGTGAGTAATACTGAAATTTCATATTTGATAAAAGCCCAAAATTTTCCATCAACTTTTTCTTCATAATCGACTGACCGGAAGATGTACTTTATTCCATGCATTTTGCACCTTTTTATAGCTTTAACGATTTTAATAAAGCTCTCCATATCGATGTAAAATTGAATGGTCTTTAATAAATGTAGGTTTCATTCTAATTGAAATAGTCTAACAGGACTTTGATAGTTTAAATTTTCTTCTTCTAAAGTATCTTTACTTTTGTAGATTCGAAATAATTAATCATATCGTCTTGTTAGCATTGATGGAACGGTAAATATATAAGTTGAGCGAATTTGGTAGCGAATAAAGAACAAACAAATATTTTTCATCTGATTTTTGGTTGTTGAATACAAGAACATTAATAATAAATATACGTTGGAAAGCTAATGATTCTAGAAAATTTATGATTTATACACAAACTGTAAAATGAATTAAATGATGGAATTCCGATAAAAGTAACTGATTTAAAAAAAAAACATTTCTTTTTAACGTTTTAAAAGGAAATGTTTATTATGAATTTTTTTGTTCAGTTTAGTGGACCTAAGGAACCCTAAAACGTTTAAATTCTAAAAAAAAAAAGATTTTTCCCGAACACGAAATTTTGAGGATCCCCTGTAGCAGGTTGGCTAGCATAACAGCCTTCTATGCCAAAGGTCATGGTCCAAACCCCATGGTGGTCCTAGGATTTTTTAATGAGAGTAAAAAATCCTTAGTTATGCCGTCCTTCGGAGGGGAAGTAAAAATGTGGTGCCCAGCCTGTGCGATGTCAGGTACTCGTTAAAGATCCTTATCCTAATAAAACCTGGATTGGCAAAATTTAAGGACTCCCACTGTAGCATCATCCGATTAGCCACAGTAGCATAAAGTGACGTTAAATAAACAAACAAACAAAATTTCATATTTCTGCAACTTATCATTTTTGACGATTACTACATACGCACAGATAGTTTTTCCGCTGCTTGGACTATAGAGACCGTTACTTTTAAAAATCTAATTTTATTATGTTGAAGAAATGCAAAAGAGAAGATAGTATTTAAAATTGCAACCAGTAGACTTAATATAATTAAATTATCTATATTTATAAATGAAAGAACCGTTTCACTCACTATAGTGTTCATTGCAGTATCACAAAAATTACTATAGTTGTAAAGCCGAAATTTTTCGTAGAGATCGATCCAACTGTCAAGATGTGCATTAAGAATGGGTTTTGAAAATCGTCCACTGTGTGATTGTAACAAACTATATTTCTGAAACCTATTACGATATTGGTGTTCGAATAAGTCAAATACTATACATTTCCTGAAAATGTTTAAGTGCTAATTTGAAAGATAACCAAATTTCTAACAAAACGAAACCAACCAATATCATATTAGCCTGACCATTATTAGCTAATATAGCAGTTTTTAAACAAATTTATAACATATATGCTTAAAAGCTTTTAAGATTACAAGCTTAGAAAGAAGATGGCATTAACCGAAACTCAAGCAAAGATTCAGATAAGGCTAACAATTAACTGAGATTGTTATCTCGAGTCCTTCAAGACAATTAGTTTCGCTTTTTGCAAAAGATTAAACCTCCGTTTTTGCATGACTTTAAAGTAACCCGTTTAAATAATGCAAAAAAAAAAAAAAAACATAGAAGAAAATTGAACAAGTGTGTAAAATTGTTTAGTTATTTCTGGGGTCACCTATGGTATAGTGACAAGCAAAATAACCTTAGCCCAATGTCACAGGTTCAAACCCGGCAGATCATTCTAGAGTTTGCCTAATACTGTAAAAAACATTGATTATGCCGTCCTTCGGAGAGGACGTTAAATGGTAGTCCTGGGCTCGTGTGATGTCAAGAACTCGTTCAAATTGAAAACTAGTTACGAAAAACCCTGTATATCCTAAAAAAGTGAGGTAGAGATGAACAGTAACAAATAAGAGTTAGATATTGTTTTTACTTCCAAGCCAGCTCTTAATTTGGGGGTCACCTGTGGCTTAGTGACTAGCATAACGTTCTTCTATAGAAATATTATTCTAGTTCCCCTTAAAATCAGTATTGGTAATAGATGTATAATATACCATTGGAAAGCTTACAATTTTTTTACTGTAACTTCTTTTTTTAAAGACGTTGCAGTAAAATTTTTTTGAATGTAACGAAGAGTGACAAAATTGATATAAGTCACTGTTTTAGAATTAGTCTATTATATTATTTAATTTCTATCGAAACCTAATATAATTTTTTTTTTTTTCACTTGAAGATTAAAAGTACTAAAATTAATAATTACTTGTTAGGTAAGCGAAAGTCGTGAGCTGCGTGTATCAGACTTCATTAAAGCCAATTAAATATAAATACTAAGGTCACCTGTGGTCTAGTGGCTAGCAGAACAGCCTTCTATCCTCAATTTACGGGTTCAAACCCGACAGATATTCTTAAGGTTTTTAAATAGACGAAAAATATCATCCTCCGTTTTCGGAGGAGACGTAAAATGGTGGTCCTGAGTCTGTGCCATGTTACGTACTCGTTAACGATTCCCCATCCTAACTAAAGATATATCTAATATGTAGGATTTAAATTGTTAGCATTTAGTGAGCCCTTAGGATTGAAATTATTGTTTGAAGGGATCGGCAAAAAAGCTTTTATTTGGGGACCACCGGTCTAAGCTATTTATTGTTTTGCCAACGTTTCGAACCACATTCTAGGTCATCATCAAGGCTAAAAAACATACCGAAAAGAATAAAATAAGTGTATAACAGCATATATGAGAAGGAAAAGTTAAAAATGATTATAGAAAAATTATCAAAAGAGTTTTTTTTTTTAAATATATTTTAAATGAAATTTACAACAGTATAAAATACAACAATGCTGAAATGATAAAAAAACATGAAATAAACACGAAGAGAAACTGCCCATTGGCAGCACTCTTTAGTAGTGAGTCTAAACAAGAAGGTCCCGAGGCCATCTTATTTTCAGCCGCCTCGGAGGATTATCAGGAATTGAAGAGGGAGCAAGGATTGAAACTAATGGATTAGAGTAGGAAGGGAGTTGGTTATGGACGGAGCGATACCTGGTACGGGCCAAAATAAAAAGATTAAATATTATATTTGATATAATTGCAAGTTAGAAGAAGTAAGTATGTGAGAAAAAAGGATATTAATTTAATAACTAACACTGATAAAAAGATTTTACAGAAAAAGTAAACAAATAGTTTTATTGTTTGTTTGTTTATTCATTTAATATTACTTTAAGGCTTCTGTGGCTAATCGGATGATATTGCAGTGGGAGTCCTAAATTTGTATTTTCTAGGTTTATTTAGGGTAGGGATCTTAAACGAGTAACCTTACATGGTGCAGGCTTGGGACCGCCTTTTTAAGTCGACTCCGAAGGACGGCATATCTAATGTTTTTTGACTCTTATAAAAAATTCTAGAGTCACCTGCCAGATTTGAACCCGCGAACTTGGGCATATAAGGCTGTTATGCTAGCCAAAAAAAACAGGTAACCCCTTTTACCCTAGATGTGATGTGTATTCAGTACCTTTTACTAGTCAGATTGTGATTATTTTGCTTTTTGAATATCATAAATTTGTTGGTTTGACTTTAGATATCGCGAATTTTAACTATACTTACTGCCTCATATATATTTATAGTAAGTAGGACAGCGTCTGTTTGAGGTTCAGGCTTCAATGTCAATATTCTTAGAATATCACTCTAGAGGTTATTTTCGTGCAAACTGAATTCATTGAAATCATCAGTTGAACCCATAAAATGCTATTAAAAGCCCTGTCCGAAGATCGACCCATAGAGAATAAAGCACTAGTCTACTGTGCTCCGGCTATGGCAGAATATTATTTACTCTGTTATTTCAGTCGGGGGGCGATCCTAGGGTTAGGGGACCCTCCTGGGGCAGACCCAGCCTCTATAAAGTTGGCACCTAAAAATGGGGAAAAACCTGGCGGCTGAGCGTGATCTGGGCCTAATCACCTCATAGCACGGCCGTTGAACTATAAACAGTGCGAATCTATATTTGTACTGAGCCAAAAACTCTTCATGGGTTGTAGTGGTACAGGTTTTTTTTTCGTTTTTTTGGACTCCGGGGACCCTAAAACGCCTATTTCCAGTGAAAATTCATAGAAGTCGATAAATTTCACGATCGCACTAATTTTCCTGTACTATATATTTTGTTTATATACAAGTGCAGGAAAAAACGCCCGAAATGATATAGGAAACCGTATCCTAATGCTTTGTGTGTTTTAGAATCGGAAGATCATTATATATATATATATATATATATATATGTGTGTGTGTGTGTGTGTGTGTGTGTTTTTCCGCAAGAGCAACTGTCAGGCTACACAACAGTGTGAGATTCCTATTCACTAAAAAAAACCACCTCCCAATTCGTCTTTACCACCCCACGGAACCGCTGTCAAGCATTACTTCATGGGTGTGTGTATGTGTGTGTGTGTGTGTGTGCGCGTGTGTTTGTAAATATTAATGCAAATTTTAAAAGTCAGTTATGCGTATTATTAAAAAAAAATAATTGAATTTATAATATTTTTTGTATCATTTATGAAAACCTTTAATTGAGCCTCTAATGTGACGATCAATTTGACGAAAGGTCAAACTGAGATTCATTACGGCATCAATTGGTTCATATTTATGTCTCTTGATAATGTTTCACAATTTATAGGCGCCTAATATATCTTAAAGATAGCATTGATTCCTACAATGTTGTGTACGAATGTTAAATATAATGTTATTTATTATTGTTGACCGATATTTAGTAACTTTTTTTGTTTAAGTAAAAGTTTAACAGAGGTCTTTCTTAAGTTTACTGATTTGGCCAAAACTAAGTATCAATCTATCCATGAAGAACACTATCCCCACAATCTGGTTTCTATTCATGCTTCCTCTTTAATTCCTGATAATCCTCGAAGCTGTCTGAAAAGGAGATAGCCACGAGAATTTTTGATTTAGAATAGTTTTATGAGATTTGCCAATGGGTATTGTTCAATACTTTTATCAAATTGACTTTAATATTTAAATTACGAGTTTTTTTTGTTTTTAAAAAATGTATTTATAGTAATTTGCAATTGTATTAAATAACACAATAAGTAAATATGCAGAATGAAAATAAAAAGTTATGAAAATGTCTTAAGAAAGAACCACCCAGTGGTAGCACTTCACTAACTATTTTAAGACAGTAAGTGCCGAGGCCACCTTCTTTTCAGTTGCCTTGGAGGGTTATCAGGGATATCTAAGGAAGATAAATTACGGACAAGTGGATTTGTATGGGCAGGGGGTTTAGAATGAAAAGAGGATTATCTATCACGGGCTATGTCTGCCACAAATGGGATGTTAAGGTCATTATAGAGGAGTTGATTTGTGACAAAACAAGGAGCAAAATAAGGGATTTTGGATTGTAAGGACTGGATGCGGGATGAATTAGAAGGTTTCGTAGAGCCCCAAAGCTCAATTCCATATGTCCAAATAGGTCTGATAATAGTGATGTAAATGAGTCTTTTGTAATATACTGGAAGATTTGAATATTTGTCTAGTAAGTGTTGTAGTAATCGATATCTTCCAGCAGTTTCTTGTCGTTTCAGTCTTGTGTGAAGATTCCAAGTAAGGCGCTTGTCAAGATGGAGACCTAGGTATCGGATCTGCTCAACAGAAGTAAGGGTAATGTTATTAAAGGATACTGGGGGGCAGGAACTCATCGGTTTGCGACGAAGGGTAAAGGTGATTTGGTGGGATTTGTTGGGAAGGGTTTGGGATGCAGTAGTTGGATCATTATGGACGGATAAGACACACGTGTCATCAGCATAAGTATTGAGGACAGTGCGAAAATTACAAGTTAAAACGTTTTTTTTCCATCACTTCATGTTATCTTACACAAAATTAATACTTTGTTTTCTAAAATATTTAGCTTTCCAACGGTATATTGTACATCTATATTTACTATTCTTAAGTTAGGAAAAACATTTACGCAAAAAAAAATATTGATGTGATTTTCTCTTCTAGTTGTTCATTTAATATTTACACTTTTTTTATCTATGCTGACATCATAAATTAGTTACATTTCTCGAATCTACAAAATTAAAGATAATTCACAGGCAAAACAAAATCCGAAATTTGCCATTAAATTAATGTCAGAGAATTTAAATCAAAAGGAAATCTACATGATATTAAAGCCGTTTAAATCGAAAATTTTCGCGATCGGAATACTTTGCCTGATTATATATTCTAATAGGAAAAGTAAAAAACAGTTCTAGATTTTAATGATATTGGGTTATTTCACATGAAATGTTCGTTTTTATAGTTTCTGAAATACATAAATGATTTTGTTGGTCTCTGTTGTTTTCTTCCGAATGTCTACATATTTAAAGTAAACAGTTACTAATCCTCTACCTTTGTATTATAAACATTAGCTTCCCAATCAATTACCCACTTTTTAGTATACCTCCAAATATGAACATGGAAACACGCGATTTTTGAGTAATATTTTTGTACGAGTTTAAACTCGGCCATTCAGCAGCTGAGGCCGCTAGAAATATTTGCAAGGCATTTGGGGAAGGGAGTGTTAATGAACGGATCATTCGCCGTTGGTTTGTTAAGTTTTCAGCTGGGGACAACGATGTCCTCAAACATACAGTAGAAGGAAACCCCTACCAAACAGTCAAAGGACTCTCAGTACAACTAAACGCAAGTGCGTCTACCGTTTCCAGACAATTAAAGTGTATTGGAAAAGTAAAAAAGCTCGATACATGGGTGCCTAATGATCTCACTGAGGGGCATTTTTCAAAACATACCGTGCAAAAATTGAAATAACTGGACTACGAAGTTCTTCCGCACCCACCATATTCTTCCGACTTGTCTCCAACAGATTACCACCTGTTCAGGAATTTAGACAACTTCGTCAAAGGAAAACTTTTTGAAAATGATGATCAAGTGAAAAGTGCGTTTTCAGATTTTGTTTCACTTCAAAGCTCAGAGTTTTTCAGTTCGGGGATAAAAAAGTTGGTGTCACGTTGGGAAAAAATGTGTAGAAAAAGATGGAAAATACTTTGAATAAAATTATCTTGTTTTCATATCGTATTTTTAATAAAATTTAACTTGAAAACGGATATTTCATATGACACAACCCAATACAAATATAAAAAAAAATTGGTTTTCTAATGAATCTATGCAAGTAGTTTTGCATTTCCTGTTTAATTTCGTGAAATAAACCTAACTTCAATCTGAGAGATTGAATCAACATCTATAAAATTCCAATGTTGGAACAGCGGAACGAATGACGAATGACGAATCGATTAGAGGAAACTAATAGAATAATCTAAACTTAGGCAGGCTGCGTAGAAACCTAAACCTACAATCCAACACACAGTAACTGTAAATATACCTTGTCTTGCTTGTTTTAGTAGGGTAATATGTTGCCATTAATATTCAGGTAGTCTCGGTGATATTGATATATCAGGATATGCGTTTGAACATGTGGATAGATTAAATGTCGAAGATCTTTGATAACTAGAAAAAACGAAATTCAAGAGGAAAAAGAATCGAAGTTAAAAGCAGATAAATCTGGTGCGGGCAACACACGAATTTCACTTACCTTGGCTGTTGAAATCAATTTAAGGATTTTTAAATACACTTACTATATATAGTAAGGGTAGGTATTGTGATCGTGAACATTTTCGAATTCCAGTTTTCAACGGAAATACACATTTTAGGGTCCTCTGAGTCCAAATAACCAAGTCCCGCAAAAAGGTCTGTGTGTGTGTGTGTGTGTGTGTAGTAACTCCCGGGCGGAAACGGTAAGTCCTATGAAACTGAAAGTTCGTATTTAAGACAAATATACGCCCGAGACGTTACAAAACCTTTTTCACCAAAATGAGCTTACCAGAAGAGCCACTTTATACCATGCATTTTGCTTTTTTTTTTTATTTTCTACGAAAACGGTTCCGAAAAACTTTGATTAAACTCGCTGTTTCGATTTACAATTTAATGTCCTTTAATATCATGTAGGTTTCATTTATTATTATATAGCCTGACAGTTAAATTAAATGCCGATATTTTAAATTTTCTTTCTCTCGAGTACCTTTAATTTTGTTGATTCTATAAAAATAACTATATTATCTTGTTACCACTGATAAAAAACAGGTAAATATATAAATTGAATGAATTTGATACCCAACTAAAGGAGAAAACAGAAAAAAATATTTTTTTAATGCAATTTTTCGTTTTTGAACATAACAGCAGTAATATACATGCATGATATACCGTTGGAAAGCTAAAGATTTTAGAAAAAATATTATCTTATACTCAAGCTTTTAAAAGTTAATAGAGAGTGATGAAACGAAGATAAAACTAACTGATTATTTTAGATATAATAGATTTTTTAATAAAACACATGTTTCTATATAAATTCAATTTAATTAATTATTGAAATCATGTAAGAAACTTATTTGTAGCTATATGTAATTGTAATTATTGTATATAAATAAATATTATTATTATTATATAAATTAATTACTTCTTTAATAGTTTCACGTATTTTTATTTCTAACTGTATTTGAAAATTCTTTAATTGATTTTAAAAATGGAGGTAAGTGAAAGTCGTGTGTTGCCCGCACCAGATTTTTTAAATACAGTTAGAGATGAAAAATGTAAAAGGATTAATTACTTTGAGTTTCAATAGAAACACGTGCTTTATGTTATTAAATAATCTATTACATTATTAACTACGGCAATCAGTGTGTTTTATCGGCTGTTAATCACTCTCCAATTCATTTTACAACTTTGTGTATCAGAGAATATTTTTCGTAAAATCTTTCCAACGGTATATTATCCATCTATTACTGTTCTTACCTTCCAAAAACCAAAAATTAATTTTATTTATTTATTTTTTAAATATTTATTTATAGTAATTTACAACTGGATTAAAGAACACAATAAGTAAATATGAGGAATGAAAAAAAAAAAAGTTATGAAAATGTCTTGAGAAAGAACTACCCAGTGGTAGCACTTTACTATTTTAACTCAGTAGGTCCCGAGGCCATCTTCTTTTCAGTCGCCTTGGAGGGTTATCAGGGATATCTAAGGAAGATAAATTACGGACAAGTGGATTTGTATGGGCAGGGAGTTTAGAATGAAAAGAGGAGTATCTATCACGGGCTAGGTCTGCAACAAATGGGTTGTTTAGGTCATTATGAAGGAGTTGATTTGTAACAAAATAAGGGGCCTTTAGGATTTTGCGAAGGATTTTGGATTGTAAGGACTGGTTGCGGGAGGAATTAATGGTTTCGTAGAGCCCCAAAGCTCGATTCCGCATGTCCAAATAGGTCTGATAGTAGTGATGTAAATGAGTCTTTTGTAATATACTGGAAGTTTTAAACGTTTGTCTAGTAAGTGTTATAGTAGTCGGTATCTTCGAGCAGTTTGTTGTCGTTTCAGTCTTGTGTGAGAATTCCAAGTAAGGCGCTTGTCAAGATGAAGACCTAGGTATCGGATTTGTTCTACAGAAGTAAGGGTAATGTTATTAAAGGATACTGGGGGGCAGGATCTCATCGGGTTGCGACGAAGGGTAAAGGTGATTTGGTGGGATTTGTTGGGGTTTATTTTAATCCTCCAATTTCGACAACATTCTTCAATGACTGTGATGTGGGACTGAAGGGTTTAAAAATTAAATTAAAAATATTTTAGCTGATTTTTACTTTAGTTCATTATCGAATTTGTCCAACTTGCAAATTTAGCCGTTTTTTTTATAAATGCATACAGGAGGATATGGCCATTTTTTTGAAATCTACAAAATTGAAGAGGAAGAAAATTTAAACTATCGTCATTTCATTCAATTAGAATGAAACCTATATGATATTAAATCCCATTAAATTTTACATCGATAAAGCGAGTTTATTTAAAATCGTTAAAGCAGTTTTTTTTTTTTTTTTTAAATCGTAAAAAGGGGCAAAATACTTGGTATGAAGCACCTTTTTTGGCTAGACGATTTTCATAACAAAATTTCTCTGCTTATCGTTTTCGTGCCAGACTTACCACACACACACAGACCTTTTTGCGAGAATTGGTCATTTGACTCAGAGGATCCTAAAAGGTTTATTTTTGTCGAAAACTGAAATTCGAAAATTTTCACGATCGCAATACTTTCCCTTACTAGATATTTCTTATATAGGTAAGTGAAAGTAATATACCGTTGGAAAACTAAAGAATTTAGAAAAAAATATCCTATACACCAAAATCTAAAATTTATGGAGAGCCATGAAAAACCGATAAAATTAACTAATTATCATATATAATAATATAATAGATTATTTAATAAAACTCATGTTTCTATATTTATACAATTTAATTAATTCTTAGACCTTTTTTCATCTAAAAAAAAAAAATCATTCAATTTCTTTGTTATCTTCATTTAAACTTCTTCAATTGATTTTAACAATAAGGGTAAGGGAAAGTTGTGTATTGCCTAATACTAAAAAAAATTTGTTTTGGAAATTTTTTCTTTTTTCTAACCACTAAGTTAATGAATATTCCAAACCGAGTTTTTTTTTTTTTTTGCAGATCTGGACAGTAAGAGAAACATCTATTAAAAATTTCAGCTTCACAACCATTGTCGCAATCACATGAATGAGTGTATTGTAACTCATATTTATAAACTTAAAAGATTTATATTTTTCGAAGAAGGAACTCATTTTTTTGCGACTCGTGGACGAATTCCGCAATAGAGCATTCCAGTTTGCCTTGAGGTTTTGACAGAAGGATGGCGAGTGTCAATAAACCATTAAGGAATTCAAAGACACATATTTAAGTGTTATTAAGTTAATCGATAATATGGTAAAGTTTTGATGTTCTACAACCAAGTGTTGATGAATGTTAACGCTGTATGTGTCATGGTGTGGTTACTGTTTTTTTTATATAAGCAATCTTGTCTTTATTAAGTGAGGCGAGTTTGTGAATATAAGTTTATAAGAACATTTAGTTTTAACACTTAGAGAAATTTACGTATTTAGTTTCAATGATAACAAGAAAAAACGAGAACCAGGGGAAAATTATTCTAACGACGGTTCTGTTCCACACTCCTTAAGGTTATCGAGAATAAGGTATTACGTAAAATATTTGGTCCAAAGAGAGATGAATTGTGAATATTTGAAATATATACTAAGAGAAATTATTGCAATCGAGAAAATTTTCGAATTCCAGTTTTCAACCGAAATACACCAAGTCCCGCAAAAAGGTGTGTGTGTGTGTTTGTGTGAGAACGTGCGTGCGTGTGTCTGTCTGTGTAATAACGGAAAGTCGTATGAAATTCAAATTTCGTATGTAAGACAACTTTTCGCCTGTGATGTTACAGCTTCTTTTTCATCAAAATTAGCTAACCAGAAGAACCACTTTATAACATGCATTTTGCACTTTTTTTTACGATTTTCTAAAAAACAGCTCCAATGTTCTTGATTAAACCTGCTCTATCGATGCAAAATTGATTGAACATTAACATCATGTAGGTTTCATTCTGATTGAAATAGTCTGACAGGACTTGAATACCAAAATTTTAAATTTTATTGTTCTAAAGTACCTTAAATTAGGTTGCGCGCACCAGATTTTATATTTAATCATCGGCAAATAAGCAATACGAAAACCGTGGAGATTCAAGTAGGTGTCTAAGGTTCTTGGGCTCTGTGAAGGACGAATTCCAAAAAAAGTTGGTATTCGCTGAGCCAACTGGTATAGTGAACAAGAGGTAGGCCGAAGCATCGATGGGAGGATTGTGTTAGGTCTAGTCTCGGGGGGTTGGGCTTCTAAGGTTATCATTGGACGAATCTGGAATATCGACATCGGCATTATTATTATTAGTATTATTAATAATATTGTCTATATTATTCCATCCTATATTTAATTCATCGGTCTCTTGTACCGGTCTCTTGTTGGCTGTGAGCGACAACACCCAACTTTGTCGCCAAAAAAAAAAAGGCTAAAACTGTAATAATTTTCTATTTTCAGAGCAAACAGTGATCCCAAGCCAGTTTAGAGATAAGGCGTTGATGAAGGTGTATTCAGAAAAAGGAGACTGACAATGAAAAATAAGCCGGGGAGTCCTTCAGCGAATGCAAACTAACCTTATGTAACTTTTGGGAGAGGAAGGAACGAACACTCGTTAGCGAATGAATTATTTTTTTCACGTTAAAACTCTTTTGGCGATCTTATATAAGGTCCTAATTACTTGCTAACGGAAGGTTCGGTAACTTATTTAACACCAAAATTGGATTTTAAAACTTATTTCTCGAATTTTTAAAAGGAAATAATTAAAATGTATAAAGTGGTACACACGGTACGTAAGTTTTTATTTTATTTTAATTTTTTTTTATCATTATCTTTCGAAATTTACAACTTTACTTCATAAAACAACAAGTAAATATAATAAAAGATAATTAATGACATGAAAAAGACTTGTAGAAAAACTACCCAATGGCAGCAATCCTGTAACTATTCTAAACTAGAAGGTGTCGAGGCCATCTTTTTTTCAGACACCTCGAAGGATCGTCAGGAATGTAAATAGTAAATTAGTCCTTTTCTGGCGTAATAGCTCCATAGCTCTATTTCGTAAGTCCATATCGGCCTTATGATAGTCATGGAGATGAATCTTTTGTAGTTAAGTGGAAGATTAGAACGTTTGTCTAGTAAGTGTTGCAGTAGTCGAAGACGTCGGGCAGTTTCTTGTCGTTTAAGTCTTATGTGAGGATGTATATGTATTTGGTTGTTAATTTATTTAACGTCACTTTATGCTACTAGGGCTAATCGGACGATGCTACAGCGGGAGTCCTAAATTTTGCCTATCCAGGTTTTATTAGGATAGGGATCTTTAACGAGTACCTGACATCGCACAGGATCAGGACCACCTTTTAACGTCCCCACCGAAGGACGGCATAACTAAGGATTTTTTACTCCCATTAAAAAATCCTAGGGCCACCCGCAGGTTTGAACCCGCGACCTTTGGCATAGAAAGCTGTTATGCTACCTACTACGCTATGTGTGACCACCCAATATATGTATTTAAAATATAAATCAATAATTACGTTGAGGCACAACTTAACTTTAAAGATCATAGATTAACTTAAAGTATTTATTTAACGTTGTTTTATGCCACTGTGTCTCATCGGACGATACCACTATATTTTACCTTTTGCTTTTACATGACATTTCAAAAGCTTTGGACTACCATTTTATGTCTCCTCTGATGTACGGTATAATTTAGTGTTTTGTTTTTTAAATTATAGGGTCATCTGCTGGATTTGAACCCACGATCTTAGACATGTAAGGCTGTTATGCTGATCGCTACACTAACCTGCATAAGGTAGAAACTCTAAATTGGGAAAAATAAAACCTATATCTATAGATAGCACCCTAAGGCACATCAGTTCATCTAGCACGATCTTCACTATATAGTAAATTACAATATCCTTCATTTCTAGTTGTTGTTTATTGTAGTTTTTTTATTATCCTTTGCGTCATTACAATGCAAATTAAGGTAGTTCTCTGTATTAACGTAAACACCTTATTTTCCTTAAATATTTAATTTATTGACATCATTAAATTCGTTGATTAAAAAAATGCTTCCTATAAAAAGTAGTTTAGTTTTGATTCAAGATGCTTAATTTCCGGTGTGGTTTTTTTTTTCTTTTTTACTATGAAATATATAGTATTGCGATTGTGATATATTTTAAATTCCAGTTTTTGATGGAAATACACTTTTTATTGACCCTAAGTCCAAATTACCATGTCCCGCAAAAATGTCTGTGTGCGGTGTCTTGCACGAAAACGTAATGTATGAAACTGAAAGTTTCATATATTTGACAAATATACGCTAGAGATGTAACAGGGGCTTTATCATCAAAATCGACGAACCAGAAGTGCTATTTTATTCCATGTGTTTTGCACGTTTTTTTTTTGTTTTTTTTTGTATTTTTTCAACAAAAGCTCTAACGATTTTGATTAAACTGGCTGTATCGATGTAAACTTTTATGGGCTTTAATATCATGGAGCCTTAGTTCCGATTAAGTATCTTTTAAATCCGAAAAAAATACTATATGATCAGGTAAGCATTAATAAAAACGTCTAAATATGCAAGTTGAACAAGTTTGATAATCAATTAATGGTGAAAAGTGCAAACACATTTGTTTATGCAATTATTATTTTTTTGAAGATGAAAAAAAAATTAATATAGATGTATAACCTACAGTTGCAAAGGTTAAGAATTTAGGAAAAATAATATCTTATATACAGAATTGTATAAGTTAATGGAGAGTGATGAAAAAATAACTGTTTGTCGAAGATAGTAATATAATGGGATCACCTGAGCATGGTGTATATTTATATATGTATAACAGCATTCTATGCCAAAGGTCACGGGTTCAAACCCGCAGGTGGTACTAGGATTTTTTAATGGGAGAAAAAAAATCTTAGTTATTCCGTCTTTCGGAGGCGATGTGAAAAGGTGGTTCCGAGCCTGTGCGATGTCAGGTACTCGTTAAAGATCCCTATCCTAATTCAACCTGGATAGGCCAAATTTAGGACTCCCACTGTAGCATCGTCCGATTAGCCATGGTAGCATAAAGTGACGTTAATTAAATAAACAATAATATAATAGATTATTTAATAAAACACATGTTTCTCTAGAAACTCAGCAGAAACGGTGGCGATCTTGGTGATATTGATGTATCATACTTTTGAACACGTAGAGAAATTCAAGTATTTAGGTTCAATTATAACTAGAAAAAATGAAATCAAGGAAGAAATAACGTCCCGGTTAAAGGTGGGAAATGCGTGTTATTATTCAGTTGCTAAGTTACTTAGTCGCGGCTTCTATCTAAATACTTAAAGGTTAGAATTTATAAAACTATTATTCTTCCAACGGTTCTTTACGGATGTGAAACGTGGCCGCTTACTTTGAAGGATGAACAACGGCTTAAGGTTTTCGAAAATAAGTTATTGCGTAAAATATTTGGTCCGAAATGAGATGAGGGCACTGGGGAGTTTAGAAGGTTGCACAACGCGGAATTGCGGAGCTTGTATCCTGTGAATATAATTGAGCTCATTGCATCGCGGAGACTCAAATGGGCGAGTAAAATTGTTGGGCTCGGTGAGGAACGGATTCCGAGAAAGTTGGTATTTGCTGATCCGACTGGTAGGCGTCCGAAAGGTAGGCCGAAGCGTAGATGGGAGGATTGCGTTAAGGCTGATCTCGGGAGGTTGAGCTTGAATGGTGAACATTGGACGAGTCTGTAAGGCGGAATTTGGTATCGGGTCCGCTGAGCCTATTATTATTATTATTCTATTAAAACTCAATTTAATAAATTATTTTACAATTTATTTTCACTTCTAACTGTAATAAGGTTTAAATTGATTTTAATAAAGGAGTTAAGTGAATGTCATAGTTGCCTTTCAAGCCTACATTAATGGATATTCAACTCAAGAAACTTTAACTAAACAATGACGAATCACTTAATTCCACAGTACGCGCTAGTGACGAAGATATATTCAATTGAAGAGACAAGATCCAACGCACAGCTTCCGAGGATGTTCGCGAATGACGCATTCGAATGGAACGATAAAACCCCGCGAAGAACTTCCTTGAATTCCACGCGGTCATCAGGAAGTCGTGACATCGAAAGAATTCATCGGAAGAAGGGGAATCCGCAAGTGTACCTTCATGGAATGTTTGATGATTAATGTGTTTGTTTAATTCATTCATAATCACTTTTAATTGATATTTTTACGTTTATAAAGTATCGGATTAATCTTACGCGTAATTAACTTTACTGTCTCAAAGTGGTGTAGATTCGATTCCAGCCACGGCGGATAGAAATTTATTTTGTGAAGGTTTTACACTCTAATGGACAAAGAAATGTTCCGATCTTGTTAGAATATGTTGGTCTGGAACTATAGCATAATCAATCATAAACTACAGGACCAATTTTTACGCAATTTAGCACAAAAATACCAAGGCCTGGACGTTGATATCAGCCGATTAATTATTATTTATTTCAATAACTGAGTTATTTTTGAAGATAGAAAGAAAATTAATCAGTGTTTTTTTTAAATAAAAAAACGCGAATATTCATAAAAAAAAAAATTTAAAATTACCCATTCATACCTGTTGAACAAATCCGATACCTAGGACTCCAACTTGACAAACGTCTTACATGGAACCCTCACACGAGACTAAAACGAAAAGAAACTGCCCGTAGATACCGATTACTACAACACTTACTAAACAAACGTTCAAAACTTCCAATTCATTACAAAAAGCTCATTTATATCACTGTCATCAGACCCATCTTGACATATGGAATCGAGCTTAGGGGCTCTACTAAGCCATCTAATTCCTCCCGCATCCAATCCTTGCAATCCAAAATCCTTCGCAAAATCCTAAATGCTCCTTATTTCGTCACAAATAAAATCATCCATAACGACCTTAATATCCCATTTGGGACAGACCTTTCTCGTACCAGATATACCACTTTTAATTCCAAATTCCCAACTCATATAAACCCTCTTGTCCGCAACCTATCAACCTCACATATTCCTGACAACCCTCCGAGGCGATTGAAAAGAAGATGGCCTCGGGATCTACTTACTTAAATAAACATCGAAGTACTACCACTGGGTAGTTTCTTCACAAGCCTTATACGCCTTTTATTATAATTCATCACTTTTACTTATTGTATTTATGTAATATACAGTTGTAAAATTCAATAAAATATAAATTAAAAAAATACAAAATTACCCATAAATACGTCCATGACTCAGTTATTTTTGTAGCTAAAGAAAAACATTTACTGAGTTTTAGGATCAGGACACCGTGAGGAAAACAGAAAAAGAAAATCTTAAACTCACACATATGTATATATTCTTCCTAAGCAAATAAGCAAATGCCACTTCCTATTTTTAATGTGACCTTTTAATGCCTAAAATGATGAAATATTGGCTTGGTACGGAAAAGAGCTTAAATCAAAGCTAAATTACTTTCATAAGTAGTTTTTATTCAAGCAATTCATTCAATGATGTCAATAAAATGATTTTATGTACAAGGAAAAGAAGATGTTTACGTTAATGCGGAGAACTACCTTAATTTGCATTTAAGAGACGAATTAAAATGACGCAAAGTATAATAAAAATATAAAATTAAAAAAAAAAAACAGACATAAGGATATTGGGTTTAGTATATAGTGAGGATCTTACGGTTCTTAGGCAAACGGCTGTGCAAGGATATGATTAGGTGAAGACTACTCTCACACTCAAGATTCGTTTCCCAATTTTGAGCATCTACTTAATAGATGATAGTGTAGAGGCCTTTTATCACCAAGTTCGCGGGTTTAAACCCAGGAGATGTAGCTAGTATTATTTTATGGGAGTAAAAAAACCTTCGGAGGGGACGTACAATGGTAGTCCCGAGCCTGTGTGATGCCAGGTACTATAGATCTCTATCGTTATAAGTCTTGGATAGGACAAATTTAAGACTCCCACTGTGGCAATGTCCGATTAACAACAGTCGCATCGTTAGTTAAATAAACAGTTAACCAATACGAAAAGCAAAAAATGGCCTATTATCTCTGCTATTTCTTAACCGATTTCAATGATAATTTTGCGGAATGTATTGCACGGGTGCTTTTCTCGACGTGGAACAAGCGTTCGACCGAGTCTGGCACCCAGGACTCCTTTATAAACTCCGTCAATTCCTTCCCGCTACATACTTCCTGATAATCCGTTCCTACCTTACTGATAGAACGTTCAAAGTAAATCATAATCTTTCCTATTCTTCCACATTTTCTCAGTCTGCAGGTGTACCTCAGGATAGTATTCTAGGTCCCATCCTTTATACGGTATATACAGCTGATATTCCACTCCATCCTAGCACTGTCCTCACAACTTACGCGGATGATACTTGTGTGTTATCCGTCCATAATGATCCAACCGCTGCATCCCAAACCCTTCAGTCCCACATCACAGTCATTAAGAAATGGTGTCAGAACTGGAGGATTAAAATAAATCCTAATAAATCCCACAAATTACCTTTACCCTTCGTCGCAAACCGATGACCTCCTGCCCCACTGTATCCTTTAATAATACTCCACTCATACATGTTGAACAAATCCGATACCTAGGACTCCATCTTGATAAACGTCTTACATGGAATCCTCACACGAGACTAAAACGACAAAAGACTGTAGATACCGATTACTACAACACTTACTCGACAAACGTTCAAAACTTCCAATTCATTACAAAAAGCTCATTTATGTTACCGTCATCATACCCATCTGGACATATGGAAATGTTTATTCTTGATTTTTTTTTTATCATCGAAAATAAGAGAGCTAGAAGCGTATATACGCAATTTTTTATTTTTTGTTTCTCCCCCTTTACTGATTATAAAACTCTATACATATTTTTCTCTGTCTTAAAAAATAACTGTGTTGAAGGCGTATTTATAGGTAAAATTTCATTTTTAAAATTTTAAAATAGTAAAAAAAAATAAAAATGAATACATTTTTTTTATTATGATTTGCGGTTTCTTAGTTAAAGGCTCTAAAAAAAATTTTTCGTCTTCAAAAATAACTGAGTTTTTCACTCACTTTTAATCGACTGCCACTTAAAAACTACTCGGCTGATATCAACGCTTAGGTGTTAGGTACATCGTTGGATACCCTTTATTCGTTATTTATTCGTTATTCGGGTTATACGCATCTTGAAACATAAACCCTCAAACTTTGAGTTTTTTTTTTGTTTTGTTTTTTTATTGGCTAGCATAACAGCCTCCTATGCCAAAGGTCCTGATTTAAAACCCGCATGTAGCCCTAGTATTTTTTAATGGGAGTAAAAAATCCTTAGTTATGCCGTCCTTCGGAGGGGACGTTAAAAGGTGGTCCCGAGCCTGTGCGATGTCAGGTACTCGTTAAACATTCCTATCCTAATTAAACCTGGATAGGCAAAATTTATCACTTTAGCATCGTCCGATTAGCCACAGCAGCATACAAGGGACGTTCAATAAATAAACAAACAATAATAATAATAATAGGCTTACCGAACCCGAAGGTTCGATGCCGATACCACCAAACTTCGCCTGCACAGACTCGTCCAATGTTCGCCGGTCAAGCCCAAGCCCCCGAGATCAGCTTTAACGCAATCCTCCCATCGCCGCTTCGGCCTACCTTTCGGACGCCTACCAGTCGGATCAGCAAATACCAACTTTCTCGGAATCCGTTCCTCACCGAGCCCAACAATTTTACTCGCCCATTTGAGTCTCCGCGACGCTATCAACTCAATAATATTCACAGGATACAAGTTCCGCAATTCCGCATTGTGCAACCTTCTAAACTCCCCAGTGCCCTTATTCCTCTTCGGACCAAATATTTTACGCAGCATCTTATTTTCGAAAACTTTAAGCCGTTGTTCATCCCTCAAAGTAAGCGGCCACGTTTCACATCCGTAAAGAACCGTCGGAAGAACAATAGTTTTATAAATTCTAACCTTTAAGTTTTTAGATAGAAGCCGTGAGCTAAGTAACTTAGCAACTGAATAATAACACGCTTTTCCCACCTTTAACCGGGACTTTATTGCTTCCTGGATTTCATTTTTTCTTGTTATCATTGAACCTAAATACTTAAATTTTTCTACGAATTCAAAAGTATGCCCTGATATATCAATATCACCAAGATCGCCACCATTTCTGCTACTAATCATATATTTCGTTTTATCGGTATTTAATTCGAGTCCTATTTCTTTACCGGTTTTTATTAACACGCTTGTATTTAGCTGTATGGTTTCCGTGTCTTCACCTAGTAGTACCAAATCATCGGCAAACCCCTAAACCGGAATCTTGTCACCCATATTTAAGCCTTTCTCCGTACACATCACCTTTTCTATGACATATTCTAAAGCTATATTTAACAAAACAGGTGAAAGGGAGTCACCCTGTTTCAAACCAGATCGCACCTCAAATCTCTCGGCGTAATTATGAACAAACAAACCTAAAATAAATCTATTTTATCAAGAAACGTATTTCATTGGAACAAGTAGTCCTGACACACCTGACACACCTACTTCTCTGGCCAACCTAGTGTTAAATTAACGGTTACTCTGGACCATACCTACGACGGAAACGATACACTCAGTGAAAGTTGCCTTGTTACGGAAATAACGCGAGCGGAGCCTTCCTCGTCCTATAGGCGATTATTATTCGATACGTTATCGCGGAACACGCAGAGCTACGCATCACAGGGTCCTTATTACGGAACATGTGCGAAGAAATACGCAGCGAATGTTCAGATGCAGAATTTTAACGCAGCTGTCCGTTACGTCATAACAATGCGTTCATTTAAAGTTCTCTATATTATTTTCCTTCCTAATGAGTTTTTTCTTTTAGTTTTTTCATTATGTTAATGCTAAGAAATTTACATATTTCCTTTGTAAATTTAAGCATTCTTTTTATGAAAAGATCAAGTGCGCACATATATTCATAATATTTTTTTTTTTTTTTTTTTTTTTTTTTTTTTTATTCGTATATATTACAATTTGTCATAATAGACAATAATATAGTGTACAGGATCTCACTCATACAATATTTACAATATAAACAAAAGAAAGTCAAAGTACATAAAATAAAATTAAAATAAATAAACGTATACAATAACAAAATATTCATAATATTAGACGTAATTGTAACTATGGCCAAGAATAACAATTACAGTAATTATAAGAAGTATTCGTATTTACTTAAAACGATTACAACTGTTAGTAATTGAATATCAACATCATTTTAGTATGTATATAATTTTTAAAGCATATATATTTTTTTTTTACTTTCACTTAACTATATATGAAATATATAGTAAGGGTAATTATTGCAACCGTGAAAATTTTCTATTTCCAGTTTTCAATGGAAATACACTTTTTAATATTTCCTAGTCCAAATAACCAAGCCCAGCAAAAAGGTGTGTGAGTGTGTTAAGTATAAAACGAAAACGAAATTTACGATCGGGAAGAGAGTTTCTATATTAAAAAGTGTCCTTTTTAGTATGGTAATCCTAGTTACCAGTGAATTATTTCGATTCGTATACTTTTAAAAGGAGAATCGAGTCAAAAATGGAGGTTTTCTTCCATTTTGAACCGTATCCTGGTTACAATAAATGTCAATTGTTACGAATCCTTTCAACGAGAATGGCGACTTTAACTTAGAATGAAAAAAAACAAAAATTAAAACAGTCCTTAAATTATGAAAATCGGGCATATCCTTTAAAATAGTAAATTAGTCCTTTTTGGACGTAACCCACCTCACCCACCCTAATATAGACAGTTAGACTTAAGTTATTTCGGACCGCTTCTTGCATCGGGAAGAGAGTTTCTATATTAAAAAGTGTCCTTTTTAGTATGGTAATCCTAGTTACCAGTGAATTGTTTCGATTCGTATCCTTTTAAAAGGAGAATCGAGTCAAAAATGGAGGTTCTCTTCCAAAAATTTCACACAACACACACATAGATCTTTTGAAGCAGTTATTTGGACTCAGGGCACTCAAAAAAGTATTTCCGTTGAAAACTGAATTATAAAATTTTCATGATCGCAATACTTTTTACTTTCACTTACCTATACATGAAATATATAGTAAGGGAAAGTATTGCGATCATGAAAATTTTCGGATCCCCAAGTCCAATGTCCGAATGACCGAATCACGCAAAAAGGTCCCTGTGTGTGTGTGTGTGTGTGTGTTTATGTGTGTGTGGTAACAACAACGGTTCTGTACTACGTACAATATTTGGTCCAAAGAGAGATGAATTATGAATATATGAAATATCTACTAAAAGAAAGTATTGCAATCATAAAAATTTTCGAATTCCAGTTTTCAACGGAAAAATACGTTTAAGGTCCCTTGAGCCAAAACGATCGAGTCCCACAAAAAGGTCTGTATGTGTCTGCCAGTGTAAAAAGGAAAAGTCCTATGAAACTGAAATTTCAATAAGCGAATTTTCAATAAAATAATAAGAGAACTAAAAACCCGAAATGTTACTGTAACTTTTTCATCAAAATGAGCTTACCAGAAGAGCCACTTTATACCATGCATTTTGCACCTTTTTTCGATTTTTTAAATTACGGCTCTAACGAGTTTGATTATGTTCAGTACATCGATGTAAAATTTAATGGGCTTCAATATCGTCTAGGTTTCATTCTGATTAAAATAGTCAGGAAGAGTTTAACTGTCGAATTTTGGAATTTTCATCTTTCAAAGTACCTTTAATCTTGTAAATTCCCCTCCCTTCCAAAAAAAAAAAAAAAAAAAAAATAACCATACCATCTTCTTGGGATTGATAAAAAAAAACCCGGTAAATATATAAGTTGAACGAACTTGGCATCCAACTAAAGGAGAAAATAACAAAAATATTGAAGCATAAGATACCGTTGAAAAGCTAATGATTTAAAAAAAAAATATTATCTTATATACAAAGATATAAGGACATACAATTATGATTGATAATTATATGTAACAATTTGATATTGCTATATTATTTAATCAAAATCATATGTTTCTAAGGAAACTAAATAAACTTTGTATTTGTTTGTTTGTTTATTAACGGCACTTGATGCTGCTGTTGCTAATCGGACGATGCTACAGTGGGAGTCCTAAATTTTGCCTATCCGGGTTAGTTAGGATAGCGATCTTTGACGAGTACCTTTTTATGTCCTCTCCAAAGAAAGGCATAACAAAGGATTTTTTACTACCATTAAAAAATGCTAGGACCACCTACGGGTTTGAATCCGTGACCTCTGGAATAGAAGGCTGTCAAGCTAGCCACCATGTTACAGGTGATCCCTCCTTTGTATTTAAATTAACTTCAAATTTTTTTTTTTTTTTAAATATTTTTATTGAAATTTACAACTGTATTTTGTAATACAACTAGTAAATATGTTAATAATGATAAAATACATGAAAAAAACGCGAAGAGAAAATGCCCATTGGCATCACTCCACTAAGTGACTAAACTAGAAGGTCTCGAGGCCATCTTCTTTTCAGGCGCCTCGTAGGATTGTCAGGAATTGAAGAGGAAGCAAGAATTGAAACTAGAGGATTGGAGTGGGAGTGGAGTTTGTCATGGAAGGATTGATACCTGGTTCGGGCCAAATCAGCAACATATGAGATGTTAAGGTCTTTATGGATGAGTTTATTTGTGACAAAGTAAGGAGCATTGTACTTTTTTAAATTTAAATTTATTTAATAGTTCTAAAATTGATTTAAAACAGCCGAGGTAGGTAAAAGTCGTGGGTTGCCCGCACCGTAGTTAAAGACAAAAATAAATCATAGCATAATTTTGTTGATTTTTTTTTTTTTTTTTTCTCCGGGGTTCTGCAATGTGATATCACATCCCGGTCCTCAGCACTCCGTCTCTCCAATATTCTCGATCATTACAGTCGTCCTCAGTCAGACCTCTGGCTGCCATATCCTCCATTACCTCTTCTAACCATCTTTTCCGAGGTCTTCCACGTTTTCTCCTCTTGGGTGGGCAGTATTCAATCAATCGAAGAGGCCAACGTGCTTCATCCATTCTCATAACGTGCCCATACCACATCAGCCTTCTTCTACTAATTTCTTCGAGAATGGTGAGCTCGGCCCCCACTCTTTCCCTTATTTGGTTATTGGGGATTTTCTCTAACCGAGACACGGCACAACTTCTTCTCCAAAAATCCATCTCCATGGATAATAATTTTTTTTGTTGGGATTTCTTCACCGTCCAAGACTCACATCCATATAGCGTAGTTGCAACCAAAAAGGAGTGGAATATCTTTTTTTTCGTTTGGAGTGAAACCTTCTTATTCCATAACACTCCATTTAGTATCCCGATAATCCTTTTTCCGTTAACAATCTTATTTGATATGTCCCTATCTATTGATGCGTTCTTATCTATAGTAACGCCTAGATATTTGAAGGCATCAGTTTGTGGAATCGTCCAGCCTTCCAAACAGAGAGCAGGGACAGATGAGAGAACAGGCATATATTCAGTTTTTTCCTTATTTATTTCCAGACCCCATTGTGCATATACTTCTACGAGCTTCCTCAACATATATTCCATATCAAATTCATCCGATGATATGACAACCTGGTCGTCCGCGAATTGTAAGGTGAATAGAACGTCATTACCGACCTCTATTCCCATACCCCGGCAACTTTTTTTCCATGATTTTAAGACCTGTTCTATATAGATGTTAAAAAGTGTTGGCGATAGGCAACATCCTTGTTTCAAGCCCTTTGAGATTGGAAAAGGCTCTGAGAATTCCGTTCCAATCTTCACTCTCGATTTGGCTCCCATATACAAACTTTTTATAGCTTTTATCAGGCCTTTACTTATCTTTGCCAAATCTAACGCCTCCCAAAGTTTCTTCAGAGGAACACTGTCATATGCTTTCTGGAGATCAATGAATGTGAGGTGAGTTTCTAGGTCGTATTCTGCCTTTTTCTGCACAAGTTGGATCAGGGTGAAAATATGATCGCAGCATGATCTACCTCGTCTGAACCCTGCCTGTTCCTCTGTCATCTGATCAAAGAACTCTTTCTCCAGCCTTTCCTTCAGGATTCGGCCATATAGCCTGCCCACACTGCTTGTTACCGTGATCCCTCTGTAATTTATACACAGGTTTTTCTTTCCTTTTTTGTAGATAGGTATAATATCTCCTATTAACCAATCTTTTGGCACTTTACCTTTCTTCATACAGGATGTGTATACCTTGGCAAGATTACCCTTGAGTTCCATTGGTCCAGCTTTTACTAATTCAATCGGCAGGTCTCCGGGACCAGAAGATCTACAATTTTTCATCCCTTTAAGGCCCTTTCTACTTCCTCTAGAGTGACATCCTCAACTTCGTACTCACTCTGGTCGTTTTCTTGGCCATCGAGCTTATAGAGTGACCTCTCTTCTTGCAGTAATTCAGCAAAATAATCTTTCCATTTTTCAGTAGATATTAAGCGGGAGCTATTTTTGTGTCGGGACTAAAATGATAATATAAGTGTGAAATAATAATAATACTAAGTTCAAGATCATAAGCGACCCAGAGGTAATTTTATTTATCGTTTATATTCTACCTAATTTTCAGGTACCCCCTTTATAGAGGCTGGATGAGCTGAACCAGAACTGAGAGTAATTGCTGCTGTGGGAGTCCTTAAGTTTGCCTATCCATGTGTAATTAGGATAGGGATCTTTAACGAATACCTGACATCCCACAGGCTCGGGACCACCTTTTAACCCCTCTCTGAAGGACGGCATAACTAAGGATGTTTTACTTTTCCTAGGACCACCTGTGGGTTTGAACACGTGACATTGGGCATAGAAGGCTGTTGTTCCAGCCACTATGCTACATGTGATCCCTCAATTCAATCGTTATTTTTCATTTAACAACCAAAATATTCTCTATAAATAACTTATATGCAGAACAACGTTTATTGGGTCAGCTAGTAGTAATATAATAATGTATGATAGTAATATAATTATTTATAATAGCAATATAATAAAGTTAGGTGTAAAAGCTTTTAGCCAAAGGACAGGAAGCGTTGGGAAATATTGTATCGGGCGGTATAAGTGGGTCACTGGGCCAGGTGATTCAACCATATTATATAGCTCATGCCATATATACCAGTCTTTACATCAGACACATAAGGCTCTGATTTCATTTTGTTTATTTGTTTGACATTTCATTTTATTGCAAAATACAATTCCACGGTATTGTTTGTGAATTTAAAAAAAAGTTCGGTCAACAAACGACTCTCCCTTGAATTTCAACCTCGTTTCTTAAAGTCAAGTTTTTAATTAACATGTGATTGAAATACGTTTCATATTGTTTAAATAGAAACGTATAATTTAGATTAAATAAATTGATATTAATTGAAATTGTTTTGTACAATAATCACCTAAAGTCGTGCTCTATTCATTAGTTTACATTAACTTTTCCTAAATTTTCCTCAATGGAGTCCTAAAGTTTCCCTATCCTTGTTATATGAATCTTTAACGAGTACCTGGATCGCACAGGCTCAGGACCACCTTTTAACGTCCCCTCCGAAGGACGGCATGACTAAGGATTTTTTACTTCCATTAGAAAATCCTAAGACCACCTGCTGATTTGAACCTTTGGGATAGAAGGCTGTTATGCTGGCCACCTTGCTGCAGGTGATCCCATATTAAGGTTGTTATAGATGATTTTATTTGTGACCAAGTTCTCTTCTGGTTAGCCGATTTTGATGAAGAGAGGTTTTTGTAGCATTTCGGGCGTATAGTTGTCTTAAATATGAAATTTCAGTTTCATAGGACTTACCGTTTCCGCCCAGGAGTTAACACACACACACAGACATTTTTGCGGGACTTGGTTATTTGGACTCAGGGGACCCTAAAACGTGTATTTCCGTTGAAAACTGGAATTCGAAAATTTTCACGATCGCAATACTTCCCCTTACTATATACTCGTATAGTAAATGAAAGTAAATATGAAATAAGTTTTATGTTGTTTAGATGGAAGCGCATGTTTATGATTAAATAATATAATCATTATAATTGTTATGTATAATAATCAGTAATAATTTTAAGCCCTATTCGCCAATTTACATTACTTTCATCCACTTTGTATAAAAGATAATATTTTTCCTGAAATCTTTATCTTTGCAAAGGTATATTATACATCTATATTACTGTTTTTATGTGAGCCAAAAAATTAGAAGTGACAATATTTCAAGCATAATAACATAATGTTTTAAATTTTAAATTATTCCTCATTTATTATATCTTTTATATGTTTTCTAATTGTTTCAAGTGAGTGATTTAATTTTTTTTTAAACCTATTAAATGTCCTACATGCACTAACAATGAATGATTTATTGAAAATCGATGTTTTATGTTTTGGAATAGATAATAATATTATATATATATATATATATATATATATATATATATATATATATTTTTTTTTTTTTTTCTTTATTCGTATATATTACAATTTGTCATAATAGACAATAATAATAGTGCTACAGGATAATATATAATTAGAGGCTTTATTATTTCTATTATGAATGACGTGTAAGAAGATCACATTTGAGTAAAGATAGCTGAGGGTTTTGCACTTCAATATTTTACATGTAATTGTTAATAAATTAAATACCCTTCGTGACCAGTTTAACTGTTTGTAGTAGGGTATGATATGTCGATCTATTAGGGTAATTTGATGTTTGAAATGATTGGATGTTTGACTTTTTTGCAGTTCCCCATAACTCGATGCCATAAGTCGAAATATTTTTTATCAGTACTTTATAAATAGTTAATTTGTTCTTTAATGATAATTTTTAACATTTCGTTTGAGAATTCCATATCGTTTGAGGTGGCTTGCCCGTGTCAGTCGTTTAAGGTAAGGTAAAGGCCTTAATAACGTACTGTGACCGAAACATGTATTGGAATATACCTAAAAAATAAAATTAATAAAATGAAGTCGACAAATTATTGTTTCACAAAGTTCAATATGTAGTCGCTTCACCTAAAGAGAAAGTTACGAACTAAAAAAAGAAGTCTCATCCGAAATGGGCAGAGATTGGCATATTTTAGATGATGATCGTTTCAATGTTCCTTCTCCTTCCAAATTCGCCATTTATGGCGAAACAGCATCCTAAATCAATACTTTCTCCACTTTCCATCTGCCTTTCATAAACTTTTATCGTGCATAGGAATCACCATTTTGCAATATTTATTTCAGTCTCTCAGCTATTTTTAGCAGGCTGTGTTAAATGGAGAGATATTTTAATATAAAATCTGTTGCTTTTAACCGTCGCACAGTGGGAAATATGACCGAGTTAGGTGGACGAAATTCTGAGACTTGTCTATATTTAACCTTTGGGGTCCCACTTTACGGAAAAAAAAATTTTTAAAAAAAATATAAGAAAAAAATATACAAACTAATTATTTTTTGACGATACTGGCGAGCTAAAATCTAAAACGTCCCTAAATTTTACGTTTGAAGTCCCAGAATACGTGAAAAATATTACAAAAAATCTAATTATAGCTCGGAGTTGCTAAGACTTGCTAATAGATGTATTTTATATAATTTAGAAAATTCTTGAAATTATAGATTGTAAAATTTTTGATGCGGATTGTTGTGTCTGAAACTAATTATGTATCACACAAAACGCTAAAATTCTTTGTAATATCTAAAGACTAGAAGGGTTGATGAAACAAATCCTTGGGGTAACTTGGAGGTTATATAGTTTTTCGATATTGAATAGGGGTATACACTTACAAATTGTTATATTAACTCTACAGGTGAGATTGCAATGTATATTCAATAACGAGTTTGGAAATATAATGTCTTACCTGTCTCAGCAATGTCCATTGTTAAATAAAAGCAAAAATATTTTCTTCAGAATACACCTTGAACAAAATAAATGACCATCGAATAAAGATAATCCCACTGCCGGTTATTAGGCACTTGTGTGAACAGGAATGATTCATTCATTTACTATTTATTTGTAAACACGGTATCGCGGGAAATATTAGTATTAAGGGTCTTGCTAACTAATAATGAAAAGGTTAAGCACTGGAAAATTCCAAACTTTTGAGTTGGCTTTTGTCCACCTAAATTGGTGATTTTGTGTACAGTGCGCCGTGTAACATCGCGAGATGAAAGTTTCCGTTCTCATGAGCACTATCATGATAGTAGGCAGGAGAGTCGTAAGGTGTAATTATCTTCAATAAAGCCTGAAAGAAATTTAAATGGTAAAGTTATATCAAAATAATTGTTTGTATATTAGTTTAACTTCATTTTGTGATGCTATGGCTAATCGGAGGATGCTCCAGTGGGATTCATAAATTTTGCCAATCCAGGTTTATTTAGGATAGGGATCTTTAAGTAGTACCTGACATCGGTCCAAGACAACCCAAAGAGATGTCGAGGAAGACCACTGACGAGGTGGAGGGACGAACTAGTGCAAGTAGTGGGGGATTGTTGGGCTACAGAGGCCAGAAATACGATAATGTGGAGTAATGTTACAAAAAATCTATCATTAAATACATGGTTATAAATTCTAGTTTGAACAAGGCAAGAAATGTTTTACTGTGTGTATATTCAAGTTCTAAAATGTAAATAGCAGCAAGAACCAAGAAGAGAAAATGTTGTTAAAATTTTAATTTTAATTTTAATATTAGACTTGTACCTCCCAAGGGAGAGGCTTATTGTTCTATTAAGGACGAAATAAACCTATTATTATTTGTTCTAAAAATATGTTGGTTGTTCTAAAAAAGAAGTCTTGGATACTTATATGTGTGTGTGTCTTGGATATATTTTTTTATGTATATGTGTGGCTTATGATTCCATAGACCGTCAGAAGCTATATAACGTCATGATTGAACGGGGAATGCCTAGAAAGTTAGTAAACCTAGTAGAGATGTGTTTGTCGGAAACATTCCATAAAGTTAGAATCGGTCATAATTACTCCGAGAGATTTGAGGTGCGATCTGGTTTGAAACAGGGTGACTCCCTTTCACCTGTTTTATTTAATATATCTTTAGAATATGTCATAGAAAAGGTGATGTGTACCGAGTAAGGCTTAAATATGGGTGACAAGATTCCGGTTTTAGGGTATGCCGATGATTTGGTACAAGTGTGCTAATAAAAACAGGTAAAGAAATAGGACTCGAATTAAATACTGATAAGACGAAATATATGATTAGTAGCAGAAACGGTGGCGATCTTGGTGATATTGATATATCAGGGCATATCTTTGAACTCGTAGAGAAATTCAAGTATTTAGGTTCAATGATAACATAAAAAAATGAAATCCAGGAAGAAATAAAATCCCGGTTAAAGGTGGGAAATGCGTGTTATTATTCAGTTGCAAAATTACTTAGCTCACGGCTTCTATCTAAAAACTTAAAGGTTAGAATTTAGAAAACTATTATTCTTCCAACGGTTCTTTACGGATGTGAAACATGGCCGCTTACTTTGAAGGATGAACAAAGGCTTAAGGGTTTTCGAAAATAAGATATTGCGTAAAATATTTGGCCCGAAGAGAGATGAGGCCACTGGGGAGTTTAGAAGGTTGCACAACGCGGGATTGCGGCACTTGTATCATGTGAATATAATTGAGCTGATTGCATCGCGGAGACTCAAATGGGCGAGTAAAGTTGTTGGGCTCGGTAAGGAACGGTTTCCGAGAAAGTTGGTATTTGCTGATCCGACTGGTAGGCGTCCGAAAGGTAGGCCGAAGCGTAGATGGGTGGATTGCGTTAAGGCTGATCTCGGGACTTTGGCTTGAATGGTGAACATTGGACGAGTCTGTGTAGGCGGAATTTGGTGGTATTGGCATCGAACCTTCGGGTTCGCTAAGCCTATTATTATAATTATTATCTGGAGTTACGGAGTAGAGCTTTGGGACTCTCCTAAACCATCAAATTCTTCCCGCATCCAATCCTTACAATCTAACATCAAACTTACTATCCTCAACGTTCCTAACTTGGTCAAGAATGATACTTATCCATACAAACCTTAATGTTCCCTCTGTTGCCGATTTGCCCCAAACCAGATACTATTCCTTTCATGACAAACTCCATTCGCACTCTAACCCACTAGTTTCAATCCTTTCTTCCTCTTCAATTCCGGACAATCCTCCGAGGCGTCTAAAAAGGAGATGGCCCCTTGACCTTCTAGTTTAAAATATTTTTAGAGTGCTTCCATTGGGAAGCTTCTCTACATGTGTTTCTTGCCTTTTTATATTTCATTCAAATTTACTTGTTGTATTGCTTGTTATACAGTTGTAAATTCCAATAAATAAACATATTAAAAAAAAAATATATATATATATTAGACTTGTACCTCCCAAGGGAGAGGCTCTTCTATTAAGGAAGAAATAAAGCTATTTTATTTGTTCGAAATATATTTTGGCCGCTCTACAAAAGAAGTCTTGGATAATTTTTTTTTTATGTATATGTATGGCCGAAATATATATCGAAAAATGTATATCGAACAAACATTCAACCAATAGAACACTTAAGACAATGATGAGACAAGCTTTTATTATTATCATCATATCCTGACATCGCACACGTTCGGGACCACCATTTTACGTCCTACTTCAAAGTATTTCATAACAATGGATTTTTTACAACGTTTCAAAAATCCAAGGGCCATCTATCGGTCTGAACCTTTATAAAGTAGTTACTCAAAACCGGGAAACAATCTCGGTATAACTATCTCCTTGCAAATCCGTTTTCCTAGGACAGTACATCCTCATTGTATACTTATCCTAATACACTTCATGTCTATTTTTTTTTAATTATCCTTTGCGTCATTTCAATGCGTCTCCTTAATGCAAATTAAGATAGTTCCTTGTATTAACATAAACGATTTCGTTTCCTTGAACATTGAATT
The DNA here is from genome assembly GCA_023052935.1 of Piezodorus guildinii. NCBI lineage: Eukaryota > Metazoa > Arthropoda > Insecta > Hemiptera > Pentatomidae > Piezodorus > Piezodorus guildinii. The sequence goes on along the minus strand of CM041296.1, from coordinate 147,094,506 downwards.
GCTTGAATATAAACTACTAATAAAAGCAATTAAACTTTGATTGAAGCTTTTTAATTTATGTTATAACATTCAATAAGTCAATATTTCATATTTTTTTATATAAAAATCTGGTGCGGGCAACACACGACTTTCACTTTCCTCCATTGTTAAAATCAATTTAAGAATTTTTACTTTCACTTACTATATATAGTGAGAGAAAGTATTGCGATCTTGAAAATTTTCGAATTCCAGTTTTCAACGGAAATACACATTTTAGGGTCCCCTGAGTCCAAAACAACCAAGTCACGCAAAAAGGTCTGCGTGTGTGTGTGGTAACTCCCGGACGGAAACGATAAGTCCTATGAAACTGAAATTTCATATTTATGACAAATATATGTTCGAGACGTTACAAAACCTATTTCATCAAAATGAGCTTACCAGAAGAGGCACTTTATACCATGCATTTTGCACCTTTTTTCGATTTCTCGAAAACTTTTGCGATGATTTTGAGGTAAATATATAAATTGAATGAATCCGATACCCAACTAAAGGAGAAAACAGAAAAAATATTTTTCGTTTTTGAACATAAGAACAGTAATATAAATGTATGATATACCGTTGGAAAGCTAAAGATTTTAGAAAAAATATCATCTCATACACAAGCTTTTAAAAGTTAATAGAGAGTGATGAAAAGCCGATAAAACTAACTGATTATTTTAGATAATAATATAATAGATTTTTTAATAAAACACATGTTTCTATAAAAATTCCATTGAATTAATTCTTTAATGGTTTCCACTCATTTTTATCTCTTACTGTACTTGAAAAATCTTTAATCGATTTTAAAAACGGAGGTAAGTGAAAGTCGTGTGTTGCCCGCACCAGATTTTTTTAAATACATTCAGAGATAAAATAAATCATAAAAAGAATTAATTAAATTGAATTGAATTAGAAACATGTTTTTTATAATACCTTATTTTATTTTTATTAATTTCATTTGTCCTAATAATCGTTTACGTTAATAGTTGTTACATTTGTACGTTGTTTCATGACAATGTTTTTCGATTTAGGAAATACAATTTTTTTAAATTACTTATTATTTTGAACAAAATTAAAAAATATTTAAAAATCAGAACCTTAACTCGAGAAAGCAGCACATATTGTCAATTTAGCTCGGTTACGATTTGCAACATTATTATGTTATCTCCTGTGAATATAACTGAGTTTATAGCATCGCGGAGATGGTAAATTTGTAGGTAAATGGGCGAGTAAAGTTGTTGGGCCCGGTGAGGAGCGGATTCCGAAAAAAGTTGGTATTCGCTGATCCGACTGGTAGGCGTCCAAAAGGTAGGCCGAAGCGTCGATGGGAGGATTGCGTTAAGGCTGATCTCGGGGGCTTGAGCTTGAATGGTGAACATTGGACGAGTCTGTGTAGGCGGAATTTGGTGGTATCGGCATCGAACCTTCGGGTTCGCTAAGCCTATTATTATTATTATTATTATGGCTATCATTAAACACTATAAAAAACATTACGAGTATCCTTAACCCTGCGTTGTTTTGCATGCAATCCTTGGACTGCAGATAAGGATTAAATAATATCAGATGTGACGGAAACCCTATCGAAGGCAGACATGAAGTGTTGAAGATCACCAGACGTCTTATTGAAGCCACGTGAAGCGGCTGAAGTTTCGAAACTTGTGTCTAGAGTCAGAGATTGAGAAACATAACGTAAACATCCGATCGTATCCGACCTCACCCGATCACTTTATTTGTACTAGAAACGGTTCTCTGGGAGGGTAAATAGTTAAATTCGATTATAAAGGTCGCTATAAACGGTGAGAGAAGAGGCAAATAAAAATACGTGAAAGCGAATGCATGTGAGAGTTAACGAAAGTAGCGAGAGAGGAGGAATATTAAAAAAAAAAAAAAATTCGAATAATAAAAACAAATATTACATTTTAAAAAACCCTATAATATCATTAAATATATATATTTTTTAAATATAACGGAACTAAATGACAAAATCTGGTGCGGGCAACACACGACTTTCACTTACCTCCATTTTTAAAATCAATGAAAGAATTTTCAAATACAGATTAAATCGTATTTATATAGAAACATGTGTTTTATAAAAAAATCTATTATATTATTATCTAAAATAATCAGTTAGTTTTATCGGCTTTTCCTTACTCTCTATTAATTTTTAAAAGCTTGAGTATAAGATAATATTTTTTCTAAAATATTTAGCTTTCTAATGGTATATCATACATGTATATTACTGCTCTTATGTTCAAAAACAAAAAAATTGCATTAAAAAAATATTTTTTTTGTTTTCTCCTTTAGTTTGGTATCGAATTCATTCAATTTATATATATACCTGTTTTTCACCAGTGGTAACAAGGTAATATAGTTATTTTTATAGAATCAACAAAATTAAAGATACTTTAGAGAAAGAAAATTTAAAATATTGGCATTTAAGCCCTGTCAGACCATTTTAATCAGAATAAAACTTACATGATATTAAAGCCCATTAACTATTACATCGATATAGCGAGATTAATTAAAATCGTTGGAACAATTTTCGAGAAAATCGAAAAAAGGTACAAAATGCATAGTATAAAGTGGCTCTTCTGGTAAGCTCATTTTGATGAAAAAGGTTTTGTAACGTCTCGGGCGTATATTTGTCTTAAATATGAAATTTCAGTTTCATAGTACTTACCGTTTCCGTCCAGGAGTTGCCCTAAAACGTGCATTTCCGTTGAAAACTGGAATTCGAAAATTTTCACGATCGCAATACTTCCCCTTACTATATATAGTAGGTGAAAGTAAAAATTGTGACAAACATATGATTTATAATTCTACTTACTATCGAATGATTACGTATTAGGTATCCCTGAATCCTGATCAAAAAGGTCTGTGTGATGAAAATTCGTGAGATTTGGTTTGGTTTTTGACTTATTTATTGGCACAAAACATCTTGGTCATCAGTAAAATACAATACATTTAAAAGCAATTTTTTTTTTTAAACAAATAGTTATAGTTTTAGTTGAAATATTAAACAATAATACTAATTAAAACAAATACATAATAAACAAATAATTCACTCATAAATAGTGCCAGCCAGATACACTCATTTTAGAAAATCAATTTAAAACATTTAATATTTTTTTGGAACAATCAATCATGGTTTTAGTTGAAATGTTAAATAATAATATTATTTAAAACAAATAATAATAATAATAACCATAAATAAAAAAAAAATATTACAGCATTAATTTAGTTATTTTTTTATTTATTGATAAATATAACAATTTGTTACAAAATGAACACAATAATAGTGATATGAGATACATTCATACTACATACACAGAAAACAATAACAATAGTCAAATTACATAAAATAGAAAATAAATAAATTCATATATATATATACAATAAAATAATAATAAATAAAAAAAAAAACAACAACCTATTATTGAGATAAACAAAAAGTTGGCAAATAAATAAACAATTTAGTTATTAGTAAAAAAAAAAATAAGCATATATCAAGTTAATTTGAAATAAATGAATAATAGAAAATATTCAAGGATGAAAAAAATAAATAAATAAAAAGATAAAATAAATAAAAAAGTGATAAATAAAAAATAATAAAAATATACAATAAAAAAGTGAGAAAAAAATAAAAAAAGTCGTCAAATCCTCTTGCAAAAGTCCATTTCAGAAAGAAGGCACATCAAGTGATCAATTCTATTCCCATCGTTTCATAATGATGATTTCCTAATAATGAGATTTGATAGTGAATTATCATAGACTCTCACATACTTTCAACGTATTATAATAAATATTCCGTAAAACTTCATCTGTTATTTTGTTATAAATGATGTTTAATTTCTTAAAATGGAGTTTCAACATTAAAAAAAACAAAACACGTTTTCATGATGTGTATATAACACTTGTTTGTTTTTATATATAAAAGTAATATTTGATGTTACTTTCCGACTTTATTTTTTTAAAATATGCCTTCACTCTTTTCCTCTACTATCGTGAACTCTCACGATATCTCACTCTCATGAAGTTTCACTTATCTCTTCTCCTTTAAACCAGGAGGCAAAATTTAGGACTCCCTCTGTGACATCTTCCGATTAGCACAAAGTGACATTATATGAAATTATATAAAGAACATTGATTATTCGATCGGATAACATCGGGCGAGACCGGAAACTAGAATGTTTGTTGATTTCCCGGTCTCTACCTCGAGACACTTGTGGTTTCGACAACCTTCGGCTGACTCACGCAGTAGATTTCTCCCGCCATTTTGTACTGTCTTGGACCACGTGGTCGTTCAACCACGTGGTTACAACTGTCAATTATAGTGTAGTTTAATCAGTCTATTATTTTATATTTTATTAATACTATTTCATTTTACGTTAGAAATTATACAAATGGAGTATATCTTTAACTAAATAGAACTTGTAATTAATTTGAAAAATAAAAAAAATCAATCATAGTTTTGCTTTACTATGACTTCAGTTCATTCAATTCATTTTATTAAATATTAAATAGTTAATTGTATATAATATTTATAAAATGATTGATTTGATAGATGGTTTAATTTTTATATTTAATACATGATAGTAGAGCTTTGGGGCTCTACTAAACCATCAAATTTTTCCCGCATCCAACCCTACAATCCAAAATCCTCAACACTCCTTTGTCACGAATAAACTTATCATAAAGACCTTAATGTTTCCTATGTTACTGATTTGGCCCGGGCCAGGTATCAATACTTTCATGACAAACTCCATTCTCACTCTAACCCACTAGTTTGAACCCTTTCTTCCTCTCCAATTCATGATAATCCTCCGAGGCGCCTGAAAAGGAGATGATCCCGAGACCTTCTAGTTTAGAATATTTTTAGAGTGCTTCCAATGGGAAGCTTCTCTACATGTATATAATGTCGTTATATTATATAACTATCACATTTACTTGATGTATTTTTTTTTGTTAATACAGTTGTAAATATCAATAAGATTAAAAAAAAAAATACATGACCAACTTTTTTTGGTATAATTTGTATTCATTTATCATTTTATATATTTCTATATTATCCGACATATGTTATTTTATATGCTTACTTCAATTCCAATTATAGTTTAAAATTGGATCAACTATACTTATACATATATATGACTTAGTTGAAAAATTTTTAAATTAAAAATACATATAGTTACTTATAGTTAAAGAGATTAATTAAAATGTAGTGAGCATGACAAATAGCAGATGCGAAACAAAAGTGATGATATAGAAAATGTTAAAGTTGATAATAATTAATAAATTTTAATGTTGATAAAATATTTAATATCAAAGTAGATCATATATTATAACAATTTCAATCTTAAAATTTCACGATAGTTTAAAATAATTATTTAGATTTTCAGGAACTTAAATTTAACTTTTTTCTGATTTGTTTAATATTTAAATATTAATTTGTTGATTTATAAACTTGTCAATAATTAATTAATCAAAATTTATTATTCTTTATTATCCCTGATAATATCAGTTATGAGTCATATGATTATAAATTATATTTATTTACCATGTTATAAATTATTATTTTTTTGACATCTTGTATATAATATGTTTATTTTACTTTTAATAACATTTGAAAATTTATTTAACTATATTAATACACTACCATGAATTAAAAGTAAAAATTGTGAAATAAAAAAATATAGTTAAAAAGTTTAATTAGATTAAAATAAATAAAACAAATACCAGATAACAAACAAAAATAAAAAAATAGAAAATGACAAATACCTGAATATAAATTATAAAGTTGATCATATATTAAATATATAAAGTAGATCCTATAGTATAAAAAATTAAAACTTTAAATTTTACGATAGTATAAAACAATTATTTAAATTTTTTTAAATATTTATTTTTTTTCTAGAAAAAAAAAATTAACATATTTAATTAATTAATTCATCAACGTTTAACTTTAATGATTATTCTTTATTAGCCTTGATAATATAAATTTGAAAAAAAAATTCCTTATAATCCTCAAGGCCATTTAAGGATGTTGAAGAAACATGTTTGTTGTTGCTTCTATCGTATTATCCTGGACCACGTGGCGCTAGAGGTCGCGTAATGGCGTGCTCTGTGTTATTATGACAATACACGTAATTGTTATTTTTTTTTTATCTAATTTTAATATTATTTAATAACAAAAAATATGGTGCTTAAAGATTAAATATAAAAATATGAGTTTCGTGTGTGATAAAGACAATTTAAGAACTATGAAATAAAGATAAAAGTTTAAAAAATACCTTCAGTATCGTTGGAAACATGTTTTGTATATTAAATTATAACACTATATAAAAGTGTTATGTGCAATAATCACTTAAGTTTATGTTAAGTTTACGTCACTTTACATTATCTTCCATAACCATGCATTTAAGATAACATTTATCCTAAATTTCTTAACTTGCAAACGATATTTTATACATATATATTTATATAGGTTGTTTCACATGAAATGTCCGTTTTTATAGTTTCTGAAATACATAAAGTATTTTGCAGGTCTCTGTTGTTTTCTTCCGAATGTTTACCTATTTAAAGTAAACAGTTACTAACCCTCTACCTTTGTTTTATAAACATTAGCTTCCCAATCAATTACCCACTGTTTAGTATACCCCCAAATATGAACATGGAAACAGGCGATTTTCGAGTAATATTTTTGTATGAGTTTAAACTCCGCCATTCAGCAGCTGAGGCCGCTAGAAATATATGCAAGGAGTTTAGGGAAGGGAGTGTTAATGAACGGACCATTCGCCGTTGGTTTGCTAAGTTTACAGCTGGGAATAACGACTTGGAAAACTTGCCCCGAGGAAGACCTCCGTCCGTAATAGACAACGATGTCCTCAAACATACAGTAGGAGGAAACCCCCCAAAAAAACCAGAAACCCAAACATTTAAAGGACTCTCAGCACAACTTAAAGTTTATATAGATATATTGATTGTAAATAAATGTGTAGTCAGATTTGTAAATATTGATTATTATTGATTAATCATAATTCATTGGTAAGTCAACTTAAACAACTAAAATTTTAGCTGGTGTCGGGTAGATATAGTTGAATCTTATTGTAAAGTCATTAGTCATCATATATATTTTTAATATAGTATACCATGTCAATTATAATTATTCTTTGTTTTGTTGATTTTAACCGAGATATGGCCAGGTTAAGACTTCTTACAATATGGAAAAGTCAGGGAATCTCTTTGAGCTGATTTGCTAGACACCCTGGAGGTGATCCTGGAGTGTGGAGACCCTCCTGGTGTATACCCAGCCTCTATAAAATGGGTATCTAAAAATGAGGGGAGAAAAAACTTTATGGCCGAGAGTGATTTCAGCCTAATCTTATCATTGCTCAGACATTGGCCTAGAAACAGTACGAATCTCTTTATGTACTGAGTCCAAGACCCCTCCGGGAATCCAAGTCTTGTAAATTAATTCTACCTGTGTGAAATTCATACATTTTTTACATTGAGCCTCCCACAGGTAATGTTGTGTACAGAGAACAGAGCTGCTGGTCTCTGAATCCTAGGTTCAAACCCGGATGAGGCACAATAATTATTTATTCTATTATTTTAACCTTGGAGGAGGAGATACCATCCTGGGCCTCACTCATCCACTATCTAGTCGGTATCCTAAAACTTAAAGCAGGTAGCTGAATGTTAATCCATTCTGATCACTTCCTTGCACGTTCGTTGGCCTAAAAAAACAACAAAGAAAAAAAGTGGGTTCAGTACATTTAGGGAATCCAAGGATTTATATGATAGTGGAGTAACAGGTATTTTTTTATTTTATTATGTGACATGTTTTATTATTACATCATGATAAATTTAATGACTTTAATGAAGGAATGAAGATAGGAATATATTGTTATATTTTGCAAGCAGTTATTAAATAAAATAAATAATGAAATGTCTTCTCCATTTTCTATTTACTCGTAAAATAGTAAAACAATCCAGACCTTTATAAAATCGTGAAACACAGCTCATTATGAATTCAAGGATTTCCAGGTTTTAGGTCGACCATATATGTTGAAGCGTCGCTGAGCGCGTATATTTAAGAGGAAATGGGGCGTTTTAAAGTTCTCTTTAAAAACGGAGAGGAAATATTGAGACACGATACGCAACTACTTGGGAACTTGGCACGCAGGCTGAGGGGAAATCCCACCTACGGTGTCGGCTACACACACTTCTAATGCAAACGGAAAAAATCTGGTGCGGGCAACAAACGACTTTCCTTTACCTCGGCTGTTAAAATCTAATTAGATAGATAGGTAGATGGATAGATAACTGTTTTTTATTTCATTAAGCATATTACAACAAAAAAACAAATATAAATATAAAAAACATTTGTAGAACTATGGTCTTTTCGACCGTCAGTCCGGGGCCGATCGGTAAAGTTTTACAAATTATATAATATTCAAAAACAGGTCACTCACTGATTCTATTTAACTTCTAACTGTATTAACTTATAAATAAAATAACAGTAAAAAAAATAACAATAATCAATCAGTATCACATATTAGAAATAAAATCTAATTAAGAACTATTCAATAACCAACAAGTTCTAAGTTAATTCAAATAAAACGCATATACAGTATCGTTGGAAACATGTGATTTTAGTTAAAAAATATAACAATATTTAAGGGGGTTACCTGTAGCATGGTGGTTAGCATAACAGCCTCCTATACTCAAGGTCCCGGGTTCAACTCCGCAAGATAACTATTCTATAAAGTATTTTATTACTTATCTTAAAAGTTTATTTTGTATTGGTCTAAATTGAGCTAAAAGTAAATGATTATTTATAATTTTTTATATGTCTCATGTGTAGGAAAACGAGGAGTGGCGTGGTCTTAGTTAACTGTGGAGATCACCTGTAGCATGGTGGCTAGCATAACAGCCTCCTGTACTTAAGGTCCCGAGTTCAAACCCGCAGGTGGCCCAAGGATTTTTTAATGGAAGTAAAAAATCCTTAGTTATGCCGTCCTTCGGAGGGGGCGTTAAAAGGTAGTCCCGAGCCAGTGCGGTGTCAGGTACTCGTTAAAGATCCCTATCCTGATAAAACCTGGATAGGCAAAATTTAGGACTCCCGCTGTAGCATCGCCCGATTAGCCATAGTAGCATAAAGGTGACGTAAAATAAATAAACAAAGAAACAATATTTAATTGTTATGTATTATAATCAGTAATAAGTTAATACATTTTAAAGCTTTGTATATAAGATAGTATTTTTCCCCAAATCTCATGCTTTCCAACGGTATGTTATACATCTATGTTACTGTTCTTATGCAAAAAAAACAAAACAAAAAACTTACAATAAAAGGATTTTTGTTAATATTTTGGTATGTACAAAATTAACGTACATTAGAGGTAAAAAATCGACATTAATCTGCCTTTCAGACTATTTCAATCAGAATGAAACTTATATCATATTAAAACCCATTAAATTTTACATCGATATGGCGAATTAAAAATAAAAATCATTAGAGCTGTTTTTGAGAGAATCGTAAAAAAGTGCAAAATGCATGGTATAAAGTGGCTCTTCTGGTTAGTCGGTTTTGATGAAAAAGTTTCTGTAACATCTCTGGTGTATAGTTCTTAAATATTAAAATTTATATCGTACTACTTTTAGTTTTACCACACAGGCCTTTTACCGTGACTTTAGTCAGAGTCATTTGGACTCAGAGGTTATTGGAACCCTAATGCGTGTACTTCCGTTTAAAACTGGAATTCCAAAATTTTCATAATCCCAATACTTTCCCTCACTATATATTTCATACATAAGTAAGTGAAAGTAAACAAGATGATATGGCTATTTTTATAAAATATACAAAATTAAAGGTAGTTTAGAGGAAGAAAATTTAAATTATCGGCATTTAAGCTCCATCAGACTATTTCAATCAGAATGAAACCTACATGATATTAGAGCCTATTAAATTTTATTCTGATATAGCAAGTTTAATAAAAATTGTTAGTTAGCCGTTTTTGAGAAAATTGTAAAAATGTGCAAAATGCATGGTATGAAGTGGCTCGTCTGGTAAGCTGATTTTGATGAAGAAGTTGATGTACCATGTACGGACACACACACAGACGTTTTTGCGGGACTCGGTCACTTGGACTCAAGGGACCCTAAAACGTGTATTTCCGTTGAAAACTTGGAATTCGAAAATTTTCATGATCGCAATACTTTCCTACACTATATATTTCATATATACCGGTAAACAAATAGGTCTCGAAATAAATACCGATAAGACGAAATATATGATAAGTAGCAAAAATGGTGGCGATCTTGATGATATTAATATTTCAGGGCATACTTTTGAACTCGTAGAGAAATTCAAGTATTTAGGTTCAATGGTAACAAGAAAAAATGAAATCAGGAAGAAATAAAGTCCGGTTAAAGGTGGGAAATGCGTGTTAATATTCGATTGCTAAATTGCTTAGTTCGCGGCTTCTGTCTAAAAACGTAAAGGTTAGAATTTATAAAACTATTATTCATCCGACGGTTCTTTACGGATGTGAAACGGCGCCGCTTAAGGTTTTCGAAAATAAGGTACTGCGTAAAATACTTGGTTCGAAGAGAGATGAAGCCACTGGGGAGTTTAGAAGGTTGCACAACGCGGAATTGCGGAGTTTGTACCCTGTGAATATAGTTGAGTTGGGGTTTGGGCTTGACCAGTGAATATTGGACGAGTCTGTGCAGGCGAAGTTTGGTGGTATCGGCATCGAACCTTCGGGTTCGGTAAGCCTATTATTATTATATTTCATATATAGGTTAGTGAAAATAACAACTACAGACTTCTAGTTCTAGACAACTACTAGACCGAAGCGTCGATGGGAGGATAGTGTTAAGGCTGATTTTTCACCCAACAAATTGATTATTTATTTTTATTCTCCAGCGTTTCAGCTAAAGTTATAAAGTTTTCACACTCTTATAAAATCTGGGATCACTTGTAGCTGGGTGGCTAGCGTAACAGCCTCCCATGCCAAAGGTCACGGGTTCAAACCCACAGGTGGTCCTAGGATTTTTTAATGGGAGTAAAAAATCCTTAGTTACGCCGTCCTTCGGAGGGGACGTTAAAAGGTGGTCCCGAGCCTGTGCGATGTCAGGTACTCGTTAAAGATCCCTATCCTAATAAAGCCTGGATAGGCAAAATTTAGGACTCCCACTGTAGCATCGTCCAATTAGCCATAGTTGCATAAAAGTGACGTTAAACGAATAAACAAACAACAAACAACTAGAAGTCTTACCACTTCTTAAATTTAAAATTCTTAAATTGAGTTTAACAACAGAGGTAAATGAAAGTCGTGTATAGTGTGCACCAGATTTTTTTAGGGTAAGTAAATATTATTGACTAAGTAAAACATGATTTCATGAACTGAGATAGGATTAAATTAAAATATTGAACGTTTTAACTCTTTTGGTGTTGTTCGGGTGGAAAATGTGAAGAGTTTCCTGGTCAGGAATTTAATTGGATATATAGAAAGGCATATCAATGATCAATTGTTCTTCCCAGTCAAATAGAAATACTATTTTTTTTTTTTTTTTTTAGTGATATTACTAGTTATTGATTAAACACCTCAAACAAGATAATTCCTCGTAATCTTGAACATAAGTATTTACAAATAAATAATTTCTAGTGTTTTCCTCAAGTAATGCCAGAGGTTCCCGGTGAGTAAGTTATTATAGCCTGGACATACTTTCCTTCTCCGTATCGTTCAACATTTTTTTTTTCCTGTTTCGATTTCAAGTTTATTCGGAAACGGTCTCCGGGGTTTTCCCTCACACTGGATCTCAAGTTCCGATGTAGTTGCTCATGATGCCATAATATTCCCTCTGCGTTTTTACTTTCTCTTATGTATATATGTACATATCTATATCCATATCTACAGACAGGACAGAATTTTAAAAAATCTGGTGCGGGCAACACACGATGTTCACTTACCTACGTTGTTTAAATCGATTAAAGAATTTTCAAAAACAGTTAGAGATAAAAATTAGCGAAACTATTAAAGAACTAATTAAATTAAATTTCTATAGAGACATGTGTTTTATTAAAAAAATTAATATATTACTTTCTAAAATTAATATATTACTTTTCTCTTTATTAAATTTTAATATTCTATGTATTGAATGGTATATTATACATCTATATTACTATTATTGTGTTCGTTTTTTTTTTGTTGTTAAGAACTTCGAAGCCCAGTTTCTTTAATTTTTGCACGGTATGTTTTGAAACATGGGGTCTAGCTGCCGCCCAGTGAGATCAGGAGGTGCCCATGTATCGAGCTTTTTTACTTTCCCAATACACTTTAAATGTCTAGAAACGGTAGATGCACTTGCATTTAGTTGTGCTGAGAGTCCTTTAACTGTTTGGTAGGGGTTTCCTTCTACTGTATGTTTGAGGACATCGTAGTCTATTACGGACGGAGGTCTTCCTCGGGGCAAGTTTTCCAAGTCGGTATCTCCAGCTGAAAAATTAAAAAACCAACGGCGAACGGTCCTTTCATTAACACTCCCTTCCCTAAAAGCCTTGCAAATATTTCTAGCAGCCTCAGCTGCTAAATGGCCGAGTTTAAACTCGTACAAAAATATTACTCGGAAATCGCGTGTTTCCATGTTCATATTTGGAGTTACACTAAAAAGTGGGTAATTCACTGAGAAGCTAATGTTTATAATACAAAGGTAGAGGATTAGTAACTGTTTACTTTAAATATGTAAACATTCAGAAGAAAACAAGAGAGACCTGCAAAATCCTTTATGTATTTCAGAAACTATAAAAACGGACATTTCGTGTGAAACAACCCTATATTTTTGAAATTATTACATTTTGGGTAAAGATAAGGAAAAATGTTTTTAAGATCAAATGTTGTTAAAAGTGAAAGGATATATTAACTTGACCAGTAGATAATAACAAGCTAACTAAGCGGGTTTCAGCATTATGTATATTAGTTTATTATTTTCAATAATCAACCTTTGTAAAAACAAAAAAAATTACTCCCGCTCAAAATTTGAGAGCTTTTAAGATGCGTAGAATCCGAATAACGAATAAAAAAAAATCCGTTTCTTCTAATAAATAAATACAAATACAACATTTCGTTTTAGTAGCATTTGATAGAGAATTGAATTTTGGACCAAATGAAAAAAGAATCATTGAAATTAGTTAACAACTAGCTTAAATATTGCATTTTGAAATCAGTGATAGTGTTATCATATGATGCTTTGAATCAGTGGTTTCCATATTACTTAATTGCATATCAACAGCTATATAAACAATTATACACTAATATTGTTTGTTTGTTTATTCATTTAACGTCCCTTTATGCTACTATGGCTAATCGGACGATGCTACAGTGGGAGTCCTAAATTATGCCTATCCAGGTTTTATTAGGATAGGGATCTTTAACGAGTACTTGACATCGCACAGGCTCGGGACCACCTTTTAACGTCCTCTCCGAAGAACGGCGTAACTAAGGATTTTTTACTCCAATTAAAAAATCCTAGGACCCACTGCGGATTTGAACCCGTGACCTTTTGCATGGGAGACTGTTACGCTAGCCATCCAGCTACAAGTGATTCCACACTAATATTGTTATTTGGAAATAATAAACCATTGTGTAATATTTTGCAGTGTTTTTTTCTTATATCGGTACTTATATCTTATATATTTTTATGTATGCAATAGACAGGACAGATAAAGGTATGTAACATGTTTCATAACTGTGTTTGTTTGTTTATTTATTTAACGTCACTTTATGCTACTATGTATGTAAATAATAATAAAGTAAATTATTTGCGATAACATATTATTTCACTATGTATTTATCCTATTTTCATTCATATTGTAGTATTCTGAAACACTTTACACCAGTGATTGATTGTTTATTTAACGTCACTTCGTGCTACTGTGGAAAAATATGAAAAAAAAAAAAAAAGTAATCGGCACTGGAAAGAAATACGCAGTAGCAAAAGACAATACTACGCATCTTGACCAACCAATTCAGATAGCTAATAAACATTGCTGACGAAATATTTCATGCGTATCCAAACAAGTAAATTTTTACTAAAAATAATAATATTTACTTTTAGTAATATTTGGTTGTTTTTCAATTAACGTTACTTAATGTTCTTAAGAATAATCGTACGATACTGTAGTGTGAGTCCTAAACTTTCCTATGCAGGTTTACTTTGGATAGAGAACGTTAACGAGTAGCTGAAACCGCAAGGAATTCGTAACATCACTTTACGTTCCTTCCAAAGGAAATCATTACCAAGGATTTTTACTACCTTTGAAAAACCCAATGGGAAGCCGGTGGCTGAGTGGCTAGCGCGCTAGGCTTCCACGCCGGAGTTAACGTTGCCGATGAACCTGTGACTGTGCTACTTGAGGGTATCGACATCAAACCTTCAGGCTCCCTATGCTCTGTTTCTCTTTTACTAAATATTTTTAATTTTTTTTTTTTAGATGAACCTGTGCCTGTACTAATTGGTGGTATCTGCTTCCAACCTTCTGGTTTCCTGAGGTCTGTGTCTCTATTATTAAATATTTTTCTATTTGTTGCCGATGAACCTGTGTGTGTACTATTTAGTTGTATCGTCGTCCAACCTGGGGCCCTAAAGTCTGTTTCTCTATTATTAGCTATTTTTTTATTCTTTTCAGAAGAAGCTGTGTCTGTATTACTTGGTGTAATCACCTTCTAACATTCCTTTTTCCAAAGGTCTGTGTTTCTTTAATTAAATATCATTTTTCTGTTTTTGATGAACCTCTGTCTGCACTACATGGTGGTTTCCACATCAAACCCTCAGGTTCCCCAAGGTCTGTTTCTCTATTATTAAATATCTATTTATTTGTTTCAGATGAACCTGTGTCTATCAGGGTCCAACCTTCCTTTTCCCTAAAGTCTGTGTCTGTTTAATTAAATATCATTTTATTTTTTTTTTTTGAGCGGCGTGGTCTAATGGATAGAGCGCTAGTCTGCTGTGCTCCGGGTCCTGGGTTCGAACCCCGACTGAGACAGAATATTATTTATTCTATTAATTCAGTTGTTGGGCGACCCTAGGGTATGGAGACCCTCCTGGGGCAGACCCAGCCTCTATAAAATGGGTACCCAAAATAATTGGGGAAAAACCTGGCGGCTGAGCGTGATTAAGACCTAATCACCTCATTGCACTACCGTTGGCCTAGAAACAGTACGAATCTCTATATGTACTGAGCCCAAGACCCATCATGGGTTGTAGTGGTACAGGTTTTTTTTTTTTTTTTTTTTTTTTTTTTTTTTTTTTTTTTTTTTTTTTTTATTGATTTATTTATTTTTTTTGAAAAACCCAATGAAGATTTTCCGGGTTCAGACTCACGACCTTCGGCTTATGAGCCCGTTATACCAATCCACAGATGACACCTAATTATTATACTGTTTTGTTTTTTGTTGTTTATTTATTTAACGTCACTTTATGCTACTATGGCTAATCGGACGATGCTACAGTAGGAGTCCTAAATTTTGCCTATCCAGGTTTTATTAGGATAGGGATCTTTAACGAGTACCTGACATCGCACAGACTCGGGCCGTTCCTCCGAAGGACGGCATAAATAAGGATTTTTTACTCACATTAAAAAATCCTAGGACCACCTGTGGGTTTGAACCTATGATCTTTGGCATAGGAGGCTGTCATGCTAACCACCCAGCTACAAGTGATCCCTCAACCTTTGTAATGAACCAAAAACACAACAAAAATTACCCTTCCTCAAAATTTCAGAGCTTACGTTACAAGATGCGTAGAATCCGAATAACGAATAAAAAAGAATCCGTTTCTTCTAATAAATAAATACCAAATGAAAAAAGAATCATTGAAATTGGTTAACAACTAGCTTAGATATTGCGTTTTGAAATCAGTGGTAGTGTTATGATATGATGCTTTGAATTAGTGCTTTTCATATTACTTAATTGCCTATCGACAGCTTATATAAACAGTTATATCCTAATATTGTTATTTGGAAATAATAAACCCTTGTTTAATAATTTTCAGCGTTTTTTTCTTATATTGGTACTTATATCTTATGTATAATTATGTATGCAATAGACAGGACAGATAAAGGTATGTAAAATATTTTATAACAGTGTGAAAATTTTATAACTTTAGCTGAAACGCTGGAGAATAAAAATAAACAAACAATTTGTTGGGTGAAAAATATAGATCACTTATTTTATATAAACAGAACCTAAAAATGAAATTTCATTTTTATACGACTTTACGTTTTCGAGCTTGCCTTACCACACTCGCATAGACAGACAGACACACACAAACACACACACACATACACTCACGCGCACACACCTTTTTGCAGGACTTGGTCGTATGGATTGAGAGTTAATTCGGATTCGAAAATTTAGGATAGCAATACTTTCCCAAATTGTATACTTGATGTATATGTAAGTGAAAGTAAAAATAGTTAAAAGAGGTTATTTACTGATAAGATACATACTATAAACATAAACGTATATAGATTAACACAAATTGAAAGGTTTGATAACGAAGGCCTTGGTAACAACTAGTAGTTACAAATTTCTAACTAAAATAATTGATATTTCCTAGCTAAATAATTAATTTCGGATTGAATAATCAAGAAACCAGCTTGTTCGGCAGTTGCTATTTTTACTATCAACCGCAGGTTTAGACCAGCTTTTTATTTTGTGGTTTTTCCGCATTGCAGTGCCACTGCAGTCAGTATACTCGTGCACCTTACTTCCATATTTCTACACACTCAGTCTCACGAAACTAATACATATTTTATAAGGAATGTTTTAATTATCTAAAAATGTATTTAAGCGATGTTAAATGAATTTAAAGTTGACAAAAATATAAACGAATTACACAATGTTTCCGTGAATATATATATTTTAGATCGAATAATATTACTATAACAAATTTTATTTATAAATGTAAAAATCTGGTGCACGCAAGACACGACTTTCACTTACCTCGATTGTTAAAATCAATTTTAAAACCATTAAATATACTTCAAATTGAAAAATATTTAAAGTTAATTCTAATATAACGTGTATTCATTTTCGTTTAATATAACTATATTTAATCGTTAATCAGTAATAATTTTATACCCTATTCTTCACTTTATATTACCTTTTACAACTTTGTGCATCAGATAATATTTTTTCTGAAATATTTCTCTTTCAACGGTATATTATACGTCTATATTAGTGTTCTTCTTATCAGAAAAAAATAAAAATAAATAAATAAAATAAAATGTTTGCTCTTATTTACTTTTGTTAGTCATCGAATTCTTTGAACTTGTGTATTTATCCGTTCTTTAGCAATGCAAATAAGATTATATGGTTATTCTTTTGAAATGTACAAGATTGAAAATAGGTTAAAGGAAGAAAATAAAAAATATCGGCATTTAAGCCCTGTCAGACCATTTTAATCAGAATGAAACCTAAATGATATTAAAGCCCATTTAATTTTACATCGATATAGCGAGTTTAATCAAAATCTTTACAGCTATTTTTGAGAAAATAGTAAGAAGGAGAAACATGTATAGTACGAGTATAGAGTATTTCTTCTGGTTAGCTGATTTTTGTTGAAAAAAAGTGCTGTAACATCTCGGGCGTGTAGTTCTCTTAAATATTTCAGTGTTACACAACTTGTGGTTTTTGTGCTGTTTTACCACATAGGTTTACACACCATTTTACTACTGGAGTCAGTTCTCAATTCTGAAACGTATATTTGGAATAAATCCGATGATAACTCTTATAATAAATTTCTAAATGATATTTCTTATATAGGTAAGTTACAGTAATAATTAACAAAACAATTTTTATTCTTGTCACATTTAATCACGTTTTTTTTTATCAATTTTAACAAAATGAAATGGTTAATAGTTTCGAATCAACAAGGTCACTGCTACTTAACAGGAAAAAAATTGGGCAAATAAGTACTGTTAGATTTTTAATGAGAATAAAACTAACAGACTATTTTGCTGGACTTGGTCATTTGAGCTCTTGGGACCGATGAAAACTCGAATTCGAAAATTTTCATTAAAGGCTAGTAAACGTCATTTACGATATTTAATACATTTTAACATATTTTTACTATCACTTACTATATATAGTAAGGGAAAGTATTGCGATCGTAAAAAGTTTCGAATTCCAGTTTTCAACGGAAATACACATTTTACGGTCCCCTGAGTCCAACTAACCAAGTCCCGCAAAAAGGTATATGTGTGGGTCTGTGTGTGGTAAGTCCCGGGCGGAAACGGTAAGTCCTATGGAAAATGAAATTTCATATTTAAGACAAAACGCGAGAGACGTTACAAAACCTTTTTCATCAAAATGAGCTTACCAGAAGAGGCACTTTATACCGTGCATTTTGCACCTTTTTTCGATTTTCTCGAAAACGGTTCCGACGATTTTGATTAAACTCGCTATATCGATGTAAAATTCAATGGGCTTTAATATCATGTAGGTTTTATTCTGATTAAAATGGTCTGACAGGGCTTAAATGCCGATATTTTAAATTTTCTATCTCTAAAGTACCTTTAATTTTGTTGATTCTATAAAAATAACTATATTATCTTGTTACCACTGATAAAAAACAGGTAAATATATAAATTGAATGGATTCGATCCCCAACTAAAGGAGAAAACAGAAAAAATATTTTTTTAGTGCAATTTTTTGTTTTTGAACATAAGAGCAGTAATATACATGTATGATATACCGTTGGAAAGCTAAAGATTTTAGAAAAAATATTATCTCATACTTAAGATTTTAAAACTTAATAGAGAGTGATGAAAAGAAGATAAAACTAACTGATTATTTTTGATAATAATATAATAATTTTTTTAATAAAACACATGTTTCTATATAAGTTCAATTAAATTAATTCTTTAATAGTTTCATTCCAATTTTAGTATATGTACCGCCGAAGCTTTGACTTTATTATCATTATTCTGTATATATTGTATGAATGTGTACTACATCTCTATTACTAATGTTCATTATGTAACAAAAAAAAAAAAAAAAAAAAAAATAGTTTCAGGTATTTTTATCAGTTAATGTATTTAAAAATTCTTTCATTGATTTTAAAAACGGAGGTAAGTGAAAGTCGTGTGTTGCCTGCACCAGATTTTTTTTGTATTGACCTTATGTATTTATCAAATAGTCAATATCTGACATCCGAAAAATAAATTATTGTCCATCAAAACAAACAGAGATAGGAAGACTCAGGTTTTAAGTTAGTTGATGCATAAACAACTTTTCTCAACCAAAAATCGATATATAAACAGAAAAAAAAAAAAAGGTCAGCTTTATAAATTTGCTAGTAAAGCACGAAATATATCAAACATTTTTACTTTGATGCCTTACTTAATTATTATTTTATTAAAACTGGTTCATAATTTTTTAGACTTTTTACTAGTAGAGCTCATTATACCACAATAAAAATTTCGAATGAACGAAAGGGCATTATAAACCTGTGGGAAAAAATGAACTAACGATTTCAAAATCCTCCCAAGGCTGAAGATTTTATATTCGAAAACATGACAATTTTCAGATTCGAATTTCATCAGCTGAAACCAGCTTAAGCAATGGATAAGTTCACAGGAATATCAAATTAGTTTTATTTATAATTTTACTTTCACTTACCTTAATATGAAATATATAGTGAGGAAGGGAATGGCATCGATAACATTTTTTAATTCGATTTTTCAACAGAAATACACGTTTTAGGGTATCCTGAGTATATTTGTGGTAAGCCTATTTTAAAAACAAAACATCATAAGAATCTGAAGTTACTTATTTAAGAAAGGAAGATATTTTCTTAAAAAAATATTCAAATTACCAAAATATACTCCAACTCATTTTCTCCACTTTGAAACGACAATAGATCCATTATTTATGTTCACTCTAAAGGTTCATTTTGATTATATTATTAAAATTTTGACCCACATCAGAGACCTCGAATTATGGTGTCAGAAGTGGAGAATGAAAATAAATGCCAACAAATCCCATCAAATAACATACACCCTTCGTCGTAAACCTATGACTTCTTGCCCTACTGTCTCCTTCAATAATACTCCTCTTGTCGCGGTTGAACGGATCCGATATCTAGGACTGCACCTTGAGAAACGTCTCACTTGGAACCCTCATACAAGACTGAAACGACTAGAAACTGCTCGACGTTTTCGACTACTTCAACACTTACTAGACAAACGTTCTAATTTTCCACTTAAGTACAAAAGACTCATCTACATGACTATCATAAGGCCGATATGGACTTACGGAGTAGAGCTTCGGGGCTCTACTAAACCATCGAATTCTTCCCGTATCCAATCCGAAATCCTTCGTAAAATCCTCAACGCTCCTTACTTTGTCACGAATACACTAATCCATAAAGACTTGAATGTTCCATATATTGCTGATTAGGCCCGATCTAGATACCATCCCTGTCATGACAAATTCCATTCCCACCCTAATACTCTTGTTTCAATCCTTTTTCCGCTTCAATTAATAGGATTCCATATTCAATCCTAGTCTCTTGAGCTACAGGTTGTGAGTTCGAATCCCGGTACCGACGGGGCTTTTATAAGGATGTAATTAAATGGGATTCACTCACAACCTCTACCTCGGGTATGTGAGACCCATCAGCTAAATGGTGGCCACTCACAAAATTAGGCGTAGGGAGTGATAACTCTACACTCCCAGGAGATTACAAAGCGAGACCCAGGGCCTACACGGCCTGTCGCGCCACTGGAAGAAGAGGATTATCTATATTACTATTGTTTATTTCGAAAATAATTGTAATAGATCTCAAGAAATGTTTGAAGAAAATAAAATCTCCTTGATTTCTGATAATCTTGTAAAGAACATAACCCCGAAAATGTTTCGCTAATATATTTTTTTTTTTTTTGGTTCAGCCAATGAATATTTTCTCTAATTTAAGGTCAAGGGTTCAAATCCAGGAGATCGCCAAAGACTTTTTATGAGGTTTAAAAATACTTGGTTATGTTGTCTTTCGAATGGACATAAAATGGTGGTTCCGATCCTGTGCAATGTCAGATGTTCGTTAAAGATCCCGATCCTAAATAAACCTGGATAGGCAAAATTTAGGACTCCCGCTGTAGCATCGTCCGATTAGCCGTAGTAGCATAAAGTGACGTTAATTAAACAAACATTAACAGTAAAAATTATTACAAACCTTAGCTATAAGACTCTATAAAGAAACTTTGATGTATCAAGGTGCAACTTAACCATAAATCAGTCTTCAAAAAAAAATTTTAATGGAGCGAATTTCAATTCATGAATGGAAAGAATCCAAAAAAACGAAACGAACCGCCTGAATGAATGTAGCGACCACGTGGTGGTGACGCAACGCGAAGCCCAGAGCCTACAGACAGTCCTGCCACCCTGACCTGAAGGATGATGTTGCCACACCTGGGCGAGGAAGGTCGCGTCCGTAGATGGCAACACTGTCTTCGGGTGATAATCGATGTATGGCAATGATAATCGATCATTTTTTATGTGAAACCGAAAGTAGGCACAGGTAATTAGGAGTTACTGCGTTGTTAATCACAAGCATATTCCATTTAAAGAATGCCATCAAATAATGTATGAGCTAAGTATGGTATTTATTGAAAATAATTTTTTTTTTTAAATTTACAATTGTATTAAAGAACACAATAAGTAAATATGAGGAATAAAAAAAAAAAAAAAGTCATGGAAATGTCTTGAGAAAGAGCTACCCAGTGGTAGCACTTCACTATTTTAAGGCAGTAGGTCCCGAGACCACCTTCTTTTCAATCGCCTCGGAGGGTTATCAGGGATATGTAAGGAAGATAAATTATAGGCAAGTTGGTTTGTGTGGGCAGGGAGTTTTAAATGAAAAGACGAGTATCTATCACGGGCTAAGTCTGCAACAAATGGGATGTTTTGGTCAGTATGGAGGAGTTGATTTGTGACAAAATGAGAGGCATTCAGGATTTTGCGAAGGATTTTGTATTGTAAGGACTGGATGCGGAAGGAATAAGATGGTTTCGTAGAGCCCCAAAGCTCGATTCCATGTGTTCATATAGGTCTGATAATAGTGATATAAGTGAGTCTTTTGTAATATACTGGAAGTTTTGAACGTTATTCTTGTAAGTGTTGTAATAATCGATATCGTCGAGCAGTTTCTTGTCGTTTCAGTCTTGTGTGAGGATTCCAAGTAAGGCGCTTGTCAAGATGGAGATCTAGGCATCCGATTTGTTCGACAGGAGTAAGGGTGATGTTATTAAATGATTCAAGTGGGCAGGAAGTCATCGGTTTGCGACGAAGAGTAAAGGTGATCTGTTAGGATTTATTTTAATCCTCCAATTTTAACACCATTCTTCAATGTCTGTGATGTGGGACTGAAGGGTTTGGGATGCAGTAGTTGGATCATTGTGGAAGGATAAGACACACGTGTCATCAGCGTAAGTATTCAGGACAGTGCAAGGATGGAGTGGAATGTCAGCTGTATAAAAGGAGTAGAGGATAGGACCTAAGATACTACCTTGAGGCACCACTCCAGCAGATTGAGAAAATAAATTTAATTTCATTTATCTGAAACCTGTACCTCTACAACGCATGAAGGGTCTCAAGGTTCAGTACATTTAGAGATTTGTACTGTTTCCAGGACAACGGCCGTGCAATGGAGGTGATTAGGTCTAAATCACTCTTAAGCACCAGGTCTCCCTCCTATTTTTAGGTACCCACTTTATAGAGGCTGAATGTGCCTAATGAGGGTTACCATATATCGGCTGAAATAAAAAAATAAATAATCCTGCCTCAGACAGGGCTTGAACCTGGGACGCGGATAACAGTAAACTAGTTTTTGTTTTTTTATTTAATGTCCCTTTATGCTTCTGTGGCTAATTGGACGATGCTACAGTGCGGGTCCTAAATTTTGCCATTCCAGGTTTAATTAGGATAGGATCAGCTGATGCGCTCGATGATAACAGTCATACGTTACATCGTCTCTCAGATTTTTGCTTTTTTTCAGTAGGAATTCGCTTGAATTCGGTCTGGAGAACATCACTAGACCTCAGGAATACTACGGCAGTGAATATTGGAGAAATTTCGTTAAGCAAAGTTATAATTTACTTTGTACAATCACGAAAAAGTGAAAGGAGGGTCACTGATCAGATGATTGCCGCTAGCTCGGCAAGCTCGGGCTTGCTTTTATTTTCCTTATCTTTCTTTTATTTTTAATTCTTATCTCATTATTTATTTATTATTATTATTTTCTTAATCAATGAGATATTTTCATCAAGTCATGTCCTCAAAGTCTGCAAGTAAAAGATCTAGATCTGCAGGTTCAAACTCGTCTCCCACAAAACAGAGACCCCGCCGTGAACAAAATAAAAAAATGATTCCACCAGCGACCACGTCAGCTACCTCATTAGGATCTGAACCACAGCCCAGCACATCATCACAAGGAATAACTGATGAATCCTCGTTTTTTACACAGAATCCATTTCAAATCCTCCAAAATGAAAAAGAAACCATGGAATCTTCTCCTATACCCAGGGAACCACTACCTCCACCAATATTTGTTAAGAATATTAAAAATTTTAAACTTATGTGTGCGCATTTAAACAAAGTATCTGATCCTAATAGTTATTATTGTATAAGTAGAACCAATGATACTAAAATATCTCCGACTACTGCTGAAACCTACAGAAAGATTGTGAAATATCTGACTGAGACCAAAGCTGACTTTCATACTTATCAGCTGCGCCAGGAGAGAGCATTAAGGGTCGTAATCAGAAACCTACATTCCTCAACACCCGTTGAAGCTATCAAAGAAGAACTGACAGAACTAGGATTCCAAGTGAGGCAAGTCACCAACGTTCTAAAAGATAAAAGTCCACTGCCTCTATTCTTCGTGGACTTGGAACCATCAGCAGGAGTCGAAAATATCTATGACCTCAGTAGACTCTACTATACCCGTGTAAAGGTTGAAAAACCTTACACAAAGAAAGACATTGTTCAGTGCCATAACTGTCAGGCATATGGTCATACCAGAAGTTATTGCCATCACATACCACGCTGTGTGAAATGCGGTGAACAGCATAAAACAGAAGAATGTACAAGATCAAGATCTACACCCGCTGTATGTGCTCTGTGCCTCAAGGACCACCCGGCTAACTACAAGGGATGTGAAATCTACAAGAAACTCCGAACCAGATACCAAAAACCTCAGGATAACAGCTGCACCAACCAGAAGCAGAAGAGAACCATCTAAACTTGTAAATTCTAACGTGTCATTTGCCCACTTGCTTGGAGATGGAAACCAGAATCATGAAGTCGAGGCACTGCCGGGACAACGTTTTCCTCAACAATCTCAATCTATTGTACAACAATCTACTTCTCAAAGTTTACCTAATCTTCAAAAAACTCCTCAACATCAAATTCCTCATATCCCTTCACCATCAAACGTCACAGATCTTACCAGTCTAATGACATCGTTCATCTCCGAAATGAAATCTCTTGTTATGCCGCTTATATCACTCCTTACAAATCTAGTATCAAATTTAATCCCTGCCTTGAAAAATCCTTAAATGAATTCACCTAACTCCTTATCCATTCTCCTTTGGAATGCGAATGGTGTTAGAAATCATACTGACGAACTGACAGCGTTGTTGCAAGACAAAACAATCGATGTTGCACTTATAAATGAAACAAGACTAACCACTAAACAGTACTTCAAAATACCGCAGTACATGACATACCGTACTGACCACCCAGACGGCAAAGCCCATGCCGGTTCTGCTATCATTGTCCACCAATCCCTCTCTCATCATTTACTCCCACTTCCCACCTATGATTTCCTACAAGCCACAGCCATAGTAATCAAGACTTTTTCCTTTCCGATAACCCTCACATCTGCATATTGCCCTCCTAAACATACCATTTCCAATTCCGAATTTGTATCCTTCCTGGATTCCTTAGGAAATTGCTTCATTCTGGGTGCAGACTTAAACGCCAAGCATCAGCAGTGGGGTTCCAGAACCACGAATTCTCGGGGACGAAATTTGCTGTCTGCACTCAACTCCCGAAATTTTAATATCCTGCCTCCTGACTCCCCTACCTACTGGCCAACCGATCCTAACCGCAATCCTGACATCCTCGACTTCTTTATCCATAGCGGATTAGGCTCCCTGAACTTGTCTGTAACTCGCCTTGATGAACTATCCTCAGACCATAGTCCACTGATCCTAAAAGTATCTCTCACTCCAATTCCAAAACCCATTCCACCATCATTCATCCGAGGCCCTGTCAACTGGAACCTTTTCCGCCAAATCCTAACCGATAATATTGACCTAAGAGTAACCCTCAAAACCCCAGATGACCTAGATAATTCCGTCTATTCCTTTATCACCGCCATCCAACAAGCTGTCTGGACTGCCTCCTCTCCTAAACACTCCAATATAAATCCTCACCAAAATCATTTTCCACAACATATTATAGACCTCATCCATACCAAACGCCGAGCAAGATCATTATGGCAGCGCACCCGACACCCAACAGATCGCCGCTCCTATAACTTCTATTGTAGACAATTGAAGAGGGAGTTGGCGACCTTCCGTTCCCAGTCCTTTAATTCCTACCTCTCCTCTCTATCAGCTCGTGATAATTCCCTGTGAAATATCACGAAAAAGATCCTAAAATACCATCAAGTTTCCCATCCTCTCCGACGTTGTGATGACTCCTGGGCTGCGTCTGATGAAGATAAAGCAGAGGAATTCGCCACACACCTCTCCAAAGTTTTCACTCCTCACCCGGAATCCCACGCCAATCACACCGCAACAGTGCAAGACTTTCTTATGTCACCAATTCCACTTTCTCTACCTCCTAAAGCTATTAATCCCTCTGAGGTCAAATATCTTCTCCAAAAACTGACCCTCCGTAAATCTCCTGGACACGATCTCCTTACTCCCCAGATCCTCCGACAACTTCCGCAGAAAGCTATTATATTCCTTACTTATATTTACAACTGCATCCTACGCACCACCTATTTTCCTCTGTTATGGAAACATTCTACTATCATTCTTTTTCTAAAACCAGGCAAACCTTCCAACAACACTTCATCCTACAGGCCTATTAGTCTACTCCCCATCCTCTCAAAAATCTTCGAAAGGCTTCTTCTTAAACGTATCCTACCCATACTAGAATCTCAAAATCTTCCTTCCCATCAGTTTGGATTCCGTCCTCACCATTCCACATTTCAACAGGGGCTCCGAGTTGTAGACCATATTTCCTCAGCTCTTGAATGCAAATAGTATTGTTCTGGTGCGTTTCTGGACATTGCGCAAGCTTTTGACCGGGTATGGCACACTGGATTACTCTTCAAGCTGAAAACCCATTTACCCCAGTCTCTATACCTCATTCTCCGATCCTATCTCTCAAACCGTTCCTTCCGCGTTCGCTGTGGTGTAGAATTTTCGGTGTTCCTCAAGGCAGCGTCTTGGGACCCGTCCTCTACATCCTTTACACTGCTGATATTCCTACACATCCTGATACCTTTCTGGCAACTTTTGCAGACGACACCGCCATCTTATCATCCAGTTCCAATCCTGAAACAGCATCCTTAAACCTGCAACGACACCTTTCTCTTATCGAAGACTGGTGTAATGCTTGGCGCATAAAGGTGAACGAAGCCAAATGCAAACACGTAACCTTCACTCTTCGACGAAACTCCTGTCCGCCAGTTTATTTCAACTCATTACCAATTCCTCTCTCAGATACAGTCCGGTATCTTGGCTTACTGTTAGACAAAAGATTGACTTGGAACCCACATACAAGACTTAAAAGACAAGAACTCAACCGACGATTCGGACAGTTATACCGACTACTCAACAGAAAATCTGAACTTACAGCTGACAACAAATTATTAATCTACAAGACAATACTGAAGCCCATTTGGATCTACGGACTTGAAATGTGGGGGACAGCTAAACGTACTAACATCAAACGCATTCAATCCTTTCAATCCAAAGTCCTCCGTACAATAGTAAATGCTCCTTATTATGTCTCCAACTATACCTTGCACCACGACCTTAATGTTCCATTTATTTCAGACCTAATTCCATCCAAATTTTCCAAATTCCACCATAACCTATTTCATCATCCTAATCCTCTAGCTCAATCCCTATCCAGCTCCACTCATCCATACAACCCACCTAGAAGGTTGAAACGGCAGTGGCCCCGCGACCTGTTGTAAATATATTGGAGTTCTAGCACTGGCTAGATTCTCCACTCAATGTGATGTACGTATGAGTGTGTGTATGTGTATATAGGTATAAGTGAATTCTTGACTATTGTATTGATTCATTATTGTGTATATATTTTATTGTAATTTTATTCCGTGTAAATATTGTATGAATGTAGTATGTATGATATCTTTCAGCACTACTATTAATGTCCAAATTGGGACAGATTGTAATTTTACTGAATAAAAATTGTTGTTGTTGAGTAAATATAAAATTAGGATAGGGATCTTTAACGAGTACCTGACATCGCAACCCTCCGAACGTCGGCATAACTAAGGATTTTATAATCACATTAAAAAATCCTAGGACCACCTGAGTATTTGAACCCGTAACGTTTGGCATAGGAGGCTGTTATGCTATCCACCATTCTATAGTAAATTAAGACCACGCCACTCATCGTTTTCCTACATAAGGGACATACAAAAAAAAAAAAAAATTATTAGTAATCATTTACTTTTAGCTCAATTTAGACCAATACGAACTGAACTAATTTGGAAGATAAGTACGACAAATTACTTTATAGAGCATTTAATTCGAGTGTTTTAAGACATACGTAAGTCTAACAATTACCAAGAAACAACTATTATAGATGTTAAATGTTTTTTGTTACATTATCTCAAAAAACTATACTACCTACAGATGTCTGACAGCACTCAAATTAAAAAGGAAGTTAGGTGACGGTCAGATAACCGAAAAAATGGAATAGTATACTCTGATACTCTTTATTGTTTATCAGAATATGAACTAGTTGACCGTGAAATGAATATGACAGGAAGTCAGGAATTGAAAGGGGTACATGTGTTTCGAGCTAAATATGCCACAAATGAGTCATCTAAGTCATTACCTTGTTACGTTCCCTCCGAAGGACGGCATAACTAAGGATTTTTTAAAAAATCTTAGGGCCACTCGCCAGGTTTGAACCTACGATCTTGGGTATATAGGGATGTTATGCAAGCCACTCACTACTGATGGCCCAGAATTGGACGTAAAATTGATCTTATTCTTAAAATAGCTGTTCATGATAGTAGTGATTAATCTATTGGACGTTCGATCATGCCTATAATTGTAATCCAATATTAATAAATAAGGCACAACTATGTGTTTTTTTTTGGCACAAAGTCGAAACCACATTCTTACGTTCGC
Source organism: Piezodorus guildinii (assembly GCA_023052935.1). NCBI lineage: Eukaryota > Metazoa > Arthropoda > Insecta > Hemiptera > Pentatomidae > Piezodorus > Piezodorus guildinii. Next base: position 147,066,008 of record CM041296.1, on the reverse strand, counting down.
TCCAAAGGAGGGAATAACTAAGGATTTTTTCTGCCATTAAAAAAAAAAAAAATTCTAGAAACTATCCATAGACAACAAACTGCTAATATACAAGACAGTACTGAAACCTATCTGGACCTACGGACTTGAACTGTGGGGGACAGCCAAACTTTCCAACATCAAACGCATTCAATCCTTCCTATCCAAAGTCCTCAGAACAATAGTTAATGCTCCTTATTATCTCACCAACCATACCTTACACCGCGACCTAAAGATTCCATTTATTTTAGACCTTATACCATTAAAATTCTCTAAATTTCATCAGAACCTTATCCATCACCCTAATCCCCTAGCTCAATCCTTATCCAGCTCCACACATCCTTACCATCACCCTAGAAGGTTGAAACGGCAGTGGCCTCGAGACCTCTTGTAACATGTATATTGGAGTTTTAGCATTGGCTAGATTCCCCACTCACGTGCTGTATGCTTGAGGATTGTATATAGGTATGAGTGACTTTTACTTTCACTTACTATATATAGTAAGGAAAGTATTGCGATCGTGAAAATTTTCGAATTCCACTTTTTAACGGAAATACACATTTTAGGGTCACCTGAGTCCAAATAACCAAGTCTCACAAAAAGGTGTGTGGTAGCTCCCGGGCGGAAACGGTAAGTTCTATGAAACTGAAATTTCATATTTAAGACAAATATACACTCGAGACGTTACAAAACCTTTTTCATTAAAATAAGCTTGCCAGAAGAGCCACTTTATACCATGCATTTTGCACCTTTTTTCGATTTTCTCGAAAACGGTTCCGACGAATTTGATTAAATTCGCTATATCGATGTAAAATTTATCGGGATATCATATCATGTAGTTTTCATTCTGATTAAAATGGTATGACAGGGCTTAAATGCCGATTTTTTTAATTTTCTTTATCTAAAGTACCTTTAAGTTTGTTGATTCTATCAAAATCACTATATTATCTTGTCACCACTGATTAAAAACAGGTAAATATATAAATTGAATGAATTCGATACCCAACTAAAGGAGAAAAAAAAAAAATTTTTAATGCAATTTTTCGTTTTTGAACATAAAAACAGTAATATACATGTATGATCTACCGTTGGAAAGCTAAAGATTTTAGAAAAAATATTATCTCATACACAATATTTTAAAAGTTAATAAAGAGTGATAAAAAACCGATAAAACTAACTGATTATTTTAGATAATAATATAATAGATTTTTTAATAAAACACATGTTTCTATATAAATTCAATTTAATTATTTTTTTTTATAGTTTCACGTATTTTTATCTCTCAGTGTATTTGAAAATTCTTTCATTGATTTTAAAAATGGAGGTAACTGAAAGTCGTGTGTTGCCCGCACCAGATTTTATATATATATTTTTATTGATTTTGTTTGTATATATGTATATTGTATTATTATTATATAAATCTATTGTTTTTTATATATCGTGTGAATGTTGTAAATACTTTATAACTATTAAAAATGTCCTAAATTGGACTGTTTGTAATATTACTCAATAAAGAACTGTTTAAAAAAAAAAAATCTAGGACCACGTGCGAGGTTTGAACTTCCAATCTTGGGCGTGGAAGGCTATTATGCTAGCTACTACACCACGGATGATCCCTATATACGATTTTATTGGTGAAAAAGTAAAGAGCACTAAGTAGCCTCTGAATTATTTTGTATTGTAAATATTTAACATCACAGCCGAAATTAAAGAGCAATAGAAGATTTTTAGACGATCTTATTCGAATGTTGACTTCCCTCTAGCTATCGTTGACATATCGTTGACATTATTTTGATATCTAAAGACGTCATATATAATTCTAGTTAGATATGAACATACATCACTTCGATAAATAGAAAAAAAAATACGATAACAGAGAGTTATAGCTCTTCCTGAGGAACCCAATGATTTCTCTGTTGTCAGTTCAGATAGGAAAAAAAAAACTTATAATTTATATTTTTCAACATTTATCTTTTGAGCTAGATATATTTCCCTTTATCATTATCTCTTCAAGCGAATCCAAACTAGGCAGATCCTGATTAACTTAAATGCTTGTTTGTTTATTTATTTAACGTCACTTTATGCCACTATGGCTAATCGGACGATGCTACAGTGGGAGTCCTAAATTTTGCCTATCCAGGTTTTATTAGGATAGGGATCTTTAACGAGTACCTGACATCGCTCGGGACCACCTTTTAACGTCCCCTCCGAAGGATGGCGTAACTAAGGATTTTTTACTCCCATTAAAAAATTCTAGGACCACCTGCGGGTTTGAACCCGTGACCTTTAGCATGGGAGGCTGTTACGCTAGCCACCCAGCTACAAGTAATCCCAACTTAAACGCTTTATTATAAATTACTAGCGACCCGACATGCTACACACGGATGCAATTTAAATGTGGTGTCACCTATGTTAAAAAATCTGGTGCGCGCTTACCTTTGTTATTAATATCAATTTAAGAATTTTTAAACAAATTTACAATAGAAACGAAAATAAATTGTTAAAAAATTATTTACATTTGATTTTTATAGAAAGATGTTTTATAAAATAATATGGTATAATAGGGGTACTCACTACGTTTGCTATAGCATACAATTTGTGTTATTTTGCTAAACCCGTCGAGTTTCTACAGTTACCTCCTCTATAAAATTGATAGGTTTAGTACAATAGCACAAATAGCATGCTATAGGAAACGTAGTGAGTACCCCTAATATTATCTAAGTAATTCCGTAAGTTTTTTTCGTTTTTTATCACTCCGTGTTAGAACTACTTGGAGCGTCCGGCGATGACAGCGCCGTCCAGTGGCCAAGCGGTGAAATAATTGCATTAAAAAATATTTTTTTAGTTTTCTCCTTTAGTTGGATATCGAATTCGTTCAGCTTATATATTTATCTGTCTTTTATCATTGGTAATAAGATGATATGGTTATTTTTATAGAAAATACAAAATTAAAGGTACAAAAATTTCAAATATCTGCATTTAAGCTCCATCAGACTATTTCAATCAGAATGAAACCTACATGATATTAAAACCCATTAAATTTTACATCGATGTAGCGAATTTAATCAAAATCGTTAAAGCTTTTTTTTAAGAAAATCGTAATAAGGTGCTAAATGCATGGGATAAAGTAGGACTTCCGGTAAGGTGATTTTAGTGTAAAATTTGTTGTAACATTTCGGGCGTATAGTAGTCATAAATATGAAATTTCAGTTCCGTTCGACTTTTAGTTTTTGCGCTAGAGTTAACACACACACACACACAGACTTTTTTGTGGGACTTGGTTATTTGGACTCGAGGGACCCTAAAAGGTGTATTTCCGTTAAAAACTAGAATTCGAAAATTTTCACGATCGCAATACTTTCCCTTACTATATATTTCATATACAGGTAAGTGAAAGTAAAAAAAGTTGTTTCTGGCCGATTTAGAGTTTATCGCTATGGTAGTTTTAGGTTATCGAAACGGAAAATGCGATTAGCGAGAAAATATGTTTATTTTATAACGTCTATTTATTATTATATTTTATCATCGGCAGAAATGAAAAACATATTTCAGACTCAGTTCAACTTATTTTTATAAATTGAAGCACAGATGACGGAAAATTGAATTTTCCCATATAAACAAAACATAATTGCTATGTATGTATTCAAAAACTATAGAAATAAGAGAGGTTCCTATATATTATTTTTATAACTATTTAATATTTCAAATAAACTATCTAAAATACGTTTTAAAGGTTTTATTTAGTTTTCAAAGGAATCCCATTTAGTTTACAGGGAAATATTTGGATTCATGAATTAGTATAAAATTTAAAAACATTAACAACAATGTTAGTTTATAGATTTATAGCGACTTACCATTTATGTTAACAACTTCATTACGATTTAGAATATAACTAGCACGACCCTGTATGACGGTGGCCACATTTAACTACGCAATAAATCACAAAAAAAAAAAAAAAAAAAAAAAATTATGTATATATTCACCCATAACTCACTGTCAATTATTTTTGAATAGACAAAACTGTGGAGAATTGCAGAATCGGCACACCACGAGGAGAATAAAAAAATAAAAATCATTTTGCCTGTATCTACTTGGCCTATACAATCAAAAGCTTTATTGGAATCAGACATATGTTTTGGAATAAGTTTTTTGATGCTGAAAGTGCCAAAAATGGAACATTCTTTTCTTACTTCAATCCAGTTCCAACAAATGATGCAATAGAAAACGCGAATAATAATCCTCAAACTGTTGTGCAATCTGGAGATGAGATTTACTGCAGATCATACCCTTACAATACATCATTAGCTTATAGAACAATGAGTCGTTACACGCATGCGTAACTCCACCACAATCTGGATTACTTCAGTCTTCATGTTTTATGATAAATAGTGATGTCGGACAAAACGAAATGAAAAACAAAAGTCTTAAAAGAAGAATAAAAATCTTCTATTGGACAGGCGTTCTGATCTCCTATCAAGGACAGAATTCAACATTTTGCTTAAATGGATCATATGCGAAAATATTAATTCCTCTTCTGTCAGTAAAAAAAAAAAAAAAACAAAAAAAAAAAAAAAAAAAAAAAAAACAAATACGAAACGTACAACACGATGAATAATTGAGACGTTGTTTTCAGGTCCTAAAGGACATTTTTTTTATGAAATTAATATTTTAACATATTTGTATTTTAATTTTATCGAAATCCTTCATCGGATTTCAACTTAAAAAAACATGTTCTCCTTTAAATAAGCGTTTTTGAAATTAGAGATATTTCCAAAACTTACTAATTATACATTTAGTTACATTCTATACCATACTAAAACATTTCCTAACACAACATTAAATCATATCATTATAGTAAAAAATCTGGAGCTCGCAACACCCGATTTTCACTTACCACCGCTATTGAAATCAATTTAAGAATTTGTAAATAAAATTGTAGGTGAACAAATGTTGAAGAACCACATTGAGTTTCGATGGAAATATCTTTAAGATTAAATAATCTATTATATTATTGTCTACAACAATCAGTTTGATTCCATTTCTATCACTGTTCACTCCCGTATACTACTTTGTGTCAAATATTACCGTTCTTACGTTTAAAAAAATCTGGTGCGGACAACAAACGACTTTCACTTACCTCTTTTTTTAAAATCAATGAAAGAACTTTCAAATACAGTTAGAGATAAAAATACGTGAAACTATTAAAGAATTAATTAAATTGAATTTATATAGAAACATGTGTTTTATTAAAAAATCTATTATATTATTATCTAAAATAACCAGTTAGTTTTATCTTTTTTTCACCACTCTCCATTAACTTTTAAAAGCTTGAGTATAAGATAATATTATTTCTAAAATCTTTAGCTTTCCAACGGTATATCATACATGAATATTACTGCTTTTATGTTCAAAAACAAAAAATTGCATTAAAAAAAATATTGTTTTCTGTTTTCTCCTTTAGTTGGGTAACGAATTCATTTAATTTATATATTTAACTGTTTTTTATCAGTGGTAACAAGATAATATAGTTATTTTTATAGAATCTACAAAATTAAAGGTACTTTAGAGAAGGAAAATTTAAAATATCGGCATTTAAGCAATGTCAGACCATTTTAATCCAAATAAAACCTAAATGATATCAAAGCCCATTAATGGGGGTAAGTGAAAGTCGTGTGTTGCCCGCACCAGATTTTTTATCTATGCTAACAAGGTGATATGGTTATTTTTTTTTTCTAATCTAAAAAATTAAATTTACTTTAATGTATAACAATTAAAAATATCGGAATAAGAGCCGTGTAAAATTATTTCAATAAAATAGAAACCTTAAAACCCAATACTTATTTAAAATCTAGTGAATTAATTTTATAATTGCGTCTTGAAATTACAGGAATTGTAAGAATGGACTCTACTAAGACAGAATTAATTCTCTCTCGGCGGAACCTACCCGCTAGGGAGCGCGTCCCCTGGTTGGCGGATGGGGGATCCCTCTTAGGAGGGGTGGTCTGAATATACAGAATAAAGACCCGTGGACCAATAGGTACCCAGTGCTGGGGGGTATAGCCTGGCCACCCTTATTCCCGAGGGGATCTAAATATTCGGGAAGCCAGTAGTCCCGAGGTAACGGGGCCTCCTGAGCTGGGCCAATCACCCGCTTGGGAGTATAACTGATTCAAAGAAACTTAGTAAATAGCCTCGGAACTGGACAGTCTAGAAGGAAACGACCCGGCACGGATAAGGACATACGATTAGGAACCTGGAATGTGAGATCACTCACCGGCAAAGAAGTCGAAATTATAGAGGAAATGGCGACATACAGGCTGGATATTCTTGGTCTGAGTGAGGTAAAGAGGAAGGGCTCTGGCGAGTACAGGATGGACCGAGGGCACACTTTGGTTTACTCAGGGGTTCCACCGGGAAACAGAGCTGTAGAAGGTGTGGGCATCATAATGAAAGATGAGCTTTTCAAGAAGGTTGTCGAATGGGAGCCAGTTAGCCCTCGCATTATTGTGGCAAATATAAACCTGCGTATTGGAGACTGGGCTCTTATTCAAGTTTATGGCCCTACAAATGACTCTGATATCCTCGAGAAAGAGCAGTTCTACAGCGATTTGGAGCGAGCTACTGTTAAAGCAAGGGATAACAACAGAAGCATATTAATAATGGGAGATCTAAATGCGAGAACGGGCAATGAACACATTAGGGCTCATGGAGTGATGGGCCTGCATGGTGGAGAAAGCATTAAGAATGAAAGTGGCCAGCGCTTAATAGATTTCTGCATTGAGAATGATCTACTATTGGGAAACTCCTTCTTTCCCCATAAGAGGGTACATAAAATTACCTTTTCTGCTGCCGAGAGAGGTGCCAATAGTGTCATAGACTACTTTATCTATAGTCGTGACATCAGGAGGTACTTCACGGATGTGAAGGTGATTAGAGGTGCTGAAATAGGAAGTGACCATATGCTTTTAGTGGCTGATACCCGGGTACTGAGGGAACGCAAAGTGAAGCCAAAATCATATGAAAGGACTGAAGTGAAGAAGCTGCAGGACCCTCAGAAAGGAGAAGAATACAGGGAAGAATTAAGGAAAAAGCTTCAAGAATTAAACGCGGATGCTACCCTAGATAACTTGTGGTGTTACATAAAGAATAGTATATTGCAGTCAGCATCTCTAGTGTGCGGAGTAAAGCGAATATCCACAAAGGGCAAGCGAACTTCTTGGTGGACTGAAGAACTTAGGGCACAGGTCAAAGAAAAGAAGATTGCATGGAAGAATTACTGCAAAAACAAGACTCCGGAAAAATGGCAAGTATATGTAGAGGTGCGTAACAGAACGAAGGAAGAAGTGAGAAGAGCTAAGCAGATGTCTTGGGAGGAATTTGGGGAAAAGCTAAACCAAGACCATGGAGACAACATTAAGCAGTTCTGGAAAAAGATTAAAGCTTTAAGAGGCCGAAAAAGTAAAGAAATAAGAAATATAAAGAATGATCAAGGGAGGGTGGTCACGGAGGAGAAGGCTATTCTGAACGTCTGGTGCAAACATTACGAGAAGCAATTTTGCGTAGATGATACCTATCCAGTGAACCAGCAAGGACCGTGGAATGAGGTTGATTTTAATGAGGTGATAGAGGAGGATGAAATTGAAATGGCTATATCGAGAATGAAGACAGGAAAAGCACCGGGTCGAGACAACATAGTGGCAGAATACATCAAGGCGGGAGGCCCAGAGTTAGTCAGAGCCCTACAAGTTCTTTTCCAAAAAGCTTGGGATGAGAAGAAGATCCCAACAGACTGGGAATACAACGTTATCATTCCGATACACAAGAAAGGGTCCCAGGCAGAATGCTCGAATTATCGCCCTATATACCTCTCACCAACAATATACAAACTTTATACGTCTATTCTGGAGGGAAGGGTAAGACCTCTTGTGGAGCACCAAATTGGAGAAGAACAAGCCGGGTTCAGACCAGGACGGCAAACCCAGGACCACATTTTCTCTTTGCGAAATGTTCTACAGAAATCTTGGGACAGAGACAAAAGTATGTATCTCGCCTTCCTTGATCTCAAAGCAGCGTTTGACTCCGTTCCAAGACAAGAAATATGGGAGGCTCTCAGAGCAAAGAATGTCCCAAGAAACTTGGTGGAAGCCATTAAGTCCATTTATCAAAAACCAAAAGGAGTAGTAAGGCTAAACGGACAGGAGTCTGATGTCTTCAGCATAGCAAGGGGGGTCAAACAAGGGGACAGTTTAAGCCCTTTGTTATTCTTGCTCTACATGGATGGAGTGGCCACCATATGCAAACGAAGAACGGAGAGGACCTTCCTGGGTCGTAGAAACCTTCGCCCAGTGGTGATTCAACTTCTCCTCTACGCGGATGACATTGTTCTTGTGGCAGACACGGTTGATAAATTGCAGCAAGCGGTGACTGAATGGCAAGAAGAGCTCAGCCGAAAAGGGATGAAAATAAATACCAGTAAAAGCAAGATACTACAAGTAGGAAGGCAAGAGGAAGATTTCCATATATACTGCAACGGAGAGGAAATGGAAGTGGTTTCGGAATACACTTACCTCGGCACAGTAATAGAAAGATCTGGGAAAGTAGACTCAGAGATATCAAACAGAATTAGGAAGGCAAATACAGTCTACTATCAGATCTGCAACACTGTAATAGGGAAGCGAGAGGTGAGTAGAAGTGTTAAGCTCCATATCTTTAAATCAGTATATTTGCCTATACTCTTGTATGGAGCTGAAAGCTGGATATTGACGGATCGGCAGGAGAGCAGAGTCACAGCTGCTGAAATGAAGTTTCTGCGAAGAACAGCAGGAAAGACAAGAAGAGATCGTGTCAGGAATGAACGGATACGCCAGGAACTGGAGGTTGCGCCATTAAAAGAAACTCTGCAAACCCGTCAGTTGAAGTGGTTCGGCCACGTCATTAGAATGGAGGAACACAGAGACCCCCTAAAAACCATGGATTACGTTCCAGAAGGGAGAAGGCCTCGGGGTCGACCAAGGATGTCCTACCTGGAGTACATCGACAAACTTTGCAGAGGAAGAGGAAAGGATCTTCGCCAGGCCAGGAACCTCGCTGGGGATAGAGAGGATTGGATCCGGTGGTTAAATGCTTCCCTACGCTGACACGGCACTATAGGGAGAAGCCAAAGAAGAAGAAGAATTTAAAACCTGAGGTATAATAATATTATTACATATTAATGGGATAAGCGTCAGTCAGTGAGAATAATTTGTTTGTGAGACGATTTTGACTTGTAAATTATAAAATGGTTTATTAGTCACAAAAGCATCTTACCTCATTTGTCAGGGAAAAAAATCTCATTACCGATACCGTAGGTTTCCTTATAGAGTAGCTTTTGTTGAAATAGTGATTTCATTGCAAAAAAATCTGGTGCAGGCAACACACGACTTTCACTTACCTCCATTTTAAAATCAATGAAATAATTTTCAAATACAGTTAGAGATAAAAATATGTGAAATTATTAAGGAATTAATCAAATTGAATTTATATAGAAACATGTGTTTTATTAAAATATCTATTATATTATTATCTTAAATAATCAGTAAGTTTTATCTTCTTTTCATCACTCTCCATTAACTTTTAAAAGCTTATGTATGAGATGATATTTTTTCTAAAATCTTTAGCTTTCCAACGGTATATCATACATGTATATTACTGCTCTTATGTTCAAAAACGAAAAATTGCATTAAAAAAATATTTTTTCTGTTTTCTCCTAAAGTTGGGTATCGAATTTATTCAATTTGTATATTTACCAGTTTTTCATCAGCGTTGACAAGATAATCTAGTTATTATTATTGAATCTACAAAATTAAAGGGTACTTTAAGGGAAGAAAATTTAAAATATCGGCATTTAAGCCCTATCAGACTACTTTTTATCAGAATGAAACTTACATGATGTTAATGCCTATCAAATTATACAGCGAGTTTAATCAAAATCGTCGGAACCGTTTTCGAGAAAATCGAAAAAAGGTGCAAAATGCATGGCATAAAGTGCCTCTTCTGGTAAGCTCATTTTGATGAAAAAAGTTTTGTCACGTCTCGGGCGTATATTTGTCTTAAATATGAAATTTCATTTTCATAGGACTTACCGTTTCCGCCCGAAAGTTACAGACCTTTTTGCGGGACTTGGTCATTTGGACTCAGGGGACCCTAAAACGTGTATTTCCGTTGAAAACTGGAATTCGAAAATTTTCACGATCACAATACTTCCCCTTACTATATATAGTAAGTGAAAGTAAAACGCTGTGAACTAATATTTTTACAAATTTTTCATAGTTGGGAACTTCGCACAGTGGTTCCAAACGCACTTTTTCGGGACTAATTTCTGCCTCGTTTGCTCTATTAATGCTATATCAGCCATTTCAACCTCAACTCATTTTTACTTTCACTTACCTATATATGAAATATATAGTAAGGGAAAGTATTGCGATGGTGAAAATTTTCGAATTCCATTTTTCAACGAAAATAAACGTTTTAGGATCCCCTGAGTCCTGCAGAAAGTTCTTCGAATGTGTCCATGTATGGAGGACTCCCGTGTGTAAACGAAAAGTCCTATAAAATTGAAATTTCATATTTCAGACAACTAAATACCCGAGACGTTACAAAAACTTTTTCATCAAAGTCAGCTGACAAGAAGAGCCAGTTTATACCATGCATTTTGCACGTTTTTACGATTTTTTCAAAAACGGCTCTAACGATTTTGATTAAACTTGCTATATCGATGTAAAATTTAATATCATGTAGGTTTCATTCTGTTTAAAATAGTCTGGAATGGGGTTAAATACCGATATTTTAAAATTGTCTTCTTCTAAACTACCTTTAATTTTTTAGATATAATAATAACAACGATATCGTCTTGTCATCATTGATAAAAAACAAGTAAATATATAAGTTGAACGAATTCGATATGCAACTAAAACAGAAAAATGAAAAAATATTTTTGTAATGCAATTTTATTTTTTTGGACATAAGAACAGTAATATACATGTATGATATACCGTTTGAAAGCTAAAGATTTTAGAAAAAAATATTATCTAATACACAACAGCTTGTAAAAGTTTATAAAAAGTGACGAAAAATCGATAAAACTAACTGATTATTTTATATAATGATGTAATAGATTTTTAATAAAACTCATGTTTCTATAAAATTTAATTTAATTAGTTCTTTAATAGTTTCACTCATTTTTATTATTTTCACTTATCTAGTAAGGGAGAGTATTGCGATCGTGAAAATTTTCGAAATTCAGTTTTCAACGGAAATACATGTTTTAGGGTCCCCTGAGTCCAAATAACCAAGTCCCGCAAAAAGGTGTGTGTGTGGTGACTCCCGGGCGTAAACGGTAAGTCCTATGAAACTGAAATTTCACATTTAAGACAAATATACGCCGGAGACGATACAAAACCTTTTTCATCAAAATGAGCTTACCAGAAGAGCTACTTTATACCATGCATTTTGCACGATTTTACGATTTTCTCAAAAACGGCTCTAACGATTTTGTTTAAATTTGCTATATCGATGTAAAATTTAATTATCTTTAATATGATGTAGGTTTCATTCTTATTGAAATAGTCTGATAGGGCTTAGAGGCCGATAGTTTAAATTTTCTTCTTCTAAAGTACCTTTAATTTTGTATATTCTATAAAAATAACCATATCATTTTATTACCATTGATAAAAAACAGGTAAAAATATAAGTTAAACGAATTCTATATCCGACGGGAGGATAACAATTTATTAATGCAATTTTTTGTTTGTTTGCCCGCACCAGATTTTACAGTAAAGCCTAAAAATAAAACAGAAATTTCTAAAGCTATCTTCACTCTATTCTGTTATGTATAATATCCTTTGATTATTATTGTTGTTAGATCACTTTAAGAAAACTTTGGGTGTCGTATCAAAACTTAGTGATTTTAAAACACAACATTTTTCTGACATTGACTAAACTTCTTAAAAGGTCCCGAGCCTGTGCGATGTCAGGTACTCGTTAAAGATCCCTATCTTAATTAAATCTGGACAGGCATAAATTTAGGACTCCCGCTGTAGCATCGTCTGATTAACCACAGTCACATAAATGTGTCTTCAATATCAAAGCTTAATAAATAATAATAAATGTTTCTTTTAAATCAATTCAGCGAGTTTAATTAACATCGGTACAGAGGTTATCGAGAAATATCAGAAACCTGTAAACTCCATGATATAAAGTGCCACAGTTTCCATTTAAAATAAAATCCTCAGTATTCAATCAGTCAGCCGGTGTACCTCAAGGTAGTATCCTAGGCCCAATCCTCTACACGGTGTATACCGCTGGAATCCCTATCCATCGATGCACTTTCCTCTCTACATACGCTGATGACACCTGTGTGCTATCCGTGAATAATGATCCTATTATGGCTTCCCAAATCCTACAGAGCCATGTATCTGCCAATGCAGAATGTTGTCACAATTGGAGAATCAAAATAAATCCCACCAAATCACCTTCACTCTACGACGTAAACCTATGACTTCCTGTTCCGTTGTTTCCTTTAATCATACCCCACTCATCACTGTAGAACAAATACGATACCTTGGACTTCATCTTGACAAACGTCCAACATGGAATCCTCATACAAGACAGGAAACAGCTCGTAGATATCGACTATTAAAACACTTACTTGACAAACGATCAAATCTCCCTCTTTACTTTAAAAAACTCATTTACACAACCATTATTAGACCTTTTTGGACTTATGGCATTGAGCTATGGGGGTCCACTAAACCATCGAATTCCTCCCGCATCCAATCCTTGCAATCCAAAATCCTTCGACAAATCCTCGACGCTCCTTACTTTGTTACCAACAAACTCATCCATAGAGACCTGAATATCCCACTAGTTACAGGAATTGCCCTAAGAAGGTACACCTCCTTTCATTTCAAATTACCCGCCCATACAAACCCGCTTGTCCGTATCCTCCCATCGACTTCTATTCCCGATAATCCTCCGAGGCGTCTGAAAAGCCGGTGGCCTCGAGACCTGCTGAACAAATAAACACTGAAGTGCTATCGCTGGGTAGATTCTTCTCATGTCTTTTTCAAGCCAATTGTCTGTTTTTAGCACATTTACTTATTGTACTATGTAAATTGTACAGTTGTAAATTTCAATAAAAGAATTTTAAAAAAATAAAATGAAATCCGAAAAGGAAAATCAGGTGTTTGAATTGGAGATTTTTTTTACAAAACTGAACTCAAAATCCTTTTTTTTTTGTTTTTATTATTCTTGAAAACGAGAATTCCCTTAAGGCTAAGAATTAATCACACTTTGTCAGGAATTCGCTGTAGGCAAGATTCTAAATTTATCCCAACGAGGCGAAAAATTATAAACCTTCGAGTGATTTATGTTTTAAAATTGAGTTATTCACTTCAATAAATTTAAATTTATTACCTATATAATTATGTTGTTAACTTCAGTGTAAAATATATTTTAGAAAAGCATGATGCTAATTTTGGGAGCTTAAAATGGCATTGATATTATAATAGGGGTACTCACTACGTTTGCTATAGCATGCTATTTGTTTTATTTTGCTAAACCCGCCGAGTTTCTACAGTTATTTCCTGTATAAATTTGATGGGTTTAGCACAAATAGCATGCTATAGCAAACGTAGTGAGTACCCCTAATATATTTGCAAGCTAAATTTGTATTCTATAAAAATGTGACGATGTAGTGTTTTATTTAGATTTTCCTAAACTTTTATTATTCGTTTAACGTTCCGTTTTGCACTTTGTGGTTAATCAGACAATACTACAGTGGAAGTGCAAAATTTTGCCTATTCTCGTTTTTTTGGTGGGATCTTTAAGGAATTTAAATTTTTTTCAGCAATCTCTCTGTCTTCCCTTCCACTGGATTGTTGATTTATGAATTATACAGATTCTATTTAGTAATGGTCTTACTATGATGACAGAAGTCATTTTGTTTATTCATTTAACGTCAGTTAATTTTAACGTGGCTAATCGGACAAGTCCTAAATTTTGCCTATCCAGGTTTAATTAGGATAGGGATTTTTAACGAGTACCACCTTTTGAAGTCCTCTCCGAAAGGCGGTATGACCAAGGATTTTAACTCCCATTAAAAAATCCTAGATTGGGATCACTTGTAGCTGGGTGGTTATCATAACAGCCTCCTATGCCAAAGGTTACAGGTTCAAACCCGCAGGTGGTCCTAGGATTTTTTAATGGGAGTAAAAAATCCTTAGTTATACCGTCCTTCAGAAGGACGTTAAAAGGTGTTCCCGAGCCTGTGCAATGTCAGGTACTCGTTAATGATCCCTATCCTAATAAAACCTGGATAGGCAAAATTTAGGACATGCAAAAAGCATCGTCCGATTAGCCATAGTAGCATAAAGTGACGTTAGATAAACAAACAAACAAAAATCCTGGAGCCACCTGCCAGGTTTCAATACGCGGTCTAGGACATAGAATACTGTTATGCAAGCGACTATACCAAAGGTGACTCCTTATAAACAATTTAATATAGCTATATTATTTAACCTAAATCATATGTTTCCAACGAAAATGAACACACGTTTTATTAAAATCAACTTCAAATATTTTTCAAATTGAAGTATATTTAATAGTTTTTAAATATATATTAACAGTCGAGGTAATTGAAAGTCGTGTGTTGCCAGCACCAGATTTCTAATAATCATACCGACAGCTTCTTGTTACGTAAATAACTAAACCCTACATACGGACTTCCAACAAGCAACAGTTGACCTACACATTTCAACTATTAATTCTCGTTTTTATAGCAAACTGCAATGACACGACATTAGAATTATTAGCGACATGTCAGTAGCTGAGAGACCAGTCAGAAGAAGGCTGAAGAGAAGCTGGATGAGAGACCTCCTCTACCTTAATCAAAGCCTAGGCTATAGGTGCTGCTGGGCACTTTACTTGTCCATGCCTATCATGTTTAGTGCTTATATTTATATAGCACTTTTGCTTATTGTCAGATAGCTTCGGATAGGTGCGAATGGAAAATATGTAGAGACAATAATAATATTATAATAAGTAAGGGTGGGATCACTTGTAGCTGGGTGGCTAGCGTAACAGGTTCAAATCCGCAGGTGGTCCTAGGATCTTTTAATGGAAGTAAAAAATCCTTAGTTACGCCGTCCTTCGGAGGGGCCGTTAAAAGGTGGTCCCGAGCATGTGTGATGTCAGGTACTCGTTAAAAATACCTATCCTAATAAAACCTGGATAGGCAAAATTTAGGACTCCTATCGTCCGATTAGCCACCTGCCAGGTTTCAATACGCGGTCTTGGGCATAGAATACTGTTATGCCAGTCACTATACCAAAGCTGACTCCTTTATGTGATTTGACATAATTATATAATAGGGATTGAAAACAACAACAACAGAATTTAAGAAAAATACTGATTTAAATCAAACAATTCGATGGGATTTGATAAAAGGTCTGTCTTATTATTATAAAATATTGTATACTAACGTTAAAAAATCACTTAATAGTTCTACAAAATCGGTACTATCTCTAAAACATTCGATTAAACCATGATACGACATTACACTTATAAACGATATGTCAATAGCTACAATGCCTGTTAGAAGAAGGCTGAAGAGAAGCTGGATGAGAGACCTCCTCTACCTAAATTAAAGTCTAGGCTGGAGGTGCTGCGGGGCACATTTCTTCCCCATGCCTATAATGTCTGCTGCTTTTATATAGTACATTTGCTTACTGTCAGATAGCTTCGGATAGGTGCGAATGGAAAATATTAAGAGAAAAAAATTAATATTATAATAAGTAAGGGGGAGTTTATAAAGAGCACAAAGAGGAATATCGGAGAAAGCATGCAAAAGTACGCAAATGTGTTCCACTTTAGCAGCTTCAGCGTCGGGCTCTTCTACTTTCACGAATTTCTTCTCGCTCCAATATAACTCAACTCTCGAAGTGTATCGTATTTCAAAAGATCTGTTGATGGAATATCGGTTCTTAAGGCAATAGACAATATTAGGATGTCGGACAAGAGATGGCAGTCAACAGGTCAACACCTAACTTGGTTGTTAAAATCAATTAAAGAACAAAGAACTTTAAAAAAGCGATAGTGAGTTTAAAGAATTACATTCAATTCCATTGGAAAGATATATTTTAGATTAAATAATATAATAGTACGGATTCTGGCAAGAGCTACACATGGCTTTTACTTACATCGGTTCTTAAAATCAATTTAAGAATTTTTCAATAAATTTAGACTTGAATAAAAAGTTAAGGGATTAAATTGAGTTTCGATAGAGACCTGTGTTTAATAAATAATCCATACCTTTTCCGCCTTTCTGCGTTACATTTAAAAGATAATATTTTTTATAAAATCCAATGATATATTATATATTGGATACAAGGCTCAGTAGCTGCGTTCCCAAAGGTTCGTTACCGATTACACTATTAATTTTAATCGCGCTCGCTCAAATATGGGTTTATTATAACTTTTTCTAATTAATTGGATACAAGGCTCAGTAGCTGCGTTACCAAAGGTTCGTTACCGATCACGCTATTAATTTTAATCGCGCTCGCTCAAGTAAAGGTTTATTAAAACTTTTTCGTATTTATTGGATACAAGGCTCAATAGCTGCATTTCCAATGGTTCGTTACCAATTATACTATTAATTTTTATCGCCCTCGCTAAAATATAGGTTTATTATAACTTTGTGTTTCTTTTCTATGCTAATTTCTGTATTAGTATTTTGGGGGGTTTTGTTAGTGAATGTGTTAATGTTTTTTTTTAGTCAGTATGTTTATTTCGTGTTTTTTGTGACTTTTCATCTATTTGGTTACCGCTAATCCTTTTTTATCAGGATAGTAAGTTATATTTTTGGTTAATATTTTGAAGTTTGATAATAATCAGCTAAACAGAACGATTTTATACGTCCATTTTTATTTGATAAACCTCTTCATGAGTTAGCGCAAATAAAATTAATAGTATAATCTGTAACGAGTCCTTGGTTACTTAGCGACTGAGCCTAGTATGCTGTAAATAAGAACAAGTAAAACTAAACCTCTTCTTGAGCGAGCGCACTTAAAATAAATTAAATAATTGGGATAGAACCCCTTACAACGCAGCAACTGATCCTAATAGCGAATAAATACGAAAAAGTTATAATAAACCCGTATTTGAGCGAGCGCGATTAAAATTAATAGCGTAATCGGTAACGAACCTTTGGGAACGCAGCTACTGAGCCTTGTATCCAATTAATACGAAAAAGTTATAATAAACACATATTTGAGCGAGCGCGATTAAAATTAATAGTGTAATCGGTAACGAACCTTTGGGAACGCAGCTATTGAGCCTTGTGTCCAATAAATACGAAAAAGTTATAATAAACCCATATTTGAGCGAGCGCGATTAAAATTAATAGTGTAATCGGTAACGAACCTTTGGGAACGTAGCTATTAGGCCTTGTGTCCAATAAATACGAAAATGTTATAATAAACCCATATTTGAGCGAGCGCGATTAAAATTAATAGTGTAATCGGTAGCGAACCTTTGGGAACGCATCTACTGAGCCTTCATCCAATAAATACGAAAAAGTTAAAATAAACCTCTATTGATAATATTTTTGCCCGCGATTATAAAACTAAAATAAAACGAACCCCCGCTAATCCGACTACCAGACCTTGTATAGAAAATGTCTAAAAATTAAAGTATCGGTTTTACTTATTTTTATAATCGTGACTTATTATATGTAATAAGGCCCCGGGAACATTTAACAAGCCACAAGGGTTAAAAACATAATATTTAATTAAAATAACCATAAAACATAAAATCATGTTAATTTGATTTTTATTATTTTATTGAAATCGAAAAAGGTTGAATTTGACTTGGAAAAGATTGAATTTGACTTGGAAAAGGTTGAATTTGACTTGGAAAAGGTTGAATTTGACTTGGAAATGCTATATATATATATATATATATATATATTATATATACGACCAAAATATTTTATTAAAAAACAAGATGATACAGTTATTTACAACAGTTTTTAAAGACTAATAAAAATCTGGTGGGCGCAACACACGACTTTTACTTAGGCCCGTTGTTAAAATCAAATTAAGTATTTTCAAATACAGTTAGCAATGAAATAAGTTTAAAGAATTAATTGAATTGTTTATCAATAAAAAATGTGTCCTATTAAAGAATGTATTATGAATGAATAAATAAAGCCTTTATTGCAAGGATAACATTTAAATTATAATATTTATTTTTAGTTCTAATATAATTGAAAAAAAAATCTATTATATTATTATCTAAAACAATTAGTTAGTTTTTCGGCCTTTTATCGCTCTTCATAAACTTTAACAAGTTTGGGTATAAGATATTTTTTTTTATATATTTATTTATAGTAATTTACAACTGTACTAAAGAATACAACCACTCAGTGGTAGCACTTCACTAACTATTTTAATACAGTAGGTCCCGAGGCCACCTTCTTTTCAGTCGCCTTGGAGGGTTATCAGGGATATCTGAGGAAGATAAATTACGGACAGGTGGGTTTGTGTGGGCAGGGAGTTTAGAATGGAAAGAGGAGTATCTATCACGGGCTATGTCTGCAACAAATGGGATGTTAAGGTCATAATGGAGGAGTTGATTTGTGACAAAATAAGGGGCATTCAGGATTTTGCGAAGGATTTTGGATTGTAAGGACTGGATGCGGGAGGAATTAGATGGTTTCGTAGAGCCCCAAAGCTCGATTCCATATGTCCAAATAGGTCTGATAATTGTGATGTAGATGAGTCTTTTGTAAGGGTATAAGATAATATTTTTTTCTAAAATCTATGACTTTCCAAAGGTATATTATAAATCTGTATTACTATTTTCATGTTTTTTTTGTTCAGTGGCACGACAGGACGTGCAGGCCCTGGGCCTCGCGGTATAATTTCACTCGCGTTTCTCGATGCAATTTGTAGGGTAGGGTCATCACTCCCTACGCCTAATTTTGTGAGTGGCCACCATTTGGCCGACGGGCCTCACATACCCGGAGGAGAGTGAATCCCCAAAAGCCCGCCGGGACTGGGATTCGAACTCACAACTTTAGCATGAGAGACTAGCGCTAGCCACTCTAACACAGGCTCCCCTCATGTGTTCAAAAACACAAAAATGCATAAAAAACATATTTTTGGTATTTTCTCTATTAGTTGGACATCGTATTTGTTCAAATTATATATTTACCCGCTTTTTCTCAGTTCTAAATAGATGATATAGTTATTCTTGTGGATTAGATATTTAGAATGTACAAAATGAAAGGTAGTTAGATAATTAGGTGATAAGATAAATAATTGAAATATTTTTTACAATATTATTATTTGCAATAGTATCAATCGTGAGAATTAGATTAAAAATAAATCCTTTCCCCCTGATGTTGCCTATAGTTCTTAAAATAAAGCTCCTTGTAAATATATCTAAAAATAAAGTAAACAAGCTAAAGTTGGATATAGTTGGCATTGAAGGGGAACTATCCAAGAGGCAGTGAGGTCGGAATATCTCACAGCCTTCTTCTAATCTCTAACCTCTTTGGAATCGATACTTCATCTTTTGCAAGGCTAGTATTTGTAACTAACTAATACTTCAAATTATATGTATTATCATATATTGTTTGTTTATTTATTTAACGTCATTTTATGCTACTAAGGTCAGAGATGGGCAAAATCGCATTCGGATATACGAATACGAATGCATTCGGGAAGATCGAGTTTTTAAAATACTAATACGAATGCAATCGTATTTAAAAAAAGAATACGAATGCATTCGTATTTCGAAAAAAAATACGAATACGAATATATAACAGATGGAGACGGATTTTTTTTTTTTTTTTTTTTTCTAAGCCCCAATGGTAGTTGTGGGTTGGAAATCGGAAATAGAGGAAGGAATGTAGGATCTCTTTTTATGCATTACATGCATTATAAGAGGGGAGAGAGGATACAAAAATTTTCGGTATATGGGAGCGAATGGGAGTCACGTCTAGTGATGGGGCTCACTAGTCTTTCAGAGTCAGTTAGTCAAGTTGTGGTTTCTCAGTCTAGTCTGAGGGTCCGTACATAGTCTTAAAC
The DNA here is from genome assembly GCA_023052935.1 of Piezodorus guildinii. Classification (NCBI taxonomy): domain Eukaryota; kingdom Metazoa; phylum Arthropoda; class Insecta; order Hemiptera; family Pentatomidae; genus Piezodorus; species Piezodorus guildinii. The sequence continues at coordinate 147,045,861 of CM041296.1, read as the reverse complement.
AGTGGGTTCGTGCAGTACCGGAGACTATCAAAGAATTTTATATGTCTCCGGGAGATGAACTCTGTCACGGTCGGAAGTTCGAAGATGTCGTGTATTTGTTCTGTCTTCGTCCTCTGTAGAGAAGTATGCCTCACTATTCGTCTGAGCACTCCATTTTGAAACTGCTGGAGCTTTTTTGCTATGGTTGGTGATATATTAGTTAGCATCGGTGCTCCGTATAGGAGTATTTAGCATAAGTGTATTTCCGTTGAAAACTGGAATTCGAAAATTTTCACAATAGCAATACTTTCCCTTAGTATATATAGTAAGTGAAAGTAAAAATTAACCATATCATCTTGAATATATATAGTTAAATATATATATATATATATATATATATATATATATATATATATATATATATATATATATATATATATATATATATATATAAAAGCATTTCCAAGTCAAATTCAACCTTTTCCAAGTCAAATTCAACCTTTTCCAAGTCAAATTCAACCTTTTCCAAGACAAATTCAACCTTTTCCAAGTCAAATTCAACCTTTTCCAAGTCAAATTCAACCTTTTCCAAGTCAAATTCAACCTTTTCCATTTCAAATTCAACCTTTTTCGATTTCAATAAAATAATAAAAATTAAATTAACATGATTTTATGTTTTTATGGTTATTTTAATTACACATTATCTTTTTAACCCTTGTGGCTTGTTAAATGTTCCCAGGGGCCTTTTTACATATAATTAGTCACGATTATAATAATAAGTATAACCGACACTTTAATTTATAGACATTTTCGATACAAGGTCTAGAGTCGGATTAGCGGGGGTCCGTTTTATTTTAGTTTTATAATCGTGGGCGAAAATATTATCAATAGAGGTTTATATTAACTTTTTCGTATTTATAGGATAGTAGGCTCAGTAGATACGTTCACAAAAGGTTCGATACCGATTATACTATTAATTTTAATCGCGCTCGCTCAAATATGGCTCTATTATAACTTTTTCGTATTTATTGGATACAAGGCTCAATAGCTCCGTTCCCAAAGGTTCGTTACCGATTACACTATTAATTTTAATCGCGCCCGCTTAAATATGGGTTTATTATAACTTTTTCGCATTTATTCGCTATTAGGCTCAATTACTGTGTTGCGGGGGGTTCGTTACCGATAATACTATTAATTTAAATCGCGCTCGCTCAAGAAGAGGTTTATTTTAACTTGTCCGTATTTACTGCATACTAGGCTCAGTCGCTGCGTAACCAAGGACTGGTTACAGATTATACTATTAATTTTAATTGCGCTAACTCAAGTAGAGGTTCATCAAATAAAAACGGACGTATAAAATGGTTCTGTTTAGCTGATTATTAAACTCCAAAATATTAACCAAAAAGATAACTTACTATCCTGATAAAAAAGATTAGCGGTAACCCAATAGATGAAAAGTTACAAAAAGCACGAAATAAATATACATTAAACCGACTGACTAAAAAAACATTAACACATTCACTAACAAAACACCTTAAAACACAAATACAGAAATTTGAGCGAGCGCGATAAAAATTAACAGTATAATCGGTAACGCGCCTTTGGGAACGCAACTACTGAGCCTAGTATCCAATAAATACGAAAAAGTTATAATAAACCCATATATGAGCGAGCGCGATAAAAATTAATAGTGTAATCGGTAACGAACCTTTGGGAACGGAGCTACTGAGCCTTATATCCAATAAATACGAAAAAGTTATAATAAAGCCATATTTGAGCGAGTGCGATTAAAATTAATAGTGTAATCGGTAAAGAACCTTTGGGAACGGAGCTACTGAGTCTTGTATCCAACAAATACGAAAAAGTTATAATAAACTCATATTTGAGCGAGCGCGATTAAAATTAATAGTGTAATCGAACCTTTGGGAACGGAGCTACTGAGCCTTGTATCCAATAAATACGAAAAAGTTAAAATAAACCTCTATTGATAATATTTTCGCCCGCGATTATAAAACTAAAATAAAACGGACCCCCGCTAATCCGACTACTAGACCTTGTATCGAAAATGTCTATAAATTAAAGTATCGGTTATACTTATTTTTATAATCGTGACTAATTATATGTAAAAAGGTCCCTGGGAACATTTAACAAGCCACAAGGGTTAAAAACATAATGTGTAATTAAAATAACCATAAAAACATAAAATCATGTTAATTTGATTTTTATTATTTTATTGAAATCGAAAAAAGGTTGAATTTGAAATGGAAAAGGTTGAATTTGACTTGGAAAAGGTTGAATTTGACTTGGAAAAGGTTGAATTTGACTTGGAAAAGGTTGAATTTGACTTGGAAAAGGTTGAATTTGACTTGGAAATGCTATATATATATATATATATATATATATATATATATATATGTGTGTGTGTGTGTGTGTGTGTGTGTGTGTGTGTGTGTGTGTGTGTTAAACGAATTTGATGTAAAATGTACGGATGAAAGCTAAAGTATTATCTTTAACACAATTACAGTTAGTTTGGAGTGATGAAAAACTGATAAAATTAACTAGTTTTCGTTAATAATATAATGTACTATGTAATAAAACACACGTTTCTCTCGAAACTTAATGTAATAAATTCTTCAAATATGTTTCATCTCTAACCCTACCTAAAATTTCTTAAATTGATTTTAACTCCCGTGGTGAGTGAAAGTAGTATTTTGCACGCACCAGATTTTTTTTCGATTTTCGAGGACATGTGTTTTTGTTTAGAAATAACTTTAAACTTGGATAGAAGTCGAATCTTAGATCAAGGTTACGATATTCTTAGCTGGCTCACCTATTAAATAAATCGTATTCTTTTATCTATAAAATATGTTCATATTTAATATATATTTAAATAATTATTGTAGTTGAAAAAATAAATAATAACTTCAATACAATACAACAAAATCAGCTAACCAGAAGAGCCACTATATAAAATGCATTATGCAATTTTTTATGATTTTTAAAAATGACTCCAACGATTTTGATTAAACTCAGTATATATATGTAGAATTTAATGGACTTCAATACGATGTAGGTTTCACTATACTTCAAATTGTCTGACAGGGCTTAAAACTTATTAGTTTATACTTTCTTCTGAAGTGTCTCTAATTTTATATATTCAATAAAAATGACCATATCATCTTGTTGACATTGATGAAAAACTGGTGAATATACAAGATGAACTAATTTGATAACCAACTAAGGAGAAAATGTTTTTTACTTTCACTTACTATAGCATTTCCAAGCCAATTGTAACCTTTTCCAAGTCAATTGTAACCTTTCCAAGTCAATGTAACCTTTTCCAAGTCAATGTAACCTTTCCATTTCAAATGTCACCTTTTCCATTTCAATGTAACCTTTTCCAAGTCAAATGTAACCCTTTCCATTCAATGTCACCTTTTCCATTTCAAATGTCACCTTTTCCAAGTCAAATGTCACCTTTTCCATTTCAAATGTTACCTTTCCAAGTCAAATGTCACCTTTTCTTCACTTCTAGCCTTAAATATTCCGTTTTATTTATTTATTTATTGAAAAATAATTAGTTTAATTAAAATGATGACTTTTTTAATAATTTTGGCATATCCTATCGCTATTTTTTTCTGTTTTTTAGATATTTGATAACGAGTTCTGTTTTTTACGAACTAATATTTAAAAAAATTAATTATTGTCTATTTAGTTTTAAGATAGTTGTTGATTTTGAATTTTTAGAGGGAAGGGATACTTTTTGGGAATAATTAATGTGTTTTCGGGTATTATAATTACGTTTTTCGAGATGTATTTTTTATTGCTCGCGTGCATATTAACTCGCATTTGCTTTTAATGTTTTTTATTGATATAGGGATTAATTAATGTGCTTTCGGGTGGTTATGATTACGTTTTTCGAGCGGTATTTTTTATCGCTCGCGTGCAAATTAACTCGCGTTTACTTTTAATGTTTTTTATTGATATAGGGATTAATTAATGTGTTTTCGGGTATTATAATTACGTTTTTCGAGCTGTATTTTTTATCGCTCATGGGTATTTCAACTCGGATTTACTTTTTATGTTTTTTATTGATATAGGGATTAATTATTGTGCTTTCGGGTGGTTATGAATAGGTTTTTTAAGCTCTATCTTTTATCGCTCATGGGTATTTCAACTCGCATTTACTTTTGATGTTTTTTATAGATATATAGGTTATTAATTGTATTTGCGGGTCTTGTAATTACGTTTTTCTAGCTGTATCTTTTTATCGCTCATGGGTTATTTAACTCGCAATTACTTTTTATGTTTTTTATTGATATAGGGATTAATTAATGTGTTTTCGGGTATTATAATTACGTTTTTCGAGATGTATATTTTATCGCTCGCTGGCATATTAACTCGCATTTATTTTTAATGATTTTTATTGATATAGGGATTAATTAATGTGCTTTTGGGTGGTTATGAATACGTTTTTTGAGCTCTATCTTTTATCGCTCATGCGTATTTCAACTTGCAATTACTTTTAATGTTTTTTATTGATATAGGGATTACTTAATGTGCTTTCGGGTGGTTATGATTACGTTTTTCGAGCTGTATTTTTTATCGCTCATGGGTATTACAACTCGCATTTACTTTTAATGTTTTTTATTGATATAGGCATTAATTGTTGTGCTTTCGTGTGGTCATGATTACGTTTTTTGAGCTCTATCTTTTATCGCTCATGCGTATTTCAACTCGCATTTACTTTTAATGTTTTTTATTGATATATAGGTTAGTAATTGTCTTTCCGGGTGTTGTAATTACGTTTTTTGAGCTGTATTTATTGTCGCTTGTTCGCATTCCAACTTGCATTCACTTCTAATCTTTTTATTGTTATAGGGGATCTATACTTGTGTTTTTGGGTGGTTATGAAAAAACTGTTTTTGGACTGCTTATTCTATAGCTCGGGCTCGTTTCAACTTAGAGCTAATATCATTTTATATTTTGATAGAGTGGTCTTTCTTTGTTTTTGTTTTAGGGGATTCTGATTACGTGTTTTGAACATTAATCTTTTATGCGCTTGGAAATTTCTACATACCTTAGATATTATGTTATAATTTGAAGTAAAAATTATTTGTTGTGTTTTTGCACGTTCTGATTACTTTTTTTAACTGGGTGTTACATCGCGATTGCGCATTGTTCTATATCACTTTTTATTTAAGGTAAAATGTGCACTAGCTATAAAAAAATGTCATAAACTCTATTAGTATTCCCCAAAACACTATAAACGATCCCTCTATCAAATATTTATGAAATAGGAACAGTAACTTAAAATGAGTAAAAGCGATAACAAATAAGGTTCAAATAATGTTATAAGAACACCCGAAAATAGAATAAACGATCCCTCAATTAAATTATCAGATAATTGTAAGAACAAGTGAGAAAGTGGGTCCTTTTTAAATATTTAGTTGAACTTAAAACTTAAAACTTACTCAGGACCCTATAAAAAGGAACTATAACTAATCCTTTTATAAAAAAATAATAATAAAAATATTAAATAAAAATAAATAAATAAAAAAAAGCTAAATGATGTATATTCCAACAACGTTATAATGAGAACTAAAAGCAAAATAATCAATCCCAATATCCATCAAAAACTTAATCATAACCACCCGAAAGCACAATAATTAATCCCTATATCAATAAAAAACATAAAAAGTAAATACGAGTAGAAATACCCATGAGCGATAAAAAATACAGCTCGAAAAACGTAATCATAACCACCCGAAAGCACATTAATTAATCCCTGTATCAATAAAAATCATTAAAAATAAATGCAAGTTAATATGCAAGTGAGCGATAAAATATACATCTCGAAAAACGTAATTATAATACCCGAAAACACATTAATTAATCCCTATATCAATAAAAAACATAAAAAGTAATGCGAGTTGAAAAACCCATGAGCGATAAAAAATACAGCTCAAAAAACGTATTCATAACCACCCGAAAGCACAATAATTAATCCCTATATCAATAAAAAACATAAAAAGTAAATGCGAGTTGAAATACCTATGAGCGATAAAAAATACAGCTCAAAATACGTAATTACAAGACCCGCAAATACAATTTATAACCTATATATCTATAAAAAACATTAAAAGTAAATGCGAGTTGAAATACCTATGAGCGATAAAAAATACAGCTCGAAAAACGTAATCATAACCACCCGAAAGCACATTAATTAATCCCTGTATCAATAAAAATCATTAAAAATAAATGCAAGTTAATATGCAAGTGAGCGATAAAATATACATCTCGAAAAACGTAATTATAATACCCGAAAACACATTAATTAATCCCTATATCAATAAAAAACATAAAAAGTAATGCGAGTTGAAAAACCCATGAGCGATAAAAAATACAGCTCAAAAAACGTATTCATAACCACCCGAAAGCACAATAATTAATCCCTATATCAATAAAAAACATAAAAAGTAAATGCGAGTTGAAATACCTATGAGCGATAAAAAATACAGCTCAAAATACGTAATTACAAGACCCGCAAATACAATTTATAACCTATATATCTATAAAAAACATTAAAAGTAAATGCGAGTTGAAATACCTATGAGCGATAAAAAATACAGCTCGAAAAACGAATTCATAACCACCCGAAAGCACAATAATTAATCCCTATATCAATAAAAAACATTAAAAGTAAATGCGAGTTGAAATACCCATGAGCGATAAAAAATACAGCTCAAAATACGTAATTACAAGACCCGCAAATACAATTTATAACCTATATATCTATAAAAAACATTAAAAGTAAATGCGAGTTGAAATACCCATGAGCGATAAAAAATAGAGCTCAAAAAACTTAATCATAACCACCCGAAAGCACAATAATTAATCCCTATATCAATAAAAATATAAAAAAGTAAATTTTAGTTAAAATAAACGAGGGCGATAAAAAATACCGCTCGAAAAACGTAATCATAACCACCCGAAAGCACATTAATTAATCCCTATATCAATAAAAAACATTAAAAGCAAATGCGAGTTAATATGCACGCGAGCAATAAAAAATACATCTCGAAAAACGTAATTATAATACCCGAAAACACATTAATTATTCCCAAAAAGTATCCCTTCCCTCTAAAAATTCAAAATCAACAACTATCTTAAAACTAAATAGACAATAATTAATTTTTTTAAATATTAGTTCGTAAAAAACAGAACTCGTTATCAAATATCTAAAAAACAGAAAAAAATAGCGATAGGATATGCCAAAATTATTAAAAAAGTCATCATTTTAATTAAACTAATTATTTTTCAATAAATAAATAAATAAAACGGAATATTTAAGGCTAGAAGTGAAGAAAAAGGTGACATTTGACTTGGAAAAGGTAACATTTGAAATGGAAAAGGTGACATTTGACTTGGAAAAGGTGACATTTGAAATGGAAAAGGTGACATTTGAAATGGAAAGGGTTACATTTGACTTGGAAAAGGTTACATTTGACTTGGAAAAAGTTACATTTGACTTGGAAAAGGTTACAATTGACTTGGAAATGCTATATATATATATATAGTAAGGGAAAGTATTGCGATCGTGGAAATTTTCGAATTCCAGTTTTCAACGGAAATACACATTTTAGGGTCCCCTGAGTCCAAATAACCAAGTCCCGCAAAAAGGTCTGTTACCAGAAGAGGCACTTTATGCCATGCATTTTGCACCTTTTTTCGATTTTCTCAAAAACGGTTCCTACGATTTTGATTAAACTCGTTATATTGATATAAAATTTAATGGACTTTAATATCATGTAGTTTTCATTCTGAATAAAATGGTATGAGAGGGCTTAAATGCCGATATTTTACATTTTTCTCACGTAAAGTACCTTTAATTTTGTAGATTTTATAAAAATAAATATATCATCTTGTAACTACCGTTGAAAAACACACAAATATATAAAAGTTGAACGAATTCGATATCTAACGAATATCTAAAGGAGAAAACTGAAAAATATATTTTTTAATGCAATTTATTTATTTTGAACATAGCAATAGTAATGTATCATTGGAAAGCTAAAGCTTTTAGAATAAATATTATCTAATGCACAAACTTGTAAAAGTTAATAGAGAGTGATGAAAAGCAGATAAAACTGATTATTTTAGATAATAATATAATAGATTTTTAATAACACACATGTGTCTATAGAAATTTAATTTGATTAATTCTTTAATAGTTTCACGTATTTTTATCTCCAACTGTGATTGAAAATTCTTTCATTAATATTAAAAATGGAGTTAAGTGAAAGTCGTGTGTTGCCCGCACCAGATTTTTTACATAAGCACAGTTATATAGATGTAAAATATACCCCGTTGGAAAGCAAATGGTTTTATCTTATATACAAAATGGTATAAGGTAATGGAGACTGATGAAATCGGATAAAACTAACTGCTTGTAGTTAATAAGTAATATTTTCTAGTCTTATATTATTTAATCATTAACCATCATATGTTTCCAACGAAAAAGAATTTAATTCTTTAAATTTTTGACTACTACAACTGTGGCTAATCGGACGATGGTTACAGTGGGAGTTCTAAATTTTGCCTATCCAGGTTTAATTAGGATAGAGATATTTAACGAGTACCTTACATCGAACAGGCTCGGAACCACCATTTTACGCCTATTCGAAAAGACGGCATAAACAGAGATTGTTTACTTCCTTATAAATCCTAGGTCCTTTAGCCGGGTTTCACCCTTTGACCTGGCTGTTATACTAGTTACTACCCCTCAGGTGACTTTCAACATTAACTTCATTAAATGAGAAAGATGGTTGGGGGTGCGGTCATAAATTAAAAACATAAATTGTCATAAAACATAAATTATTTTTTATTCATACTGTTTCTCTTTTGTAATGACTATATTATTTTTTTTTTATTTTTTTTTTCTTTATATATATTACCTATACTCTTAACTATGTTTTTAATATATTACCGTCATATATCAACTCAAAATTGTCAATATTTAAAATTTTAATTGTTCACATATTTTTCCTTTATCATTTTTTTCATTTGCTTAGTCTCTCTTTATATATTCTCATTACAATATTATCATCTCAATTATGTTTACTTCCATACTTTATAACTATCATCTTAATTTTGTTTATTTCCATACTTTATAACTGTCACCTTATTTCCATACTTTATAATTGTCATCTTATTATCATTTTACATTTAATATTATTTATGTTCCCATAATTTATTACTGTCATATTATTATTATATACCTAACGCATTATTAAGTCTATAATTACATTGGTTGTTATCTTGTTTCTTTTAGCCCTGATGAAGGCCCACATTGTAGGCCGAAACGTCGGCACATAATTAAAATAATACTTATTTTAAATGTGTGTTTTTAATTTATGACCGCACCTCCAACCATCTTCCTCATCTAATTTCTCAACGGTCAACAAAACTCCATCATTATAACTTCATTAAAAGTTGTTGAATTTATTTTAACAACGGAGGTAATTGGAAGTCGTGTTTTGAACGCACCGCATTTTTTAAGCTAATTTTACTGTTGCATCAAGCTCCAGATCCTAAAATAGCCTGATTGATCCGATGAAAACAACCCATTCTTTCTACTCAGGCCAAAAGCTAAAAATAAAATCAGAATGGACAATTAAGCGTTTCTTTTTTTATATAAATACAAATACCTTTGATAATATGCCAAGCCTATAAAACGGTTTGAGAATTTCGTTTTTTTTTTTCTGTTTCTCACTTTCAAAGGTTGGCTAATCTCATTGCCTGTAAGAAGATCGATCTGTCATTGAGATATCCATCCTTAAGGATTCCAAACAGGATGCGATCCAGCGTTTGCTGGTTCCGGAGTCACGAAACGTCAGAGTGCACTGATCTCGGTGTTATTGTAAATATTGTAAGGACAATGGGAATTATTGACAAATATTGCGGAGGTGGTGGTCACTTTCAGCGCGTTTCATTCCGAAAATTGAACGTTTGCAGTTTAATTATATACACTTGACTTCTCTTATCCTTTAGGAAATTCTGTTAAAAATAATATTTATCGTAGAAGCAGATAACAGAATAAAAGAAAAGATATTCAAAGATGTTTAATATGTTTTTCTTATTATTAATCAATATTATTATTTAAAAATCTGGTACTTTCTTTTACTTTCCTTCCTTCTTTAAGAGTAAACACGATAATAGATTTTACTCTCACTTACCTATATATGAAATATATATATTGGGTTGTTTAATATATATATATATATATAAAGTTGGGTTGTTTTACATGAAATGTCCGTTTTTATAGTTTCAGAAATACATAAAGGATTTTGCAGGTCTCTGTTGTTATCTTCCGAATGTTTACATATTTAAAGTAAACAGTTATTAATCCTCTATCTTTCTATTATAAACATTAGCTTCCCAATCAATTACTCACTTTTTAGTAGACCTCCAAATATGAACATGGAAACATGCGATTTTCGAATTATATTTTTTTACGAGTTTAAACTCGGCTATTCAGCAGCTGAAGCCGCTAGAAATATTTGCAAGGCGTTTGGGGAGGGGAGTGTTAATGAACGGACCATTCGCCGTTTGTTTGCCAAGTTTTCAGCTGGGGATATCGACTTGGAAAACTTGCCCCGAGGAAGACCTCCTTCCGTAATAGACCCGATGTCCTCAAACATACAGTAGAAGGAAACCTCTACCAAACAGTTAAAGGACTCTCAGTACAACTAAATGCAAGTGCATCTACCGTTTCCAGACATTTAAAGTGTATTGGGAAAGTAAAAAAGCTCGATACATGGGTACCTTATGATCTCACTGAGCGGCAGCTAGACCCCATGTTTCAAAACATACCATGCAAAAATTGAAAGAACTGGGCTACGAAGTTCTTCCGCACCCACCATATTCTCCCGAGTTGTCTCCAACAGATTACCACCTGTTCAGGAATTTACACAACTTCGTCAAAGGAAAACTTTCTGAAAATGATGATCAAGTGAAAAGTGCTTTTTTATAGTTTCTGAAATACATAAAGGATTTTGCAGGTCTGTTGTTTTCTTCCAAATGTTTACATATTTAAAGTAAACAGTTACTAATCCTCTATCTTTGTATTATAAACATTAGCTTCCCATATATTCGAGTAATATTTTTGTACGAGCTTAAACTCGGCCATTCAGCAGCTGAGGCTGGTAGAAATATTTGCAAGACGTTTGGGGAAGGGAGTGTTAATGAACGGACCAATCGCCGTTGGTTGGCTAAGTTTTCAGCTGAGGATATCGACTTGGAAAACTTGTCCCGAGGAAGACCTCCTTCCGTAATAGACAACGATGTCTTCAAACATACAGTAGAAGGAAACCCCTACCAAACAGTTAAAGGACTCAGCACAACTAAATGAAAGTGCTTCTACCGTTCCAGACATTTAAAGTGTATTTGGAAAGTAAAAAAGTTCGATACATGGCTACCTCATGATCTTACTGAGCGGCAGCAAGACCCCATGTTTCAAAACATACCGTGCAAAAATTGAAAGAACTGGACTACGAAGTTCTTCCGCACCCACCATATTCTCCCGACTTGTCTCCAACAGATTACCATCTGTTCAGGAATTTAGACAACTTCGTCAAAGCAAAACTTTTTGAAAATGATGATCAAGTGAAAAGTGCGTTTTCAGATTTTGTTTCACTTCAAAGCTCAGAGTTTTTCAGTTCGGGGATTCAGTTGCGGAAAATGTGTAGAAAAAGAAGGTAAAAACTTCGAATAAAATTATCTTGTTTTCATATCGTATTTTTAATAAAAATCCATTACCTTGAAATCGGGAATTTCATGTGACACCACCCAATAGTAAGGGAAAGTATTGCTAACGTGAAAATTTTCGAATATTTTTTTTTACAGTTTTCTCCAGAAATACCTGTTTTAGGGTCTCCTGAGCCCGAATAGGTCTTGAACGGTGTTGTTAAAAACTGAATTTTCATATTTTAAAAGCGAATATACCCGAGATGGTAGAGCAGCTTTTTACGTATTATCCGCAGGATAGCATAAGCAGAATAAAAAAAAAATCCTAAGGGCATTTGCCGGGTATGGAACTCGTGACCTTGGGCATAGGCTCACCGCTAAACCACTGGTAACCTCCAATATTGTTTTTTGTTAGGCCTCATAAATACTGCTTTCACAAAAATTGCATTACGAGAAGTACAAATTATTAATGCTTTTAAAATGAAATTTTATATAAGGTAGATCTAATACTCTTTAAAATAGTTTGGCAGGGCGTTATTTGCCGATTTTTACTTTCACTTATTTATATATGAAATATATAGTAAGGGAAAGTATTGCGATCGTGAAAATTTTCGAATTTTTTTTTCAGTTTTCACCGGAAATACATGTAATGCGATCTTGAAAATATTTACCGAAAATACACGTTTTAGACTCTTCTGAATCGAAATCACCAGGTACCTCCAAAAGGTCTGTGGGTGTGTTTTTTACGATTTTCTCCAAAACGGCTCAAACGATTTTGATTAAACTCTATATATCGATGTAAAATTTAATATATTTTATTTTGATGTAGGTTCCCTTCTTATAGAAATAGTCTGACAGCGCTAAAATGCCGATTTTTCTAAATACTCTTTTTCTAATTTCCTTTAATTTTGTAGATTCGAAAAAAAGACTCATATCATATTGTTAGCATTGATAAAAAACGGGCTAATGTCGTGTGTTGCGCGTACGAGATTTTTAACATGCGATGAACATGGCATTATGCCGTAAGTGAAAAGATGGGAAAATGTCTTATTGAATAAGGGTTAATCATTTTTAGATTTTTATTATATCCCACTCCATCCTAGCACCGTGCTCACAACTTACTAAGATGACACTTGTGTGTTATCCGTCCATAATGATCCAACCGCTGCATCCCAAATCCTTCAGTCCCACATCACAGCCATTGAGGAATGGTGTCAGAACTGGAAGATTAAAATAAATCCTAAAAAAATCCCACCAAATTACCTTTACCCTTCGTCGAAAACCGAAGACCACCTGCCCTACCGTATCCTTTAATAATACGCCTCTAATACCTGTTGTTTGATCAGCTGATGCGCTCGATGATAACAGTCATACGTTACTTCGTCTCTCAGATTTTTGCTTTTTTCAGTAGGAATTCGCTTGAGTTCAGTCTGGAAAACATCATTAGACCTCAGGAATACTGCAGCAGTGAATATTGGAGAAATTTCGGTAAGCAAAGTTATAATTTACTTTGTACAATCACGAAAAAGTGAAAGGAGGGTCACTGATCAGATGATTGCCGCTAGCTCGGCAAGCTCGGGCTTGCTTTTATTTTCCTTATCTTTCTTTTATTTATTTTTTTCCTTCTTATTCTTATTCCATTATATATTTATTCCTATTTATTTTTTTAATCAATGCGATATTTTCATCAAGTGATGTCCTCGAAAGTTACAAGTAAAAGATCTAGATCTGCAGGTTCAAACTCGTCTCCCACAAAATAGAGACCTCGCCGTGATAATAATAAAAAAATGATTCCACCAGCGACTGCTTCAGCTACCTCTTTAGGATCTGAACCACAGCCTAGCACATCATCACAAGGATTATCTGAAGAATCGCCGTTTTTTACACCGAACCCATTTCAGATCCTTCAAATTGAAAAAGAAACAATGGAATCTTCTCCTATACCAAAAGAACCACAACCTCCACCAATATTTGTTAAAAATATTAAAAACTTTCAACTACTGTGTGCGCATCTAAATAAATTAACCGATCCTAACAGTTATTATTGTATAAGTAGAACCAGTGATACTAAAATATCCCCGACTACCGCCGAAACCTACAGAAAAATAGTGAAATATCTGACGGAGACCAAAGCTGATTTTCATACATATCAGTTACGCCAGGAGAGAGCTTTAAGGGTTGTAATTAGAAACCTACACCCTTCGACACCAGCAGCAGCTATCCAAGAAGAACTGACGGAGATAGGCTATAAAGTGCGGCAAGTCACCAACGTCCTAAAAGATAAAATTCCACTGCCTCTATTCTTTGTGGACTTGGAGCCATCAGCAGGAGTCGAAAAAATTTATGACCTCAATAGATTATACTATACTAGTGTAAGAGTTGAAAAACCTTACACTAAGAAAGAAATAGTACAGTGCCATAATTGTCAGGCATATGGTCATACTAGAAGTTATTGTCACCACATACCACGCTGTGTGAAATGCGGTGAACAACATAAGTCAGAAGAATGTACAAGACCAAGATCAACACCCGCTGTTTGTGCTCTGTGCCTCAAGGACCACCCGGCTAGCTACAAGGGATGTCAAATCTACAAGAACCTCAAAAGCAGATACCAAAAACCTCAGAATCTGGATGAAACAGCTGAACCGATCAGAAGCAGAAGACAACCTTCAAAAACAATTGATTCCAATGTTACTTTTGCCCATCTACTTGGAGGTGGGAACCAGAACAAAGAGGCCGAGGCCCTGCCGGAACAACGCACACTTCAAAATCCTCAAACCGTTCCACAACCAGCTATTCCTCAAAATTTACCCAACCCTCAAAAACCTCATCCGCATCAAATTTCTCATATTCCTCCTCCATCAAATGTCTCAGACCTTACAAGTTTGATGACATCCTTCATCACTGAAATCAAATCCCTCGTTATGCCGCTAATATCACTACTTACTAATCTAGTATCAAACTTAATCCCTTCCTTAAAAAATCCTCAAATGACTTAACCTAACTCCTTATCCATTCTCCTATGGAATGCGAATGGTGTTAGAAATCATACTGACGAACTTACAGCTTTATTGCAAGACAGAAACGTTGACGTAGCACTTATTACTGAAACTAGACTAACCACTAAACAGTTCTTCAAAATACCTCAATACGTAACATACCGTACGGACCACCCAGACGGCAAAGCCCATGCCGGTACTGCTGTCATTGTGCACCAGTCCCTCTCTCATCACTTACTCCCACTTCCTACCTATGATTTCCTACAAACCATAGCCATAGTAATCAAAACTTTTTCCTTTCCGGTAACCCTTACATCAGCATATTGCCCTCCCAAACACTCCATTTCCAACACCGAATTTTTATCCTTTCTAAATTCCTTAGGAAATCATTTCATTCTGGGTGCAGACTTAAATGCCAAGCATCAACAGTGGGGTTCGAGAACCACGAATTCTCGTGGACGAAATTTGCTGTCTGCACTCAACTCCCGTCATTTCAATCTCCTACCTCCTGATTCCCCTACCTACTGGCCAACCGATCCCAACCGTAATCCTGACATCCTTGACTTCTTCATTCACAGCGGATTAGGCTCCCTCAACTTATCTGTAACTCGACTTGATGAACTATCCTCAGACCATAGTCCACTGATCCTAAAAGTATCTCTCACTCCAATTCCAAAACCTATCCCACCGTCATTTATCCGAGGCCCTGTCAACTGGAACCTATTTCGCCAAATTCTGACCGATAATATTAACCTCAGAGCGACCCTCAAAACCCCAGAAGACCTTGACGATTCCGTCTACTCCTTCACCACCGCCATTCAGCAAGCTGTCTGGACTGCCTCCTCTCCTAAGCACTCCAATATAACTCCTCACCAAAACCATTTGCCTCAACACCTTACAGACCTAATCCATGCAAAACGCCGTGCCAGATCATTATGGCAGCGCACCCGACACCCAACAGATCGCCGCTCCTATAACTTCTATTGTAGACAATTGAAGCAGGAGTTGGCGACCTTCCGTTCCCAGTCCTTTAATTCCTACCTCTCCTCTCTGTCAGCTAGTCACAATTCCCTGTGGAATGTCACGAAGAAGATTTTAAAATCCCATCAAGTTTCCCATCCTCTCCGGCGTGGTGATGACTCCTGGGCTGCGTCTGATGAAGATAAAGCCGAGGAATTCGCCACACACCTCTCCAAAGTATTCACTCCTCACCCGGAATCCCAAAGCAATCATACCGCAGCAGTACAAGACTTCCTTTTGTCACAATACCTCTTTCCCTACCTCCTAAAGCTATTAATCCCTCTGAGGTTAAATATCTTCTCCAGAATCTGACCCTCCGTAAATCTCCTGGACATGATCTCCTTACCCCCCAGATCCTCCGTCAACTTCCCCAGAAAGCTATTATATTCCTAACCTATATCTACAACTGCATCCTACGCACCACCTATTTTCCTCTCTTGTGGAAACATTCCACAATCATTCTCTTCCTAAAACCAGGTAAACCTTCCAGCAACACTTCATCTTACAGACCTATTAGTCTACTCCCCATCCTCTCAAAAGTCTTTGAAAAACTCCTTCTAAAACGAATCCTGCCTATATTAGAATCACAAAATCTTCCTTCCCATCAGTTTGGTTTCCGTGCTCATCATTCCACTGTTCAACAAGGACTCCGAGTTGTAGACCATATTTCCTCAGCCCTTGAATGCAAAGAGTATTGTTCTGGTGCGTTTCTGGACATAGCGCAAGCTTTTGACCGGGAATGGCACACCGGATTATTATTCAAGCTTAAAACGCATTTACCCCAGTCTCTATACCTCATTCTACGATCCTATCTCTCAAACCGCTCCTTCCGAGTTCGCTGTGGTGTAGAATTTTATAACTTTTATCCCATTGAGGCCGGTGTTCCTCAAGGCAGCGTCTTGGGACCCGTCCTCTACATCCTTTACACTGCTGATATTCCTAATCATCCTGACACCTTTCTGGCAACATTTGCAGATGACACCGCCATCCTATCATCCAATTCCGATCCTGAAATAGCATCCTTAATCCTGCAAAGACACCTTTGTCTTATCGAGGACTGGTGTAATGCTTGGCGTATTAAGGTTAATGAAAGCAAATGCACCCACGTCATCTTCACACTTCGACGCAAATCCTGTCCAATGGTTCATTTCAATTCCATACCGCTTGCTTCCTCAGACACAGTCCGGTATCTTGGCTTACTACTAGACAAAAGATTGACGTGGAACCCACATACAAGACTTAAACGAAAAGAACTCAACAGACGATTCGGACAGTTATACAGACTACTAAACAGAAAATCTAAGCTTACAGTTGAGACCAAATTATTACTTTACAAGACAATACTGAAGCCAATCTGGACCTACGGACTTGAACTGTGGGGGACAGCTAAACGTTCTAACATCAAACGCATTCAATCCTTTCAATCCAAAGTCCTGCGAATAATAGTAAATGCTCCTTATTATGTATCCAACTATACCTTGCACCACGACCTTAATGTTCCATTTATTTCAGACCTGATTCCATCTAAATTTTCCAAATTCCACCAGAACCTCATTCATCATCCTAATCCTCTAGCACAATCCCTATCCAGCTCCACTCATCCATACAACCCTCCTAGAAGGTTGAAACGGCAGTGGCCCTGAGACATACTGTAAACATCTATTCTGGAGTTCTGACACTGGTCAGATTCTCCTCTCATGTGCGGTGTGATTGTGGCTGTGGCGCCCTCACTTAGCTTCCGCTGGCTCTCACCAGTGATGCGGCTGAGAGGGAGGCGCTGGGATCCTTTGGACTCTGCTTGTCCTTCCACAAGTGGGGGACAAGCCCCGTCCGGGGTTCCCGAGCTGATTGTAAATATTGTACATAGGTATGAATGAGACATGTTTTGTTTATTTATTTGTTAACTTCATTTATTTGTATTTATTTTGTCTATAGATTTTGTTATTGTATACGTTTATTTATTTTGATTTATTTTATGTAATTTGACTTTCCTTTTGTTTATATTGTAAATATTGTATGAATGAGATCCTGTAGCACTATTATTATTGTCTATTATGACAAATTGTAATATATACGAATAAAAAAAAAAAAAATAAATAAAAAAAAAAAATACCTGTTGAACAAATCCGATACCTAGGACTCCATCTTGACAAACGTCTTACATGGAATCCTCACACGAGAAAAAACCGATTACTACAACACTTACTCAACAAACGTTCATAACTTCCAATTCTCTACAAAAAGCTCATTTATATGACTGTCATCAGACCCATCTGAACATATGGAATCGAGCTTTGGGGCTCTACTAAGCCATCAAATTCCTCCCGCATCCAATCCTTACAATCCAAAATCCTAAATGCTCCTTATTTCGTCACAAATAAAATCATCCATAACGACCTTAATATCCCATTTGTAGCAGACCTTTTTCGTACCAGATGTACCACTTTTAATTCCAAACTCCCAACCCATATAAACCCTCTTGTCCGCAACCTATCAACCTCACATATTCCTCACAACCCTCCGAGGCGATTGAAAAGAAGTTCTACCGCTGGGTAGTTTCTTCACAAGCCTTTTACGCTCTTTATTATAATTCATCACTTTTATTTATTATATTTATGTAATATAAAGTTACGGTTTTCCTCAATTCAGTAACCCTGCAATGGGTGCATTTATTTCTACGCGAACCATCTTGCGATACAACGCGTATTTTTATTACATAATATAAATTATGTTACAGAACATTAAGTTACAGAATATAAAAAAATGTATAATAATAACTGGTAAATAAAACTAATAAATATAAACTGATAAATTAATCATTTTTTATAACGAATTAACAAAATATACTAACTAATTGACAAAACAAAGAAACCAGCAACAAATAATAAATAATTCATTTGTTACTTTATACAAACTAACTAACTAATTGACTAGTATTAGTAACAGTGAAAAGAAATAAAATAAAATTAATAACGAGTTATTGCCTTTTGCTATTAATCTAATTCTGCATAGTCCACCCGGTCCACAAATTCATCAAATTTTGAAAAATATTTTGTAAGAAGGTCACACTTCGAAGGCGGCCATTGGTCTCCGTTTAGTAGGACTGTTGAGATCAGTTTGTGTCAATGTTTGTCCAGTTTACTGCAATCGAATAAAAGATGGTCGTATGTCTGTTCGCTTTGACCGTCCCACTTACAGATTTTGTCGTATGTTAGTTCGAATCGAAATAAATAGCTTCTGGCTCCTCCATGTGCCGTCAGGAATTGTGTCAGTTTGTAGGATATTTTTTTAAGTTTAGTTCGATCGTCAATTGTTTTTATGAAGTCATAGGTGTGTCTACCTTTTGTTGAAATGGTCCATTTCGTATTCCACTTCTGCCTTGTTTTCATTGACAGAAAGTGTTTGATGGCGCTGATCGGTGCCTTGTCGTATGCTATCGGGAAAGCGGTGTCTCTTGCCGCCGTTTTAGCCGCTTCATCCGCTAGTTCGGATATTTTTTTAAGTTTAGTTCGATCGTCAATTGTTTTTATGAAGTCATAGGTGTGTCTACCTTTTGTTGAAATGGTCCATTTCGTATTCCACTTCTGCCTTGTTTTCATTGACAGAAAGTGTTTGATGGCGCTGATCGGTGCCTTGTCGTATGCTATCGGGAAAGCGGTGTCTCTTGCCGCCGTTTTAGCCGCTTCATCCGCTAGTTCGGATATTTTTTTAAGTTTAGTTCGATCGTCAATTGTTTTTATGAAGTCATAGGTGTGTCTACCTTTAATAAATACCTGCATAATATAATATACAGTTGTAAAATTCAATAAAATATAAATAAAAAAGATTTTTATTTATATGATACATCGAATTTTATTTTCCTCTGAAAAACCGAAAGGACTCATTTGCCAACCTGATATTTACGAGGTTTGAAAATCCGTTTTTAGAAATTATTATACTCGAAATCATAGATAATACTCCAATTAGCACTGCCTTATTGACATTGGTTCTAATCCATCCGACCTCCCTTTGATGAGCCTCTGACAAGTGAGAAATGAAGGTTAAAGCTTGTAAATGCCCTGCTTTGCATATTCAATAAGAGCCACAGCGATGGGTATCAACGCTGTAATGGTGGCTAACTATCGGTGCTAACATATTCATCGGCACGCCTCTCACCATTACCGACCTCTTAGTTCTTCATTCTCCCGGGTTATTGCCATCATTAACGATTAATTCACCGATCGCTTGGCGTCACGCGTTTCCTGATTTATATCGTGTTTATCGAATCATGCGTGTAGTGCGATGGAGGGCCACACATAGAACTTTAATATGAGATAGTTTCATTTGCACAGTCCGTTATAACATGGCCAAACTAACGACCACATAACAGTAATAACTTGAAAGATATTTTATTCTGTCAGAAATTACAAATGTGAAGTCTAACTTTGTCACTAATAAACTCCAAAGTTCCATATGTTACTGAATTAGCCCGATCAATCATTCCATGAAAAACTCCATTTCCACTCTAACCCACAAGTTTCTATCCTAGCATCCTCTTCCCTTCCTGATAATCCTCCGAGGCGCCTGAAAAGAAGATGGTCATGAGACCTTCTAGTTTAAAATACTTTTAGAGTGCTGCGAATGGGTAGTGCCTCTACATGTATTTCATGTCAGTTTACTATGTCCATCACATTCACTTGATGTATATAATACAGTTGTAAATATCAATAACTAAGCATAAAAACAAAAAAAACTTAAGACTTACCAACAGAAAATGTATAATTCTGCTCCTCTATAAGCTCGAAACCACCATTTTACGACTGATCCAAAGGATAGCATAAGCAGATTAAAAAAAAAAAAACCTCTAGCCATTTGCAGGGTTTGAACTCGTGATTTTGGGCTCATTTTTGTGATTTTCATAAAAGTTCAACCACTAAACCACTAGTGACCTCCTATAATTTTTTTTTTGTCATGCCTGACAAAGGCCAAATTTACTGCTTTAATACAGGTTTTTCACAAAAATTGGATAACCAATAATATAAATTATTAATGTTTTAAAAATGAATTTTAATATAAGATAGATTTTATTAAAATGATTAGTTTAATGGTGCGGTTAGTATTATTAGTATTAAATTTAATAGTTAGTATTAAAATAGTTTTTGAGGGCTTTACTTGCCGATTTTTACTTATTACTTATATATGAAATCGTGAATATTTTAGAATTCAAGCTTTCACTATTATTAGGCCGCGATCAACAGTCAGGTTTTTTTACACAATTTTCGGGGACCCATTTTATAAAGACTGGGTGGTTCCAAAGGTCTCCCTATCTTTTTGTTGCCTCACGGCTGATAAATAACACAATTGGGATATAGCAGCTTTATATCCCTAAGTTTGCGGATTCAAACCCGGCAGATGCCCCTAGTAGTGGGAAATCTCTGCTTAAGCTATATTTTGGAGAAGGCGTAAAGTTGTGGTCCGAAGCCTGTGCGATGTCAGGTACTCGTTAAAGATCCCTATCCTAATTAAACCTGGATAGGAAAAATTTAGGTCCCCCACTGTAGCATCGTCCGATTAGCCATAGTAGCATAAAGTGATAATAAATCAATAAAAAAACAATAATATCATATTATAATTATATTGCCATAGTCAGAATCGAACCCAGGACAGGATATTCGGAACCCAGTGCCCTACCAATAGACCCATCCCTCTATACTTGACAATCATAAAATTATATAATAAAAAGGAAAATAAAACTCTTAATTGATTGCTCTGTTCGATTCATCTTCGGGGTCCCTAAATACACCTCCGTGTCTCTTTTTTATGGCGAGTTGAAGTTGCTTTACCCTTCCAATCGTCGCAAGTATTAAAATCCTCTGTCCATCTCCGTTGTATAGGCTCCAGGCCTTCAGATTTATACAGTACGGCCTACCTAACTGCAAATTTCGACAGACCCTTTCTCATTCGATTGGAATTCTATCCCTCCTTCCATCCGTCACTCCAACTATCTTTCTATTGGGTTGATGCAAAATTAATGCAGGTTTCCTCTATTGCAATATCTTAATTCCAATTGTGTAAACAAAGCTAATCCTAACATTGATCATTATTATACCAAAACAAACCTTATCTAATACCCTCTCTTTCACCATGAATTTGTTTAGTAAAATCGTTTTGTTCAGTGTGTTCAAAGGTCTTGAATCGAAAATGTCAAAGTGCGATGATCGTCAAATTTATTTTTACGAATTTAAATTAGGGCGCAGCGCTGCGCAAACGGCTCGTAATATTAATGAAGTGTGGGGTCAGGGTGCTATTAATGAGTGCACGGTGCAGCGTTGGTTCCAGAAGTTTCGCAGAGGAGATTTCGACCTCGAAGACAAGGAAGGTCGGGGCCGTCATCTTGCTCTGGACAACGACCAGCTGAGGTCAAAAGTGGAAGAAGACCCAACCAAAACCACACGAGAAATGGCGGCGGAACTCGGAACTCAAAAATTGCAACGTCTTTGCCCAGCATTGATGAATCGGAAGGGGCCGATCCTGCTCCACGATAACGCCAGACCACACGTTGCACAACCAACGCTTCGACGACTGCACGAGTTGGGCTACGAAGTTCTCCAACATCCGCCTTATTCACCTGACCTCTCTCCTACAGACTTCCACTTTTTCAGGCATCTGGACAACTTTTTGAGGGAGAAAAATTTTCAAAACCAGGACGACATTGAAAATTCTTTTCGTGATTTCATTGAGTCCAGGGATTCGGATTTTTTTTCTGGTGGAATAAGAAAGCTTGTTGAACGGTGGCAAAAGTGCATTGATTCAGATGGAAATTATTTTGATTAAATATATATGGTTAAAGTAAAGATATGGCGTATTTACAATACCTACTAAAAACCTGCATTAATTTTGCATCAACCCAATACCTTCAAATCGCGCATATTTAATCACTTAATGAATATCCAGACTCAATAGAATTGTGAATAAGCTATTTATTTTTTTGTGGTTGTTGTTTTTTTTCACATTTAAATATGTTTAGTTTACATGAGTAATTCTAAACTTGTTTATTTTTATTTAATTTACTCTAAGACTCCAAAGCACATTTTGTATATTCTGTATATTTTATTCTAAAGGGACATGTTCCAGGATAATAAAGAATTTATTTATTATTATTATTCATTAATAATAAAAGATATAACAGATAACTATGCATAATTTCTTCCTCAATGGATATTTTAAAGATTTATCCCTCGCCATATAGCTTATGTGAGCTGTAAGGAAATGCAATCAAAGATTACGTATGTCATTGCTTGTTCCTTATTGCTTCATCAAGGAAATACGTCAATGGGAGTTGTAAATAATAGTGTGTGATGGGCACACAAAGTATTTATAAACTAGGAGTTAGTCATAACGTCATAAGATAAATACCGAATTGCAAATCTCTAAATCTTTGCTAATCAATTACGTATGATGCCATTTTTGAACTTAGTTCAGTTTGCATAAAATATTTAACCAGAAAACAATCTGCCAAATTGATTGTAATTTGGATCGTGTATTATTTAACATAGGTTATTATTAGTTGGGTCTGACGTTACTGCTATTTTTGTACTATTTTCTTTTGATTTATTGACATGTATGCGTATTGACGTAATTTAACCGATCATTGGAAAAGAAATAAGTTATCAAGGTCAACAAATAATAAATAATATATATATATATATATATATATATATATATATATATATATTATATATGTATGTATATATGTATATTTGTGTGCGTGTGTAAAAGCACCACCAATAACCATGAGGTTTCTTGAGTTCAGTACATATTTGTATAGGTTGGTTTAGTTTTTACCCCAACGATCGTGCAAGGTTTTTTTGACACACGACATATACTACCTACGGTCTTGAAATTAAATTTTGAATATAATAAAAATTGAAGTAACTATTATTGTCCATTAACTATTATTATTGTTTCGATGAAAACTTTTATTTTAGTTTAAACCATTCTTTCTCTTGTATATGTTTGATTATTTAACGTCACTTTATGCTACTATGGCTAATTGGACGATGCTACAGTGTGAGCACTAAATTTTGCCTATAAAAGTTTAATTAGGGTAGGGATCTTTAACGAGTACCTGACATGGGACAGACTCGGAACCACCTATTTACATCCTCTTCGAAGGACGGCATAACTAAGGATTGTTACTCCCATTAAACAATCCTAGGACCACCAGCGGGTTTGAACTCGTGCCCTTTGGCATAAAAGGCTGTTATGCTAGCCACCCTGTTGCAGGTAATCCCACACTAATGTGGTGATAAGGACCATGTTAAAATCAAAGTTTAAAATAGATAAACTTTAACTTCAAGAATTTCATGGTATGAAGTTACACTTCTGGTTTTTTGATTCCGATGAAAGTTACTGTATCATCCCATTTTCTGTTTTTGAGTTACACATTCAAAAGCACATTTGAATTACACACTCTCATTTTGGACTCACGAGACCGTAAAACATGTATTTTCTTTGAAAACTCGAATTATAAAATTTTCCTGACCACAATACTTTCTCTTACTTTATATTCTATAGACAGGTAAGTGAAAGTAATAAATTAATAAAAACAACAATTGATAGATCGATTTCAACTTTTTTTTTCTTTCAGGAAATTGAAAAGATGGTATCTAGAATAAAACCTTTATGGATCACCTTACACCTTTTAATTGAGAAAATAATAATAATAATAAATATATTATTATTTACCCGAAAGATCGATGCCGATACCACCAAAGTCTGCCTACACAGACTCGTCCAATGTTCACCGTACAAGCCCAGGCTCCCGAGATCAGCCTTAACGCAATCTTCCCATCGACGCTTCGGACTGCCTTTCGAATGCTTACGGTTCAGCGAGAACCAACTTACCTGGAATCCGTTCCTCACCTAGCGCAACAACGCGCCCATTTGAGTCTCCGCGATGCTATCAACTCAATTATATTCACAGTATACAAGTTCCGCAATTCCGCGTTGTGCAACCTTCTAAACTCCCTAGTGGCCTCATCTCTCTTCGGATCAAATATTTTACGTAGTACCTTATTTGAGAAAATAATAAGAAAACATAAATATGAATAGGTTACCAGAAGAAGCCATTGGAGGTTCAGATCAGGTTAGGTACTCAAATAGAGGTTGTGTGGTTAGCAGATCATTACTGCTTGTGCTTGAATGTTAAAATAGGTAAGGTTCATCCTTTACTGATTTTTGTTAATTTTACAAAAATATAATTGAAATTTAAAATATTATTGAAATAAACACATCAAGTAAATGTGAATAAATAATGTATGTTCTAATACTCGAATATTTTTCTAAATCAGATGGTCTTTCAGCCATCTCCTTTTCAGACGACGAAAAATTATAAGGAATCGAAGAGGAAGAAAAAATTTAGACTAGTGGGTCAAAGTAGAAATGAGGTTTGTCATGGAATTAATGATATCTGGTTCAGGCCAAATTGGCAACTTATTGAACATTAATAATGATAATGAGTTTTGTTGATCGTCGAGAAATGAGATGAGGAAGATAGTTGGGGGTGGGGTCATAAAATAAAAACACACATTTAAAACAAGTGCTATTTTAATTATGTGCCGACGTTTCGGCTTACAGTGTGGGCCTTCATCAGGGTTGACTCTGATGCGGTGTCTAAAAAAGTCTAAAGAAGAAGTAATTTTTTTTTAAATTTTTCAGGTATTTTAAAATGTGTGGTTAAACCTTATGTTTGAGGAAGTATTATCGCTATGTAAGTATAACAGCGGTACCGCAGGAAGCCATTGGAGGTTTAGGTCGAGGCAATGTGCACTGATAGGGGTTATGTGGTTAGCAAGTCGTCAGTGCATGAGGTTGAAAGTCAAAGCTAGGTCAGGGTTTTTTCTTTTTTAACTACAAAGGTAAATCATTGAATATAACAAACCAGAATAAATTTCAATAAATCTGATATTACTTTCACTTACCTATATATGAAATATATAGTAAGGGAAAGTATTGCGATCTTAAAAATTTTCGAATTCCAGTTTTCGACGAAAATACACCTATTAGGGTCTTCAGAGTCCAAATGACCAAGTCCCGAAAAAAGGTCTGTATGTGTGTGTGGTAAGTCTAGCGCAAAAACGAAAAGTCGTGCGAAACAGAAATTTCATATTTAATACAACTATACGTCTGAGATGTTTCAGCAACTTTTTCATCAAAATCAGCTAGCTTACCGGAAGAGCCACTTTATACAGTGCCTTTGGCACCTATTTACAATTTTCTCAAAAACGGCTCTAATGATTTTGTTTGAATTTGCTATATTGATGTTAAATTGAATGTGCTTTAATACGATGTAGGTTTAATTCTGATTGAAACAGTCTGACAGGGCTTAAATGGCGATATTTTAAATTTTCTTCCTCTAAACTACCTTTAATTTTGTACATTCCAAAAGATTAACCATATCATCTTAATTACATCGATAGAGAACGGCTAAATATACAAGTTGGACGGATTTGATGACCAAAGAAACAATATAAGAGCAAAAGTATTTTTATATGAAATTTTTGTTTTGTTTTTTTATAATAAAAACAGTAATATAGACGTATAATATACCGTTGCAAAGAAAAATATTTTAGAAAAAATATTATCTGATACAAAAAGTTGTAAAAGGTAATATAAAGTGACGAACAGGGAATAAAATTTATTACTGATTAACAATTTAATATAGTTATATTATTTAACATAAACCATATATTTCCAATGAAAATGAATACACGTTTTATTAAAATCAATTAAAACTATTTTTCAAATTAAGTATATTTAATAGTTTTTACTTTCACTTACTATTTATAGTAAGGGAAAGTATTGCTATCGTGAAAATTTTCGAATTCCAGTTTTCAACGGAAATACACGTTTTAGGGTCCCCTGAGTCCAAATAACCAAATCCCGCAAAAAGGTCTGTGTGTGTGTGTGTGTGTGTGTGTGTGTGTGTGTGTGTGTGGTAATTCTCGGGCGGAAACGGTGAGTCCTATGAATCTGAAATTTCATATTTAAGACAAATATGCGCCCGAGACGTTACAAAACCTTTTTCATCAAAATTAGCTCACCGGAAGAGCCACTTCATACCTTTTTTCGATTTTTTCGAAAACGGTTCCGACGATTTTGATTAAACTCGCTATATCGATAAAACATTTAATGGGCTTTAATATCATGTAAGTTTCATTATGCTTAAAATGGTCTGACTGGGCTTAAATGCCGATATTTTGAATTTTCTTTTTGTAAAGTACCTTTAATTTAGTTGATTCTATAAAAATAACTATATTATCTTTTTACCACTGATAAAAAACAGGTAAATATGAATTTACTGCAAAAAAAAACAACATTTAATGCAATTTTTTGTTTTTGAACATAAGAGCAGTAATATACATGTATGATATACCGTTGGAAAGCTAAAGATTTTAGAAAAAATATTATCTTATAGACAAGCTTGTATAAGTTAATAGAGAGCGATGAAGAGCCGATAAAACTGTTTATTTTAGATAATAATAATATAATAGATTTATTAATAAAACACATGTTTCTATAGAAATTCCATTTAATTAATTTTTTAATGGTTTCACTCATTTCTATCTCTTACTGTGTTTGAAAATTCTTTAATTGGTTCTAAAAACGTAGGTAAGTAAAAGTCGTGTGTTACCTGCACCACATTTTTTTTTCATATGGACTTGAAACCTAATACGATGAGGAAAGTAGTGCTAACGCCCACACCAGATGTCAATACCAGATACTTATAATGAAAATGCGATTCCAAGTCGTGGACTTAATAAGGAAATGAGTGAGATTGCTTGTTGATATATCGTCGTGCAGTTTTGTCGCTTTGCGGAGCCTTGAGGTGGTTAGAAAGCGGGAAGGAAACGAGGCAGAGCGTTATATCATACTAAGGCTAGTAATATTGTTAGCGTGTAAGATGTATATATATATATACGATATGTGTGAATGTGTATAATATTATAAAAGATATAGATATAATAATGCAGAGTGAAGGTATGGCGGAGTGGAGAGTAGGTGAAAGCCTTGCGTGGGAGGAGACTGGGTTCCTGGCTGGGGAGCGTTCAATGTCCACCTCCAACCTCCTACAATCTTCTTATATATATATATATATATATATATATATATATATATATATATATACATATATATGTTCACGTAATATGTTATGGTCTGATGAGGTTTCACGACTGTATCATGGAAAAAAAAAAACTGTATAATTTTTATGATATTTATCAATAGATCATTTTGTATTAATCTTTATTTTTTATCTGTTTTAAAAATAGTTATTTTAAATATAATTAAAAGTTTTGAATAGAAGAGACAGAAAAAGAAGACGATCGTACTTTGTTTTTATTACTGCCTAGTGGCGGGGGGTCTTAAGCTAGGGTCTAAAGGGTAGATGAGCCTTAGACCCGAGTCTGCTCTCATACTCTGTAAGTTTGCAAACGAACTTCTTCATTTTCACATCGTTCCCCTTGGAACTTGGAAAAGCCGCCCTGCGGTCATTTTAAACATACCTGAGAACTTCGTCCAAGCCGCCCTGCGGTGATTTTCTACAACACTCAACTGGACTTTTCCACGCGAATATAGCCTATCTATTAATGGAACATTTAATTTCTTAATTCTTATTCAAAAATCTGTTTACATCTTTAAGCCTTTGATTAAGTTAAGTTTGTTTCTCCTATTTTTTTCAATATTTTAATTAGGTTTATTTTGTTTCCAACATTTTCATTCAGCTGCTTAATCACATAATTAGGTTAATCTTTTCTTTTATAAATTTATTAGGTTAATTAGTTTCTTATATTGTTTATATGTATTTCAGTCTTTTAAATGTATTGTGATTCGTCGTTCCCTTTCATTATTTTTTTTAATTTTAAACCTATACAGTCCACTAATTTATTTCAATAGAACCACCCTCAATTTTGAGTTGTCACTTGGAAGTACTGTTCTTTCACGGATAGCCCAGCGTTTACATATATATATATATATATATATATATATATATATATATATATATATATATATATATATATATATATATATATATATATATATACATAAATATGTATACGTACACCGATTAAGAATTTTTAAATACAGTTAAAAATCAGTGAATAAATTTAAGAATTAATTAAATAGAATTTCTATAGAAAAAAATGTGTTTTATTAAAAAACTCTATTATATTGTTATCTAAAATAATCAGTTATTTTTTTCGACCTTTCATCACTCTTAATCAACATTTACAAGCTTCTGTATAAGATAATATTTTTTCTAAAATCTTTAGCTTTCCAACGGTATATCATACATGTATATTACTGCTCTTGTGTTCAAAAACACAAAAATGTATCAAAAAAATATTTTTTCAATTTTCTCCTTTAGTTGGATAACGAATTCGTTCAATTTATATATTTACCTATTTTCTATTAGTGGCAACAAGATAATATAGTTACTTTTAAATAATCTACAAAATTAAATGTACTTTAGAGGAAGAATATTTAAAATATCGGAACTTAAGCCCTATCAGACTATTTCAATCAGAATGAAACCTACTAATCAAATTTTACATCGATATATAGAGTTTAATCAAAATCGTTACAGCCGTTTGAGAGTACATCGTAAAAAGGTGAAAAATGGCTCGTCTGGTTAGCTGATTTTGAAGAAAAAAGGTTTTGTAATGCCTCGGGCGTATATTTGTCTTAATTATGAAATTTCAGTTTTATAGGTCTTTTCGAATTTGTCTGGGAGTTACCACACACACACACACACACACACACACACACACACACACACACACACACACACACACACACACACACACACACATACACACACACACACACACAAACACATACACAGACCTTTTTGCGGGATTTGGTTACTTGGACTCTGTGAACCCTAAAACGTGTATTTCTGATGAAAACTGGAATTAGAAGATTTTTCAAGATCGTAATACCTTTCTATATATGTCATATTTAGGTATGCGAAAGTAATATTATATTTATATTATAATATTTACAAAAGTATATTATAGAATTTACAAAAGAGAGTGGGATAATTTACTTGTTTCCAACAATAATAATAATTATAATAGGCTTAGGGAACCCGAAGGTTCGATGTCGTTACCACCAAAGTCTGCCTACACAGACTCGTCCTATGATCAAGGCCTTTCTCCTTTAGTTGGGTATCGAATTTATTCAATTTATATATTTACCTGTTTTTCATCAGCGTTAACAAGATAATATAGTTATTATTATTGAATCTACAAAATTAAAGGTACTTTAGGGGAAGAAAATTTAAAATATCGGCATTTAAGCCCTGTCAGACCATCTATATCCAAATAAAACCTACATGATATTAAAGCCCATTAAATTTTACATCGATATAGCGAGTTTAATCAAAATCGTCGGAACCGTTTTCGAGAAAATCGAAAAAAGGTGCAAAATGCATGGTATAAAGTGCCTCTTCTGGTAATCTCATTTTTATGAAAACAGTTTTGTCACGTCTCGGGCGTATTGTTGTCTTAAATATGAAATTTCAGTTTCATAGGACTTACCGTTTCTGCCCGGGAGTTACCAAACACACACACAGACCTTTTTGCGAGACTTGGTTATTTGGATTCAGGGGACCCTAAAACGTGTATTTGAAAACTGGAATTAGAAAATTTTCACGATTGCAATACTTCCCCTTACTATATATAGTAAGTGAAAGTAACAATTGTAAATAAATAAATAAAATAAAAATATATATTAAACTACAGGTAATCCCCCAATTTTACCTTTTTAAAGTTCATACATAACCCGACCTACACATTTTGAGTTTTTACGGCAGGTTTTTTTCAGTTTTTAAAGACTAATAAAAAACCCATAAACCTGAGGTAATGATGTTATTGACTATTAATGCTAGTGGTTAGTCAGATGTTGAACATTGAGCCAGTTCAATTGGACTCATTGCAACACGACCCAAATGAGTAATATGATTCATCCCAATAACATTGACCTGGCTTGTTCTTGCCAGCCTTCAGCTCCTCCACAATTCTTATTCAATATTTTTTTCTTTTATTCAACTTTTTTTATCTTTCGTTGTTTCCAATATAGATTGCTCTTTGACTCATCTTCTTCGCTTATTTCCTTGTGTTATTATTTTTTTTTTTCTTCTTCTTCTTCTTCACAACCTTGGATATCCAGTGTAATTTACCTTTCAAGATCACACGGCTAGGAGTGGCCTGGTCTAATGCAGTGGTTTCAAACAAGTATTCCGCGAGATGTCTCTGGAAAATAATTTAAAATTACCTTGATGTAAAATATTTTTGAAGCTTTATAATGAAAAATAAATATATAATATATAATAATAATATTTATTTGTTTTCGGGGTAATCCCCATACAAAAGGAGTTGGTCAGTACAGTTAATATGTTTTAAATACAAAAATAAAAAAATTGGAGATTATTTACAGTCATTGTGAATATACAATAAACATGTTAAGCGTATTTTTTAAAATCAAATACAAAAATGAAAAACAAAACAAAAAAATACACGTACTGTTCACGCCATACGTTATGGTCTGATGGAAAAAAAAGGAAACTGTATAATTTAAACTGTATAAATTCTTGATATTTATCAATAGATCATTTTTGTATTAATCTTTATTTTTTAATCTGTTTTAAAAATAGTTATTATAAATATAATTAAATGTTTTGAGTAGAAGAGAAAGAAAAAGAAGACGATCGTTTTCAATTGTTTTTTGACTGCCTCGTGGCCAGTCGAGTCTTAAGCTAGCGTCTGAGCGGTGAAGATGTGCCGTATATAGACCCAAGATTCCTCTCAACGTTTGAACGTTTGGAAACGAATTTCTTCATCTTCTCATCGTTCCCCTTGGAACTTGGAAGAGCCGCCTTGCGGTCATTTTCAACACCCAAGAGAACTTCGTCCAAGCCGCCCTGCGGTAATTTTCTTCAATACTCAAGACGACTTCGTTCAAGCCGCCCTGCGGTCGTTTTCTTTAACACTCAACTGGACATCTTTACGTGTATATAACCTATCTTTATCCATTAATGGAACATTTAAGTTCTTAATTCTTATTAAAGAAACTGTTTAATTTGATAACTATTTTTTTTACATCTTTAAGCATTAATTAAGTTAAGTTTGTTTCTTCTATTTTTACAATATTTTAATTAGGTTTATTTAGTTTCCTACATTTTCTTACAGCTGTTTAATTATAATTAGGTTAATTTGTTTCTTATCTTGTTTATATGTATTTCAGTGAATTAAATGTATTGTGATTCGTCGTTTGCTTTCATTATTTTTATTTATTTTAAATCTATACAGTCCACTAATTTATTTCAATAGAACCACCCTCAATTTTGAGTTGTCACTTGGAAGTACTTTTCTTTCACGGATAGCCCAGCGTATACACATACAAAACAAAAAAAAGAACAATTGAGGAATTTGAAGCTATCCTTAGTGAAAATATAAATGTTTCAAATTTATAATATTGTGTAAATTATTCTAAACAATGCTAATCAATATTACTAGTAAAAGAAAAAACAAATAAACACAAGTAATCTCACTTCACATTTTAATAAAAATTTAATAAGGCATTAACCGGAAAATCTATATCATGAACCTTATTTATTTATTATAAACGATCTAATTTTTAAACTACCCACTGTATAGTAAAAAATGTCATTTAGTTTCTGCACATTATCAATTGTTAGTAGATTTCCTAAAATTGAATTATTGTTCTCATTAATATATTTATATATATAGTGCTTCCTAAGATCTTTATACATTGGACATTCTATCAAAAGATGATATAGATTTTATGGCTTTTGTAAATTACACACAGTGCAGTTTTCATCCCCCTCCAGTTTATAGGATTTCCCCTTACTGTACACTACCGGCCTTGTCAAGTTGGCTAGCCTGCACAGCCGTTGGTTTATAAACAGTACTAATCTTTATATGTACTCAGCATAAGACTCTTCAAGCGATGTAGAAGTACAGATTATTTTTTTCCTATATAGTTATTGTTTGACTCATCTTCCTTGTTCTTTTCCTCGTGTTATTTTATTTTTTTATTTTCCTGACAACCTCGGTTGGAGATTCATAGTAAATTACCTTTCAAGACCACTTTGTCGTTATCATGACAAAATAACTCTCCTTTATTATTAGTCACGTAGCGAGTTACTACTCAATTGTTGTTGTAGCTTGTTGGCAACCTGGTTGAGGAAAACAATGGAATGATAATTCCAATTAGAACTACCAACTACTACATCTCAAACTGTAGTAGATGAGCTATTGGCAGAAAGCATGTCATATTTGAAGAAAAATTTCATGCATACCGACAGTACTCTCATTATAAAACGGTAAATATGGTCATCCAAGATCGTTCATCATACAGTTTTAGCTATTATATTCAATACAACATAGACGTCCTAAATTACCTACCAGACCGAAACTTAATGTATACACTTATTTATTAAAACCAATATGGACTTAGGCTTGCCAAATATACGGACCTGCTAAAAAGACACACAAAATATAAACCTTTCAATCGCAATTTTTACTTTCACTTACTATATATAGTAAGGGGAAGTATTGCGATCGTGAAAATTTTCGAATTCCAGTTTTCAACGGAAATACACGTTTTAGTGTCCCCTGAGTCCAAATAACCAAGTCCCGAAAAAAGGTCTGTGTGTGTGTCTGTGTGTGGTGTTGGTAACTCCCGGGCGGAAACGGTAAGTCCTATGAAACTGAAATTTCATATTTAAGACATTTATACGCCCGAGACGTGACAAAACTTTTTTCATCAAAATGAGCCTACTAGAAGAGGCACTTTATACCATGCATTTTGCACTTTTTTTCGATTTTCTCAAAAACGGTTCCGACGATTTTGATTAAACTCGCTATATCGATGTAAAATTTAATGGGCTTTAATATCATGTAGGTTTTCTTTGGATAAAAATGGTTTGACAGGGCTTAAATGCCGATATTTTAAATTTTCTTCCCCTAAAGTACCTTTAATTTTGTAGATTCAATAATAATTTCTAGATTATCTTGTTAACGCTGATGAAAAACTGGTAAATATATAAATTGAATAAATTCGATACCCAACTAAAGGAGAAAACAGAAAAAATATTTTTTTAATGCAATTTTTCGTTTTTGAACATAAGAGCAGTAATATACATGTATGATATACCGTTGGAAAGCTAAAGATTTTACAAATATTATCATCTCATACACAAGCTTTTAAAAGTTAATAGAGAGTGATGAAATGAACATAACACTAACTGATTATTTTAGATAATAATATAATAGATTTTTGAATCAAACACATGTTTCTATAGAAATTTAATTTAATTAATTCCTTTATAATTTCACGTATTTTTATCTCTAACTGTATATGAAAATTCTTTCATTGATTTTAAAAATGGAGGTAAGTGAAAGTCGTGTGTTGCCCGCACCAGATTTTTTAGATTGGTGACGAACTCACCATCTGTGAGATTATACATGTTATCACTGTCCTTAAGTTCAAAAACGAAAAATTGCATTAAAAAATATTTTTCAGTTTTCTCCTTTAGTTGGATATCGAATTCGTTCAACTTATATATTTACCTGTTTTTTAGCAATACTGATCAGATGATATGGCCAATTTTATAAAAACTAAAAAATTAAAGGTACTTTAGAGGAAGAAATTTTTAAATATCGGCATTTAAGCCCTTTCAGACTATTTCAATCAGAATGAAACCTACATGATATTAAAATCTGTCCATTTTTACACCCATATAGCGAGTTTTATCAAAATCGTTAGAGCTGTTTTTGAGAAAATCGTAAAAAGGTGCTAATGCATTGTATAAAGTGGTTTTTCAGGTTAGCTGATATTGATGTAAAAGGTTCTGATATTATCAGGTCTTAAATATGAAATTTAAGATTCATAGGACTTTTCGTTTACCAGTTGCCACACACACAGACTTTTTTGTGGGACTTTGTCATTTGGACTTAGGGGACCATAAAACGTGTATTACCGTTGAAAACTGGAATTCTAAAATTTTCAGGATCGCAAAACTTTCCCTTAGTATATATTTCATATACAGGTAAGTGGAAGTAGAAATGAAAATATATTATCAATTTGTATTAGTGTATTTTTTCAGTAGAATGTTCTAAAAAAAAGTTTTTTAGTTAATAATCGAAGTACAATTTATCCTAAAATGTCCCTATTCAAGCGAGAAGTGAGACCGTTACTAATACATATGTCATATGATTGGACACGAGCACACTAATGTTTTATTGTAGTATTTTTAAACCCGTCATGCACGTCTCGATATTATCAGGTCGTTAAAGTATTCAAATATGTCTTCTTAATCCTATCTCCAGTTGTTAATATTAACGATAACTGCAATAAATCCTCAATGAATCCTACAAAATAATAAAATCCTATCACACCTTTCTTAAGTGGATACGATATCTGTCAAGACAGTTTTCTTCTTATGTAATCCAATAAGTAGTAGAGTGGCGCTTGTGAGAATACACGTCTGAATGAAATATTACAGGAAAAATCTAGTTCGCTCGTCACACATTTTTTACTTTCACTTACTTAAATTTGAATATGAAATTTATAATAAAGAAAAGTATTGCGATCTTGAAAATTTTCGAATTACAGTTTTCAACGGAAATACACGCGGTCCCGGTGTGTGGTAAGTCAAGCACGAGAAAAAAAAGGTCGTACGAAATTGTAATTTCATGTAACCACCGACTGAAAGTACTATACTCACTTTTACATAAATCTTCAAAATTAAAAAGAAACTGAATACATACACATACCTTCTTAAGCAAATATAAAATCACAGATTTTTGGTTCAGCAAAAAATACTCACATAAAAAAACTGCAATCATTTCAATCCAAAATTTTATGACTCATAACGACAGCTCCTTGGTACGTAAACAACAGAACCCTACATACGGACTTACAACGAACAGTTGACCAACATATATGAACACTCTATACTCGTTTTCACAGTAAACTTAACGAAAACGACAATAGACTGATTAACGACATGTCAGTCAGAAGAAGGCTAAAGAGAAGCTGGATGAGAGACCTGTTCTGCTAAATTAAAGCCATGGAAGGGGTGATGCTGGGCGTTTTCCTTCTTCATGCCTACCATGTCTGATCTCAATTTGTATAACACATTTGCTGATTGTCAGATACATTATGACAGGCGTTAATATAGATATAAAGAGAAAAAAAAATATTTAAGACAACTATATGCCCAAAATGTGAGCTGAATGTTCCCGTTAAATAAATAGGTTCTCGGCCTATTTAGCCGTTGAAATCACCCAGAATGATCTTTTTATCATGTTCAAGGCAATTCCTGAAAAAGCTTGCTTGAGCTTCGTAGAAGACATCCTTATCCTCGTCAGATGAAACTTCTGTTAGAGCATGGCAGTTGATTATAGTGAGATTGAAGAATCTTCCTTTGATACGCATGTAACACAGTCGGGGTGATATTGGCTTGAATTTAAGGACAAGCTGGCTGGCTTGCCCTATCTAACGGAAATTGTAAAATATAATTGAGATTGATAAAAAGCATATACAACTAAATGATTTTCGTTGATAATAATATAATATATTATTTAATAAAACACATGTTTATATTGAAACTCAGTGTAATTCAATCTCAAACCATTTACATCTCTAACCTAATCAATTCTTAAATTGATTTTAACGTTGGAGGTAACTGAAATTCATGTGTTGCACGCACACGATTTTTTTATAGTTATATAAATTACCTGAAATAAAAAAAATATTAAATAAAACAATAAATTAAGTTTATAAGATCTTTTGTCACTTTAAAATTACTTACAAGACTATGTTTCTATTTTCATATTAACGTTGTTTTGTTTTTTTAAACCTTGCGCTTTCCGACGGAATATTATACATATATGAGTATATATTAATACTAGCTGTTGCGCGCGACTTCGTCTGCGTCAATTTCAGTTATTATGATCGCTATTAAGACGTTTTTAAAAGAATATATTGGGTTGTCCGGAAAGCTTAAAATTCGTTTATTTAATCTACAAAAATGGGGTTAGTCTTCCAAATTGAAGATCCTCTAAACCGCGAAAACCACTTCTGAACCGTGCTGTCAGCAATTGAATCGCTGCCATACTCGGAACGAATCATTCTTGCAGTTTGGGCTACGTTTTTCCCTCTTTTAAAAAAGAACAGCATATTATTTCGAAAATGAACTGAATCGTCACTCATGTTCGATTGCAATAAACTACTCTACTGATCCTTCATAAAGACGAATTCAGTGTGTAAACATAGTTAATTCCATGAGGATTCATTTTAGTAGAAAAACAGAAGGTAAATTTTATTTTAAAAACCTCTACCAACTTTTCGGACGACCCAATATTTAAAAGTATTTCTGCTTAAATAATATTTTTGGTTTTATTTTCTTGTGGCAGAAGAACATACTGATTTTCTTCGCGACCCGATCTTGACGTAAATCGATTCCTACGTGTTTAAATGCTTGCCCATGTGATTTATTAATTGTTATGGCAAAAGATAAATTAACGGGAAATCGAATTATTTTAAAATTAAAAGGTAAATCATTTGGAGTCGTTGGGATTCGAGATCAATTTTCCCTGATTTTTCCCATATTTTCCACTGATTCTTCGTCCTATTGGTCGCAGCGTGATGTTATATAGCCTATAGCCTTCCTCGATAAATGGACTATCCAACACAAAAAGAATTTTTCAATTTGAACCAGTAGTTTCTGAGATTAGCGCGTTCAAAAAAACATACAAACAAACAAACAAACTCTCCAGCTTTATAATATTAGTATAGATTCGTCTTATTTATTTGGCGTGCAGTGGGAGTCTTGAATTTTGCCTATCCAGGTTTAATTAGGATAAGGATCTTTAACGAGTATCTGACATCGCACAGGCTCGGAACCATCTTTTTACGTCCCCTCCAAAAGAAAATCCATTTAATTTTACATAAAGTCTTCAGAAAAAATCGTAAAAAGTTGTAAAATATTTTCAACGTATAAAAAATTCAGCTTTACACAAAATTGTAATTTAGTGGTAACTTGCTATTATAAATATATATAAATAAATAAATATATATATATATATATATATATATATATTATTTATTTATTTATTAATCATACAAAAACTAAATTTTAAAATCCTAAAAGTGGATATTAAGATCCTGCTAGACGATAGCTAACGGAAGACTCAGCCTTGACCCAGAGAACAGACAGTTTCGCTCCGTTCTACTTATCTTCTCAATCAACCTTCTTATATATATCTCTTCATCATAATGAACAACATTCTTTATTCAATAATAATTATTATAACGAAATTATATAATTAAAAGTAATTCATTGATTATATAAGAATATTCGGAAATAGATCTTAAAATATATTTTATTATACGCTGGGTGATTTGGTTGTCCCTATCCAATTTTTTAAATATTTTTTATGAATTTTTGGTTTATTATGTTACATTAAAAAATCTGGTACGCGCAACACACGACTTTCGCAATTGAATTTTAATAGGAACTTAACATTTTTGAAACTGCGAATGCAATGGACGAGGCTTATCTCTTATAACTGCATTGATGTCTGAAAACTAAGTATAGATCTATCTAAATCTATTTTCTTAATTACACTCGTTCTGCCAACGTTTCAGCAAACACCGAAGAGAGAGAGGAAGGTTAATTGTAAGAGCATAAACTGCTAATGGTTATTATTGCTCACACAACTTTAATAAAAGATAATGAAACCTACATGATATTAAAGACTATTAAATTTGGAGCCAAAAAGTTGTAACATCTCAGGCATATGTACTTCTAAACCATGAAATTTCAGTATTATAAAATTTATCGTTTTCGAGCTCGGATTAACACACACAGAGACCAATTTACGGGACCTGGTCGCTAAAACGTACATTTTCTATAAAAAAAAATCGAATTTTAAAATTTTCGCTATCACAATACTATCACTCACTGTATATTTCATAAAAAGGTTAGTAATAGTAATAAATAATTTCAATAAAAATAATTAAAAAAAAATTAAACCAATATCAGTTTAAGTATAGAGCAATAAGAGAAAATAAAATTAATAATAAATGAATAAATAAATTAGAACTGTATAATGATTCAGGTAGGCCGAAGCGGAGATGGGAGGATTGCGTTAAGGCTGATCTCGGGAGCTTGGGCTTGAACGGTGAACATTGGACGAGTCTGTGTAGGCGGAATTTGGTGGTATCGGCATCGAACCTTCGGGTTCGCTAAGCCTATTATTATTATTATAATGATTCATTATATTAAATAATTCATTATATTATTATCTACGACAATCAGTTTATTCTATCGGCTTTTCATCACTCTTCGATAATATTTACAATATTTTGTATAAGATAACATTTTTTTCTAAAATCTTTAGCTTTCCAACGGTATATTATACGTCTATATTAATGTTTTTATGTTCAAAAATACAAATATTGCTTTAAAATATATGTTTGTTTTTTTCTCCATTAGTTGGTTATCAAATTCCTTCCGCTTGTATATTAGGCTGTTTTTTAGCAATGCTAATCAGATTATATGGTTAACTTTATGAAATCAACAAAATTAAAGGTACTTTAGAGGAAGAAAATTTAAAATATCCGCATTTTAGCCCTGTCAGACTATTTAAATCAAAATCAAACCTACATGATATTGAAGACTATTCAATTTTACATCGATGTAGCGAGTTCAATCGAAATCGTTTGAGTCGTTTTTGATAAAATCGTAAAAAGGTGAAAAATACACAGTATAAGGTGGCTCTTCTGCTTTGCCGATTTTGATATAAAAGTTTCTGTACTATCGGAAGCGTGTAACTGTCATAAACATGAAATTTTAGTTGTTTTTTTTTTCCCCGTAGACTTAAACCACTTGGGTCATTTTCGCCTTAAATCAAGGATTAAATATTATAGTCTATTGTACAAGTCTGTCTGTCGTAGGAAGTGAAAAAGTTTTGCAGTTGTCTGTACGTTGTCTTGTTAAAGGTTGGTAAGTCAGTGTCAATTGCAATATGAGCTCTTTGAGTATCATAAGCCCTACACTCTTAACGACTGAACTCAACACATCCGTAACAGAAATTTTAGTTTAATACGACTTTTAGTTTATGGGCTAGACATACCAGGCACACACACACACAAAGACCTTTTTGCGATACTGTCACTCGGGGAACCTTAAAACGTGTATTTCAAATTAAATATCGGAATTTATGTCCTGTGTGAATATTTCATTCAGAATGTAACCTACACGAAAATAAACCCCATTTAATTTTACATCGATATATATAGTTTTATCAAAATCTTTTGAGCCGTTTTTGAGAAAATCGAAAAAAGGTGCAAAATGCATAGTATAAAGTGGCTCTTCTGAGCTCATTTTATTAAAAAATGTTTAGTAACGTCTCGGGCGTATATTTGTCTTAAATATGAAATTTCAGTTTCATAGGACTTACCGTTTCCGCCCGGGAGTTACCACACACACACACACACACCACACCACACAGACCTTTTTGCGGGACTTGGTTATTTGGACTCAGGGCACCCTAAAACGAGTATTTTCGTTAAAAACTGCAATTCAAAAATTTTCACGATCGCAATACTTCCCCTTACTGTATATTTCATTGTAGGTATGTTAAAGTAAAAATCTAATAAAAGAAGGGTATAGACTGTTTGTTTGTTTATTTAACGTTTCTTTATGCTACTGTGGCTAATCGGACGATGCACTGCGAGTCCTAAATTTTGTCTATCCAGGTTTAATTAGGATAGGGATCTTAAATGAGTACCTGACATCGCATAGGCTCTCTATACCTGCTTCTGTTCCCTCATTGTGTTCTCCGACCGTTGTGGCCTGATAGTAAACTGCCCCACTAATCAGATATACGAGGGATGTTTTACTTTTACTTACTATATATAGTAAGTGGAAGTATTGCGATCGTGAAAATTTTCGAATTCCAGTTTTCAACGGAAATACACGTTTTAGGGTCTCCTGAGTCCAAATAACCAAGTCCCGCAAAAAGGTATGTGAGTGTGTGTGTGTGTGTGTGGTAACTCCCGGGCGGAAACGGTAAGTCCTATGAAACTGAAAAATTTAATGGGCTTTGATATCATGTAGTTTTCATTCTGATTAAAGTGGTCTGACAGGGCTTAAATGGCGATATTTTTAATTTTCTTCCCCTAAAGTACCTTTAATTTTGTAGATTCAATAAAAATAACTATATTATCTTGTTAACGCTGATGGAAAACAGGTAAATATATAAATTGAATAAATAACCATATCATCTAAATTACGGCTAAATATAAAAGTTAATGATGAAGTAATGATTCTATAAAAATAACTATATTATCTTGTTAACGCTGATGAAAATCAGGTAAATATATGAATTGAACAAATTCGATACCCAACTAAAGGAGAAAACAGAAAAAATATTTTTTTAATGCAATATTTTTAACATAACAGTAATATAGACGTATAATATATCGTTGGAAAGACAATGGTTTTAGAAAAAATATTATCTTATACACAAGCTTTTAAAAGTTAATAGAGAGTGATGAAAAGCCTATAAAACTAAGTGATTATTTTAGATAATAACATTATAGATTTTTTAATAAAACACGTTTCTATAGAATTTCCATTAAATTAATTCTTTAATGGTTTCAAACATTTTTATCTTTTACTGAATTTGAAAATTCTTTAATCGATTCTAAAAATGGAGGTAAGTGAAAGTCGTGTATTTCTCGCACCAGATTTTTTTAAGTAAGTACCGTTTTGCAATTAAATATAGACGTGCAAGGAAATCGCAATAATTTTCTTTTATGGAGGATGATCTAGAGTTTTCCATTATTATTATTATTAAACTTACATCATTAAAGGTACTTCAGAGGAAGATAATTTAAAATATTGGCATGTATGCCTTGTGTGACCAATTTAAATAGAATGAAACCTTCATGAAGTTAAAGCCCATTATATTTTACATCGATATATAGAGTTTTATCAAAAGCTTTTGAGCCGTTTTGGGGAAAATCGTAAATTGGTGAAAAATGCATGGTATATGGTAAAGTGGTTATTCTGGTTTTAAGATTTAGCTATCAGCCATTGAAGAATGGTGTCAAAACTGGAGAATCAAAATAAATCCCATCAAATCACCTTCACTCTACGTCGTAAGCCTATGACTTCCTGCCCCACCGTATCCTTTAACAATATCCTACTTACTCCTGTTGAACAGATTCGGTACTTAGGACTCCACCTCGACAAACGCCTAACATGGAATCCTCATACTAGACTGAAACGACAGGAAACTGCTCGTAGATACAGATTACTACAACACTTACTTGACAAACGCTCAAAACTTCCTACTTACTACAAAAAACTCATTTATATCACAATTTTCAGGCCTATTTGGACCTATGGCATTGAGCTATGGGGGTCTACTAAACCATCGAATTCCTCTTCTCCTCCACATCTATTCCCCACAACCCACCGAGGCGCCTTAAAAGAAGATGGCCAAGAGACCTCCTAACATAAGACATTGCAGTGCTACCAATGGGTAGTTTCTTCTCAGGACTACCGTGTGTACTAATCATATATAAAGCCTATTTACTTGTTGTATTTATTTAATACAGTTGTAAATTTCTTTAAATAAATAAATTAAAAAAAAAAAATTAAAAGATTTAGCTGAAAAAGTTTTTGTAACATCAAAGGCGTATAGTTGTCTTAAATATGAAATTTCAGTTCTGTACAACTTATCGTGATCGAGCTAGACTTGCCACATACCAGTATATACATACACACAGAACTTTTTGCGGGACTTTGATTCAAGAGACCCTGAAACGCTTACTTTATTTTCGTTGAAATTTTTTTTCAAAACTATATATTTCATACATAGCTAAGTTGAAGTAAAATGTAAATTATTCATGGTATTTTAAACTCTGTTTTCAGTTTATTTACCGTCGTAAATGGGATGCAATTACCTTCCCCAAGACAACATTTAATTATATAATGCGGAATTCCAACATCCTGTGTCATGGTTATAGCATTGGATTCGGCGAGACTACGACCTGTGTTGTGTTGACATACCATGAGCATG
Source organism: Piezodorus guildinii (assembly GCA_023052935.1). Classification (NCBI taxonomy): domain Eukaryota; kingdom Metazoa; phylum Arthropoda; class Insecta; order Hemiptera; family Pentatomidae; genus Piezodorus; species Piezodorus guildinii. The sequence goes on along the minus strand of CM041296.1, from coordinate 147,002,945 downwards.
AATATCCACACTTGTTCAAACAATCCTATATTTGTTTCTTGGTTAGGGATATTTTTAGAAATTTTTCATCCTGTTGAGGAACTTTTTAGTATTCGTAGTTTGAAGAGTAATTCAAATGGAGTAATTGTTTACCGTAGAATTCATAGGAGTGGTTCTGTTGGTTCGTGGTACGGTCATCAAGAAAAATAATAATACTAGACCTTACCGAACCCGAAGGTTCAATGCCGATACCACCAAACTCCGGCTGCACAGACTCGTCCAATGTTCACCGTTTAAGCCCAAGTCCCCGAGATCAGCCTTAACTCAATCCTCCCATCGACGCTCACTGAGCCCATAAACTTTTCTCACACATTTGAGTCTCCGAGATGCTATCAACTCAATTATATTCACAGGGTAAAAGCTCCGCAATTCCGCGTTGTGCAACCTTCTTAACTCCCCGATGGTCTCATCTCTTTTCGGACCAAATATTTTACGCAGTACCTTATTTTTGAAAACCTTCAGCCGTCGTTCGTCCTTCAAAGTAAGCGGCCACATTTCACATCCGTAAAGAACCATCGGAAGAATAATAGTTTTAAAAATTCTAACCTTTAAGTTTCTAGACAGAAGTCGCGATCTAAGTAATTTAGCAATTGAATAATAACACGCATTTCCCACCTTTAACCAAGACATTTTCGATTAATTATTTTGTTTTTTTGTTAATTATTGTTACTAAGCAGTCCCCACCCGGAGACCCAAACGGGGGACTACTTTACCTCCGGATAATGAGCGTTTTACCTCAGAGGGTAAAATTAAGTTTTACCTGTTGGTGGTATTTTGTCAAATAAAATTTGTGAGTAGGGCGTTCGAACCTACGTCACACTCTCCAGCAAGTCTGGAGGGCCGCTCTCATTGTTGGTCAGCGAGTCCATCGGACTTAGCCGGGAGGAACCTCCCAGGAAATTCCACCGACCAACCCCACATTCGCCATCCGTGGGACGCTCCCCATACGCGGCAATGAGATCCGCGCGAGGCATCACGAGTAATAACAAAAGCTATTGAATCTGAGTACCGAAGTTTCGATCTAAATTGTAGGAGTTCTTGAGGGCTGTAGAAGAAACAAGATCACAATTTAAAAAAAAACAAAAGACAATATATGTGTAAAAAAATAAGTAAACAGTAATTATATAGTTTTATTATTATTTTCCGTTTTACTTTTCCTAATCTATAAATGACATACATAATAAGGGCGTGAAAGTTTTCGAATTCCAGTTTTCACCGAAAATTTACGTTTTTATATTTCCTGAGTCCAAATTACCTTGTGACACGAAAAGGTCTGTGTGTGTGTCTATCTTTACTAAAAACGGTAATTTAAAAAAAATAAAATTTCATGTTTTAGGAACGTATTTACCTTAGTTGTTACACTGACAAGATTGAGCTAAATTTTTCAGCAAAGTCGAAGAATTTTTTTTACGATTTTCTCAAAATCGCCTCTAAAGAGATTGAACGATAACTCGCTATATCGATGTAAAATTGAATGGTCCGGTGCCGACTTTAATTTTTATTCCTTCTTCTAAAGTACCCTTAATTTTAGAGATTTCAGAAAATTAATCATATCACCTTATTAGAATTATTAAAAAGCGCCAAAATATTCAAGTTGAACGAATTTTATCTCCGACTAAAGGTGAAAAGAGCAAATAATTTGTATGGATGTATAATATACCGTTGGAAAACTAAAAAAAAAAAAACAATCTGGTGCGGGCAACACACGACTCTCACTTACCTCCATTTTTCAAATCAAATACATTTAGAGATAAAGATACGTGAAACTATTAAAGAATTAATTAAATTGAATTTCTATAGAAACATGTGTTTTATTAAAAAATCTATTATATTATTACCTTAAACAATTACTTAGTTTTTTCTTCTTTTTCATCACTCTCTATTAACTTTTAAAATCTTGTGAATGAGATGATATTTTTTTTAAATCTTTAGTTTTCCAACGGCATGTCATACATGTATATTACTGCTCTTATGTTCAAAAACGAAAAATTGCATTAAAAAAATATTTTTTCTGTTTTCTCCATTAGTTGGGTATCGAATTTATTCAATTTATATATTTACCGGTTTTTCATCAGCGTTAACAAGATAATCTAGTTATTTTTATTGAATCTACAAAATTAAAGGTACTTTAGGGGAAGACAATTTAAAATATCGACATTTAAGCCCTGTCAGACCATTTTTATCCAAATAAAACCTACATGATATTAAAGCCCATTAATTTTTACATCGATATAGCGAGTTTAATCAAAATCGTCGGAACCGTTTTCGAGAAAATTTTTGAGATAATATTTTTTCCACAATCTTTAGCTTTCCAACGGTATATCAGAGATGTATATTACTGCCCTTATGTTAGAAAACAAAAAATTGAATTAAATTTTTTTTCTCAGTTTTCTCGATTAGCTGTATTTTAAATTAGCACAACTTACGTATTTACCTGTTTTTCATCAGTGTTAAGAAGATAATTAAGAAGATAAAGTTATTTTTATAGAATCAACAAAATTAAAGGTACTTTAGAAGAAGAAAATATCGGCGTTTAAGCCCTGTCAGACTATTTCAATCAAAATTAAATGAAAATGAATTCATGATATTAAAGCCCATTAAATTTTACATCGATATAGCGAGTTTAATCAAAATCGTCGGAACCGTTTTTTGAGAAAATCGAAAAAAGGTGCAATATGCTATGTGTGTTTCCTAAAATGTGTATTTCCTTTGAAAACTGGAATTCGAAAATTTTCACGATCGCAATACTTTCCCTTACTATATATAATAAGGGAAAGTAAAAATTATCTTATATACAAAGTTGTAGAAAGGAATTTAAAGTAAAGAACCGGGCGTAGAATTATTACAGATTATTACATAACAATTAAGACGTTGATTTCCAAAAGGTACTAAAGGACATTTTTTGCGAAATTGATATTTTTACATATTTGTATTCTCATCATTTAGTTTTATCTAAATATTCTATTTAATGTTATCTAATGAATTCTCAAGTCCTTGAAAAACGCGATTTAGAAATGCCGTCATTTTATAAAAGTACTAATTACGCATTTATTTTCGTTCCAAATCATTATAAAAAAAAATTATTTCATAACTTTAATATGATGTTATCATAGTAAAAAATAATTCTAAATTTTAAGGCAAAAAGACCCAAATTAGCTGGTTTAATAATTTAGTAATGAGAGATTTTCGCGCTTCCTGTAAAAGTTCCTAGAATGGATATAGTACCTTTTGGAAATCAACGTCTCAATTATAGAGATTACCTGTAGCAGGGTGGCTAGCATAACAGCCTTTTATGCCAAAATTCACGGGTTCAAACCCGCAGGTGATACTAGAATTTCGTAAAAAATCCTCAGTTATGCCGTCCTTCGGAAGAAACGTAAAAAGGTGGTCCCGAGCCTGTGCGATGTCAGGTACTCGTTAAAGATCCCTATCTTAATAAAACCTGGATAGGCAAAATTTAGGACTCCCACTGTAGCATCGTCCGATTAGCCATAGTAGCATAAAGTGACGCTAAATGATCAAAAAAACATAACAATTTTATATTGTATTATTATTTAATCTAAGACAGTTCCAAACGAAACTTTTTTTTTTCAGAGAGAACGATCTGAATTTAGGCGTATATTTCATTATTAACTGACTAAATACCAAGTGGCACTCCATCAGAGGTTATAAATTATAAAGAGGAAACAGATAATTGAGACTCGTGCAAACATTGCTCCTGAAAAATGTGTCAACACAGCAGCAGATTCCGATCTCATGACAGTCTTCAGCTTGTTTTAGCCGTTTCTATCTACCATCTTCATCATCACAGAGAGTCGCAGTTATATTCTTCCTTTTGATATAGCATGCGTCAGAAAATTAAATTATTTCTTGGGTCACCTGCAGTGTAGAGGCTAGCATAACAACCAGTATCCCCAAGGTCGTGGGTTCAAACCCAGCAATTGGCAGCAGGATTTTTAAAAGTCCTTCGAAGGGCACGTAAATCAAGCCTTGATAGGCAAAATTTAGGATTCCGACTGTAACATTATCATAACATTAGATAACACAATGGTTAATTTAGATTTGTACTGGCATCATATTTCGTTTTAATCTTTATTTCCTCCTAAAAAAAAAAAAAAAACAGATATTATCTAATTAATTCCAATCGGATAATTATCAAACCAGCTAATTTTACAATTGTTATTTTCACTATTACCCGTATGTCTGACCAGCTTTTTATTTTGTGTTTTTTTCCGCATTTCAGTGTACAGTGACCATATACGAATTATTTCAACAAATTTTTTTTTTTACTTTCACTTACTATATATAGTGAGGGAAAGTATTGCGATAGTGAAATTTTTTTAATTCCAGTTTTCAACGGAAATACACGTTTTAGGATCCCCTGAGTCCAAATAACCAAAGTCCCGCAAAAAGGTCTGTGTGTGTGTGAGTGTGGTAACTGCCGGGCGGTAACGGTAAGTCCTATGAAACTGAAATTTCATATTTAAGACAAACATACGCTTGAGACGATACAAAACTTTTTTCATCAAAATAACCTTACCAGAAGAGCCACTTTATACCATACATTTTGCACCTTTTTTCAATTTTCTCAAAAACAGTTCCGAGGATTTTGATTAAACTCGCTATATCGATGTAAAATTTATTGGGGTTTAATATCATGTAGTTTTCATTCTGGTTAAAATGGTCTGACAGGGCTTAAATGCCGATATTTTAAATTTTCTTAGTAAAGTACCTTTAATTTTGTAGATTCAATACAAATAACTATATTACCTTGTTACCACTGATAATAAACAGGTAAATATGTAAGTTGTGCGAATTTAAAAACAACTAAAGGAGATAACTGAAAACAAAAATTTAGTGCAATTTTTTGTTTTTGAACATAACAGCAGTAATATACATGTATGATATACCGTTGGAAAGCTAAATATTTTAGAAAAAATATTATCTCATAAACAAGTTTTTAAAAGTTAATAGAGAGTGATGAATAGAAGATAAAACTAACTGATTATTTTAGATAAAATATAATAGATTTTTTAATAAAACACATGTTTCTATATAAATTAAATTTAATTAATTCTTTAATAGTTTCACGTATTTTTATCTCTAACTGTATTTGAAAATTCTTTCATTGATTTTAAAAATGGAGGTTAGTGAAAGTCGTGTGTTGCCCGCACCAGATTTTTTTACTTGATGTAAATATTATTATTTTTAATATAAATTTAGTTGTTTGGAGGAGCATGAAGCATTTCGTCAGCATTGTTTATTAAGTATCTGAATTGTTTGGTCAACATACGTAGCTTTTGCTACTGCGTATTTCTATCCAGTACTGATTATTTATTTTTTTCAATTCTCACCTTGATGTTAATACGCCACTTGTAATTTCAAGGTGTCACTCAGTGATCCTGTATTCAAAGCTTCATACGATACTTCCATCATTACCATGCCCTGACGTCAAAACTCCTTATACGATAGAAAACCTGGACACCTGCCTGCGACTAGGCATTCTTTATCTTTTATGTGATAACCTAGAAAGTTAGGGAGTTCCAAGAGGGCTGCTTAGAGGGTAAAAGCAGATTGGGGAAAATACTCACAGAAAAAGTTCGAGTACTGTACTCAGTAGTTTAAAATAATCGATTTCAAAATCGATAGCCTGAAGAAAACATTGTCTCAATAAATCATTAATAGACAGAGTATTTTTTTATTTTTTTATTTCAACAATTTTTATTGAGTAAAATTACAATCTGTCCCAATTTGGGAATCAATAGTAGCAGTGAAAGATATCATACATACTACATTCATACAATATTTACACAGCATAAAATTACAATAAAATATATACAGAATAATGAATCAATACAATAAAGTCAAGAAATCACTGATACCTATATACACATACACACACTCAGACATACATCACATTGAGTGGAGAATTTAGCCAGTGCTAGAACTCCAATATATTTACAAAAGGTCGCGGGGCCACTGCCGTTTCAACCTTCTAGGTGGGTTGTATGGATGAGTGGAGCTGGATAGGGATTGGCGAGAGGATTAGGAAGATGAATGAGGTTCTGGTGGAATTTGGAAAATTTGGATGGAATTAGATCTGAAATGGATGGAACAAGGTATAGTTGGAGACATAATAAGGAGCATTTACTATTGTACGGAGGTCTTTGTATTGAAAGGATTGAATGCGTTTGATGTTAGAATGTTTAGCTGTCCCCCACAGTGCAAGTCCGTAGGTCCAAATGGGCTTCAGTATTGTCTTGTAGATTAATAATTTGTTGTCAACTGTAAGTTCAGATTTTCAGTTGAGAAGTCGGTATAACTGTCCGAATCGTCGGTTGAGTTCTTGTCTTTTAAGTCTTGTATATGGGTTCCAAGTCAATCTTTTGTCTAACAGTAAGCCAAGATACCGGACTGTATCTGAGAGAGGAATTGGTAATGAGTTGAAATAAACTGGCGGACAGGATTTTCGTCTAAGAGTAAAGGTTATGTGTTTACATTAGGCTTCGTTCACCTCTATACGCCAGTTATTACACCAGTGTTCGATAAGGAAAAGGTGTCTATGAAGGTTTAAGGATGCTGTTTCAGAATCTGAACTGGATGATAGGATGGCGGTGTTGTCTGCAAAAGCTGCCAGAAAGGTATCAGGATGTGTTGGGAATATCAGCAGTGTAAAGGATGTAGAGGACGGGTCCCAAGACGCTGCCTTGAGGAACACGTGCCTCAACGGGATAAAAGTTAGAAAATTCTACACCACAGCGAACTCGGAAGGAACGGTTTGAGAGATAGGATCGGAGAATGAGGTATAGAGACTGGGATAAATGGGTGTTCAGCTAGAGTAAAAATAGTAAGTCGAAAAATAAAATATCCCTCCCCCCCAGAAATTTGAGGGCTTACGTTTGAAGATGCGTAGAACCCGAATAAGAATTAAAAACAATTCCGTTCCTCCTACTTAATAAATAAATAAATACCAAAAATTTACAAAATGAAAAAAGAATCATTGAAATTGGTTAAAAACTAGAACAGATAGATACAGCGTTTTGAAATTAGCAGTGGTGATATGCCATTTTTCTTTGAATTATTTATTGATTTTCATATAAGTTAATTGCCTATCAACAGCTATAGTTATAACCTAATACAGTTTTTTTGGAAATAATTATCCATTAAGTAATAATTTCCAACTTTTTTTTTTAAATAATTTTTAATCAGTAATATTACAATTTGTTCTAATTTTAACATTAATATAAATGCTAAATTACAACATACATGTAATATTTACAAAATAATAAATTTATAAAATAATATTAAAAATATTTCCAATAATCATTGAAAAGAATATGTATTGGGTAGACAAAAAAGTCCTTTTCGGGTTTTCTGCTTATTTCTATGATACATAAATTATGTATAAATTAGACCCTACACAGACCTTTTTTGGACTTAGTCATTTGGACTCCCTAAAACGTATATTTCAGTTGAAAACTGGAATTCGAAAATTTTTACGATCACAATACTTTCCCTTACTATATATTTCGTATATAGGTAAGTGAAAGTAAGCAAAAATAATTAAAAATCAATTTCTTTTGGATTTTCCCGCTTATGAACCCTCCACTCTACTAGTGAATCGCTTCAAATATGAACTGTAATCCCTGCCGAGAACTTCTCATTATAGTAGAAGATCCAAACTTAAAACGATTTGCACCGAGCTGATAATAGAAGGAAACACATTTTATAACAAATTTAGTATATTAGGAAATATGTTAAGAATGGGTTGCCTAAAAAAATCCTATTTTTAATTAAATGTTGCTACATCATGATAATAAGAAAACATTTACCCTGTAATTTGGTATTTTGTATTTGTGTAAAAAATGGTCCTGTAATTTTATATGGGATATCAAACTTTCTTATATTAAATGTCCAATTGGGTGCGGCTGCAATGTTGGGTCCTTTATTATTACACGCTATACTCACCTCGGATCTCACTGCCACGCATTTCCACTCGCGTTAAAATTTAACCTTTAAAATTCGGCCACCCAGATTAGGCCAAGTTTTTTGCAGGAAACCCTATATCAATGTGTTTGCAATAAAAGAATGCTTACATTGATATATTTTTTTTCTATTATCAAGCCGGTGCAGATAACTGATATCAACATACCCGCTTTTACCTGACAACCGATTGTTTGTCCAGGAAAAATAGGCAACCCAACGGCTGCACATTCTATACCTTTGATACTTTAAGTCAGGGTAAAAGTTTTCTTATTATTATGATGTTGCAACATTTAATTAAAAATATTTTTTAAAAAATAATTAAAAATAGTCTGACCAAGTTTTTTTTAGGCAACCCATTCTTAAAATATTTTCTAATAAACTAAATTTGTTATAAAATATGTTTCATTCTATTATCAGCTCGGTGCAGATCGTTTCGAGTTCGGATCTTAGACTATTAACGGAGACCCAGAGACACGGACAACGTTCCGGCTCAGCTTGGCGCGTCAGGATTAGAAAGTCGGGGCTGACTCATTTGATTTGACTCCTACACTCTCAGCGCCTCACCTTCAGCTTCGAACCTTCTGGTCGCTCAGTTCTCACTTTCTATACACCACGAATGTATCTCGATCCAGCATCAATCTGCAAAGTACAATATAACCACAAGTTAAATGAGAAAATTTACTTTATTTTATTTGCTAAGAGATTATATAATCTTCCACCTTCTGGGGCAATGAGTATTATAGCTTGAAGAAATCATACATCCTATATGTACAGATTAAAGGAAAATAAAATAAATAATTACTAAGTAGAATTGGGGTCACCTGTGGCATAGCGGCTAGCCTAACAGTCTTCTATGCTCAAGGTCACGGGTTCAAACCCGCAGATGGGCCTAGTATTTTTTAATGGGAGTAAAAAATCCTTAGTGATGCAGTCCTTCGGGAGACGTTAAAAGGTGATACCGAGCCTGTGCAATATCAGTTACTGGTTAAATATTCCTGTATGACTAATCGGACGATGCTACAGTGGGAGTCCTAATTTTTGCCTATCCAGATTTAATTAGGATAGGGGTCTTCAACGAGTAACAGACATTGCATTTCACGTTCCCACCTAAAGACTAAGAATACAGGATCACTGAGTGACTCCTTGGTAATGGCGTATTAACACCAAGACATCAACATCGAAAAATACGCAATAGCAGAATACAACACAACATAATTCACATGTTGACCAAACAATTCAGATACCTAATAAACAATGCTGACGAAATGTTTCATACGCCTCCAAACAAGTAATTTTTTAATAAAAAATAATAATATTTACTTCAAGTAACGATTGAGTGTTAGACAAGCCATTTAAATTTTAAAATAATGAGGTTCGGCGTTTTAGGCTACTTCAACACTTTCTAGACAAACGGTCAAACCTTCCTCTGAACTACAAAAGGCTCATCTACATGACTATTATAAGACCAATCTGGAATTCAGCTACGGGGCTCTACTAAACCATCAAATTTGAATCCTTACAATACAAAAACCTCACCACTCGTTACTTTGTCACGAATAAACTCATCCATAGAGACCTTAATGTTCCTTATGTTACTGATTTGGCTCAGACCAGGTTTCAATCCTTTCATGACAAACTCCATTCTCACTCTAACCCAATAATTTCAAACCTTTCTTCCTCTTCAATTCCTGGTAATCCTCCGAGGCGCCTGAAAAGGAGATGGCCCCGAGACCTACTAGTTTACAATGTTTTTAGGGTGCTTCCAATGGAAAGCTTCTCTACATGTCATTGTATTATATAACTACCATACATGTATTTTTTTAATACGGTTGTAAATATCAATAAAAATGTCTAAGAAAAAATAATGAGGTAAAAATTTATGGTAAAATATATATGACTAGAAAAGTTGGCAAGGAGTCATCAAAGAAATCAGATTTAATTAGAAAACGTGTGCCTACGTTTTGTTCTTTATTTTAGGTCTATTTGATAATTTATAATTAATATGTTTTTGTTTTGTTTAATCATTTAGCGTCATTTTTATACTACTTTGGCCAGTTGGACGATATAATAGTGGGAGTCCTAATTTTTGCCAATCCAGGTTTGATTATGATAGGGATCTTTAACGAGTACCTGACATCGCACAGACTGAAGACCACCATTTTACGTTTCCTTCTAAAGACTGTATAACCAAGGATTATTTAATAATAATAATAATAACCTTTATTTTTACAAACAATATAGCAAAAAATCTGGCGCGGGCAACACACGACTTTCACTTACCTCCGTTTTTAAAATCGATTAAAGAATTTTCAAAGACAGTAAGAGATAAAAATGAGTGAAACCATTAAAGAATTTGTTAAATTGAATTTCTATAGAAATATGTGTTTTATTAAAGAATCTATTATATTATTATCTAAAATAAACAGTTAGTTTTATCTTCTTTTCATCACTCTCTATTAACTTTTAAAAGCTTGTGTATGAGATAATATTTTTTCTAAAATCTTTTGCTTTCCAACGGTATATCATACATATATATTACTGTTTTTATGTTCAAAAAATTGCACTAATTTTTTTTTTCAGTTATCTCCTTTCGTTGTTTTTTAAATTCGCCCAACTTACATATTACCTGTTTTTCATCAGTGGTAACAAGATAATCTAGTTATTTTTATAGAATCAACAAAATTAAAGGTACTTTAGTGGAAGAAAATTTAAAATATCGGCATTTAAGCCCTGTCAGACCATTTTATTCAGAATAAAAACTACATGATGTTAAAGCCTATTACATTTTACATTGATATAGCGAGTTTAATCAAGATCGTCGGAACCGTTTTTTGAAAACATTGAAAAAAGGTGCAAAATGCATGGTATAAAGTGGCTCTTCTGGTAAGCTCATTTTGATGAAAAAGGTTTTGTAACGTCTCGGACGTATATTTGTCATAAATATGAAATTTCAGTTTCATAGGACTTACCGTTTCCGCCCGGGAGTTCCACACACACACAGACACTTTTGCGAGACTTGGTTATTTGGACTCAGGGTAACCTTAAACATGTATATTCGTTGAAGACTGGAATTCGAAAATTTTCACGATCGCAATACTTTTCCTTACTATATATTGTAAGAAAAAGTAAAAATATATACAAAACTTTCTATTTAATTCAATTTAAATATATATATATATATATATATATATATATATATATGTGTGTACAAAATCAACCTTAAGTTGAGGTTTTTGAGTTTGATTGTTTGAATGTTTTAATAGGCTTATTCTTGCTAGCACACTAAGTAATGAACCTGCCCCATCCTTTTCCATTCTTTTCTATCCAGTGCCACTCTCTTCCAGGTTGCACCTTCGCAGCTCTTCTTCATCTCCTTGTCCCAGTCTGTCGGTGGACGTCCACGCTTCCTTGTGAACTCCCTTGGGTACCTCTCTATATGCTGCCTGTAATGTTGTAATGTTTCTCCGGATAACATGTCCGGTCCAGGTCCACTTCCTTAGATGGACTTTTTCCATAATATCTGGGAGATCGGTCCTTGATCTTAGCCACTTATTTGTTTTCCTATCTCGTCTCGATACTCCGAGAAGATATCGCTCCATACCTCTCACTACTCATATTACTCTCAACTTGTGGCTGGTCTTCTTTTCTATTACCCATGTTTCGCAACCATAGGTCATGGCAGGTAGCACATTGCTCATCTAAAGTTTCTTCTTGACTTCCAGGCTCACAGACGACCTATACAGCTCCTTAAACTTGAAGAGGGAGCGCCATCCTTGAGTGCATCGCCTGCTTATTTCTTCATCTTGCCCTTTAAACATAAATAAAATGCCCCAGGTATTGAAATAAAATGAAAGGATTATTTACTTCATTTAATATATCCTAGGGCTATCTGAGGGGTTCGAACCCGCGACCTTGGGCATATAGCTGCGTGGTATATGGAGGCCTCTTGACTGTACTTGATGACAGACTCAAGCGGATTATGAATATGTTTATAAGATTTATCTTCGGTACCTTCAGGAGATCACCAGTAACCCACTTATACAACGAATTGAAGTGGCTCCTACCTTCCATACGTAGACAATATTTCCTAGGGACATACCTCTGCCAAGTCATTAAATCTCAACATCCTCCATATATTCACAGTACCCTACAATTCAAATCCTCAGTCCACTCTCTTGAAACCAGATCACGCCATTCTGACCTTTACATTCCAACCCATAGGACAAAATATTTTGATAATTCCTTTTATATCCGCTCTACATCTCTCTGGAATTCCCTACCTAATCATATTCGTCATGCTTCTTCCCTTATCTCATTCTTTATTATTATTATTATTATATATATTTATTTATTGGAATTTACAACTGTATAACAAGTAATACAACAAGTAAATTTGAATGAAACATCAAAAAGGCATGAAACACATGTAGAGAAGCTTCCCAATGGAAGCACTCTAAAAATATTCTAAGCTAGAAGGTCCCGGGGCCATTATCTTTTCAGACGCCTCGGAGGATTGTCAGGAATTGAAGAGGAAGAAAGGATTAGGGTTTGAATGGAGTTTGTCATGGAAGGATTGATACCTCGTACGGGCCAAATCAGTAACATATGGGACATTAAGGTCTTTATGGATGAGTTTGTTGGTGACAAAGTAAGGAGCATTGAGGATTTTACGTAGGATTTTGGACTGAAGGGATTGGATACGAGAAGAATTCGATGGTTTAGTAGAGCCCCAGACCTCAACTCCGTAAGTCCATATCGGTCTTATGATAGTCATGTAGATGAGTCTTTTGTAGTTAAGTGGAAGATTAGAACGTTTGTCTAGTAAGTGTTGAACTAGTCGAAAACGTCGTGCAGCTTCTTGTCCTTTCAGACTTGTATGAGGATTCCAAGTCAGGCGTTTGTCAAGGTGCAGTCCTAGATATCGGATCTGTTTATCCGGGATAAGAGGAGTATTATTGAAGGAGACAGTAGGGCAAGAAGTCATAGGTTTACGACGAAGGGTCAAGGTAATTTGGTTGGATTTGTTGGAATTTACTTTAATTCTCCAGTTCTGACACCATACTTCAAGGTCTCTGAGGTGGGATTGGAGAGTTTGAGAGGCAATAGTTGGATCAGTATTGACTGATAACACACAAATTTCATCAGCATAGGTAGAAAAGAAAGTGTTAGGATGGGTTGGGATGTCAGCTGTATAAACTGTGTAAAGGATGGGTCCTAGGATACTACCTTGAGGGACACCAGCAGACTGACTAAAAATGGACGAAAATGAATTATTATGATTGATTTTGAAGGATCTGCCAGTGAGGTAGGACTGGATAATAAGGAAGTATGTAGGGGGGGGAGGAATTGGCGGAGCTTGTAAAGTAATCCCGGGTGCCAGACCCCCTTATCTCATTCAAATCCCATTTTTTCCAACACCTTCTAAGATCCCAAAGAGACGCACACTAAATGTAAAATAGTTAATTGGCTATCTTACTTTCAACGTAAGATAATTTTATTTTATCAGAATCCTAGAGTTATAGTTTAATTCATTTATTTTATTTATTTTGAAATTGTTCAGCTCTATTATTTTATAGCAGATTTTTTTTTTTTTTTTTTTTGGTTTATATTCCAAGGCATAAGAGCGGCCTTTGAAGCAATGGACAAGGAAGCAGGAAAGATCGGCCTAAAAGTGAACGAGCTGAAAACTAAGATAATGGTACTAGGCACACGAATGGACCAGAGGCAGAGTCATTATGAAATGGGACCCTATAAAATAGAACTGAAGAAGTTTTCAGTATCTAGGCTCTATTATAAATGATGACCTGAAGGAAGAAGAAGAGGTAAGGAAGCGTATAGCGGCTGGTAATAGAGCCTATTTTTCCTTATCAAAGCTATTTAGAAGCAAGCTTTTGAGCCGCTCCACCAAGTTGATGCTATACAAAACCCTTGTAAGACCAGTGGTTACGTACGGTGGAGAAACGTGGATCCTCAACAACAAAAATGTGGACCTGCTTGATAGGTTTGAACGGGTAATCCTAAGGAGAATCCTGAGAGCCGTATTTGAGGATGGTCAATGGCGGCGGAGGAAAAATAAGGAATTGTTTCAGCTCTACCAGGATATCAGTATCTCCTCTCATATTAAGATACAGAGGTTAAAATGGATTGGGCACGTGATGAGGATGAATTGTGACAGGGTTGCAAGTAGAGTGTTCAGGAATGTTCCCGATGGCCGGCGCCGGCGTGGCAGGCCGAAGGGTCGATGGAAGGATGGTGTAGGGAAGGATCTTAGACAGCTCGGGATCTCTCTGAGAGGAGCTGAGGATCGAGAAGGATGGTTGGCGACTGTTGAGCAGGCCAAGGGCGGCCTCATGCGCCTGTTGAGCCAGTAGAAGAAGAAGAAGAATATTCCATATATTTTTTATACATATATAAATAGGTCTTATTTTTATTTTTTACACATTTGTAAATAAAAGTTTATTTTATTGGTCTCTCGGCCAGACATATTGAAGTGTATATTTACTGTACAACATTGTTATTCTTAAGGGACATAGTCCCAGAATAAAGTTATTTTATTATTATTATTATAGGTGAACCCAAATATTTGCCTATAAAATTCGAGAATAGTGACGTATAGTGATATTGACTTAATTAAAGTTGGCAATATCTTAAAATCTTCATCTTCCCATTATTCAGAACAAAATCCCCTCTAAATGCTGAAGTCCCCCATAAAAATTGCTAGTGTTTTGTATCTAAGACTATACGTGCTTACTAGCTCGAAGAAACTCGAAAAAGAGGATTTCGAGAGTTTTCTCCTAAGAGAGGGGAAAGTCCAAGTGACTATCAGGTGTAAGTTTGAGAGCGAGTGAAGGGCGAAGAAACTAAACTGACCAAGACCTATTTCACGACCATCTCAAGCACAGTAATGTATTTCAAGTTTAACCGGCAGCGAAACTGTAACCCTTTTGTGGTCACCTGTGGTGTTTTTTTTTTCCTTAATTTAACATTCTTAATTTTTCGTTTTCGTTACTAAATTATTCCTTTTTCTGTAACTTGCATACATTTTAAGGAATTGCGGAGTTCTTTAAAAGTTTTAAAACGATTTTCAAAATGAAGTATATCTGCGAAGGGGCTCGCTTCTGGCTGTTTGTGTCCTTAAAATTACCTCTTAAGCCTGTCTTATTCTATAATAACTTAATGAGATACAACAGCATTTTGCCACCGTTTTGGGGCTGGTGGAGGTATTAAGCTAGAAACTAGCGGATTCGCAATTTGTTTTGTAGTTTCAAAAAACTTGACCTGACTTCGTTTAATAAATTCTTGTACTGTTGGGATGTTCAAAATTTTATGGACATTGAGAGTTTTTTCCCTCCAGAGTGAAGTGCTTCTGCATATTTTTTTGACCACCCCATTTTGAAATTGCTGCAATTTCTTCGCTGTGTATTGTGTGATATGAGGAAACATAGGAGCACCGTAGAGCAGAGCTGGCCGGATGAAGCTGCTGTAAATAATGATTTTCAGTCGCAAACTTAAGTGTGGCGAGGTGAGGAGATGGGCTAGTCTGTACGACTTGTTTCTAACATGATTTATTTTTTTTCTAAAGTGACCTGCAAAAATCATGTGTCGGTCAAATTTGATTCCTAGGTATAATATTGTCCTGGAAATGGATTTCTTTACATTTTCTATCGTAAACTTTTTAGGTAATTTCTTTTTATTCTATTGGAAAGAAAACATTATACCATCTGTTTTCTCAGGATTTGCGATTATATTTAAAAATCGAAGCTTATCCACTATTTTGTTTGCAGTGGTTTCAGCATACACCATTGCCATTGCAGTGGTGTTGTGGCTAACAAAGCAGCTTTATATGCAAGTTCAAACCCGGCAGGTGGTCCTAGGATTTTTTAAGGAAAAAACCTTGGTTATGCCAAAAGGAGCGTAAAATGGTGGTTCCAAGCCTGCGTTAAAGACTCCTATCCAAATTAAACGGGAATAGACAAACTTAAGGATTCCCACTGTAGCATCTTATCATTCATTAGCCACAATAGCATAAAGTGACGTTTAATCAATAAAAAAACGGCTTTGTTCGCAAATCATATTTTTTTTTTAATTTGGCTTGGCTATGTATGAAATATACGAGGTATGTTTTTTAAGTAAGTACCGTTTTGGAATTAAAAAAAGACGTGCAAAGATATCGCAATAGTTTTATTTTTACATGAAAGTCTGTACCTTAATCTACTTTTCTACATAATTTCCATAAATTTTGAGGCACTTGTCATAACGCGGCACCAGTTTTTGAATACCCTCCTCAAAAAAATTCTGCCACCTGCCTTGTTAACCACTGCATCACAAATGTTTTGACTTCGTTACCGTCTTAAAGAAGCCGACCGCCAAGGTGTTTCTTCAAGTGCAGGAACAAGTGGTAGTCGCTGGGCGCCAGATCAGGGCTGTATGGAGGATGATCTAGAGTTTCCCATTTAAATGATTTGTGGCATCCTAGCAGATCATCTTCCGCATTGCGATCAAGAAAATTGCCGAATTTGTGTTCATCAGAAATATACGTTTTAGGTCCTACTAAATCCAAATGACCAAGTCCAGCACGAAAACGAAAAGTTGTATAAAACAGAAGTTATACCTTTTATTAGCATACCTGAGATGTTACAGCAACTTTTTCTACAAAATTGAACAAAAATATGATAACCAACTAAAGAAGAAAAGAGCATATATATATATATATATATATATATATATATATATATATATATATATATATATATATATATATATATTAATGTTTGCCGTTTTCGGCTACTTCAACATTTATAAGCAAACCGTCAAATCTTATTAGATTAGATCTGATTAGCCATAGTAGGATAAAAGTGATATTAAACGAATAAAAAAACAAAATCTTCCATACCTTACTGACTTCTATGACATATCCCCATTTCCACCCTGACTTACTAGTTCCTATTCCTAGCATCCTCTCCTATTCCTAATAATCCTACGAGGCGTCTGAGAAGAAGATGGACTTTCTGATTTTGATTTGTTATTGCAATGGATAGTGTTTGAATGTTTTATAATAATGTATAATTATTGTATGTATGAGATGTATAATATACCGCTGGAAAACTAAATATTTTAGAAAAAATGTTATCTTATGTGCAAAGTTATGTTAAAGTAGTGTGATGAAAAGCGGAAAAATAATTTTTATTATAAAACCTGTATCTCTACAACCCATGATGGGTCTTTGACTCAGTACATATAAAGATTCGTACTGTTTTTAGGCCAACGGCCGTGCAAGGAGGTTATTAGGCCTTGTTCACGCTACGATACCCACTTTAAAGAGGCTGGGTCTGCCATAGGAGGGTCTCCATACCCCGGGTTCGTCCCCCGGCTGAATTAACAGAATAAATAATATTCTGTCATCCCATTATAGTTTCTATTATAAGATTATTTAATTTGAAACAAATATTTTTTTTTAAAAACTCAATGCAATTCATTACCCCTTTTCACTCCAACTTAATTTAAAAGTTTTTATTTATTGTTTTTAATCTAATTTTACAGTTGCATCAAGCTCCAGATCCCAAAATAGCTCGATTGATCCGATGAAAACAAACCATTCTTTCCACTCAGTCCAAACGCTAAAAATAGAATCAGAATGGACAATTAAGCGTTTCTTTTTTTATATAAATACAAATACCTCTGATAACATGCCAAGCCTATAAAACGGTTTGAGAATTTGGTTTTTTTTATTTTCTTCTCTACCTTTGAAAGGTGTGCTAATTTCTTTGGCAACAAGAAGAGCTCTCTTTCGTCAACGGAATTAAGTGTAAGGTTTGTGTTGCCTGCACCAGATTTTTAAAACATTTTTTTTTTTTGTGTGGGGTAGACTCCTGATGTTCCGTGCGACATAACCTGTTTGAAACTTTTACAATGTTAAATAATTATAAATTAATTTTTACAATTTTAGCAACCAACTTGCCCTAATATTATTTTTTTTTTTTTTTAAAGATATCTATATCAACAAGATTTTTAAAAGTGGCCATTTACATTTCCCTGCCATAAATATTGTTCCAAGGAATATTGTTATCTTCAAATTTTTATTCACACCTGTCATGAATGTTGACAATCAGCGAATTTGATGAAGGAATGATAGTCTGGCGTGGTAGGCATGATGGAGAGAAGATGCCCTGCGGCACCTCTTCCTGACGTGCTTCCAATTACGGATTTAGCTTAGAGGGTCCCTCATCCAACTTCTTTTCAGTCTTCTGCGAGTATTGTCCGGCTTGTTACTAGTGGCCATGCTTCGTATTAGTGCGTTAGTATGTCCGTGTAAGTTGTTGTGAAAACGTTTCTAGTGCTAGAGTTGAGTATTATCTGAATACTACTCAAGGATGCAATCAAAGTTCAAGTTACATAACCGTATTTATGGCAGAATTAGGTAATGGCTTGTTTAAAGTGCTATAATATATATTAAGAAGCTATCAATATCGATAATCCATAAATTCCTCCAATATAACAGAGTTCTTTGGCTTATCTGGAGTTGGCATGCATCTTAAACTTTCTCCATTAAACACAATCAACAGAAAATACGATCACTAAAATAAATATCTGGTGCGGGACAAACACGACTTTCACTTACCTCAATTTTTAAAATCAATGGAAGAATTTTCAAATACAGTTAGAGATAAAAATACGTGAAACTATTAAAGAATTAATTAAATTGAATTTATATAGAAACATGTGTTTTATTAAAAAATCTATTATATTATTATCTAAAACAATCAGTTAGTTTTATCTTCATTTCAGCACTTTTTATAAACTTTTAAAAGCTTGTGTATGAGATAATATTTATTCTAAAATCTTTAGCTTCCCAAAAAAATATTTTTTCTGTTTTCTCCTTTAGTTGGGGATAGAATCCATTCAATTTATATATTTACTTGTTTTTCATCAGTGGTAACAAGATAATATAGTTATTTTTATAGAATCAACAAAATTAAAGGTACTTTAGAGAAAGAAAATTTAAAATATCGGCACTGTGGGGGACAGCTAAACATTCTAACATCAACGCATCCAATCCTTCCAATCCAAAGTCCTCCGTACAATAGTTAATGCTCCTTATTACGTTACCAACTGTACCCTACACCATGACCTTAATATTCCATTTGTTTTAGACCTGGTACCATCCAAATTCTCCAAATTTCATCAGAACCTTACTCACCATCCTAACCCTCTAGCACAATCCCTATCCGGCACCACCCATCCCTACAATCCTCCTCGAAGATTGAAACGGCAGTGGCCGCAAGACGTATTGTAAACACTTAAATTGGAGTTCTGACAATGGTCAGATCCTCCACTCATGTACGGTATGTTTGTGGCTACAGCGCCCTAACTCAGCCTCCGCTGGCTCACACCAGTGATGCGGCTGAGATAGAGGCGTTGGGATCTCTTTGATTCCGCTTTTTCCTCCACAAGTGGAGGGAAAAGCGCAGTCTGGGGTCCCTCTAGCAGTTGTATATATTGTATATAGTTATGATTGTTTGTATGATGTTTATTTATTTGCCAACTTTTTATTTATCTTATTATAGGTTGTTGTTTTGATTTCTTTGGCTTTTTTATTTATTATTATTTTATTGTTTTGAATTTATCTTCTATTTTATGTAATTTGACTATTATTATTATTTTTGTATATACTGTATGAATGTGGTCTCTTATCAATTTTGCTATTGTTCGTTTTGTAACAAATTGTAATATATCTCAATAAATAAAATATACTTGTTAAAAAAATATCGGCATTTAAGCCCTGTCAGACTACTTCAATCAGAATAAAACCTAAATGATATTAAAGCCCATTATATTTTACATCGATATAGCAAGTTTAATCAAAATAGTTTGTGCAGTTTTTGAGAAAATTTTTAAAAAGGTGCAAAATGCATGGTACAAAGTGGCTCTATTGGCTCGCTGATTTTGATGAAAAAGGTTTTGTAACATCTCGGGCATATAGTTGTCTTAAATATAAAATTTCAGTTTCGTACAAAATAATTGGTTTTCGTGCTGGTCTTACCACAAAAACACACGGACGCAGACCTTTTTGCTGGACTTGGTCATTTGGAATCAGGGAACCCTAAAACTGTAATTCGAAAATTCCATTACTATATATTTTATAATAGTAAGTGAAAATAAAAATAAAAATCTAGCTATGGTTCCGCCACTTACAAACTGAAAGTTTTGTCCTAAATTAGTTTAGGTTAAATGAGTTTTGAGTAGGCATTAATATTTCCAGACGTGGTTTCCATTATTTTTTATTTAATCAAATGATAACCAAAATCCTCTTGATTCTCTCGTATTACTTTATATTGTTTACTATTATTTAATTTATTTTATCTGAAATGTAATGATGAGGTAAGCAGTATTAAAATATTACAGAGTTAATTCTTAAGATTTAATATCGTTTATTATTTAATCCAATTTGTTTCTTATCGCATGAAACACATCCTTCGAATTATCCTTTTTATTCTATTTTAGGGCTAAGAAGGAAACATGAGGAAGAAGCCACTATAATAATGATAATAATAAGCTCAGAAAACCGGAAGGTTCGATGAAGATACCATAAAATGTAAACAGAATCCTCCCATCGACGCTTCGGCCTACCACTCGAAAGCCTTCCAGTCGGTCCAGCCCCTACCATCTTTTCCGGAATTCACAGTGCTCAACAACTCTACAAGTCCATTTGGGTCGCCGCGATGCTATCAACAAATCATACTAACAGGACGCAAGCTAGGCAATTCCACGTCGTGTAACCTTCTGAATTCTCCGATGGTTGCTGCTTTTCTTGGACCAAATATTTTACGTATTAACTTATTCTAGAAAGCCTTATTCATCCTTCAAAGTAAGAGGCCACGTTTCACATCCATAAAGAATCGTTGTTATCGAACTCGTAATTATTTTCGATTTAAGTTTCTGATCAACTGGGTTGCTGAGATCAATATTGGAACCATACATAGGAATATCGTGGTCTAGAATCCGTCGCGAAGTTCAATTCAATTAAAAAACCTTAACGAATACTTTGTTTATCCACAGTATAAATGTATTTTAGTTTATACAAGATGTCTATTTAATATAAATAAAACAAATCTTGTGCAAAAATATACGAATATATGGTCATTGTAAACTGTAATACGGAAAAACTACCAAAAAATAAAAATCTGGTCCAGACACATGTGATAGTGAAAACATTAACTGTTGAATAAGCTGGTTTGATAATTATTCGATTGGAATTATTAGATAATATCTGTTCTTTTTTTAGGAGGAAATAAAGATTAAAACCAAATATGATACCGGAACAAAAGTAAATTAGTTGTTTTATTCATTTAACGTCACTTTATGCTGCAAAATTTGTCAATCTAGGTTTAATTATATGTATTTTCTAATTTTCGTTATTACAACTGTATAAACGACAAAACAAATAAATGTGAGTAAATATAAGAATGATACACTTGTGGAGAAGCTTCTCTTCGCCACCACTCTAAAAATATTCTAAGCTACAATAGAAGGGCTCGATGCCATCTTCTTTTCAGACCCCTCGGAGGATTATTAAGAATTGAAGAGAAGGAAGGATTGAAACTGATGGGTTAGAGTGGTAATTGAGTTTGTTATGGAAGAAATGGCACCTGGTTCGGGCTAAATCAATAACATAGGGAACATTAAGGTCTTTATGGATGAGTTTATTCGTTACAAAATAAGGAACAATGAGAATTTTACGAAGGAATTTGGATTTTAGGGATTGGATACGGGAAGAATTCGATGGTTTAATAGAGCCCCAAAGCTCTACTCCGTAAGTCCATATCGGCCTTATGATAGTCTTATAGATGAGTCTTTTGTAGTTAAGTGGAAGGTTAGAGCGTTTGTCCAGTAAGCGTTGAAATAGTCGAAAACGACGAGCAGTTTCTTGTCGTTTTAGCCTTGTATGAGGGTTCCAAGTGAGACGTTTGTCAAGGTGCAGTCCTAGGTATCGGATCTGTTCAACCGGGACAAGAGTAGTGTTATTGAAGGATACTGTAGAGCAGGATGTCATAGATTTACGACGAAGGGTAAACGTTATTTGGTGAGATTTATTGGAATTTATTCTTATTCTCCCATTCTGACACCATACTTCAAGTTCTCTGATGCGGGATTGGAGAGTTTTGGAGGCAATAGTTGTTTACTTATAACACACAAGTGTCATCAGCATAGGTAGAAAGGAAAGTGTTAGAATGGATGGGATATCAGCTGTATATACTGAGTAAAGGATGGGTCCTAGGATACTGCCTTGAGGAACTCCAGCAAACTAAATAAAAAGCGAACAATAGGAATTATTATGATTTACTTGGAAGGATCTAACTGCCAGGTTTAATTATGGACCTTTAATGAGTACGTGAAATCGAACAGGCTTGCGAACACAGTTTTACGTCCTTTCCGAAGGACGGCATTACTAAGGATTTAATATTCCTTTTCAAAAATCCTTATTTAGGAGTCTTATGCTTGCAACTATTTATTTTAGACCATAGCCATAATATAATATATATAGTGTATATATATATATTCTTCTTCTTCTACTGGCTCAACAGGCGCATGAGGCCGCCCTTGGCCTGCTCAACAGTCGCCAACCATCCTTCTCGATCCTCAGCTCCTCTCAGAGAGATCCCGAGCTGTCTAAGATCCTTCCCCACACCATTCTTCCATCGACCCTTCAGTCTGCCACGGCGGCGCCGGCCATCCGGAACATTCCTGAACACTCTACTTGCCACCCTGTCACAGTTCATCCTCATCACGTGCCCAATCCATTTTAACCTCTGTATCTTAATATGAGAGGAGATACTGATATCCTGGTAGAGCTGAAACAATTCCTTATTTTTCCTCCGCCGCCATTGACCATCCTCAAATACGGCTCCGAGGATTCTCCTTAGGATTACCCGTTCAAACCTATCAAGCAGGTCCACATTTTTTTTGTTGAGGATCCACGTTTCTCCACCGTACGTAACCACTGGCCTTACAAGGGTTTTGTATAGCATCAGCTTGGTGGAGCGGCTCAAAAGCTTGCTTCTAAATATCTTTGATAAGGAAAAATAGGCTCTATTACCAGCCGCTATACGCTTCCTTACCTCTTCTTCTTCCTTCAGATCATCATTTATAATAGAGCCTAGATATTGAAAACTTCTTACCAGTTCTATTTTATAGGGTCCCATTTCATAATGACTCTGCCTCTGGTCCATTCGTGTGCCTAGTACCATTATCTTAGTTTTCAGCTCGTTCACTTTTAGGCCGATCTTTCCTGCTTCCTTGTCCATTGCTTCAAAGGCCGCTCTTATGCTCGGCAGGGATCTACCAATAATGACCACGTCATCTGCATATGCGAGAATTTGAGACATCTTCGTAAATATTGTCCCTTGCTGTTCTAATTCCGCCCTATTGATGAATATATATATATATATATATATATATATATATATATATATATATATATATATATATATATATATATATATATATTATAATAATACTTATTTAAAAAAATATATATTCTTTTAAGAAAAACTCAATTCACAATATTTAGATAGATAGATAGATAGAAAATAATTTTTATTCTGGGACTGGGTCCCTTTAGAATAACAGCTTTGTACAGTTTAAATATACAATATGTCTGGCCAACAGGCAAGATGAACATGATTAACTACTATTTACAATAATTGATGAATTTGTATACAACACAAAATAAATAAAATAAAAACAATCTTCAGGAGCTAATTTATGTTAGAAAAAAATGAGAAATATATGAGTTGATAACAGAATCCAAATTAAAAAAGAAACAAAAAAAAAATTAAATAAAACAAAAATAATTAGTAACATTGTACTAATACTTAGTATTCTTAAAATAACATTAACTCTGAAATAATAAAGGATCTATATTAGACCAAGAATTAAAGAAAGATAATACTATTAAAACATAAATAAAAATAAAAAATACAAATATGAGAAATGAAATCTTCTAGAAAAAAAAATAACGATATAAAAAACTAAACAAATACTGTAAAGATTGAACCAAAGGAAAAAAATTATATAAAAATATATTTCATATTTAAAATATATGTCAGGCATCGTCATTTTACTTAATTAAAACTTAATTAACCTCAGAGTATGGCATGGGTTCTTGAAAATCAGGCACATTTTTA
This sequence comes from Piezodorus guildinii, assembly GCA_023052935.1. Lineage (NCBI taxonomy): Eukaryota > Metazoa > Arthropoda > Insecta > Hemiptera > Pentatomidae > Piezodorus > Piezodorus guildinii. The sequence goes on along the minus strand of CM041296.1, from coordinate 146,978,736 downwards.
TTATTTAACTTTTTTAATAATAATTATAAGTTACAATAATAACACACAAAATATGTAACCAGGCTAACAATGATTCTTCATATTCATACTGCAGCTCCTCACCCTTACAAGCCCCAACTGAAAAAACTGATTACGATTAAGATAAAAAATTAAGATACCTGCCAATTTGTACCTGCTAGTGACCTTTTTTCTTAGCATCCAAAATGGATGCTATGTTTGGAAAAATACAATCAAATTGAAGCTGTTATTTAAATCTAAATTTTACTTCTTATCCTATAGTTAGCCTGCCTAACACAATAATCAAATAATAAATAAATATATATAATTATAAAAAAATGGGTATATTACAATATATATATATATATATATATATATATATATATATATATATGATTATTATATATATACTTATACATACAAATAAATCATAATATATTTTTAGAAGTTATACGAATATGCTTTTACGCATTTACGCACAAATGAACAAGATCGCCGCCAGCTCGAACGAATCTTATAGACTGATAATTTTTTATGTCTCTCCAATATCTTATCTGAGTCCAGAAGATAAAAAAAACAACGAACCGTTCTAACGTGCGAGTATTAAGATCCCTTATCAATATTACACAGGTGATTAGCCTCACCGTATCACCAGTTCAACAATATTCCTGATAATCCCAGTTGTATACTTGAGGGTTTTTAAAATAATTTTAAACTCAGGAAAACTAAATAGTATTCTCTTAAACAAAATAAAACGGGCTTTGGAAACATAGAAGTCCTTGATTTCTTTTGAAAATAATTTCGCTATAATCTTTCGATTTCATAACCCTATTATTTAATATTATTCAGTAGAGAAACGATTGAGTTGTAAATTAAGTTAGTAGCCTTTTTTCAATATTTCAATTTAACGTCATATCTATAGTTAAGGTGCTTTTATGCATCAGCTTCAACAGAAAGTTCTTATCTTTAAGTGGTATTTTTTCTTGCTCAAAATGGAAGATAAAAAGATATTTTCGTTATTTCTTCCATCTTCTTCCAGTGGCGCGTCAGGCCGTATAGGCCCTGGGGCTCGCGATGCAATATCCTTTATCCGCGAGATTACACTCGCGTTTCTTGGTGCATTTTGTAGTGTAGGGTCATCCCTCCCTACCCCTAATTTTGGCTGTGGCCGTAGTGAGTAGCCACCATTTGGCTGACGGGTCTCACATACCTGGCTGGGGGAGAGGCTGTGAATAAATCCCCATTTAATTGCATCCTTATAAAAGCCCCAACGGTACTGGGATTCGAACTCACAACCTGTAGCATGAGATACTAGCGCGCTAGCAACTCAGCCACGAGCTCCCCAGATTCTCGTGACTTAAATTTTCGTGATTTAATTATGTTAATTTCCGAAAAGAAAAATCCACTACACAGATGGTTAATATAATATAATAATAAATCTCTTTATTTGTTTTCGGGCTAGCCCATACAAATGGAGTTGAGTTGTACAAAACAGTTAAACATAAAAAATAAATCTATTACAACTGTACTAAACAAAATACGCTTCAAAAACAAATACACAATAAAAGGCAAAATAAATTGTAACTGTATAAATATTAAACAAATAAATCAATCATAAATAGTTTAACAAATCCAATTATTGTTATTTTAGTAATGTGCTTAAATTATTCTTGAATAGACAGATACAAATTTCTTAGCTTTAAACACTCTGTTACATAATAAAATAAATTTTCAAATTGCTTTTTATTTTCTATTTGCAACAAAAGTTGTACTATGAGGTCATTGTCAGACATATTTCCAATATACGTTCTCAAGTACTTATTTCTGGACGGGGAGTAAACAGGGCATTGCAACAAAAAATGATTTAAATCTTCTGGTTCGCCTGAATTACAAATAGGGCATTCAACGCTACTATCTGAATAACCATTTTGGAATCCGTAACTGGTAACTTTCAGTTTATTGGGTTGACATAGTCTTAGTTGACTGATCAATCTATGTTTCCTCAAAGGCAACTTTAATTTCAAATAATATTCCCCCATATTTAAGCTACTAATTTTCCTAAAATTAGGTTTAAACTTTGAATGCAAAATAGCCTGAATATCTAGGGAAAGATCATGATTATTGAATTTTTCAACAGCGTTATTTAATTCTCTTTCAAATAAGGCTTTACTTTTGATATTTAATATGTCAGCCGCGTCTATAATTAACAATTTATTAGTAAGTTGCCTATACCAATTGTACCTCACATCGACACTCTGGTTCAAGGAATATTTTTTTAAAATGTTTAAACATATTTTCGGTAACCGATCCTCTTTCATTAAGTCTACCTTCCGGTACCAGCGAATCATTCTTTTTAGAACATCTGTTTCTATTGATTTCAGACCAGTTTCTATACGAACATAATGGTTAGGTGTATTCCGTGGCCAATGATATATTGCTTTAAAATAACTTAAAGCAACCCGCTCTAATTTTTGACAATGTAATGGGACCCAGACTTCCGAAGAGTATAAAAGAACAGAATTTACCATGAAATTTAGCAATTTGAACTTAGTAGCAAGTGAGTCTGATCTTGACTTTAAAAGAATTTCCCGAACTCTATGTGAAGCCAAATGTGATTTCTTTACAAAGTTATCTGCTGCTTGAGAAAACAAACCCGATGATGAAAAAAACCACTCCTAAATAACTGTATTGTTTAGCTATTTCAATTTTAGATTTATTATAGAAAATAGATTTAACTTTGGTTCTATTACACAGATGGTTAATAAAATTTGCAGTGAACACTAGGGATGGGCATAATGGAATGATCGTCATAATCGGATGATCGGACTTCGATGATTCAAATAATCGAATGATTTCATAATCGAATGATATGCCGCTATAGCATTGAGTATATTTATAAAAAAAAAGATTCGAATAACATAAATCTTTCTGATTATTGAATAAGAAAAATCTGAAAAAAATTCCACCATCTGAAACATCCGGTCTAAAATAGACTAATAAACTCTGGGATAACATTGACTAATTCATTGCTTTCTGGCAAAAAAAAAAAAAAGGAAACAAAAAAAAAGTTGCGAAAATCTGAAAAAACAAAGAGGTTATTACGTAGCTACAAGGCCGGCTAGTTGCTTTTGAACGAGGAAAATAGTACGCAAGAGATAAGATAAAATTTTGATATTGACTGTTTTTGTAGGGTTTTTTTTTGGCCGAACTGATGCAAAAGTGTCGAAAAATTAATCTGGCATTGTCGTATCACAGCTGATTTGTGACGTCGGGGGCGAAAGAGTTCATCTTAGGAAAAAAAAAAATTAAATAAAAACACATTATATATTTATCTTATTTGTATCTTAAATTAATTGTTCTCATAATTTTTATTCAACCATTCAACACTCATAGAGCCCTAAAAAAAAATCTGGTCCGAGGAAATTCCACCGACCATCCCCACATCCGCCACCCATAAGCAGTAATGAGATCCGCGCGAGGCATCAAGAATAATAAGAAAAGTTATTGAATCTGAGTACCGAAGTTTCGATCTAAATTGTAGGGGTTCATCAGGGCTGTAGAAAAAACAAGATAACTTAGAAAAACAAAAGACAATATATATATATATATATATATATATATATATATATATAGCATTTCCAAGTCAAATTCAACCTTTTCCAAGTCAAACTGAACCTTTTCCAAGTCAAATTCAACCTTTTCCAAGTCAAATTCAACCTTTTCCAAGTCAAATTCAACTTTTTCCAAGTCAAATTCAACCTTTTCCATTTCAAATCACTTTTTACATATAATTAGTCACGATTATAATAATAAGTATAACGATACTTTAATTTTTAGACATTTTCGATACAAGATCTAGTAGTCGGATTAGGGGTCCGTTTTATTTAGTTTTATAATCGCGGGGAAAATATTATCAATAGAGGTTTTTTTTAACGTTTCGTATTTATAGGATAGTAGGCTCAGTAGATGCGTTCACAAAGTACGTACCGATTACACTATTAATTTTATCGCGCTCGCTCAAATATGGGTTTATTATAACTTTTTCGTATATATTGCTACTAGCTCGGTAGCTGCGTTCCGAAGGTTGGTTACCGATAATACTATTAATTTTAATCGCGCTCGCTCAATATGGGTTTATTAAAACTTTTCGTATTTATTGGATACAAGGCTCAGTAGCTCCGTTCCCAAAGGTTCGTTACCGATTATACTATTAATTTTAATCGTGCTCGCTCTGGTAAGGGTTTATTATAACTTTTTCATATTCATTGGCTACTAGGCTCAGTAGCTGCGTTCCCGAAGGTTGGTTACCGATAATACTATTAATTTTAATCGCGCTCACTCAAGAAAAGGTTGATTTTAGCTTGCTCGCATTTACTGCATACTAGGCTCAGTCGCTGCGTACCAAGGACTGGTTATGATTATAATATTGATTTTAATTGCGCTCACTCAAGTAGTGGTTTATCAAATAAAAATGGACGTATTCAATTGTTCTGTTTAGCTTATTATTATCAAACTCCAAATTATTAACCAAAAACATAACTTACTATCCTGATAAAAAGGTAACCGAATAGATGAAAAGTTATAAAAAACACGAAATAACAAAACATTAGACCAACTGACTAAAAAACCATTAACACATTCACTAACGAAACCCCTCAAAACACAATAATAGAAAAGAAACACGAAGTTATAATAAACCCATATTTGAGCGAGCGCGATTAAAATTAGTAGTGTAATCGGTAACGAACCTTTGTGAACGCATCTACTGAGCCTACTATCCTATAAATACGAAAATGTTAAAATAAACCTCTATTGATAATATTTTCGCCCGCGATTATAAAACTAAAATAAAACGGACCCCCGCTAATCCGACTACTAGACCTTGTATCGAAAATGTCTATAAATTATAGTGTCGGTTATACTTATTATTATAATCGCGACTAATTATATGTAAAAAGGCCCCTGGGAACATTTAACAAGCCACTAGGGTTAAAAACATAAGTGTAATTAAAATAACCATAAAAACATAAAATCATGTTAATTTGATTTTTATTATTTTATTGAAATCGAAAAAGGTTGAATTTGAAATGGAAAAGGTTGAATTTGACTTAGAAAAGGTTGAATTTGACTTGGAAAAGGTTGAATTTGATTTGGAAAAGGTTGAATTTGACTTGGAAAAGGTTGAATTTGACTTGGAAATGCTATATATATATATATATATATATATATATATTATATATATATATATATATATATATATATATATATATATGTATATATAATATATATATATATATATATATATATATATATATATATATATAAAATAAGTAAACAGTAATTATGTAGTTTTGTTATTATTTTCCGTTTTACTTTTCCTAACCTGTAAATGACATATATAATAAGGGTGTGAAAGTTTTCGAATTCCAGTTTTTACGGAAAATTCGCGTTTTTATATTTCCTGAGTCCAAATTACCTTGTGTCGCGAAAAGGTATGTGTGTCTATCTTTACTTACAACGGTGATTATTTTAAAAATGAAATTTCATATTTTAGGAACGAATTTACCTTAGATGTTACACTGACAAGATTGAGCTAAATATTTCAGCAAAATATAAGAATTTTTTTTTACGATTTTCTCAAAATCGCCTCTAAAGATTTTTAACGATAACTCGCTATATCGATGTAAAATTGAATGGTCCGATGCCGACTTTAATTTGTATTCCTTCTTCTTAGGTATCCTTAATTTTAGATATTTCAGAAAATTAATCATATCATCTCATTAGAATTATTAAAAAGCGCCAAAATATTCAAGTTGAACGAATTTTATCTCCGACTAAAGGTGAAAAGAGCAAATAATTTTTTCCGGTAAATTTTTATTTCGAACAAAATAATAAAGGTGTATACTATACCGTTGGAAAACTAAAAAAAAAAAAATCTAGTGCGGGCAACACGACTTTTACTTACCTCCATTTTTAAAATCAATGAAAGAATTTTCAAATACAGTTAAAGATAAAAATACGTGAAACTATTAAGGAATTGATTAGGGGATCACTTGTAGCTGGGTGGCTAGCGTAACAGCCTCCCATGCTAAAGGTCACGGGTTCAAACCCGCAGGTGGTCCTAGGATTTTTTAATGGGAGTAAAAAATCCTTAGTTACGCCGTCCTTCGGAGGGGACCTTAAAAGGTGGCCCCGAGCCTGTGCGATGTCAGGTTCTCGTTAAAGATCCCTATTCTAATAAAACCTGGATAGGCAAAATTTAGGACTCCCACTGTAGCATCGTCCGATTAGCCATAGTAGCATAAAGTGACGTTAAATAAATAAACAAACAAGGAATTGATTAAATTGAATTTATATAGAAACATGTGTTATGTTTAAAAATCTATTATATTATTATGTAAAACAATCAGTTAGCAGTTAAAATATCGGCATTTAAGCCCTGTCAGACCAATTTTATCAGAATAAAACCTACATGATATTAAAACCCATTAAATTTTACATCGATATAGCGAGTTTAATCAAAATCGTCAGAACCGTTTTCGAGAAAATCGAAAAAAGGTGCAAAATGCATGGTATAAAGTGCCTCTTCTGGTAGGCTCATTTTGATAAAAAAAAGTTTTGTCACGTCTCGGTAATGTATAGTTGTCTTAAATATGAAATTTCAGTTTCATAGGACTTACCGTTTTCGCCCGGGAGTTACCACACACACACATACACAGACCTTTTTGCGGGACTTGGTTATTTGGACTCAGGGGCCCCTAAAACGTGTATTTCCGTTGAAAAATGATTTTCGAAAATTTTCACAATCGCAATACTTCCCCTTACTATACATAGTAAGTGAAAGTAAAAAAATACTAAAAAAATGAAAGTAAAAAAAATAAATAAAGTACCTCTGCAACCTATGAAAGAATAGGCATTAGCCAATATAGGGAGGGATTCACGCTGTTTCTAGTCTACCGGCCCCCCGTAGGGCGAGCCTGTGCATTCGGTAGACTTAAGACCTATATCTGAAATTTTGAATTTCCCCATATTTTTTTGGTTAAGCTGTTCTTCTTAGTTTCTATTATCATTGTCCATCGTCAGTTTAATTTAAAATTTCCACTAAAGATGTCTTATAATGACGAACGTCCATGGAAAATGTCCTTTTTAAAAAAAATTACCACAACTATTTTAATGAAGTTAAATTAATGAATCATCTTTTTTTCCGATAATTTAACTTTATTATCATAATTTAAGTTTATGAAACTTGAACTATTATAGATTCTTAAAGTTTTAATTGGTGAAAAAAATAAAAAATGCTGACAGATATTGTCAAAAAAGCTCCAATACACTTTTAAAAATTTAGGTTTCATTGGAATCAAAATAACTTAAATCTTAGCGACAGATTTTATATCAGAAAAAATATTTTTAGGGAGAAGTTGATTCGGGGTGGAGTCAAATAAACATTTAATTGAGTAGAAATTTAAATTATTTGTGCCTACGTTTCGGGCATACATTTCAGGCCTTCTTTAGGGCGGTTGAAGGAGGGAGATCACAAGTATATTGTGATATTAATATCGATATACTCCGAGGCGTCAGAAAAGAAGATGGCCTTGAGACCTTGTGGTTTAGAATAGTTACAGGAGTGCTACCATTGGGTAGCTCTTCTACAAGTCTGTTTTATGTAAATTTTCTGTTATCATATTTACTTGTTGTATTATGAATTACAGTTGTAAATTTCAATAAATAATGTTTAACAAAAAAAAAATCTATATAATCATATATTGTGATACAATTATGTCATTGTTGTGACCTCCCTGCTTTAATCGCCCTGAAATTTAGGCCGAAACGTAGGCACTTAAAAATTTAGTTTCTACTTAATGAAGTGTTTCTTTGACTGCACCCGGAATCAATTTCTCCCCTTTATATAAACACACAGTCAACCATTCTCACATCTTTCGCATGAAATGTCCGTTTTATAGTTTCTGAAATACATAAAGGATTTTGCAGGTCTCTGTTGTTTTCTTTCGAATGTTTACATATTTAATGTAAACAGTTACTAATCCTCTACCTTTGTATTATAAACATTAGCTTCCCAATCAATTACCCATATTTATTATACCTTGAAATATGAACATGGAAACACGCGATTTTCGCGTAATATTTTTCTACGAGTTCGAACTCAGCCATTCAGCAGCTGAGGCCGCTAGAAATATTTGCAAGGCGTTTGGGGAAGGGAGTGTTAATGAACGGACCATTCGCCTTTGGTTTGCTAAGTTTTCAGCTGGGGATACCAACTTGGAAAACTTGCCCCGAGGAAGACCTCCGTCCGTAATAGACAACGATGTTCTCAAACATACAGTAGAAGGAAACCCCTACCAAACAGTTAAAAGACTCTCAGCACAACTAAATGCAAGTGAATCTACCGTTTCCAGACATTTAAAGTGTATTGGGAAAGTAAAAAAGCTCGATACATGGGTACCTCATGATCTCACTGAGCGGCACAAGCCCCATGTTTCAAAACATACCGTGCAAAAATTGAATGAACTGGGCTACGAAGTTCTTCCGCACCCACCATATTCTCCCGACTTGTCTCCAACAGATTCCACCTGTTCAGGAATTTAGACAACTTCGTCAAAAGAAAACTTTTTGAAAATGATAATCAAGTGAAAAGTGCGTTTTCAGATTTTGTTTCACTTCAAAGCTCAGAGTTTTTCAGTTCGGGGATAAAAAAGTTGGTGTCACGTTGGGAAAAATGTGTAGAAAAAGAAGGTAAATACTTCGAATAAAATATCGTATTTTTAATAAAAATCCTTTACATATCGAATCTAGCCGACTAGTATTGCCTTTGTTAATTATTTAAGGCGTTTGAAAATAAACTGGTTGCTAGGTGGACATGTTTTGTGGTGAGAACTCCGTTCCCCTCAATTTCCTCCGGTAAATCCACCAATGAGAACAGGAACTGCAGGCGGGGATTAGATCTGAACCGAATGAGGAGGGCCGAAAATATAAGTGAAAGGAAAAACGAAAGTCCTAATCAGCAAAATCTCCAATCCTCAGCGGGGGCGAACCTTTAATGTCGAGAAAGTTCTGTATTCATCGCCCGTTTTAAAACTCTGCAGCGAAGTTCATCCGGTTCCTGCAAAATAGCGAATATATATCAACTTTTACATACCACACACACATATATATATATACATTAGATATAGGTAATAAATAGAAAAAAATTTGGGTGCGGGCAACACACGACTTTCACTTATCTCCGTTTTTAGAATCGATTAAAGAATTTTCAAAAAGAGTAAGAGATAAAAATGAGTGAAACATTAAATAATTAATTAAATTGAATTTCTATAGAAACATGTGTTTTCTTAAAAAATCAGTTATATTATTATCTAAAATAATCAGTTAGTTTTATCTTCTTTTCATCACTCTTTATTAACTTATACAAGCTTGGGTATAAGATAATATATTTTCTAAAATCTCTAGCTTTCCAACGGTATATCATACATGTATATTACTGTTCTTATGTTCAAAAACAAAAAATTGCATTAAAAAAAATACTATTTAAGTTTTCTCCTTTAATTGTTTTTCAAATTCGCTCAACATGCATATTTAGCTGTTATTCATCAATGCTAACAAGATGATTTGGTTATTTTTATAGAATCTACAAAATTAAAGGTACTTTAGAAGAAGAAAATTTAAAATATCGGCATTTAAGCCCTGTCAGACCATTTTAATCAGAATGAAACCTACATGACGTTTAAGCCTATTAATGAAGTTTCAGTTTCATTCATTCATTCAAATTCGTACGAATTTTCGTTTTGGCGCTAGACTTACCACACACGGACATAGAAAAAGGGATCACCTGCAGCAAAGAGGCTAGTATAACAGTCTTCTATGCCCAAGGTCACAGGTTCAAAACCACAATTAGCTCTAGAATTTTTTAATAGGAGTTAAAAATCCTTAGCTCTGCCGTCCTTCGGAGGGAACGTAAATATGTGGTTCCGAGGCTGTGCGATGTCAGGTACTCGCTAAAGATCCCTATCCAGATTAAACCTTTATAGGCAAAATTTAGATATTCCACTGTAGCATCGTCCGATTAGCCATAGTAGCATAACTTTTAATTATTTAACACATGAAATCCACCCATAATATCCAAATGTTCTTTGGGTCTTAACGTATTAGGTCTATCATATAACTGTAAAAATATACACGCTAATATATTATTTCTAATATAATAGTTTTATCACACTCCTTTAACTTTTACAATTTTGAGAAAAAGATGTTTTCTAAAATCTTTAGCTCTCCAACGGTTTATTATACATCAATATTACTGTTTTTATGTTAAAAAAAACAAACAACGAAAAATTGCAAAAAAACATACTTTTGCACTTTTCTACTTTAGTTGTAAATCAAATTCACTCAACGTTAAATACTCAAGCCGTTATCTATCTATGCTAACAAGATGATATGGTTAATTTATTCAAATATACAAAATTAAAGGTACTTTAGATGAAGAAAATTTAAACTATCGACATTTAAGCCTTGTCAGGCTATTTAAATCAGAATGAAACCTCCACCGTTAAATTAAATTTTACATCGATATAGTGAGTTTAATCAAAATCGTTAGAGCTGCTTTTGAGAAAATCATAAAAAGGTGCGAAATGCATGGTATAAGGTGGCTCTTCTGGTCAGCTGATTATCAAGAAATAGTTGCTGTAACATCTCGGGCGTATAGTTCTCTCAAATATTAAATTATTGTTTCGTACGACGTTTCGTTTTGGTGCTAGACTTGCCACACACGGGCACATACAAAGGATCAACTTTAGCACAGACGCTAGCATAACAGCCTCCTATGCCCAAGGTCGCGGGTTCAAATCCGCAGTTGGCTTTAGGATTTTTAATAGGCGTAAAAAATCCTTAGCTATGCCATACTTCGGAGGGGACGTTAAAAGATGATCCCGAGCCTGTGCGATGTCAGGTACTCGCTAAAGACCCCTATCCTAATTCAACCTGGATAGGCAAAATTTAGGACTCCCACTGTAGCATCGTCAGATTAGAAACAGTTGCACTAAATGATGTTAAATCAATAAACAAACAACCATCTATACTTCATCAATTCGCCCGGAAACTCTTTTAAAAAATTTCTGCTTGACTAGGAAAAACAATAAATTGTAGAATATGCATGAGCAATGTTTTTGCAAGTCAAGGATAAATACTTAAGCTGGTAAAAATACTACATTTTTGATTATTTTTTCATTGATAAACAAAACGAACAATAAATAACTGTCGGCTATCATATTAAGAAATCGTTCTTAATATTATAAAACCATATATCACAATACTGTTATAATAATGTTTAATTTTAGTAAACTATCATATGATGCGGGAAACCAACTAGGACAAACCACAGCTTCCGTGAGAGTGAGGTTTGGCCTTTTATGCCACTTAATATTATCGCTCGGAAATACCGAGGTTTGTGTTTAAACAGTTTTTTTTTTTTTTTTTTTTTTTTTTTTTACCTATAAGCTACCAAATTTAGTATATCATATTTCTATTTTTGCATTTCAAAGTGTATGTAAATGAGAAAGATAAAAATAATTCGTTCTTTCATGTCGCATTTTAACAAGGTATTACACTTTTAAACGCGATAATTCATGGCTTATTACGGGAAAACTATGTAAGGTAAAGTAACTTTACTTTCTTCATAGTTAGAAGAATGATTTAGGACACTCCACAATTATTCTTATAATTGGACTTTAACATCGGTATTTAGTTTCGAATGGTGGCCGATCGCAGATTTTATGCCCCCAAAACTCTGTTATCGATATAGATTTTCTTAATAAGTAAAGAGAGGAATCATTTTGTTTTTATTTTCAAATCTATAATAATATTATATAGCTGAAGAGTTTGTTTGTTTGTTTGAACGCGAAACTGTACCTAGTTCAACAAGGAGCTTCCTGGAGGATATAGGTGTTGATGTCTAGGACGTAGCAAGGATAGCAGAGAATATAGTGCTTGACTCCTCGCGAATTATACACCATCATATTTACTCATAGCGGGTTAAAACAGGGATCGATGGAGGGACATGGGTGTGCAGTTTTAATCTTTTAACTTTTTATTGTGATATTAATATTATTATTATATCTTATTTTATTATATTTATTAAGCTGGAGATTTAACATTGAAGCGGAGTTTCATATGGTTGCCATAGGCATTATTGTGATCATTATTAATATATAATTTTTTTTTTTTTTTTTTTTTTTTTGTTATACACATAAATTTGAATAAATTTGAGAGATAAACAAGAAAAGAAAAAAAAAAGAATAGAATGAGAAAAATAATTTAGAAAAAAAAATGTTAAAAGGGAAAAAAAATTAATCTATTTTTATGTATTGGGTTGATGCAAAATTAATGCAGGTTTTTAGTAGGTATTGTAAATACGCCATATCTTTACTTTAACCTTATATATTTAATCAAAATAATTTCCATCTGAATCAATGCACTTTTGCCAACGTTCAACAAGCTTTCTTATTCCACCAGAAAAAAAATCCGAATCCCTGGACTCAATGAAATCACGAAAAGAATTTTCAATGTCGTCCTGGTTTTGAAAATTTTTCTCCCTCAAAAATTTGTCCAGATGCCTGAAAAAGTGGAAGTCTGTAGGAGAGAGGTCAAGTGAATAAGGCGGATGTTGGAGAACTTCGTAGCCCAACTCGTGCAGTCGTCGAAGCGTTGGTTGTGCAACGTGTGGTCTGGCGTTATCGTGGAGCAGGATCGGCCCCTTCCGATTCATCAATGCTGGGCAAAGACGTTGCAATTTTTGAGTTCCGAGTTCCGCCGCCATTTCTCGTGTGGTTTTGGTTGGGTCTTCTTCCACTTTTGACCTCAGCTGGTCGTTGTCCAGAGCAAGATGACGGCCCCGACCTTCCTTGTCTTCGAGGTCGAAATCTCCTCTGCGAACTTCTGGAACCAACGCTGCACTGTGCACTCATTAATAGCCCCCTGACCCCACACTTCATTAATATTACGACTGCGCGCGCCCCTAATTTAAATTCGTAAAAATAAATTTGACGAAAATCGCACTTTGACATTTTCGATTCAAGACCTTTGAACACACTGAACAAAACGATTTTACTAAACAAATTCACGGTGAAAGAGAGGGTATTAGATAAGGTTTGTTTTGGTATAATAATGATCAATGTTAGGATTAGCTTTGTTTACTCAATTGGAATTGAGATATTGCAATAGAGGAAACCTGCATTAATTTTGCATCAACCCAATATATTGCATGCTAAGATTTTTAAGATGTTAATATACTTATATATAAAATTGTCCATTAAGGAAAAAACAAAGTAAGCTGTGTTGTTAGCAACCCAATTAAGTTGGGCAGCACCACTTGTCGAATAAAGTGTATCTCTCTAGTTCAATGTCTCCAACGAAACTTTTTATTTAAATTAAATCTTTAATTTCTAGTCTCTTGAGAACAAGGAGTACTGCTCGGGTGCGTTTCTGGACATAACGCAAGCATTTGACCGGGTGTGGCACCCGTGATTGCTCTTTAAGCTCAAAAACCATTTCCCCAATCCTTATACCTAGTCCTCCGATCCTATCTATCAAACCGCTCCTTCTGAGTTCGTTGTGGTGCAGAATATTCCAATTATTATCCAGTCGAATACGGTGCTCCTCAGGGCAGTATCCTTGGTCCTATCCTCTACAATATATACACGGCTGATATTCCTCTTTGCCCTAATACCTTCCTAGCAACGTACGCTGATGACACAGCTATCCTATCCTCTCACTTCGATCCCGAAATTGCATCTACAGGCCTCCAAACACACCTTTCTCAAATTGAAGACTGGTGTAACAACTGGAGAATCAAAGTCAATGAATCCAAATGCAGACATGTCACCTTTACCCTTCGAAGACAATCCTGCCCTCCAGTTCTCTTTAACTCCGTTCCGCTTCCTTTCTCCGACACAGTCCGGTATCTTGGCTTCCTTCTGGACAAAAGACTAACTTGGAACCCGCATACTAGACCTAAACGACAAGAACTTAATCGACGATTCGGACAATTATACAGACTACTGAACAGAAATTCTAAATTATCTATCGAGAACAAACTCCTAATATACAAGACAGTACTGAAACTTATCTGGACCTACGGACTTGAACTGTGGGGGACAGCCAAATTTTCTAACATCAAACGCATTCAATCCTTCCAATCAAAAGCCCTCCGAACAATAGTTAATGCTCCTTATTATGTATCCAACCATACCTTACACCGCGACCTAAATATTCCATTTATTTTAGACCTTATACCAATAAAATTCTCTAAATTCCATCAGAACCTTATCCATCACCCTAATCCCCTAGCTCAATCCTTATCCAGCTCCACACATCCTTACCATCCTCCTAGAAGGTTGAAACGGCAGTGGCCTCGAGACCTCTTGTAAAATGTATATTGGAGTTCTAGCATTGGCTAGATTCTCCACTCACGTGCTGTATGCTTGTGAATTGTACATAGGTATGAGTGACTTTTGTATATATTTTTATTGATTTTGTTTTGTATATATTTATATTATATTATTATTATATAAATGTATTGTTTTGTATATATCGTGTGAATGCAGTATGAATGTTGTACTTTATCCCTATTAAAAATGTCCTAAATTGGACAGATTGTAATATTGTTCAATAAAGAATTGTTTCTGAAAAGAAAAAAAAAAAAATTTCATGTCTATAAAATAGTTCTTAAATTAATTTTAACAGTCGTGGTAAGTGAAAGTCGTGTGTTGTCCGCACCAGATTTTGTTTCTAACATGTGACGATGATTAACTATAATAATGAATGCACATTATAATTTTTATTTTGATCATAATAGACGTACTGATTTTTTTTAAAATATTAATGACACCACATTTACATTGCAGTCATCGCTACTAAATTATAGGATAAATAAAAAAATAAAAAATGCTTTCTTAAAAATATGTACAAAATATATGCTCGGTTGAGAGCGGTGGAATGTACATTAGAGATTAAGAGACGACCGTGGGCAGTATGAGTATATTAATCACAAGAAGTGACAATTGTCATCTGCCCACTAACTCGGATTTTCTGCTGCGATTTCGTTTACATTGTTCTACTTTTCCTAATGCTAAATTTTTTATTCCGTATTGTAGATCAGGTTGTGTCCATTGTCATTAAAGTATTTGAATATATAGCAGAATTTATTTGATTTTTTTTTTGTTTTTTTCTACAAATATTAAAGGGAGCGGCGTGGTCTAGTGGATAGAGCACTAGTCTGCTGTGCTCCGGGTCCTGGGTTCGAATCCACACTGTGGCAGAATATTATTTATTCTGTTAATTCAGTCGAGGGGCGACCCTAGGGTATGGAGACCCTCCTGGGGCAGACCCAGCCTCTATAAAGTGGGTACCCAAATTAATTGGGGAAAAACCTGGCGGCTGAGCGTGATTAAGGCCTAATCACCTCATTGCACTGCCGTTGGCCTAGAAACAGTACGAATCTCTATATGTACTGAGCCCAAGACCCTTCATGGGTTGTAGTGGTACAGGTTTTTTTTTTTTTGTTTTTTTTTTTCTACAAATATTATGTCTGACTTTCACTTACCTCCGTTTTTAGAATCTATTAAAGAATTTTCAAGTACAGTTAGAGATAAAAATGAATGAAACCATTAAATAATTAATTAAATTGAATTACTATAGAAACATGTGTTTTATTAAAAAATCTATTATATTAATATAAAATAAAATAAAAAAAACTTTATTCACATATTTACATTTTGACAAAATGTTAAGAATGATTTTGGATGAGTCATCCTTACAATCAGAAAATATTTTTTTTTTTTTTGTGATTATAGTACATTATCCTAAATGGCAAACATATGATGAAAAATTGAGGTTACATTGCGATTGTAGGAAAAATTATACAAAAAACCTACGCATAAAAACTACACATAAAATATTATTATATTATTATTTAAATTAATCAGTTAGTTTTTTCAGCTTTTCATCACTCTTTATTAACTTTTGAAAGCTTGTGTATAAGATAATATTTTTTCTGAAATCTTTGGCTTTCCAACGGTTTATCATACATGCATATGCCTCTTTTTATGTTCAAAAACAAAAAATAGCATTAAACAAACATTTTTTTTAGTTTTCTCCTTTAGTTGGGTACCAAATTTCCTCAACTTGCAAATTTTTATAGAATCTACAGAATTAAAGGTACTTTAGAGGATTAAAATATTGGAATTTAAGCCCTGTCAGACCATTTTAATCACAATGAAACCTACATGATACTAAAGTCCGTCAAAGTTTACATCGATATAGTAAGTTTAATCAAAATCTTTAGATCCGTTTTTGAGAAAATCGTAAATAGGTGCAAAATGCATGGTATAAGGGAGAACTTCTGGTAAGCTGATTTTGATAATAAAGTTGCTGTAACATCTTGTGCGTATTGTTGTCTTAAATATAAAATTTCAGTTTCATAGGACTTTTCGTATTCGCGCTGGACTTAAAACACACAAACACACACAGGCCGTTTTGCGGAACTTGGTCATTTGGACTCAGGGGACCTAAAAACGTGTATTTCCGTTGAGACTTTTCACGGTCGCATTACTTTCTCTTACTATATATTCCATATACAGATAAGTGAAAGTAATAATTGTAATGTAGCCAGCTCTATTTCTTTAGGGACTACCCCGAAAGCAAATAAAGTTTTATTCAATCATTCATTTCTAGTTGTTCGCTGTTATCCATGAATTTTATCATAATAATTCAAATATGAATTCACAGAAAAATAAGAAGTACCATATGAGAGAAGAAATTTATTCTCCCAGGAGGTCAAAAAGTCGAACCCTCCAAATTAATATTCAAAAATATATAATAAATTTAAAATATTAATAAATATAATAGATTCGAACACACCGATCCTAAGACGTGGCCTCTAAAGCCTACATTCCTGAGAGCTGCTATCGAAGGAATGTAGCTCCAGGGGTGACCTCTTCCAACCTCAACGGATCTGGAGTTTCATCCTCTGCCGTAGTAGTAGTGGGCTATATCTACACGCTGATAAAAGGAAGCAAGTGAAAGTTAATTGTAGTCACTATACTCATGGTACTTTACTATTAATGTATTTGTTATATATAATTATATAATGAATATTAAATACGAAAAATAATAATAACTTGAAAAAACTTCGTTGTTAAAACCAATTAAAAAATTTTCAAATACGGTTAGAACTAAAAATGTGTAAAACTGATAAAGAATTAATTAAATGGAATTTCTATAGAAACATGTGGTTTATTAAAAAATCTATTATATTATTATCTGAAATAATCAGTTAGTTTTATTGGTTTTTCATCACTCTCTATTAACTTTTACAAACTTGTGTATGAGATAATATTTTTTCTAAAATCTTTAGCTTTCCAACGGTATACTGTACATGTATATTAGTGTTCTTATGTTCAAAAACGAAAAATTGCATAAAAAAAATATGTTTGCAGTTTTCTCCTATAGTTGTTCATCAAATTCCCTCAACTTGTATATTGAGCCGTTATTATCTTTGCTAGCAACATGATTAACCTATTTTTTTTAAATCTACAATAATTAAGGTACTTTAGGGGAAGAACATTTTAACCAGAATGAAACCTACATTATATTAAAACCCATTAAATTTTACTTTATAATGTGAGTTTAATAAAAATAGGTTGGCTGATTTTGATAGAAAAGCTGCTGTAATAACTCAGAAAAGACACTCTTAAAATATGAAATTTCATTTTTATAGTAATTATCGTTTTCGCGTAAGACTTACCACACACACAGACCTTTTTGCGGGACTTGTTTATTTGGTCTCAGGGGACCCTAAAATGTGTACGTTGAAAACTGGAATTCGAAAATTTTCACGATCGCAATATGTTTCCTTACTATATATTTCATTTATAGGTAAGTGAAAGTAAATAATAAAGTAAAAAAACAGCAGACGCTTTGTCACCTTCACTGTGGCGGTCGTGAATAAGTGGTTAAGTCAAAATCTTTCATTTTACATGTGAGCGACTTAGAGTTTTACGTAATACCAAAATAGAGTTATTAATTACAGCTTTCTTTCCACGTGAAATTTCTTCCACCAAGAAATTTCTTTAACAACTTTAACACGATGTAGGAGACGGTCTCAGGGAGCGATGAGTGAAGTTAACTTATTTTTGATATAACTCGCGTTATCCAGTTTTTCACGACCCCCACAGATATATAAAATGGAAAGTATTTCTAGGCTCAAAATTTTTAGATTCCAGTTTTCAATGCACGTTTCAGAGTTCCCTAATTCCAAATAATTAAGCCCCGCATAAAAATCTGTGTATGTGTGGTCTAGGGCGAAAACGAAATATCGTACCACTGAACTTTCATATTTGTTGAATAAATAAAAAAATAAACAATTATTTCATTATATTACTTCAAACCTCTTACTTGACAGACCGACACTTTATCGCAAAAGTAGGAGACGCATTTTCTGGAATAAAGCGTGTTCAAGCAGGAGTCCCACAAGGCAGTGTACTGGGACCGTTACTATTTAATATCTACACGGCAGACTTACCAGGAAATGACCACACCTTACTAGCCACTTTTGCAGACGATACAGCTCTTTTGACATCCCATCAAAACACAATTCTTGCATCCTTCACGTTGCAAAACCACATTGATGATTTATCCAGTTGGGTTAATAGATGGAAAGTGAAAATGAACCAATCCAAGAGTTTATTTATCGCCTATTTCGGGGATAAACCCATTCCGACATCAGAGGAAGTACGATATTTGGGACTGTGCTTAGACAGAAGACTGACATGGAGGACCCACATTAGACTTAAAAGACAACAACTGAACAGACGATTTGGACTACTATCCCGTCTGCTTGACAAACGATCCAAATTATCCGTGAACACCAAAATTACTATTTACAAAGTACTGATCAAACCATTATGGACATACGGGATAGAGCTATCGGGATCTGCCAAATATTCTAACAACCAAATAATTCAGACCCTTCAATCGAAAATATTGAAATCGCGAAAAATCGTGGATGCACCGTTTTATGTAACCAACGAATTACTTCACAAGGACTTGGACATACTCACAGTTTCAGACACACCCACAGAATATTATAAAAGATTTCATGATAGACTGACTTACAACATGAACCCATCGGCCCAAACACTTAAATCCTACACGAACCCGTACAACCCACCCCGACGACTTTTGAGGCGGTGGCCTAGAGATGCCTTGCTTTAACCGACTTTCGGAAGTCATCATATTTGGTTATTGCATTTTTTTTTTTTTTTTTTTTTTTTTTTTTTTGCAGATAACAAATAACATTAAAGCTCAAACAAAAACAATTGTAAATAAATAATATTACTCCAAACATAGAGTGAGAGTATTTAGGGACCGCACCGCACCAGATTTTTCGTGATATCTAGTAGATTGGAAGCGTATCAAGAAGGCTAGATAGAACTAACGGATAGAACTGAGCACTCACCTTTCTAAAGCAAACGGTACAGTCGGCTTCTGGTCTGACCTTTCTCTAGGCAGGCTAACTGTCACTGTGTGTGAGGCCTTGTTTGTAATGATAGAAGCGATTGGCTTGGAGGCTAGAGGGTAGCGGGTCTCTTAGAGGGTCACTGGGAGGGTTAAGGTAGAGCTTAAGCTAGCAACCTTCTTGAATCAGGAAATTTTTTTGAATTATCTAAATGAAAATCGAAAGGAAAGAAAAAAAATAGTAAAAAGTCTATTATATAAATGTTTTTGATTTATTATTTTTAATAATTTTATTTTATTTATTTTTATTTTACATCATCCACTAGGCCCAATTACAGGTGGTAAATCATACAAAAGAAATACATTACAATACAATGATTGAAATAATAATAATAATTGAAATTCAAACTAAATAGTAATGTACTACATACCAGTTTAATTTATATAATAAACAAAAATAAAATATAACTTACAAATATCATAATCTAACTAATAAAGAAATAAAACTTTAAACAATTCATCATATATATACTCCTAAAAAATTACTTATATTAAGATAAAAAAACAAAACAATAAAAGATAGAAACAAAAAGAGGCAGAAAAATAGAGAAGTAAATAAAAAATAAAAAAACGAGAAAAAGAAAATTAAAAAATAAATAAAAATCAGCTCCAGCTCTGAGTCATTTCAATTTAAAGATAAGAACACGAAAAAAAACTTAAAACAATGTACACAATTTCGCAATAATATTTTTATATACATATATATACATATCCACATAGATGTCACTCATACTAGAGAAAATAAAATCAGTATATTAAATAATAATAAACCTTTTTAATGAAACGGAAAAAAAAAAATTACTCCCCTCACTCAAAATTTGAGGAATTACGTTTCAGAATACGTAGAAACCAAAAAAATAAAATTAAAAAAAATCCGTTTGTCCACTGAACGCCGTCCGTGGCTTTTCTACTGGAACGATTTCTTTGAAATTTGGCACAAAAATACCAGAGCATCCAACGATGATCTTAACATCTAGACTTCATATCAGATTTTTTTTTTTTTAAATGGCTGCGATTAGTTTTGAAAAATAATTTAATTCAATAAGTTCGTTATTCTTGAAGGTAGAGAAAAAAAAATTATGAGAGTTTTAAAAAAATTAATCGTATACGGTCAAGCCACAACTTATAAAGAGATCGTTGATATCTCGGTTAGTATTGATGTTAGAGAAACAATGTTCTTGAATCAGGAAATTTTATTTGAATTATTTGAATGAAATTCGAAAGGAGAGAAAAATAAAAAGTAAAGAAGTCTAATATCAATGCTTTTGGTTTATTATTTTCAATAATGAATATATATATATATATATATATATATATATATATATATATATATATATATATATTATTTTATTTATTTTTTTATATACACGGGCAATGACCATTACAATGTTTATAATATATATAATTATAACCTTCAGAACATTAAGAAAGAAATTACAATAATAAAGATAACAATTAGGGTTAACATTAATAATATTCTTTGTAATCGAATTAAAAAAATGCCCCCTTCCAAAATTTGAGAGACTACATTTTAAGATGCACGTCAGTAACAAAACTTTACATACAGAATTGCAGACTTCATGCGTAAAATTTCATGACAAACTTATACAAAACATGGCTAGCACATACATGCCAGAAAATATAGAAAGAAGGCTGAAAATAAGCTGGCTAACGGATCTCCAGAAGTAAGCTCTAATTAAAATACAATGATGGTTTATAGATGCCAATAGTAAAGAACTTCATTATTCTCTGGCACGTATCTATATTTTTATCGTATCAACTTATTGTCATAGGCTGAGCGACATGTTTAAATATAAAAAGAAAAAAAAAATTTAATGTATGGATCAGTCGTATTGGTAGCAACACTAGGTAGTATACCACAAAGCGACCGTATAACCTCCAACATACGATCGCTTCCTTCTCATAACGACTATTTAACTGACCACGAACTCCCTACCGTTTCCTACAATTCAGGTAAATTAACCTTTAATGACCTTTCATAAGTCGCTGAAAACCTTCTACATTAGGTGGAACAATCGGTAAGCTGTTGGGTGTACATGCAATTGCACTTCATGCACGATTTGTCTGTTTAAGTGGCTGAATCACTTATGTAAATTTAATGAGTCAATCTGGTTGGTTCCCTCATCATCAAAGTCGCGAAAAATAAAATATTTTACTTTCACTTACTAATATACCATATATGTGAAATATATAGTAAAGGAAATAATTATGATCGTTAAAATATTCAAATTCGAATTTATACCGGAAATAAACGCTTTTAAATAAACGGAAGTCCAAATGACCGAATCTCGCAAATGGTAAATAAGTGTAGCTCGAAAATGATAAGCTGAAAAAAACTGAAATGTCATATTTTAGAAGCGTATATAACTGAGATGTTACAGCAACGTTTTAGGCAGACCAGAAGTGTCCCTTCTTTCCAGAAGAGGCCATCTTCTTTTCAGAAACCTCGGAGGATTATAAGGGATCCAAGAGGAAGCTAGGATAGAAACTAGTGGGTTAGAGTGGGAGAGGAGTATGTTATGGAAGGAGTGATATCTGGTTCGGGCCAGATCAGCGACGAATGGAATAATAAGGTCTTTACGGATGAGTTTATTTGTGACACAGTAAGGAGCTTTGGGGGTGCCAGTGGCTGAGTGGCTAGCGCGCTAGTCTCATGCTAGAGGTTCCGAGTTCGAATCCCAGCACCGGCGGGGCTTTTATAAGGATATAAATAAGTATAGATTCACTCACAGCCGCTCTCCCGGGAATTTGAGACCCGTCAGCCAAATGGTGGCAACTCAATAAATAGGAGCGATGTGGCCGAGCGTGTTGCTGTGAGCACGCGTTGCCTATCAACAGATAACCGAAAAATGTAAAACCAAATAATTACGGGTTCGACTCTCGTGCTGGGGGATATTATTTCGGCATATATCCCCCGCCCTCACCCCATGGCCCGAGAGAACCCCCATAGCCTTCGAAGGCAAGGTAGGGGTGAAAAAAAAAAAAAAAAAAAAAAAACTCACAAAAAAATGGGCGTAAGGAGTGATGTACCTACCCTGTTAAATCACATCGTGAATCGTGAGTATATTCTCCCAGGAGATTGTACCACGAGGCCAAGACTTACACGGCCTGTCGCGCCAGAGAGGAAAAAAAAAAAAAAAAAGGAGCGTTGAAGATTTTACGAAGGATTTTGGATTGTAAGGAATGAAGGCGGGAAGAATTTGATGGTTTAGTAGAGCACCGAAGGTCAACTTCGTATGATGATTATGAGAGTCATGTAGAAGAAAACTAATTACTTCCAGTAATTCTCAAAAGTCAACTAATTATATTTTACTTTCACTTACTATATATAAAAAGGGAAAGTATTGCGATCGTGAAAATTTTCGAATTCCAGTTTTCAGCGGAAATACACATTTTAAGGTTCCCTGAGTCTAAATAACCAAGACCTGAAAAAAGGTCTGAGTGTGTGTATTGTATACTCTCGGGAAGAAAAGGTAAATCCTATGAAGCTGAAATTTCATATTTAAGACAAATATACGCCCCTGCGTTACAAAACCTTTTTCATCAAAATGAGCTTACTAGAAGAGGCACTTTATACCATGCGTTTTGCACCTTTTTTTCGATTTTCTCAAAAACGGTTCCGACGATTATGATTAAACTCGCTATATCGATGTAAAATTTATTGGGCTTTAATATCATTTAGGTTTCATTTGGATAAAAATGGTCTGACAGGGCTTAAATGCCGATATTTTAAATTTTCTTTTTCTAAAGTACCTTTAATTTTGTTGATTCTATAAAAATAACTTTATTATCTTGTTACCACTGATGAAAAACAGGTAAATATATAAATTGAATGAATTCGATACCCATATAAAGGAGTAAACAGAAAAAATATTTTTGTAATGCAATTTTTCGTTTTTGAACATAAGAGCAGTAATATACATGTATGTACATAATATACACGTATTTTTATCTCTGACTGTATTTGGAAATTCTTTCATTGATTTTAAAAATGGAGGTAAGTGAAAGTCGTGTGTTGCCTGCACCAGATTTTTTGAAATAATACTTGTAAGATGGACAATTTAAGTGTGTTAATAAAACCGGAAAAGAAATAGGACTCGAATTAAATACCGATAAGACGAAATATATGATTAGTAGCAGAAACGGTGGCGATTTTGGTGATATTGATGTATCAGGGCATACTTTTGAACACGTAGAGAAATTCAAGTATTTAGGTTCAATTATAACTAGAAAAAATGAAATCCAGGAAGTAATAAAGCCCCGGTTAAAGGTGGGAAATGCGTGTTATTATTCAGTTGCTAAGTTACTTAGTTCGCGGCTTCTATCTAAAAACTTAAAGGTTAGAATTTATAAAACTATTATTCTTCCAACGGTTCTTTACGGATGTGAAACGTGGCCGCTTACTTTGAAGGATGAACAACGGCTTAAGGCCTTCGAAAATAAGGTATTGCGTAAAATATTTGGTCCGAAGAGAGATGAGGCCACTGGGGAGTATAGAAGGTTGCACAACGCGGAATTGCGGAACTTGTATCCTGTGAATATAATTGAGCTGATTGCATCGCGGAGACTCAAATGGGCGAGTAAAGTTGTTGGGCTCGATGACGAGCGGATTCCGAGAAAGTTGGTATTTGCTGAACCGACTGGTAGACGTCCGAAAGGTAGGCCGAAGCGTAGATGGGAGGATCTCGGGAGCTTGGGCTTGATTGGTGAACATTGGACGAGTCTGTGTAGGCGGAGTTAGGTGGTATCGGCATCGAACCTTCGGGTTCACTAAGCCTATTATTATTATTATTATTATAAGATGGACAATTTAAAAATAATATAATATTAATATTAATCTATCAATCATAAGTGAGGCGGCTAGATATATAACAGAAAATTATAAGGAAAAGAAAAGGGGTATAAATACATAAAGGATAATAAGAGAACTGCAAAAGGAAATCACAATCATAACAACAAGAAAATAAAGAAAATACACACCTGACGCTATGAGAGTATGCGATCATTCCTCGTATTTCTATTCCAAGAATCTTTATTGAAAAAAAATTAACGTTCCAAGAAGCTTGACAAGCAGAGGAAGAAGGATAAGGGTTTAATTTCCAAGAGATTTGAATGGTGGAGTTGCTGATATGCGTTCTTCCACCTCTTGGAAGTTATTGCGCACCTCAAGTATCGACGACCCTCGGGTGTTTGAACCCTTGGACCTGTTCGTCTGAGTGGCGTCTCCTGGTGCGCGTTTCCTCTTGTTTACTTCTCCTGTATCAGCATATTTCTTCCAGTTCTCTTCTTTTTAAATTCTTATGTTAATGCGGACATCTCTATATCTGCTCATCGTGTTTTTCTTGTTTGGTCTACTTTATATAGCATGTTTACATCCTTGCTTCTGCTATTTCCAATACATGTTCTTACTAAAAACACAAATAATCAGAGGTGTAAGCACAGGCACAAAAATTTGTATGACAAGTAAATATAATAATAGTAGGATAGATAGATAGGATAGAAATTTAAATTGATTTTAACAATGGAGGTAAGTGAAAGTCGTGTGTTGGCCGCACGAAATTTTTTTATTCAAACCAATGTTATATCCTTTGAAATAGTAAATTAGTTCTTTTCGGGCGTAACCGACCTCAACCACCCTAATATAGACAGTTAGACTTAAGTTATTTCGGACCGCTTCTTGCATCGGGAAGAGAGTTTCTATATTAAAAAGTGCCCTTTTTAGTGTGGTAATCCTAGTTACCAGTGATTTTTTTCGATTCGTATCCTTTTAAAAGGAGAATCGAGTCAAAAATGGAGGTTCTCTTCCATTTTGAATCGTATCCTGGTTACAATAAATGTCAATTGTTAAGAATCCTTTCAACGAGAATGGCGACTTTAACTTAGAATGAAAAAAAACAAAAATTAAAACAGTCCTTAAAATATGAAAATCGGGAATATCTTTTGAAATAGTAAATTAGACCTTTTCGGGCGTAAGTTAAAGTCGCCATTCTCGTTGAAAGGATTCTTAACAATTGACATTTATTGTAACCAGGATACGGTTCAAAATGGAAGAAAACCTTCAATTTTGGCTCGATTCTACTTTTAAAAGGATACGAATCGAAATAAATCAATGGTAACTAGGATTACCACACTAAAAATCACATTTTTTAATATAGAAACTCTCTTCCCGATGCAAGAAGCTGTCCGAAATAACTTAAGTCTAACTGTCTATATTAGGGTGGGTGAGGTGGGTTACGCCCGAAAAGGACTAATTTACTATTACAAAGGATATGCCCGATTTCCATATTTTAAGGAATGTTTTTGTTATGTTTTTTCATTCTAAGTTAAAGTCGCTCTTCATGTTGTTATTTAATTTTTTTTTTTAATTTAAAAGCGGAATCCAAGAGATCCCAGCGCCTCTCTCTCAGCCGCATCACTGGTCTTAGCCAGTAGAGGCTGAGTTAGGGCGCAATAGCCACAAACGTACAGTACATGTTGTTATTAACACAATATTTTTTTGTGAAGTTAAGCGTTAACAATTTAAATAATTTAATAATAATTAATAAATATTAATCTCTGGGATTCCCAGAGCACCTGATTTTTTTTTTTTTTTTAGGGAATCCCATAGCTAATAAGGAATATGATATTTAATGACGCATTAAAATTATATTTAAAATTCTTCCTTTTAAAATAACTTCTTAGAATCGGTTTTTCCTGGGTCATTATATTTAAGGAAAAATAAATTCAAAATAGTAAAAGTACTTTTCCTCTGATTTCATAAACTGTTTTCTTATATCTTAAAATTATAAATAGAATGTCTAATAAATTCTTAAGGCTCTAAACATTTTTATGAAAAATCTGGTACGGTCAATTCACGACCTTCACAAAACCATGCGATAAAGAATAAAGCGCAGTTTTTTTTAAAAAAAAAAACTTATTAAAAGCAATGCTTTGACGAGATTATTTATATTTTTATTTTTTTTACCAAGATTAAAACTTAAATATTTTAATAATACAGTCGTAAAAAACAATAAAATATGTTTTTAAAAAAATATTGTTTGATCAGTTCTCGACTGTTAATAATTTAAGTTTTCTACTGTTCATAGGTTTCAGTCAATAAATAAATAATTTTATTTATGCAACGTTTCGAGAATTTATTGTTCTCATAATCATGCCTTGGTACCGCGTGTTGATCTAATTTCTTCATAAAATCCCATTTTTTTCTTCTCCAGCGTTGATTTTTCTTCTAATTTACTTATTATAATAGTATTGTTTGATAATGAGAACAATAAATTCTCGAAACGTTGCATAAATAAAATTTTTTATTTATTGACTGAAACTTAAGAACAGTAGAAAACTTAAATCATCAACAGTTGAGAACTAATTTAACAATATATATATTTCTTTTTTTTATTACGTTTTTAAACACATTATATTATTTTTACGACTGCATTATTAAAATATTTAAGTTTTATTCTTAGGAATAACCCCAAAAAATATAAATAATCTCGTCAAAGCCGTACATTTAATTAGTTTGTTTTTTTTAAACTGCGCTTTATTCTTTATTGCATTGTTTTAATTTAATTTAAAAACTGAGTTAAGTGAAAGTCGTGTTTTTACTGTCGTGTTTGACCATGCCAGATTTTTTATAAAAATATTTAGTGCCTTAAGAAATTAATAATAATAATTAATAATAGGCTTAGCGAACCCGAAGGTTCGATGCCGATACCACCAAAGTCCGCCTACACAGACTCATCCAATGTTCACCATTCAAGCCCAAGCCCCCGAGATCAGCCTTAATGCAATCCTCCCATCTACGCTTCGGCCTACCTTTCGGACGCCTACCAGTCGGATCAGCAAATACCAACTTTCTCGGAATCCGCTCGTCATCGAGCCCAACAACTTTACTCGCCCATTTGAGTCTCCGCGATGTAATCAGCTCAATTATATTCACAGGATAAAAAGTTCCGCAATTCCGCGTTGTGCAACCTTCTAAACTCCCCAGTGGCCTCATCTCTCTTCGGACCAAATATTTTACGCAATACCTTATTTTCGAAAACCTTAAGGCGTTGTTCATCCTTCAAAGTAAGCGGCCACGTTTCACATCCGTAAAGAACCGTTTTAAGAATAATAGTTTTATAAATTCTAACCTTTAAGTTTTTAGGTAGAAGTCGCGAACTAAGTAACTTATCAACTGAATAATAACACGCATTTCCCACCTTTAACCGTGACTTTATTTCTTCCTGGATTTCATTTTTTCTTGTAATCATTTAACCTAAATACTTGAATTTCTCTACGTGTTCAAAAGTATGCCCTGAAATAGTAATATTCTCAAGATCGCCACCATTTCGGCTACTAATCATATATTTTGTCTTATCGGTATTTAATTCGAGTCCTATTTCTTTACCGGTTTTTATTAATACACTTGTATTTAGTTGTATGGTTTCCGTGTCTTCACCTAGCAGTACCAGATCATCGGCATACCCCAAAACCGGAATCTTGTCACCCATTTTTAAGGCTTTATCGGTTAAGAAATTAATAGAGTTTCTATTTCTTATTTTAAGTTATAAGAAAAATTGTTATGAAATCAGAGATTTATCTTCTAATTTTAATTCTTGATAATAGTATTGTTTGATGAGATTGGGCATGATCATGAGAACATTGAATTCTCGAAACGTTGCATAAATAAAAATTTGCATTTATTGACTGAAACTTAGAAACAGTAGAAAACTTAAATTATCAACAGTCGAGAACTGATCAAACAATCCTATTATTAAGAGTTAATTAGAAGAAAAATCAACACTGGAGAAGAAAAGAATGGGATTTTATGAAGAAATTAGATCAACATACGGTACCCAGGCATGATTATAAGAACAATAAATTCTCGAAACGTTGCATAAATAAAATTATTTATTTATTGACTGAAACCTATGAACAGTAGAAAACTATATAAATATATATATTTCATTTTTAATGGTTTATTTTCTTAATTATTCCTCTTTGAAATAGAGTAATTATGACACCAAACTTATTTTTCTATCTTCATTAGAACCTAATTGATTTCTCAACAAAAAAATAAAAATATATAAAAATTCATAGAAATGAAGTATGAAGAGCGGCTAAATAACAAACGTATTATCCCCTAATTGTTAAGTAGTAGGTAATCACTTCGAAATAAAGTGGTTACCATGAAAGGAACCAGGCGACAGGTTGGCGTGTCGAGGTACTGTGTACCGATTCCTGAGTATCTGAGCATAATGAGGTACAGCGAGATGTACCTGAGGCCATTGTATGCTTGTACCTTCTTCAAGTTTGGTAATTACAGGCTGTCTCTACTTGTTCGGGGAACAGTAGGCTTTGGGCACGAAAACAGTTCCTCTTAAACAGAACTTTTAGGAGAAATGATTACTTCAAGATAATTATTCAATTCACTGGAATAAAAATCTGGTGCGTGGTACACAAGCCTTCACTTAACCCTTTTATTTTAAATCAAATATTTTTTATATTTTTATATTTTTTATTTAAATAAACTTAAAGTAAAAATAAAAAATCTGGTGCGGGCTACACACGACTTTCACTTACCTCTGTTATTAAAATCAATAAAAGAATTTTCAAATACAGTTACAAATAAAAATACGTGAAACTATTAAAGAATTAATTGAATTGAATTTCTATAGAAACATGTGTTTTATTAAAAAATCTATTATATCTATATATATAAAAATCTCGTGTCACAATAATTTTACCAACGTTTTGGCTCAAGCTTGTGAGCCATGATCAGGGCATTACTGAGCCATGTCCAAGCATAAACCCAGTTTATATAGGATTTACACATTTATTAAGGAACCCTAAAATGTGTATTTTCGTTGAAAACTGGAATTCGAAAATTTTCACGATCGCAATACTTTTCCTTACTATATATAGTAAGTGAAAGTAAAAATAAGTATTTACAATCATCTCTTGAAACCTACGTTACTGTTAAATGTAATTACAAAGCACTCATTCATTATAAGAAATCCTGCTACCTGCTGCTACTATTAAAAAAACACTACGAAGTTATATTACAGCCCAATATAATGAAAGAGAAAACGAGTCAACATAAATCAATGGCAACTCTTAAACAGAATAATAATAATAATAGGCTTACCGAACCCGAAGGTTCGATGCCGATACCACCAAACTTCGCCTGCACAGACTCGTCCAATGTTCACCGGTCAAGCCCAAGCCCCCGAGATCAGCCTTAATGCAATCCTCCCATCGACGCTTCGGCCTACCTTTCGGACGCCTACCAGTCGGTTCAGCGAATACCAACTTTCTCGGAATCCGTTCCTCACTAAGCCCAACAACTTTACGCGCCCATTTGAGTCTCCGCGATGCTATCAACTCAATTATATTCACCGGGTACAAACTCCGCAATTCCGCGTTGTGCAACCTTCTAAACTCCCCAGTGGCCTCATCTCTCTTCGGACCAAATATTTTACGCAGCACCTTATTCTCGAAAACCTTAAGCCGTCGTTCATCCTTCAAAGTAAGCGGCCACGTTTCGCATCCGTAAAGAACCGTTGGAAGAATAATAGTTTTATAAGTTCTAACCTTTAAGTTTTTAGACAGAAGCCGCGAGCTAAGCAATTTACCAACCGAATAATAACACGCATTTCCCACCTTTAACCGGGACTTTATTTCTTCCTGGATTTCATTTTTTCTTGTTATCATTGAACCTAAATACTTGAATTTCTCTACGTGTTCAAAAGTATGACCTGAAATATTAATATCATCAAGATCGCCACCATTTCTGCAACTAATCATATATTTCGTCTTATCGGTATTTAATTCGAGACCTATTTGTTTACCGGTTTTTATTAACACACTTGTATTTAGTTGTATAGTTTCTGTGTCTTCACCTAGTAGTACCAAATCATCGGCATACCCCAAAACCGGAATCTTGTCACCCATATTTAAGCCTTTCTCGGTACTCATCACCTTTTCTATAACATATTCTAAGGCTATATTAAACAAAACAGGTGAAAGGGAGTCACCCTGTTTCAAACCCGATCGCACCTCAAATCTCTCGGAGTAATTATGACCGATTCTAACTTTATGAAATGTTTCCGACAAACACATCTCTACTAGGTTTACTAACTTTATAGGTATCCCCTGTTCAATCATGATGTTATATAGCTTCTGACGGTCTATGGAATCATAAGCCTTTTTAAAATCTATATAAAGTTGATGGACTACACCGTTGTATTCCAGTTTCTTCTCTAATATTTGACGTAAGGAAAATATTTGATCAATAGTCGAGCGATTCCGCCTAAAACCACATTGGTAGTCTCCGATAATTTCCTCAGCGTATTCCGTGATTCGGCTAGTTAGTATTGACGAGAATATTTTATAGCATACTGGGAGAAGAGAGATCCCACGATAGTTGTTACAATCCGTCCTCGGTCCTTTTTTGTGAATCGGAATAAGTATTGATTCTTTCCATTCTTCGGGTATTTTTTCATTTTCCCAGATCTTTTTAACTAAAACATGTAATTTGGAAACGCCCGCTTCTCCACACGCTTTGATTAATTTACTCGTGATATTATTATTTCCTGCAGCTTTATACCGTTTTAATTTTCCTATCGCCATTTCAACTTCCTCTTTACTCGGTGCGTCTACCCATGGTTCAGCGCTCTGGTATTCAGAGGGAGGAGATCGATTATTATTTTCCGTATTTAGAATGCCGTCAAAGTGTTGTTTAAATGTATTTAATATCTCAGTCGGATCCGCAATTATGTTGTTATTCGCATCTTTAACCCCATTCAATACAGGTTCAAATCTTTTACGCGATTTGTTTATACCATTGTACATCTCTCTTACGTTATTTTCGCTTCTGTGTTTTTCTATTTCTATTATTTTGCCTTTAAGATACTCTCTTTTCTTATTTTTCAAGAATTTTGAAGTTTCGTTTTTTACTAACCGAAAGTAAGCCACATTATTATTGCTTGGATTATTTAAGGAATTCAGTTTAGCGGTTTTTCTTTTTTCACACATATTTTGACAATCCCTGTCGAACCAAGGTTTGTTCTTTTTATTTTCGATTTTCCCAAGACATAAGTTACCGACCTCTTTAATATTATCCCTGATCCCTTCCCACAATTTGTTTACATCTTCGTTTTCCTCGTCTGAAGATTCCAAAGCATCGAACCTATTTTTTACTTCTATCGCGAATTGTTTTCTAATTTCGGGGTTGTTCAATTTAACAACATCAAAATTCTCGGGATGAATATAGTTCGGTGTTCTCTTTTTTGTATTTAGTTTTTGTCGAAGTTTCGCGATTACTAATTCATGATCAGAACCGCATTCTGCACCACGATACGATCTCACGTTAATTATGCTACTTTGCCATCTGTTTTGTACTAAAATATGATCTATTTGATCACGAGTATGTCCATCCGGCGATGTCCACGTATACTTATGAATGTCCTTATGTTTAAACGTAGTACTTTTGATTATTAGGTTTTTCGAAATGGCAAAGTTTATTAGTCGGGTCCCATTATCATTACTATATTCGTGCAAACTTTCTTTACCGATTGTAGGACGATATACTTCTTCCCTTCCAACCTTTGCGTTTGCGTCACCTAGTATAATTTTAATGTAATTTCGCGGTAACTTATCGTAAACCGATTCTAGTTTATCATAAAATTCGCATTTTACTTCATCATCATTATCTTCGGTGGGAGAGTGAATGTTTATAAACGCGATTTTATACCAACGACCCTGAAATTAAAAACGACCTTAAACAGAAAGGTGGTGAAAATATTTAAAAGTATAATTAACAGAAATTTATTTTTAAATTAAAATAAAAAAATTTTTTTTTTTTTTTTTTTTTTTTTTTTTTTTTTTTTCTAAGCCCCATGGGAGTTGGGGTTGAAAATCAAAAATAGTGGAAGGAATATGGGATCTCTTTTTCTGCATTACATGCATTATAAGAGGGGAATGAGAATATATAAAAAAAAAAAAAAAAAAAAAAAAAAAAAAAAAAAAAAAAAAAAAAAAAAAAAAAAAAAAAAAAAAAAAATTTCGGTATATGGGAGCGAATGGGAGTCACGTCTAGTGATGGGGCTCACTAGTCTTTCTGAGTCAGTTAGTCAAGTTATGGTTTCTCAGTCTAGTCTGAGGGTCCGTACATAGTCTTGCCAGCGCTGTGGCCGTCCTGTCGGAGTCAGTGTGTTAAACAGTGGGTTCGTGCAGTACCGGAGACTATCAAAGAATTTTATATGTCTCCGGGAGATGAACTCTGTCACGGTCGGAAGTTCGAAGGTGTCGTGTATTTGGTCTGTCTTCGTCCTCTGTAGAGAAGTATGCCTCACTATTCGTCTGAGCACTCCATTTTGAAACTGCTGGAGCTTTTTTGCTATAGTTGGTGATATATTAGTTAGCATCGGTGCTCCGTATAGGAGGGCCGGTCTAATTAATGATTTATATATTAATATTTTCAGGCGGAGGGATAGATTCGGTGACGTAAGTAAATGATTTAGTCGATAGGACTTGGTCCTAGCCGAGCTAATCTTTTTGAGGCAGTGATTAGACAATTTGAGGTGTCTGTCAAGGGTGATGCCCAGGTAAACGATTCTATTGGCCGGCTTGTTTTTGATTCCCGCTACCTCGTAGGTCTTCGGTAGACGGCGCTTATTCTTCTGGAAAGAAAAAATAATACAGTCGGTCTTCTTGGGATTAACTGTAATATTTAATCTCTCCAGCTTTTTTGTTATCTCATTACAAGCCAACTCCGCCTGATGTAGAGCTGTCTCTGCGTTCATCGAGCTACTGTAAATCGCTATGTCATCGGCGTAGGCCGCTACAGTAGCTGTTTTGTATTTTGCTCCAACAGTTTCAGCTGTGTATATAGAGAATAGTACTGGTGATAGCACAGACCCTTGAGGAACTCCACAGGTGTTGAAAAAGGAATCGAGTTCCTGAACGCCCTAGCAAACTGGACGTATCCCAACCTCGGTCAAATCCCGGACGACCATAAGGTGGAACCTATCACTTACCAGGAAATGTTGATGTTCCTGAGAGTGAACTTCAGCCACAACCTCCCGAACCTTCCAATTTTTCGAGAACTATCTGTGTCCATGACTGAAGTGGGCATTTGCTATTCTCTCAACTCTCAGCTGGCCTTTTATGCTGACCCGAGGTAAGTATTATTGGTCGGAAAGTTAATATTAAATAATATTTTCGTTTTTTTTTTCGGCTTTCAAGTTTGATATCTGTTTAGGTACTGGATGTCTAACGATTGGAACCTTAGGAAGCCTGTAATACTCATACATGGTAACCCGCTGGATGTTGCAGAATTGTCGGTTCAAGTCAATGATATAAAATTTAGATTCAATGTAAGCAATTGTTTTATTTAACCTCATTATAATTTCCTGTATCTTCTTCCATTATTGGTCTCCGGCGTCCTCAACTTCTGCCAGCCTGCACGTATGTGGATAGCGCTTCTCTAATTTCTGACTCCAAGAATTCTCCATTACGCCTTCTTTTCATCTTAGACGTGGTCTTCAATTCATTAATCTAATAGCAGTATCACCCATAACTCTGAGCCATATGCTCCCAGCGGTATTGTTTAAGGTGTAGATATTGTTTATATTGTTTAAGGTGTAGATTCTTAGGTGAAGGTCAAATTCTTTGTGAATAAAATTGGAGACTAATGTATACCTTCACTGCTCTTTTATTGAAAATTAATCTACAATCTTTCGACTAAAATGCCATCTTCAGGTGCATTGGAACAATTTTATCTACATGTACAAAATATCGTCCAATTAAAAATAATCAATCTCACAATTTTATCATAGCTTTAGATAAAAATCCAGGAGGGAACCCAATGGATTTTAATCTGCACCCGACCAATTTCGAATAAAATATGCTGTGGCCGTCCAATACTCTTCAGCAGGGACCATTTATCGCAAAGCTTCAAATGAAAATATCGATCCGCAAATAAAGAGGAAAAACAATCTAATTGACTCGGTGCAATTTCGTATTATATTAGTAACTGTAAAAAACAAACCTAAAATACGACTTTAGTGATAAAATCCCGTGCATCTCACGTTTTTAATTAATTTCCTTTCGGACCCAATTTTGACAGACATTTAATGTTTTCGGTTTACTTTTGTTAGAAAATCAATAAATTTAGGCAAAAATATACGCCAACTTAGTCATTTAATTAGTTTCTTAAGCTTCAACTGAAGACATCAATATATAAGGCCATTATACGTCCAACTATATTATATGGTGCACCACTTGTTTCGCGCTTTGTTGAATCTACTAAAAACGTTTGCAATCCTTTCAAAATGGTGCAATCCTTTCAAAAAATGCTACGCCAGAGAAAGTTTTGACACTTGAATGAACAATAATTGCTGCGGGTAAGAGTGGAAAATTTGGTCCCGTTCCAACAGAGCTATTTCTGTGCGCACCTTCTATCTCTGTGTTCAATCTTCTTTTGAAATAGTATTCCTTTCGCTCTCTTCTCTGTATCTTCACCAAGGCTTTTTCTTAGAAACATATTTTGTTTAATGAAAAACTTTATAGAAACTAAATTTATTAAGTTAGTTTGGCGTAAACTTCATAGGTCAATGTAATTATTGAAACTTCTATAATGCAATTATTACTTTCACTTACTATATATAGTAAGGGGAAGTATTTCGATCATGAAAATTTTCAGTTTCTTGTAAATATTTGTAATCGGTAATGGGTCAATCCATTTGAAATCGTCCAGAGCTTGCAGCACGACATTTTTAATCATCAAGATTTTAAGACCAGCTAACTTCTATTTGTTCGTGAATATAAACCCATAAATACAAAAAAAAAAATCAGGCCAATGCTTTTAGTGTTGATGCCGTTTTAATTCAGTTCCGCGGACGAAAAAATGTGGTGGGAAAATCTATGTGATTCTTCTAATTTTTTGAATATCATATCAAAACTAAACTAACAATAAGATAAGGACATGTTTCGTATTTTTTGTCTCCCACAACTCATTACCTTAATAGTGAAGAAAATTGTTAAAAATATTGTCGAAAATGAATAAAAAGTGTGACGTTTAACCAGATAAAAGTATATAGAGGAAAAGAGACTCACTTTTAATTTTTTATTCTTATATAGCTTAGTCTTAGTCCTACTTGCTGTAAAAACTTCGATCTCGAGAACATCGTCCTTTTTTACTTTCACTTACTATATATAGTAAGGGAAAGTATTGCGATCATGAAAATTTTCGAATTCCAGTTTTCAACGGAAATACACATTTTAGGGTCCCCTGAGTCCAAATAACCAAGTCCCGCAAAAAGGTCTGTGGGTAACTCCCGGGCGGAAACGACAAGTCCTATGAAACTGAAATTTCACATTTAAGACAAATATACGTCTGAGACGTTAACAAAACTTTTTCATCAAAATGAGCTTACCAGAAGAGGCACTTTATATCATGCATTTTACACTTTTTTTCGATTTTCTCAGAAACGGTTCGGACGATTATGATTAAACTCGCTATATCGATGTAAAATTTATTGGGCTTTAATATCATTTAGGTTTCATTTGGATAAAAATGGTCTGACAGGGCTTAAATGCCGATATTTTAAATTTTCTTTCTCTAAAGTACCTTTAATTGATTCTATAAAAATAACTATATTATCTTGTTACTACTGATATAAAACAGATAAATATATAAATTGAATGAATTCGATACCCAACAAAAGGAGAAAATAAAAGAAATATTTTTTTACGCAATTTTTCGTTTTTGAACATAAGAACAGTATATACATGTATGATATACCGTTGGAAAGTTAAAGATTTTAGAAAAAATATTATCTTATACACAAGCTAGTAGAAGTTAATGGACAGTGATGAAAAGCCGATAAAACTAACTGATTATTTTTATAATAATATAATAGATTTTTTAATAAAACATATGTTTCTTTAGAAATTCCATTTAATTATAGGGTTGTTTAACATGAAATGTCCGTTTTAATAGTTTCTAAAACACATAAGGGATTTTCCAGATCTCTGTTGTTTTCTTCCGAATGTTTACATATTTAAAGTAAACAGTTACTAATCCTACATTTGTATTATAAACATTAGCTTCCCAATCAATTACTCACTTTTTAGTATACCTCCAACTATGAATATGGAAACACGCGATTTTCCAGTAATATTTTTGTACGAGTTTAAACTCAGCCATTCAGCAGCTGAGGTCGCTAGAAATATTTGCAACGCGTTTGGGTAAAGGAGTGTTAATGAACGGACCATTCGCCGTTGGTTTGCTAAGTTTTCAGCTGGGTATACCGACTTGGAAAACTTGCCCCGAGGAAGACCTCCATCCGTAATAGACAACGATGTCCTCAAACATACAGTAGAAGGAAACCCCTACCAAACAGTTAAAGGACTCTCAGCACAACTAAATGCAAGTGCATCTACCGTTTACAGACATTTAAAGTGTATTTGGAAAGTAAAAAAGCTCAATACATGGGTAACTCATGATCTCATTGAGGGCAGAAGTTCTTCCGCACTCACCATAATAAAGGTAAATACTTCGAATAAAATTATCTTGTTTTCATATCGTATTTTTAATAAAAATCCTTTACCTTGAAAACGGACATTTCATGTGACACGACCCAATATATATATATACAGGTTCCTTAACTGTGTATTTTCTGACATATGTCTATTTTTTTCACAGGACTATTTTTTTTTGTTTTTGTTTTGTTGTCCCCAATTCACTCCAGAAATCTGCCTTCTAAACACCCTGTACCGGAACCGGTATTTTCGTTAAGACAGGATCCTTCGTAAAAAATATAAGATTGTCTATTTAAATGCTGAATATCTGGGCTATTTATAAAATCTTTCAAACTCGTTCTCTTAATAGATATTTAGTTGGTTGATCTTGTAAAATTTAGAATATATTTTTCCATTTTCAAATCTTACTTAAACATTTTTAATTTTTGTTCTACATAAAAAAACATATACATACGCCTAACTCAAAAGCAAGAGTGTTGCAATATTTTTCCTGAAAAGCTAAGTGTAAAAATATTTCTTCTACCCACAGAAAATTTGAATTCTAGTTTATTATAGTTTCGGATTCGACGATTTGAGTCCTTGGTGCTAGGATTGGTCTAATTTGGTTGTTTGTCGATATCTACTGTCCCGGCAGCCCTGGGATTTCTGGGTCACTAAGTTAAGATAGGCCGCTTCCGCTTGGCCTTCGTCAGAGGAAATTTCTGAGGACGAACCAGAGTCCCCTAGCGATGAGTCATGGTCGTAGCGAGGACGGTACGAATGGTCACCACAAGGAGGCTGTTTCAAGATCATAGTTTGAGTTGAGAGCTGGAAAAAAATCTCTTATGAATTTCACATATCTCAGTTGTTAAAATCAATTTTTAGAATTTTCAAATACAGTTAGAGATGAAAATAAATTGTTAAAATATTGGGTTGTATCACATTAAATGTAAACGATTTTTATTAAAAATATGAATATGATAACAAGATAATTTTATTCGAAGTATTTACCTTCTTTTTCTACACATTTTTCCCAACGTGACACCAACTTTTTTATCTCCGAACTGAAAAACTCTGAGCTTTAAAGTGAAACAAAATCTGAAAACGAACTTTTCACTTGATCATCATTTTCAAAACGTTTTACATTGACGAAGTTGTCTAAATTCCTGAACAGGTGGTAATCTGTTTAAGACAAGTCAGGAGAATATGGTGGGTGTGGAAGAAATTCGTAGCCAAGTTCTTTCAATTTTTGCACGGTATGTTTTGAAACATGGGGTCTTGCTGCCGCTCAGTGAGATCATGAGGTACCCATGTATCGAGCTTTTTTAGTTTCCCAATACAGTTTAAATGTCTGGAAACGGTAGATGCATTTGCATTTAGTTGTGCTGAGAGTCCTTTAACTGTTTGGTAGGAGTATCCTTCTACTATATGTTTGAGGAGTACGGTATCCCCACTATAAAAACAAGTTTTCAGAAACTATAAAAACGGACATTTCATGTGAAACAACCCAATATTAATTACATTGATTTTTAATAGAAACATAGGGGATCACTTGTAGCTGGGTGGCTAGCATAACAGCCTCCTATGCCAAAAGTCACGGATTCAAACACGCAGGTGGTCCTAGGATTTTTTAATGCGAGTACAAAATCATTAGTTATGCCGACCTTCGGAGGGGACGTTAAAAGGTGGTCCCGAGCCTGTGCGATGTCAGCTACTCGTTAAAGATCCCTATCCTACTTGAACCTGGATGATGAAAATCACATTTATAATACGCATATTCGGCCCCAGCTCTTGAACTATTACAAGAAAAAATCTGAAGAGACGATTTAGGCTATTATCCATGCTACTTAACAAACGATCAAAATTATCCGTGAACACCAAAATTACTATTTACAAAGTACTGATCAAACTCTTATGGGCATACGGGATAGAGCTATGGGGATCTACTAAAACCTCTAACATCCAAATAATTCAGTCTCCAATCGAAAATATTACGAAAAATCGTGGATGCACCGTTTTATGTAACTAACGAATTACTTCACAAGGACTTGGACATACTTACAGTTTCAGACACAGCCACAGGATGTTATGAACAATTTCACGACAAACTGACATACAAAATTAACCTATAGATCCCAAACACTTCAATCGAACACGAAGCCGTACAACCCACCCCGACGACTTTTAAGGCGGTGGCCTAGAGATGCCTTGAGTTAACCTACTTTTCGGAAGTTAACATATTTGCTTATTGCATTTTTTTTCCATATGGCAAATAGCAATTCGGATAAAAACAATCGTTAGTAAATAATAAATAAAATGCAAAAAAATTATCAATTAAATTGGTTTAATGACAGATTTCAAAGCTTCCACCTGTTCGAAATCAACGTCTCAATTGTTAGAATTAATAAAATATGAACTGACAGATTCATAAAATAAAAATCTGGTGCGGGCAACACACAACTTTCACTTACCTCGATTTTTAAAATCAATGAAAGAATTTTCAAATACAGTTAGAGATAAAAATACGTGAAACTATTAAGGAATTAATCAAATTAAATTTCTATAGAAAGATGTGTTTCATTAAAAAATCTATTATATTATTATCTAAAATAATCAGATAGTTTTATGTTCATTTCATCACTCTCTATTAACTTTTAAAAGCTTGTGTGTGAGATGACATTTTTTCTAAAATCTTTAGCTTTCCAACGGTATATCATACATGTATACTGCTCTTATGTTCAAAAACGAAAAATTGCATTAAAAAAATATTTTTTCTGTTTTCTCCTTTAGTTGGGTATCGAATTTATTCAATTTATATATTTACCTGTTTTTCATCAGCGTTAACAAGATAATCTAGTTATTATTATTGAATCTACAAAATTAAAGGTACTTTAGGGGAAGAAAATTTAAATATCGGCATTTAAGCCCTGTCAGACCATTTTTATTCAAAGAAAACCTACATGATATTAAAGCCCATTAAATTTTACATCGATATAGCGAGTTTAATCAAAATCGTCGGAACCGTTTTCGAGGAAATCGAAAAAAGATGCAAAATGCATGGTATAAAGTGCCTCTTCTGGTAAGCTCATTTTGATGAAAAAAGTTTTGTCACGTCTCGGGCGTATATTTGTCTTAAATATGAAATTTCAGTTTCATAGGACTTACCGTTTCCGCCCGGGAGTTACCACACACACACACACACACACACACACACACACACACACACACACACACACACAGGACCGTCTTGAAGAAATTGAAGGGCAGCTCTACGAGATCGCCAACGTGTCCTGTGGCTGTGCAGAAAATCGTTGCTTCTCTTTTTCCCGAACAAGAAGAGCTTGAGGATTCAGGGCAGGTGCAGCCATTTGACGCACCATCCGTAACTGCTGAGGAGCTGAAGGATGTCTGCTCCAGCCTTCATACTGGTAAAGCCCCAGGTTTGGATGGCATCCCGAACGTGGCACTAAAGGTGGCAATCGAGACCAAGCCGGAACTTTTTCAGGACGTCTTCAGTTCCTGTTTAAGTGAGGGATCCTTTCCGCGACCATGGAAAAGGCAGCGCCTTGTACTGGTTCCAAAAGGCAAAGGAAACCCCTCAGAACCCTCAGCATATAGACCGATATGTCTGCTGGACACAACCGGCAAGGTCTTAGAGAAAATAATAGCCAGCAGAATACAAGAGATCACCGAAGGAGTAGAGGGCCTATCGAACAATCAATTTGGCTTCAGAAAAGCGAGGTCCACGCTGGACGCAATTACCCTGGTGACTGAAACTGCCCAGAAAGCTATTGCGGGGAAGAGGTGGAGAAGAGGTGCGAAATGTTATTGTTCCGTCGTCACATTAGATGTGAGAAACGCGTTTAACACGGCAAGATGGAACTGCATTCTTAGAGCTCTGCAGAAAATGGGCGTTCCCATGTACATCAGGAGCATTATTAGAAATTATTTTGCAGACAGGATCCTGATATGCTCAACAGAGGACGGCCCAAAGACGTTCAGGGTGAATGGTGGAGTACCCCAGGGATCAGTACTGGGGCCTCTATTGTGGAATATCCTGTATGATGGAGTTCTTAGGCTTAACCTGCCAGAAGGTGCTAAGATCATAGGTTTTGCTGATGATGTCGCAGTCGTAATCGAGGCGAAATATAAAGACGAAGTAGCCTTGAAGGCAAATCAGAGTATCTCTCTGATCCGTGATTGGCTGACATCGGTTGGGCTCCAACTGGCAGAAAGGAAAACAGAGGCCCTTCTTATAAGTAGCCGTAAAAGGAGAGAAGAAATAATCCTGAGAGTGGGCAGGCAAGAGATACGGTCCCAGTCCTCACTGAGATATCTTGGGGTTATACTTGATGAAAGGCTTAAATTCAAGGAGCATATCCAGGATGTATGCATCAAAGCAGCAGGAGTGACCACAGCTCTAGCCCGATTGATGCCCAACGTAGGTGGACCTAGAAGTAGTCGGAGACTATTAATGGCGAGCGTCGTCTCATCCACTCTTTTATATGCAGCCCCAATATGGAATAATGCCCTGGACACACTTTCTTACAGGAGACCCATTGTGTCAGTTTATCGCCGAAGCGCTCTGAGGGTGATTAGTGCATTTCGCACAGTATCCTACGAAGCTGCATGTGTGGTGGCCAGGATGCCACCCATTGAACTGCTGTCGGAGGAAAGGCAACGTACGTATAAAAGTGTTGTCCACATTCCTAGAACCGAAGAGAGGAAGCAGACAGTCCAAAAGTGGCAGCGACGTTGGGATTTGGCAGCGAGCGGAAGGTGGACCCATAGGCTGGTACCTTGCATCCAACCCTGGATGGATAGAAGCCACGGGGAAGTGGACTACTACCTAACCCAAATGCTCACTGGACATGGCTGCTTCAGAGCCTACCAATTACGCTTTAAGTTGGACAATACAGCAGAATGTCCAAGATGCCCAACAATAGATGAGACAGTAGAACACGTATTCTTCTGCTGTCCTCGCTTTCAAGTAGAGAGGGAAGAATTTCAAAAAATATGCAGATCAGAAGCTACACCTGAAAACATCGTCAACCTCATGCTACTTTCTCAGGAGAACTGGATGGCGGGCCAACGTCTGGCTGCGGACGTCATCAAGAAATTGAGAATGGAAGAGAAGGAGAGGCGTGCCTAGAAATATAGGGTAAGGCGCCTAACAACGGGGCGGCACACAGCCACTCTCCTCCACGAAGTAATGCCTAACGGTGGTCCCGTGGAGGGTGAGAAACAGGTGTAGGGAGGTTGGTTTTAGTGGGTAGAAATCCCACACACGGATAGGTACGGGCCTATCCGCGTCTTTTGAAGATTTCCACCTACCCTCGTAAAAAAAAAAAAAAAAAAAAAACACACACACACACAGACCTTTTTGCGGGACTTGGTTATTTGGACTCAGGGGACCCTAAAACGTGTATTTCCGTTGAAAACTGGAATTCGAAAATTTTCACGATCGCAATACTTTCCCTTACTATATATAGTTAGTGAAAGTAAAAATTTCCTAAAATAAGAATAATATAAGTTTTCTTAATATCATAATCATTATGTAAATATATAATTAATATGACCTTTAATCGACATTAAAACAGTTTTCAAAATTGCTTCCTCTAAAATTACCTTTGATTTAGTTAATTTGAAACAATTAAATTCTTCGCATCATTAGTTATAATTAACTAAAGAAGGTAATATTTTACTGTCACGGTTTGTAGATAATATATTTTTTTTATTTTTATTTAACGTCCCCTTATGCTGCAACACCAAAAGAGCTAGAACGTATAAAAAAATCAGGTGCGCGCTACACGACTTTTATCTACCTCCGTTGTTAAAATTATATATAGAATTTTTAATACATTTAGAGATGAAATATATAGGTAAGGGAAAAGTAAAAAGGTTGAAATTAATTCAAATCCATATAAATAGAGTTAAGGTGAAAATAAATTGTAAAATAATTGATTAAATTGAGTTTCTAGAGAAACACGTGTTTCATTAAATAATCTATTATATTATTGTTTATTTATTTATTTAACGTCACTTTATGCTACTATGGGTAATCGGACGATGTTACAGTGGGAGTCCTAAATTTTGCCTATCCAGGTTTAATTAGGATAGGGATCTTTAACGAGTACCTGACATCGCACAGTCTCGGGACCACCTTTTAATGTCCCCTCTGAAGAATGGCATAACTAAGAATTTTTTACTCCCATTAAAAAATCCTAGGACCACTTGCGGATCACGACCTTTGGCATAGGAG
Organism: Piezodorus guildinii; assembly: GCA_023052935.1. Classification (NCBI taxonomy): domain Eukaryota; kingdom Metazoa; phylum Arthropoda; class Insecta; order Hemiptera; family Pentatomidae; genus Piezodorus; species Piezodorus guildinii. Next base: position 146,935,367 of record CM041296.1, on the reverse strand, counting down.
GCTATTATGCTAGTCACTATGCTACAGGTGATCCCCTATGTTTCTATAAAAAACTCAATGTCAATTGAGAAACAATACGAACAACAAATAACAGTCGGCTGTCATATTAAGAAATCGTTCTTAATATTATAAAACCATATATATTACAGTAGTGTTATAATAATGTTTAATTTTAGTAAACTATCATATGACCACAGAAAACCAATTAGGACAAACCACAGCTTCCGTGAGAGTGAGGTTTGGCCTTTTATTCCACTTATTATAATTTTTTTTTTTTTTTTTAACCTATAAGTTACCAAATTTATTATATCCTAAGGATGGCATAACTTAGGATTTTATACTCCCATTAAAAAATCCTACGACCACCTGCGGGTTTGAACCCGTGACCTTTGGCATAGGAGGCTGTTATGCTAGCCACCCAGCTACAAGTAACCCCGATAATATTTGTAATAACGCTTTTTCTCTTTTTTTTTTTTTTTTTTTTTTTTTTTATTATCTCACATAAAAAAAAAAAAACCTAATAAATTTTGTCTTCAGAGTAGTTAATAGGTACAACAAACTGGTTTAGTTGTCAAACGCTGCAAATTATTACACAATGGCTTATTATTTCCAAATAATAATTATTATTATTGTTAGGTTCCTTTAATTAAAATGATCCATTTCATTCAACTCATTTTATTTTCTTATTTTGTTCTCCCTACGTTTCAGCCTTTTGCCATTTTCAAGGGATTTACAAAAATCATTTATTTTAAAACTAAAAGATAAACAACATTATTTTTATTTATTTTTTTTACATTCTTATAAAGCAATTTACATACCTTTTTATATTCCATCATGCACTCATATAGATATATATTTTGTCATAATTTAATAAAATTAAAATTAAACTATTACAGGCTGACCAGCCCTGTCCTGGTTGTTATCATCCACTGGATTAAAGAAATATATTCCCTCACTCTTAACTATTGATATCAAAACAAATATATACACATATATTGTTTTATTTTCTCCTCCTCTAATCAATCAAGTCCACATTTGTTTTCACAGCCAAATTTTTCTTTTAAAATTCTTTAATAAATTATTACCATACATAAACATATACATATGCACACATCCACACATACATATACCCATACACATATATATTTTCATGCACACACATTCACTCTCACACACACACACATACACACACACACACACACACACACTCACACACACACATAAATACATATACATAAACACATAAACAAATATATTAATATCTAATTAAAAACAAGATAAATCACTTAGCCACAAAATTCCAAATATTATTCTATTATATTAAGTTATTTAAACTTTATTCAAGAAATTCAATTTACTTAAATTATATTACTTATTAATTTTGCTCAAAATCTCAGCATAATGATCATTTAAATTCTTTGTGTCTGTTTTGTAATTTATACTATAGTCAATGTGTTCTGAAATATATATTGCCTCTAAATTTTTCCTTTTAAAATCATTGCTTTCTTTATGTATTACCATAGTATTTTCGAAGTCAAATTGATGCTTTTTATTTATCACATGCTGTACTAAAGCAGTCTTTTTATTATCTTTTTCTTTATTCTTAACATCATTTTGGTGCTGATACACCCTATCCTTCAAGAACTGCTTTGTTTCACCAATATATACCAATATGTTATGCTAACCACCCAGCTACAGGTAACCCCGATAATATTTGTAATAACGCTTTTTCCCTTTTTTTTTTTTTTTTTTTTTATTATTTCGCATAAAAAAAACCTAATAACCTAACTGGTTTAATTGTAAAACGCTGCAAATTATTACAAAATGGCTTATTATTTCCAAATAATAATAATTATTATTTTTAACGGATTTCGTATATTTATTTTGTGCTATTAAATCATATGTCATTGACAATGAGATCACAGAATAATAAAATAATAATTTTAAAGTAAATCCTTTATAATACACATGATGATTTTTTTTTTATTATTTCGCATAAAAAAAACCTAATAACCTAACTGGTTTAATTGTAAAACGCTGCAAATTATTACAAAATGGCTTATTATTTCCAAATAATAATAATTATTATTTTTAACGGATTTCGTATATTTATTTTGTGCTATTAAATCATATGTCATTGACAATGAGATCACAGAATAATAAAATAATAATTTTAAAGTAAATCCTTTATAATACACATGATGATATAAAAAAAAAAAAAAAAAAAATGTAAAATCCTAAGTGTAATAACACTAATAAAAAATATTTTAAATTGTAACCTTTAATATGCTTGGACCTCTTAAGAACGGACTCAGATCTCACCTCAGAACCTGCGGACTCCCTCTTATCCGGACAAGAAGCTACTCTGAATCTGATAAAATGAAGAAGCACATGCAGAAGTTGGAGGAAATGAGGAAACTCATGAATGGCGGAAAAGTCGAAGGGAAAGTGGAAAAACTAAAAGAGAGGTTAGAAAAGCTGAGTGAGAAAATCCGGAAGATAAGAGATAACAATCCTGGGGACAACAAATGAAGTTATAAAAATAATGTTTATCTTCTATTATTTAAAATAAAGGTTAACAATTTAAAATAGATAAGCATCTTATTTGAGTATTTGATAATTCGAGTTGTTTATTCGTGTTTAATTTTACTTTATGTTCATGTGGCTAATCGGACGACATTACAATGAGAGTCCTAAATTTTGCCTATCCAGGTTTAATTAGGATAGGGATCTTTTACGAGTACCTGATATCGCACATGCTAGTGGCCACCTCTTAACGTCCCTTCCGAAGGACGGCATAACTAAGGATTTTTTACTTCTATTAAAAAAACCTAGGGACACCCGCAGATTTGAACCCACGGCGTTAGGCATAGAACCTGCGGACTCCCTCTTATCCGGACAAGAAGCTACTCTGAATCTGATAAAATGAAGAAGCACATGCAGAAGTTGGAGGAAATGAGGAAACTCATGAATGGCGGAAAAGTCGAAGGGAATGTGGAAAAACTAAAAGAGAGGTTAGAAAAGCTGAGTGAGAAAATCCGGAAGATAAGAGATAACAATCCTGGGGACAACAAATGAAGTTATAAAAATAATGTTTATCTTCTATTATTTAAAATAAAGGTTAACAATTTAAAATAGATAAGCATCTTATTTGAGTATTTGATAATTCGAGTTGTTTATTCGTGTTTAATTTTACTTTATGTTCATGTGGCTAATCGGACGACATTACAATGAGAGTCCTAAATTTTGCCTATCCAGGTTTAATTAGGATAGGGATCTTTTACGAGTACCTGATATCGCACATGCTAGTGGCCACCTCTTAACGTCCCTTCCGAAGGACGGCATAACTAAGGATTTTTTACTTCTATTAAAAAAACCTAGGGACACCCGCAGATTTGAACCCACGGCGTTAGGCATAGAACCTGCGGACTCCCTCTTATCCGGACAAGAAGCTACTCTGACTCTGATAAAATGAAGAAGCACATGCAGAAGTTGGAGGAAATGAGGAAACTCATGAATGGCGGAAAAGTCGAAGGGAAAGTGGAAAAACTAAAAGTGAGGTTAGAAAAGCTGAGTGAGAAAATCCGGAAGATAAGAGATAACAATCCTGGGGACAACAAATGAAGTTATAAATAATGTTTTTCTTCTATTATTTAAAATAAAGGTTAACAATTTAAAATAGATAAGCATCTTATTTGAGTATTTGATAATTCGAGTTGTTTATTCGTGTTTAATTTTACTTTATGTTCATGTGGCTAATCGGACGACATTACAATGAGAGTCCTAAATTTTGCCTATCCAGGTTTAATTAGGATAGGGATCTTTTACGAGTACCTGATATCGCACATGCTAGTGGCCACCTCATAACGTCCCTTCCGAAGGACGGCATAACTAAGGATTTTTTACTTCTATTAAAAAAACCTAGGGACACCCGCAGGTTTGAACCCACGAATGCCAAACATAGAAAGCTGTTATGCTAGCCACTAACGCTATGGGTGACCCCCAACAAAGGATCTTTTACTCCCATTTAAAAAACTTAGAACCACCTGCTGGTTTGAACCCGTGACCTTGGGCATAACAGGCTGTTATACTAGCCACTATGCTACAGGTGTCCCTGAATCTGTTTTTCTTTATAATCTTGTTGAATAAGTATTACTTTATTTTTCAGAGGCAAATCCATTCAAATATTGTTTATTACAGCTCCTCGTACTTTGCTTCTCTCTGTTTTAGCGTTTACATATTTGTATTGAACTTCTGTACCTTCAAGAAAATAAAAAAGTATTCTATAGTTCCTCTTGCAGTTAACTCTTCTATTTATACTTCTCCTCCTCCCTTTTAACAAACCCTGTTCAAAAATCAAAATATTTATTCCAACACAATTTTTTAAAGACTAATAGTAGACTAAAGACAAACGCTGGAGCACAGATTCTGAAACAATCACCTCACACACATGGAACCTACATACAAGACTTAAAATACAAGAACTCAACCGACAATTCGGACAGTTATACCGACTACTCAACAGAAAATCTGAGCTAACAGTTGACAACAAATTATTAATCTACAAGACAATACTGAAGATAGGGATCACCTGTAGCAGAGTGGCTAGCATAACAGCCTACTATGAAAAAGGTCACGGGTTCAAACCCGCAGATGTTCCTAGGATTTTTTAATGGGAGTAAAAAATCCTTAGTTGTGCCGTCCTTCGGATGTGGCGTAAAAAGATTGTCCCGAGCATTTGCGATGTCAGGTGCACGTTAAAGATCCAAATCCTAATTAATCATGGATAGACAAAATTTAGGACTCCCACTGTAGTATCGTCCAATTAGCCTCAATAGCATAAAGTGACGTTAAAAAAAACAGAAAAACAATACTTAAGCCTATCTGGACCTACGGACTTGTAAATGTATGCCCCTATTCAATAACGAAAAACTAGATAATCCCCAAGTACCCCAAGTGTTTGTTTCATCAATCCTTCTAGTCTTTAAATTTGCGAAGAATATTTGCGAATTTTTTGTGTTTTGGATGCTACATATTTTTTTTTTTAGGCACAACACTCCGAATCAAAAGTTTTAAAATCGAAAATTTGAAGAGATCCCTATAATAGATCATTTAACTAACTTGGAACCCGCATTCTAGACTTAAGCGACAAGAACTTAATCGACGAATTGGACAATTATACAGACTACTGGACAGAAATTCAAAACTATCTATCGAGAACAAACTGTTAATATACAAGACAGTACTGAAACCTATCTGGACCTACGGACTTGATTTGTGGGGACAGCCAACTTTTCTAACATTAAACGCGTTTAATTCTTTCAATCCAAAGTCCTCCGAACAATAGTTAATGCTGCTTATTATGTCACCAACTAAACTTTACGACACGATCTAAATATTCCATTTATTTTAAACATTATTCCATCAAAATTCTCCTAATTCCATCAGAACCTTATCCATCACTCCAGTCCTTTAGCTCAATCCCTATCCAGAATTTGGTTTACCTCCGAAAACTTAACATTTTCTAAAACATTCAAGAAGCTGTTTAAATGTTAAAATAATAATAATGATAACCCAAGATGATATAATATGTGATGTAAATGTAAACATCTGAGACAGAAACTTTTTTTTTTTTTTTATTGTATGTACGATAATTTACAAATAATAAACCATTGATCGATAAATTTAACATTGATTTGTACATATGTCTTCGTCCATATGATATTTAAAATTACGTAAAAAAAAATCCAAAAAAAAAGTAATATAAATATTTTAAATTGGAACCTTTTCTAAGGCCATAGTATGCTTGGACTCAGATCTTTCGTTGCGAGCAGTACACTCCCTATCGTGAGGACGAACTGCTACTCAACAGACGCGGAAAAGCTCGAGAAGCACATGAAGAAGTTGGAAGAGCTGAAGAAGATGATGAGTAGCGGAAAAGTAGAGGCTAAGGAAGCGAAGCTGAAGGAAATGATTGCGAAGCTGAGCAAGCGGAACCGCCAAATATTGGAAGATATGGACAAAACTGAAGAAAAAAGATGAGACAATTTTAAATAAAGGTTTTCAATTTAAAACAGATGTGTATAAGCATTTAATTTAATATTAAATTATTCTTAGTACTTATTTATGATTAACAATCTACTTAGTTAGGCCATAAATACTGTTACAAAAGTTAATCTTCGTTTAAATCCTAGACTATTTTTTACTTTCACGTTTCTGGATGTCTTTGAGTGTGATTCTTGTTTCTTGAAGGTCTTTTTCAACTTAATGAACCAGGGACCCTAGTTTTTCTTGTAAAGAAAGAAGGAGACATTCGTTGTTCTGTTCCTGAGAGCTAGTGCGTGCTACATGGCTATACGAATTAATCCTCCTTTCCGAATGGCATATTTTATTCTCTCTATATGCTGGCACAGTTCGTTGTTATGTCGTCTCCTGTACTCACCATTTTCCCTGATTGTACTAAGAATTAGTATCTCAGGATTTTTCTTTCCTATGCTTCTAGATTTCATAGAAAATAAGGTACTGTTGATATAATTGAGTTGGTAGCATCGCGGAGACTCAAATGGACGAGTAAAGTTGTTGGGATTCCGAGATAGTTGTTATACGCTGAACGACTGGTAGGCGTGCGAAAGCTAGACTGAAGCGTCGATGGGAGGATTGCGTTAAGGCTGATCTCGGGCCATGGGCATGAACGGCGATCACTGGACGAACCTGTGTAAGCGAAATTTGGTGGTATCGGCATCGAACCTTCGGGTTCGGTAAGCCTATTATTATTATCATATCATTATGTTCTAGATTGTCCATTGCAAGACATTCAGCTGTGTAAAATGCTTCTGGGCGTATAAATGAACAATAATATATAAGTTTTGCGTTGATGGGACTCATCTTTTGTTGTAGACATACTATTACGCTGATATTCCATTTCCGTCTTGTTAATCTTGCACATGATCGCAATTTATTTTATTAGATACACTACAGTCTGTTTCTTATCACTTTCTTTAGAGCAAGTTGTGAGAGATTCTGAGATTAACGTAACTGAGACTATATTTAACAGAAATTTCTGGAATAAAACGTGTTCAAGCAGGATTCACACAAGGCAGTGTACTGGGACCGTTACTATTTTATACCTACACGGCAGACTTACCAGAAAATGAATACACCTTACTAGCCACATTTGCAGACGATACAGCTCCTTTGACATCCCATCAAAACCCAATTCTTGCATCCTTTATGTTGCAAAACCACATTGATGACTTATCCAGTTGGGCTAATAGATGGAAAGTGAAAATCCAAGAGTCTATTTATCGTTTTCACGCTCAATCATGGGGATTGCCAGCAGTCTATTTCGAGGATAAACCCATTCCGACATCAGAGGAAGTACGATATTTGGGACTGTACTTGGACAAAAGACTGACATGGAGGACCCACATTAGACTTAAAACACAAACTGAACAGACGATTTGGACTACTATTTGTGACAAGCGGTACCCCCTACTTTATATGATCAAATTGACCAGAATTGTCCCAATTTCTCTTCCTTGTTGCCGATTTATTCCGCCGGCCTTAAAGCATGGCATGGCACAACCTCTTTATCACACTAGTTTATGATAACCTTGCTTTAACGATCGCAAATTGCTTTGCCAATAATACTTAACTCACTTATTATCAATATATACAGAAAAGGGTGGAAGGTTAGAAAAATTTTTCCAGAACACCATTACGTAAAAATAGAATATTAGGTTGTTTCATCACTGGAATGTCCATCTCTATTCCGAAGTGATTTAACCATGTCTCTTTTTGCTATACCATTTTTTTCCCAAATCGAACACCAACTTTTTTATCCCCGAATTGAAAAACACGATCCTTCTGACGCCTTTTTGAAGGTGAAACAAAATCTGAAAACGCACTTTTCACTTGATCATCATTTTCAAAAAGTTTATACTTTGACGAAGTTGTCTAAATTTCTGAACAGGTGGTAATCTGTTGGAGACAAGTCAGGGAGAATATGGTGGGTGCGGAAGAACTTCGTAGCCCAGTCCTTTCAAATTTTGCACGGTATGTTTTGAAACATGGGGTTTTGCTGCCGCTCAGTGAGATCATGAGGTACCCACGTATCGAGCTTTTTTACTTTCCCGATACACTTTAAATGTCTGGAAATCGTAGATGCACTTGCATTTAGTTGTGCTGAGAGTCCTTTAACTGTTTGGTAGGGGTTTCCTTCTACTGTATGTTAGGACATCGTTGTCTATTACGGACGGAGGTCTTCCTCGGGGCATGTTTTCAAGTCGGTATCCCCAGCTGAAAACTTAGCAAACCAACGTATTTCCAACAATGGCGTATTAACCATGTTAATATTTGGAGGTATACTAAAAAGTGGTAATTGTATTGGGAAGCTAATGTTTATATACAAAGGTAGAGGATTAGTAACTGTTTACTTTAAATATGAAAACATTGGAAAGAAAACAACAGAGACCTGCAAAATCCTATATGTATTTCAGAAACTATAAAACGGACATTTCATGTGAAACAACCCAATATAAATACTAAACGAGGTTTAAGATAGAGTCTCCCATGTTATCTCTTGCAAGGTGCCTTACTAATTGATTACATTTCATATTCCTCTCCGTGACTTTCGTAGCTCGAGTGAGTGTTAACTAAAAATGTTTTCCTTGGCATTTTTTTCTCCGTTTCGTGATTAGTGTAGCTCGCTCGTTAACAGTTTCTAACGTCCAGACGAAGCTAATGACTTTGGCTGATAATATGGTCGGCTTAATGGAGGATCTGCGCGAGAGTTTTTGACACTTTGTAAGTCAATACTTCTTTTCGTGTGATAGGACAAGTAATAAGTTACTGAGCCGTTTGGGTCACCTGAGTGTAGGCTAGCATAACAGCTTTTATGTCCAAGGTCACCGAACAGTGGAAAATATGACCGATTTAGGTTTATTTATTTAAAGTCACTTTATTAACTAATCGGACGGTGCAGAGTAGGAGTCCTAAATTTTGCCTATCCAGGTTTTATTAGGATAGGGATCTTTAACGAGTACCTTTTCACGGTCTCACCAAAGGTACGGCATAACTTAAGGATTTTTTACTACCATTAAAAAATCTAGGGCACCTACGGGTTGGAATCCGAACCTTGGCAATAGAGGCTGTAAGCTACCACCATGTACAGGTAATACCTACCTCTATTGCTATTTAAATTAACTTCAAATTTTTACAATTTAAGAAATCTAATTTATTTCTAAAATCTAGATTTCAAAACAGCCCGAGTAGTACAAAATTATGTGGGTTGCTAACCGCACCTGTATTTAAATGACAAAAACAATATAGCAATAATTATTGTTGATTTTAAGGATAACTAAAAATGATAAATTACAGTGTAAAAAATAATAATAATAATAAGTATCAAGTATCCATAACGACCAAGAAAATCAATAAATATTACAGGTCACCCTACCTTTAATAGAGGCTGGATTTGAGCTGAACCAGTATACTGACAGTAATGCTGCAGTGGGAGTCCTAAAGTTTGCCTATCCATGTGTAATTAGGATAGGGGTCTTTAACGAGTACCTGACATCGCACAGGCTCGGGACCACCTTTTAACCCCTCTGAAGGACGGCATAACTAAGGATTTTTTACTCCCATTAAAAAATCCTAGGGCTACCTACGGGTTTGAAAACCCCGGGAAACCCTTTGGCATAGGTGGCTGTTATGCTAACCACCATGCTACAGGTAACCCCTGACCGATTTAGGTGGACAACATTCTGAAACTTAGCTATATTTAACCTTTGGGGTCCCAGATTAGGGAAAACAAATGTAATTAATAGCGCACAGTTGAACAGAAATCAAATTTATTTGCTAAAATCTAAAACTTTCCCACATTTAACGTATGAAGTCCCATAATACGGGAAAAAATACTACAAACAATTTAACTATCGGCTTGGAATGGCTTAAACCTGCTAATATGTTTATTTTAAATGATCTTTTTTTTTTTTTTTAGAAACATTTCTTTATTGAGCAATATTACAATCTGTCCAATTCAGGACATTTTTAATAGTGATAACGTACAACATTCATACTACATTCACACGATACATACAAAACAATAAATTTATATAATAATAATAATACAATATACATATATACAAAACAAAATCAATAAAAATATAGACAAAAGTCACTCATACCTATATACAATTCACAAGTATACAGCACGTGAGTGGAGAATCTAGCCAATACTAGAACTCCAGTATAGATGTTACAAGAGGTCTCGAGGCCACTGCCGTTTCAACCTTCTAGTGGTATGGAAAGGATGTGTGGAGCTGGATAAGGATTGAGCTAGGGGATTAGGGTGATGGATAAGGTTCTGATGAAATTTAGAAAACTTTAATGGTATAAGGTCTAAAATAAATGGAATATTTAGGTCGCGGTGTAAGGTATGGTTGGATACATAATAAGGGGCATTAACTATTGAGGAATTTAGATTGGAAGGATTGAATGCGTTTGATGTTAGAAAATTTGGCTATCCCCCACAAATCAAGTCTGTAGGTCCAGATAGGTTTCAGTACTGTCTTGTATATTAACAGTTTGTTTTCGATAGATAGTTGTGAATTTCTGTCCAGTAGTCTGTATAATTGTCCAAATCGTCGATTAAGTTCTTGTCGCTTAAGTCTAGAATGCGGGTTCCAAGTTAGTTAAATGATCTATTATAGGAATCTCTTCAAATTTTAGATTTTAAAATTTTGATTCGGAGTGTTGTGCCTAAAAAAAAAAAAATATGTATCACCCAAAACACAAAAAAATTCGCAAATATTCTTCGCAAATTTAAAGACTAGAAGGATTGATGAAACAAACCCTTGGGGTAACTTGGGGATTATCTAGTTTTTCGTCATTGAATAAGGACATACATTTACAAATTGCTAAATTAACTCTACAGGTAGATTGCAATGTATATTCAATAACCAGTATGGAAATATAATGTCTTACCTGTCTCAGCAATGTCCTTTGTTAAATAAAAGCAAAAATACCGCGCTGAACACACCTTGAACATAATAAATGGCCATCGAATAAAGATAATCCCACTGCCGGTTATTAGGCACTTGTGTGAACAAGAATGATTCACTCATTTACTATATATTTGTAAACACGGTATGGCGGGAAATATTAGTACTAAGCGTCTTAGTAACTAATGATAACAAGTTAAGCACTCAGAAATTACAAACTTTTGACTTGACTTTTGTCCACCTAAATTGGTGATTTTATCGTGTGTGTGCCGGTTTAAATCAAAGTAGAATTTTCTAATGAGAATAAAAAATCATTGGTAATGCCGTCCTTCGGATGATACGTGAAATGGTAGTCCTGAGCCTGTGCGATGTCAGGTACTCGTTAAAGATTCCTATCCTAACAAAACCTGGAGAGCATTATTTTCTTGACAAGCTAATTTTTTTTTTTATTTCCGCCGTAGGTTGAACCTGGATTACAGAGACCTTGTTCACACCCAGCCTCTATAAAGTGGGTATCTAAAATTTGAAGAATAAAGTTTGGTGGGGCGAGCCTATGTATTCGGTGGACATAGGACCAATATCTGAAATTTCGAATTTCCTCATATTTTTACTTTCACTTACTATATATATAGTAAGGGGAAGTGTTGCGATAGTGAAAACATTCGAATTCCAGTTTTCAATAGAAATACACGTTTTAGGGTCTCCTGAGTCCAAATAACCAAGTCCCGCAAAAAGGTCTGTGTGTGTCCGTGTGTGGTAACTCCCGGCGGAAACGATAAGTCATATGAAACTGAAATTTCATATTTAAGACAACTATACGCCCGAGACGTTACAAAACCTTTTTCATCAAAATGAGCTTACCAGAAGAGCCATTTCATACCATGCATTATGCACCTTTTTTCGATTTTCTCGAAAACGGTACCGACGATTTTGATTAAACTCACTATATCGATGTAAAATTTAATAGGCTTTAATATGATGTATGTTTCATACTGATTAAAATTGTCTGACAGGGATTAAATGCCAATATTCCTCTAAACTACCTTTAATTTTGTTGATTCTATAAAAATAACTATATTATCTTGTCAACGCTGATGAAAAACAGCTAAATATGCAAGTTGAGCGAATTTGAAAAGTTACTAAAGGAGAAAACTGAAAAAATATTTTTTTAATGCATTTTTTGTTTTTGAACATTACAGCAGTAATATACATGTATGATGTACCGTTGGAATGCTAGAGATTTTAGAAACTATATAATCTTATACATGCTATTGTAACAGTTAACGGAGAGTGATGAAAAGCCGATAAAACAAACTGATAATAATATAATAGACTATTTAATAAAACACATGTTTCTTTTAAAATCCAATGTAAATAATTCGTTAACGATTTATTTTCGGTTCTAAATTTGTTTAAAAATTCTCAAATATATATCAATAACGAAGATAAGTGAAAGTCGTGTGTTGCGCGCACCAGATTTTTTATGTGTATAATTATTATAGCATAGTGTGAAAGTTGTATAATAATTTAATTTAATCAGATACCACTGATGAAAAAACAGGTAAATATATAAATTGAATAAATTCGATACCCAACTAAAGGAAAAAACTGAAAACATTTTTTTAATGCAATTTTTTGTTTTGATCATAAGAGCAGTAATATACATGTATGATATACCGTTGGAAAACTACAGATTTTAAAAAAAAACAACATTATCTTATACTCAAGCTTTTAAAAGTTAATAGAGAGTGATGAAAAGAAGATAAAACTAACTGATTATTTTAGATGATAATATAATAGATTTTTTAAATAAAACATATGTTTCTATAGAAATTCAATTTAAATAATTCTTTAATAGTTTCAAAACGGAGGTAAGTGAAAGACGTGTGTTGCCCGCACCAGATTTTTTTTCGTATGGCCAACAGTCTTTCCATAATAATACCATCTCCAACAATTCGGTGTTTCGCCCCGGTATGCGTCGGCCTGGATACAGTTTAAATCTCTAAACCTAACTCTAACACAACCCTTTCATGTGTTACAGAGGAATACGTTGTTTATTAATCGAACATTAGGATGTAGTTATTTAAACGTATTTTAGAAAATTCAGCGAGATAATTTTGTATTAGGCAAAAAATCATAATTGTCTTTAATTATATCATATAATCATATAATAACCTCATTCACTAACCAATTCACCAAAAAAAAAAAAAAAAAAAAAAATCTTTTCTGCAACATGCCGTTTTTACATAATACTTTGTTCCCATAAATTTTTTTATATTGGTTACACAACACCGTTCCTCTCTACTATATAACACGGAACATATTCAAAGCAGTTTTTTTTTTTTTTTTTTTTTTTTTTTTTTTTTTTTTTTTTTTTTTTTTTTTTTTTTTGTCAAGCTTCATAATATGAATAATAAAAGATAAAAAAAACTTTGAAAAATCGTATTATACAACTTTCACACTATGCTATAATAATTATACATTTAAAAAATCTGGTGCACGCAACACACGACTTTCACTTACCTTCGTTATCTATATCAATTTGAGAATTTTTAAACAAATTTAGAAACGAAAATAAATCGTTAAAGGATTATTTACATTGGATTTTAAAAGAAACATGTGTTTTATTAAATAGTCTATTATATTATTATATACGACAATCAGTTTGTTTTTAGTAACTTTTCAAATTCGCTCAACTTGCATATTTAGATGTTTTTCATCAGTGGTAACAAGATAATATAGTTATTTTTATAGAATCGACAAAATTAAAGGTACTTTAGAGAAAGAAAATTTAAAATATCGTCATTTAAGCCCTGTCAGACCATTTTAATACGAATGAAACCTAAATTATATTAAAGCCCATTAAATTTTACATCGATATAGCGAGTTTAATCAAAATCGTCAGAGCCGTTTTGAGAAAATCGTAAATAGGTGCAAAACGCCTGGTATAAAGTGGCTCTTCTGGTTAGCTGATTTTGATCTAAAATTTGCTGTAACATCTCAGGCGTATAGTTCTCATAAATATAAAATTTTAGTTTCATAGGACTTTTTGTTTTCGCGCTGGACTTACCACACACACACACACACACACACACACACACACAGATGTTTTTGCGGGACTTGGTCATTTTGACGTGTATTTCCGGTGAAAACTGGAATTTTGAAAATTTTCACGATCGCAATCTTTCCCTTATTATTATTATTATTTCATATATAGGTAAGCGAAGGTAAAAAGCTTAAAGAATATGTTTACTCTTTTGCCGTTAGTTGTTTATGGAATTCGTTTAACTTTTATGCTTAGCCTCTTTTCATCAATTCTAATAATATGATACGGGTATCTTTTTCTGAAATATCGGCACTTAAGCCATACCAAACTGTTTTTATCGGAACGAAACCTACATGATATTAAAGCCTATTAAATTTTACATCGATATAGCGAGTTTAATCAAAATCGTTAGAGCCATTTTTGAGAAAATCGTAAAAAAGTGTAAAATGCATGGTGCAAAGTGACTCTTCTGGTTAGGTCATTTTAATGAAAAAGTTTCTGTAACGTCTCGGGCGTATAGTTGTTTTAAATAAGAAATTTTAGTTTCATAGGACTTTTAGTTCACGCGCTGGACCACATATTTTATTTATTTACAATTGTTTTGTTTGAGCTTTAATGTTATTTGCTATCTGCAAAAAAAATAAAAATTGCAATAAGCGAATATGATGACTTCCGAAAGTCGGTTAAAGCAAGGCATCTCTAGGCCACCGCCTCAAAAGTCGTCGGGGTGGGTTGTACGGGTTCGTGTAGGATTTAAGTGTTTGGGGTCGATGGGTTCATGTTCTAAGTCAGTCTGTCATGGAATCTTTTATAATATTCTGTGGCTGTGTCTGAAACTGTGAGTATGTCCAAGTCCTTGTGAAGTAATTCGTTGGTTACATAAAACGGTGCATCCACGATTCTTCGCAATATTTTCGATTGAAGAGTCTGAATTATTTGGATGTTAGAATATTTGGCAGATCCCCATAGCTCTATCCCGTATGTCCATAATGGTTTGATCAGTACTTTGTAACTAGTAAGTTTGTTGTTCACGGATAATTTGGATCGTTTGTCAAGCAGACGGGATAGTAGTCCAAATCGTCTGTTCAGTTGTCTTTTAAGTCTAATGTGGGTCCTCCATGTCAGTCTTTTGTCTCAGTGCACTCACAAATATCGTACTACCTCTGATGTCGGAATGGGTTTATCCTCAAAATAGACTGCTGGACAATCCCCATGATTGAGCTTGAAAACGATAAATAGACTCTTGGATTGATTCATTTTCACTTTCCATCTATTAGCCCAACTGGATAAATCATCAATGTGGTTTTGCAACATGAAGGATGCAAGAATTGGGTTTTGATGGGATGTCAAAAGAGCTGTATCGTCTGCAAAAGTGGCTAGTAAGGTGTGGTCATTTCCTGGTAAGTCTGCCGTGTAGATATAAAATAGTAACGGTCCCAGTACACTGCCTTGTGGGATTCCTGTTGGAACACGTTTTATTCCAGAAAATAGTGTTAAATATAGTCTCAGTTACGTTAATCACAGAGTCTCTCACCACTTGCTCTAAAGAAAGTGATAAGAAACAGGCTGTAGTGTATCTAATAAAATAAATTGCGATCATGTCCAGGCTCAACAAGACGGAAGTGGAATATTAGCGTATTAGGAATGTCTACAACAAAAGATGAGTCTCCATCAACGCAAAACTTAGATATTATTGTTCATTTATACGCCCAGAAGCATTGTAAACAGCTGAATGCCTTGCAATCAACAGAAAAGATCTTATGGAAAATCTAGAAGCATAATAATAATAATAGGCTTACCTAACCCGAAGATTCTATGCCGATACCACCAAATTCCGCTTACACAGGTTCGTCCAGTGATCACCGTTCAAGCCCAAGCCCTCGAGATCAGCCTTAACGCAATCCTCCCATCTACGCTTCGGCCTACTTTTAAATATACTCTTGGATTGATTCATTTTCACTTTCCATCTATTAGCCCAACTGGATAAATCATCAATGTGGTTTTGCAACATGAAGGATGCAAGAATTTGGTTTTGATGGGATGTCAAAAGAGCTGTATCGTCTACAAAAGTGGCTTGTAAGGTGTGGTCATTTTCTGGTAAGTCTGCCGTGTAGATATTAAATAGTAACGGTCCCAGTACACTGCCTTGTGGGACACCTGTTGGAACACGTTTTATTCCAGAAAATGCTGTTCAATATAGTCTCAGTTACGTTAACCACAGAGTCTCTCACCACTTGGGTTTTGATGGGATTATATGGACTACATATAAACACAAACCCTAAAACATGTATTTCCATTGAAAACTGAAATTCGAAAATTTTCACGATTGCAATACTTTACTTTACTATATATTTCATATATATGTAAGTAAAAGTAATAATTCTTTATTATTCAACATTTCAGGTTCATTAAAACTGGAATATGATGCAATTACCAGATATTTTTTGTCATTTCTATTCTTGCTCCATTTTCGTGTGTGTTGTTTTGATCCCGGCCCAGACGCTACAGTTAGTTTGAAGTAATTGTCTGCATCATTTCAATATCCGTGTCAAGGATAGGTCCATGTTTGTATTTTGTTTTTCGAATCGACAACACGAGTCTACGCCGCTTGTGAAACCCATTAGCGGATAACTGAAACGTTTTAATGCCGTAAATTGGGGTTAACAAGTGAAAGGTTGTGGGACCTGAAGATGATATATTTGAGACGTTGATTACCAAAAGGTACTATATCCACTTTAGAAAATTTTACAGGAAACGCAAAAATCTATCATTTATTTATTATTGGACCAATTTACGTGATTCTTTTTTGTTGTTAATAAAAAGTTGATTTTTAAGCGTGTTGCCAACTCATTTTTCCAAATTATTGCACTTTTCCCATGACTTTTAAACAATATAATATGGATATAGTACTTTTTGGAACGAAACATAGATATAGTATTGATTATATTAATCAATTTATTTGAAAACATTGATTAGCACAAGAAAGGTATTAGATAAATGCTAGTTTAGTATACATGATAGTTGCAAGTGCACAGCAACAAAAGGTTGAAACAATGAATATGTGATATTAAAAAGATAGATTTTAACAGAATGATTATTCATATCTATGAGCTTAATATGAAGAATATATAATAGTAATTGACCTATATTGATATACAATATGGAAATAAATGTAAGTAGAATTATAATTATAAACAGAATGTAAATAGTTTAAATGATAAATTGATTCTAATTTATTGATAATGTGTTCTTAATGTATATATAATTGCTTATAATATTTATTCAATTATATTTTAGATAATATTTGAAAATCTGAAGATGAAGCATAAGGTACCTCGAAGCGTAATGTAATAATCATCTTTGATATGTAATGATAAATAAATATATATAAACAAATTAGAAGAGAATGTTCCGATTAATATAATCATAACTTAAATTACTCTTCTATAATAGTAATTGATATAAAATAGATATAGTACTTTTTGGAAAGAATTAAAAGGGATATAGTACTTTTTGGAAGAATATAACGCGAGATAAGTTGATAACAGTCACTATAACCTTCCTGATACATCATTATTGATAACTAACGTCTTTATATCGTTAATTACTAAGTTTTGTGTATTTCCTTATTCTCACTCTGAGAAATATCTTTCTTTGTTTGTTAATTACATTGATTATCTATTCTTTATAAAGAAAGTGAATATTCAAAGGACAACTTATCTATTTATACACACTATAATAAGAAAGTATGTAATTATGAAGTTTGTTTTGAACTTGTATTTACTATTTGTGTGAATTTATCAAATTTAACTATATTATTAAAGACGTGTAAACAATATTTAACCATAGATACTGATAAATAATAACTTTTGAGCTTATATTTTACGTAAAAATATCGACTACCAAATTAGATCAGGCACATATTTAGCAAGTTCGTGGAATGCTAATTCCAACTATTTGCTGCATCAAATGACATTATTCTATTAAAATGTGAGTTTCTGAAAAATTTTAAACCAAATTTATGTTTCTGCAAGAAGAAATACTATTAAAAAAAACAACTTAATTTAAATGAGAACCGAAGCAACGCAATTAAGTTGTTACAAATAGCCTAAAAACTGATTATTAGGTTAAAACTAGTGATCAAAATAATAGCGGTGATTCAAGACGTGCTTGATGAACCAATAAAAATGCATAAAATGATGAAAACAATAAATTAGTGGTGATGTATTACGGGATTAGGTACTTCTGCCGTATAGTAGTAAATATAGTACCTTTTGTAAGGAAATGAAATGAAAGGTTATATCTGTTTTCATATGATATAGTACGTTTTGGAACGAAACATGGATATAGTACCTTTTGGAATGAAATAAAATGTGGATTTAGTACCTTTCGGAATGAAATGCAATTTTCAAATACTTTTTTTAAGGGATTTAGATTTAGATTTGATGACGGATTTAGATAAAACTAAACCATTAGAATATAAATATGTCAAAATATCAACTTTGAAAAAAATGTCCTTTAGTATCTTTTGGAAATCAACGTCTCAATTTTTTTTATTTATAAAACAGACATTATAATTCTGAATTAGTGCCAAAAGTACTCCAGCTTGTCTCCTCAGTACTTATTTATATTTATATATTTATATTATATTATTTATATTATATTATTATATTATATTATTTATATTATATATTTATATTTATTATATATATTTATAAATAAATATTTTATTTATATATTTTCTTGATGTACTTACTTATTTTACTTTGAGTATTTGAGTAGTTCATTTTATTTTTAAAGTATTATAGTACATTTCATTACCTACGTATATTACATATTTTTCATTCATTTAGATCTTCATTAATATGTGATTTAGGATGAATAATCGATTTAAGATCGATTGTTTTTTACTTTCACTTACTATATATAGTAAGGGAAAGTATTGCGATCGTGAAAATTTTCGAATTCCAGTTTTCAACGGAAATAAACGTTTTAGGGTCCCCTGAGTCCAAATAACGAAGTCCCGCAAATAGGTCTGTGTGTGTGTGGTAACTCCCGGGCGGAAAAGGTAAGTCCTATAAAACTGAAATTTCATAGTTAAGACAAATGTACGCCCAAGACGTTACAAAACCTTTTTCATGAAAATAAGCTTACCAGAAAAGCTACTTTATACTATGCATTTTACACATTTTTTCAATTTTCTCGAAAACGGTTCTGACTGATCGCTACATCGATGTAAAATTTAATAGGCTTTAATATAATGTAGATTTCATTCTGATTAAAATAGTCTGCCAGGGCATAACTGCCGACATTTTAAATTCTCTTTCCCTAAAGTACCTTTAATTTTGTATATTATATAAAAATAACCATATTATCTTGTTAGCATTGATAAACAACAGCTGAATGAATACGATTCGCAACTAAAGAAGGAAACAGAAAAAAAAAATTAATGCAATTTTTTGTTTTTGAACATAAGAGCAGTAATATACATGTATGTTACACCGTTGGAAAGGTAAAGATTTTAGAAAAATATTATCTCATACACAATCTCTTAAAAGTTAATTGAGAGTGATAAAAAGCCGAGTGATTGTTTTAGATAATAATATAATAGATTTTTTAATAAAACACATGTTTATATATAAATACAATTTAATTAATTATTTAATAGTTTCACGTATTTTTATCTCTAACTGTATTTGAAAATTCTTTCATTGATTTTAAAAATGGAGGTAAGTGAAAGTCGTGTGTTGCCCGCACCAGATTTTTTTGTTTTATTTTGTGTGTTTTTCAACGACCAATAATCCATATGAACCATATTTCATTACAATATATTACCTGTTCCTGACTTTCTACAGATATCAGCACAATTCCAGTGTGTACGTTTTAGCGAAAAAGTAGCGTCGGGTTACTGCTAACTAGTCTGCGAAACGTTGCAGCGTCCAAAGCGCTAAATATTCCACTTTAATTCTCGGATATTCAAATTGCGGCAAAGTCGCAGGTTATGTTGATTTGAAAATAATTAAATGAAAATTTATAGGCGTAATTTATAGTCGTGTTTACACTTTTATAAAGCAATACTACAGACAATAGTAAAAATATGCGAGGTCAATTTAAAATTAAAAATTCATAAGATTGGTAAATACAGTCGTAATTTAGTTATTTAATGTTCCTAGGTTTTCAAAATAGCTTTGTCTTCAATAAAGGATGATTTTTAATGTTTTTGAAAACAGTGACGGATCCAGAGTCAGGTTCTTCAGGTGGAGAGTTACGATATTCGTTTTTGGAAGTATGGCAATTTAGTTATTAAGTGATCCGCACACAAGACTGAAACGACAAGAAACTGCCCAACGCTTTCGCTTACTTCAACACTTACTGGACAGACGCTCTAACCTTCCACTAAACTACAAAAGGCTCATCTATAGCACCATCATAAGGCCTATCTGGACGTACGGAGTTGAGCTCTGGGGCTCTACTAAACCATCAAATTCTTACCGTATTCAATCCCTACAATTAAAAATCCTTCGAAAAATCCTCAACGCTCCTTACTTTGTCACCAACAAACTCATCCGTAAAGACCTCAATGTCCCATATGGTGCGGATTTGGCCCGTACGAGGTATCATTCCTTCCATGACAAACTCCACTCCCACATTAACCCACTAGTTTCAATCCTTGCTACCTCTACCATTCCTGACAATCCTCCGAGGCGTCTGAAAAGAAGATGGCCTCGAGACCTTCTAGTGTAGATTACCTAGTGGAGTGTTGCCAATGGGCATATTCTCTTCATGTCTTTTCATGTATATTATCCATATTATGAGCCAATTTACTTGATGTATTTACTAATACAGTTATAAATTTCAATAAATTAATAAATTAAAAAAAAAAAGTTATTAGGTGGGAGGATATAAGTTAAGCGAACTCATAAATCAATTTTACTTTCACTTACCTATATATGAAACATATACTAAGGGAAATTATTGAGATCGCGAAAATTTTAGTATTCCAGTTTTCAGCGATAATACACGTTTTAGGGTTCCCTAAGTCCAAATGACCAAGTCCCAAAAAAGGACTATCTGTGAGTGTCCGTGTGTGCTAAGTCTAGAAGCCTGTGAACTTTTCTAAACGGTTCAAAGAAGTAATTTGCAAAGAATAATTATGAAATATAATTTTGATTTCGTCATTAGCGTCTTGTATGTGGGAATTAGGTTCTGCGGTATTTCCATTAGCTAATATTTATTCTTAATTTAAATAGTAAACATAACAGAAAAATCTGTTATTAACATAACTGCAGTAGTGTAATTAACATAAAATAGTAGGTGATAGTAAGCCCGATAGTGAGCTAGAGGAAGACTGAACATCAACAAACGTTATTTTCGAGCCTATCTTTCAAGGACTGAGACGGCAACAATCTGCCACGATAAGAAACCCACTCTTATATCAAGACTATAGTGCTATCTATATTGCGTGTCCACTGTCATGGTAGCCATGCAGTCACTGTGACTGATCCATGAGTTAGGATTGGAGAGCCGTTTACTTAAGTTTATTCCGATATATATATATATATATATATATATATATATATATATATATATAAAGACTGTTTTATTTAATATAGCTTTACAATATGTCATAGAAAAAGTGATGTGTACCGAGAAAGTTTAAATATGGGTGATAATATTCCGGTTTTGGGGTATGCCGATGATTTGGTACTGCTAGGTGAAGACACGGAAACCATACAACTAAATACAAGTGTGTTAATGAAAACCGGTAAAGAAATAGGACTCGAATTAAATACCGATAAGACGAAATATATGATTAGTAGCAGAAACGGTGGCGATCTTGGTGATATTGATGTATCAGGGCATACTTTTGAACACGTAGAGAAATTCAAGTATTTAGGTTCAATGATAACAAGAAGAAATGAAATCCAGGAAGAAATAAAGGCCCGAACAAAGGTGAGAAATGCGTGTTATTATTCGGTTGCTAAATTACTGAGCTCGAGGCTTCTGTCTAAAAACTTAAAGGTTAGAATTTATAGAACTATTATTCTTCCGACGGTTCTTTACGGATTGAAACCTGGTCGCTTACTTAGAAGGATGAACAACGGCTTAAGATTTAGAAAATAAGGTACTGCGTATAATATTTGGTCCGAAGAGAGATAAGGCCACCGGGGAGTTTAGAAGGTTGCACAACGCGGGATTGCGGAACTTATACCCGGTGAATATAATTGAGTTGATAGCATCGCGAAGACTCAAATGGGCGCGTAAAGTTGTTGAGCTCGGTGAGGAATGGATTCCGAGAAAGTTGGTATTCGATGGACCGAATAGTAGACGTCCGAAAGGTAGGCCGAAGGATTGTGTTAAGGCTGATCTGGGCGGCTTTGGTTTGACCGGCGAGCATTGGACGAGTCTGTGCAACGAAGTTTCGATACCACCAAACTTCGCCTGCACAGACTCGTCCAATGTTCGCCGGTCAAGCCCAAGCCCCCAGATAAATACAAATAAATGAAATAATAAATACAAATAAATGATATATATAGAATTAAATAATAATAAATATAAAAACAAAACATCAACAAATATCTGCTGTGACTCAGTGAAGGCCGAACTAGGGCGCAATAGCCACAAACATACATTACATGAGTGGAGGATCTGACCAGTGTCAGAACTCCAATTTAAATGTTAACAATACGTCTCGCGGCCTCTGCCGTTTTAATCTTCGAGGAGGATTGTAAGGATGGGTGGTGCTGGATAGGGATTGTGTTAGAGGGTTAGGATGATGAGTAAGGTTCTGATGAAATTTGGAAAATTTGGATGGTACCAGGTCTAAAATAAACGGAATTTTAAGTTCGTGGTGTAGGGTACAGTTGGTAACGTAATAAGGAGCATTAACTATTGTTCAGAGGACTTTGGATTGGAAGGATTGAATGCGTTTGATGTTAGAATGTTTAGCTATTCCCCACAGTTCAAGTCCGTAGGTCCATATAGGTTTCAGTACTGTCTTGTATATAAGTAATTTGTTGTCAACTGTAAGATGAGATTTTCTGCTTAGTTGTCTGTATAACTGGCCGAATCTGCGGTTAAGTTCTTTTCTTTAAAGTCTCGTGTGTGGGTTCCACGTGAGTCTTTTGTCTAGTAAAAAGCCAAGATACCGGACTGTGTTACATATAATATTTTTCTTTCTTGTCATGATCTATAAAATATATTCCACGAAGGCAATATCGGTTATTTTCACCTCAGGTTGTGTTAGAACTCTGAGAACGCCGTCCTTCCATAGGCTATATATATATTGGGTAGGGACCTCACGGCAGAACTCAATCCGAAGTGTTCAGTCGGTGGAAGCTTACTATCAACAAACAGCATTCCAGGTAATAAGACGATAATTATTCATTTTTTATTATATATATTTTAATATAGTTGAAAGTTATTTTAATACTTTATACAGCTAACTAAATACATTAATTACATTACAAATACGAAATCATTGGTATTTTTACTTTCACTTACTATATATAGTAAGGGAAAGTATTGCGATCGTGAAAATTTTCGAATTCAAGTTTTCAATGGAAATACACTTTTTAGGATCATTTAAATCCAAATAACTAAGTCCCGCAAAAAGGTCTGTGTGTGTGTGTGTGTGTGGTGTGTGTGTGTGTGTGTGTGTGTGTGTGTGTGTGTGTGTGTGTAACTCACGGGCGGAAAAGAAAACGCCTATGAAACTGAAATTTCATATTTAAGACAACTATACGACCGAGATGTTACAAAAACTTTTTCATCGAATTCAGCTAACAGAAGAGCTACTATACCTTGCATATTTTTATGATTTTCTCAAAAACAGTTTCGACGATTTTTATTAAACTCGCCATATTGATGTAAAATTTAATGGGCTTTAATATCATGTAGGTTTCATTCTGATTAAAATAGTCTGACAGGGCTTAAATGCCGATATTTAAATTTTCTTCTTCTAAAGTACCTTGAATTAAATAATAATTAATTAACCTGCTTCAGCCGAATTCGAACTTAGAATCTGTCGAATAATAGTCCATTGTTCTTCATAAATGCACATGAACTAGACTAGGTCTATCTTTATCATTTTTTTAGCTTTCCAACGGTATATTATACGTATATACAATATTATTTATTGTATATAATTTCCGACTTCTATACGCCTTTCCATAGAACCAAAAAATATGAATTTTCCTTCTTAGTCCACTTTCTTATGGAATACTCTCCCATCACACATCCGTCTTGCTCCTTCCCAATCTTCTTTCAAATCTCTCCTTTTTAAACACCTTCTCGCTTCCCAATCAGACGCCAACTAATTTCAGTACAACGATTAAAGTGATGTGAGAAATGTCTACACTTCATACCATAAAGATAGTTAAGTTTATTTTCATTTCTATTTTCAATTATTCTAATGTTTTTTTTGTTTTTTTTTTTTGGTTTGTTAGTTCTATATTACGTTTAGATATTACTATATTTTTTTTAAATTTATATTTTTCATTTCTCTCTCTTTTCATCAATTAAAATAATTGTAAATAATTTTTACAATCATTATTTATATTATTAGTTTTTTTAATGTGTTTTTTTGACCAGTTGTAATCATTATTTTGTATGTACATGTGTATTATTCTCAAGAGACTTAGTCCCAGAATAAAGTTCTTTTTTCATTCATTATGGTTCTTATCTTTTAAAAAACAAAAATTACATAACAAAATACTTTTATACTTTTCTCTTTCAGTTTATTATCAAATTTGTTCAACTTGCATATTTAGCTGTTTTTTATCAATCTTAACAACATGAAATGGTTAATTTTTTTAAATCTACAAAATTGGAGATACTTTAGAGGAAAGAAATATAAACTATTGGTATTTAAGCCCTGTCAGACTATTTCAATCAGAATTAAACCTACATCATATTAAAACTCATTAAATTTTACATCGATATAGCGAGTATAATTAAAATCGTCTGAGCCGTTTTTGAGAAAATCGTTAAAACGTGCAAAAAACATGGTATAAAGTGGCTTTTCTGTCTAACTGATTTTAATAAAAATATTGCTGTAACATCTCAGGCATAGACGCTCTTAATATATGAAATTTCAATGTTATACAACCTATCGTTTTCATGCTAGACTTACCACACACACATAGACCTTTTTTGGGGCATGGTTATTAGGACTCAGGGGACCCTAAAACGTGTATTTCCGTTTAAAACTGGAATTCGAAAATTTTCACGATCGCAATACTTTAACCTTACTTATATATTTATTATAGTAAGATTAAAGCTTACTTTATTAAATATATATATATATATATATATATATATATATATATATATATATATATATATATATATAAAGTATTGTACAAGTATATATACATATTATATACTTATACAATAAATATATAATATGTATAAGCTTATATATATTTCATTTTAATATATAAGTATATTCATAATATACTAATATATATATATTATAAAATATATAAAGCTTATACTTACATATATATTTTATATATATGTAAGTAAAAGTAAAAATATGATGAACGACGAATTAAAATATAATCTAGATATAGTTTTAGTTGAGAAAAAATAAGACCATAAAAAATGTCGATTTAAGAATTTCTTTTTTAAGAAGTTTAAACGAAAATGGCATGACTCTATCAACATATTCTACCGAATATAATTTTTTATCAAATTAAATCATCAAACAAACCACTTCCTTGCAAGGAAAAAAAAACCATTACATAAATCGAACGGCAAAGTTAAAAAAAAAACACATAATTCTGAAAGCCAAAACCAATCGCAAATAACCATAACGAGATAATTATGCGATGAAGTAATTTATCTCCGCTCGAGAAACTTAAATTTAAAACCGGCTTTCGATAAGGTGTTACTCTAGTTGTTATTTCTTCGTTTTCTAAAACACCCAAAACGACATCAACATCACGACGTAGAGTGAAAGAAAGATGCGCGTGCAAAACAACACGTATCTCGTTTCTTTTAATACAGTTTAGAGTTCGCTTCTCAGAACATATTCTCAGTTGGCCCCAATAGTATATTCTGAGTAGCCAATTTCGCAAGTAGATAGAATTAAAATTCTAGGTAATTATTAAACTATCTCTATATCAGAGGGTAGGTTGGTAAAAGTTTTTTTATTGCTCTAATTTCGTACACTCTCTCTTTTCAAAATTACTTTATCACAACCATTGAGAAATGGTGTCAGGACTGGAGGATTAAAATAAATCCAAAAAAAATCCACCAAATCACCTTTAGCCTTCGTCGCAAACCGATGACCTCCTGCTCCACTATATCCTGTAATAATACCCCACTCATACCTATGGAACAAATCCGATACCTAGGACTCCATCTTGACAAACGTCTTTTACATGGAATCCTCACACGAGACTAAAACGACAAGAGACTGCCCGATACCGATTACTACAACACTTACTCGACAAACGTTCAAAACTTCCAACTGATTAAATTTATATAATAATATAATAAATAATGTATTGAAACACATGTTTCTATCGAAACTCATTGTAATTAATTCTTCAGTTTTATCATCTCTAACTGTATTTAAAAATTAAAAAAAACTACGTGCATTATTTTTTTCAATATTAATTTTTTTTAAATTAATTAATTTATTTAAAATGTAGAGGCGTGGTAGAAAGAGGCCTGGATTACTATTCATAAAATAAACTGTTGTGACAAGATATTTTATTCTGTTTTATCAGCCCTGCTTTATTCTGTGACATCAACCTCGGAAAATGGACCCTGAAGATTTTTAAGGCGGTCAAAAATTCTTGGATACTCCTTCCACAATTCCGGTTCATATCTTTTGTCTTTTAGCATATTTACTAGATGTGTTACGTAATTAAGTTGTAAATATTAATAGTAAATAAAAAAATCTGGTGGAATCAACACACGACTTTCACTTACCTCCGTTGTTAAGATCAATTTGAGAATTTTCAAATGCAGTTACAGATTAAAATAAAATGTAAAGAATTAATTATATTGTGTTGGGATGAGCGACGTTAAAACAAAATAAAAGAAATATGGGCTAATGTAGACTCGATTCCGTTTCGAAAAGAGTTGGTCTTGAGTTCTTAACATTAAAAAAAAAGAAAAAAAAAAATAAGGTAATATTAAATAAAAAGATAAAATTTAAAGTAAACAAAATAAATAAAAGTTTAATAAAAAAAATGAGAAAAATTTACAAAAAAATAAAAATCATTTGATTTTTAAAAAAATATAAAAAATCCTTCGATTATCCAAACTGTAAAAATATAAGTTTAAAAATTGGATTAGTGTGTTAGTACCATTAAGAATATTACAAAAAAAATGAACAAATATAATGAGAATAAAATTATCAAGGATAGTTAACTGTCCATAAATTCTTCAGTTCCGCACGACGGGTAGGTGGCTCTGGAAGGACGGTGATCTTCGAGAAGACGAGGTGAAGTCCTCATCAAAAAATCTGGTGCGGGCAACACACGACTTTCACTTACCTCCATTTTTAAAATCAATGAAAGAATTTTCAAATACAGTTAGAGATAAAAAACGTGAAATTATTAAGGAATTAAACAAATTGAATTTATGTAGAAACATGTGTTTTATTAAAAAAATCTATTATATTATTATCTAAAATAATCAGTTAGTTTTATCTTCTTCTCATCACTCTCTATTAACTTCTAAAAGCTTGTGTATGAGATGATATTTTTTCTAAAATCTTTAGCTTTCCAAGGTATATCATACATGTATATTACTGCTCTTATGTTCAAAAACGAAAAATTGCATTAAAAAAATATTTTTTCTGTTTTTTCTTTAGTTGGTTATCGAATTTATTCAATTTATATATTTACCTGTTTTTCATCAGCGTTAGCAAGATAATCTAGTTATTATTATTGAATCTACATAATTAAAGGTAGGGCAAGGGGGCACTGTTATCTGGCTAATCCCTAACTACACGATTGAATAGAAACCCTAGACGTAAATAGAACACGTAAACTAACAAAAAATAAAAATATTTTCCTCATTCAAAAAAAAACTATTTAATTTTTTAAATTCTAAACAAAATATACAAGTAAAAAAATATATATAAATAATGTTCAGGCTCAAACACATTGTATTTCGATAGAAACATGTGCTTTATCAAGTAATTTCTTATATTAACACCTACGACAATCCGTTTGTTGTCTAGGCTTTTCATCACTCTCCTTTAACTTTAACAATTTCTATCTAAAGATAATATTTTTTCAAGAATCCTTAGCTTTCCAACGGTATATTATACATCTATATTACAGTTTTATATTAAGAAAAAACAAAACTTTTACAAAAACATACTTTTGCTCTTTCCTCCTTTAGTTAGTTATCTAATTCGTTCAACTTCTACACTGTTTTCTAGCTATGCTTATAAGATAATATGGTCAATTTGATAAAATCTACAAAAATCATGTCTAAAATATGAAATTTTAGTTTATTACACCTTTTTACATTCACTTACTATATATAGTAAGGGAAAGTATTGCGATCGTGAAAATTTTCTAATTCTATTTTTTCAACGGAAATGCACGTTTTAGGGTTCCTTGAGTCCAAAAACCAAGTCCCGCAAAAAGGTCTGTTTGTGTGAGTGTGGTAACACTAGCGAAAAAATTAAAATTGTTATGAAACTGAAATTTCATATTTAGGACAAATATACGCCCGAGATGTTCCAGAACCTTTTTCATTTCATGAACAAGGAGAGCCACTTATACAGCTTCATTTAGCACCTTTAAATGGCTCCGACGACTTTGATTAAACTCGCTATATCCATGTAAAATTTAATGGTTTAATATCATGTAGGTTTCATTCTGATTAAAAAAGTCTGACTAAAGTCTGAATATTGAAATATTCTAATTTTTATTCCTCCAAATTACCTTTAATTTTTTACATTCTAAAAGATTAACCATATCATCTAAATTACGGCTAAATATAAAAGTTAATGATGAAGTAATGATTCTATAAAAATAACTATATAATCTTGTTACCACTGATGAAAAACAGGTAAATATATAAATTGAAGAAATTCGATACCCAACTAAAGGAAAAAAATGAAAAAAATATATTTTTAAAGAATTTTTTTGTTTTTTAACACAAAAGCAATAATATACATGTATGATATACCGTTGAAAAGCTAAAGATTTTAGAAAAAATATTATCTTATTCTCAAGCTTTCAAAAGTTAATAGAGAGTTATGAAAAGAAGATAAAACTAACTAATTATTTTAGATAACAATATAATAGATTTTTTAATAAAACACATTTTCACTTTCACTTACTATATATGGTAAGGGGAAGTATTGCGATCGTGAAAATTTTCGAACTCCAGTTTTCAACGGAAATACACGTTTTAGGGTCCCCTGAGTCCAAATAACCAAGTCCCGCAAAAAGGTCTGTGTGGTAACTCCCGGGCGGAAACGGTAAGTCCTATGAAACTGAAATTTCATATTTAAGACAACTATACGCCCGAGACGTGACAAAACTTTCTTCATCAAAATGAGGTTACCAGAAGAGGCACTTTATACTATGCATTTTGCACCTTTTTTCGATTTTCTCGAAAACGGTTCCGACGATTTTGATTAAACTCTTCATATCGATCTATGATTTAATGGGCTTTAATATCATGTAGGTTTTATTTGGATAAAAATGGTCTGACAGGGCTTAAATGCCGATATTGTAAATTTTCTTCTCCTAAAGTGCCTTTAATTTTGTAGATTCAATAAAAATAACTATATTATCTTGTTAACGCTGATGGAAAACAGGTAAATATATAAATTGAATAAATAACCATATCATCTAAATTACGGCTAAATATAAAAGTTAATGATGAAGTAATGATTCTATAAAAATAACTATATAATCTTGTTACCACTGATGAAAAACAGGTAAATATATAAATTGAAGAAATTCGATACCCAACTATAGGAGAAAAACAGAAAAAAATATGTTTTTAATGCAATCTTTCGGTTTTGAACATAAGAGCAGTAATATACATGTATGATATACCGTTGGAAAGCTAAAGATTTTAGAAAAAATATTATCTCATACACAAGCTTCTAAAAGTTAATATCGAGTGATAAAAAGCCGATAAAACTAACTGATTGTTTTAGATAATAATATAATAGTTTTTTTAATGAAACACATGTTTCTATATAAATTCAATTTAATTAATTATTTAATAGTTTCACGTATTTTTATCTCTAACTGTATTTGAAAAGTCTTTCATTAATTTTAAAAATGGAGGTAAGTGAAAGTCGTGTGTTTGCCCGCACCAGATTTTTGTTTTTGAGCTAGACTTGCTACATCCCCCTCACACACACAGACCTTTATGCGGGACTAGGTTATTTGGACTCAGGGGATCCTAAAACGTGTATTTCCGTTGAAAACTGGAATACTAAATTTGTCAAGATCGCAATACTTTCCCTTACTATCTATTTCATATATAGTTAAGTGAAAGTAAAACGTTGCCTGGATTTTATGTTATACTTGTAAAAAGTTAATTATGATTTACGATGAGCGAAATAAATACAAATGATTTTGATGTTGAAGCTTGGCATTGACAGTTCGTGTCGATGCTGGTTAAACATCTTGGATGTTGTCCTTCCTTGTTTACCCGGTGTTGTATTGTCGTGTTGTTGTTCCTCCTCGTTCGTGACATCTTTCCCTAGCCTCTCTGTGCAATGACCTTAGGAGTACTGCGCTGTCTTCACAATCGCTTCTTCGATAAGCTGTCATTTAAAGCGATAAAGTATCCTTTTTTTAGGAACGTATATCTCAGAATAACGAATACGGAAGACAATCATGTTTTAAAAAAAAAAACCTGTCCTCCAATAACCCATGAAGAGCCTTATGTTCATTACACATAAACATCGGTACTGTTTCTAGGCCAACGGCAGTGCAAGGAGGCGATTAGGCCGCCAGTTTTTACTTTCACTTAGCTATTGTTTTCTTCCGAATGTTTACATATTTAAAGTAAGCAGTTACTAATCCTCTACCTCTGTATTATAAACATTAGCTTCCCAATCAATTGCCCACATTTTAGTATACCTCCAAATATGAACATGGAAACACGCGATTTTCGAGTTATATTTTTTGTACGAGTTTAAACTCGGCCATTCAGCAGCTGAGGCCGCTAGAAATATTCGCGAGGCGTTTGGGGAAGGGAGTGTTAATGAACGGACCATTCGCCGTTGGTTTGCTTTTTCGGAATGTAAAAAAGCTCGATACATGGGTACCTCATGATCTCACTGAGCGGCAGCAAGACCCCATGTTTCAAAACATACCATGCAAAAATTGAAAGAACTGGACTACGAAGTTCTTCCGCACCCACCATATTCTCCCGACTTGTCTCCAACAGATTACCACCTGTTCAGGAATTTAGATAACTTTGTCAAAGGAAAACTTTTTGAAAATGATGATCAAGTGAAAAGTGCGTTTTCAGATTTTGTTTCACTTCAAAGCCCAGAGTTTTTCAGTTCGGTGATAAAAAAGTTGGTGTCACGTTGGGAAAATGTGTAGAAAAAGAAGATAAATACTTCGAATAAAATTATCTTGTTTTCATATCGTATTTTTAATAAAAATCCGTTACCTTGGAAACGGAAATTTCATGTGACACAACCCAATATATATGAAATATCGCGTAAGTATTGCGATCGTGAAATCTTTCTAATTCTAGTTTTCTACGAAAATACACGTTTTATGGTCCCCTGAGTCCAAATAAACAAGTCCCGCAAAAAGGTCTGTTTGTGTGAGTGTGGTAACTCTAGCGCAAAAATTAAAATTCTTATGAAACTGGAATTTAATGTTTAAGACAAATATGCGCCCGAGATGTTCCAGAACCTTTTTCATCAAAATGATCTTACCAGAAGAGCCACTTTATACCATGCATTTTGCACCTTTTTTTGGGTTTTCTCAAAAACGGTTCCGACGATTTTTTGATTAAACTCGCTATATCGATGTAAAATTCAAAGGGCTTCAATATGATGTAGGTTTTATTCAGATTCAAATAATCTGAAATGACTTAAATTCCGATAGCTTAAATATTATCCATCTGAAGTATCTTTGGTTTCGTATATTTGAATAAATTAACCATATATCATTTTGGTAGCATCGATGAAGAATATTCAATTTGAACTTATTTGATAATTAACTAAAGGAACAAACAGGAAAAATATATAAACATAAAAACGGTAGTATGGATGTATGGATGGGCGTACTGTTGAAAAGCAAAAAATATTAGATAATTTTTTTTAGTTATAAATATGTATAGAGTTTTAGAATCAGTGAAGCGCGTCAAACAAAAACATATAAAGGAGAACATTAAAATCTCGCAAATATATACTCCCATAACCCAGGTACTATGAACAGAGAAAAATTCATTAGTATTTTTTTAACCAAATAGAAAAAATAAAATTGTATCCATAAATACGCCCATAAAAAAAAAATACGTTTATCTATCTAAGGCTTTGTAAACAGTTATATCCTAATATTGTTATTTGGAAATAATAAACTATTGCTTAATGGGATCACTTGTAGCTGGGTGGCTAGCATAACAGCCTCCTATGCCAAAGGTCTCGGGTTCAAACCCGCATATGGACCTAGGATTTTTTAATAGGAGTAAAAAATCCTCAGTTATGCCGTCCTTCGGAAGGGACGTTAAAAGGTGGTTCTGAGCCTGTGCGATGTCAGGTACTCGTTAAAGATCCCTATCCTAATTAAACCTGGATAGGCAAAAATTAGGTTTCGCACTGTACCACCGTCCGATTAGCCACAGCAGCATAGAGTGACGTTAAATAAACAAACAAACTATTATTTAATAATTTAAATCGGTTTTTATCAATGATATGGTTAATTTTTTTCGAATCTACAACATTTAAACGCCGGCAAATAATCCCTTTCAGACTATTTTCATAGTTACATCGTATTAAATCCCATCCTATTTTACAGCGATGTAGTGAGTTTAATCAAAATTGTTTGAGCCGTTTTTGTAAAAACCTTAAAAAGGTTTAAAAATTAACAGTAAAATTTGGCTCTTCTGTTTCGTCGATTTAGAAAAAAAAAAAAAATAAATAAATAAATAAAAACGCGCTGTAACATCACGGGTGTGTACGCTCTTAAAAATATGGAATTTCAGTTTCGTACGACTTCCACAACACGTGCACTGGCACGAAACTTTTTTCGGGATTTCGTTATTTCTACTCCTAAGCATCCTAAAACATGTATTGGGTTGTTTCACACGAAATGTCCGTTTTCAAGGTAAAGGATTTTTATATAAAATACGATATGAAAACAAGATAATTTTATTCGAAGTATTTACCTTCTTTTTCTACACATTTTTCCGAAACATAACACCAACTTTTTTATCCCCGAACTGAAAAACTCTGAGCTTTGAAGTGAAACCAAATCTGAAAACGAACTTTTCACTTGATCATTATTTTCAAAAAGTTTTCCTTTGACGAAGTTGTCTAAATTCCTGAACAGGTAGTAATCTGTTGCAGACAAGTCGGGAGAATATAGTGGGTGCGGAAGAACTTCATAGCCCAGTTCTTTCAATTTTTGCATGGTATGTTTTGAAACATGGGGTCTTGCTGCCGCTCAGTGAGATCATGAGGTACCCATGTATCGAGCTTTTTTACTTCTCAATACACTTTAAATGTCTTACGGACGGAGTTCTTCCTCGGGGCACGTTTTCCAAGTCGGTATCCCCAGCTGAAAACGTAGCAAACCAACGGCGAAAGGTCCGTTCATTAACACTCTCTTTCCCAAACGCCTTGCAAATATTTCT
Organism: Piezodorus guildinii; assembly: GCA_023052935.1. NCBI lineage: Eukaryota > Metazoa > Arthropoda > Insecta > Hemiptera > Pentatomidae > Piezodorus > Piezodorus guildinii. The sequence continues at coordinate 146,901,491 of CM041296.1, read as the reverse complement.
AGCGGCCTCAGCTGCTGAATGGCCGAGTTTAAACTCGTACAAAAATATTACTCGAAAATCGCGTGTTTCCATGTTCATATTTAGAGGTATACTAAAAAGTGAGTAATTGATTGGGAAGCTAATGTTTATAATACAAAGGTAGCGGATTAGTAACTGTTTACTTTAAATATGTAAACATTCGGAAGAAAACAACAGAGACCTGCAAAATCCTTTATGTATTTAAGAAACTATAAAAATGGACATTTCATGTGAAACAACCCAATGTTTTCGGTGAAAACTCTGATTCGAAATTTTTATGATCGCAATACTTTTCATAACAATGAAGCATTTTAGGGACGTCTGATTGTAAATAAATATTGCTTCTTATATACGTAAAATTTTCGTTTTTGAATTGGACTAACACGAAGACAGATGTATAAACCATTTTGCAAAACTCACTAATTAGGACTCAGACGTGTATTTCCGTTGAAAACCTAATTATGAATCGAAGATTTATGATTTGGAATTTCCTTTTAAAAGTTGGTAATACTGTTAATATAAAGTATTTGCTCTTGAAATGCAATATCCGGTAGTCACTAATTCCTGATAAGATGTTCTTAATACGATTTTTTTTTCATATTTACGACTTCCACGAGGTAAAGTATTTTATTTGGAGTGTTTTTCACACACTTAGTGAGAATCGATGTTTTTTGTAGAAGCGCCATAGAAAAAAATCTGGTGCTAACAACACACGACTTTCACTTACTTCCGTTAATTATATCAATTAAGGAATTTCTAAACAAATTTACTAACGAAAATAAATTGTTAAAAAATTATTTAGTTAAAGAATTAATTGTTAAGTTGCTGGAACATTTCAGACGTATAATAACAATAATAGGCTTACCGAACCCGAAGGTTCGATGCCGATACCACCAAACTCCGCCAGCACAGACTCGTCCAATTGTCACCGTTCAAGCCCAAGCCCTCGAGATCTGCCTAAACGCAATCCTCCCATCGACGCTTCGGCCTACCTTTCGGACTCCTACCAGTCGGTTCAGCGAATACCAACTTTCTCGGGATCCGTTCCTCACCGAGCCCAACAACTTTACTCACCCATTTGAGTCTCCGCGATGCTATCAACTCAATTATATTCACAGGGTACAAGATCCGCAACTCCGCGTTATGCAACCTTAAGTCGTTGTTCATAATTCAAAGTGAGCGGCCACGTTTAACATCCGTAAAGAACCGTCGGATAACAAGAAAAAATGAAATCCAGGAAGAAATTAAGTCCCGGTTAAAGGTGGGAAATGCGTGTTATTATTCAGTTGCTTAGCTCGCGGCTTCTGTCTAAAAACTTAAAGGTTAGAATTTAGAAAACTATTATTCTTCCGACGGTTCTTTACGGATGTGAAACGTGGCCACTTACTTTGAAGTATGAACAACGGCTTCAGGTTTTCGAAAATAAGGTACTGCGTAAAATATTTTGTCCGAAGAGAGATGAGGCCACTGGGGAGTTTAGAAGGTTGCACAATGCGGAGTTGCGGAGTTTGTACCCTGTGAATATAATTGAGTTGATAGCATCTCGGAGACTCAAATGGGCGCGTAAAGTTGTTGGGCTCGATGAGGAACGGATTCCGAGAAAGTTGGTATTCGCTGAACCGACTGGCAGGCGTCCGAAAGGTAGGCCGAGGCGTCGATGGGAGGATTGCATTAAGGCTCATCTCGGTGGCTTGGGCTTGACCGGTGAACATTGGACGAGTATGTGCAGGCGAAGTTTGGTGGTATCGGCATCGAACCTTCGGGTTCGGTAAGCCTATTATTATTATTATTATTGAAGAACCGTCGGAAGAATAATAGTTTTATAAATTCTAACCTTTAAGTTTTTAGACAGAAGCCGCGAGCCAAGTAATTTAGCAACTGAATAATAACACGTATTTTCCGCTTTTCATCGGGACTTTATTTCCTCCTGGATTTCATTTTTCCTCGTTATTGAACCTAAATACTTAAATTTCTCAATGTATTCAAAAGTATGCCCTGATATATCAATATCACCAAGATCGCCACCGTTTCTGCTAAAGACAGCGTTGCTATGAGTGCTTTCAGGCGTATATTTTTCTTAAATATACAATTTCAGATTTGTACGTATTTTTGTTTTCGCGCTAGACTTACCACATACGGAAACACACACACATAGACCTTTTTTCCGAACTTGGTTATTTGGACCCTAAAATTTGGTTCCTAAAACACGTATTTCCGTTGAAAACTAGAATTTTAAAATGATTACTATCGCAATACTTTTCCTTACTATATAATTCATACTAAGGTAAAGTAAACTAATTAACAAAGCTGATAAGTGAATGTCGTGTGCTTCGCATTTTCAATCTATTTATTATTATGAGTTTAGCTCATAAAAATGTTCGTGTTTTTTTTTTCTTATGTTTGTTTTATTATTCAATTAATTTTTCTATTTCTTATCAGAGGACCAGATGTAGATATAGACTAGCCTAAATCCAATATACCTGATCCAGTTCCAAAGAGGTAGGTAACATAGAGTAACTACCATATCCCTCAACTTCCTCACTTACATAACCGTCACATAATGCAGAGGGCGGGGCTGTCGCACTTTCCCCACGAGAAAAGCCATTTAAAAACAGGATTCGAATCCGTCGTGTTCACAAACTGGTTCCGAGCTCGAGGAGAAATCGAAAAATTGGACCTGAATTTGTTTGCAATAAAAAGCTTTCGGAGCAATGAAAACTACATTCGTCGATACTACGACAATCAAATCCAAGTATCCACTTAAAAAACGTAATTGAGACGTTGGTTTCAAAAGGTACTCCATTCATTCTAGAGAATTTTGCAGGCAGCGCGAAAATCTCTCATTATTAAAACAGCTAATTTGATTCTTTTCGCATTAAATAATGATAATTTTTTTTTTCTATATTAATAAAACTATTTTAAAGTTATGAAATGAAATCTATGATTTGGAACAAGACTAAATGTGTAATTAGTATCTTAAAAATCAATAGCATTTCTAAATCACGTTATTAAAGGACTTGAGTGTTCATGTGTCCAACCATAGCATTGTCAATAAGCATAATTTTAATTTCGAAGATACACATATTTTAAATAATGAAAACTAAAAATAGAAGCATTTTGGAATCAATATATTTTTAAAATATTTATTCATTGATATTTACAGCTGTATTGGTTAATACATAAAGTAAATGAGCTATGTGATAAAATACATAAAGAGAAGCTGTTCATTGGTAGCACTCCATTTGGTAACTAAACTAGAAGGTCACAAGCCATCTTCTTTTCAGAAACCTCGGAGGATTGTCAGGAACAGAAGAGAAAGCAGGAACCGTTGGAAAGCTAAAGATTTTAGAAAAAATATTGTCTTATACACAAGCTTTTAAAAGTTAATAGAGAGTGATGAAAAGCCGATAAAACTAACTGATTAATGAATTTAATTAATTATTTAATGGTTTCACACATTTTTATCTCTTACTGTATTTGAAAATTCTTTAATCGATTTTAAAAACGGAGATAAGTGAAAGTCGTGTGGATTTTTCTTTTTGTTTTTCACAAATGTATACAATAAATATGAGCAAATGTTGTTGTAATATCCCAGGCATAATCTTAAATAAGAAATTTGCAGTTTTGTACGATTTTCGTTTCGCGTTAAACCACTTACAGCAATCTTTTTCTGTTACTGTATCATTTTAACTCAAAAAATGTGTGTAACGTTCGATAATAATTATAAAATAAAAAAAAAGTGGCGCATACACTTTAAAGGGTCATAAAAAAGTAATAAATGACTGATCTGTAGTTGCTTGTTTAGTATTTTTACTACTGGTTGAAGGCAATGAGAACACTTAATGACTTTTGTTGGGCTGATAACTCGGAGGGATTATTAAACCTATAAAGAACAAAAGATAAGTACATCTGTATTTGTTTTTTTTATTTAACGTCACTATATTCTACTATGGCTAATCGGACGATGCTACAGTGGGAGTCCTAAATTTTGCCTATCCAGATTTTATTAGGATAGGGATCTTTAACGAGTACCTGACATCGCACAGGCTCGGGACTCCTATTCTACGTAAAATAGTAAAACGTAATTTCCAGAGGAAGGCATAAGCAATGATTTTTAACTCCCATAAAAAACTCCTATAGCTGTCTGTCGGGTTTGAATCCAAGATTTTGGGTATAGAAGGATTTTATAATAGCCACTATGGTGCGGGCAACACAAGACTTTCACTTACCACTATTTTTAAAATCAATGAAAAAATTTACAAATATAGTGAGAGATAAAAATACGTGAAACTATTCAAGAATTAATTAAATGGAATTATTATAGAAACATGTGTTTTATTAAAAAATCTATTATATTATTATCTAAAATAATCAGTTAGTTTTATATTATTTTTATCACTCTCTATTAACTTTTAAAAGTTTGAGTATAAGATAATATTTTTTCTAAAATCTTTAGCTTTCCAACGGTATATCATACATGTATATTACTGTTCTTATGTTCAAAAACAAAAAATTGCATTAAACAAATGTTTTTTTCAGATTTCTCCTTTAGTTGCTTTTCAAATTCGCTCAACTTGCATATTTAACTGTTTTTTATCAGTGATAACAAGATAATATAGATATTTTTATAGAATTAACAAAATTAAAGGTACTTTACAGAAAGAAAATTTAAACTATCGGCATTTAAGCCCTGACAGACAATTTTAATCCGAATGAAACCTAAATGATATTAAAGCCCATTAAATTTTACAACGATATAGCGAGTTTAATCAAAATCGTCGGAAATGTTTTCGAGAAAATCGAAAAAAGGTAAAATGCATAGAATAAAGTGGCTCTGCTGGTAAGCTTATTTTGATGAAAAAGGTTTGTTATTTGGACTCAGGGGACCCTAAAATGTGTATTTCCGTTGAAAACTGGAATTCGAATATTTTCACGATCGCAATACTTTCCCTTACTATATATAGTAAGTGAAAGTAAAAAAACCTGTTACACTACAACCCATGAAGGGTCTTGGGCTCAGTACATAAGAGATTAGTACTGTTTCTATGACAACAGCAGTGCTATGAGGTGATTCGGCCGAGATCACGCACAGCCGCCAGGTTTTTCCCCAATTATTTTGGGTACCCACTTTATAGAGGCTGGGCCTGCCCCAGGAGGGTCTTCATACCCCATGAGAAATAACAGAATAAATAATATTCCATCATAACCGGGATTCGAACCCAGGACTATCCACTAGACCACGCCGCTCCCAAACTCTAAGAAAATTTTAAAACCACTAAAAAATATTAATGATCGGTGATATTTATTTTTGACGTGCAGCCATCTTAGAGAAGGGAGACCGTATTGTGGCACACCTAGTCTCTGTAAAATGGGTACCTAAAAATAAATTAGGAAAAACCTAGAGGCTGATGTTGATCTAGGCCTAATCACATTTCTCCGAAACTATTGGACCATTTTTTTTTAATTCGTCACAAAAATATTAGGGCATGCAGCGATGATCGTGACACCTAGACGTTGATATCAGCTGTGTTTTTTTATTTTTTAAATGGTGACCGATTAAAAGTGATTTAATTCAATAACTCAGTTTGTTTTTTTTTGAAGATAAAGAAATAAATTACTAGTGTTTTCAACTAAAAAAAAACAAACGAAAAATAATAAAAAAAGTAGAAATTTTACACATAAATACACCCGTACCTCAGTTATTTTTGAAGATTTTGTATTGAGTCCCACTTCTGTAGGGAAAACATTGTTTTCTTTAAATACTGTATGAATGTGGTCTCATACCATTATAACTATTGTTCTTTTTGAAACAAATTGTAATATTGGGGGTTTTTTTTATCCCCGAACTGAAAGACTTTGAGCTTTGAAGTAAAACAAAATCTGAAAACGCACTTGATCATCATTTTCAAAAAGGTTTCCTTTGACGAAGTTGTCTATATTCCTGAACAAGTGGTAATCTGTTGGAGACAAGTCGGGAGAATATGGTGGGTGCGGAAGAACTTCGTAGCCCAGTTCTTTCAATTTTTGCACAGTATGTTTTGAAACATGGGGTCTTGCTGTCGCTCAGTGAGGTCATGAGGTACCCATGCATCGAGCTTTTTTACTTTCCCGATACACTTTAAATGTTTGGAAATGGTAGATGCACTTGCATTTAGTTGTGCTGAGAGTCCTTTAACTGTTTGGTAGGGGTTTCCTTCTACTGTATGTTTGAGGACATCGTTGTCTATTACGGACGGAGGTCTTCCTCGGGGCAAGTTTTCCAAGTCGGTATCCCCAGCTGAAATATGTAAACATTCGGAAGAAAACAACAGAGACCTGGAAAATCCTTTATGTATTTCAGAAACTATAAAAACGGACATTTCATGTGAAACAACCCGATATATCTCAATAAATATTTAAAAATAAATACGATGAAAATTCGTTAAATATTGTATAAGATTAATAACCACAGTGCTCAAGATTAATATGATAGTGCTCCCTTGATAGAATTCTGTTAAAAAAAAAAAATTAAAAATCAAGTCCTGTTTAAATTTGGTCTTTGGTTTCATTGACAATGGGGTCGTTGAAACTCGTTTTGAAAGACTCAAAATATATTATATAAATCGAAAAACCAGATTTCGAAAATTCCTGGCTTCCTGCTGGCTCAAGGAAGGATCAGGTAACGGTTCGTGAGACATTACGGAAAGAGGCTCTGTGAGGCCTTGAGGGAGGAATTTGAGTCGCGGGAACCAGGAGGCGGAATATAGGACGATGAACTCCCGTGTCTCCTGTCTGCCTACCAAGAGGAATCGAGTTCGCTGATTTTTTTTTTTTTTTTTCACTCAACATTTTATTCACACTTTTAAAAAAATCACAATAAGCAAGTGTGCTAAAATCTAAGGAAACATATCGTGGGTAAACAGTGGTGCATCCTCCTCACATTAAGCAGAAGCTTGTCTAAGTAGGGCAAGAAGTCGTCGACAAACAGTGGAAAATGTGATTTAATAATATAATAATAATAATAATAGGCTTACCGAACCCGAAGATTCGATGCCGATACCGCCAAACTTCGCCTGCACAGACTCGTCCAATGTTCGCCGTTCAAGACCAAGCCCCGAGATCAGCCTTAATGCAATCCTCCCATCGACGATTCGGCCTACCTTTCGGACGCCTATCCTCGGAATCCGTTCCTCATCGAGCCCAACAACTTTACTCACCCATTTGAGACTCCGCGATGCTATCAACTCAATTATATTCACAGGATACAAGTTCCGCAATTCCGCGTTGCGCAACCTTCTAAACTCCCCAATGGCCTCATCTCTCTTCGGACCAAATATTTTACGCAGTGCCTCATTTTCGAAAACCTTAAGCCGTTTTTCATCCTTCAAAATAACCGGCCACGTTTCACATCCGTAAAGAACCGTCGGAGGAATAATAGTTTTATAAATTCTAACCTTTAAGTTTTTAGACAGAAGACGCGAGCTAAGTAATTTAGCAACTGAATAATAACACGCATTTCTCACCTTTAACCGGGACTTTATTGGAAAATATGATTTAGGTGGACAAAATTCCGAAACTTGTCTATATTTAAACCTTTGGGGTCCCTGATTACGGGAAAAAATATAAAAAAATTATAAGAAAAAATTATAAAAACTAATTATTTTTTTTAATGAGCGCACAGTGGTGTAAAAATCTAAACATTCTCTACATTTTACGTTTGAAGTTCAATAAATAATACAAAAATCTAACTATGGCTCGGAGTTGCTAAAACCTGCTAATAGATGTATTTTATATCATTTAAAAAATTCTTGAAATTATAGATTGTAAAACTTTTGAATCGGAATGTTGTGTCTGAAAAAATTATATATCACCCAAAACGCAAAAATATTTTGTAATATCTAAAGACTTGAAGGATTGATGAAACAAATCCTTGGGATAACTTGGGGATTTTAGCAAATTTACAAATTGCTAAATTAACTCTACAGATGAGATTGCAATGTATATTTAATAACGAGTTTGGAAATATAATGTCTTACCTGTCTCAGCAATGTCCATTGTTAAATAAAAGCAAAAATACTTTGCTCTAAATACAAATAGAACGCAATAAATGACATCGAATAATTATAATCCCACTGCCGGTTATTAGGCACTTGTGTGAACAGGAATGATTCAATCATTTACTATTTATTTGCAAACACGGTATGGCGGGAAACATTATTATTAAGGGTCTTGCTAACTAATAATGAAAAGGTGAAGTACTGGAAAATTCCAACCTTTTGACTTGACTTTTGTCCACCTAAATTGGTGATTTTTCCCACTGTGCGATGTGTGAAATTCGAATGGAAAGAATCACTTATGAGTAAACTGCCGGGTTAAAGACCGTGGCATCATGCATAGAAGACTGCCATGCAAGCCACCACACCACAGATGACCCACATTCATTATTAGCAATCTAAAAGATGTTCAGACACTTCACAACCAAAATTTAAGACAAACTTATTTTTCGATTAGGCGATAAATAACCAATTTTTGATCCCTTGAAAATAATCCCAGAGCCATCTGAAACCTCAACTTGGGCCATGGAAGGCATGATAAATAAATAATAAATAAAAAAAAAATGATTATTTTCAAATATTTCTTATCAAGTTTTATTTTTAAAATGAATATTAATGGTATCCAATAATGAATGTTTTCTTTAAATAAAAACAAAAAAACATTAGTATATTATTGAAAAATAAATCATTCGTACCGGGTTAAGAAATCAAATAGTAATCAATTTGTTTATCACACACCTTAATGATATGTAATCCCAGGGAAAACCCATCGCCTGGAAATTTCCAGCCTAAAATAAGAAAGGTGAAACCGGCTGACGAAAATATTCGCAACCCATCCAGCAACTTGAGTTCATATTGAATCATTAAATGAGGGTAAGAAAAAAATGAACTGGATCAGTATTACGTAAATATTTCTTAGAATGCCTGACTGCTTCTAACATTGCATTTATTTATCTATACAGGATCGCTCTTAAATGCCTCGTCGTATTGTAGGAGCAGATAATAGACCTTTTGGTCCAGGAGCCTACATTGTATGGTCGACTACCTCATCCAACATAGTTATTTTCGTATTAGTTCTTATTTTTCTTATTTATTTTTTTTTTTTTTTTAATGAAAGACCTAAAATAAACCGTAGCATAAATTTAAAAAAATCTGGTGCGGCAACACACGACTTTTCTTGACTGTTGAATTTTTTTAGTATTTATTATAAATACTGTGTGATACTGGCCTACATCCCTCAAAAAACGTCCTGATATCCTAGACATATTTGTTTCCTCTCAGATATCTTCTTCCCAATCCACAATCAAATCCCTAAATGACCTGTCATCCGATCATAGTCCGGTTCTGCTTTCCTTGCATTCAAGCCTTGTTCCTAAGCCCACCATTCCCACTCTGATTACAAGACGAGTAGACTGGGACGGATTCAGATATGACTTGGAAAACAAACTTGACTTAAAAATACCACTAAAGACTAAACATGATATTGATAAAGCTGTTGAAAAACTGACTGACTCAATCAGCAGTAGTATACTTGACAACACTACAACCATTAACACTACTAACTCACAGGAGACCATCCTGCCACAGCACATTCGAATCTTATTAAGGGAAAAACGCAGAGCAAGATCGAAGTGGCATAGGACTAGATACCCTTCAGACAAAACTTATTATAACAAACTTACTAACAGACTAAAATCAGAAATCAGAAAAGTTAAAATTCAAAACTTACTCAACTTTACTGAAAAACTAACTATTACAGACAGATCGTTATGGATGACCACAAAAAAGTTACTGAAGTACAAAGAATGTAATCATCCACTCCTAACTGAATCCCATATCTGGACAAGATCTGATGAAGAAAAGGCCCAGTTATTCGGTCAGCACCTTTTTAAAACCTTTAATCCACATCCAGATATTCATAATCCCGGTCACATTAAGTTTATAGAAGCAGAACTAGATATCCCACTCCAAATGGTTCTTCCTCCTAAAGCATTCCATCCTACTGAAATATCTAACATCATCCAGAGTTTACCATCCCGCAAAGCTCCTGACATGATCTTATAACTTCCCATATTTTAAAACTCCTTCCTCGAAAAGCTATCCTATATCTTACTTACATATATAATTCCGTACTCCGTTCCACATACTTTCCTGCTTCCTGGAAATTATCCATTGTCAAAATGATACCCAAACCTAAGAAACCGCCTGAAAATCCATCTTCTTACCGTCCCATCTCACTTTTACCAATCATGGGTAAAATCTTGGAAAAACTTATACTGAAACGCCTATATCCCATCCTAGATACTAATTCCATAATTCCTGATCACCAGTTTGGATTCAGAACGTCCCACTCCACTATCCAGCAATGTCATCGTGTGGTGGACGTTGTCTCGTCTGCATTAGAGCGCGGGTTGTACTGCACGGGAGCATTCCTCGACGTAGAGCAAGCCTTTGACCGAGTCTGGCACCCGGGATTGCTTTACAAACTCCGCAATTTCCTTCCCCTACATATTTCCATATCATCAAGTCCTACCTCACCGACAGATCCTTCAAAGTAAATCATAATAATTCCTATTCATCCATTTTTAATCAGTTTGCTGGTGTTCCTCAAGGCAGTATCCTGGGACCTATTCTTTTCACAGTTTATACAGCTGATATCCCATCCCATCCTAACACTTTCCTTTCTACCTACGCTGATGACACTTGTGTGTTATCAGTCAATACTGATCCAACTATTGCCTCTCAAACTCTCCAATCCCACATCAGAGACCTTGAAGTGTGGTGTCAGAACTGGAGAATTAAAATAAATGCCAACAAATCCAACCAAATTACCTTTACCCTTCGTCGTAAACCTATGACATCCTGCCCTACTGTTTCCTTCAATAATACTCCTCTTGTCCCGGTTGAACAGATCCGATATCAAGGACTGCACCTTGACAAACGTCTCACTTGGAACCCTCATACAAGACTTAAACGACAAGAAACTGCTCGACGTTTTCGACTACTTCAACACTTACTAGACAAACGTTCTAATCTTCCACTTAACTACAAAAGACTCATCTACATGACTATCATAAGGCCGATATGGACTTACGGAGTAGAGCTTTGGGGCTCTACTAAACCATCAAATTCTTCCCGTATCCAATCCCTACAATCCAAAATCCTTCGTAAAATCCTCAATGCTCCTTACTTTGTCACGAATACACTAATCCATAAAGATCTTAATGTTCCGTATGTTGCTGATTTGGCCCGATCTAGATACCATTCCTTTCATGGCAAACTCCATTCCCACCCTAATCCTCTAGTTTCAAACCTTTCTTCCTCTTTGATTCCTGACAATCCTCCGAGGCGTCTGAAAAGGAGATGGCCCCGAGACCTTCTAGTTTAAATCATTTTTAGAGTGCTTCCATTGGGAAGCTTCTCTACATGTGTTTCATGCCTTTATATATTTCATCTAATTAACTAGTTGTATTCCTGTATACAGTTGTAAATTCCAATGAATAATAAAAAAAAAAAAAAAAAAAAAAAAAAAAAAAAGTATTTATTATAGAGATATTTACAACTGTATTAACACATAACAAACATCAAGTAAATGTGAACATTGAGATATGGACATGATAGGCGTGAAAAGAATCTACCCAGCACTTCAAAGATTATTCAGATAAGTAGGTCTCGAGGCCATCGTCTTTTCAGCCGCCTCGGAGGATGATCAGGAATAGAAGGAGATGAGATATTGCGGACAAGTGGGTTCGGGTGGACTGGTAATTTGGAGTGAAAGGAAGTATATCTAATTTGGGCTAAGTCTGCAACTAATGGGATATTCAGGTCTTTGTGGATTATTTTATTGGTGACAAAGTAAGGGGCATTTAGGATCTTTCGGAGGATTTTGGATTGCAAGGATTGGATGCGAGAGGAATTTGATGGCTTGGTGGATCCCCATAGTTCAGTTCCATACGTCCAAATAGGCCTAAGTATTGTAATATAAATTAGTTTTTTGTAGTAAGTGGGAAGTTTTGAACGTATGTCAAGATGCAGTCCAAGGTACCGGATCTGTTCAACTGAGGTGAATGTAATATTGCCAAAGGATATAGTGGGACAGGCAGACATAGGTTTGCGACGAAGGGTAAAAGGTTATTTGGTGGGATTTAGTAGGATTTATTTTGATCCTCCACTTTTGACGCCATTCTTCAATGGAGATAATGTGAGACTGAAGGGTTTGGGAAGCAACAGTTGGGTCATTGTTTACAGATAACACACATGTGTCATCGGCGTATGTAATGAGGACAGTGCAGGCTGCTAAATTAAAATCAATTAAAAAACTACTAAATATACTTAAATTTGAAAAATATTTTAAGTAGATTTGTTTGTTTATTTATTTACTTAACGTCCCGTTATGCTGCTGTGGTTAATCGGACGATGCTACAGTGGGAGTCCTAAATTTTGCCTATCCAGGTTTTATTAGGATAGGGATCTTTAACGAGTACCTGACATCGCTATGCTAACCACCCTGCTACAGGTAACCCCTTAAGTTGATTTTTTAATAAAACGTGTATTCATTTTCGTTGGAAACATATCATTTAGATTAAATAATATAACTATATTAAATTGTTAATCAGTAATAAGTTTATTCACCATTAGTCACTTTATATTACCTTTTACAACTTTGTGTATCAGATAATTTTTTTTTTTAAATCTATATTTTTCTTTTTATTATTATACGTCTATATTATCTGTTCTTATTATCAAAACAACTAAAATTTAATAAAAATATAGTTTTGCTCTTTTATCCTTTAGTTGGTCACCAAATTCGTCCAACCTGTATATTTAGCCGTCCTTTATTAATATCATTAAGATGATATGGTTAATCTTTTGGAATGTAAACATTTAAAGGTACTTTAAAGGAAGAAAATCAGAATGAAACCTACATGATATTAAATCCCATTAAAATTTACATCACTATTGCGAGTTTAATCAAAATCGTTAAAGCCATCTATGATAAAATCATAAAAAGGTGCAGAATGCATGGTATTAAGTGGCTCTTTTGGTTAGCGTTTTAGAAAAAGTTGCTGTTCCTGTGTCTTTTCGTTTTTGAGCTTTCACCACACACAGAGAGACCTTTTTACTGGACTTTGGACTCAGTGGATCCTAAAATATGTATCTTCGTTGAAAACAGGAATTTAAAATTTTTTACAATCGCAATACTTCCCTTACTATATATTTCATGTATAGGTAAGTGAAAGTAAAAAAATTAAACAGATTAATTAATGTAGACCATAGTTGGTAACAAACTTTTGAACGACAGTGTACATTTAAGTGAAAGTAAAAATATCTTAATGTTGTCCTTCAAGAATTTAAGAAGTTTTGTTATCACAAGTATTTCTCCTTTATTTTCCATAGTTATCCATTTTTCTCTGACTAATTGGTTGAAATATTTTACGATTTCTTTAAGGTCATTTTTCTAACGTAATATGAAATGCAGGTTCAAAATGCAAGATGTTCTTCTGGTAAGTCAATTTTGATTAATAAGTTACTGTAACACCTCAGGTATAAAAACTTTTCGGATTTTCGGGACTTGGTCATTTGGACTCAAATTTTCACGATCACAGTACACTACTTTAATATATAGTTCATATATAGGTAAGTGAATAATAAAGAAAACATATTCAAACAAATAAAAGAAAAACTATCTTTAGATTCGCTGGTAAAAATCAATTTCCAATTGAAGGGACATCGTAAATCGATATATCTAACCTAATTCCATAATTTCCCAAATGAAAGTAAGTTATTAAGTTGTGTCACATGAAATGTCCGTTTTAAATGTAAAGGATTTTTATTAAATATACGATATGAAAACAAGATAATTTTATTCGAAGTATTTACCGTCTTTTTCTACACATTTTTCCAATGTGACACCAACTTTTTTATCCCCAAACTGAAAAACTCTGAGCTTTGAAGTGAAACAAAATCTGAAAACGCACTTTCACTTGATCATCATTTTCAAAAAGTTTTCCTTTGACAATTCCTGAACAGAAGGTAATCTGTTGGAGACAAGTCGGGAGAATATGGTGGGTGCGGAAGTTTTGAAACATGGGGTCTTGCTGCCGCTCAGTGAGATCATGAGTTACCCATGAATCGAGCTTTTTTACTTTCCCAATACACTTTAAATGTCTGGAAACGGTAGATGCACTTGCATTTAGTTGTGCTGAGAGTCCTTTAACTGTTTGGTAGGGGTTTCCTTCTACTGTATGTTTGAGGACATCGTTGTCTATTACGGACGGAGGTCTTCCTCGGGGCAAGTTTTCCAAGTCGGTATCCCAGCTGAAAACTTAGCAAACCAACGGCGAATGGTCCGTTCATTAACACTCCCTTCCCAAACACCTTGCAAATATTTCTAGCGTTTTGGTTCAATTCTCTGAGGAAGAGTGTACACTCTTAAAAATTATGAGTGTTAACCTCTTATTATTTTGTTTATTAATTTAACATCACTTTATGCTGCTGTGGCTAATCGTACGATGCTTCAATGGGGGTCCTAAATTTAGCTAATTATAGGTTTAATTAATACAGAGATCTTTATCGAGTACCTGGCATTGCACATGCTTTTATGTATATTGACTCCTTCTTATGTATATTGAAGTTAAAGTAAAAAAAAGGGATCACTTGTAGCTGGGTGGCTAGCGTAACAGCCTCCCATGCTAAAGGTCACGGGTTCAAACCCGCAGGTGGTCTAGAATTTTTTAATGGGAGTAAAAAATCCTTAGTTACGCCGTCCTTCGGATGGGACGTTAAAAGGTGGTCCCGAGCCTGTGCGATGTCAGGTACTCGCTAAAGATCCCTATTCTAATAAAACCTGGATAGGCAAAATTTAGGACTCCCACTGTAGCATCGTCCGATTAGCCATAGTAGCATAAAAGTGACTTTAAATAAATAAACAAACAAACAAACAACAAAGTAAAAAAAAAATCGTATTGCTGTCCTCAGAAATACTGGGTTGTTTCACATGAAATGTCCGTTTTTATAGTTTCTGAAATACATAAAGGATAATGCAGGTCTCTGTTGTTTTCTTCCGAATGTTTACATATTTAAAGTAAACAGTTACTAATCCTCTACCTTTGTATTATAAACATTAGCTTCCCAATCAATTTCCCACTTTTTAGTATACCTCCAAATATGAATAAGGAAACACGCGATTTTCGAGTAATATATTTTTTACGAGTTTAAGCTCGGCCATTCAGTAGCTGAGGCCGCTAGAAATATTTGCAAGACGTTTGGGGAAGGGAGTGTTAATGAACGGACCATTCGTCGTTGGTTTGCTATGTTTTCAGCTGGGGATACCGACTTGAAAGATCTCCGCACCCACCGAATCTCCCGACTTGTCTCCAACAGATTACCGCCTGTTCAGGAAATTAGAAAGCTTCGTGAAGGGAAATTTTTTTAAAATGATGATCAAGTGAAAAGTGCGTTTTCAGATTTTGTTTCACTTCAAAGCTCAGAGTTTTTCCAGTTCGGAGATAAAAAGGTTGGTGTCACGTTGGAAAAAAATTGTAGAAAAATAAGGTAAATACTTCGAATAAAATTATTTTGTTTTCATATCGTATATTTAATAAAAATCCTTTACCTTGAAAACGGATATTTCATGTGACACAACCCAATATAAGGCGTTTTGTTATCACAAGTATTTCTTTTTTATTTTCCATAGTTATCCATTTTTCTCTGACTAATTGGTTGAAATATTTTACGTTCCCTTTTAAGGTCATTTTTCTTTAGAAAAGCTTAGCATATAATCAGAAACTGATTTGCATGTGAAAGAGAGAAATAGGATTTGCTATTGGAGTTCCAAATGGGCCACTCGGGACGCGGGTTACTGACACTGCGAACGTGGAAGTCTGTCTCCTTCTGTAAACAGGGCAATATTATTTTTAGTCTCGCAGCGAAATTGCACGAGTTGATGTATTGTAACTGAAGTAGTGAGAATTCGATTCATGTTTTGTCTCAATACTCAGGTCCTTGACCCGTTATGTTATTTTTACCTTGATTAATAATTATTTTTCTTAAAAAAAAAAAAAAGCTACTTGTATCTAAATATCTGTACTACTACAAGACTTGAAGACTCTTATCATCAGCACTTATAGAGATTCATACTCTCACTTGGGCAAGATCACGCCCAACCGCCATATTTTTCCTCTAATTTTAGGGTTCCCACTTTACAGAGACTAGGTGTGCCCCAAGACGGTCTCTCATTTATATGATGGACTTCACGACTGAAATAATTGAGATCTTGATTTCCAGAAAGTACTAAAGTGGATATTTTAAGAAAATTGACATATTTATATTCTTACCATTTATTTAGATCTAAATCTTATATTTTATTTTATCTAATGAAAACTTTAAATGAATGAATTCCTTTAAAAACAGGATTTGGAAATTCAATTATTTTTACTTTCACTTACCTATATATGAAATATATAGTAAGCGGAAGTATTGCGATAATTCTTTCCAATATTTTTAATTTCAGTTTTCAACGGAACTACACGTTTTAGGGTTCCCTGAGTTTAAATAACCATGTCTCGCAAAAAGATGTATGTCCGTGTGTTCGTGGTAAATCTAGCACGAAACTGAAATTCCATATTTACCACAACTCTACGCCCGATATGTTACAGCAACTTTTTCATTACAATGAGCTAACCAGAAGAGCCACTTTATACCACGCCTTAGGCACCTTATAACCATTTTGATTAAGCTCGCTAAATCGATGTAAAATTTAATGGACTTCAATATGATGTAGGTTTCATTCTCATTAAAATGGTCTGACAGGGAATAAATGCTGATAGTTTAAATTTTCTTCTTCTAAAGTACCTTCAATTTTGTTGATTCTATAAAAATAACTATATTACCTTGTTACCACTGATGAAAAACAGGTGAATATATAAATTGATTGAATTCGATAACCAAATTAAGGAAAAAACTGAAAACATATTTTTTTAATGCAATTTTTTGTTTTTGAACATAAGAGCAGTAATATACGTGTGTGATATACCGTTTGAAAGCTTTAAAGTACCTTTGATTTTTTAGATCCTATAAAATAACTTTTTCATCTTTTTGCACTGATAAAAAACGGATAAATATATAATTTGAACGAATATAGTACCAACAAAAGGGGAAAAGTTCAAAAATATTTTTTACGCAAGTTTTTTTTAACATGAGAACAGTAAATGTATAATATACCGTTGGAAAGCTAAAGATTTTAGAAAAAAAATATCTTATCCATAATATTGTAAAAGTTAACAGGGAGTGATGAAAAGCATAAATGAAACAAACTGATTGTTGTAGATAATAATATAATAGATTATTTCTGTTGCGGTCGTGAATAAGTGGTTAAGTCAAAATCTTTAATTTTACAGGTGAGCGACTTAAACTTTACGTAATACCCAAAATAGAGTAATAACACGTAGCTTTCTATCCACCTGAACTTTCTTCCACCAAGAAATTTCTTTAACCAATTTAACACGACGTGGGAGACGGTCTGAGGGAGCGATACGTGGAGTTAACTCATTTTGGATATAACTCGACACTCACAGATTTAATAAAACACTGTTTCTATTAAAATCCTATGTGAATAATTCTTTAACAATTTATTTTCGTTTCCTAATTTTTAAAAAAATCTTAAATTGACATAAATAACGAAGATAAGTGAAAGTCGTGCGCGCTAAAGATTTTTTTTTTATAATAATCATATTATTGATAATTATAATTCCGTATTTGGCCAGAAAAAAAAGTTTACAAAATCAATATATTTGACGCAAAATGTTCAATAAAATTTTTCAAGATCATTTTAAAATCCATATGATGATTTTTTTTTTTTTTTTTTTTTTTTTTTTTAACTGATTGGGGAAAAAACTCGAGGAGGTAGGTCATATTAAATACCTTCACAACGAGACTAAGACCCCAGAGTTTGCTATCGAGGGAACGACATCTCGGACAATCGGAGATAATAACTGTTGAATAATGTAATTCCACGAGTACTACTACTGCTTGTGTAAGATCGCTTCAGAGATATTGCTCGATATTATTCAACTGTTCTCGATATTACGTCGATTAGTTTGACATCATCCCATCTTTGAGGGATCCACGAGTGCCGTTTCGAGTTTTTTTACTAATTTTCTTATCTTCGAGTGTCGTCTATAATCAGTAGCGGATCCAGCAGTAGTAATTTTTTTAGGATTTAGCGTATACATACAATATATTTAAAAAACGTGAAATAGCATCTATCTAAGAAAACTGACAGTTATAAAGAAGGGTAAAGCCTTGTAAAAAAAAAAAATAAATAAAAAATCCATTACCTCTTAAGCCTTCGTCGTAAACCTATGACATCCTGCCCTACAGTACACAACAACACCGCCTGTCCCTGTCAAACAGATCCGATATCTAGGACTATATCTGGACAAACCTCATACAAGAGTGAAAAAACAAGAAACTGCCCGATGTTTCAGACTACTTCAACACTTACTGGAAACGTTCTAATCTTCCACTTAACTACAAAAAAGATTCACCTACATGACTATCATAAGGACAATATGGAATTACGGAGGAGAACTTTGGGGCTCTACTAAACCATCAAATTCTTCTCGTATCCAAACATTTCAATACAAATTCTTCAAAAATTACTCTATGCTACTTATTTGGTTGGTTGGTTTTTAAAATTTTAATGGCACAAAACATCGCGGTCATCAGTGCCAGATATATTCATTTTATAGAAGGTTAATTTAAGATAAAAGGTATTAGTTGGAACATTAAAAGATATATTCATTAAAATATATTATAATATATGTAAAAAAAGAATAATAAAAATAAGTAAATAAATAATTTTAAAAAAAATATATATATAATAAATAAATATATTAAAATTAATTTTAAATTTTAGTTATTTTTTAAAATTTAAATTCATTATTAAAATCAATTAAGTCAAGATGGAAACAATAGTAGTTCAAATCTGCTTGTAAAAATCCATTTGAGAGAGAAGACACATTAATTCATCAATCCTTTTCTCATTGTTTCCCAAAGCATCTGCGACGTTGCTTGGTATTATATTTTTGTTCAGCTGTCTGGTTTAGAAGGAACATTCTTCAAAAATGCTACTTATTTTGTCAAGAACAAACTTATTCATAAAGACCTTGATGTTCCCTATGTTGCTGACATAGCCCTAATATTCTTTCCATGAAAAACTCCATTCCCACTCTAACCCACTAATTCAATCCTTTGAATCTCTGATGATCCTCCAAGGAATCTGAAAAGATGATGGCCACGAGACCTTCTAGTTTAGCATACTTTTAGGAGAGCAGGCAATGGGTTGTATGCATGTGAATCATGATTCAATATTACATCATCTTTGAGGAATCTACGAGTGCGGTGTCCAGTTCTTTTAGTAATCCCCTTATCTTCAAGGGTTATATATAATCAGTAGCGGATCCAGCAGTAGTATTTTATAGTAGGCATTTAGCTCATAATTAAACTTCATCAGAGTGTCCTATGATATATTTAACTATAGATGATTACAAGTGCGAATAGCAGTGACAAGGCAGACAGTGACCTTAGCAGTGAGTCACCTTCTAGCCACAGACTGACTCAGGACTTACCTAGTTCTTAGAACTTAAGTACGGTGACTTAGTACACTAACACAGGACTCTGATCTAAACCAATGGAATGTCTTTAGCAAAAAGTGTGTCCTTCCGGCTGAGAGGTCGTCTGAAGAATGCCTAAGCTTGATGCAGTTATTGACTATTAAAAAGAAAAACTATACCTATAATATATATATACATATATATATATATATATATATATATATATATATATATATATATATATATATATATATATATATATATTATATATATATATATATATATATATATATTATATATATGTATGTATATATATATATATATATATATATATATATATATATATATATATATATATATATATATTATAATGTATATGTTTCTCGTAAAGTAGAGTTAATCAATTAATTTCACATAAATAACTGCTGGGCTCGTTAAAGCACAACAGAACTGTGCGGAAGTTTATTAAGTTTGCGAAGATTAAGATTAGAAACCCAAGAAATAACTGAAAATTGTGAATGATGATGGCAAAAAAAATAAATAAATAAAAAGAAACGTTTTTCCACTTTTCTTCAATATATTTTCTATCATAGGACACTCTGATCAAGTTTAACTATGAGCTAAAACCCTACAATAAAATACTACTGCTGGATCCGCTACTGATTATATATAACCTTTGTAGATAAAGATATATATATATATACGGGACTTGGCCAGAAAAAGAACAAAGACTTATTACAAAATTTAAAAAATATTTTATGAATTTCATAAAATCAATAGACTTTAATCAACTTAACATAGATTTTTGGAAGGCAGTTGAGGTTTTGTAATCTTGTTGTGCTTAATGTTATTTTTTTTTTCTTCATATCTTGATTTGTATAATTAATATATTTTAGGTATTTCATCTATTTATGGTATCTACTTATGATATTTTCAATGTGTTATTTCTCTTCTCTTTCGTTTTATTTATTGTTTAAAACATTGTAAAATGCTACAAACTTAATATATTTGTAAATATAACATAGTATTACGTGTAGTGTGCTTACGTATTAGACATGGAACATGTAACTCTTAATTAATAAACTCTCCTTCTTTGGGGTTACCATAGAAGGAAAAGAAGAAGAAAAATATATATATATATATTTATATATAGTAAATTGTGATCCAGAATCTGTGCGATGTCAGATTCTTCTAATAGATCCCTAACCTAATTAAACCTGGATATGATAATAATAAGGAGACAATAGGAAATGAAATGGCAGATAAGGCTACCAAAGAGGCTCTTACACTCCTAGGTCGCGGTAGGGCACTGCTGACATTGTTAGGGCATAACAGCTAAATATATCTTTATATAGTATATATATATATATATATATATATATATAGTATATAATAGCTAAACAGATCGATCACCATCGCGACCTCTGATAGAGAGTGTATTGAAGAAATGAAATGAAGTGTGGAAAAACAGCTATCCAGGTAAACTGGAAACTGTTAAGGAAGAGGTAAAGTCTTGGAAAGCCTCAAGTCCCATTAACCGCAGAGAGGAGGTGATCCTGGCCCGCCTGAGAATAGGGCACAAAAGGCTAACACATGGGCACTTAATATCAAAAGAATCGCCCCCAAGATGTCAGCATTGTAATGGAACCCTGACAATTACTCATGTGTTCGAGGAATGTCCCTTCTACACTAGAAAACTGGGCCAAAAAGGAATACCACACAATGTCGTGGTTGCATTAGGAAACGATGGGAATAGAATTGACCAATTAATGTGTCTCCTTTCTGAAATGGACTTACTTATTTATTTTTCTATTATCCTTATATATTTATTTTTTATTTTCTTCCTTGAATATTGTCTAATATTCATTTATTTCAAATTAAGTTGATATATATATTGATTTTTACTTCCACTTAACTATACATTAAACGTATAGTAAGGGAAAGTGTTGCGATCGTAAATTTTTCTAACTCGAGTTTTCAACGGAAATATAAGTTTTAAAGTTCGCAGGGTCCAAATGATTAAGTCTCTCAAAAAGGTCTGTGTGTGTGTTAAGTCTAGCGCGGAAACGAAAAGTCGTAAAAATCTGAAATTTCAAATTTAAGACAACTATATACCCGAGATGGTACAGCAACTTTTTCATCAAAATCAGCTGACCAGAAGAGCCACTTTACACTATGCATTTTTAACCTTTGTACGATTTTTTTCAAAAACGGCTCTGAAGATTTTGATCAAACTCGTTATATCGATGTAAAATACCTAATATCATGTAGATTTCATTCTAATTTAAAAAGTCCGACCGGGCTTAAATAATATTAGTTTAAATTTCCTTCCTCTGAAGTACTTTTAATTTTGTAGATTTTGAAAAACTAACCATATCATCTGATTAGCAATAATAAAAAAATGATAAATATATAATTTGAACGAATATGATACTCAACTATCTATGATACTCATTCCTTTACCAAGTTATCCAATCCCATCATACATTTTTTGACCTCCTACAATTCAAATCCTCTGTCCATCCTCGTTGTACACACCACGGCCCACCGAACTGCACATTTCGACAGATCCTTTCTCATTCGATCCTCAATCCTATGGAATTCTGTCCCTCCTTCCACCCGTCACTCCAACTCTCTTTCAACCTTTAAATCCCGCATATGTAATCACTTAATGAATATCCAGGCTCAATAGAATTGTAAATAAGCTTCTTATTTTTTCTTCTGTTTTGGTTGTTGTTTTCTTCACATTTAAATATGTCAAGTTTATGTGAGTAATTATTAACTTTTTTATATGTATTAAATATATTTTAAGACACCGAACCACACTTTGTATATTCTGTATATTTTATTCTAGAGGGACATATCCCAGGATAATAAAGACTTTATTTATTTAATAAAAAAAAAAAAAAAAAACTAAAGATGAGTGAAAAAATATTTTTTTTCTCGCAATTTTTGTGCTTTTGAACACAAGAGTAGTAATATAGATGTATAATATACCGTTGGATAGCTTAAGATTTTAGAAAAAAATATTATCTTATACACGTAATTGTAAAAGTTAATAGAGAGTGATGAAAAGCTGATAAAACTGATTGTTTTAGATAAAAATATAATTGATTATTTAATAAAACACATGTTTCTATATAAATTCAATTTAATTAATTTTTTATTAGTTTCATTCATTCTTATCCCTAGCTTTTTTGAAAATTCTCTTATCGATTTTAACAACAGAGGTAAGTGAAAGTTGTGTTTTGCCCGCACCAGATTTTTTATTTTGTTATATAGTAGACAATTTTGAAGATGTAGAAGAAACCATGAAATATATTATTGAATCTTAATATACTAATAAACGCATATTAAATCTACTAATATGCACTAGAATTTTAAAAAATGTGGTGCGGGAAACACGCAACTTTCACTTACCTCCGTTTTTAAAATAGATAAAAATTTTCACAGTTAGAAATAAAATTGAGTGAAACTAATAAAGAATTAATTAAATTGAATTTCAATAGAAACATGTGTTTTATTTAAAAATCTATTATATTATAATCTAAAACAATCAGTTAATTTTATCGGCTTTAGATCACTCTTTATTAATTTTTACGAGCTTGTGTATTACATAATATTTTTTCTAAAATCTTTAACTTTCCAACAGTATAATTATACATGTATATTATTGTTCTTATGTTCGAAATAAAAAAATTGCATTAAAAAAAATATTTTTTAAGTTTTCTCCTGTAATTGGTTTTCGAATTGTTTAACTTGTATATTTAGCCGTTTTCTCGCAATGCTAATAAGATCATATGGTTATTTATATATAATCTACAAAATTAAAGGTACTTTATTATTATTAAGGTATATAAATAAGTAGAATTAAAAAGAGAAAATGTAAAATTTAAAAATATCCATTGATAAGGTGCAAGAGAAACGGATAGAGCAGTAAATGTACGAACTTGGCCAAAATAAATATGTGGTAAGCACCAGATGTTTTTCTTGTTATTTTTCATGCTAAAACTTTTTACCTATTCTTGGCTTACAAGGAATTACAATGGCAAGTATTTACAAATAATTACCAAGTAACTACAATTATGTGAGTATTGTGTGTTCTCCGTATTTGGGACACATTTTTCCCAGACGCGTTGATGAATTCAAACAGTCGACAAGAAGATTGTTTAGTCAATACTGGCTAAGGAATGACCACAACTTTAGGAAATTACGTCAGAAATCGATCCGGAATCTATTCCAACAGGTACCGGCTGATGAAAGCATTTTCCTCGGGGCTGTCCAAGTTTGTCTCACTACACGGTGATAGTTTACTCTCACTAATGAGACGTTGATTTCCAAAAGGCACTAAAGGACATTTTTTATGAAATTTATATTTTAACATATCTTTATTTTCACCGTTTATTTGTATCTAAATCTTCTATTTCATTTTACCTAATGAGCACTTAAGTCCTTTAAAAACGCGATTTATAAACGCGAATATAACCTAAAAGTACTAATTACGCATTTACTTTCGATTCAAATCATACTAAAAAATTTCATTACATAAATTTATTATTGTTTCATTAATATAGTAAAAAATCTGGTGCGGGCAACACACGACTTTCACTTACATCAATTTGAAAAATCAATGAAAGAATTTTCAAATAGAGTTAGAGTTAAAAATACGTGAAACTATTAAAGAATTAAATAAATTTAATTTATATAGAAACATGTGTTTTATTAAAAAATCTTTTATTTTATTATCTAAAAGCTTGTGAATGAGATGATATTTTTTCTAAAATCTTTCCAACGGTATATCATACATGTATATTACTGCTCTTATGTTCAAAAACGAAAAATTGCATTAAAAAAATATGTTTTCTGTTTTCTCCTTTAGTTGGGTATCGAATTTATTCAATTTATATATTTACCTGTTTTTCATCAGCGTTAACAAGATAATCTAGTTATTATTATTGAATCTACAAAATTAAAGGTACTTTAGGGGAAGAAAATATCGGTATTTAAGCCCTGTCAGACCATTTTTATCCAAATAAAACCTACATGATATTAAAGACCATTAAAATTTACATCGATATAGCGAGTTTAATCAAAATCGTCGGAACCGTTTTTGAGAAAATCGAAAAAAGGTGCAAAATGCATGGTATAAAGTGCCTCTTCTGGTAAGCTCATTTTGATGAAAAAAGTTTTGTCACGTCTTGGGCGTATAGTTGTCTTAAATATGAAATTTCAGTTTCATAGGACTTACCGTTTCCGCCCGGGAGTTACCACACACACACTTTTTGCGGGACTTGGTTATTTGGACTCAGAGGACCCTAAAACGTGTATTTCCGTTGAAAACTGGAATTAGAAAATTTTCACGATCGCAATACTTCCCCTTACTATATATAGTAAGTGAAAGTAAAAAAGATTCTAAATTTTAATTGTAGAAATAATCAAAAAGTGGGTTTAATAATATAATAATGAAATAGTTTTGCACTTTCTGTTAAATTTTGTAGAATGAATACAGTACCTTTTGGAAAACATCGTCTCAATTATAGAAGGGTAGGAAGAAAGGTGGGGTTATGTTTAATAAAGAGTCAATAATAACATAAAATATAATTTTTTTATAACTGGTGCGCACAACACACTAATTCCATTCACTTACCTCCGTTCTTAAAACCAATTTAAGAACATTTATATTTAGTTAGAGTTATAAACATTTCATTGAGTTTTGATGGAAACATGTTTGTTTTTCTCAGAATAAATGATCTATTATATTATTATCTATAACAATCACTTCGTTTTATCCGCTTTTCATCACTCTCCATTATATGATACAATTTTGTGTACAAGATAACATTTGTTTTTGTAGAATTTTTAGCTTTCCAGCGGTATATTATAAATCCATATTATTATCCTTAAGTTAAAAAAAAAAAAAAATTTGTTGCTAGGAAAATTATTAAAAAAATTTTATGGATGGATGTGTTGAATGACCTTTTCATTTATTTTATTATTTACAAAATTTGAGGTAATTGATATCTATATAACTGATATTTGTAAGAATTTATTTATTTATTTATTTATTTCTTAGGGTTTTTCAACCACAAGGGTTGTAAGAATTGATTACTGTCATATAAATAGACTTTTATTAAACATTGCTTGATTGCTCAAGTATTGAATGGTATTTGTTTTCTTTTAGTAATAAATGTTATTAATAAGATGGGGAAAATCCCGAAACGTAGACTCCGTAAAATTATTAGTGTATAATAAACTTTTTGGGAAGAATTAAATATATAATTAATATAATAATAATAGTATTGCAACGATAGTGACTTATATAATCTATCACCTTTCACTTGCTCTATCATGGTGTAGATGTAGACGTTACTTTCAAGGTATTCTCTCATTATATATCTAATACCTCCTATATCTGGAATAAATCGATTAGTACTCATGTAAGAGTAATTAATCGAACGTATAGTTCATGATGGACACGATCAACAAGTCGGATCAACAAGTCTTAATTAGAGAGCTTTTAGATTAGAAGAAAATATTATTAGAATGTAAACAACAACAGGTTTTCATAAATATTTAAAGGGAAAACACTTCAAGGCGTTTATTAATATTTTTCTAACTCATCAATCAATCAAATTCCTTATTATTATATGACATATAAAAAATTAGAGGAGTTAGCAGTTATTTAAAAAAACTGCCAATTAATTTATCCAAATAAATGTTTAATAAAATTACGGTGCAATAAAAAATAATCAATTTTTGCTTTCAATGAGCTAAGTATATAATAAATATAAAGTAAGGGAAATATTGCAATCGGGAAAATTTTTGAATTCGTTTATTCAAAATGAATGTTTTAGGGTCTCTTGAGTCTAAATGACCATTAATCGGAAAAAAAAACTGTATAAAATGGAAGTTAAAAATAAACCCCACCAAATCCAAAGCAATCCTATTCACCTAACGTTACCCACAAATAAACCACCATATCAAGATAAACTCAGTTTCCATCCCTTGATCAAAATCCGTGCAGTAACTAGGGCTAACTTTGAACAAATCTCTTAAATACACTGACCATATATGCACCGGGAAGAATTTGATGGTTTAGTAGAGCCCCAAAGCTCTACTCCGTAAGTCTACATTAGGCCGTAAGATAGTCATGTGAACAGAACACCATAATTAAATTGCAACTGTGCTAAACAAGTTACGTATACGTTAACTCTTATGATCAGTTAGACCCCTCCTAGTACAAAGCGATATTGAAACTTGGTTAGGTAATGTTGAACGTGTCGTTAGTGCCATGACGATTGCCCTTGGGAGACAATATTGTGACCCTTTGGGACTATTATTGTACAATAGGAGACTGATGTCGCCCGTGAATCAAAGCCCCGTCGTGGCGTAACGTCTTTTGAAACTGTGAGCCCATTAGCGGCTATTTGATGATCAGAGATTTCTCTTAGCTACACCTAGTACTGCAATACAAAGGCCGAGCTATTTAGGAAGGTTCTAAACCAAAATAAAGTTTAGCTAACACGTTCACGCCGGCGTGACCCACCAGTGGGTCACACTTGTCTGTTCCGTGCGGTTACCTGCATCACAGTTGTTAAAAGATGTGTTGTTAGAGGAATGGGAAAAAATAGGACCTCAGGTCACGAAAAATCTTGTTTGTTTATTTAACGTCACTCGATTCTACAGTGGGAGTCCTAAATTTTGCTTATCTAGGTTTTATTAGGATAGGGATCTTTAACGAGTACCTGACATCGCACAGGCTCGGGACCACCCTTTTAACGTCCCCTCCGAAGGACGGCATAACTAAGGATTTTATACTCCCATAAAAATTCCTAAGACCACTTGCGGGTTTGTCTAATTCTTTCCATCCTCAATCCTTACAATCCAGAATCCTTCGTAAAATCCTCAATGCTCCTAACTTTGTCACGAATAAACTGATCTACGAGGCATGTTTTTTAAGTAAGTACCGTTTTGGAATTAAAAAAAGACGTGCAAAGATATCGCAATAATTTTATTTTTACATGAAGCCTGTACCTTAATCTACTTTTCTACATAATTTCCATGAATTTTGAGGCACTTGTCATAACGCGGCAACAGTTTTTGAATACCCTCCTCAAAAAATTCTCCCGCCTGACTTGTTAACCACTGCATCACAAATGTTTTAACTTCGTTATGGTATTGAAGACGCCGACTGCCCAGGGGTTACTTCAAGTGCAGGAACAAATGGTAGTCACTGGGCGCCAGATCAGGTCTGTATGGAGGATAATCTAGAGTTTCCCATTTAAATGATTTGATGAGATCTTTGGTCCGATTAGCCACATGTGGACGGGCATTGTCATGCAGCAAAACGATACCCTTACTCAACTTGTCACGTCTTTTTAAGACGATAACGAAGTCAAAACATGTGATGCAGTGGTTAGCAAGTCAGGCGGCAGAATTTTTTGAGGAGGGTATTTAAAAACTGGTGCCGCGTTATGACAAGTGTTCAAAATTCATGGAAATTATGTAGAAAAGTAGATTAAGGTACAGGCTTTCATGTAAAAATAAAATTATTTTGATATCTTTGCACGTCTTATTTTAATTCCAAAACGGTACTTACTTAAAAAACATGCCTCGTATAAAGACTTTAATGTTCCGTAAGTTGCTGATTTGGCCCGAACCAGATATCATTCCTTTCATGGCAAATTCCATTCCCGATCTAATTCTCTAGTTTGAATTCTTTCTTCCACTTCAATTGCTGATAATCCTCCGAGTCGTCTGAAAAGAAAATGGCTTCGAGACCTTCTAGTTTAGAATATTTTTAGAATGCTGCCGCTGGGTAGCTTCTCTACATGTCTTGTTCATGACTTATTTCCTTTTAGCTTATTTACTAGATGTTTTGTACAATACAGTTATAAATATCAATAAATATATTTTATTTTTTTTAAATAAGGTGTCCTGTTTACAAAGTCTGGCGCGGACAACAGACGACTTCCACTTACCTCGGTTGTTAAAATATATTTAGTAACTAACAACTGGGGTTGAAAAAGTTTTATCAAATCATATTAAGTCTCGTTATAAACATATGTTTCAGATTGAATAAATATACAATACTTTCACTTACCTCCGTTTTTAAAATCGATTAATGAATTTTCAAGAACAGTAAGAGATAAAAATGGGTGAAACCATTAAAGAATTAATTAAATGGAATTTCTTTAGAAACATGTGTTTTATTAAAAAAATCTATTATATTATTATCTGAAATAATCACTCAGTTTTATCGGTTTTTCATCACTCTCTATTAATTTTTAAAAGGTTGTGTAAAAGATAATATTTTTACTAAAATCTTACGGTATATCACACATGTATATTACTGTTCTTATGTTTAAAAACAGTAAATTGCTTTAAAAAAATATTTTTTTCCATTAGTTGTTTTTATAATTCGCACAACTTACATATTTACCTGTTTTTTATCAGTGGTAACAAGATAATATAGTTATTTTTAAAGAATCGACAAAATTAAAGGTACTTTAGAAGCAGAAAATTTAAAATATCGGCATTTAAGCCCTGTCAGACTATTTTAATCAGAATGAAATTTACATGATGTTAAATCTTATAAATTTTACATTGATACAGCGGGTTTAATCAAAATCGTCGGAACCGTTTTCGAGAAAATCGAGAGAAGGTGCAAAACGCATGGTATAAAGTGGCTCCTCTGGTGAATGAACATTTTGATGAAAAGGGTTTTATAACGTCTCGGGCGTATATTTGTCTTAAATATGAAATTTCAGTTTCATAGGACTTACCGTTTCCGCCCGGGAGTTACCACACACACACACACACACACACACACACACACACACACACACACACACACACACGCAGACCTTTTTGCGGGACTTGGTTATTTGGACTCAGGGGACCCTAAATTGTGTATTTCCGTTGAAAATTGGAATTCGAAAATTTTCAGGATCGCAATACTTTCCCTTACTATATATAGAAAGTAAAGGTAAAATGCTAGAGTTACATTCCATTATTAATTATGAAGTATGAGATACAGAAGTATTGTGGAGTGCATCCACCCAGAGCGAAGCATTATATTGCCAATGACCTCTCTGAGTCAGCCAGCTTGTGGTTTTTATTATCTCCACTATGGCGGTCGTGTCTCGGCGCTGTACTTGTAACACTTACTACAATATAATTACAAACGGTCAATGCTAAATATAATTGTTTCTTTTGCAATTACTTTATATTTTATTTTTATACAAAAATGTATTCTGCCCAATATGAAATCTGGTGCGGGCAACACACGACTTAAACTCGGTTGTTAAAATCAGGTCATAAAATTTAAAATAAATGTTGCAAAACCCAATATGTGTCACATGAAATGTCCGTTTTCAAGGTAAATAATTTTTATTAAAAATTCTATATGAAAACAAGACAATTTTATTAGAAGTATTTACCTTCTTTTTCTTTTATCCCCGAACTGAAAAAACTCTGAGCTTTGAAGTGAAACAAAATCTGAAAACGCACTTTTCACTTGATCATCATTTTCAAAAAGTTTTCCTTTGACGAAGTTGTCTAAATTCCTGAACAGGTGGTAATCTGTTGGAGACAAGTCGGGAGAATATGGTGGGTGCGGAAGAACTTCGTAGCCAAGTTCTTTCAATTTTTGCACGGTATGTTTTGAAACATGGGGTCTTGCTGCCGCTCAGTGAGATCATGAGGTACCCATGTATCGAGCTTTTTTACTTTCCCAATACACTTTAAATGTCTGGAAACGGTAGATGCACTTGCATTTAGTTGTGCTGAGAGTCCTTTAACTGTTTGGTAGGGGTTTCCTTCTACTGTATGTTTGAGGACATCGTTGTCTATGGTGGGTGCGGAAGAACTTCCGGATTGTTGATACATGGTGTTTTGATACATAAGACCGCTCTGTCTTAGATCGCTGTCATTATACACCTCAAACATAAAAACAGAATCAAAGCACCTGCGAATTAGAAAGTAAAACTTTCATTTGCTTTAAAAAAAACATTACTAATCTTCTCTAGGAGCGGAATGTAAATTAGAAAGGCCATGTTTATCTATACACCTTCTTAATTCACTTTCAGATTCTATATTTATCAGAATATATATATATATATATATATATATATATATATATATATATATAATTTAAAGTTCATTTATAACGCTACTGGTTTTATTTTATTTTTTAAATTTCCGCCTCAAAAAAAAAAAAAAAAATTATCAGATTTTTTCAAATAATATTTAGTTCTTTTCCTCATTCTAATAATCAACACACGACTTTCACTTACCTCCATTTTTAAAATCAATGGAAGAATTTTCAAATACGTTTTACTATTTTACGTAGAATAGGAGTCCCGAGCCTGTGCGATGTCAGGTACTCGTTAAAGATCCTTATCCTAATAAAACCTGGATAGACAAAATTTAGGACTCCCACTGTAGCATCGTCCGATTAGCCATAGTAGCATAAAGTGACGTTAAATAAAGAAACAAATACAGAAGTACTTATCTTTTGTTCTTTATAAGTTTAACAATCCCTCCGAGTTATGAGTCCAACAAAAGTCATTAACTGTTCTCATTGCCTTCAACCAGTCGTAAAAATACTAAACAAGCAACTACAGATCAGTCATTTATTACTTTTTAATGACCCTTTAAAGTTTATGCGCCACTTTTTTTTTTTTTTTTTTATTATTATTATCGAACGTTACACACGTTTTATGAGTTCAAATGGTCGAGTAACAGCAAAAGATTGCTGTAAGTGGTCTAACGCGAAACGAAAATTGTACAAAACTGCAAATTTCTTATTTAAGAGTATGCCTGGGATATTACAACAACATTTACTCAGATTTATATCAAATTTGTGAAAAACTAAAGAAAAAATCCACACAACTTTCACTTACCTTCGTTTTTAAAATCGATTAAAGAAATTCCAAATACAGTAAGAGATAAAAACACGTGAAACTATTAAATAATTAATTAAATTGAATTTATATAGAAACATGTGTTTTATTAAAAAATCTATTATATTATTATCTAAAATAATTAGTTCTATCTGCTTTTCATGACTCTTTATTAACTTTTACAGGGTCTTGTGTATTAAATTGCATTTCTTTTCTAAAATCTTTAGCATTCTAACGGTATATTATAAGTGTATATTACTGTTGCTATGTACAAATTCAAAAAATTGCATTAAAAAAATATTGTTTTCAGTTTTCTCCTTTAGTTGCTTACTAAC
Source organism: Piezodorus guildinii (assembly GCA_023052935.1). Taxonomy (NCBI): domain Eukaryota; kingdom Metazoa; phylum Arthropoda; class Insecta; order Hemiptera; family Pentatomidae; genus Piezodorus; species Piezodorus guildinii. The sequence continues at coordinate 146,869,584 of CM041296.1, read as the reverse complement.
TATCAATGCTAACTAGATAATATGGTTATTTTTATAAAATATACAAAATAAAAGGTACTTTAGAATAAGAAAATTTAAAGTATCGGCATTTAAGCCCTGCTAGACTATTTTTATCAGAATAAAGCCTACATGATATTAAAGCCCATTAAATTGTACATCGATATAACGAGTTTAATCAAAATCGTCGGAACCGTTTCGAAAAAAGGTGCAAAATAAACGGTATAAAGTGGCTCTTCTGGTACGCTCATTTTGATGGAAAAGGTTTTGTAACGTCTCAGGCGTATATTTGTCTTAAATATGAAATTTCAGTTTCATAGGACTTACCGTTTCCGCCCGGAGTTACGACACACACAAATTAACAGACGACTAATATTATTAACGTTTATAATAAAACTTTATGTCTTATCTAACGTATTTTTGTAGCTTAAACAATTGTCAATTATTAACTCATAAGAAAGGTCCCCTAACCATCCCTTTTCTCAGGGTCAGGTCACATTCTAGAGTCATAAAGTTACCGCTGAATTGTCACAGAAGTGACAGAACTTGGATGTTTATGTTTCCGGTCCTATTCATGCTGTCCACTTGCATTTTAGTTTCGATCTAGATCAGAGAGCCCCTGGCCACCACATGTTAGACCACACCGAAGTATTAGCTCCCCTCCTTCCTTCAAAATCCTATTTATACCCAAAGTAAATCCACACAAATTCATTCCCTCATTCCCTCTTAGTGAGTCTCAAGGTAGACTTCACACATGTAATATTTGAAGAAGAATAAAGACTATTTCTAAGCATACACTGTTGTGAGTTCGTTAATTGGCGCCCGAAATAGGAACAGCAAGCATAGAAGACTCACTATTCCTAGGTATCTTCTCATCTTCGCTGTTTTGAACCGAACGACACTGAAGAACTTAGACTGGCAACCCCACTCATCCGAGGTATTTGTCTTTCTTCGACGTTGGCCTACTGATCCCAGATACCATAATAGTCTTCAGCAACCAGCTTAAGAAGTCACTCATCCGAGGTATTCTAAAACTGGTGTCTACCCTCTTGGTCCACTGATTACCAGGTGCTGAGCGAGGAAGACAGCGAACAACTCAGTAAGCTTAGAATTAGATCTTATTTTATATTTATGTATTTGTATAATTTCTATTAAATTAATTTTAAAATTTCCATCATTATGGAATCATTTTTATTAGAAAAAGAACTATGCAATAATATCCCATTTTTCAATGGTGAATTAAGTAAAGTAGGGAAATTCATAAACAGCATAGTTCAATTAAAAAATAAATATTGTTTACAAAACAATGTTTATAAGGAATTCAATGAAAAAATAATATTAAATAAAACATTAGCTCGTCTAAAAGAGGGAGCAAAATATATAAAATTAATTTATTATTATCGGACTATCGATGAGTTATTAGATTGTCTAAAAGAATTATATAGTCATAATAAGTCAATTGAACAATTGACTATAGATTTATATAATACAAAAATAATAGAATCGGAACACCCGTCGGATTTTATTAAAAGATTAGAAAAAATAAAAAATATAATTATTCTTCGTTACCACATAGATAAAATTCACAACAAAGAAATGTGGATCGCCACATTAGAGTGCCGAACTCTTTATCATTTTTATGCAAGCATGCCCTTAAATGTAAGGATTAACTTAATGGGTAAATCTGAGAAATTAAACAGCATAGATGATTTAAAATTTTTGTTGCAAAATGAAAATCAACTTCTGTTTGAAAACTCAGTTTCATTAGGATCCATTCATAGAGATAACAATGGGATAAATCAAAATTATATTTATAAAAATAACAATTCAAATTTTAAAAAGCCTACCGATTTTCGAAACCAATATCATCAACAAAATAATTATAAAATCCCAGATCATATAGAATATTTTCTTAAAAAACAAGAAAATATTCTTTACGAAAAATCCTCCCGCATTCAAAGCAATTACCAGAAACTAAAAATAGATAATCCGCAACCAAAAATTTCAAATTTCAATACGGTATCCAAATGCCACCAACCCACATTAAAAACAAAGTCTTCTAACGAAGAAGATCCAAAAGATAGGAGAATTCGAGAATTAGAAAAACTAATTCAAGAATTGTCCGAATCTAAAAACTTGTTAGAGCTCGATCCAGATAATAATGAAATAGAATACAGCAGATTTTTTAACCCCGATAATCCTAACGGCGATAAGAAATTGCTTAATAACGAAAGTATTGAAATGAAATCTAATGATATTAATATTAAAATTGATAATCATGAAGATAGACTAGTAAAAGAAATTTCCATAAATATTAAACATGGGTTGGAAAATGAAAAATGTGTTAAAAACGATAACGGAGTAAATTATAAAAAAATAACTGAGGATATTAGATCAACAAATATTGATGTAGAAGATTTTTTGGAAGACGTTTTCTTTTACACTGATATTAATAATGAGTCGATCACTGAAAACAATATCGATGTATTAAATGTTTCTAGGAAGTCACTGCTCCAAGTTAAACATTTAAAAATACTAAATAAAGAACTTTCGGAAAATAATACATTGAGTATTATAAACTGTAGCACAGAAATTAAAAATAAAGGATCAAATATAAACAATTTAACAATTATGAAATATAATGAAATCACTTTAAAAAAACAAAATAAAATAAAAAAATTAAAAAGAAATTAGAGATAATAGCGCATTCCTTAGCAGAAATTAGGAATGTTTCAAAGGAAAAAGTTGTCTCGGTAGGAGATGTTGTTAAAAAACTAAAAATAGAAATAAAAAATAACATTCGAAAAATTCATAAATTGCCAGGCGGTAAGAAAACAATCCACTTATGGATGTTAAGGCCGGATAGCACTTCAAAAAAAAAAAAAAAAAAAAAACGGACGCGACCAGGACTTTAAACCCAATAGTAAAATTCAGGAAAAAAATAAAGAAGTAAAAGAAAAAAAAAAAAAAGTAAAAATAAATAATTAAAAATAAATAAAATTAACGAAGTAAACAAATAAATAAGAAAGTAAAAATAAATGAGAAAAAATTAAACAAAAAAAATAAATAAGTAAAAAATTTATAAATAAGTAATAATAAATAAGCAAACATTAAATTACAAAAATAATGAGTAAAAATAAATAAGTAAAAAATTTATAAATAAGTAATAATAAATAAGCAAACATTAAATTACAAAAATAATGAGTAAAAATAAATAAATAAGAAAAAATTAAATAAGAAAAAATATATAATTAAATAAGTAAAAATAAAGAAATAGGTAAAAATTAATAAATAAGTAAAAATAAATAAATGACTAAACAAAAATAAATAAGTAGTAAAAATAAATAAGTAAAAATAAATAAAAAAAAAAAGAAAAAAAAAAGGTAAAAATAAATAAGTGAATAAACAAATAAGTAAGTAATTAAAAAAAAAAAAAATTAATAAATTTTAATTTCTTGAGAAGAATTTATAATTATACACGTATGTTTTGCGATTTTCAATTTAACAGTTGACCCATAACATAAAAATCTTCCTCAAATGGTTTTAATTTAAATATTAAAAAAATTAAATATACTATTTTAAATTTATGAAAATTGTGATTATTATGTTAGTATAATTGCTAGTATACGATACATGATAATGACTTTTGCTCTTAATTGAATTGTTATATTAAAATTGTCATATTAAATTTTAACCAAACAAATATTTAATTGAATTCGTTAAAATGAAATTTTTAAACTTTTAGATAAACTAATTAAATGAAAAAAAATATTTATAATCGAAATAGAAAAAATTTATCTTTGAATATTTAACGATTAAATGATAACATAGTTTAAAATTTCTGAATTACCTCATAGTGTGTCACTAGAAAACCGGCAAAAACGGATATTGAATGAGTTGTAAGAAAAATATATATGTTTAAAATTATATTTATAGCTCAAAATTAAATGTAAGGATATAAACAAAAACATTTCCGAATTTCCAATATTCATGTTATTAGTACGTATTTTGATGAGTTAATTACATATTTTCGTTAAATAATCGTAATGATTATATTTGAAGAAAACATGAAATAAGTAGTACGAAATTGAATATAATTGACGAAATAATAATAATAAATAAATCCACTCTTACTTCATATATAGCAAGGAAAAAAAAAAATATAAAAATAAATAAAATGATTTTAAAGAAAGAAATAATTATGGTATAAACCACATTACTTTACAATAGTATAATATTGTAATTTATTTGTATGTTTATAATATAACTTATAATAATGTTTTAAGAGTTAGATTGAAATTATAATAAATAAATTAAAAAGGGAATGTAAAGAATTAGTATAGAAAATATTTTAAAGGCAAAATATATATAAAATAGAGAAACGAGAGCAAAAGGATTAATTATTTAACAATTCATGCCAATTGTAATTTGTATAGGTAAAATAAACAAATAAATAAATAAATAAATAAAATAAAAATATATATCTATATAATAATAATAATAAAAATAAATAATAAAATAAATGAATAAAATAACAATAATTAAAGAAATAAAAATCATTGTCTATCAATGAGTGATTTAACAATTATATAAGTAAATATATATAACGAAAAAAAAAAAATTTTTTTCACAAAAATAAATAAAATTATTATAATTAGAGGAACAAAAAAAAAAGAAAAATAATTTTCAATCAATCAATCAGAATTGTAATGATTTATTTTACAAAAAATTATTTATATTTATTAATTACGAGCAAATAACAATCGAAATGCAAATTTATAAAATTGTCTTATTCAGCAATCAATTGCATTATATTAAAAATAAAAAATAAAGAAATATTAATAAGGATTAAAATCCAATCTTAGAAGAAATGAACAAATTACTTATTAAAGGTACTTTGATAAATAAATAAAAAATAAATAAAGTTTTATACAAAACAGTAACAAAAAAAAATAAATAAATAAAATATGAGTTTTAACTTTAATTTAACGTAAATAAAAAATAAAAAAAATATATATAAATATAGATAAAATAAAATGTTATATTATATTATTTCCCAATTAATGAAAACAATGCTATAATAATACGCTATAACATATAAGAAGAAAAAATCTAAATAAAAAAAAATCGTAGGTTTGTAGTTGTGGTTTCGTTTAACAAACAACTAATATTGATTGTCATTATTGTCTATTTAACTGGATAAAGCCGTAATAAAAGTAGGTGAAATAAAATGGCAATTACATTGTGGAAATGAAATATAAAGTATAACAAAGTTTTAGTTACATTCTTGTAGTATAGTTAAAGACAGAAAACTTACTTATTATAATTATTGTCCTCAAAATGGGACATGACTATTTAAAAAAAAAACAAAAAAAAACAACAATAATAATATTTTATATTTAAAGTAATGTAAGAATAAATAGAAATAATAAATATTGTATAAATAAAATATAAGAATTATGAAGGAAACTAGAAAAGTGAAAAATATGGTTATATAAAATTCAATAAAATAAAATGTATAAATATCAAAGGTATCAATCAAAGCAATATTTAAGGATAGATTAGTAAATGTAAAAATTAAAAGTATGATAAAATATAAATTAATAAGCAGTTAGCCGAATTGGCAAAATGTAAAATCAATGTTCATAATAAGATAAATTGTGTTCATGTGTTCTTGATGCTGTGTTCATTTTCGCTAAATGATTTTGTAACTTATTGGTAATGATATTGTATGTTAGTATTCTATCATATTGATTATTATTGTCATAACACGATGTTATTTAACCATATTGACTATCATAAGTATTGTATGTAATTTAACGATATCGATAATTAGTAAACAATCATTAACTATTAAATAAATTAAGAAAAATCACAACAACAAACAAACAATGTTCAATATTTAGGTAATTATTTAATGATTATTATGTTATTATTAATCTTGATATTGGTTATAATCAATATTATATGTTACTATTTAACAGTATCGATGACTAATAAGAAGTAGTTGCTTAACTATTATTATTTTTATTTTATTAATATAAGTTATTATTTTTACAATATGAGTTATAATTTAACAATATTGATTGTTAGTAAACAGTAGCAAATAATTAAATATTTAAAATATACATATATATCTAAAATAATGTTTAGTATTTATGTAATTATTTTCAATCTTGATTATTATGTTTTACTACCCCATATATTGATTATCATGAATATTGTATGTTATTATTCAACAGTATTGATTAATAAGAAGAAGTTATTACTTAACTATACAAATTATTATTAAACAATATTGATAACAATAACTATTTTATACTATCTAACAATATTAAATATCATTACTATTGTATGCTATTATTTCTAAATATTGATATCAATTTAATATTATGATTTTAATTTAATAATAATTTAAGTAAAATTGGAAAAATAGGTTTACTTATATTTATAAGTGAAGAAATGGCGTTTAATTTTGTATAAATAACTAATATTAATTTTATAAGAGAATCAAGAAATGAAATATAATAAAAACTTATGTTAGATAAGGATTTAGAAGTATAATTTAACGAATATTTGTTTGTCAAGACAAGTCCCCGTCAAATATACTATGTAAATAGGTTTAGTAACTAGAATACTGCTTTTGTATTATTATGTCTTATCTTATTGTATGTATACATCCATTTTATTTGTTTACACATTTTGTAATTAATATCTGAATATATGTTAGCTATATTTAAGCAGAAAAAAAACACAAAACAACTACAATATTACAAAAACAAAGGAAAAATGTATATATGTATTACATGAAATTGTTAATTCTCATTAACGAATGGACTTATGATTTTAATAAGCTTAGATAAGTGAATTCAAATATGTAAATGGATTAATGTATCTAAATATCTCATGTAAACTAAATTTAAGAAATTCTATTTCATAAGATACACAGAAACAAATGTAAAATCCTAAATCCTATGACCAATACCCTTCTTTTTCCTTCCTTGACAAAATGGAAAAACTTAGAGCCCCCCCAAATTGATGCGAAGAAAATTTTATGTAAACCTGATCTCAAATTATAAGCTCGGAGGCCCTCGCTTTTTTAGGAAAGGAGGAATTAACAGACGACTAATATTATTAACGTTTATGATAAAACTTTATGTCTTATCTAACGTATTTTTGTAGCTTAAACAATTGTCAATTATTAACTCATAAGAAAGGTCCCCTAACCATCCCTTTTCTCAGGGTCAGGTCACATTCTAGAGTCATAAAGTTACCGCTGAATTGTCACAGAAGTGACAGAACTTGGATGTTTATGTTTCCGGTCCTATTCATGCTGTCCACTTGCATTTTAGTTTCGATCTAGATCAGAGAGCCCCTGGCCACCACATGTTAGACCACACCGAAGTATTAGCTCCCCTCCTTCCTTCAAAATCCTATTTATACCCAAAGTAAATCCACACAAATTCATTCCCTCATTCCCTCTTAGTGAGTCTCAAGGTAGACTTCACACATGTAATATTTGAAGAAGAATAAAGACTATTTCTAAGCATACACTGTTGTGAGTTCGTTAATTCACACACAGACCTTTTTGCGGGACTTGGTTATTTGGACTCAGGAGACCCTAAAATGTGTATTTCCGTTGAAAACTGGAATTCGAAAATTTTCACGATCGCAATACTTTCCCTTACTATATATAGTAAGTGAAAGTAATAATAATCATTGAAATTGGTTCAGAACTAGGAGAGATATAGCGCTCTGAAATTAGGGATGGTGATAGGTCATTTTCCTTTGGATTATTTATTGCTTTTCATTTTAGTTAATTGCCTACAAAAAGCTATATAAACATTTATATCTTAATACAGTTATTTGAAAAATAAACCCTTTTATAATAATTAGCAGATTTTTTTCATTCGAACCAATTAAGTTCATAAACATAGGTCCGTCATAAACATAGAGCATTAGTGTGTGAGGGCAGACAACATCTATTTTCCCTTTCTCCACTCTGTAGCAACTATACCGCAGAACTAGTTGGAATTTATAAAAGTTTAAATGTTATTTACCCTACTAAGACAAACAGGATTATTTGCACAGACTCCTTATCGGCCCTGCTCAGCTTGAAGCGCCTTTTCTCTACCGACTCTCTTATTCAAAATATTCTATTACCATTGCAGTCCACAATAGTTTCCAATAATTCAGTTTTTTCGTCTGGGTACCGAGCCGCTGCGGTATAGTTGGCAATGAACTCACAGATCGTGCAGCCAAAGAAGCAATAACAGATGGCATTCCCTTTTTTTGGGTGCCTGTAGGCGACTATGTTTCTATCATCAAGCAGTGGATTCGGTCGAAGTGGGGCAAGATTTGTCATGACACTACTGACAACCAATTAAGGGAAATAAGAAGGGACATCTCCCATTGGCATTCGTCCCTACGACAAAAGCGAAGGCGCGCCTGCGTATTGGACCCACCCGACTAACTCACGGACATCTCATGGCACGGGAACCTCCTACGGACTGCCCAACATGCGGTTGCCCGATTACTGTGAAACACGTTTTGACAGAGTGTAGGGCTTATGATACTCACAGAGCACATATTGCAATTTACACTGACTTACCAACCGTTTTACAAGACAACATACAGACAAGTGCAAAACTTTTTGACTTCCTACGACAGACCGACTTGTACAATAGACTATAATATTTAATCCGTTTATAAAAAGTGATTTCGAAAATGACCCGAGTGGTGTTCACGCCTACAAAAAAAAAAAAAAAAAAAAAAAAAAAAAAAAGTATTCTTTACCAAGTTGATTTAAACAATGGGCTGTGCTCAACAGATATTTTTTCCTCCTCTTTATATTGTGTTTTCTTCATTTCTTTGCATATGAAGATGTTTTCATATTTGTTTCCTCATCGATAAAGGCCGCCAAAGGATTGGCCGTACTCGTAGGATTGTGTAATCTGTTATCTGAGTTGGCGATACTCCAAATTAAGTAACAGTAGTAAGGACTGAAGCTGATACGTGGCTATCTCTAGCAGATTGCTCAACACGTAGATATAGCTTCGTCTCCACGTGCTCCATGTTCGTAGTGTAATGTTGGCGGGTAGGATGTACCATGACGTAGATGGGAGTATCATCAGTCGGGAGAGAAGGCGGGACCAGCTGTAAGAGCCGCTACTTTTCTAAGGCAGCGGTGACTCCGAAACTGTATTAATTAATAAATAAATTTTCGGTTCTCATTTTATAAAACTATTGTATTTCTTTTCGTAAGGCATCATGTTTATCAATTCTTCATTGAGATCAAGTGGCATAAAGGGGAATAAAGTATTTAACTTATAATACACATTCATTTATATAAAAAATCTGGTGCGGGCAACACACGACTTTCACTTACCTCCATTTTTAAAATCAATGAAAGAATTTTCAAATAGAGTTAGAGTTAAAAATACGTAAACTATTAAGAAATTAATCAAATTGAATTTATATAGAAACATGTGTTTTATTAAAAAATCTATTATATTATTATCTTAAATAATCAGTTAGTTTTATCTTCTTTTCATCACTCTCTATTAACTTTTAAAAGCTTGTGTATGAGATAATATTTTTTCTAAAATCTTTAGCTTTCCAACGGTATATCATACATGTATATAACTTCTCTTATTTTCAAAAACGAAAAATTGCATTAAACAAATATTTTTTCTGTTTTCTCCTTTAGGTATCGAATTTATTCAATTTATATATTTACCTGTTTTTCATCAGCGTTAACAAGATAATCTAGTTATTATTATTGAATCTACAAAATTAAAGGTACTTTAGGGGAAGAAAATTTAAAATATCGGCATTTAAGCCCTGTCAGCCGCCCGGGAGTTACCACACATACCCTAAAACGTGTATTTCCGTTGAAAAAACTGGAATTCGAAAATTTTCACGATCGCAATACTTCCCCTTACTATATATAGTGAGTGAAAGTAAAAAGTACATTATTACATATTATTATAGATATATAGTACAGCGAGTCATTGTTAATTATCGAGAATACTGAGGCTTGTTCAGATTTACCACATAATATAACATGAAAAAGGTACCTTCGGACGTAATTCGGAAAAAAATTATCAGTGTTTTTAACCAAAAAGCCGGGAGTAATTATAATGAAAAAATATAAAATAAGCCATAAATACGCTCCTAAACTCGGTTATTTTTGAAAAATAAAGAAAAATATGTGAAGAGTTTTAGAATCACTAAAGCATCACAAAAATAAATTATATAATTAGAACCCCGTCACATGTGTTGGGAAAATGTCCACATAACATGCTTCTCGTTACCCGCCGGCACAACCGCATAAAGAAAGAAATAGCAGAACTTTTGGAGGTGAAAAAGTATAAATGTTTTCAGGAAGTTTTTTGCCTTGATACAGATGGGTCGACAAGATTTGTGGATATCTTGGCATTTGATGCCACAAAAAATGAAGCACTGATAGTGGACCCCACTATCAGATATGAAACAAATGACCAGGAACAAGGCAAGAGGAGAAAGAGAACATTTATACAAAATGTATTCCATACCTGAGGGAAAAATTTCGTGAGGGGATTCGGCGAAAGGGAATTTAAAGTCGTGGGACTTTGGTTCGGAAGCAGGGGGACCATCTTAGTAGCCACTGGATTATTTTTAGAGAACTATGGACTCGGAAGAAATGAGATGCAAAACATGGCGGAGACCATAATCTTGGACTCACTGGGAATCCTGCATCACCATATATATTGAGGCTGGTCTGGATTTTCATATGTCCATGATCGATTTCAAAATTAGTAAAATATATGTATTTCCTATTTGGCAGAATCTCTCTCTATTTTTTTTTCTTTAAGATTGTCTTCGGGATTGATGCGGTATGCTGTGTACTGATAGCAACTCAGCGAAGTTGAGCAGCAGATCCAAATTGAAATTTCCTCCTCCTGGTGACTATATTTCTGCAAATTGTAAAAAGAAAGATTAAAATTAGTTTAGAACCAGCAGAGATATACGTTTGAACCCACGACCTTCAGTATATAAGGCGGTTATGCTAGCCACTACACCACAATGACCCCCAAAGCGGAGAGTGGGTAACTCGCTACCCTCTAACCTCCTAGCCAACCGCTTTCAGTATCAAGAAGGCAATGCCGCCTGGCCGCCTCGCCTTCACGTGAATATTTAAACAGTTTCATGATAGCCGATACTAAGCAATCGATAAGCGCTCAAATCCCAGCCATCAGATCAAACAGTGCTCTTTACTAAGTGGTTCGCATGTATATCACTAACTGATATATCAGGTGTATTATGTGCAAAAGTTATTCACTGCATGTACATTTATCAATTATATATTTTTACTTTCACTTACCTATATATGAAATATATAGTAAGAAAAAGTATTACGATCGGGCATATTTTATAATTCCAGTTTTCGATGGAAATACACGTTTTAATGTCTCCTGATTATAAATGACCAAGTTTAGAGCAAAAACGAAAGTTCGTACGAAAATGTAATTTCATATTTAGACAACTATACGCCCGAGATGTTACAGCAACTTTTTCATCAAAATCAGCTAACCAGAAAAGCCACTTTATACTATGCATTTAGAAGCTTTTTACGATTTTCTCAAAAACCGCTCTAACGATTTTGATTAAACTCACTTTTATCAAAATCACTTTTACTTATTGTATTTATGTAATATACAGTTGTAAAATTCAATAAAACCCGAAGGTTCGATGCCGATACCACCCAAGCCCCCCAGATCAGCCTTAACGCAATCCTCCCATCGACGCTTAGGCCTACCTTTCGGACGTCTACCAGTCGGTTCAGCGAATTCCAACTTTCTCGGAATCCGTTCTTCACTGAGCCCAACAACTTTACGCGCCCCTTTGAGTCTCCGCGATGCTATCAACTCAATTATATTCACAGGGTACAAACTCCGCAATTCCGCGTTGTGCAACCTTCTAAACTCCCCAGGGGCCTCATCTCTCTTCGGACCAAATATTTTAAGCAGTACCTTATTTTCGAATACCTTAAGCCGTTGTTCATCCTTCAAAGTATGCGGCCACGTTTCACATCCGTAAAGAACCATCGGAAGAATAATAGTTTTATAAATTCTAACCTTTATGTTTTTAGACAGAAGCCGCGAACTAAGTAATTTAGCAACTGAATAATAACACGTATTTCCCACCTTCAACCGGGACTTTATTTCTTCCTGGATTAGAAGAAAATTAGAGATCTAACAATAGAGACGTGGAACGTTAGAAGTTTAAATACAGCAGGTTTTTTTTAAAATTATTATTATTACATTAATCAAACAAGCGATAGAAACCTATTACTTAGCGAAACAGCTCGACTCGATTACTCGAGAAACTATATATGATGATTAATCGTACTCAAAATACTTGAGTACACAGTACACGATTGATACTCAAAATCTTTAAATCTTGAAAGGAAGGAAGCAAACCAATTAAAACCGTACACAAGAGAACCATTAAGCTTGAGTACTCTCATAAGTAAGAAAATAATTATTTATGCTTCTTGAATTCCTAATCGTGAATAAATCTATTTTATTGGATATAATTGTTAATAGTTGGCCGTTGAGAATTACTAGGAGGAATTAGTCCGGGTTCCAGTCGATGAATGAAACAATTAGGTAGTCTCAACCGATTTTCTCTAAAACGGTTCCGACGATTTTGATTAAACTCGCCATATCGGTGTATAATTTAATGGGCTTTAATATAATTTAGGTTTCATTAGGATTAAAATGGTCGAACAGGGCTTAAATGCCGATATTTAAATTTTCTTTCTCTAAAATACCTTTAATTTTGTTGATTCTTTAAAAATAACTATATTATCTTGTTACCACTGATGAAAAACAGGTAAATAAATGAATTAAATGAATTCGATGCCCACTAAAGGAGAAAACAGAAAAAATATTTTGTTTGTGCAATTTTTCGTTTTTTAACATAAGAACAGTAATATAAACGTATGATACACCGTTGGAAAGCTAAAGATTTTAGAAAAAATATTATCTTATAAAAACGGAGGTAAGTGAAAGTCGTGTGTTGCTCGCACCAGATTTTTAAAATCAATGAAAGAATTTTCAAATACAGTTAGAGATAAAAATACGTGAAACTATTAAAAAATTAATTAAATTGAATTTCTATAGAAACATGTGTTTCATTAAAAAATCTATTATATTATTATCTAAAACCATTACTTAGTTTTGTCGGCTTTTAATCACTCTCTATTAACTTTTAAAAGCTTGTGTATGAGATTATATTTTTTCTAAATTCTTTAGCTTTTCAACGGTATGTCATACATGTATATTACTGCTCTTATGTTCAACAACGAAAAATTGCATTAAACAAATATTTTTTCAGTTTTCTGTTATTTTTTAGTTGTTTTTCAAATTCGTACTACTTACATATTTAGCTGTTATTTATCAATGCTAACAAGATAATATGGTTATTTTTATAGAATCTAAACATTAAGGTACTTTAAAGGAAGACAATTTAAAATATCGGCATTTAAGCCCTGTCAGACCATTTTAATCAGAAAAAAACCTACATGATATTAAAGCCCATTAAATTTTACATCGATATAGCGAGTTTAATCAAAATCGTCGAAACCGTTTTCGAGAAAATCGAAAAAAGGTGCGAAATGCATGGCATAAAGTACCTCTTCTAGTAAGCTCATTTTGATGAAAAACGTTTTGTCACTTCTCGAGCGTATATTTGTCTTAAATATGAAATTTCAGTTTCATAGGACTTACCGTTTAACCGGAGGAATCACCACACACACACAGACCTTTTTGCGGGACTTGGTTATTTGGACTCAGAGGACCCTAAAACGTGCATTTCCGTTGAAAACTGGAATTCGAAAATTTTCACGATCGCAATATTTCCTCTTACTATATATAGTAAGTGAAAGTAAAAATGGAGGTAAGTGAAAGTCGTGTGTTGCCCGCACCAGATTTTTGTGTTTTAGAACATGAAGACAGTAACACAGATGTATAATATACCGTTTCATGATTTCGTTGTGATTTAAATTTTTCAACGGAAAAAATAATGAAATAAAAAAAAAAAAATAATAACGTTTCTTAGTTCTTGGTTAGTATTTTGAACTACTACCAAAATAAAATTATTAATTATGCCTAATTTTAAGCATTTTGCTAGCAGAATCAATTAACATTGTGAGATTTTATATATAGTGGAACAATTTCCACAGAAAACGGTGGAGACTCAAATTAACAGTGGTCATAGTTTTGAAAATTAGTATTATAATTAATTTTACCAGAGAACTCAAACTTCTTCTTTTGTTTTTTTCATTTATTTGAATGTGATTTTTTTTTTATTTTCAATGTATAATTTTTTTTTTGTTGTGTAATCAGCTTTTTTTTTAAAACGTGCGGTAATGCTAGATTTTTGAAAAAAAATTCTTATCAAGCGATGCAATTTCTATGACCACCTCGGTATATATACGAGGCGTGTTTAAGAGTATAAATACGAGGCATGTTTTTTTTAGTAAGTACCGTTTTGGAATTAAAAAAGACGAGCAAAGATATCGCAATAATTTTATTTTTACGTGAAAGCCTGTACCTTAATCTACTTTTCTACACAATTTCCATGAATTTTGAGGCATTTGTCATAACGCGGCACCAGTTTTTGAATACCCTCCTCAAAAGATTCTGCCGTCTGACTTTTTAAGCACTGCATCACAAATGTTTTGACTTCATATTTGGACTGAAAGGTACAGGCTTTCATGTAAAAATAAAAATAAGAAATTATTCCGAAATCTTTGCACGTCTTTTTTTAATTCCAAAACGGTACTTACTAAAAAACATTCCTCATATATATATATATATATATATAATCATACCTCAGAGTATTTTAAAACGAAAACAGTGACAAGATATTAAAAGAATGACTGTTGTAGGTTTATCGCCCCTCCATTTCTCCTGACTCACCGATATGGCCCTTAGTGTCGGGACCGTAATCGTATTTTGAAGACGTTTGCTTATATTTTAGAATCACATAACCTTGCTGATTCATCCCATCGGGGAAATATCTGATGGCAGGTTCAACCTCTTCCTAAATATATCCAAGACCGATAGATTTAATATCAATCAGATGACAGTTTTACTTCTGATGTTGGTTTATTATCTTCAATATTCATTTTGTTATACGTTGCAGCGTTTTTTTTTTTATTTTAAACAGAATTTTCTGTAGCCTCAGAACATAACTATACATATGTTATTATGTGCAGGCTCAGAACGGAAAATTACATATAGGTAAACCTAAGACCATTGTAGTATCCAACCTATAAACATCAAACAGCAGAACATTTTTGATTAGATTGCCCACAATTCGAAGATTTGAGAACAAAAGCTTTCTATGCCCAATGTCGCGGATTCAAACCTGGCAGATGACCCTTGCATTTAGATCCATAACTTTAGAAAATTATAAGATGAGGAAGATGGTTCGGGGTGCGGTCATAAATTAAAACCACACAATTAAAAATAAGAGTTATTTTTATTATGTGCCGACGTTTCGGCCTACAATGTGGGCCTTCATCAGGGATGACGTGCAAGCGTTGCCTACGAAGTCTTCGTCGGCACATAATAAAAATAACTCTTATTTTTAATTGTGTGGTTTTAATTTATGACCGCACCCCCAACCATCTTCCTCATCTAATTTCTCTACGGTCAACAAAACTCCATCATTAAGAAAATTATAAGGTTTTTTCATCCTTAAAAGTTAGCGAGCACGTTTCACATCAGTAAAGAACCATTGGGAGAATATTGGTTATATAAAGTCTAACCTTTAAGTTTCTAGATAGAAGCCGCGAGCAAAGTAATTTCGCAACTGAATAATAATATACATTTCCCGCCTTTAATAGTGACTTTATTTCCTCCTGAATTTCGTTTTTCTTGTTATCATTGAACCTAAATACTTAAATTTTTCTCAATGTGTCCAAACGTATGTCCTGATATATTAATATCACCAAGATCGACACTGTTTCTGCTACTGATCGTATATTTCATCTAATTCGTATTTATTTCAAGCTCTGTTCTTTACCGGTTTTTATTAGCGCACTTGTATTTATTGTGTAGTTTCCGTGTCATCGCACAGCAGTACCAAATTATTGGCTTATCCCAGAACCAGAATTGTATCACCCATATTTAAACCTTTCTCGTTAATAATATCACGTCACCTTTTCTATTACGTATTCCATAAACAACCTAAATATTATAAATTATAATAAACCCACAGGCTCACTCTGTTTGACGACTCTCCAAACGGACGGAGTGGCCAAGTGCGTTGCCCAGCAACCAGATAACTAAATAATAATAATAATAATAGGCTTAGCGAACCCGAAGGTTCGATGCCGATACCACCAAATTCCGCCTAAACAGACTCGTCCAATGTCCACCATTCAAGCCCAAGCCCCCGAGATCAGCCTTAACGCAATCCTCCCATCTCCGCTTCGGCCTACCTTTCGGACGCCTACCCGTCGGATCAGCAAATACCAACTTTCTCGGAATTCGCTCGTCATCGAGCCCAACAACTTTACTCGCCCATTTGAGTCTCCGCGATGCAATCAGCTCAATTATATTCACAGGATGCAAGTTCCGCAATTCCGCGTTGTGCAACCTTCTAAACTCCCCAGTGGCCTCATCTCTCTTTGGACCAAATATTTTACGCAATACCTTATTTTCGAAAACCTTAAGCCGTTGTTCATCTTTCAAAGTAAGCGGCCACGTTTCACATCCGTAAAGAACCGTTGGAAGAATAATAGTTTTATAAATTCTAATCTTTAAGTTTTTAGATAGAAGCCGCGAACTAAGTAAACTAGCAACTGAATAATAACACGCATTCCCCACCTTTAACCGGGACTTTATTTCTTCCTGGATTTCATTTTTTCTGGTTATAATTTTTCCAAGACATAAATTACCGACCTCTTTAATATTATCCCTGATCCCTTTCCATAATTTGTTTACATCTTCGTGTTCGTCGTCTGAAGATTCCAAAGTGTCGAACCGATTTTTTACTTCTATCGCGAACTGTTTTCTAATTTCGAGGTTGTTCAATTTAACTAAATCAAAATTCTCGGGACGAATATAGTTCGGTGTTCTCTTTTTTGTATTTAGTTTTTGTCGAAGTTTCGCGATTACTAATTCATGATCAGAACCGCATTCTGCACCCCGATACGATCTCACGTTAATTATGCTACTTTGCCATCTGTTTTGTATTAAAACATGATCGATTTGATTCCGTGTTTGTCCGTCCGGCGATGTCCACGTATACTTATGAATATCCTTATGTTTAAATGTAGTACTTTTGATTACTAGGTTTTTCGAAATGGCAAAGTTTATTAGTCGGGTCCCATTATCATTACTATATTCGTGCAAACTTTCTTTACCTATTGTAGGATGATATACTTCTTCCCTTCCAACCTTTGCGTTCGCGTCGCCTAGTATTATCTTAATCCAGATAACTAAAAGTTTGGATAAAATAATTACAAGTTTGCGTCTCGTTACCGAGGAGCTTTTAACTGTTATTTAAATCTCCCTTCCTCACCCCAAAAAAAAAAAAAAAAAAAGAAAAAAAAAAGCGAGATAAGAGAGAACAAAAAAAAAAGGAAATTAACTTCAGTCTTTTACGGTTATCATAAAAGTTAAAAATTAATACCACAGATAGGTTGACATCCTCAATGAAAGTTTCTGGAAGGCGAAATAAACATTAAAAAAATATGCTACATCAGTTGTTTATATGACCATGCGACTTTTCTTTTTATGCAGATACGCATCTTAAAAAAGGTCAGATTTCTATTTTTTTTTTTTTTTTTTTTTTTTTTGACAAAAACTGGAGAAGCAAGTTAGCATGAATTGTGCGGTAAAAGTACGAAGATCCGATTCCGAAGTGGGAATGCTAAATGCCAAGCGCACTTTCTAAAGGTTCCTGTTTCTTATCCAGCGAGGGTCAGTATCCAATGAAAGTGTAACTCTGGAAATTTCACCGCCCCAGCAGATTGTTCCCATTTACATATTATACATTCGCAAGAGTATTAAAATTATATTTGAAATGTTACATGTTACATGTTACATGTTACGATGGTAAACTTAACATCATGAATAGATACTTGGTGGAAGTAAGTGTTTCCGTATTCTGCTTATAATTGATATCAAAAATGTACAGCCGTGATCATAGAAATTATGCTTTAATTTTTTATGGCAATGAATTTGGTCCAATCGAATATTTTGTTTTCTTCTACTTATTTATATCATATAAAAATAATAAAGTTAATTAGTTCTTAGTTCTTAGTAGTTTTAACTACTACCAGAATGAAAATTTTAATTAAGTCATATTTTAAGCATTTTGGTATCAAAAAGAATCTCCATTGTAAGATTACACGAAGTGGAACAATTTTCAAGGAAAACAGCGGTGACACAAATCAAAAGTGGTCATAGTTTTGAAAATTAATATTATAATTCATTTTACCTGAGAACTTAAACTTCTATCTTTTTTTTTTTTTTTTTAATGATTTTTATGTGCTTGTCTTTAATTTTAAATATATAATATTATTTTTTGTGTACTTTTTTTTTTTTTTTTTTGAGTAATGCAATTTCTATGACCAGTTCAGATGGAGGTCATAAAAGAATAGAAATAGGGCAATGCTTGAATCATTGCCAAATACATGAGGTATTTTTGGCCCAAGATCGCAGGTTCAAATCTGGCAGATGAACTTAGGATCTTTTTAAATGCGTAAAATGATGGTCACGAACCTGTGCGATGTAGATTCCTATCCTAACTTAACTTGGATAGGCAAAATTCAGGACTGTAGCATTGTCAAATTAGCCTCATCAGCATAAAAGTGACGTTAAATAAATAAACAAATAAACCAATAACTATAAATAAACATTATAAATTCCGCTCCAATATTAAAGCGTTATAGAAGTAATTTTATTTACAGAATTAAATTATTTTTCCTGATATCTCTGGTCCAGAATTTTCGGAGGGCCTGAATACGAATTTTGGTAAATGTGAACGAAACAACGATTCTCCGGAAATTCTTTATTTTTGACAGAAATGGAGGTAATTGTTCGAAATCACGCTACATGTCGTGTCATTTATTGTTGAGCCCTTGAACAAAGCATAATTGACATTAATATTTCTTTTGTTAACATAATGCGCTGCGTTTATAGATATTATTATGTTAAATACACCGTAATTCGTTTTCAGTACCTTTACAGATTATTCTAAATAGGCTGTGAATTTGTTAATTATCTTGTCAAGGTTTTAGTTTTAGAATCATTTTTACTTTCACTTACTATGTATAGTAAGGGAAAATATTGCGATCGTGAAAATTTTCGAATTCCAGTTTTACGAAAATACACATTCCCTGAGTCCAAATAACCAAGTCCCGCAAAAAGGTCTGTGTGTGCGTGTGGTAACTCCCTGGCGGAAACGATAAGTCCTATGAAACTGAAATTTCATATTTAAACAACTATACGCCCGAGACGTTACAAAACCTTATACATTAAAATGAGCTTACCAGAAGAGGCACTTTGTACCATGCATTTTGCACCTTTTTTCGATTTTCTCGAAAACGGTTCCGACGATTTTGATTAAAATCGCTATATCGATGTAAAATGTAATGGGCTTTAATATCATCTAGGTTTCATTTAGATAAAAATGATCTGACAGGGCTTAAATGCCAATATTTTAAAATAACTATATTATCTTGTTACCACTGATAAAAAACAGGTAAATATATAAATTGAATTAATTCGATACCCAACTAAAGGAGAAAACAGAAATCTGAAAAAATATTTTTTTAATGAATTTTTTTGTTTTTGAACATGAGAGCAGTAATATAGATACATGTATGATATACCGTTGGAAAGATAAAAATTTTAGAAAAAAAATTATCTTATACTCAAGCTTTTAAAAATTATTAGAGAGTGATGATAAGAAGATAAAACTAACTGGTTATTTTGGATAATAATATAATAGATTTTATAATAAAACACATGTTTCTATATAAATTCAATTTAAATATTTCTTTAATAGTTTCTCGTATTTTTATCTCTAACTGTATTAGAAAATCTTTTTATTGATTTTATAAATGGAGGTAAGTGAAAGTCGTGTGTTGCCCGCACCGGATTTTTTCAATCCAAATTCAGCACATCACGATTGTTTCTGAAACTGAAATTTTAATATACTTGATAAATTTGTCTTTTGTACATTCATTGGAAACCCCCAAAAAAATAAAATATTTATTTTTAAGATAATTGTCTAGATTAAGTTAGTTCAAACCCTAAAGAAAATACTTTGAAAAAAATTAAGCGAGTGACTTTCACTTGATTGTTGAATGCTTATGTCTATTTTCAAAGATCCCTTTTCTTCTAAAGTTCAATGGCCATTTTGTAAAGCGTTATTAAGTTGGATCGGGTGAATGCATTTTTTTTTTATCTCGATCTCTCCTGAATAGGCACTTATCTTAATTAACGAAAGCAAAAATAAGAAGTCTTCGGCGAAGTTTTTAGGTCAAAGGAACGAAGTATAGTAAACAGAAAGGCAAGATTAAAAAATCTGGTGCGGGCGACACACGACTTTCACTTACCTCCATTTTTAAAATCAAAGAAAGAATTTTCAAAAACAGTTAGAGATAAAAAAAAAAAGTGAAACTATTAAGAAATTAATTAAATTGAATTTATATAGAAACATGAGTGTTATTAAAAAATCGATTATATTATTATCTAAAATAATCAGTTAGTTTTATGTTAATTTCATCACTCTCTATTCACTTTTAAAAGCTTGTGTATGAGATAATATTTTTTCTAAAATCTTTATTTTTCCAACCGTGTATCATACATGTATATTACTGTTCTTGTGTTAAAAATCGAAAAATTGCATTAAAAAATATGTTTTCTGTTTTCACCTTTAGTTGGGCATTGAATTCATTTATTTACCTGTTTTTCATCAGCGTTAACAAGATAATATAGTTATTTTTAAAGAATCAACAAAATTAAAGGTACTTTAGAGGAAGAAAATTTAAAATATCGGCATTTAAGCCCTGTCAGACCAATTTAATCAGAATAAAACCTACATGATATTAAAGCCCATTAAATTGTACATCGATATAGCGAGTTTAATCGAAATCGTCTGAACCGTTTTCGAGAAAATCGAAAAAAGGTGCAAAATACATGGTATAAAGTGCCTCTTCTGGTTGCTTATTTTGATGGAAAAGGTTTTGTCACGTCTCGGGCGTATAGTTGTCTTAAATATGAAATTTCAGTTGCATAGGACTTACCGATTCCGCCCGGGAGTTACCACACACACAGAGGACCCTAAAACGTGTATTTCCGTTGAAAACTGTAATTCAATAATTTTCACGATCGCAATACTTCCCCTCACTATATATAGTAAGTGAAAGTAAAAAAGAAAATATTAGAGCAGAACCCATGATTAATTAACATTGTAGTTTTTTTTTGGATTTACAACATTGAAGTTAACCGAACTGTTTCTAGGCCTAGAACTCTGCAAGGAAGTAAAGGTTGAGAGTTTGGTACCCACTTTATCGGGCCTGGATTAGGCCTTAGAGGGTCTCCTGGTTAGTTGGGTACAGGGAAGTTGGCAAGGAAACAAAAAGGCATATTTACAAGTCTGTATACCTCCCAACCCTCATGTATGGAAGCGAAAGCTGGATTATGCTGGACAAGCTGCTGGAAAGACCAGAAGGGACCGCGTCAGGTATGAACGCATTAGGGAACAGAATTTCCTATTAGGAGTACATTCAACGGATTGGAGAGAAGAGAGGAAAAACACTCCAAGAAATGAAGCGGCTTAGTAGAGACCGAGAGGCATGGCTACATCGGATAGAGGCTCCTCCCCGCTAGTTATGGCATGAAGAAGAAGAAGAAGGGTCTCATGGTTTAGGTTCGATTCACAGCTTGTGTAACAGAGTAAACAATCATCCTAACACACCCAGATTCGAAACTTGCATTACACCGCTTACTAATTCGTAATAAACGTAGGATGATAACAATATATTTTATTAAAATCTAAACACCAAAATATATTGGGTTGTGTCACATAAAATGTCCGTCACATAAAAGGTAAAGGATTTTTATTAAAAATACGATATGAAAACAAGACAATTTTATTCGAAGTATTTACCTTCTTTTTCTACACATTTTTCCCAACGTGACACCAACTTTTTTTATCCCCGAACTGAAAAACTCTGAGCTTTGAAGTGAAACAAAGTCTGAAAACGAACTTTTCACTTGATCATCATTTTCAAAAAGTTTTCCTTTGACGAAGTTGTCTAAATTCCTGAACAGGTGGTACTTGCATTTAGTTGTGCTGAGAGTCCTTTAAATGGTAGGGGTTTCCTTCTACTGTATGTTTGAGGACATCGTTGTCTATTACGGACGAAGGTCTTCCTCGGGGTAAGTTTTCCAAGTCGGTATCCTCAGCTGAAAACTTGGCAAACCAACGGCGAATGGTCCGTTCATTAACACTCCCTTCCCCAAACGCCTTGCAAATATTTCTAGCGGCCTCAGCTGCTGAATGGCCGAGTTTAAACTCGTACAAAAATATTACTCGAAAATCGCGTGTTTCCATGTTCATATTTGGAGGTATACTAAAAAGTGGGTAATTATTGGGAAGCTAATGTTTATAATAGAAAGGTAGAGGATTAGTAACTGTTTACTTTAAATATGTAAACATTCAGTAGAAAACAAGAGAGACCTGCAAAATCCTTAATGTATTTCAGAAACTATAAAAACGGACATTTCATGTGAAACAACCCAATATTAAGCATCATTTTACTTCACTTTATGCTACTGTTACTAATCGTGCAATGCTACAGTAGGATTTCTAAATTTTGCCTTTCCAGATCCATACATCTCTTATAGTTCCCTGTTCTTTCGGATTTTCCATTCACCCTCTTCCAATCCAGGTCCATAAATTTTAAGAAGAATTTTTCTTTCGAAGATTTTCAAAGCATTTATCAAGAGAGTGCAAAGAGTCCAAGCTAAATGTACATTATTAGTTTTAAAAAATAGAATAAATACCAAATGTACCATATACCAAACGGTGACTATCATTTCGAGTTATGATAGTTTGCATAAATAAAAACCGGAATAAAAAAAATAAATCTTCATTAAATAATATGTTTAACGAGTGGAAAAGATACAATTTTAATATTAAGCTCACTAAATAAAAAAAACATATTTATTTATTTATCGCTTCTTTATGTACAAAATCTGGTTATGTGAGTGTACAAACATCGTTAATTCATTATAAAAAAAACACAGTAAAAGGATCCAGTCAACATAACTATGTAATGACAGTATTAAAACCAATAAAAAACTAATAATTTTTAGATATTGGAAAATTTTTATTTTAGTTTACTGTTGGTTTATTTATAAGTTAATACAGTTAAAAGTTGAATAACATCCGTGAATGACCTGTTTGACTATTATATCTAAAAGACCATAGTTCTACAAATTTTTTTTATACTTGTAATATTTGTTCTGTTGTTGTATTATGATTAAAGAAATAAAAAACAGTTATCTATCTATTAAAAAAAAAAAACTAATAATTATAATATTAAAAATATACAAAATACCTTTAAGTACTATATTATTTTTTTAAAATGAATTTAACATTAATATCATCATGGATTATAATATTTTATCATTGGCTACATATATCTATATTTTTAAATAATTATTTTATCATACTTAATCAATTTATATTTTATTGTGTATTTTTATTTATTTTTTTTTATTGCAATAAAAATATTACAACCTCCAATTTTGGTTTCAATTCTTGACGTTCATCTTTAATTATCAAAATTTACGGAAAATATTTTTATTTGATTAACTTAAATGTTGACTAAAATAGATATTACGAAAAAAGGTGGGAGGTGAACAAGGTTACTGATGTGACAGACGCCCAAAATCAGTTTCCGGTGTCCTCTACTCTCAACATCTGTTCAATAGGCCGTTCATCCCATTCGTTACAAACTTAATCTCATTGTTACAAAAGTTTTTTTTTTTTTGCTTCCTCTTTTCCATTTCCCACCGAATCATTAATTTAGCATGTCATGGGAATTATATTAGTGCTAAATCATGAGTGTACTCTAGAATCGTAATTTCACATCGGATTTTATAGCTAACGAAGTCCTAAAAATTGACCTTCACCCCATTGATGACTTTCGAGAGGAAAAAGTTGATCTTATTGATAGTTGAAAAACAAATTGTTCTTGAAAACTGTTTTATTTTCTGAATACCTGACTTCCAGTTACCTTACTAGTTAGATGGCCGAGAGATCTACTTATCCAAACTAATAACAATTGGTAAAAATTCAGGACGCTGGTCAAAAAGGAAATCATAAGTCATTCGCTGGATGCGCATCTACGCAGTTGCGAATAAAAACAATATATATTTATATATATATATATATATATATATATATATATATATATATATATATATACATATATATTGTATATCGACCCATTCTCTTTGAAGTGGGTATCCAAAGTGGGGAAAAACAACTGGCGGGTGAGCATGATCAAGGCCTAGTGAATAGAGCATTAGGCTACTGTTCTCCGGGTCCCAGGTTCGAATCCCGGCTGAGGCTGAATTATTTATTCTGTTATTTCAGACGTGGAGTGACCCTGGGGTATGGAGACCTCCCTAGGGGTCCACCTAGCCCCAATTAAATGGGTACCCTAAATTGGAAAAAAACCTTGCGGCTGAGCGTGATTAGGCCTAATAACCTCATTGCACCGCCGTTGGCCTAGAAACAGTATGAATCTCAATGTGAACTAAGTCCAAGACCTTTCATGTGTTGTAAAGCTTTAAGTTTTATTTTTTCTAATATATATTTACACGGTAAGAAAGTGCTCGCCATTTTAGTCAACGGTCAAACCTTGCTCTTAACTACAAAAGGCTCATCTACATGACTATTATAAGACCAATCAGGAGCTTGGGGGCTCTACTAAACCATCAAATTCTTCCCTCATCCAATCCTTAAAATCCTAAATCCTCAACGATCCTTACTTTGTCACGAATAAACTCATCCATAAAGACCTTAATGTTCCCTATGTCACTGATTTGGCCCGATCTAGATACCATTTCTTTCATGACAAACTAAATTCCCACCCTAATCCTCAAGTTTCAATCCTTTCTTCCTCTTCAATTCCCGACAATCCTCCGAGACGTCTGAAAAGGAGATGGCCTCGAGACATTCTAGTTTAGAATATTTTTAGAGTGCTTTCACTAGGAAGCCTAATTACATGTGTTTCATGCCTTTATATATTTGTCTCAAATTTACTTGTTGTATCCCATTATACAGTTGTAAATTCCAATAAATAAATATAAAAAAAATATATAAATTAAGTGACTAATAGGACATCAATTTAAGTGATTACTATACGTGACAATTCTTTAATCTAAAACATATGGTTCCAACGAAAATAAATAAAATTCTTCTTTTTTTTTTTAACCCTAGTTTTATTTAAAAAGTCGTTAATTGATTTTAACAACCGAAGTAAGTGAAAGTGAAAGTGACGTGTTGCTAACACCAGATTTTTTATTTTTTTCTTGATAAAATAAAAAAAATTAAACTAACAAATGCAGACACGTATAACACACTTTTAAAAAAAATATACTATCTAAATCTAAACTAAAAATCTACTAAACCATCAAATTCTTCCCGGATACAATCCTTAAAATCCTAAATCCTCAACGCTCCTTTCTTTGTTACCAGTAAACTCATCCGTAAAGACCTTAATGTTCCCTGTGTCACAGATTTGGCCCGGACCAGGTATCAATTATTTCACGGCAAACTCCATTGTCATTCTAGCCCACTAATTTCAATCCTTTCTTCCTCTTCAATTCCTGATAATCCTCTGAAGCGCCTGAAAAGGAGATGGTCCTGGGATCTTCTAGTTTAGAATATTTTTAGAATGCTTCCAAGGGGAAGCTTCTGTACATGTATTTCATGTCATTGTATTATATAACTATCACATTTACACATTGATTTTTTTTTTTTTTTACTACAGTTGTAAATATCAATAAAAGTTTTTAAAAAAATATATTTACACAGTGACAGGGTATCGACTAATGCGAGGCCCTATTCGATATTATTGCCGAGGTCAGGACAGCAATCTCTTGGACCCTTTATCTTCCGAGAGTCACTAAGTCAAGAGCTGCCTTTCATATTGCCATCCCTGTTAGTAATATTATCTATACGCTCCTTTCTTGCACGCTGCCAACACATCTTAGCCACTGGTAATCTCCTGTTTATGATTTACATGTCCTTATCGTCTGGTTTAAGAATGATAATGACATACCATATCGTATGACATCTAATACGACCTCCAGTCTCGTCACAGGTCTGTTAGATAGAGCACAAGTATACAGTTCCAATCCCGGCTGTAAAAATCTTAAAAATAAAAATATTATGTATTCTATTTTTATTTTATTTTTATTACAATTGAATAAATAAATGTATTGTTACGTTATTTTTTAATTAAATTGATCCATTTTCATTCAACATTTTTTAATTTCTGTTTTCCTTCACCCTACGTTTCGGCCTTTGCTATTTTCAAGGGATCTTTAATATTCTTTTATATTGCACTTATATAAAAAAATACATTTTGCCACATTTAAAAAAAAAAAATATATTTAAAGCTGACCAGCCCTGATTACCAGAGGTGATAACAAACATGGCAGGGCTGGTCAGCCTGTAATAGTTTTTTTTTTTTTTTTTAATGTGACTAAGTGTATTTTTTTATATAAGTGTGTATACGCTGGGCTATCCGTGAAAGAATAGTACTTCCAAGTGACAACTCAAAATTGAGGGTGGTTCTATTGAAATAAATAAGTGGACTGTATAGATTTAAAATAAATAAAAATAATGAAAGCAAACGACGAATCACAATACATTTAATACACTGAAATACATATAAAGATGATAAGAAACAAATTAACCTAATAAATTTATATAAGAAAAATTAACCTAATTATAATTAAACAGCTGTAAGAAAATGTAGGAAACAAAATAAACCTAATTAAAATATTGTAAAAATAGAAGAAACAAACTTAACTTAATTAATGCTTAAAGATGTAAAAAAAAATAGTTATCAAATTAAAACGTTTCTTGAATAAGAATTAAGAAATTAAATGTTCCATTAATGGATAAAGATAGGTTATATTCACGTAAAGATGTCCAGTTGAGTGTTGAAGAAAACGACCGCAGGGCGGCTTGAACGTAGTCGTCTTGAGTATTGAAGAAAATTACCGCAGGGCGGCTTGGACGAAGTTCTCTTGGGTGTTGAAAATGACCGCAAGGCGGCTCTTCCAAGTTCCAAGGGGAACGATGAGAAGATGAAGAAATTCGTTTCCAAACGTTCAAACGTTGAGAGGAATCTTGGGTCTATATACGGCACATCTTCACCGCTCAGACGCTAGCTTAAGACCCGACTGGCCACGAGGCAGTCAAAGAACAATTGAAGTACGATCGTCTTCTGTCTTTCTCTTCTATTGCTCTCGTTTAAAAACTTATAATTATATTTAAAATAACTATTTTAAAGGAAATTAAAAAATAAAGATTTAAACAAAAAAAATGATCTTATTATAAATATCATAAAATTATGAACTTATAATTTTTCGATTGAAAAACTATAAAAACCTTATCAGGGCGTAACATATGGCGTGAACATACCGCCCACCAAATTTTCGTTGAAAATTTCCAAGGTTTACATGAACATATTGGTGGTGACACTAACTACATTAGTTAGCTTAAGTTTGTGGTAGCAGTGGGAAATAGGCCGGATGTACTCTCCTTTTGGAGTTTTAACTTTTACAACTCTAACTGTTCCATCTTTTCCGGGGTATACTTCCATTATTCTACCGTTAGGCCAATTTTGCACCGATGCGTTTGGTTCTTTTAGTAAAACTAGGGTTCCAATATTCAAGTTTGGTTTGGTCAAAGTCCATTTTGTCCGTTGCTGCAAACTATTTAAATATTCATAACGCCATCTTTTCCAGACGTTTTGAATGCAACATTGTACAATTTGCCACCTGGATAGTCTATTTTCAGGTACGTCTGTCAAGTCATGGGTAGGCAGTGACAACAAGGGTGCACCTATTGGGAAACGGCCAGGAGTAAGCAGAATTGACTGGAGTAATTGTGGACCTGCGTGTAGGTATGCAATGTGGAAGTGATCTATGATCAGGGAACTTAAATGTGATTTGTGAGGAAGTAAAATTGGGTGTTTATTTTCGTAATTTAGCGGAGCGTTTGTAAGACGACCGCCCACCCTGAGAATCCCTCGGCTTTCAATAAAGGATGATAGAGCCCCCAAAGAGGAGGATTTGGAGTCAGAGTTAGGAAATTCTTTATCAAAGTAAAAACGTTGGGTAACTTGTATAATTTTCTCTAGTGCAAGGTTCAGTTCAATGGCTGATGGGCGCCCTATTTGCCTTTTTGATATATTCAACCGTGCATTATGCAAGAGTCTTAGCACATAAGCGAATACTCTCAAAAGTTTAGTATAAGACGAAAAGTTTTTAATAACACTAGTCAGATAGCAATCATTAATTGGAGCACTTAAAACAACCTCCTTTGTCTTTACTTCCGCCAAGTCTCCGGTACAATGGTTATTAAAAGGATTACTGATTGGCCATGCTTCAATCGGGTGTTTCAGTCATTCTGGACCTTCCCACAAAGTACCGTCTTTTAGAAAAGAGCCAGGAGTTAATCCTCTAGACGCTATATCCGCTGCATTATGATGTGATTGTACATGATACCATTCACTATGAGAGGATTGATCCAAAATTGCAGTTACGCGATTGGCAACAAAAGTTTTGAGTTTGTAAGTAGGGACACTGAGCCAAGAAAGAGTGGTGGATGAATCTGAGAAATAATATGTGACCCTTACCTCTAATTTTGACAAAAACGTTTCTAAAGACTTATGTAATTTCACTAATAACAAGGCCGCACAAAGTTCTAGACGCGGAACTGTTAAAAGCTTTAGAGGAGCAAGCCTAGTTTTGGCAAGAATCAACCGGACCTCCACTCTCCCATTTTCATATTCGGTTCGTAAATATTGGACCGCTGCATATCCTAGGGTAGAAGCATCTGCAAATCCTACAGCCGTTACTTGTTTTTTAGCAGCTGAAAACAAGCCCCGAGATATGTTAAGGGATTTTAATAAAGGCAATTCATTAACAAAATGATCCCACTCAAGCAATAAATCGGGCGAAAGCTGAGAATCCCAATCCAGACGTCGTTTCCATAGCTGTTGTAGTACACATTCAGCTTTGAAAATCACGGGTGCTAAATAACCAAGAGGGTCATACATCCTTGCTATAGTAGACATTACCCCACGTTTTGTATTTACGCGAGCGAGCTCTTGCACGTTATAAGAAATACTATCTTGTACAGGGTTCCATTGCATTCCCAATAGTTTAACAGATGAATCATCGAAGTCGGATAAGGATATTTTGGACTCACAAGACTCATGTGGCACGTTGGTAAGTAACAAAACATTTTGCGGTGAGTGTGAGTTATTATCAGGTAGGGGTCCTAGAATTATCCCTCCAAATACTGTATTTAAGAGATTGGGACAACTAGAAGTTGTTTTGATATTTCTGAAAATATTTATAAACAAATCCGCTCCTAAAAGAAAATCTATAGGGCCTGGCTTCCAAAAGGAAGGGTCTGAAAGATCCTCACTACTTAATTGTCTCCTAATATGCTCAGAGATAGGTTGAGAGGGCATATTGTTACTTATTTGCTGAATAATTACAGCATTTGTTCGCAACTTGGGATTTTCAGAATTTAATGGAACCAATGTGCAGTCTACCTGCTGAGTCCCACCAGCAATTGGGCTATTCGCAAATCCACAGAGTTTGTGGGGGTTTTGAGAGGGTATCAATTTCAATTTTCTAGCACACGAAGCCGTAATAAACGAACGTTGTGCTCCACTGTCGATGACAATTCTTATTTGGTGATAGTTACCTACATGGTCTTTTATTCTGGCCAAAGCAGTACCAAGTAAAACATTTACTTTGCCATCTAGAGATGTGGAAAAAACAGCGCTTTCTGATGTATTAGTTTCTAACTGAGAGTTTTCCATAACTGTCGAAGTATTAGTTTTAGGTTCTTCCTCCACAGAGGGTGGAGATGTCACCGAATTACCCCAGTGTAATAAGGAATGGTGTTTTTTATTACAGTAACGACATAATTTATTTGACCGACAATCAGCATTTTTATGATTTTCGCTAAGGCAATTGGAACAAAGATTTAATGGCTTTAAAGTATTAAAACGTTTTTGTGGACTAAGTTCCAAAAATTTAGAGCAACGATACAAAGCATGCTTTTCCTTACATAAGGGGCAAGAACGAGTAGTTTGCTGCCCTGTGGAGTAAAAAATTTGTTTCATCCTTTTAAGATAAGTTTTATTGTCGTTCGAGTGTTTGGACATGCTTGGAGTAGATAAGGCTTGATATTGAAATGCAACACATTGCTGAGAAATTAGGTCAACTAAATCTTGAAATGAAGGAAGTTCTTCTTTCACTGATTGTAAAGTTTCAAACCGCTCACGGGTTTTGGGATCTAACAGTCTTAATGCAAATGTAAGAAGAACAAACCCAGATTCATCTTTTATGTCTAAATTTTTGAACGCAGTTACACTCTCTAATACAATCTCCGAAAATTGTTCTAAGGAAGCTAAATTACATTCCTGTAATGGCTTAAAATTAAATATTTTTGCAAGCAAATTGCTAGCTTGAATCCGTTTGTTATCATACCGTTTGGTCAAACTGAGCCAAGCTTGTGGATAATCTTGGGCAGTAATTGGTATGGAGGCAACACATTGCAAGGCAGGTCCCTTTAATGAGGACTTGAGATAATGGAACTTTTGAACTGGAGATAAGCAAGTATTTTCATGAATTAATGAAACATAAGTGTCTTTGAATGAAGTCCACTTAGTCAAGTCACCGTTGAATGTAGGAAGATTTATAGAGGGAAGTTTAAATAACTGATTTTGGGATTCACTAGAAGATGCATTCAATGAATGATCTTGAACTACTTGTTCTCGCTCAAGTGCCAAGGCTTCATAAAATTTATGGCGAGTCTCCTTCCTAATGTTGTCATACTCACTGCAATCTTTGTTTAGTAATTTAGCATATTGTTTCACTTCTGTGACAGTTTTAGTGAACTTTTGGAAAGTAGCGTCCAGTCGTGATAACCTAGCTTTAAAAACCGGAAATAATTCTGAATTTTTTGTTGCAGCCTGACCTATTTCATTTGTTTCGTGTATATCGTCCCTTAAGTCCTCTAATTCGTCCAACAGGGAGCTCAATACTACCTCATTATCAATTTTTGGACCCATTTTTAGTTTAAACAATTGACAAAATCTATATTTTAAACAAGATGAGAAAAAAGAAATGTGATTGATCACAAAAAAATAAACTGAAATTCAAATAACGATATGTTTCCCAACTGGCACCTAACACTTGCTGAAATGTTTGAATTCCAATAAATTTAAACCTAAATTAAATAATTATTTAGAAGGCTAAATGAAACAATAAGAGATAGCTGTAGGAATGTATTGTGATCCGTTCCGTCAGAGGGCCGAAAATTTGTAGACAAAAAATAAATCCGCGACCCGGAGTACCAAAATTTGTATACGCTGGGCTATCCGTGAAAGAATAGTACTTCCAAGTGACAACTCAAAATTGAGGGTGGTTCTATTGAAATAAATAAGTGGACTGTATAGATTTAAAATAAATAAAAATAATGAAAGCAAACGACGAATCACAATACATTTAATACACTGAAATACATATAAAGATGATAAGAAACAAATTAACCTAATAAATTTATACAAGAAAAATTAACCTAATTATAATTAAACAGCTGTAAGAAAATGTAGGAAACAAAATAAACCTAATTAAAATATTGTAAAAATAGAAGAAACAAACTTAACTTAATTAATGCTTAAAGATGTAAAAAAAAATAGTTATCAAATTAAAACGTTTCTTGAATAAGAATTAAGAAATTAAATGTTCCATTAATGGATAAAGATAGGTTATATTCACGTAAAGATGTCCAGTTGAGTGTTGAAGAAAACGACCGCAGGGCGGCTCGAACGTAGTCGTCTTGAGTATTGAAGAAAATTACCGCAGGGCGGCTTGGACGAAGTTCTCTTGGGTGTTGAAAATGACCGCAAGGCGGCTCTTCCAAGTTCCAAGGGGAACGATGAGAAGATGAAGAAATTCGTTTCCAAACGTTCAAACGTTGAGAGGAATCTTGGGTCTATATACGGCACATCTTCACCGCTCAGACGCTAGCTTAAGACCCGACTGGCCACGAGGCAGTCAAAGAACAATTGAAGTACGATCGTCTTCTGTCTTTCTCTTCTACTGCTCTCGTTTAAAAACTTATAATTATATTTAAAATAACTATTTTAAAGGAAATTAAAAAATAAAGATTTAAACAAAAAAAATGATCTTATTATAAATATCATAAAATTATGAACTTATAATTTTTCGATTGAAAAACTATAAAAACCTTATCAGGGCGTAACATATGGCGTGAACAAAGTGCAATATAAAAGAATATTAAAGATCCCTTGAAAATAGCAAAGACCGAAACGTACGGAGAAGGAAAACAGAAATTAAAAAATGTTTAATGATAATGGATCAATTTAATTAAAAAAGTGCCTAACAATTATTTATTCTCTTAACTCAGCCGAGAGACGACCCTAGGTAGGGTATGCAGACCCTTCTGGGGCAGACCCAGCCTCTATAAAGTGGATATCCAAAAAGGAGGATAACCATGACTGTTGATTGTGATCTCAGCCTAATCACCTCATTGCACTCTCGTTGGCCTAGAAACAGTTAGAATTTAAAAGGGCAAACTGTTTTTCGGATATTGTTTTTTTTAGTCCGAGTTCTGCTAGCCTCTCTAAGTGTTTTAACAATTATCTAAATTAATGTATTTTGTAAAGTTTATTGGTACCATTTTTGCTTTTTGCAAAAACTTTTTGAAAATCGAAGGGCCCAGAACATTTTTAATTCGCATCTCGGAGCAGAATGTCCTAATAATTATATTTGTTATTCATTTATTTAACGTCACTTTATGCTACTATGGCTAATCGGACGATGCTACAGTGGGAGTCCTAAATTTTGCCCATCCAGGTTTAATTAGGATAGGCATCTTTAACGAGTACCTGACATCGCACAGGCTCGGGACCATATGTTTATGTTTCCTCCGAAGGACGATATAATTAAGGATTTTTTACTCCCTTTAAATAATCCTAGGACCACCTGCGGGTTTGAAACCGTGCCCTTTGGCATGGAATGCTGTTATGCTACAGGTGATCTATTAATAATATATTTAGAACTAGTCAAAGGGCTACCGGAACTCTAGTTAAAATTTTATTTCTGTCAATATTTTAACCTTCCTTGTTTTTTGTCAAATTTTTAAGTGAAGTTAGCCTCTCGCAACTTTGGTCGTCATTTTGAGTGGCTTAAACTTCAGAACTATTTGTAAAAATCTGGTGCGGGCAACACACGACTTTCACTTACCTCCTTTGTTAAAATCAATTAAAGAATTTTCAAATACTGTTAGAGATAAAAATTAGTGAAACTATTAAAAAATTGAATATCTATAGAAACATGTGTTTTATTAAAAAATCTATTATATTATAATCTAAAACAATCACTTAGTTTTGTCGGCTTTTTATCACTCTTTATTAACTTTTAAGATAATATTTTTTCTAAAATCTTTTGCTTTCCAACGCTATATTATTGTTCTCATGTTCAAAAACAAAAAATTGCATTAAAAAAATATTATTTCAGTTTTTTCCTTTAGTTGGGTATCGAAGACATTCAATTTATATATTTATCTGTTTTTTATTAGTGGTATTAAGATAATATAGTTATTTTTATAGAATCTACAAAATTAAAGGTACTTAAGAAGAATAAAATTTAAAATATCGGCATTTAAGTACTGTCAGACTATTTTAATAAGAATGAAACCTACACGATATTAAAGCCCATTAAATTTTACATCGATATAGCGTCGGAACCGTTTTTGAGAAAATCATAAAAAGGTGCAATATGCATGGTATAAAGTGGCTCTTCTGGTTTGCCGAATTTGATGAAAAAGTTTTTGTAACATCTCGGTCGTATAGTAATCTTAAATATGAAATTTCAGTTTTATAGGGCTTTTCGTTTCCGCCCGGGAGTTACCACACACACACACACACACACAGACCTTTTTGAGAGACTTGGTTATTTGGACTCAGGGTATACTAAAACATGTATTTCCGTTGAAAACTGAATTCGAAAATATTTACGATCGCAATACTTTCCCTTACTATATATAGTAAGTGAAAGTAAAAATGGTTAAGAACTCTAGAACTCTTTGGGGGCTACAAGAAATAATTTCTTTTTAATTATGGGGGGGGTAAGGGGCAACTTCATAGAGGTAAATTTCTGGCAAGGAAACTGTTCTTAAATTTTAACAACACAAACAGAGCTAGAGCCTTTAAAACTGAAGGTGAAAATAACGTTACACGATGAAAGTTAAAATCCCCAGCCCAAAGACTTATCCATGTAAAAACCTCTTTGTATGTGATCACATTTTAATAATATACAACATCAATTTATTATGAGATCAGGTACGTATTGAGTTATTGCAAATATTCAAGTAAACTAAGACCCAGGAAAGTATTCCAAGATGTGGTGCGCAGTGTTACGTGCCCTTTGACAGACAGACTGACAGGATCTCCTCCTCACCGTTAGTCGGTTAAAATCCTTTTTCCAGTTGAAGAAAACGAGCCGGTTCTCGTGCGGCTACGAAGTAAAAAAGGCATTGACCTGGCTAGCTGGAGGATGCTGTCTGTCCGGGATCCGTTATGGGCTTTGAGGCAGCTCTCCACCATGATAGGGGCAGGCAAGTAAGGAGGCAACTCTCACGATAGTAGATGGGCAGGGGAATGAAGCCATGATTATCTTTAATAACGTCAAATATTGACAAAAATCTGGTACACACGCCAAACGAGTTCTACTTACCTCACTAGTTACAATTAATTTTAAAACTTTTAAACACCGCCATCATCCTATCATCCAGTTCCAATCCTGAAACAGCATCCTTAAACCTTCAGAGACACCTTTTCCTTATCGAACACTGGTGTAATAACTGGTGTGTAAAGGTGAACGAAGCCAAATGTAAACACATAACCTTTACTCTTAGACGAAAATCCTGTCCGCCAGTTTATTTCAACTCATTACCAATTCCTCTCTCAGATACAGTCCGGTATCTTGGCTTACTGTTAGACAAGATTGACTTGGAACCCACATACAAGACAAGACCTCAACCGACGATTCAGAAAATCTGAACTTACAGTTGACGACAAATTATTAATCTACAAGACAATACTGAAGCCCATCTGGACCTACGGACTTAAACTGTGGGGGACAGCTAAACGTTCTAACATCAAACGCATTCAATCCTTTCAATCCAAAGTCCTCCGTACAATAGTAAATGCTCCTTATTATGTCTCCAACTATACCTTGCACCACGACCTTAATGTTCCATCCATTTCAGACCTAATTCCATTCAAATTTTCCAAATTCCACCAGAACCTCATTCATCATCCTAATCCTCTATCTCAATCCCTATCCAGTTCCACTCATCCATACAACCCACCTAGAAGGTTGAAACGGCAGTGGGCCCGCGACCTTTTGTAAATATATTGGAGTTCTAGCACTGGCTAGATTCTCCACTCAATGTGATGTATGTATGAGTGTGTGTATGTGTATATAGGTATAAGTGAATTCTTGACTTTATTGTATTGATACATTATTGTGTATATATTTTATTGTAATTTTATGCCGTGTAAATATTGTATGAATGTAGTATGTATGATATCTTTCAGCACTACTATTTATGTCCAAATTGGGACAGATTGTAATTTTACTCAATAAAAAATTGTTGTTGTTGAAAAAAAAAAAAAACTTTTAAGAAAGTTTAAGAATTTATAAAGCTGCAACGACTCGCTAATAAGATATAATTAGCTGACTGGGAACTTCTTCTCATGATATATCTGTACAAATACGTAAATTTCGAGAAAAAAAAAATCCGCACAGATCTTTTTGCTGGACTTGGTTGTTGGGACTCAAGGGACGTGAAAATGTGTATTTCCGGTGAAAAGTCGAGCTCAAAAATCTGGTGCGGACAACACACGACTTTCACTTACCTCTATTTTTAAAATCAATGAAAGAACTTTCAAAAACAGAGATAAAAATGCGTGAAACTATTAAGAAATTAATTAAATTGAATTTATATAGAAACATGTGTTTTATTAAAAAATCTATTATATTAATATATAAAATAATCAGTTAGTTTTATGTTCATTTCATCACTCTCTATTAACTTTTAAAAGCTTGTGTATAAGATAATATTTTTTTTTTTAATCTTTAGCTTTCCAACGGTATATCATACATGTATATTACTGCTCTTATGTTCAAAAACGAAAAATTGCATTAAAAAAATATTTTTTCTTTTTTCTCCTTTAGTTGGGTATCGAATTCATTCAATTTATATATTTACCTGTTTTTCATCAGCGTTAACAAGATAATATAGTTATTTTTATTGAATCTACTAAATTAAAGGTACAGGGGAAGAAAATTTAAAATATCGGCATTTAAGCCCTGTCAGACCATTTTAATCAGAACAATACCTACATGATATTAAAGCCCATTAAATTTAACATCGATATAGCGAGTTTAATCGAAGAAAATCGAAAAAAGGTGTAAAATGCATGGTATAAAGTGGCTCTTCTGGTAAGCTCATTTTAATGAAAAAGGTTTTGTAAAGGTTTTTTGCGGGTCTTGGTTATTTGGACTCAGGAGACCCTAAAACGTGTATTTCCGTTGAAAACTGGAATTCGAAAATTTTCACGACCACAATACTTTCCCTTACTGTATATAGTAAGTGAAAGTAAACAAATTATTGATTATAATAAGTTGAAAGTGCATGATAGTTCACATTACGACATCACACTTTTCTATTTTCCTCCGCCGAGTAGCGAAGCCTTTATGAGTCATTCAATAGTAGTATAGCAAATGACTGCTTGAGTTCTGACAGTACTCTCATGATAGTAATGAGATTCTGTCGTCACTCGCTCTTCTAAAGCCCCCAAACCTTTTGATTCGTCGCACTTCAACGACTTCTAATTTAAATATAATTAAAACAATATAAAAAAATGACATAGAGATATTATGAAAAGTGGTGGTGACAATCCGAGAATATCAGAGCTGAAATTAAATGAGTCACGAGAAATAACAACATAGAATACAGATCAAGGATAATGTTGTCATATACAAATGCCACCTATATAATATGTAATACATATCTAGATGGCAATGTCCCTGAGTTCTATCTGTATAAATTTAAGGTATTATTCGTTGTTTGTCCATTTAACATCACTTACACTGCCGGTAACTTTGAGACGACCTCTGGTTTACATCAATAAATCATAAATAACCTCTATGAATACATAAATAAAATATAAGTATCTTATTATTATTTTATTTATAAACAAATTTGTTGAATAAGTTTGTCAATATTGTAAATATCAAGAAATAATTTGAATAAGTATAATTATTACTGAGACTTCTAATGTAATTAAAATAAATAAGTAAGAATAAACAATGTGATTTTTGTGTCTGGAGCTTTATTTACAGTATAGTAATCGCTTAAGGAGAATTGAGAAGATAAATTTTATTCTTAGTTCGATTTATTGATTTCTCGACTGCCAAAGTTGTAAGAAGTTCACTGCACTGGTAATTTTCGTTTTATTTTCATTTAAAAACGGTTAAAAAGAATGAATTTTCCATTAAATTGCCTTGTGCAACCCACATAATACACAAAGAGATAAAATCCGAGAGCCAAAGTGCGGCAAAATGATTCAAACAGATTAATTGATATACACCACATTTAGTCTCGAACTTCTGACCGGCCCTGAATATACTGTGGCTAATCGGACGATGCTACAGTGGGAGTCCTAAATATTGCCTATCCAGGTTTAATTAGGATAGGGATCTTTAACGAGTGCCTAATAGGGTTGGGACCATTTTACCTCTCCTCCGAACAGTCTTACATGAATTTCAAATAAGAATTTTGGTGGAGTGTACAATACATAAATACATTAGAAATTTGGTAACAACTACATCAGGAAAATACCACTGCACAGTTTTACTAACTTATATTTCTCCAAATTTTTAGAAAAACCTGGTTCTCGGAAACGAATTTAATTAAAGACATTACAAAGAGATATATTAGAATTAGAGCTAATCACGTAATCTGCAACCATTATCATGAATATCATATATGTATATACATACATACAGAAAAAAAAAACAAAAAAAAACTATAATTGTAATATATACAAAATTGACAATTAAATGAATATCATACACACAATCATTACAATTTGTTAAATGAACCCCAGACTAGGCTTGTCCCCCCACAAAGGAAGGACAAGCAGAATCCGTGGGATCCCAGCGTCTCCCTCTCAGCTGCGTCACTCGTCAGATAAAGAGCCAGTGGAGGCTGAGTAAGGGCGCGATTGCCACAAACAAACTGTATATGAGAGGAGAATCTGACCAGTGTCAGAACTCCAGTATAAATATTAACAAAACGTCTTAGGGCCACTACCGTTTCAATCTTCGAGGAGAATTGTAGGGGTGGGTGGAGTTGGATAGGGATTGTGCTAAAGGATTAGGATGATGAAATTTAGGAAAATTCTGATGGTACCAGCTCTAAAATAAACGGAATTTTAAGGTCGTGGTGTAAGGTGCAGTAAAAATAAAATTTGGAAATCAATCAAAAAAATAATTTAATATTTTGGTGCGATTGTAAATGATTTTACAATGGTGTCTGCCAATGGCATCCATTCATGGGAAAAAATACATATTTCAGATCAAGTTCTATTATGAAGGCCGTTGAAGAAAACAAAACATCAATAACAAATTTTCCAAACGGAGTTGCAAATATTGTAATGAAATGACAACTTATATTAACAAATAAGTTTTCCTCATTCACGTGACCTCCGACTTAATAAAATATTTCCTTGAAAAATGATTAAATGTTTCGAAAGAATTAAATATTCATAAAGCTCACAGTGACAATGGTCGCATACAAGATAAGAAACGGTTGAGGTAATGCAAACCTGCGATGAGGAAGGCAAACCCGTCCTTCGTATTTATTTATGTGTCATCTTTAAGATTTATTTTTTTATTTTTATTCTTCATTTCCAATAATATACCTTTAATATTGGATGTAATCGAATATCAAACAAAAACAAAAATCGGGTGCGCACAACACACAACATTCACTTACCTCCGTCATTTATATCAAACTAAGAATTTATAAACAAATTTAGAAACGAAATAAATTGTTTGATTAAGAATTATTTACATTGGATTTTAATGGGAACATGTGTTCTATTAAATAATCTATTATATTATTATCTACGACAATCAGTTTGTGTTATCGGCTTTTCATCACTCTCCATTAACTTCTACAATAGTATGTATTAGATAATAATTTTTCGAAAATGTTTAGCATTCCGACGGTATATTATACACGTATATTACTGTTCTTAAGTTCAAAAAATAAAAATTGCATTTTTCTCCTTTTGCAAAAGTTTTCTCCTTTAGTTGGAATTCGAATTCGTTCAATTTATATATTTACCTGTATTTTAGCAGTGCTAATGAGATGATATGGTCCGTTTCATAAAATCTACGAAATAAAAAATACTTTAGAAGAAGAAATTTTAAAATATCGGCATTTAAGCCCTATTTCAAGTCAGACTATTTCAATCAGAATGAAACTTACATCATGTTAACCATCAAAATCGTAAAAAGGTGCAATATGCATGGTATAAAGTGGCTCTTCTTCTTAGCTGATTTTGATGAAGAAGTTGCTGTAACATCTCGGGCGTATTGTCCTCATAATTATGAAATTTCAGTTTCATAAGACTTTTCGTTTTCGCGCTGGACTTACCACACACATGGACACGGACATACACACACAGATGTTTTTGGGGACTTACTCATTTGGACTCAAGGAACCCTAAAACGTGTATCTCCGTTGAAGACTGGAATCCGAAAATTTTCACGATCGCAATACTATCCCTTACTATAAATTTCATAGTTTTCTCGATAAACTTCTAAAAATCTATATTTTTGCAATCTTAAATATTAAAATGATGAGAGAATGTTGGCCTAAATTGGCTATTTTTATAATGGATGAATAATTGTCCAGTATTATCGTTAAAAAATAGGGAAAATTTCAGCTTCACAACCATTGTAATTTTTGTGGTAATGCGAATGGTAACTCTATTTTATAAATATAGACTTACTTTTCTAAAAATATTGCTTTATTGAGAAATAATACAATCCGCCACTATCTTGGGCAATAAGTATTAGGGGTAAAAGAAGTCATTCATTCCATATGTACACAGTAAAACAAGCAAAAACAAAAAAAATAAGTTAACCTAAATAGCAAATGAAAAAATAAAATAAAATAAAAAGTGATCACTTGTAGCTGGGTGGTTAGCATAACAGCCTCCTATGCCAAAAGTCACGGGTACAAACCCGCTGGTGGCCCTAGGTTTTTTTAATAGGAGTAAAAAATCCTTAGTTAGCTGTCCTTCGGAGGGAACGTTAAAAGGTGGTCCCGAGCCTGTGTGATGTCAGGTACTCGTTAATGATCCTTATCCTAATAAAACCTGGATAGGCAAAATTTAGGACTCCTACTGTAGCATCATCCGATTAGCCATAGTAGCATAAAGTGACGTTAAATAAATAAACAAAATAAAATAATTATAATCTTGGTCACATTCATACATATATAAACAATTAATGACATATGCGGACGATATCCCACTGGTAGCTACTGATCCTAAAACTCTACAGTCAATGATAAATGATCAAGAGAAATATTATCAAATGTGGAATATAGAGGTCAATTTGAATAAATCCAAAATAGTAATTTTCAGAAATGGTGGGGGTAAACGAGGCCGAAACGAAAAATGGTTTTTTTAAGAGACTAGCAATAGATGTAGAAAATGAATATAAATATTTGGGTGTTGTTCTTACACCTACACTATCATTAAAAAAGGATTTGCAGCAGAAGCTATCAAAAGCTAAAATAGCAATAAACTCCATATGGAAAAATTTACTACTAAACAATAGTATACCCTATAAATCTAAAATTCAAGTATTAAATGCTGTTTTTAAATCATTCATAGGATATGCTGCCGAAGCATGGGGAAGTAAAGAATATATTGAATGTGAAAAACTTCTGTATTACTTCATTAAGAAATTATTTAGCTTGCCTCAAGCCTTCCCTTTCCAGCGCCTCTCAGCCAGTCAGTCGAGACTGAGTGAGGGCGCTAGAGCCACACACTCTCAGGCATGAGTGGAGAAGTTGGCCATTGCCAGCACTCCAGTTGCGTATCTATAAGAGATCTCTCGGCCACTGCCGCCTCAACCTACGAGGAGGGTTGTAAGGATGGTTGGTACTAGATAGGGATCGTGTCAGAGGATTAGGAAGAAGAGTAAGTTTCTGGTGGAAGGTTGAGAATTTGGATGGGATGAGATCAAGGACATAAGGGATCTTGAGGTCATGGTGTAAGGTCTTGTTTGTAACATAATAGGGAGCATTGACTATTGTTCTAAGGACTTTGGACTGAAAGGAGACGTTTGATGTTCGAAAATTTAGTAGTACCCCATAGTTCAATTCCGTAGGTCTACATAGGTTTGAGAATTGTCTTGTAAATTAATAGTTTGTTTCCAACGGAAAGTTGTGATGTTCTGTTCAGTAGTCTATATAACTGTCCGTATCTTCTGTTGAGCTCTTGTCTTTTAAGTTGAGTATGTGGGTTCCAGATCAGTCTATTATAAATATAGAAGTAGGCAAATTAAAGAAATGATTTGACAACTTAAAAAAGTCTCCGTTGACGTTAAAGCCTCGTATCATACAATTAACAATGTAAACAAGAGCCAGAGAAAAATCAACCAAGTGACGCATTTTCCACAATTCCCTCGTGGACCCACTGCCGTAGAACTCTTAACGTTGAACAAACACATGAACACGTCCCCTTATCGAATCGAACAAATTAATTTCTATGAAAATATTGAATTCGATAGATAAGCTATGTGCTGCACATTTATAGCTCGTATTGAATATTCAATTTGAATAAATGAAGAATCACAGTAAAGTAAATAGAGATAAAGACACAAATGAGAGTTTCTTGATTTCAAGCATGTCTGGGATCCACAAAATGTTTTTTTTATTCTAAAACTTTATTGTACTGGCTCGTTCAATATTTCCTTGTTTAATTTCAATAATATGAAATGTCTGTTTTTACCATTTCATAACTTGAAACAGACTTCTGTTATTTACACATTATAGTTTTCTAATTTATGTTTTCGGAAATACATTTTAAATCTAGAAAATTAAAGGTACTTTAGAGGAAGAAAATTTAATATATCGACATTTAAGCCCATTCAGACTATTTCAATCAGAATGAAACCTACATGATATGAAAGCCCATTAAATTTTACATCCATATAGCGCATTTAATCAAAATCCGATTTTGTGAAAATCGTAAAAAGGTGCATATGCATGGTATAAAGTGGTTCTTCTGGTTAGCTGATTTTAATGAAAATGGTTTTGTAACATCTCGGGCGTATAGTTGTCTTAAATATGAAATTTCAGTTTTGTACGGCTTTCAGTTTTTGATATAGACTTAGCACACACACCTTTTTGCGGTACTTGGTCATTTGGACTCAGGGGACCCTCAAACGTGTATTTCAAGTGAAAACTCGAATTAGAAAATTTTCACTATCGCAACTCTTTGTCCAGGAAACCAGATTTTCTTTGTCATTGACGAGTTCAAGTCTAGGTGCCGCGGGGCTTACGGGGGGGTTGACCCGTTCTCTACCCCTGGACCGAGAAACCCCAAGATTTTTTTTAAGTCAAGTAATTTTGTTTTCTATTTATATCTTATTATAAGAAATACTCATATTAAATTTTCTATTACAGGAACATCTCCAGGGTTTTGCTGATACCTCTATGAACCGACAACCTCCTACTCCTGGTAATTATTTGAATGAATTCGAATTCTTAATAAATTTATTGTAGCATGATTTGAGTTTTTTTTTTTTTTTTTTTTTTTTTTTTTTTATAATATTCATATTTTTTTATTGGCACCTGCCAGAGGCCGTCTAACAATCAGAAAACGTGCTATAAAAAACTTCAGCAGAAGACATGGATGGACAGGGAAGTAAAGTGCCCAACAGCACCCCTTCCTAGGCTATATTTTAGGTAGAGGAGGTCTCTCATCCAGCTTCTCTTTAGCCTTCTTCTGACCGGTCTCTCAGCTATTGAAATGTTAATCAGTCTATTGTCGTTTCCGTGCAGTTTGCTATTAAAAATCGAACAGAACTCTTTATGTATATGTTCGTCAACTATTGGTTGTAAGTCCGTATAAAGGTTTTTTTTTTAAAAATATAAATATTAATATCAAATTTCATTGCCATATTTTTCCTGGCATTTATCTATAAAGCATTAATCTTAAATGCTTAAATTAAAAGTTTTCGCTATTATTTGGAATACTAAATATATACTTAGTAACAGTAACGATTAAATAATATGGCAAAAAATTCAGTGATAAATCTAATAGCAAGAAATTGTGAATTATTTAAAATAATTAAAATTGAACGCACATAAAATAAAGAAATTAAAAAAAATAAATAAGATTCAAGATCTCTCATACTATTTCAATAATGATAAATAAAAATATAGCTTTCCAACGTTTCTTTATACATTTATATTGTCATTATAATTTGCGAAAAACAAATCTAGTTCGCTCAACACACGAATTTCACTCAGCTTAATTGTTAAAATCAAAAAAGGAACTTTTAAATAATAATAATAGGCTTAGCGAACCCGAAGGT
Organism: Piezodorus guildinii; assembly: GCA_023052935.1. NCBI lineage: Eukaryota > Metazoa > Arthropoda > Insecta > Hemiptera > Pentatomidae > Piezodorus > Piezodorus guildinii. The sequence goes on along the minus strand of CM041296.1, from coordinate 146,825,509 downwards.
TCGATGCCGATACCACCAAATTCTGTCTACACAGACTCGTCCAATGTTCGCCGTTCAAGCCCAAGCCCCTGAGATAAGCCTTAACGCAATCCTCCATCGACGCTTCGGCCTACCTTTCGGACGCCTACCAGTCGGATCAGCAAATAATAACTTTCTCGGAATCCGCTCGTCATCGAGCCCAACAACTTTACTCGCCCATTTGAGTCTCCGCGATGTAATCAGCTCAATTATATTCACAGGATACAAGTTCCGCAATTCCGCGTTGTGCAACCTTCTAAACTCCCCAGTGGCCTCATCTCTCTTCGGACCAAATATTTCGCGCAGTACCTTATTTTCGAAAACCTTAAGCCTTTGTTCATCCTTCAAAGTAAGCGACCACGTTTCACATCCGTAAAGAACCGTCGGAAGAATAATAGTTTTATAAATGCTAACCTTTAAGTTTATAGTTAGAAGCCGCGAACTAAGGAACTTAGCAACTGAATAATAACACGCATTTCCCACCTTTAATCGGGACTTTATTTCTTCCTGGATTTCATTTTTTCTTGTTATCATTGAACCCAAATACTTGAATTTCTCTACGTGTTCAAAAGTATGCCCTGATATATCAATATCACCAAGATCGCCACCGTTTCTGCTACTAATCATATATTTCGTCTTATCGGTATTTAATACTTTTAAATAAAGTTGGAGTAAAAACATTTTTAAAGGATTACAGTGTGGTTCGAGGGAATATTAATTTTAAATTAAACAATATAAAAATAATAATTATTAGATGTAACAATCACATATTTTAAGTCCTTTTCGTCATTTTGCATTACCTTCTTGAGCTTTGTATATTTGCATACCGTCTTTGCATATCCTAGCGGTATATTATACGTCTTATTACGATCAGTATAGAGTAAAAAAAAAAAATTTAACATCGTAAAATATTTCTGCTGTTTTATACTTCAATTGTAAGTAAACTTTTTTTCATATTTTATATACACATATTTTTTAACAATGCTAACTTGTAGAAATGGTTGATGATTTCAACAAAAATATAGGTAGTTTAGAAGAAGATATTTAAAACTTTACCTAGGACTCCATCTTGACAAACGTCTTACATGGAATCCCCATACGCGACTTAAACGACAAGAAACTGCCCGTAGGATTAATACCGATTACTACAACACTTACTAGACAAACGTTCAAAATTTCCAATTTATTACAAAAAGCTCATTTATTTTACCATCATCAGACCCATCTGGACATATGGAATCGAGCTTTGGGGCTCTACTAAACCATCTAATTCCTCTCGTATTCAATCCTTACAATCCAAAATACTTCGCAAAATCCTAAATGATCCTTATTTCGTTACGAATAAAATAATCCATAACGACTTTAATATCCCATTTGTTACAGACCTTTCTCGTACCAGATATACCACTTTTCATTCCAAACTCCCAACCCACACGAATCCTCTTGTACGCAACTTATCATTCCCGTCTATTCCTGACAACCCTCCGAGGCGATTGAAAAGACGATGGCCTCGAGACCTACTTTAATTAAATTGACTTTGAAGTGCTACCACTGGGTAGTTTCTTCACAAGACATTATCACGCCCATAAGTGTCAATTAACCCATTTACTTGTTTATATATTGTATGTACAGATGTAAATATCAATAAAATATTTAAAAAAAAAAAAAAAAAAAATTAAAACAATTTATCGTTTAAGTCAAATTCAATCAAAATAAATTTAAAATCCGTTTAATTTTACAGCACCCTATTGAGTTTGATAAAAATCGTTTAAGCTGTTTTAGAGAAAATCGTAAAAAGTTTCAAAATGCATGTATTGATGGTGGTTGATGCATGGATGGATAGAGGAACTTGAAACACGAAATTTCTTTGAAAAATCGATTTTTTTATGATTTTTCAGATTTTTTTATATCTTTTCTTAGGGTGTTGTTATAATACTTTATGTTTGTGATCTCATTTTTTTTTATGTTAAAATCAAATACCTGTTATATAAAAATCGTTAGAATAGTATCTCTTAGAATCTTATCGAATCTTCTTCAATGAAATATTTTTTTAATTATTAACATAGTCAAGAGTGGTTGTTCTGATAAGGTAAAGGACACCACTGTGAAACACGATTTGTAAAACCCAATGATTCACATTTCGAGTGATATTTAATTTTTTTTTTTTTTTTTTTTTTTTTTTTTTATTCTGTAGGAATAAGATAAGATATAATCAGTAATATCGCAGGTAAAAAAATCTGGTGCGGGCAACACACGACTTTCACTTACCTCCGTTTTTAAACTCGATTAAAGAATTTTAAGTACAGTAAGACATAAAAATGAGTGAAACCATTTAAGAATTAATTAAATGGAATTTCTATAGAAACATGTGTTTTATTAAAAAATCTATTATAATATTATCTAAAATAATCGGTTAGTTTTAACGGCTTTTTTATCACTCTATATTAACTTTTAAAACCCTGTGTATGAAATAATATTTTTTGTAAAATCATTTGCTCTCCAGCGGTATATTATACATGTATATTACTGCTCTTATGTTCAAAAACGAAAAATTGCATTAAAAAAATATTTTTTCTGTTTTCTCCTTTAGTTGGGTATCGAGTTTATTCAATTTATATATTTACTTGATTTTTATCAGCGTTAACAAGATAATCTAGTTATTATTATTGAATCTACAAAATTAAAGGTACTTTAGGGGAAGACAATTTAAAATATCGGCATTTAAGCCCTGTCAGACCATTTTAATCCAAATAAAACCTACATGATATTAAAGCCCATTAATTTTTACATCGATATAGCGAGTTTAATAAAAATCGTCGGAACCGTTTTCGACAAAATCGAAAAAAGGTGCAAAATGCATGGTATAAAGTGCCTCTTCTGGTAAGCTCATTTTGATGAAATAAGTTTTGTAACGTCTCGGGCGTATATTTGTCTTAAATATGAAATTTCAGTTTCATAGGACTTACCGTTTCCGCCCTGAAGTACACACACACAGAGACCTTTTTGCGGGACTTGGTTATTTGGACTCAGGGGACCCTAAAACGTGTATTTCCGTTGAAAACTGAAATTCGAAAATTTTCAAGATCGCAATGCTTCCCTTACTATATACAGTAAGTGAAAGTAAAAAGGATAAGTTTAGGTAAAGTGACGAATATGACTTTACCTTGCATATAACTTTTTTTATGAGATACATTTTTTTTCTAAAATTTTTAGCTTTCCAACGGTATATCATACATTTATGTAACTATTATTGTGTTCGGGGGAAAAAACTATATTTTTTCTCTTTTCTCCTTTAGTCATTAAATCCGTTAGTAATTAAATTCGTTCAACTTGTATATTTATCCGTTTATTATCAATTTTTATAAGATGATTAATAGTTAATCTTTTACAATCTACAACATTAAAGATACATCAAAGGAGGAAAATTCATATATTCGGCTCTGTCAGAATATTCAAATAAAAATAAAATCTAAAATGACTTAAATGTAACATCGATATGGCGATTTTAATCAAAATCGTAAAAATATGCAAAATGCATAGTTTAAAGTGGCTAACGAAATTAATAAAAAACGGTGTGGTTAAAATGGTAAACGATTTTGATGAGAAAGTTGCTGTTTCAGACATATTCGCTTAGTATGAAAATTATCGAGCGGCCCCCCAGGCTTGCTGGAGGGTGTGACGTAGGTTCGAACGCCCTACTCACATATTTTAGTTCACAAAATACCACCAAAAGTCATGGATTCCTCTGAGGTAAAACGCTCATTATCCGGAGGTAAATTAGTCCCCCGTTCGGGTCTCCGGGTGGGGACTGCTTCAGGGAATCATGGCGCAAGATGAAAATTAGAGAACTTGTATCCTGTGAATATAATTGAGCTGATTGCATCGCGGAGACTCAAATGGGCAAGTAAAGTTGTTTGGCTCGGTGAGGAGCGGATTCCGAGAAAGTTAGTATTTGCTGATCAGACTGGTAGGCGTCCAAAAGGTAGGCCGAAGCGGAGATGGGAGGATTGCGTTAAGGCTGATCTCGGGAGCTTGGGCTTGAATGGTGAACATTGGACGAGTCTGTGTAGGCGGAATTTGGTGGTATCGGCATCGGACCTTCGGGTTCGCTAAGCCTATTATTATTATTATGAAAATTATCGAAATATGAAATTTCGTTTTTATACAACTTATCGCTTTTGAGCTAGTCTCACTTATTTTATTGTGTGCTGACGTTTCGGCCTAAATTTTGGTTCCTGATCAAATCGTTACAGCTGTGTGCTAATAAAAAAAAAAAAAGTGCAAAATGTATGGTATAAAGTGGCTCTTAAGCTTGGCCGATTTAGATGGAAAAGTTACTGTAATTATCTCCGGCATAGACCCTCTTGAAATATTAAATTTCGGTTTTATACAACTTATGGATTTTGAGCTAGAATTACCACACACACACAAACAGACATTTTTGCTGGATTGGTTATTTGGACTCAGGGGACTCTAAAACGCGTATTTCCTTTGAAAACTGTAATTCGAACATTTTCATGATCGCAATACTTTCATATGTAGGTAAGTGAAAGTTATACTACAAACTAGGAAATAATTTGGTAATCAATTTAAGTATATTGTCACCAGCCAATCACGCCAGGTTTTCTCCCGTTTCTTATCCTCGCAATAGAAGAGGAATTGTTTTATTAAATGTAAATTTTCAATTCGGTTTTATTTTACAAAGAAGCGCCAGTAGGACAGTACCATAAACCTGGATTGTAATGCCGAGACATAAATGAACGCCTGCCCTAACCGGAACAGGACTGAAAACTTTTCACTCCCTTATTCCCTTTTATCTGCAATAAAATTTTATTGCTAGGTCGTAAAGGCGACCTCAGTCGGTACCAATGTCTCCAAATACTTTTACAGACAGATAAAATATTTAAAGAATGCCGATCCATTCTACTTCCAATGGATTTGTTCCAACTCAAGTCTTAGACTAGAAGAAACTACACATGGTACATCTTTACCGTTCCGAAACTGTATACGCATGCGTGCTTTTCAGCAAAACAACAAAACTAGTCAAAATTATTTTGTTGAATTATATATATTATATAACATAATGTATATATATATATATATATATATATATATAATATATAATATAATTACATATATCCCAGGCATATATAAATATCTAAAAACTTTATTTCAACTTTGTAAGTTTATTCTTTATTTACCTACGCCCACAACATTCATTTACTCACAAAGACCAATCCAAAATCCTTCGTAAAGTCCTCAATGCTCCATACGTCACCTCGAATAAACGTCACTAATAGTGACTTTAAGGGATCACATGTAGAATGGTGGCTAGCATAAACTAGGTAAGATATAATCAGTAATATCGCAAGTGAATAAATCTGGTGCGGGCAACACACGACTTTCACTTACCTCCGTTTTTAAACTCGATTAAAGAATTTTAAGTACAGTAAGAGATAAAAATGAGTGAAACCATTAAAGAATTAATTAAATGGAATTTCTATAGTACCATGTGTTTTATTAAAAAAACTATTATATTATTATCTAAAATAATCAGTTAGTTTTATCGGCTTTTTATCACTCTTTATTAACTTTTAAAAGCTTGTGTATGAGATAATATTTTTTCTAAAATCTTTAGCTTTCCAACGGTGTATCATACATGTATATTACGGCTCTTATTCAAATACGAAAAATTGCATTAAAAAAATATTTTTTCTGTTTTCTCCTTTAGTTGGGTATCGAATTTATTCAATTTATATATTTACTTGTTTTTTATCAGCGTTAACAAGATAATATAGTTATTTTTAGAGAATCAACAAAATTAAAGATACTTTAAGAGAAGAAATTTTAAAATATCGGCATTTAAGCCCTGTAAGACCATTTTAATTAGAATGAAACCTGAATGATATTAAAGCCCATTAAATTATACATCGATATAGCGAGTTTAATCAAAATCGTCGGAACCGTTTTCGAGAAAATCGAAAAAAGGTGCAAAATGCATGGTATAAAGTGCATAAACTAGCCCCCTATGCCAAAGGTCACGGGTTCAAACCATCAGATAGTCCCAGGATTTTTTAATAGGAGTAAAAAATACTTAGTTAGGCCGTCCTTCGGAGGGGACGTTAAAAGGTGGTTCCGAACCTGTGCGATGTCAGGTACTCGTTAAAGATCCCTATCCTAATAAACCTTGATGGGCAAAATTTAGGACTCCCACTGTAGCATCGTCCGATTAGCCATAATAGCACAAAGTGACATTAAATAAATAAACAATAAACTAATGTTATCAATTTAATGAATCATATGTTACCAATTTGGAACTAATTAGGCACTATTCCTTCCATGACAAACTCCATTCCCACTATAACCCACTAGTTTCAATCCTATCTTTCTCTTCAATTCCTGATAATCCCCAGAGACGTCTGAAAGTGCTGCCAATGGTCAGTTTTTTTCATGTGCTTTATCTAACAGCTAATTTACTAGATGTATTAATCAATACAGTTGTAAATATCAATAAATAAATTAATTTAAAAAAAATATTTTTTTAAGAATCTTTATTACAATTTTTATTGAAATAATTTGGTATCCCACAGTATCCTTTGATAATATCCTATTTGTTTTTGTAAAACAAACCTGATTCCTTGGACTTCATTTTGAAAACGGCTTGGAATCCTAATACAAGACTCCTCGACAATACTGATTACTACCAACAAGAATTACTTGACAAACGTTTAAAAACTTCTATTCTATTACAAGCAGCTCATTCACGTCACCCTTACAATACAGAATTCTCATGCAAGATTTTTTAGTATCGATTATCTAATGGAGTGCTACCAATGAGTAATCTCTCCACTTTTGACCATGCAATTCTTAAACATTTCTCTTAAATTTACCTGATGTATTGGGTTGTTTCATATGAAATGTCCGTTTTTATAGTTTCTGAAATACATAAAGGATTTTGCAGGTCTCTGTTGTTTTCTTCCGAATGTTTACATATTTAAAGTAAACAGTTACTAATCCTCTACCTTTGTATTATAAACATTAGCTTCCCAATCAATTAACCACTTTTTAGTATACCTCCAAATATGAACATGGAAACACGCGATTTTCGAGTAATATTAAGAGTACGAGTTTAAACTCGGCCATTCAGCAGCTGAGGCCGCTAGAAATATTTGCAAGGAGTTTGGGGAAGGGAGTGTTAATGAACGGACCAATCGCTGTTGGTTTGCTAAGTTTTCAGCTGAGGATACCCACTTGGAAAACATGCTCCGAGGAAGACCAACAACAAACATACAGTAGAAGGAATCCCCTCCCAAACAGTTAAAGGACTCTCAGCACAACTAAATGAAAGTGCATATACCGTTTCCAGACATTTAAAGTGTATTGGGAAAGTAAAAAAGCTCGATACATGGGTACCTCATGATCTCACTGAGCGGCAGCAAGACCCCATGTTTCAAAACATAACGTGCAAAAACTGAAAGAACTGCACTACGAAGTTCTTCCGCACCCACCATATGCTCCCGACTTGTCTCCAACAGATTACCATCTTTTCAAGAATTTAGACAACTTCGTGAAATCAAGTGAAAAGTGCGTTTTCAGATTTTGTTTCACTTTAAAGCTCAGAGTTTTTCAGTTCGGGGATAATAAAGTTGGTGTCACGTTAGGAAAAATGTGTAGAAAAAGAAGGTAAATACTTCGAATAAAATTATCTTATTTTCATATCGTATTTTTAATAAAAATACTTTACCTTGAAGACGGACATTCCATGTGATACAACCAATATTGACCAATAAAATTGTGAATTTCATTAAAAAAAAATCTGGTGCGGGCAACACACGACTTTCACTTACCTCCATTTTTAAAATCAATGAAAGAATTTTCAAATACAGTTAAAGATAAAAATACGTGAAACTATTAAGGAATTAATTAAATTAAATTTCTATAAAAACATGTGTTTCATTAAAAAATCTATTATATTATTATCTAAAATAATCAGTTAATATCTAAAATAATCTTGTGAATGAGATGATATTTTTTCTAAAATCTTTAGCTTTCCAACGGTATATCATACATGTATATTACTGCTCCTATGTTCAAAAACGAAAAATTGCATTACAAAAATATTTTTTCTGTTTTCTCCTTTAGTTGGGTATCGAATTTATTCGATTTATATATTTACCGGTTTTTCATCAGCGTTAACAAGATAATTTAGTTATTATTATTGAATCTACAAAATTAAAGGTACTTTAGGGGAAGACAATTTAAAATATCGGCATTTAAGCCCTGTCAGACCATTTTTATCCAAATAAAACCTACATGATATTAAAGCCCATTAATTTTTACATCGATATAGCGAGTTTAATCGTCAGAACCGTTTTCGAGAAAATTGAAAAAAGGTGCAAAATGCATGGTATAAAGTGCCTCTTCTGGTAGGCTCATTTTGATGAAAAAAGTTTTGTCACGTCTCGGGCGTATAGTTGTCTTAAATATGCAATTTCAGTATCATAGGACTTACCGTTTCCGCCCGGGAGTTACACCACACAACACACACACAGCACACAGACACACACACACACACACACACACAGACCTTTTGCAGGACTTGGTTATTTGGACTCAGGGGACCCTAAAAAGTGTATTTCCGTTGAAAACTGGAATTCGAAAATTTTCACGATCGCAATACTTCCCCTTACTATATATAGTAAGTGAAAGTAATAATGGAATCACTTTTCTACCTTCTCTAACGATTTCAAACCAACTTGTCCCCCGAAATAAAATCCAGCCTTCCTTGTCATTTACTATATATTTTGCTACAGCTAGATGGAAAATAAAATATAAATAGAAATTTTTATTAGAAAATTGTATTTTATATCAATCTCAAGCCAACATGTATATTTAACTTTACAATTCTGACTCATTGATTTTATTTTTAGCGACTGCATTTCCTCTCATGGTCCTAGTCTTATGTTGGTTTTATGATAAACAAAATTAGGTCAACGACTGGCCTTAAAAGTGAACATACAGATTAACTTGTTATGTTTTGCCTCAGGATATCCGGTTATAAAATTATAAGTACCCTTCTAAATCTGTGTATGAAAAACATCTTGTTCCTTATTCACTTATTTTTAAATAGGAACATTATTTGTTATATTTGAATAAAATAGCAGAAACGATGGCGATCTTGGTGATATTGATATATCAGGGCATATTTTTAATACGTTGAGAAATTCAAGTATTTAGTTTTAATTATATCAAGCTCGCCGCTTTAGGCTACTTCAACACTTACTAGACAAACGATCAAATCTTCCTCTTAACTACAAAAGGCTCATCTACATGACTATTATAAGACCAATCTGGACTTACGGAGTAGAGCTTTGGGGCTCTACTAAACCATCAAATTCTTCCCGCATCCAATCCTTACAATCCAAAATCCTTCGTAAAATCCTCAA